>CM026065.1:35857041-37267041 GCA_014839685.1 Anableps anableps | reverse complement strand
CTTCCTCGTCGGTGCCTATTTCTCATCCGTCCGCCTTGGCTAGCCACCACCATCACCACCACCACCACCATCACCACCAGCCTCACCAGGCGCTGGAGGGGGACCTGCTGGACCACATCACCCCGGGACTCGCGCTGGGAGCCATGGCAGGGCCGGACGGTTCGGTGGTTTCCACGCCTGCGCATCCTGCCCACATGGCTGGCATGAACCACATGCACCAGGCGGCCATCAACATGGCTCATGCCCACGGGCTACCGCCGCATATGGGCATGAACGACGTGGACGCCGATCCTAGGGACTTGGAAGCGTTCGCGGAGAGGTTCAAGCAAAGAAGGATCAAACTCGGGGTCACCCAGGCGGATGTGGGGTCAGCTTTAGCCAGCCTCAAGATTCCCGGAGTGGGCTCCCTCAGCCAGAGCACCATCTGCCGCTTCGAGTCCCTCACCCTCTCCCACAACAACATGATCGCTTTGAAGCCCATCTTGCAAGCGTGGCTGGAGGAAGCCGAGAAATCACATAGGGAGAAACTTAACAAGCCCGAGTTGTTCAACGGCGCGGAGAAGAAGAGGAAGCGCACGTCGATAGCCGCGCCGGAGAAGCGCTCGCTGGAGGCCTACTTCGCCATCCAGCCGCGTCCCTCCTCGGAGAAAATCGCAGCAATCGCTGAAAAGCTGGACCTGAAAAAGAACGTGGTGCGGGTCTGGTTCTGCAACCAGCGGCAGAAACAGAAACGAATGAAGTACTCCGCATGCGTCTAAAAGAGAGAGAGCGAAAAAAAAAAAAAAAAAAACACCACAAAAGACTTGGAACTGAATAAAGATTATTTGTATCATATTTCCTAACTCACTCCCTCTTTTTCAATCATCAGACTTTGAACTTCGAAAAAAATCCTAAAAACGAACAATGAATGAAAAAAGAGAAAAACTCAACACGACTCTCTCAGAGGAAGATGTGGAGTCAATAAGGCATCGTTTGACGGAGCAAGTAAGAACCACTGTTTCCACTTACTATGCCTCACCTTTTTAATGCCAGCGCAGTCAGAGTTGCTTCGATTTTTATTTAGAATTCCTTTTAAACGCTGATTATTATTTCCAAACAAAAGCAGCATTTTTGTCATTTATTTCTACGCAAAACGAGGTTGTTTTAATTCAAACCAATTGGTTGGTGTTTCTATTTTAGGCTTCCAAGCTACATTTTCTTCCCTTGGAGTTCATGACAATGCAGTCTGACATTTATTCAGGTCCGTGGGGGGATTAAGCGGACAGTTGGTCCTGAAAGCTAATATTAGATTACTGCCAAATAACCTTCTGTAAATTAACATCTTACTTGTCAAACACTTCATTTTGTGTCTAAATGTGTTATTCTTTTCACCTGTTTTGTTTTTAGCTATAAATCAGGGATCTGTTTTTGAGATTCCCGGCGTTTGGACTCAGATAGGGTTGTTTTTAAGGCCTCAGAGTGCGGAATGATCAAAACAGTTGGAATAATTTGTGCAGATTATTGTAATTAAATATATGTATTTTTTTATTTTTAATTTGCCGTTTATGTTTCGTTTACAATCCAGCATGGGCCGGCTATCTTATGAACTATTTATTGGATGAGGTCATGTTTACTTCATTATATATTTATTGGGAATCCCCCCCTCCCTCCTCGTTTAGCTTGAGAAAAATCAAATTCTGACAGCAGCTCGGCTTGTTGTTGTGGTTTAAAGGGAAGCGACTGTGGAGTTTTAAAAAACAAAACTACAGTCTCAAATTTGACGATTTTTAACGTTTGAGATGGCACAATCGAGATATATATGAGATTAAATTATCGTTTTAAATTATTATTTTTATGTATGTTTTTCCTGCTATTTATTTGTATAAATATGCGCGCATCATGATGAAATCGTTGCTTGTTAAAAAAAATTCACCTTGTTTTAATGTTTTTTTCTTGAAGAGAAAAAGAAACTGCTTCATGGAAGTATATGTGTACAATGTAAATATTTTCATTGGAATCAGTCGATGCACATAAATATATTCGTACAGGTTTTTGCTGTATTGCTGTTTAGCTGAGGTAACTTATTTCTGTAATGTTTGTTGCTTTTTTTGGTTTCCCTGGTTAAATATTTCTACTTATTCATTTCATCCATGTAATTTTAATTTATTAATTATTGAACTGCAATATGTGTTTCATTAAAGAACAAATTTTAACATTTAATCCGACCGTTTTTTTATTTTTATTTTTTCGTGACTGCACTGTGTGATGTGGCTCTCCCAGACATATTAGTATTTTTTATTTATTCATCTGCTTATTTATTGATGAGGAGGAGGGAAAGGCTTTAGCTGGGGGGATATGTAGCTCTTAAAACCAGTTTTGGTTCATCTGGGCTTATTTTAATGCAAATATTCCAGTTTTTTTTTTTTTTTTTTAAGACTAAAAAGTGTCTAGATTGGCTTTGGAAGAAGAAAAAAAAACATAAGCATGTCCAACTCGTGCTTTTGTCTCATTATTTTGGTAACAGAATCCCAGCTGAATTGCATGCAGTCTAAAAGTAAAATATAATTACAAATCTCTCCTTTTTTGCCTTTTTACCCTCCTCCTCCGGGCCTCCTTACAGGAGCCACTTTCTCTCGGCTGCATCAGTATTAGAGACACACGTGGCTCCTGCGGTGACGTGCTGCCAGCCAGGCAGCTTATGCGGCTCACTGTTGCCTTTACCTGAGAGCAAATGCTAATATTCTATTAGAGCCTAATCAGAGGGTCTGTGGAGAGCTGGATGGGTCCCTGGAGCACAGACTTGCCAGATGTCAGCCCGCCAGAAAAGCAGCTCGCCTGCCAACGCGCCCGTCTCTATTTGAATGCACACTCAAACATCATGCCTCCACCGCGCTCAGGCTTTGAAGCAAAACCTTTGGTTCGAAGTTATGCTTAGATATGAAGAGGAGGAGGGGAGGACAAAAAAAACCCAGAGATATTTTGAATGTCATGTCCATATCAGAGCCGCTTCGATAGGACGTTAGGGCGCATTTCGTTAGCGCTGAGCAAGCGTTTCAGCACCATAGACAGTTCCATAAGAAGGAAGGTTAAAATTTTTGCAACACAAATCAAATTCCTCAGTTTTTGTCACACTAAATATTTCTGCAAGGTGTTTACATTTTGTTTCAGAAAATAAATAAATCTGTTTATAGTTTTTTACTCTTGGAAATTTTAATGTTTAAATTTGTAAGAATAATAACATCGATTTTGCACGCAATATGCCAATGCGAACCAAATTCTTTAAAAGCAGGTGTTATAGCCATGTTATGCAACACAAAAACTTGAACAAAACAAAACTTGAACTTTCCAATGGCTCCATGAAAGGGTAGCCATTTGCGTAGGGAAGTGTGTGTGTGGGGGGGGTGCTTCTGTTTATTCACTTGTTACGTAAGTTAGATTGTTCTGAAACTTTGAATGTTAATTCTTAATTATCTGTACTCATTCTTAGTTAATAAAGTACGTTCTACAATAAGAAACCAAATTAGGACTGGTCAGTCTTGCGCTGAGCACTTGTTTCAGCACCATGGACAGTTCCATGAGAAGAAGTGACAGTCAGTTATTAGCGTCTTCAGTCTTAGTTATTGATCAGGTTTTATATGCACATAGAACACTTCAGTAAGCGTTTTAAATTTTCAGCAAATTTTGAACGGTACATATTTTAAAAAACACAAATTTGTTATAGCATAAATTTCACTTGCTATATCACAATGCGCATGAACTTCTTAAAAACAAACCGTTAACCAGTAGTGCTGGAGGGGTGGGGGTTGGTTAAGGGTGGTTGGAGGTCGATAGCCAGCCCTATGAAGTTGCTGGCCCCCCTTCTGGGCCACCCTGGAGAGAAAGGAAACCACATGTAGGAGCTAATGTATGTATGTATTTTAATATAAGTTTAAGAAAGAAGAGGGCAAACTTCTATGTGTTGCAGTATTTCATTGATTTATTTATGGATGTGTTTTCAACCCAGTGCAAACGCGCACTGCTCAGCAGCGCCACCAAGGTGGGAATGGGGGTTGGTGGGGTTTAATAACCCCTGCTGACCCCACCCCCATTCACACAGTGTTATGCACAACTAATACTACTACTAATTGTGTTTAGCAGTGACCCCCATTCGGTTTGCCCTTTTGAAAACTTTCTGGTACCCTCAACATTCAGTTCACCGCAATTCAACCCAGCTGAGTTCAGTTCAGTTGAGTGCAGTTCAATTCAGTTCATATCGCAGCAATTCACAGTCATCTTAAGTCACTTGCAGGACAGTCAAGTCCACGCTTACAGGCTTGTATAAGCAAATCAACCCACCACAGTCCAATATATATATATATATATATATATATATATATATATATATATATATATATATATATATATATATATATATATATATATATATATATATATATATATATACACACACACACACATATTACGGGCAAATTCCTACTATAATACCAATAACTCTTCAGGATTCTCACGCCCCATTAAAACGACCCCCATCTGAAAATCACAACGTCTCCATAACAGCCAGCCACAAGCCAAACATGCTCCACCGCCACCCTCGTGACAAATTAAGAGGAATCAAAACGAGCCCTTATTAATGAGACGGCGGTGATGGTTCATCAATTAAAAGATGCTCCTGGTGAGCGCTTCTAATTCCCCCCCCCCCCGAACGAGCCGCTCACTTAATGCGCTAATAAGAGCGAATTATTAAATTACACATCGACTTATGAAAAGCAGATAATTATGAAGAGCCAGTTAAGTAGTCATTAGCTATCCCTGTTAATTACCGCTGGTCAGGGGAGGGCTTGCAGAGTGAGGGTCTCATCGGGAATTGAAATTAACTTTATTCAGCCGAGCCTGTGCTCTTGCTGGTTGACATGCCAGAGCTCAGACAGAGAGATAAGCAGATTCCCAACCAGACCTGCCTGGCTTCGCTTTCACATGTTTGGGCTAAAATCGATTCAGATTACATTTATTTACTTATTTATTTCTTGAAGCGAATCAATGTGACCCCAGCACCGAAAATAGAAAACCGCATCATGATTTTTCAATTTTTAAGCGCTTAATAGACTCATGAGCCACGATATTTTTCAGGTAATGCAGCATTGGATCCACAGAAACGTGCAGTACTGAGAGCTTTCTACAAAACGAGAAGGGGCAGCTCTGTTTCCCTTTGTCATAATTACGCCCTCTGTTTTATTTTTTTCTCCCCCCCACCCCTCCTCTCAACATTTCCCTCTTTCACAGGGATGCTGATGAAAATTTAATGAAGTCAGGGACTGTCGGAGCTCCGCCCGGGGACCTGAGAGTAGAATATTTTAACTGTACATTTACGCCAAGTGTCTGCCTTCAAAGACGCGGCTGCTGCTCTCGAATTAGATGAACTGTGAGCCATAAACTGGGCGCGTTGCACACTGCAGGCCCTACAAACCCCGCGTATTTATCATCTACTGTAGCTGGCTGCTTTACACCGCCACGACGGTGCGCACAGACCCGTCAGATGGCTGCTCGAATGGGAAGTGGCAATCGCCATTTGATATTGTCGCCAATCAGTTGTTGTTGATGCAATATTAATCAGCCATCAATAGTCATTAGTTTGTTAAGTGTTTTCCAGAATCTAATCGATGGATGCTGGAAGAAGGCTGCTGGGATACTTTCTAAACTGGAGGTGGCATACATAAGGCGGGAAAACCAGTTTTTTTGTTTTTTTTTCTGCCAATCAAACAGCTCCGTCCTCATAATGCAATCACGCATGCACGCACGCAACGGCCACAGGCAAACTGATAAAATGGGGCTGATGCCAGAGAGGTTAGTTTATAGATGTGTAGGCCCACATTCCAGCTGGAAGACACTTATGAAACATTTAAGTCCTCTTTCTTGTGCATAAACAATTATATTTGTGGTAAATGTTATATCTTATCACTAGTTTCGAAAAGGGTGGAGAGATGGGTCCCAATGATAATCTTAGATTATTTAAAGATACAGACGGTTTTATTCATTTTACAGTGTTAGAACAGAATAGACTAGAATAGAATAGAAATATCCTTTATTGTCCCACGATGGGGAAATTTCTGTGAAACAGCAGCAAAGTGGCAGCGGCAGGAAATAACAGAAAAACAGACTCACACAAAAAACATAAATATATGTATAAAAAACTACTTGAATCTGATTGGAGCACCTTTTTTCCATTTCATTTTCATGTATTCTTGCAAATTATTATTATTATTATTATTATTATTATTATTATTATTATTAGACAAAAAGAAATAATAATAATAATAATAATAATAATAATAATAATAACAGCCATAAAAAATGTGGCAGTAAAAGTTCAGAACTATGAATTTTAAAAAATGGCTGAATATTTATTTATTTAATTGTAAATTCATTGATCAGGTTGATGAAAAGGGCCCTGACTGAATGACCTTTATTTTGAAATCTAAACTGAAACGAATATGAGCTGTGCAGACATGCGTAGACAAGATTTCCCTTACGTATAAATTATTGATGACGTGGAACCCCTTTAAAGACAAACCCTTATTTCCCAGTTCCATAAAATAAAGTATATATTATTTTCTGTGTTTAACATAAAATGAAAAATTTAGCTTTTAAAATATAACCACAGTTATTTAGTTTTTCATTGTTTTAACTGAATAAATGGTTTGAAAAGTCCTTTTAATTTATTGCAACTGAAAAGATTCTTTATAACTAAAATAGCTTAGGGGCATGATTAGAGAAGCCTCAGTCACATTGACATGTGGCTGATACCAAAATAATGATTTTGATGCAAACCCAAGTTCCCACCTTTTCCCCAGGGCTTTCTCAGCTTTTTCATGCATATATTACTGATGGAACCCTAAACATCTATTTTAATTTCTTAAACACTCAAGATTCCACTGCTATGTTTTGTATTTTTCTTTAATAGCCATGCAATCAGTTTCATTTTATGACTTTTATTTTTTATCTGTGTGAGTCAAAATAAATATTAAAAGGTTTTTGCTTGAGGGTCAGTGCAACTTTACAACTTGATCAGAGTGTTGTGATCAAGAAATCTGCTTTAATGTGGCGCTAGACTAAGTTATGTGTGTTTAGTAGATTTGTAAAATGGAATGTCAGCTAGATATAACAAAGATAAATCTTATATATAAATCCCCAATCTGTCTTGATTGTTAAAAGTACAAACTGAGAAATTATACGGTGCACCAACAGAATTAAATAGATTTCAGGTTTCAGGTTTTTTCCCCCCAATCTGATCTTGTGAAGTTGCCTACCATAAACATACGACAACCTGCCATGTTAGAATGGGTTAGGGTGTTTTTCGAGCTATGTGTTTGTTTAAGCAATACAATAAACATTCATCCTAACATCTTACAAGTTTGTTTTTTTAATTCAATTTGAGAAAATATCATTTACACACACAAAAAATAAATTAATGAGGATTTCCAAAAATTTACTTGAGTGTCCACAAACTAAACACTCATAAAAAACAAAACAAAAAAAACCCAAAAAAAAACCAAAAAAAAAAACCAAACAAACTTGGCAACAGAAGATTTTACATTATAATGCTGTTTATTTTTTATTCTGTATTGAGCAAATTTTGTTTTTTTTTTTTTACCTATAAATTTAAAAAAAAAGCAAAGAAAGTTGTCTTCATTCATCAAAGTCAGTCAGAGGGTTAACTTGAAATCGTGTCTCAGATTAAAGTTTAGTTGTATGTCAGTCGTAGGCAGTCAGTCTTTTAAATGTATTTATTTGTTTCATGAAAAGTTCAGATAAGACAACAAAGATGATCATTAACTCATTATCTGTTATTCGGTGTAACTACTACATTATAAAGGTTAACTTGGAGGTTAAAAAAAAATCTTAGCCAATCTTAGTTTGTAAATATAATGTTCAGTAATAATTAATTTTATTCAACATTGGACACGTTGATTTGCTTCAACATTTTTTATTAGCATTAACAGAAGATGTGGTCTCAGTCGTTGTGCATGGCGTCCAGAGAACAAGAGGATACTAAAGCTGATGCATTCATATAGGTTGTATTATGAATAAAATACAACCTATATACTGAATATAGTATTTAATAGAAGGAAAGACATATGAAAGTTCCGTTAAGGAAGGTTGTGTTAAAAAAAAAAAAAAAAAAAAAAAAAAAAAAAATTCTATGTTTAGTGACAACACTTTTTACCAAGCTAAGCTTCTTAACCCTGAGTCAGTCATTACCATCATAGCTGTGGTTGTCTAGGAAAGGTTTACGTCACTTTTGTTGACTTCAATTCATAAATATTTTTTTAATCCCAAAGAGAAAGTAAAAACATCTTTTATCTTTTATCTTTAAATTGACTAAAGCGGTGTGTTACAATTTCATGAACCTTTCATGCCTTCAAAACAAACCAATTCTTAGTTTGTGTTTCTTTTTTAGCATAGGACAGTTCATACACTATGTTATAGATGGCATAATTTCTAGTCATAAATATTGATTAAGATTTATTCTCCAAAATGTATGAAAATTGTTTATGGTAATTTTATTTGTTAAATTCTGACAAATTATTATTTACAGTGTACATAAGTGCAGTTTTTATATAAATAACGGCACTTTGACATTTGACCATAGAGTTACAGATGATAATGTTATGTAATTGTTTAAATACTGACCTTGTGCAGAATTTATCCCTGATTAAACAATAGACATATTATGGTTCATGAACAACAACAGCCCATTGAGCAATGGATCCTTTCCTTCTAAACACTACTTTTTTGGTGTTCCAAATGACTGAGTTGTGGATGAGATTGGACCTCAACAAGGAGGTGGTAGAGCTGTCTCAAGCATGTGTGCTCACTGGGCTTTGACAGCCGTGCTCTGTTGCAAATCTATTAATCATACCCACAAGGAGGGCTGGTCTCTCTCACACCCTTTCTCTCTTTCTCTCTTGCCCTCCCTTTCTTTCTCTTGCTCACTCACTCACTCATTCACTCACTTACTCACTCACTCAGTCTCCGTTTTCAGTTTATACAGAACAGAATCATTTACATAAAGTCCTTAAGGCAAATAACTGTTGGGGGCTCTAATTTATATCTGATCGAAAATTAGCCGTCATTATGCGCACCATTAGCTGCGTCTTTAATGTGCTTCTAAGCACCATTTGTCAAGCAGCTTGTTAATATCCTTCAAGTCTTTAAAGTTGAGAGCTCATTAAAGACTGCTGTGCCTGCTCTTGATGCTATTTTGTAAGATTCAGAGGGAAGGGATAGAACATTGCATAGATTTTTGTATTTATATTTTCTAAAAATAATTGTGTGCATGGATCTATTGTGCTTTTCAGATAAATAAAAATAAAAAAAGAGCCAATAATACATCTTTAATTATGAACAAAGAATATATTTTGTATGTGGTTACATCACCATTATTGGGACAGCCACATTTTAGTCCACTGTTTCGTGAAAATGAATAGTGTTGAATTTCACTTCCCTGAAAAAGCACATGAACCCTTGCATATCCACTCTCAGACTGTCTAATGCTTTATTGTCCACAGCCCATAAAATAAGAGACTCCCAGGCCCAATCTTTGCCTGGGCGTAATGGGAGTTATGCTGCTTATTATTGGTTTAAACTCCAGTGTCCTTAGCCCCTTTTTTCAGCAGTGTACCAGATTCCTCCAGGCTAAAGCAATAAAGAGAGTAATTAGAATGCTAAAGACAGATGTAAATAAAGAGAATGAGACAGTGGTGAGGGATGAGGCGTCGAGGTCACACACTCTCATCAAAAACCCAGTTGGTAGCAAATGACACAACGTTCTGTGCCAGAGGCCCGGGGGCTACGGCTGCAAACCAGAGGACATAATGGACTAAATTATGGCCTCAATGGCAATGCATCTCACAGCACCATTGAGGACAGACAACACACACGATCCCAATCCTCGAACAGAGAATTGCATGTTTCGACTCAAACTGTCGGAAAACATTGCATAATATATTCAAATACAATACTAGGGCATACAGAATCAGACAAGATGCTATTATCAAACCCATATTTAATTCAGTTCATTGAGGAGATGATCCTTAGTGACTTTTTAGCTCATGCTGAGTAACAGAAATACTTGAAAATAGTGGCTCAAAATGATATAAGGTTTATTTTCTGCTTTACTATTTTATAACACTAAATTCAGCAGAATAAAATTGTGAGAATTATCATTACAGCTTAATGACATGATCACAATTGTCTTCAAAACTGTTAAATACAAAATTCTATCTATCTATCTATCTATCTATCTATCTATCTATCTATGGTGATGAGATCCTGAAGATCAGTGGGGACATTATGATGATGGAAAAAAAAAAGAATAAATCACTTTTATAGAACCTACTTGACAACATGAAGTAGGTTTAAAAAAAAAAAAAAAAAAAAAAAAAACAGAAAGCAGAGCATTCATGTCCCAATACAAAAAAAAAAAAAAAAAAAAAAAAAAAAAAAAAAAAAAAAAAAAAAAAAAAAAATCCCAAGCACAGATGAGAAACAAAGTCACTGACATCTATTAGTATAAAAAGGGTTGCACAGATATCACCTAGGCTTTGGGACCCCAGAAAACCACGGTGAGAGCCATAGTCAAAAACTGATCTGGGAGGTAAAAGAACAACCGAGAACATCTAAAGCACTGCAAGGCTTACTTCTTGCAGTTAAGGTCAGTGTCGATGATTTAATAATAACAAAGAGACTGGGTAGAAATAGCTTCCTTGGGAGAGTTCTAAGGCCAAAACCAATGCTGATCAAAAAAAAAACAAAACAATAAAAGGCCAGGCTCGCATACGCCAAAAAAAAAAACAACTTGATGATCTTCAAGACTTTTGGGAAAAGTCTGTGGACTGAGGTGACAAAAGTCTAACTTTTGCCATATTACATCTGGAAAAAATCTAAGCCTTTCAGAAAAGCATCATGCATACAGGTAAACATAGCAGTGGTAGTATGAAAGCTTTCACAATTTAAGGACCTGGAGTTGCAGTAACTGATGGAGCCATGAATTCTGCTTTCCAGTATAAACTCCTGAAGGAGCACATTCATCCATCAGTTTGTGACCTTAAGCGCAAGCACACTTGGGTTATGCATCAAGACAATGATTTGAAGCTCACCAGCAAGTCTTATCCTGAATGGTGCATAAAAAATTAAGTTTTGGAGTGGCCGAGTCAAAGTCTGGATTTAAATCCAATTGTGATACTGTTGCATAACCTTAAACAGGGTGTTCATAGTTAAAACCCCTCCAACATGTTTAACAATTGGAGGGGTTTCAAAAACCAACAACCAGAAAGTGAGGATATAAAATATAGGATGCAGATTGCTAATATATTTCATAAAAGTCGATGGCTTTAGCACGCTGTCTTCCTGTTACCATTTGTCTCATATGTTACAATCCTTTTCAGTCCCACATTTATGACTTTGTGTGTAATAAACCGACAATTATAATACTCTGGGCAGCCAGCTACAGACATTTGGCAGCAATCATGCTGCAAATGAGCCATCAGATAACTTCCAATGAGACACTCTTTTTAAAGGACTGTAAGTCACAAGGCTCATTTATGGTGACGGTTTTCAACACATTTGTTCCTTTTACATCAGTGTAACAAACTGCTGAATGCAAAACAATATCTGAATTCAGCTACATCTAGATAGGTGTAACATGTTCCCTTTTTATCATCAAACTCCAATCTTCTACAGTGTATTAATTTCAGTGATAGAAATGAGAGACATATAGCTTTTTTATTGCCAAAAAGTTAGCAGCTTGCCATGCAAATACTCTGCTGGAAGTAATGTCTCAGCAAAGCGGTTTGATGCCACCCATTATATTAGATTACATTGTGCTGCTGAAATGTGTGCTTCTGAGGTGCCTTTGCGAAAGGTTGATTACTGTGGATATATTTCACCTGCCGCTCTGGGCCATTATTGCTTGAGATAGGGACTTTAGTCAGAAGCTTGATGGAGCGCTCCGGAACTGGCATTGTTCCTAGTAAAACCATAGAGAGTGATTCAATGCTCGCATAAAGAAATGTTAACGATCATCAAAGACCTTTGTGTTGGATGGCTTTCCTTGCAGTAGCTCTCTCTTCCCCACAAGATTGTCATTTTTTTTTTTTTTTTTTTTTTTTTTATTATTTCTACCCCCACCATCTGAAATATTTCTTTTAAATTTTTATGACGTTTTGAAAAAAAACAAAAAAAAAACAAAACAAAAAAAAAAACCCCAAAAAACAAACTAATTCAATATCAACTGATAGAATACTTCCTAAACTGTTATTTTTTTTCAGAAAAGCATGTATTCCATGTGTGTGTGTTTTCTAATTTCAAATATTTACACAGAAATGCCTTCATATTGGAGTGGTAGTGCTATGAAATGTGGCAGCCAGACACAGTTTCTGACCTCTATATAGCAGAGTGGAAGGACCTCAACAGCTGTAAACAACACTGCAATCAGTGTCCCATCTGCTCCCATGTCCCACTTGTGTGGATGCCTTTTTGCCATTTCTTTCACTCTCTGCCAAGCGACTGCCTCAGGACATCTAACCCAGAGAAAAGAGCTCACTTACCCAAGGAGGAAAGAAGCAAACTAGATTTCTGAGTGTGTTTGCTGACAAGGAAACGTAGTGGCTAAATTTAACAAAGTGCATTGAAAATGTTTTTTTGCAAAAAAAAAAAAAAAAACCCAAAACACTTCATCTTAATTTATTAAAAACATTATTATGAGCAGCTCTGTGAATACAATGGAAATCCTGCATTCAGACAGAAATCCAAATTTCTATTATGTGGTCATTTAACCCCCATATTAGCCCCTGTTCATCCCAGTGGTGCTTCACAGGAATTATCTGAAGTGGAAACTTGAGCTCAGAAGGTAAGTGGCACCACACCAGGGGTAGGAAATTCCAGCCCTGGAGGCCCAGTGTGCCACGTTTCAGATGCTTTCTTCCTGGAAATTCACTGAGTTTCAATGTATGGGCCAGTGGCAGGCGGAAGAGATAATTGTCCTAATTTAAATTGACGTCCCAATCATACTAAGACACTGGCTTCTTGTGGACTAGTTTCACTCATCTTTGCATTTCACTAATTTATTCTAACCATGAATCTCCAAGTAATCACGATCTGCAGAATGTTAAAAATAATGTTTCCCTTTCTGTGTGCCTGAGTAACAAGTGTGATTCTTTTGACAGTACTGTTTTGTCACTCCAAAAGCTGTATTAAGTCTCTATCTGAGGGACATTCCAGTGGAAGCTTGAGGTAATGCTATTGCATTTCTATTGAACAAATAAACAAGGAGTAAGTGATAATCAAAGACAAGGAAGGCTGGATTACTGCATGGAGATAGGTAATCTGGCACCGCTGGGGAGTCCCGCTGGTCCTTTTAAACTGTGGGATGATGGGAGGATTGTTAAATGGTGACTGAGTAGTTCCACAGGAACGTAGGAGTGGATAATGGATGAGCAGAGGATATCACAATCTCACTAGGATCACAATACCTTATCTTTTTTTCTTTCACCCCTTTAAGAGGCTCATGAAGTGACTTTCATTTGTTTCTAAATGTCCAATACAGTTTTTTTAGCAGCTACATTAAAACACTGCATTTACACTCCAAACTCAGTTAAAATTTTAATTTAATTTTTCAGTAAAAATTCAAAGATATTAAAAAAAAAAAAAAAAAAAAAAAAAAATCTGAGGCCAAACAATAACTTTTATTTTAATAAGTTTTGCTGCTTGTACCCATGTCCTGACCTTTTATTTCATGCAAAACTTTTTCTTCAGCATTCATATTTTCAAACTCATACCTAAGGCCAATTTAGAGTATTCAGTTGACTTAACAGTCATGTTTTTTTGACTGTGGGGGAAGCTGGAGCACCCAAAGAGGACCCGCACATGCACTGGGAGAACATGCAAACTCCAGGACCTTCTTGCTGCAAGGCAACAGTGCTACCAACTATGGCACCATGCAGCCCTGGATAAATATTATGGTCAAATAAACACTTTGAAATACTATTAAAAAAAAAAAACAAAAAACTTTTAGTTGTTGAGCGGTTAATCTTCATATCTGCTCTTGCAAGGTTGAGATTATGAGCACAAATTGCCCAAAACTTTTATAATGAAACAACTCCATAATATTTGGTTGAAGATGATGAAAAATAAATGCTGCATTTTTTTTAAACTCCCTGCACTGAGGTTGCAGTGCCTCAGTCAATGGCTGAGGCACCACAGACTCAGCCATTTTTCTAAAATTAAACTCTAACACCTTTCCAGGGTCTTGATATAGGAGTCCGCGAAGGCAACATTTGTATTCAGCATGGACAACTCGTAAACAAAGATGCCTCCCTCCAGAGTTCTGTAGGTTATGTGATCTGAGTGGAGAGTAAGCGTCACTTTAACTCCTTTGGGTGGGATTGTGGAAATACAGGAATTTGATTGGAGCATTTTCCCTTCAAGAGGGTCCTCCAGAAGCCCGATCTGTTATTGCCCTTACTCATTTACTTTATCAGTGCACTGCTGGAATATACATAATTCAGACAACCAGGGGATGTCTTTGGGCTCCGAACCACCTGCTGGCTTTTATTAGCTAATTAGTGGTGATTTATCAGAGCTGCTAATTTGAGTGGAGCTGCTTGCCTTCAGGACTCTCAGAACACTGTATGAATTCTGATGGTAATTATGCTTATTTGATGGGCAGTTTGCTAAAACAAAAAGTTCTGTCTTTTCCGCCCCAAAGGGATGAAATTCCTGCTCTTATGAAATATGACCTTGTGTGATTTCTTTCTCGTCTGTCTCATTAGGTCTTCCACACATTTCATTTTAATACCTAAATTCAGAACAGCTTACATTTATACCTGTAGATATGTGTCCTTGGAAGGTCTTTTAGGATGTCCTTATATTCCAGCTTATTGGTAAGTGGAACATTACTTCTACTAAATATTAAGCTTGCAATTGTTTTCACCTCAAAACCATCCCTTTTAAACATGAAGCTAATGTCTGTCTTGTTGACAAAACAACAATAAGGATTTGGAGAGAATTCTGACAACACTGTCTTCAGTGATTTATTTTCTTGAAGAGACATTTTCTGCCATTGCATAAAAGATATTTGCTGTTTAACTTGCTAGTTTTTCTGCTTTTCCTTACACATTCACTTCTGCAGACAGGAACACCAAAACTTTTGCATCAATGTGAAATCTGTGCATTACTATTTACCATCAATTTTGACTTTTTGAGCATAGGATGCCTTCTAGAGACATTATGTTAGGTATTTCTACATCCATTCATGGATTTTCTATACCCGTTTGATTCTTGCAGGATCGAATTTATGCTCCATCTGGATAACTTTAGATGCTTTTTGAACTGTTTTACTAGGTTTCTTGTATTATTTTACACTTTATCAGTTACAAAACTTTTGTCAAGACTTGCTGTTTCCTAAATGAATTCAGAGAAAAAAAAAAAAAAAAAAAAAATTTTTTTCTTAACTTTCAAATGAAGGAGAGGAGAAGAACCTGACCTACAATGCTTTTAGATATGAAATGCTGATTCAGAAAAAAATGGAAACATAATGCTTTATTCTGCATGAATCTGGGTCATTGTTCATAAAAACTCTCTCTACCAAGACATAGTTTTAAATCTTCCCAACTGCACACTTTGATGTGGTTTGAGCAATAATATTATCTGGTATTGGTTTACATCTGGGGTCTGCAACCTCAGTCCTTGAGTGCCTCCTTGAGTGCTTGAGTGTGTGTACTTGAGTCCTTGAGTGCCTTGAGTGTGTCCTGCCACTTTTGGACACATCCCTGCTCCAACACATGAATCAAAAGGCTGAATTACCTCCTTGGCACATCAGGAAGTTTTGCAAAGGCCTGGTTGTTAACCATTCATTTGATTCAGGTGTGCTGGGGCAGGGATGCATCCAAAAGTTGCAGGACAGTGACACTTGAGGACTGAGGTTGTAGACTCCTGGTTTATGTGTTTATGCCTCTGCCTATGTCTTATTCTAAGACATAGGCAGAGGCATCACATTTAAAAAAAAAATACTGCAATGATGAACACTACGCAAAGAGCAGCTTTTCTTTTTTGAAACAACCACATCAAAAGGGATACCTCGTGCTTTTTAAAAAAAAAAAAAAAAAAAAAAGGATCAAATCATTGATCTGCAGCAAGCAAGCAAAGCTAATTAGGAAACATGAGAGAGAATGGTCAATATAGGTTTAAATTTCAATTGATAGTAAATTCTTATCTATTATGACAAAATAAAAAAAAACTAATGTTGAAATGAATATAATTTTCAGCAGAGGTTTGACAGTGACGGGACCAAATTGTCTTGTGAAGTGTCTTTAAGTAATGAAATACATTTCAAATATGTTGACAAAAGTTCCATTTCAGAAGTTGAGCAATATGGCAACTACAGAAAAATTTACACAATGTATAAAATAAAAACGGGCTTTTTCAATAAAATATTTAAAACTAGTTAAACATAACAAACCAAGTTTTAAAAGTGTAAATTTACAATGAAGTTATACATCTCTCTTCTTTTTTAAATTTTCTTAGACTCCAATACGGTCAGCAGCAAAGTTACCTGTGTGTCTTGCGGGTCAAGACTGCGAGTCCACCATTCAATGAAGTAGGTGGTGCCATTAGGACACATGCCTTGTATTGGTGCTCCTGGAACCTTCTCTTGATAGGAAGGGTCAACAAAAGTTCTTTGATCTGTCTTTTCTCCTTTCCACCACAAATTATATAATAACAGTCCCTGTGTCGTAAGCTGTCTCCTGATTGGCTGTGACAAGCACACCAGGTGTTCCTCATTGCAAAAATGTGAAGTACATTACAGGGTAGAAGCAGTACAAATTAAAATCTAAAACACTTTCAATACAAAGCTATAAACATGAAAAACGAAAAGAACTTTCTCTCGCTGAAGTGAGAATGATCTCAGCGGTATCCTTTAAAATTTCACTATTGCAAATATGTGCAATGGGCTTAAAAACTGATGCTGTTTCCAAGCCCTGGTCTCCAAGGCACACTTTCCTTCACGGTTTAGATCGGTGGTCCTCAAATCCAGGCCTCAAAGTCCATTGTCCTGCAAATTTCAGATGTGTCTCTGCTTCAACACACCTGAGTCACATAATGAGGTTATTACCAGGACTCTGGAGAACCTGACTACATGCTGAGGAGGTAATTCAGCCATTTGATTCAGGTATGTTGGATCAGGGATACATCTAAAAGTTGCAGGACACCGGCCCTTGAGGCCTGGATTTGAGAACCCCAGGTTTATATGATTCCCTACCAGGACAAGGGTTAAAAAAACTTTGTTCTAAAGGATAGACTGAAAAGGAGAAGGGAAAATTCCCAATAATCTGCCATATTTACAAAAAGCAGTTGTCAGTGATCATTCTGAACTGCTGTGGGACAACAAAGAAAAGGAAGTGCTCAATGTATTGTTTTCATATAATCATGTGTGAAACACTTTAGGACAGGGGTGCCCAACTCCAGTCCTGGAGCTCTACTTTTACATGCATCCCTGGTGCAACATCCCTGAGTCAAATGAATGGCTCGTTGCCTGGCGTCTGCAGAGCTGAATGATAGGGTGACAAGGGAATTCAGCCATTTCATTCAGGTGCTTTGGAGTAGAGATGCATCTAACAGTTGCAGGATAAAAGCTCTTGAGAACTAGAGTCAGGCTCTTCTGCTTTCAGAATTTGCAGATATGTATTCTTTTCAAGTCCTAAAGTAAGCCTTCTTTGAGCTTCCTCATCCAATGTGTAAGTTTCTTCTTTGTAAATGAGAGGTTTTTCCTCTTTGGAAGTATGCAACTATATCTTTTGCAGCATATTTGAAAATCAAGAGGTGATTTCAAGTGTTTTTGTTGCCAAGCATAAAACAGGTTTAACTGAAACATTCTTATTATTTCCACCCATATATGGATAAAACCAACACATGATCCAAAGTGAGCGTTTCTTTTAAATGCATTAATTCACCTCACAAGGTAAAACATTTGTCAAGAGCCCCACACATACACAAAGACTCTAGGTGTGAGGTATCACATGATCAATTGATCTTTTCTGTCCTCTGCATGCACATCCTTGGGGAAATCCTGTAGACTTTTTCCTTCTCTCTCTCTCTCTCTCTCTCTCTCTCTCTCTCTCTCTCTCTTTCTCTCTCTCTCTCTCTCTGTCTCAAAGCGAGTTGAATCCCAACAGGCAGACAAAGGAAAACACTGCTTGTCTGAAATTAGAATGCAGCATAAGAAGAAAACAAGCTGGAGTTCTAAGACATCTGCCAGCAGACACCTTTTCCTCCTCTTTTTCATCCTAAAATCAGAGAAAAATTCAAAACAGCAGGTAAATGGTAATATCACACAAGCAAGCAACTGCGCCTCCAGCAACATGCTCTTCTAAAAGAGTTCGCATTGCAAGCTCTCTGCACACATTGAAGGACTGAAATGTTTGCTCAGTGGGAATTATGAATGTACTTTAAGGTAGACAACCTGAAAAAAAGCTAAAAAAAAAAAAAAAAAAATACTTTTTAAGATATTACTAAAAGTAACTGAAGCATCTGTCTCTCATTGTTTTTTGACAGCATCAGTTAGATCTATGTGTACTGTATTGTATCAAATCAAACATGACAGCAAATATCAAAGATGACGATTAGGTAACTTATCTGAAAATGTTTGAAAAGTGTGTGCTTTATCCTGATATTAGCACACAGTGATCGCTTCTGCTGGCAACAAAATTATTAGAACAAAAAATCCACTTCAGCTAAGTTAAGGTTATTTTAAATAGTGCCAGCTCACAGCAAACATCATCTCAAGGGAGTTTGTAGGACAAAAATATCCAATTCATATCAAATTATATAGAATCCAAACCTTGGTTTAAATCAATCTCAAATATTGTAATAATGCCCAGCCATATAGTCAGAAAAGGTCCCTTTAAATCCTAAACATAAGAGGTATTAAAATACTGCTATAATATGCTGTAAAAATGTTTTTTTTAATTAAAAAGATGTAACCTACTGGACACTTCAACAGCTTGATAACACCAATCACATATCATTAGATTGGCTGATATGTGATTAGTGTTATCAAGTGAAATATCCAGAAGGTTACTTTTTTAATTTTAAAAGTTATTTACAGCATGTTTTAGCAGTATTTCTGGATGTTGTGTTAAATATTCTGAAAACTGTTAAATGCTCATGAAAAAACACAAAAAATATAATTGGTTATTTTGTTATCTCAGATATCCAACTTTAATTAAATGTACTAATCTTCCACTAAATTTCAAGCATACTTATGACTAGTCTGACAGCAAAAGTAATTTTACATGTCAAAGATTCTTAAACTTCAATATTGTGTCACCAGGAAAATAGAAACTATGAAATTAGGAATTACAGTGCATTTCATGTTTTTGTTCATGTGATGAATTATTTTAAACTGAGAAACTTTTTTTGTCTTATATTTTTGTTTTACTTTTAAAGAGGAAGTATTATGTATTTTCCAGGTCCATAGTGCCATTTTATAGCACAACCAAGTAACTATGTTACCTTCAGTTGTTATAAAAATGCTGTATATATTAAATATGATTTCAAAGAAATTTGACTTTGTCATTTAACACCTTGAAATTGGGCCTCTGTTTCTTTAAAAACTCTTATTCTCTCTGAAACGCCGCCTTCAAGAAGTCATCATAACTTTGCGCCTCTATTAAGCCTTTAGCAACGTTTTTATCGTCATTTCACTGAGAAGTAGCTCGTATAGTGAGCTAATCAGATGCGCAGTTCCACCAGGTGTTTTCTAATTGCTGCTGGCTAGTGTGAAGCAGCTGAGTGGGGCAGTTGCAGGGGAGGGGTGATCTGTGAGGCAGATGCTTAGAAACTGCAGCTCTCAAGAGGATCTTTGTCCTTCGTCTTAACTTGATGTAAAGCTGAAAAAAGTCGATTTTACATAATGCTGCCCCTTTAAAACATGTTGTGCAACGAATTAGTATGTATTAAAATACACATTCCAAGGCTCACTGGTAATCATTTTAAATAAAGAAACATTTGATCTTTGTTCCTTTTATTGACTAATAATAATCGACCATGATATTAAACCTAAAATATTGGAACATTTCACACATCATGATGTAAAGCACTTGGAACAGCCTTGCTGCTCAAACGTGCTATACAAATAAATTTAACTTACAACAGTAGTTATTGTGCCATTGAAAATATGTTAGTACATATTTACATTTGTCTGGAGATTGACAAGAACAATTCTTCCCCATTTGTTTCCAGGTTTGGAAAAGGGGCTATAAAGGCATTTCCCTTAACCCTACCCCTCCTCTCTCAAAGTGCTAGAAATGTAGGCTAAAGGTCTAAAAGTAAAATGAGTTTTAGCTTATGTCACCATCTATGTTAGGGGCTCGAAAGACCTCTGATTCTGCAATAGTCTGGGACTATACTTTATAGAAACCAAGGATTGTTCATGTTTTCCTCTCTTAATGATGAGTAATATGTTGTTCAATTGCTTTGTAAAAGGGTTTCAATTCACTATTTTTCCAGATTAAGTAGGACTACTCTGAATGTGTAGAGTAGAATTTCTTCTCCAATTTCCCAGAGGTCTGCTTTAATGTATGCATCTCTGAATAAAACCAAAGAGCCAGCCCCAACTGACAAAATACCTTCTTTTCCAGAGCGGGAACATGGTCTATACCGCACACACTGAAGCTGGAACAATATAAACACTATCATTTTGTGATAACATAAAAATTAAGTTTGAAAAAGTATTTTTTTCCATGGGGAACTGAAGAGCACCACTGCAAGAAAAGAAACAATCCTTTCCTTTCTAATGAAAGACTCTTACAGATGTCCACACTGTAAAAATTCAGGTTTGATCTGATTGAGGGAAAGGATATAACTACCTTTGTGTCCAAAAATACCATAATTTCATCCCTCTACTCGGAATGCTCCGGGGAGTTGGAAGCACTTAGAAGGAGTTGTAGGAATAAGTTCACTTTGCTGAATTAATGTTGTAATTCTTTATCAGGAGAGCGTTGGCATTACCTTGAACTGGGCTGGTTTTATGCAAAATGGTTTCAAGCCTAGTTTTTTTAATGATGGTCCTAATTTGTTGGCACACTTTAAATTATTCATCTCTTTTATATTCATGTAGTTATTACATGTCATAGCTGTGTATCTATGGGGTGAAATTTAATAGCATCTGCTGGACCTTAGGAAAGAAGCCAGTGCAGAAATGTTATTAAATATTGATAATTAGCTAAATATTTGCCTTGGCACCTGCTTTGAGCCACTGTGCTAATTAGCAGAAGAACCACTGGAGTGGTCACTGAGGCACACAGTGAGATGTTCACACAGAAATTTAATACAAAGAAGGATTAAGACATCTGGAGAATTAGATTGGTGGCTGCTGACATCTGAATTTGGTCTCATTTTGATATGAAAATATACCAAGCTCCCTTCAAGTGGATCTTTTTTTAATAATTAAAATACACACAGACACACGAAATACATCAAACTTTTGCCAAAACAGAAGATAAACATCTTGTGGACAAACAATTGAAGTCAATACAGGAAGGATCCATCCACCCATCCATCCATCCATCCATCCATCCATCCATCCATCCATCCATCTCTCCAATCTGCAGCTGGATTCCTGCAACATCACTGAGGAAGACGTTTTTCATTCAAATTGTGTTAAAGCAAACCGTTGAGAGACTGATCTCAGTGGATTGTTTGGTGTTAAGATGAAAGTTAATTTGTTACTATTTAAATATAATCACAAAAATGTAAAAAAAAAATATTTCTGATAAATTGTGATAATAAAGTGAAACAAAATGACTGCACAGAAGAAATGTCTGTTTCAGCTTTAAAATAAAATCTGCAACCCTGCATCAGAGCTCTGCATGGAGGGCTCCACCAAATTCAATTAGACATAATGCTGCAGCACAATCTATTCATTTGAGGCACCCAGTGAAGCAGCCAGTGGGAGTGTATTGATTGGAGTGTGTCAAGTGTGGAGGCAAGAGAGGGGTGGCCAGCGTTTTTTGTTTAATGGACCAGAATAAAACAGGCGGGAATGGGCTTCAATTAGGGAACACTGAAAAAAATGCTGGTATTTGCTCAAGAGAACATGCTTGTACATCCACATTTTTCCACACAGATCCTTTACATACATACCCATGCAATGCCACAAACATTGCATTCAAATATGTGATGAGGCCAGACACATGCCCTCCTCCAGACCTACACACCCAAGCTAACGCACACACGTTAAGATGCACAGTAGGAGGGCCAGGGAGAATGCAGCAGGGTGATGAAGAAAAGGATAAAACAGAGAGCAAGTGCTGAGCTCACAGGGTCTCAGCTGCTACTTGGTTCCTTCCTGCTCCTTGCAATGAGTTGCAGTTGTCAGTTTATCTTATCTCAGCCTTTTCATCATTGCTCAGAGCCTGTTTGGAGGAAGCCACCTGAGAGTCTTAGGAATTTGTTGGCTACAAGTCATTAGCAAGGATGGCTGAGTTACACCGGGGCCAGTGATGTGAGGAGGGTTCTGCTATGGAAATCCATGTTCTTCTAACCCTCGATGAGCTGACTGGCACAGCAGCTTAGCTTTCATAAGACATAAGTGCAAGTTAAAGAGCAGGTTGTGAAGTCATGCAGGTGAGGGAAAAAAACTAGGAACATTTTGTAAACATTGATCTCTTTGGCTTAAGTTTTACCCAATCCATTAATTAATTTATTTATGTATAGAAAACATTTTTTAAAAAATCCCGGATGCACCAATGTGCTGTGCAGGCAAGATTCAAGAATAATACAATAACCAGGCCTTATAAAACAAAACATTTTACAACTAGTAATTTAGCATAAGACAATACCCAAAATAGGATGCCTGCATACTCAACAAGCAGAAAGAGAAATGTTTTAAGTAGTTCTGGGCTGAGCTTAAATGCTTTTTTTTTTTTTTTTTTTTTTAAACTGTTCCACCATTTCCCCTCTGGTTTTTAGTCTGGACCCAAAGAAATAGCTCTTTTGACGATCTCAAATTAGGAGCCATGCATGTGTCCGAATGAATAAATGAAATACAGCTGTTTCAGTCCATGAAGACTCCTAAAAGCAATTAAACGCTTTTAAAATTACCTCTAAAATAAATTAAAAGTCAATGCAAAGAATTTACGTTCTGGTAAAAACATAATTAGCTAAATATTGAAGAGCTTGTTGGTGACCAGTGTTCTAAATCAATCCTGATTTAGAACACTGGTTCTTAATTCTGGTCCTCAGGACCCACTGTCCTGCACATTTTAAGATTTTTCTGCTGAAACACATCTGACTTAAAGAACTGGCTACTAACAGGCTTCTGCAGAACTAAATGGTATGCTGATGAGGTAATGCAATAATTTGAATCAGGCATATTGGTGCAGAGGCACACCTAAAATATGAAGGTGGACCGTGTACAGTAGAAGTAGTAGTAGTCTTCAGTAAACACGAAGTAATAAATCAATGCCCCCAAATCACAGCCCAATGTGACTGTTCTACCAACTCAAATCTGTTCACAAATGCCAGAATATCTGTTTTATTTTTAAGGATATCTCTTTAGGACAGTTTTGTAATTGCCAAACTGATGCAGAAAAAGTACTCTTCAAGAATACTTGAAAAGTAGAACTCTTAATAATATCAGGGCCTCTCATTAATGCCTTTAAAACTAACATATTGCCCAAGATGAGATTAAAAAAAAATGTTATGTCCTGTGCATTAGAAGCAGAACTCAAGTCTAAAAGCATTAAAATAGCAGAGAGTCCTAAATCCACGGCTAATATTTAAGTTAATGACTAAAAACCTATAAAATAGCTGCTTTTGTGCAGTAGCGTAGTTAAAAAACAGACTTAGTCTAGATAAGATTGTAGAACCTTATAAACAACCTTCTCTAACAAAAAGGAAGAATAAGATTTGGGCCTGATATTGGATAAAATATCTGGGTCGAGGTTTTGCTTTTTTTATTTGCAGCTGCAGTGCAGTGCAGTGCAGAATGTTTACAGGCTGCTGGAACACAGCCTGACTCCAGTCATTTGTTTATCAGGTGTAAAGTACAAAGACTGAGGCAATTTCATGCCTCCTTAAAAAGACGAGGTGGGATGCTGTTCATAGGACAAAAGGAAGGTTGCAAATTCTACATTATTTTAGTAAGGGATGAAATGTCAGTGCCTAAATTTATGAAAAACCACCAGGCATTTAGAATATTCAGATAGCTTCAGATGCAAACAAAACATCTCACATGGTTAAAGTTACTTACAGTTATAGACAAAGTCTTGCCAACAAACATGATAAACCTGTAATTTAAGGTTTGCTGTATTTATTTGCTGTTAGGTTTTGCAGCATCTTACTGCAATAACCGGTTTTGAATCTAAAATTTTCTGATAAAACCCAGGTTTAGCATTTAAAATAGCTTCACATGGATAAAACTACAACTAAAAAATAAACATAAGGTAATGAAAAAACAAAACAAGCAAGAATAAAGATAAAGATCTGATGATGAACTGATAGGACTGGGAAGTCTTCGGTGTGTGATTACTGAGCAAGAAGAGGTGAACTTATTGCTGTATGAAAAACAGGTGTCAAAAGCTGGAAATATAAGGCAAATAAAATACAAGCCTGCAAAAATAGGGAAATACAAGAAAATCAAACAAACATCCACTCAGAATACAATACTTTACAAAATAATCACAAGACTATGACAAAAGTAGGCAATTAAATTGTGGGATTTATTTATTGGGCAATGTGTTTGTGAACAAACACACTGGTTGGAATTCATTTTAGCAAACCTGTTGTGGTGCAAGAACTAGCTTACAATAACTGTCAGAATTAAAAATGCACCTTAATAGTTACAGGCTAGACATATGACTGAAAACACTACCACCACCAAATGTAGGCAGACATTAAGCAGCATTATTTCTATATTTTTCATGGGCTCAAAGCCAGAGAACCCTGCCCCGTTTGGATCACTGAACATGTCATTTCTATTTTATTTATAACCTGGTCAACAGGAAGCTCAGTGAAATGCTCGGACATGCATGTTTGACCAGTGCACGCCAAGCAGTTGGTATAATTTGTGTTTTTTTTATTACTATCTCATCTTTGATGCCACACTTCTGGTCAAAGAGAGTACCAGTCTCAGTGGCTTCTTTTATGTCGGCTTGAAAGAGAACAAGTCTGAGTGGAAGCATTATTAAATATGGATTCTGTTTGGGTCCCATGTTGGCTGCTTCCTTTCTCCCACCGACTCTCAGTCAGTGTCAGTGTCTTCATGTAGGAATCTGTGTAAGGGAATGTTTTTTGTAATGTGAGGGCTCAGGAGTGGAGAGGAGCTTACCTTGGATATGCTGCCTTATTAGCCAACAAACACGCAGGTTACACACACAGCAATGGTAACCTTGGCCACACAGAATGATTCTTTGGAATGGGTGAGGAGTAAAATGCGAAATTCCAGTGGGTGTCTCTGTGTGTGTTTAACCTTGTGAAAACACAGAGCCGTGAGTTTGATAGAGTTATTACACATCTGTGGTTCTGCCTTTTGTGCAGCTGAATCTATCATCAGAGGGAGAGTGGCCTGAGCTCAGCCTCTGCTGGGACGTTTCATCTCCGTTGTGGCACAGGTCAGCCAATTGAGGCACGTGCTGTTTGGTTTTCATTACCCAAATACAAACTTTAAGGATGCCTCTCTGTTTTCTTAACAGAACATTGTTTACTCTAGCAATGATTAGAGTGGTAATATTTCTGCTGTGCCTTTGAGAAATGGCATTTTTGAAGCTGAGTGGGAATGTGTTGGCTTTTGTTCCAGCAGTGTGCAGCAGGTTCATTGTGGTTACGAGCGTTAAGAAAATAATTAGCAGAGCCCATGTTGTGTTTATTAAGTACAAACTGCTGTAGCCTGGTCCCCAGAGGACATATATGTTTGTGATCCACAGATCTTTGAAAAAGTTTTTAAGCACTGCTAATATCTTTCTGCATTGCTTCCAAGCAGCCAGACATTTTTTGTAATCTTTTGATGCTTTAAAAGAATTATCACTACAGAAATAATTCTCCTGATTTTGAAATTATAAAATATTTTACCTCGTACACTGGCTGCTTTTTCAATTTGGTTCAGTTTACAAAGCACAGGCATGCCCAATTCATATCCTAGTACATAGAAATGTATAATCTAAATCAATCGAATACATGCCAGACAAGTCATGTGCACAGATTTGGATCTATTTAGATTGTAATCAGACAAATCATATAAATTCAGTAAAAAAAAAAAAAATCTACTGCTAAATCACAAAATTTGCAGAAATTCCTCATGCTGAGCAAGCATGTGATGACAGTGGAGAAGAACAACTCTCTCTTAACTGAAGGAAACCTCCAGCAGAAGCAGCCTCAGTTTGAGCTGCTGTCTCCCGGAACTGACTGGGTCACCTATTTTCTGTTCTCTTCCAGCACCTAACCATGGCAGTACATGTGCAGTTTTGCTGCAAAATGAGAAAAGTGGAATCGTAACGGATCAGAAAACATAAAATAAGGTCAATTTAACCAAAAACAAAAGTTATTGTGTAACAGGAATGATGTAGAACAAGAAAAAGATAAAAAGCTGAACAAATAAGACACAGAGTGCGGAAAGTAAATCTAGAAAACAACATTTTGATAAGGAAAAATTAAAACCGAGGATTTAAATACAATGAAAACATGACAAAAGAGGAACAGGTGGGGGGCAATAATGATGAAGACAAGGTGTGTAATGCTGGCAGCACTGTCAAAAGCAGGCACCAATATTTCAGAATAAAACAAAGCAGAGGTGAGCAATACTCTTGAGCCAGTTCTGGGGAACCATATGGGGCCATTTTTTTCTTGACTTTGACTGATCAGACTCAAACGAACAGAGCCTTCTACATATCCTTTGCATTCATTAAGTAAGTACTTTTGTCCATCATCAGGGTGCTTGTGGAAATTTATTCAAATGCAACAAATGGCAGAATACCACCAGTAATCATAGGGCCAGTGTGGGGCTGTAGAGGTCACACACAATCAGAACAAGAGACAAAGACAGTAACAGAAATGGTGGAACTTCTCCATCAGCATGTACTGATGTATTTAATGGCTCCATAGATCACCTCTATCTACCGCTTTTTATGTCTCTTGTGACAATGTAATTTATCACAACTTCCTCCACTATTCCTATGTTTGCTATTGTCTGAAAGTTACTTTTTAATTTGGAGGTTAACTCAGAACTGCCCTCTGGTGGGTATAGTGCCTAACAGCCAACTTACAGTACAAAAACACATCAAAAGCATGAGGGCAGTCATCCTTGACAACATTACAAACAGTTTTACACATGCGTAAAGAGAGCATAATTTGCCTTTTTTCCCCCAAAGTTGGATATCCCAGTCTTCATCTCACAGACAACATTCTTCTTATTGTTCTGGAAGATTTCAAGTTATTCATGTTTCCTGAAGGCATATGGTAAAATGGTAAATGGCCTGTACTTATATCACGCTTTATCAAGTCCAGAGGACCCCAAAGCAGTTTACAGTACATACATTCACACACACACTCACACACTGATGGTGGCAAGCTACTGGATTGTAGCCACAGCTGCCCTGGGGCACACTGACAGAGGCGAGGCTGCCATGCATCGGTGCCACTGAGCCCTCTGACCGCTGCCAGCAGGCAAGGCGGATGAAGTGTCTTGCCCAAGGACACAACAATAGCTAATCCCTCCTTAAATTTTTGGGTATGCTCTGGGGTTTCCTTGTCGCTGGACATGCCCATAAAGAAAGGTGCCTAGGAAGCATCAAGCAGACACCCAAATCACCTCTATTGACTAGCTTCAGTGTAGAACTTTATTCTGAGATTCCCCTCTGCTCAGCTGCTTGTATTTAGGATGTAATTCTTTTGGTTATGATCCATGTGTCCTGACCATCTGAAGGGTTTGGAACATATGACAGGGAAATTGAGTAGAAGCCTCTCCACTCAGCCTCTTTCTTCCCCTCAACTGATCAGAACAGCACCTTCATTACTGGACAGGAAACTCCAATTTGTCTATCCCCCATAAACACCATCCTGCCATCACTCATGAACTCTTCTGCTTACCCCAACTTAGAGAGAGCAGTTTCCTTTTTCCAGTTGAGAACTGTACACACAGGCTCATTAGATGAGCTAACTCTCATTGCTGGCAACTTCTCACATAGCTGCAAACAGCTCCAGTGAAGACTTGAAGACTCAAAAGACTCCATCGGTAGGTAGGTAGGTAGATAGATAGATAGATAGATAGATAGATAGATAGATAGATAGATAGATAGATAGATAGATAGATAGATAGAGATAAAAAAGCATGTAGAACTGTAGCAAACAAAACAGAATTTCAACAAAAAGATAACAAAACCCACAAATTACCATACTGGTAATAAAAAGGTACCTAAACCCCCTAATATAAAAATTGGTTTGACTGTGGACACCACTGCTTCCTCACCTAAGTTTAAGAGCATGTTACTGCTGGAATGATTCATAGAGCAGAGTTAAAGCATAAGATAAGGATCTTCAGAAGCTTGGAGAGCAACTGATCAAGATGATATAAAAAAGATTGCAGGAAATTCAGGCTGCTTGTAAGGAAAAACATAAAGAAAGGAAAAATTAAGTAAGGTTTTTGCAGAGTGGTTCAAATAAATCTTCGTAAGTGATGTTGTAAATTTTCAACATAAAGCAAAATAATTTCCTACAAAGGGGATAATTTTTTCAGACCTTGCTGTCAGGGTGCTTTACCTATAGTTAAAGTTGGTTCAGTGACATATTTATTTTATGTAATGATCTCTTCCCAAGTATGCAGCATATCCATAAAGGGAGGAAATGGAATGCTGGGCATCACTGCTTGAGCTCCTGTGACAACTGTCCAATTATCTCTATCCCACTCTGCCTACTGTTTGCACTAGAACTAATCAATAAAGGACGTGGATGAGTGCACATACATTTTGGTGGAACCAAATGCATGAAACCTTCATCACTCATTGGGAGTGGTGGGGAATCAAATATAGGTGTGGAACAAGTCATCTTCACGAGGGGAGGCACTGATTAGTGATTGTAGGCTCAAGTTTGATTTGGTGGGAGGTGTTCTCTCCTGACGCTGCTAATGGAATGGGTGACAGGTGGGCACGGGAATGAAAAGGCGATCCTCCATTTCATGAATAAATGTAAACACAGCACAGAGCAATTACTGCAGCTGGTCATCTCTTTTGGGTTAGGGTGGTGAAGGGGGGCTAAACCTGGGGCTACATCCCTGCACGTCCAATCTGATGAAAATGTGCAGGTTACTGGGGCGTTTAATTGTATATACGGTAAAGCTAATACTGAGGACTGTAGTGGTTTGTTGCGGATGAAAGCCTTACCCCACAACTGGAAAATTTGATTCAGTTTAAACATAGCATTTCATTTATCGATCCACTGTGGAAGGTGTGATCATCACAGGAACGCAACCTGAGCAGATGGATTCATTTGAACATGTCATGAGAACATATGGGTCTTGTTGCTCTGCAAGGTAACCTATTAAACAGGCATGTTTTACAAAATCAAAATTTGAGAAAGCATTGATTTGATTATCATGCTGTGTTTTAAGTTTTTTTAAATCAAGTTCATTCCCAGTATTTCTTTCTTTGTTTTTGTTGCTTTTGATATGTTCAGTAGATCATTTAGCTTTAATTAAAGATGCACTGTATAAAATAGGGCAACATTTAAGGTAAAACAATATAACCAAACTTTATTTTCAACATTTGTATAGGAAGGAAGCTGGTAAATAATTGTTATCTTTGGAAAGTGCTGACCAGGATTTGGGGTCCAAATGCCAGCTAAGCAACCATAGTGCCAATCATATAACTTAAATTGTCTAAGCTTGATTGTTGTTCAACAAACACTTCTCATTTGATGGTTTACTAGCAAGCTGGACTGGATTGACTATATCACATTATAACTGGTTATACTCTGGTGGGTTTTAAAAAAACTATTTGGGTTATGCTTCTTACCTGGTCTTGGGCCATATATGGACCAATCAACAGGGCTGGGTTTCAGGTTTTAGCCAACATACTGGATTAGGTTTCAACCCAAAAAATTGTTAAATTGACAGCTGTCTGGTGTTCAGAATACCAGTGAGTGGGTAGGATGCAAAAAATAACTTTTATTGCATCATAATTTCATTGGGTATTATATTATATTATATTATATAAAGCTTGTTGGTCCTGGTTCTTTTCCTCCCAGAACAGACCTACCTTGGTAGAGATTCTCCGAAGGGCCTAATTAGCCAATTAAATGTAGGCTTTGGGCAACATGCAGGCTATGTCAAGTTACACAAAGGGTAGTAAGAAGAATTTCGTTTTTTTGTGCCACATACTCCAGATTCCATCCATCAATTCGCCGACTGTACCCACTTATCCTAGCAGTTCATCACAGGGCAACACAGGAACACACAGGAAAAACAGCCATGCGCACACACAATCAGACCTAAGAGACCAATTAACCAAACAGTCATGTTTTTTGACTGTAGAAGGCCAGAGTACCCAAACAGAATCCATGCATGCACATATATATGAAACTGCATAAAATATTGGCTGTCTATACTGAGTTTATGACCACTCATTTAGTCAAAGTGTGAATATTGAGCTTAACTAGCATTAGCTTGTATTAACGATTTAACGGGTAAAAGTTTAGTGCCATCAAAGTTTCTTTAATCTGCACCAAAGTCATTAACACAATGGACTAAAATTAACATAATTATACAGCACCGCTTCATCAACTAAACATTTCTTTTTCCTGGTGAGGAAAAGATTCATCAAAAATCTGATTAGGTTGTTTGTTTAGTTTGAAATTGTGATCTTTGAAGAATGATGAGGCTCCTTCGCTAACCCAAATAATTGGGTCATCTTATCTGATCTTATGCTTAGTTTCAACTTCAGGTAAGGTAATAAGTAATAAGTAATAGTTTTCTGTCTGTTAGTTGCAGTTGTATTAAATCATTACTGTTAACATACAAGTAGAGCATTGACCTTTATATAATAACAACTAATATAATTATTCTAAATTCATTTTTTGTCTGTTCTTTTAAATCCCAATAAACCAATTCAACATATACTGTTTGTAAGAAAATCACTCATGCGCCCTTGGGGGACACCTGTTGGCCCGGGGGCCTTAAATAGCATCTTAGTTCTGTTATGTCTTGGGCTGACTCTGTTTCTGAAAATATATTGAAATCACATAGACCAGCTCCAATCTTGATCCAATTTGAAATAATTCTTATGAAATCCTTCATGTGTATATGCATATATGTTTTCTATTAAGACTTATCCACAATGGAAGGCACAGGTCAAAGCACACCACACATATATCTTTTCTATTACCAAAGTTAATTAATAATTCATGGATTACAATTGGAGGCAACGGGAGTCAGGGGGAGGAGCGGTGACACCCTAAAATCCTCTCAAAGCAAAGCAGACTTAGCCTCAGAACAGCAAAGAAGAAATGAGAGCCTAAAATTATTTTGCACAAAAAAAAAAAAAAAAATGCAATGCAAGTTAAAGCACATTCACCCTCATCACCATTGACACCACTGTGTCTCTTCAGGCTTTTTTTCACTGAGGCAATAACCTTTTCTATCCTCTCTTTCCTTGCACTAGTCTCTGAGTACCATCCACGCCATCACTTAGGGCATTAATCAAAAAGCAAATGCCTAATGGCTCTTGACAGGCAGCACCCATAATGGGCTGCAGTCCAGGCCTGAATTCTCCTTGAGCATCTGGTAACACTGACAGGAGTGCAGCTGCCTGACCGGCCAGGAGGAGATTGTTAATAGCAGTGTGTACGGTCTTACTCACCATAAAACACTTAGGGCTCTGAGATGTTACCACATCACGCATGAAGAAAGCTTTTTGATAGTATGCTAATCTCAGCCATTAGAGGGGGATGATTTACAATCACTTAAACAGCACATGAGGCAGCTGTAGAGACACTGGCTGGCTGGGATAATAAAGACGCTGCTGCTTGTTGATCATTAGAGAACTCTCTCTCCCTCTTTCTTTGTGTGTGAGTATGCACTCTGGATGCAATGGCATTTGGTTTAATCACTGGGTGATTTTAGCTTAAAAGAGACAAAACGAGAAACCCATGCTAGGCCTTGTTATGGTGAAGAATTTTATTTTATTTTTTTAAATGTGCCTGTCCGGCTGTATAAGAGTCAGAATTACTGTCTGAGTGCCAATGAGAAGCCTAACAGATTTATTTTCACAAGTGGAGCATTACAGCTTTCACTGTACTTTCTATCTATCTATCTATCTATCTATCTATCTATCTATCTATCTATCTATCTATCTATCTATCTATCTGTCTGTCTGTCTGTCTGTCTGTCTATCTATCTATCTATCTATCTATCTATCTATCTATCTATCTGGATGGATGGATGGATGGATGGATGGATGGATGGATGGAATGGATGGATGGATGGATGGAAGGATGGATGGATGGATGGATAGAATGGATGGATGATAGATGGATGGATGGAAAAAAAAATCCCTTAATGACTGTGATCATTCATCACTTAAATGGTTGGTGACATCAAATCGAACAAAAACAGCAATAGAACTCAAGGTTATGTTTAGTACTGAAAGTAAGAGCATTTTCACAAACATAATGTGAAGAAAACTCAAGGGATTGGGACTGAACAGCTGTGTAGCCAAAAGAAAACCATTAATCAGTGAGACTAACTGGAGAAAAAGGATACAATTTGCAAGGAAGCATAAAGATTGGACTCTAGAGCGTGTAAGAGGGTATTGATCTGATGAGCTCAGATTTATCCTCTTACCGAGTGATGGGTGCATCAAGGTGAGAAGAGAGGCAGCTGAAGTGATGCCCCATCATGTTTAGTGTCTACTGTACCCAGCCTGGTGGGGGCAAGCACTATGATCTTGGGTTGTTACAATTGGTTAGGTCTAGGTTCATCAACATTATGAGGTCAGCTGACAATCTGAAGATACTAAATGACTAAGTTATTCCATCAATGGACTGTTTTTTCTCTGATGACACTGCAATTTTCCAAGATGACAATGCGAAAGAGTGGTTCATGGAGCAGGTGACATCATTTTGACACATGGAATGGCCTCCACAGAGTTCAGACCTGAACCCCATTGAAAATCTTTGTGATGTTTTGGAGAAGACTTGCACAGTGGTCGGAACTCTCCAATCATCAATATAAAACCTTGGTGAAAAATCAACGCAGTTGCAGAAGCTTATCTAAACAATGCCCCAGAAAATGAGTGCTATAGTCACAGTTAAAGATGGTCCAACAAAATATTAGAGTGGGTAACCTTTTTTTTTTTGTAGGTGACTTTTTTTTGGCCAGGCAGTGTATATTTATTCTATGAATTAAATGAAAATAAATTACTTGCTTCTTCTATGACATCTTCAGAAATATAGACCAACAAGCAAACCTGTGATATTACTGCTGTTTGATAGTAATACTTACACTGTTTATATTATCAAAATAAGATTTATGACAGCTTTTAGAATAATGTCTTCAAATTTGCTTTGCTATTGATCTGAATTTCCCCTCTGTGGGACAGTAAAGGCTTTTTTCTATTTCTGATAATTGGTGTTAAAGTCATATCAAACATGATCAGCCCACCTTCTTTGTCGCTTACAATATGATGGTTTGTTTAACCACTGTTTAACAGTCTCACAGTCTGTTAACATGGGAGATCCATGCAGTTCAGCAACCTGCTGCAGGCACATCACACCTGCATTTCTGATTGCCTCTTCAACATGTAAAGCCAAGAAATTTCATTAATATTTCATAGGAAGCAGTATTTCATTGCACAAAGATTCAATGGGCAAGGAGATAAACAGCTGAGTATTAATAATGCAGTGCGGTGACACTGACCTTATTTTGTGCCTTTCAACCTGTGCTGATATTTTGATGCACCGTGCCCCGCTACTCTCTAGCACACAAGAGGGTTTTTCGCGCTCTTTCTTCAAAGCCTTGAAATAACAAAAAAACTTCCTGTTTGACAGAGGTTACATCACTGCCTCAACCACCAAGACATTAATGAAAATGCTGGGGCTATGTGTTGTTTTTTTTTTTCGATTCACAGTGGAAAATACACATCTTCATTTTCACAGAAACAATGTGAATGCAAAGTGTCGGTTTGACAACTAGTGCTGACAGCAGAGCAGATGCCTGGAAGGTGAACTGTGAGAGGCTTTGAAACGGGACTGAAAAAAAAGGCAGAGCTGCAACCTCTTCCTCACTGCAGCGAGACAAAAACGATAAGCAGTCAAGAGTAAAAACATTAGTCCAACTCAGTGCACCTGTTTGAACAAAAAAATATTAAAAAACTGAAATAGTCAGAGAAATATTATGCTTATTTTTTTATGCTTGTTTGTAGATGATGCAATTGCTATTTTCCAGTTTGCATAATAAATATGTAAGCAGTTGTCTCAACGTACAGACATCAGATACCATTTTTTCACTGCAGGTAATATTTTGCCGAGGGTTACTGCGTATCTAACAGCCGGACACAACTGGACACATTTTTGGAGATATCCTACACTTATAAAGCATAAAAAGAAGACAAAATAGTGAGATATTAGAAAATCATTTTGGAAATTGCAATATACCATCAATTATTGAATTTCACAGTGTAATGAATGGCAAATTAGTTATTTGCTTCCCAGATTGTCAAGAACAAAGTTGGCATAAGAAAGACATCATTTATTTTATGCTGATGACTATTTTTACTTACTGTCCATTATTATGTTTTTTAATCAATCAGAATTAATAAAATGTATGTTGATTACATTTACTTATGTTGGCTCAATGTATAATTGCACATGTAACTGAATTAAATTTATTTGTCAACTGCTTTCTAAAGATGATGTATCACACCCCCGTTTACATTGGTTATCGTTCTGGTCTCCATGTTTTTCCATTTGACTTTTATGAGATTAACCTATGATCAAACAAAAATAGTCACCAAAACATGCTACACTAAGTGAAGTTATATTTTGAAGTCCATAACCACATATCCTTATATTAGTTTAAACAATCAGTTGTCAAAGTCAGTACAAAGATCCCCAAGGAGGGCACAACTCAGCAACAGATGAGAAATGGAGAAGAAGCAAAATGACCTGAACATTTATTTATTAATTTACAAACTAGAAAATGGATTGACTACAAGAAAAAAAAATGAAATCAAACAGTGGTGAGAATAGCAACCATTCAAAACAAACACAATCAAAAACAAGAACACAGATTGTTAGGTTAAAAGTAGTTTTTACTTTTACCAACATGCTTCCTCTGTCTGGAAGCTATATTCATGATTTGGATGAGCCCAGTCACAGTCCTGTCTTGAATCCTGGAGAATCTGTGGAGAGAGCAAAACATTAGGGTGATGGGAAGGAGAACTTCCAGCCTCAAAGACTCATCACTAAAGATACATTTTAAGATACATTCCAAAATATTTTAAAGATACATTTCAAATTACCAGTGGAGACAGCTGGTCAAAAATTATAAGCAGCGTCTGATTACTGTAACGCCAATAAATATTTTTGAAAAAGCTATAATTTTCAACATTTCACTTTTTATTAAAATGTATATAAATTTGGGAGACAAGTACAAGTACTTTGTGTTATTATCTTTTGAGAAATAAGAATAAGAAACAAACTTTTTGATTGAATGAAAATTAAATAAAATCTGAATCTACCAGGAGTATGAATAATTTAGGGCTACACTGTATGTTTTAAAAGTAAATGATTTACATTGGAAAATGAAAGTAAAAACCATAAAATAAATTCTGGAGGTTTATGTATTTTTTGATATCTAGGGTTTTAGGGACATGCTTACTTTTTTACAAACTTTTCCATTTTGCCTTCATTTTATTTTAAAAAATAATGACTGTGACATCTGTTTAGGTTTGTTTTATAAACTTGAGGTTAAATTTAAATAATTTTAGACTCAGGTAAAGAACAGATTATTTATACATTAAAATCCTAGAATGGACAGAGGGTGTTTGTGTCTTGAATTATAAGAGATTTTGCAGCAGTTCATGACTCATTCTAAACAACAGGCTGTCTCAGAGACAACATCTCTGTGTTTGTGTTTCTCCAGCTACGTTTAGCCCCTGGTTCACAAATTTACAAAGGTGACAAACAATGACTAAGTCTCACCTGCCAGGAGCTTTTACTCTGAGTCTTATAACAACCAATAATAACTGTAAATAATAAATGGACCATTTCTTACCATGAGGGGGGCCTTGGCTGCTCTGCTAAACTATTTAAGGTGCCTTGTTGATAGGAGTTATTTTTTGCTGAGGGGTTGTGGAAATTCTCTGGCTTCCCAGTAGAGTTTTGGCCTGACAATAAACAACAGTTTAATACTTTATCTAATCCCTGCCAGGAGGTAAGTCCAACTGCAAGCTCTTGCAGATGTTCACATCCAATAATCTATCCATAATTGATGAAACAGGGAGGTCAGATGTAATGGCTGCTGCCATTCCAGCAGCAAATAAATGGTTATTGACAAAACAAGCCAGTGTGGCACTGAGTGGACTGTGAGATGACAGGCACGGAGCGGGGCATGCGGGAGAGGCGTGGGGACCAGGCAGAAAGCAGGGTGCTGAGGCCAAATGTTGAAACGTATGTGCTCCTGAGTACGTGAGGGGGGCACTAGCTAGGACAGACATGGGCACTGAGAGCAAGGATGATCCTCTGGTGTAAAGTGGGAGACACACCCATGAGGGGTTGTCAGAATAGCGTAAACAGGAGGGGAAGATGAGTGGAAAAAGGAGGGGCAGGACACTGAAGGTGTGTGTGTAGGGGCAAGGGGCACGGCATGGTGAGAGCAACTGCATGCAGTGTGCTGAGTGCAGTGGGCCAGCTGTCCGCTTCCCTTTCATCTCTGGGCTTTATGTCAGATACAATCTACCTGGCTGTCAAGCCTCAGCAACCATCTCACAGTGCACTCCTCCTCCTCCTTCCTCACACACTCGCTTCACCCACACCCCTACCTCATGGTAGGGGTCTCTTTCTATCACTCTTCAGTTCGCTCTTTATCTCTCTGGTGGCTGCACAGAGGCATCCACCTCTGTGTCCTCTGATTCCTTGGGTTAAATCACAGAACAGTCTGCACCTTGCTTCAATCTCTGGCCTAAAAATCCCTGTTGTTTCAGCCCATAAAGGAATGCACTTTCATTTAGAAACTGGAGATTTTTGCAAAAAGTTACCAACAGTTCAACAAAAAAATTATTTGTGTGCTAAATCTTAAGTGCATTACCTGGACTAATTTTTATTTCACAATCCTATGTCTTATGAAAAAATGTATATAAGTATTTTAGATTCTGCATTCAAAGACTGGAAAACATTTCAAACAAGTGACACAAACAAAAAAAGGGGATGCATGTATAAAATATTGTACAATGAAATTTTGTGCAAATAATAAAGAATAAAATCTAATTTTTCAGGGAATTGTGATGCATTTTTAACATCTTGAAGTTGCAATAAGGAGTTCTGACTTATCCTGAAAATATGAATGAGCACACCTTACAGGTCCCTCCCCCTTGGTCTCTGCTGCACTACAGCTCTCCCTCCACAGCTCCTCCACCACAGTGGAACCTGCTAAGAATTCAAGAAATCTGCAGTTTTCCTGTAATGTTCTCCGACATTAGCACAGTGGCAGGTCACTGGCAATCCTGAGCTTGAATGATGGAATGTGATAAACAGGGAAGTTGTGAGCAGTGCATACACAAGCTTGACTGACAGTACTAAGACACTCCTCCTGGCTCTGATTGGTTGTTTCTGACCAGGAGTGGTGTATTTCTGCAAATGGCAGTAGGACCATTGGGTGGAGCCAGAGGAGCTTGACTTTTTCACAGATTATATGTCTCATATTCCACTGGCAGTCAGTAGTGACAGTTTTAATAAATATGTATAAAATCCATTTTTATGAAAGTTACCTACGGCAACTTTAGGCCTCAGCGGCCAATTTACACTGAGGAAATGAGTCATTTTACTTTCAGAATGTCATGTTTTACGATTAAAATATTATTTTCTTTAACTACTGAGCCAAAACGTTTTTTTGTTTGTTTATTTTTATTATCAAATTTGAACTTGTATTAGGTAAGACTAGTATCTATAGCATTATTTGATTTATAAGTCCATATCTTTAGCCAGCCATGTATAGAAACATGTAAACTTGGAAAAAACGAAAATCCAGTCAAAGAAAAAAAAGGGAATCTTCTGTGTTCTAACTTAAAAAACTACAAACTAGTCATGGTTACAAGTCTGACTGCTCTGGTTAAAAATTAAGAGAGTTACCTTTACATGGAGACTGAGCTTTTGCATGTGTTCCAAATGATTTAACAATAGCATCTAATTTAATTTGGGTATGCATTTTAAAACAGTTTTGGAATGTTAAGATGAAAAGTCACAACATTCACACACTAATAAAAATGTACCTATGATGTTCTTTTATTAGAAAAATTGACTGGTGAGCAGTTTTGAAACTCAAAAGTCAGTGAACACACCATAATGGCACACTACCAAATGGAGCTAACAATACTCTTTGGTGTGGAAGCTGTGGCTGCAGGAAGAAGATTGAGTTTACTACTTTCAGTATCAGTGAGGGGTCTAAAAATTAAGTCAGATGTTACACAGAGATGTAAGAAGTTATTTAAAAGGAAACTGCTGTATGTTTATAGTGAAGGCCTGTTTGCTGTTAATTCACGCTGTCGTTTGGCTCTTTCACTATTTCATGCTGTTGCAGTTTTTCTGGGAACTAAAAGAAGGTATCAGGCATAGGAAGTTAATTTGTACCTGCTTCGTTGACATTTTATTAAATTGGTGAAATGCTACAGAAGCTGACTTTGACCAATACAATGATAAATGTTTAATAGGAACTATCATATCAAAATTTCTTTGTTTTCCCCAGGTCAAAGCTTTCAAACTCTGCCTGTTGAGGAACATGCTGGATTAATAAACTTTGTTTGCTTGAGAATCCTGAGTTTATGTGTTTATCTTCTTTAGGCAGTGCAATAAAAGAGACTGCTTTGTACAGTTATTATTGGTAACTAAGCTAATCATGCCTCTGCTTCTAATATATATAATTATCACATATGCTTTACATTATTTATTACAGCTCTAAAAGAAATATAATTTGGGTAAAATCTTTAGCCCCAGGTCAAAAGTTTGCAAAAATTGGAGAACAGACAATGGGGACAAATTTATGAACAGCACAGCTCTAGCTTTAAGTAATACATTATACATTCATTAACTTTGAGTAAAACTACATTTGAACTAGTAACTCAGTAGAAGTATTTCTAGTTGGTTTGAAAATCATTAAAATGTTGTGAAATGAAAATCTGTTTATACAGAGAGAAAATTTCACAAAAAATTTGCATTCATTCATTTCCTGGGATAAGTTGTTGTCTGTCATAGGTTTGTAATAACCGTTTACATATTTGATCTTACAGTAAGATAATCTACTGAAAAATAAATGAATATTTTGAAAAAATACTCATTTAAAAATTCAGTCCCATAACAATAGGTTGTTTCAGTCCAAACTAGGAGTATTGAGACAACTGTACAAATAATAAACATAATCCCAGTATTTATATTGAAACTTTTGTAAAAAAAATTACAACAAAAGCAGATAACAACTGATGTGTGCTGAAAAAATACCATCCCCATGTTACTGTTAGCTCTTTTAACTGAGAAAAGTCTTTTTAACAGAACTGATTTCATTTAAGCCTCATTAACTCTTCCCCTGTTAAGTGGCTCTATGATGCACAAAAGCACACAAAAAAGGGGAAACGCTTAGAAAAAAATTACAGAGAAAGCAAAGGACAACAAGCTTTTCAGTGCTGCAGAAACAAAGCTGTTTTTAACTCCAACAGAGAGGTAGTGACTTCTGTGCAGACCTCCCTTCTCTATCGCTTAATTACTGCATGCAGTCATGAATATTTCAGGCATATGCTTTCCCACTTTGTCATTGGAGTTCAGAACTAAGAGAAACAAGTTCATATGCATATTAATGGGGGAGGATGGGGGCTGTGGGCGGAGGGGGACAGGAGGACTAAGGGTTGCCAGTGTGCTTGTGACAGCAGGAGGAAATGGCACTCATTCCCCAGCAGCTGCTCTTTTTAGATCCCCCTCAGAGGGAACTGCCCGAGGAGGGCTTCTGCCACAAAGGGGATAAAGGAGATGAGGGCTCTTGATGGAAAACAGGCAAACAACCACTGGGACCCCTCTCCTACCCCTTTTTCCAACACTAATGTGAGCTCACATTCACACACACAAACCCTTGGCCCACACTTAGCCAACCCCCAGGAGTTATCAGGACCTCTTTAGCATTTTTCCATGGTGCCTGCTAAACTGTGCATTAGTAGGTGGCTAACAGGACCGCTGTAATGACAGCCTGAGAATGAGCAGATTTTTTTTCCAAGCTATGTATCATGACAAATGGGATGCAGTCTTGAATTAAGGGAATGAGCTTGGGCCCTCAAAGCATCTGAGGCCCCTCTCAGCTAAAGATGGGCATACTATTAACAAGACAATATAAATGTAAATCCTGAGTAATAATTCTTAAAAATGGTTGACACAAACACCCCCTCTCACCTCCCCACCACATCACGTGCGTCACTACTCTTACACGATCTAGGGGTGGTGTTAAATATTGGTTAATTGAATTTATGGACCCTTAAAATACCACTCAGCACCCAGAAGAGCATAATGACATGCTTTCTTTAACATATCTAAACAAAGTCGATTACAGCATTGTGCAGGTTTAATGGAGCACAAAATGTTCCCTTTCCACTTGATAAAGGGGGCTTTTAGCTCACATCTTTTGCACATAAAACTCTTATTTATTTATTTGTTTATGCTACAAAAGCACTAATGAGAACACAACATAAAAGCTTGTTTAACCCCAGTAAATGCATAGATTCTCAAATTAGCATTTCTGAACAAAAAAGTTAATATTTGGCTGCACATAGGACAGCCCTTGATTAATTTGAACTCTGTCAAGTCTGTATGGAGACATCATGAGCTTTCAATGGGAGGTTCAAAGGGAGCGCTAATTAGTTTGACCTTTCCTGTCACAATTTGCATGCCCACTCAACCTCTTACAATTTGCCAGGAAGAACAAAAGCAGTAACAATGAAGGTGTGTTTCTGGGTGGAAATCTTTCTCTTAATTGATGCCTTTAAAACATATATGATACTCTGTTGGAGCCCCCTCCTCCTCTCCCCCCTATTTGCTCGGATCTTGACAAAATTGTAGATTTCAGCTTCATCTTTTGCAGTTAGATGCATTAGAAGATCACAATACTTAATACATGTTTTGGACTTTCCTGCAATTTTAAATAACAGAAACTGAAAAAAGAAAATCAGTCTCCTGTTTCAGAAAACTGGGGATTTATCCGATACAGTCATGAAGATACAAATAACACAATAACTACTTAATAATTCACTCAGGATTAAAATGAGAGCTGTGTAATGTAACAACTGTAAAGCCTAAAGTCTAATGCGGTGATAGGATCATTAATGCTCTTTAAGGGATCTGAAGAGAACCAGCAACAGTCTATGGACTGGATTAGAGCACAAGCCTAATGCTTATATCTGCAAACACATCAGAATGACTGCCACAGCTACCATAAACCCTTGTGATCTGTTTCAGATCTTGTTCTACTTAGCCATCAGTCATCATCACAGCCCCTATAATTCCCTTTCTTTGCGCCAAGATTTTGCCATCTCTTTTTCTCTCACTACCCTCAGATTGAAGGCACAAAGAGAGTGGGATGGAGACGGGTGGCTTTTGTTTTGGTACCTCGGTGTCTTCCCCCACTCTTTTTCTCTTCCCTTCCCTCTGCAGGGCTCTGGTGTGATTATTACTTTCAGTGGAGGATTTAACCATGGGCCAGTTGGGCCATCGCCTCGGGGAGGCCCCCATTTCAATGCGTGTGTGCTACTTTTTCCCCCAGTTTATTGCCTTGCCTTTTATTCTGCCAGGCAGTCCCACTGACATCAGGGGGCTCTTAGAATAACTTGCCTGAGGCTATCAGATCCCTTAACCTTAAATCCGCCACTGCATACTGGTATAGATCCCAGATCTGAAAATGAGGTACCATTAATAGGTAAAGATAAGTCAGATAATACTTAAGATTAAATTATTAATTCATTATCTATATTTTTATTTAAAATATGTTGATCACTACAAATTTTAGTTTCATTCAGATTGGTTTTGCCAGACATGGCCATTAGATGCCAGTGCATCATCACTTTTTCAAGAACTCATATAGTCAGGTAATTTCAGCACTTAGAACACATTTTTTCCAGAGCAGCTCAATAAATACTTCTTTCTAATCATCTTGTAGTGTCCCAGGGGAAAAAAAAAACCCCATCATCCCCCTGTTTACAAATTAGCCACACTGTGCAAGCTACAGTACACAACATATACATATACATATACATATACATATACATATACATATACATATACATATCCTGAATTAGGCAGATGGAAAAATTAAGAGAATACTTATGTAGTAAAATTACTGCATGGACAAAATGTATGAAATGGAACAACTAACTGGTGTGACTATCAGAAACTGTATAGCTTAGGGTTGGGGAACAACAGCTGTTGCACCTGTGGAAGAAATGCGTAAAGCGTCAGTTATACTTTTATTGGAACCTGTTCGGTATTTTTCTACTTTTTAAAGCTCATTTGGGTATCCTTCAGGGCATCCTTAAACCATCAAGCATTCCATGTTATTTCAATGGACTAGCAATAAAACAAAATTTAAAAAAATGAAAATGTGTGAGTTATGTGATTAAACATTGAATAAAATGACAGTGAAAGTGAAGACACTGACATTTCCCACTTTTAAAATTAGGAACAATGGACTTTCATGAATATTTTTTATGGTTACTTCAGGTCAAACCCTATCCAGTCTTTCACTTTTAATTATCCATGAGGGAAAAACTTAAATTGGACTTTGGTATCATATGTGTATTGACATATAATCTATCCAAAAGAAGCAAAAATTCAGCAAAAATTCAGGTTTAGTCATTAAGCATAACATTTGAACAGCATTAACATGTTTAGATGAAATGCAAAGCCATTGATTTCTAGTTTTTTTAACCAGATTGCTGATGGCATTTATGTATTTTATGTCTTTTCAGGTGTACAAACAGCAAGTTAAAGATAAATGGAATAAAAGATATAAATAACAACAGATTGTACAGTAAGGGCATATGTGCATGTATATTTGTGCAAAAGAAAAAAAAAAAAAAAGCAAAAACAGACTATTTACAAGAAATGGAAAAAGTGTGTAAACAAAGGCAAGGATGTAAACACTTATTGAGTTTGTTGGGAAACGTGATGGTTACAAAGTCTAGCAGGTGCTGGGAAGAAGGATCTGTGATAATGCTCCTTTGTGCACAGAGGATGCAGCAGTCTGTCGCCAAAGGTGCTCTCCAGTACAGCAACAGTTTCATGCATGGGGTGGGAGACATTGTCCAACACTGATGTTATTTTAGCCAGTGTTCTTCTGTCTCCCACCACCTGCACTGGGTCAAGGGGGCATCCTAGCACAGAGCTGGTCCTCCTGGTGAGCTTATCTAACCACTTCATCTCAGCTGTAGATAAGTTGCTGCTTTAACATACTAACTCACAGAACATGGCTGCCACCACAGAGTCAAAGAAGGTCTTCAGGAGCGCCCTCTGCACTCCAAAATACCTCAGTCTCCTTGGTAGGTAGAGTCTGTTCTGATGCATCCTGGAAAGGGCATCAGTGTTGTGACTCCAGTCCAATTTATTGTTCATGTAAACACGCAGGTACGGTTTAGCTAAGGTTCATCTAAAAGAAACACGTCTCTGTGTTACATTGTATTTTTTTCCAGTGAAACAGAAAGTCAATATTACTATTTGATACTTACTCAGAAGTTCTGATCATCTTAAAAAAGTACAAAACAGCTTCACTTGCATCTATTTCATGGAAATTGATAGGAGTGTCACCAGGTATGGAAATTGTGATAAATGTACTAACCTCCCTCCACCTGCCACACACACACACAAAAAAAAATTCATATTAATAGTTTTTTTCTTATTCTTTGAAAAATGTATTGAATCCTTTCAGTTTAATCTCAGGGTTTTTTAGACATCCTAACCATAGTAGCCAGTCAAGAGTGCTGAATTTTATAGAGAATGTCCATAATCTGATACACATCAAAACATGCAATCACCAGTCAGTCAAAGAAAATGAAGACAAGAAGATATCACAACTTTCCATGTGTGAAGGATGATCGGTCCTGAAATTTAAATCTGTAAAATTAATTCAGAAACACAAATTTGTTCAATCACATGCAACCACCCTGACATGCATTCAGTTTATGAATGCACATCAGAAATTATGTGGTTGGTAAATACCACAGAAGGCTCGTCTCTCAGTGGTGAGCAATGCTGATCAGGAATCTCTGAACTCAGCAGGACACTGTAGCACCAAGTCCACTGTTGGATCAACTTCAGTCATTTGCTGAGCTCCCAGGTCTCCTTGCTAAAAGAAGTTTAGCATGTGTGAAATTGATGGTTCCCCCCCTCCAGGTGGAGGTGTATCAGGAGTCAGAGTTCTAATAAGAAGTAATTGTACTCTCGCTTCACCCTGGCACCCTACAAGGGATGCAGGTCAACTGAACAGTTGGAACCTGGAGACTGTCGAAAACAAACACGATAGCTTGAGGTTATTTTGTAAATTGCCTTCAGTGTGAGATGAATAGACCACAAGTTTCTTTCAAAGCTGGGGGAGGGTATAGTTCACAGCAAAAGCCAAGGCTTTAAATCTCTGATTGCAGTGGGAATGAAGTGGGAAGTTTTGCATAAAAAAGAATGCACAGTTAGAGCCTAATGACAAAAAAGCTTTAATAAAAGAGCAAATATTGAATCATTGTCGAGATGATGTTGGGTTAAACTCATCAATATTGAAGCCTCAGCTTTGTTGAAGCAGTTTTAAGTCACAACATATCTGCCTTTGCATCTGAAGTTAGGTTTTTATATGCAGTTTATGCACACAAAAAGGGGCCTCCGCCACATTGAGCTTTTGCCTCAGTCCTTATTGAAAGCTTTCTTAAAAATGACGGATAAAAGCCAAGGGCGTCTTTAAGAATTGACACACTCTTTAAAACATACATCTCATGAAAAAGACTTTAAAAGGGCCAGTTGCAAATTTAATATTACTTGGGGGATGCAGCAGTGCAATACCATCAGTGTGCAGGCTGCGGCTGTTCACAAAGTAACTGCCTCAGTCTGAGAGAATACTATGCTCACATCACATCTGAAAAAGCCAAACACACTGGCAGACAGAAGCAAGGCGAGCAAGGCAAAGCTGATGAAGAGTGAGAAGACAAGGCAGGCTAAATTGAGCTGGAGAGATATCCCCGTATTTCACCTTTTTGCATCATTTGCTTTTGTACAATATGTCCATTCTGACAAAAGCCTTTTTATGGCATGAGAGTGAGAGTGTGATGAGTTCATCTAAGTAAATAACCACAAAAAGACGAGAATGGGAAAAAAAAGTTTCATCATATTCCTTCAACACCCACCACAAGTTAAAAAAAAAACAAAGAAAGAAAGAAACCTGGACAAAGAATTCTCAGTGTTCAGAACAAAACAAGTTAAAGGCTTCTAAAACATGAGAAACTTTTGGGTAATTCTCTGCACAAACTATTCTGATGCACTTTTTTTTTACTTCTTAATTATTTAATGAGAAACTCTTAAACCAAAGCCATACAACGTTCCTGTGCTAACACCCAAGGGCCATCAACATTATGGACATAATTAAATGCTTCTAAATAAACACAAACTAAACATTGATCACTTGGTGAAAAAACTGGGGCCCTCGAACAGCCACATTCCTACAATGTTTCTCAGTGGTTTTGGGATGGAATAAAGTCCAGGAAGTAGCAGATTTTGCCAGACAGCAAAGCAAAAAAAAAAAGACAGGCTTGTTCTTGGGGAAATTGTGCATCCCCTCACATTTTTAAAAACTCAGACTTGAGCTCTCTGAAAAGTTTATACAAATAGTCGAGGCACTCCACAGGCTTTCCAGAGAGTTATGGGCATGGCAAAAACGAAAAAATAAAAACAATATCACTGGTCCAAAACAACTGCTGAACTGTTGGGACTATGCCATGAAACAGTTAGGTCCAAATTTGCAGCGATAAGATCAGAAAACTCAAATATCTCCTAAAAATTATTGCATCCAAGGGCTGAACACTTTTTATAGGCACTGTAATATCTAGAAATCTGTGTTTTAGGTAGGTCTAAATGTATGTATGTCTTTGAAATGACGTTTATTTCATTTAACATCAAGACCTGTCATGTCTCAATTTCTCAATTATGTGCGTCAATTTATGTGCCTCCATTTTGTATATTGCCTGTAAATGGGGATGAAAGTGAGAGAGGACAAGAGGAAAAAGGAAATTACTTTTGCTGTGATGTCACCTTCTATTTTTATTTTCTTTACACTTAATCATATGCAGACCAAAGTTCAATACTTTATGCACAATGTATAAATAACCCCAAGTGCTTCATTATTGAATTTATTTTAAGCAAGTCAGATTGTCTGATAGTTTAACTGTATGAAGATAAGGTGATACTACCCTTGGTCATGTCCTTTGCACAATTCACCATGTAGCTCACAAAGCATGCACAAACGGTACTTATAGACTGACGATCTGCTACCAATCCGGAGCCTGGTGGTTGACACCTGGTTTAAATAATAGAAGGATGGACTCTGCACTGGTTTTGGTGCCCATTTTGCTGAACTTTTTTACAGGACAGCTTCCACCTTAAAGATGCAGTGAACAGCATCAGCTTCTATACCAGTTTGATGCTACTAGGTTGTTAATGAGTTTTACATGTCAGTCTTATCAAAATTTTATTAAGAAATAGTTGTTTGTTGCTTGTTTTAAACTTTTCTTTTTGACCTCCTGACCTATCATTTGTCTCTAACAGCATCTTTGTCTGACAGATTTGGTTTTCATCTATCTTATCCATCCGTTGTCTATACCCACTTATCACTGCAGGGTCACAGGGGCGCACTGATAACTAGGCGAGACGCAGGATACTCCCTGGACAGGTCTCCAGTCCATCACACTGATAACAGTAATGTTTTTGGACTGTAGGAGGAAGTTGGAATACACTGACAGAACCCACACATGCATAGGGAGAACATGCAGAAAGACCCCAGGCCAGAATTTAAACCCAGGACATTCTTGCTGCAAACCAACAGTGCTACCAACTGTCCAGCCCAGTTTGGTTTTCACTAACTCTTAATACACGTCAAAGAACACCTGAGCCTTAAGGATATCTGTGCAATTTTGAGTTCAGTCGCAACTGACAGGACAAACTGTTTCAATGACACCTAGGGTGCAGCTAAATTAAAGTACAGCTGCAAATGGTCAAGAACTTCAGCAGAAGCTTTGCTACTGATGACAAAATCCATGGCTTCAGGATGGGCCTCAGGCATATCCCAGCAGGAAAAGTTTTGGAGGAGACACAATTAGACAACTTATTTCAGCTGCAGAAAAATTTGTCAGCTCAGAGAAGACACGGTACCTGAAAAGTTGAGTGGAGCAGAACTTCCTCTCATTAAAACCTTCGGCTATCATTAAGGTCTTCGTCTGAAAACACTTCATGTCGGTCAGTTCTTCTCATATCTCCACCGTGGGGCTGCTTTCTGATGAAAGTTAACATAAACATGAATAAATAAATTTCCCATCTAATCCCGCTGCTGAAAGAATTCTCCCACATCCCCACCTTCCAGCCATGTTTTATTCAAACAAAGGACATCATAAATGAATGATAAATAAAGAGCTACTCCATGTGAATTGTTTTAAAATGTTAAGCCATAACTACAACCTAATAATGAAGCTGATCCGCAGAGACCAAGGTCAAAAGTAAAAATCATTTTGGTAATCCGATGTACAACTGTTCCCTCACACAGTGGCATAATTAACTTGAATATATTAATTCTTTAGTACACTGCTTATTGAATTATACATTCTCAATTTGCCTTCCTCAATAAAGAATAGTGTGCAATGCTGGTGAAAGAGGAGTTGTTGTTAAGACCTGTTGGCATTTCTGGAGCCCCTGAGCATGAATTATTATCTTCTTCTCACTGAAGGACATTCACTCAGGTTCAAGGAAACCATGAACTCTATCTGAACAGGCCTATTTGTCTGAGTGAGCTGTAATGGCTTTCCTTGTATTTGTAGTTTGATTTCAACTTCTATAGGAAAAACTGTCAAATCTGAGTAAATGATGACCGCACGAATAGATCCCTGATTCTTTTAAGAAGATTTTAAATTACTGATCTAATCTACTAAATATTTTTCACTCTCCCTTCAAAACATCTTCAAACTGAGACCTAATTGCTGTCAGCTTCAGTCTATCACAATGTAACTTTTGGAAGTGAATCTAAACATAGGTCAAGCACTTAGTCTTTTAGAAGTTTTCTTGAGCTAACAAAAATCGAATTCTCCAGAGGAGAAAAAAGTCAGAAGGTAAAATCAAAGACAACACCTAGAACTGAGTTTAACCGAGATAGCAGACTGTTTCACATATTTATGAAGCAAGCGGCACCAACACACTTAATGCGTGTAGACGAGAATTTCCAAAGGACCAAGCAGAGAAAAAATGGTGTCCCAATCTTTAGTCAGTAACAACTCCGCAGCTGCAAAGTCAATTTAAACCATCTTAGACTAAATAAATAAAGAACAGCTTGAAGAAAAGTTAAAAATATTTTTCTAAAGTCATCCAAAGCACAAATTACTTACAAAATCAATGATTATTTCTGGTAAAATGATTAATCTTTTCTATTTCCTAAAACTTTGATGATACACTTTACTTTAATAGGTCAAAATAGAATAGGATATGATTTGATTTTGAAATCAAAAATTAATTTTGGTTTAGTGGTTCTTGTTCTGTAGATAATTATTTCTTTAATTTTGATGTCAAATTGGACAAAAAATTGAGAACTAAAAAAAAATTCAACATTGGACATTTATTGTAAGAAAGGAGTCTCATTTGAGGATTAACCAGTAAATCATTTGTTAAAGATTTAAACGTTTTACTGGTTGTATTTTTTTTACATATGTATTTATTTATTCATCTGTGTCATTTGTCTTCAAGATGGTTTTCTCTTTTGCTCCTAAAGTTTTATTTATCATCCACATTTTGCTATTTATTTATTATTGTATATCCATAGTCTCATCATTACAGATAGTTGTGGTTTAGATAGCATTTCTTCTGTTGCCATGGCCATCTGCAACTCTCTGTGGGGTCATCTGAAGCCTCTGTGGAACTTGTATGGATGGATGGATTTTGATTGTTTTGCACCATCGAATTTATCAAGATCCAGAAGTCATATTTATCTTTACTTCAATTAAGTGAGCCCTGTTAAACCACAATCTCATCTGGCTGAATGTTAACCACCAGATAGCAAAGCCAGCAGTGCTGTAAAACTTCCCCCATTGTCTTGTCAGTCATGCCTGAAGAACTCACACTCACGTCTCTTATTCTCACTTTCTGTTCCACAGAAAACTGGCAAAGATTCTTTTATATTCAAATGAGAACATTAACATTAGACATCTAGCATCACACAGTCCCTCACTGTTAGCTTCTCATTTGAATATCTCATATCTTCAAGACACGGCTCAGTTAGAGTCATATGGGCTTTTGTCCCCAGCACAGGACACCACAGGCAAGTCAAAAAGGTGTCACACATCTCGCCTCGTAATTTGTCATGAAAGAACCTTTTTCTGGGATGAAGGTAACGAGCTGCCAGGCTTATAATAGCTGGCATAAACACAGCTAATTAAATAGAAACCAACAGAGGCAGGGCAAACCAGCACTGCTGAGAGAATCTGTAATTAGCTAATATGTTACATACATATAATGCTAAAAATACAAAAAAATTATATCAGTGTTGATAATGACAAGGAGATACTCATATGAAGCTGTCTCTCAGCGGCACCTGTAACAAGCTCAAAGAGAACATGCATTATAAATACAAAAGGCAAGACATTCTTTATTAGAGATGAAGACCGAAAAGGGCCTCAGACAATAACATGTCAGCATCTTTTTAAGTGCACACCAGCTCCCTCAGACGTGTCAAACCTGCCAAACAAAATGAAAATGACACAGTTGAGTGCAAAAACTTGGAGCTGACTGAAAAACTTTCAACAATGCTTTTTTCTGATGACTCTGTGGGGCTTTCTGAGTTTGTGAAAAAAAAAAAAAAAACGCCGCTAATCATATATTATGTATTGAGATGAGATATAGATTTTTACATTTATATTTTTTTTAATGTTATATCTATTAAATAGAAATCTGCATACACATTTGGTGTCTGGGCAGCAGTGTAGTACTTACCCAGTCATATTTTAGGGAAATTTTAGAGGCTCTCAAAATATATATACCTCTATAAAAATACCAGGTTCTTGTGATGTAAGAAATAGATGTTGATAAATCACTTCAAAGCTTTTTGCACCTTTGATGTAAAAAGTATCCTGTTCAATTCAACTGAAGAGTCAAACAAATCTGTTGGAACAAGAAATGTAACATATAAAACAAATTAATTCACCTGGTTGATTTACTGTGCACATCACAAAACTTTGATGAACCTCCTTCGGATTTAATTTCATGATCTACTATTATTGGGTACACACCTTTATTTCTGATCAGATTTACTTAAAGTGATTAAAGTTCAACTTTTCAAGTTGCATTTTCTTGACATTTGCATTGTTTCACTAAAGACATAGATTGCAGAGAGGTGACAAAGACTCTAAAGCAGGGGTGTCCAGTCCTCGAGGGCCAGTGTTCTCCAACATTTAGATGTGTTCCTGGTCCAACACCTCTGGATTAAATCATTAAATTGTCTCCTCAGCAGACGGTTAGGTTCTACAGGATGATAAAGAAGGCTGGTTCTGTTCTGGGGATGACTGTGGAACCTCTGGAGTTGATGATGCAAAGAAGAATTTTGCATAAAATTAAGAAAGTTATGGAAAACCCTGACCATCCTCTTCATGAGACTGTCATTGGAAAACAGAGTCTCTTCAGTCAGAGGGTTCTTCAGATTAGTTGTAAAACTTAATTAAATGAGTTACAACAACATTTAATTTCCCTTTGGGATAAATAAAGTATTTTTGAATTGAATTTTGAATTATAAACAGGGGAACAAGGAGAATGAATCTAACAGTAACAAAGAATAACTACCGACAAGGAATAAATAAACTAGAATAACAAAAAAAAGACTGAACTAAAGTAAAACAGGAACAAGGCTGATCTAATCACAAGAAGAAACTAAGGAACGCAGGATAACAACAATTAAACATAATTTAAAATAACTAAGAGTAGACTGAACAGAACACAGCTAAGTTAATGGCAAAACTGACTGAGAAGATAAAAAAAAGGGATGAAATCAAGTGAAACAATAACAAAATACTAAATCTGATAAACTACTGGACTAACAGAAGGAATTTTTTTTTAAACATCCATACAAATAAAATAACAGAAACAATTGAGCAAAAGAGCAAGGGATCATGACACTATCTGCATTTTGGATTAATTCACTCCAAAAACCCCTCCTCCCAATTCCCTACTAAAATAAAAATGTCCAGGAAACAGAACTGATCTTATCCTGCAAATAAAATAAAAACAAGCAAACAAAACAAACACTAAACTCAACAAGTTGTCAACACCAGTATTTCAGCAATGAAGTTCAATAGAGCCGTGGCAGCTATGACATTATTTTCTTCAGAACTGCAGATAACACGGATGAAGCCATTTCCATTTATCTTCCCTCAGGCTCCTAATGTTGCTGCCACTTTGGGAAAGTCTCCTCAACCCCCCTCATTTACCTGCTCCATGGTGCAGCCCAGGCCATCGTCAGGAAGTGTTGAAGCTGATCCAGCTTTTCAGACTTGCTCCTTCAGGGGCTTCTGCTACCATATGGCTGACCCAGGCCCTGCAGCCTCCCCAGGGGTGACTTGCGCCTGGATCAGAGTAAAGATTCTGGCTATCCGGCTGTCCACATTAGCTTTCTATCCCCAGCATGACTACACAGATGTTGTTTCAGCAAATTGGAATCACAAACCTTTCAACATTTTACATCACCAAGTTGAAAAGGGAGAGTTGTCTGTTTTTATTAGATTTTCTTTTTTTATAGTTTGGGATAAAAAAAAAACGACTAGATAAACACTTTAATGGCACAGTTTGACCAACAGACAGAATGCCGTACCTGTGGCACTATTCAGCATAATACTCGCAGGACTTTGCGGGAGATGCACTTTCCAACTGTTCAACTTTTCCAGTCAGTGCCCTGACATTTTAAATAGGCTTTCACCAGTGGTTTCAATAGTCCTGTGCCAATATTTGCATGCCTTTTTGTCCCCAAAGGCAACAAAAGAGGGTAGAAAAGAAATAGAGGGGGAAAAAGTCAACAGTTTTTACACTGGCCAAAGCTGTATCTCAATGTGTCTTACATCTCTGCACCCTGCCAGGCCCCCCCATCCCTCTTATCCCACGTTCCTTTCGCCTCCTGGAGGGCAGAATGATTGAGGAGTGCTACCCCGGCCTTTTATCCTGCCAGCGAAGGTCTACCTCGCTCCACAGCAAAAAAACATCAACTATAGAGGCGTGGTAAAAGCGAGGAAAGAGACGGGGAGAGATGTGAAGTGTCACGTACTCCCCTGCAGCACAATAAACCATGCACAGGTTAGATGTAAGGATATGGAAAGTCATTATTTGTGGGCCTAAAGGGATATAGTTGTTACACGAGCCAGATGGTATATAAACAACAGGCAAAAAAGGCAAACCTATAGGAATCATCTTAACATAGGCATGTCCTATCAAAGACCTACAATGAGCTTTGCTGTGGCAACCTTGTTATCTAATTTGTGTTCATTTATGTGCCAAATACTCTGGTTCCTATGGGAATCTGAAGATGTAATTTACATGTTCAAGAAAGATTTCAGCTGGCTTTCAATTACAGGCCCGCATAAAAATACTAAATAGTAAATAGCAATGCAAACAGAATTTTGTGATGTACAGCTTTCAAAGAAGCACACCACAGAAAACCCAACACAAGTCAGATGATATTAAATGATATTTTAGTTAAATTTTCAGCATATTTGTGAAGTTAATGCAAATTCAAAGACTACCCAAACTGACCAGGAAAATAACAAAGGAAGTAACAGTGAGTGTCTTCCAAAAATATTCACATCCCTTTAACTCCTTATGTGATAGATCCCCTGATGGTCTGTCACGTTAAAAGACAGCATAATTACAATAGGTATAGTATAGCTGTAAAGTAAAAGAAAAATTAGATACTTTTCAAAGGTTTTTTTTACAAATAAGTATCTAAAAAGTGTGGCGAGTCAGTAGCTTGTAGAACTACATTTTGCTGCAATTACAGCTGCAAGTATTTTGGGGTATGTCTCTTCTAGCTTTGTATATCAAGGGACTGGAACTTTTCAAGTCTTGCCACAGATTCTGTGTTGCATCTAGGTCTGGACTTTGGCTAGGCCATTCTAACACATGAGAATGTTTTGATCTGAACCCTTCCACTGTGGCTCAGCTAGTATGTTTGCAGTTGTTTGCCCTGCCAGAAGGTGAACCTCCGCCCCAGTCTCAAGTCTTTTGCAGCCTTTAATAGGTTTTCTCTCAAGGTTGACGTGTTTTTAGCTTCGTTCATGTTCTTTTTAACTCTGTCCTTCTTCAGTGTTCCTGGTGAAGAAGAGCATCCCCACAGAACAATGCTGCTACCACCATGTGTCACAGTGAGGATGGTGCCTTTATGGTGACATGGACATTCAGTTTTCCATCACACGAAAGTGTTTTGCATTTAGGGCAGCAGTGTCTCAAACCTGTGCTTCGTCTGTCTCAGTCGTTGTGTCCTTGGACAAGACACTTCACCCACTTTGCCTACTGGTCAGAGGTCCTCGTGGCACCGACTGAATGGCTGTCTCAGTTCTTTCAGTTTACCCCAGGGCACCTGTGGCTACAATGTAGCTTATTACCGTGAATGAGTGAATGAATGGGTGAATGACTGAAGCAGTTTGGACCCCTTAGACTTGATAAAGCTATGTACAAATGTGGGACATTTTCCATTTTACATTTTTGGTTATAAACTACTATTTAGGTGTCATCTCAGGAGAGTACCATCTTCCTAACTGCAAACTGGATGTCTTATGGCTTTCTTTGAAATGTTGCTTTCTTGCCCTTCTTCCATTACAGTCAGATAGGTGGACAATAATATTTATTTGGCTGCTTCTCTGATTATTGCTCTTTTCAGTTTAGGTTGTGTTGAGGTTTGCAGTTTCAGACAATAGATTTAAAAGTGCTCCACTGAAATGTCTAAAGCTTTAGAGATTGTTTTATAACCTAACTCTGCTTTAAACCTCTCCATAACTTCCTCCCTGACCTATCTGCTGTGTTCGAGCTCCATAATTCTGTTTGTTCTCTAGCAAACTTCTTATATTCACACATATGGACTCTCTTTGTTATTAAATGACTTCTGAAACTTAACTGGCAGTGGATTTTATCTAGGGGTATCACAGTGAAGAGGGATGTTTAAACCCATGTATCATTTTCCTTCCACTTCACAATTACTTTCTTCTTTGTGTTGATCTGTTGCATAAAATCCAAGACAAAATGTGAAAAACTTCAAGGGGTATGACCTCTTTTGCAATGAACTACATAGCATCTGTACATGCTTGTTGCTAGATGATTTCTGGCTTCCAAAGTAAAATCAAATATCAGAGAGAGAGAGCAACAGTGAAAGCATGAAGCCATTAACATAAAAATGCCCATTTCAGTTTTTGCTTTGCAGCCCATTCCAGTGGCTGTGAACAGTAAATCGTAGCGAGGAGATGCCGATTGAAGCATTAGCCCTGGGAATAGTTAACTGACAGGCGAATTGGGTAATATAATTGACAGATGAGATCTGGAGCCTGCTCAAGTTTTTAATAGGATGTCTGTTGTCAAATGACATGATCAGAAGTAATCCTTTCCCAGTATATAGAATTATGTCTTGTGTCTCAGAGTTTAACTTAATGAGTTCAGTACAGCTTTGGCAACCTCAACTTCATCCTAAAGATTCATTTGTGTTCCAGATTCATGGAGGGAGGGTTCCACGCATTTTCTGTCCTTTTCTTTTGAGCAAGAGTTAGTTTTATAATCCTAAATTTTTAAATACTGCTTCATCTGTAGATTTATGAATTAATCTGATTTTTATTCAGTTTCATCAGCAATAGTGATTTTAGGATAATTTAAGCCTCTATTGATTTACTGTAAAGATGTGCAAAAAGAAGTTATGATAAATACATTAAATGGAGGAATGGAAATGTTGAAACTAAAGAACTTAATTCTAATGCTTTGCTACTCTGGCCTCTGGTTCTGTCATTGTGAAAAGGTTGGAACTGATTGTTTTGTCTACAGTCACAACAGTGTGATGCTGCAGGCGGCAAGGCTCACTGCAGTGTTTCATTGGTTTGCAGGGACACCTATTGGCCTAACATGACAACTACACCACATGAAGCAGATGCACAAAAGATAGAAATGCCACCTCCTCCCCCCATTCCCTCAAATCAAGAATGCACTGCTTTTAATTTGTGTAGTTCATTAACGTTGAACAACAAACAAGATTCAGCATACATTAATGATAACAATTAAAGCGCATGGGATGCTAAACTGCCTTGCTTTGAAAAAAAAAAAAGTTTGCCTACTTTTAGTACAGAATGATGTCACATATTAAACAGTCATGCACTGCTTCCTTAGGACATACTAATGAATCATGTATAAAAGATAATCATTATTGGTTTATAAATGCAGGCGTCTTACAAGCTGGAAGCACACATTTCTGTCCAAGGATATGCAACAGCGAGTAATAATTTAATTAAGACTAGAAACATCCCTGAAATTGTATGATTCCAGACAGCAGATTAGAAAAATAGCACTAAATTACACAAAAAAGTTTAACTGATCATCCCTACAAAGGCTAAATTTTATACTTTTCACCTCTTCCCCCTCATTCCTAGCTCTAAATCCTACTGGGCAGTTGTTTCTGTGCTGTAAAGGGAGGGAAAAATGAAATGCATTTCAAGTACTTTCTAACAAGATTCTTTGAAACAAAGATAGGAGCTGAGCTTAGACACACATTCACTAATGTAAATAGTTTGTGGACATATTTTATTAGCACAATAACCCCTGTAATATCCATTTTAAGGGTTCAAATATATTCAGATCTGTATCAGTCTTAATCATTGGAAATCTGCTTTAAAAATGGCAAAATTAACCAAAATAAAAACTTAAAATATTTTATCACTATAGTAAAAATTAGAATATATAATTTAATGCATATCAAGATATATTCCTTAAGATCATTTTCCATTTTACCCAACAAGTCAAATCTAGGGGGAAAAAATTGTGCCTGTGTTTAAACAAATTTTAAAGTGAAAAATGATAAAAATTCTGTAATATTTAGTTTGATGTAATCTGATTTATCACTGCAATGAAAATAAACATATTAAATGTTCAAAAACTGCCATAAGTACATCTGTCAGACCAATCATCACCGTTCTTCAAGTGCATTTTAAGAGTGGGGTTAATATATTGCCACAACATCATTGGAAATCTACTTGACTGTATTTAAAATACAGCAAAATATTTATTCTCTAGTTTACAGTTGGCATTTTAGTTTTGTTCTTCATAAAGAGGCATAAAAAATAACACAAGCAGGTATAAAGTCACACATTCATTAAGTTGGAATAAAAATAATGTTTATTGGCCAAGATTGTGTGCACAGACAAGGAAGCATACACTGTGTACAGATATAAAGTACAAATATATAAACTTTAGAGGACATAAAATAAAGGATTTTACAGTTAACTATTTAAACCACTACCTGAATTAAGTGCCAAGGGATACAGAGAAGGGAATGAAAGGGCAGGGATGAACCTGGGAGATTCACCCAAAATGTCCAAGACACCTTACAGTTTAATTTTGCTTTTCTAGCTTAAAAATAATTTGGTTTAATGGTTTTTTAAAAAATGTATCAGGATTTTTTGATAGTGCATTGCATGTATGCTAACAAAAAAGTACAATGTAGAGGTATATACTTGTTCCAAAATAGCAAACTCTTTAACTATACTGACGTATACTGAAGCAAGAGTGCCTAAGTGGGTCAAAATTTAAAATGCTTAGTCCATTCATTTTTTACTGACATAAAACATTGAAATGCACACAAACCTAGATATGACAGTGGTTTTCCCTGTTTTGATATGTTTTTGTGGTTTGTTAAAATAAGCATAATACCACAAACCAATAAAATGGTCTTTGTAATAATAAATATGTCATTTTTGCTATGTTTTTGTGCTGATTACCAAAAATCAACAATGACACTCAACATAACAAATTGGGATAATGCAAACCAGACATTACAGTAAATATCATGTCATTAAAATATTTTAACTGAGAAAATGTTTAAATCTTGAGTGTTTTCCACCACAGCTCCTACCCTTTCACTTTCAGTTGTTCTCCTGAAAAATGTCAGTTTTTCGTGACTAAAAAGCAATTCTACTCACCTCTGCCCCAACTCCTCAAGAGCTGACAACACCCTACTCCTTATTAATTCAAGGGTGACAAATGAGGGTTAAGGGTTAAAATGGGATTCAGCTTGAGAATCTGATTATTCTGTAGCAATGAGGAATTTAAAAATTGCTGCCACTGTTTCACACTGTCCTTACCATCCTTGATTTTAAAAAAGAGAGAGATTTCAGAGGATCTACATGTAAAACAAAAGAAGAAAAGAAAAATCTTAAAACTAAAATAAAACCCTTTAATGTTGCTCTCATTTAGTTCCTACTCATTCCTGCTGCACGCAACAGGTGTCATTTGCAGCCACTAAGTCCTAGTTAATGGCAAGCAGACTTTTCTCCTGGTTCAGCTTCACCTTTCATGGACCAGATACCTTTGAAAGAGTAAGAGTACACAATAAATAGAATAATTCATGATTTTGTCATTAAAAATGAAAAGTTTCTTTTCCTCGTACTTGGGGATGTGTTTTGAGATTATACATAATGGACCGTGGATGTTCAGAAGTTTTCCAAACCTCCTCTAGCTACGTTGGGAGATGCACATAAGTCCTCCCTTGCATTTCACAGGAGAGGGGTAGCGGGGCTTTAATTATGTGCAGAGCTGGGATGATTAGCATGGATAGGGGGGGTTCGGTGCAAAGCAGAGAGGAGCAGAGCGCCCTCGTCTCCAGTCAAGGCAGCGTGCTCCGAGTCGAGCACCCCCTCCTTTCTCCTCCTCCCCTCTCATGTAACAAACGAGCTCAACCTTGTTACTGAGGCACAGGTTAACAAGCTCTGGCACAAGTTGATTCTGATGAGCTGTAAATACATGGGAAATCTGGGATAACACATCTTATAGGCACTTCATTCACAAACTACATTCATTATCATAGCTGTTTCAAATAAAATAAATCATGATATTTAGATTAAGATTGCTACACACATACATGAAAAAAACATACAATGAATAAGAAATCATTTTGCCAAAGTATTTAGGTATTTCCTGAAATATTTCTTTGCTGGGACCATATATGATCATTCCACTTAATTCCACGAAAAAACGCTCCACAGCTGGAAACATTCAAAGTATTACTGTGACACAGATACATCTGACACTCGTGCACATTTGTCTCAACCCAGTTCTAAACTTTCTCAATTATTCATTAATATGAAATTGTGTTTGTCTCATGTGGAACAGTACGATTTCCTCCTGCGACACGCGAGGCATTGTTTGGCCCTTCTCCAGAGCCACTGTCACTCCTTTGCCAATTTCTCAGTTGACACATAGCATTCAGGAATCCATCTCCCTCCTGATAGTTTGGAGAGCCCTGATTTGTCCTAATCCGGGGCCATTTGTAATACAGAAAACTGGGATGAATTATGAATCGTGTATGACAGAGTCAAAGGAACCCAAAAGAAAATGGAGCCTGGCGAACAAATGGTTTGCTTCATGGTTGGGAAATAAAATGCTTCTTTATGGTTGCATTATCAATACATGATATGTATATTCACAGAAAAAATGAATGAGAATAAGTGAAATGTTGGAGAAAGATGGATTTGGAAGATAAAATTACTGTCTGCTGAGATGGCTTTATAAGTGTCACTGTGAAGCAGCTCAAAAAAATGAAGGATTTTGCAGAAAATCTTGAGGTTAGAACAACTTGTCAGTCTTCCTCATGAAAGCCTGCATGACCTTTAAAATTCTGTAACCCCATTAAATTTATGTAAAAGTTCATCAGTCTGTTTCTGAAAACTCTTTAATGCCATATACTACAGCTTCTAATCATGATGATGAAAAAATATAGTTCTATCCATCATCTGTACCTGATTGCATGTGCAGGGTTGCAGGGGGGGCTGGTGTCTATCTCCTTCAGTGACTTGACAAGAGGAATGGTACACACTAGACAGGGCAACATAGAGACACAGTACAGACAATCATGCACACACACACTCCTCACATTAATCCAACAGTCATGTTTTTTGACTGGCGGAGGAAGTTGGAGTACCCGGAGAGAACACATGCATGCACAGGGAGAACATGCAAACTCCATGAAGAAAGACCACAGGCCGGGATTCAAACCTAGGACCTTTAGCTGCAAGGTAACAGTGCTACCAACTGTGGCACCATGCAGCTGTTCAGAATATACTTTTTTAAAAAAGAGATTGCAATTACTTTGGAAAAAAAGAAAGAAAAGATCCTAAATAGCTGCTTCAATGTGTCATTAAATATTTTTTATAAAAGTCTCACACAGAGAGAAAGAGACAATTAGAGAGTTTTATTGACTTAAAGTTCTTTGTTGCTCAGACCCCAGCAGGAGACGAGTATGCTGAGAATCACCATGAACTTAAATGAACAACACAGGGTGAGGATTTAGGGTTGTCTTCCTCCCGGGGCCCGGGCCAAGTGGTGGAGCAGAGGTCAGGGTGAAGGGAACCTGAAGGAGCCTGAGAGGACAAGGATGGAGACGGGGTGGAGGTGGGACAAAGCTCTGCTGGTGAGAAGGTGGAACCATGGACTGCAAGCCTTATATACAGAATCTTGGACGCTAGTTGGCAGCAGCGGAGGTGTGGACCCAGCGATGGATAATGCAGGTAAGCTAGAGAGAGTATGCCAGGTTGAATTTATGGCAAGTCTTCATTTCCTAATAACTTAGAACATATTTGAAAGGTTAATTTATAATATAATATAATATATAATATAATATAATATAATAGAATAGAATAGAATAGAATAGAATAGAAATACCCTTTATTACAGAGGGATATTGTTTATTTCTGTTGATTTTAAGGATTATGAATATTACATAAGACCAATAAAAATGTTGAATACAGAAATGTTTTACCTTAGCCTACACAATAATAAGGAAGACTATTGACTGAAAGCTGTGGAAGGGTAAGCCAAAAAATCCTGTTGTTATAGAAATTGGCACAGTGTTCTATACAAATATATGAATGAAAAGTTTAGTGAAAGGAAAAAGTGTGGTAGGAAAATGGTGCACAAGCAGCCTTGAGAGGACTGCAAAGCAAAGCCCATTTAGGAGTTTCTTAGAGATTCACAAAGTGTGGAGTTTGGTTGTAGTTGTATCCTATCCAGGATACAACTATTCCTGGTTTAATGACCACTGTATTACTGTGCCTGTTGGGCTGCAAACTTGTCTTTCCTAAGCCTCTTGAGAGTATTTGGGCTACTGTCAAAAGGAAGATGAGAGACACCAAACCCAAATAGGTAGATGATCTGAGATTGCTATAAAAGCAAAATGGGCTTCCTTAAAAGCTCAGCAAAGCCAGAGGCTTAACACATCCATGTCACAGCAGATTGATCCAGTAATTTATGCAAAAGGAGCCTCAGCTAGGTATTGAGTACAAACTCCTCTGTATTAAAAATCCTTTATTTATTGGTCTTATATTTAAATTTCTAATAAACTGACATTTGTGTTTGTATTATTGATAATTCATACTTATCAAAATTAACAAAAATAAATTCCTATATAAAGACATGCATCACTGTATGTAATGAATCTATATATCAGTTTAGCTCATTGAATAACTGCAATAAATAAACTTTTTTCTTGTTTTTCTTTCTTTCTTTTCTGTTTCTCCCATTTTAAATAATAAAAAACAGAATAAAAAGGAGAAATAAAATTAAAATAACTTTTCAATAAAATCATACACCAAGATGGACCTGCATATTTTCTGTGATATAAATTATTGTGTAGAAATAAATCTTTGAAATTTAGTAACAACTTGAATAAAATTAATTAATTAATTGTCCTCCAAAATGATCAAAATCTGATTGACAAAATCAGTTCATTTTTTGTTTCTTTGTTCCAAACAGAAATTTTATTGAATTATCTGTCATAAACCAGAATACACAATGAACTACATTTATCCCTCCCACTTACCTGCTTATTTTGCAAGCAAAAACACTGCAGATTCCGACAAAGTGTTCTGATTTTAATTGTCAGGTTTTTACACTACATCTTCACAAAGCTAAAGTGACTAAATTTCCCAGTGCGATTTTTTTTTTTTTTTTTTTTTTTTTTTGCCACATATGAAAGCTTCTCGCTGGGTATTAATTCATACCTAATTTGGAAACACTCTTGCTGTGAGCTCATTCAAATCCCTCAAAGGGCAGCAGAAAATCTTTAATAAAATGATCACGGGTGCTAAAGACTCACTCATAAAACAACACTCATTCATTTTAATGCTCATAAATTTCCATACCAGCTTTCTTTATAATTGAGATTCATTTTGCAGAAACTAAATTAGTTTGAATTGTATGATTTGTAAATATATGTTAATCATCCCACTTTTTCCACCTCTTTTTCTTTAGAGGTAGCAAAAGCGAAATGAAATTCAAACTTACCTGCAAGGCAGAGTAAGGACCTGTCTAGAATTAAGGCAAATAAAAACACTCTCCTGCACAGTTTACTTTTTTTTGCACACTCAGTTATTTTTAGGTAGGCGAGGGTTTTAACTACATTGTTGTAATTGCCAGAGGAAATTTAGGCTTAGATCTGATGCAGGCATCCAATGTGTGTAAAACCTGCAAGAGGAAAACCACAGGAAAAAGGATGCCCACCACTGCTCTTTAATTTACGGAGAGATTAATAAAAGAGTTGCGAGATTTGCAGTTTGTTCTCCCTTAGGGTTGTATTAAGAATCTCAGGGAAGCAGGGTTTGTCTGTAGAGATCTGGCCTAGCGAAAGGCCGACAAACTTAAAAGGCTTGTCTTAAAAGATCACTGATCTACTGCTGTTACTTGTCGTCCATAATTTACTTTAAGTTTCATGTAAATTAAATGTTAAAAGAGAGTCTATCGTTACAGTTTAAAACACTGCATGGTCTGGTGAATTAAACTGCAAAAAAAGAAATGAAAAAGGGTCTCTGAATGAGGCAGAAGAAAGTGATGTTAAAGCTGTTCCGGTTCTATATAAATTCATATAGAGAGATGATAGTGGAGAAGAAGTCCAAGAGCTTCAAATACTGAGATGTCCTGTGGCTTTTACAAGTTCCAACAGCATGTGGGAAAACTTGCTTACTTTAATTTTCAGTTTCTACAAAATCATATAAAAACTAAAAATCAAACACACAATATGATTTTAAAACTATTTCACAATCATTTGATTTACTTTTGATTAGAGTCAGTTAGAAAAAAGTCCACCATGCAATGCTTTGGGAAAGTGCACTGTAAAAAAAGAATTCTGGTAGGTGTTAATGCTATTTAGATTATTTTGAAGGTTTTGATGGTTTGAAAACAGAACTTTTTCAAATGCTTTTGTATCAAACCTTATAACCAACAAACATAAAATTTACATCATAATATTAATCACTAATAAATAATAAATTTTTGAATAAATGTCACCTCCCTAGGAAGAATGACATCTATCCATTTTTAATCTTTCCAGAATCATTATTCCCTGTCACCTCCTGTTGGAGCATCAGGAGAAAACCCATGCATACTCATGGAAAACATGCAAACTCCAAAAGCTCTGGCTAATATTTGATGCTAGGGCTGTCTGTTTGCAAAGCACATCTGTTGATTATATTTAACCATGTATTTTGGACACACAGCCAATTGGTTCAGAGGACATCTATCAAACATTTTGCATTTTCTCTAAGTAACAAATGAGGCTTAAACCACTTCTGAAGCTTCATAATTATTGTAAAGTCCACTTCATAATCACAGAAAATTGCAGCCAGTATTGCCCACATAAAGCATAGGGTGGCACTGGCTATATGTTAAATAGAAAGTGCCCACAGGTTTTGTTATTCCGATGCCATAACAATATAGATATCATCCTAACTGTCTTGTCTCAAGAGTAGATAAGTTCTGTCATGAAAAAATATATAAGGTATAATTTACACATTTATACATTTAGTGTTATTTTTTTAAGTTAGTTTAAATTAGCTGTTATTTTTCATTAAATTTTAACTAGTATGTTCTCCCTGTTCATGCATGGATTCTCTTTGGGTACTCCGGATTTTTCCCACAGTCCAAAAACGTGACTCTTGGGTTAATTGTTCTCTCTAAATTGTCCTTAAGTATGAGTGTGTGCATCGTTACTTGTCTTATTCACTTCCACCAACGCCATTGCCAAACTACAGACTGACTACAATTCTAAAACAGCGCAGAAAATCAACGTCATAGTTTATAATTCCTCCTTCTGTTCACTGATTGGCCTGGTTGAAATTCTACTGGAGAAACCAAGCTCAATAAGAGAAAGCCCAGATAGAGCACTAAAGGGAGATGAAAATCAAGCGGAAATGCATAGGAAGGCAATCGCTAAGCGAGCAGAGGCAGATATGGGTACAGAAAATGGATCAATTGATGGAAAATGGAAAAGATTTCACCTATTATGATGAATAGTCAATATGTTTTTGAGGCAATTTTTGGAGGCCAGCCACTCGTTTCAGGGTTTCCCGCTGTTCTTACTTGTGGATAAATGGCTCTCAATGTATTTCACTGGACTCCCAAAGCTCTAAAGATGGTTTTGTAAAACCTTCCATCCTGAGAGATGTCAATGACTTTGCTTCTGGTGTTTTCTTGAATTTCTGTACATTGGGGCATGTGGTGTTGCCTTTTAAGATTTTTTAGCCTTCTTCATGTTGTATGACAGGTTGTATTTGTGTGGTTTTTTTGGGGGGGCAATGATTTTTTTCATGTGGGGCCCTGGTTGCATTTTGTAGTTTGACAAGTTATCTCTGTGTGCTGGCAGCACTGGGTTCTGGGTTCAAAACCTGAACTGGCGTCTTTCTGCATGGTGTTTCTGCATGTTCTCCTTGTTACCATGTACTCCAGCTTCCTCCCACAGTCCAAAGACATGACTGTTAGGTTAACTGATTGCTCTAAATTGCCCTTGGGTATATGTATTTGCATGGTTGTTTGTCCTGTGTCCTGTGTGACCTGTCCAGGATGTATCTCTGCCTTTTGCCCAGTGACTGCTGGAGATAGGCACCAGCTAATTGGTGACCCTGTAAAGACAAATGGATATAGACAAGGTGAAATATTGAAATGTTTTTTATGATCTGAAACATTTATTGCAAGGAAGCCAACACAGAAGAAACCTGTAAGAGAGAAAATACTTTTTCCTCTCGCTGTATGTTTAACACACACTTTAAAGTAACACTGCAAAGTAATTATTTTTAATTGAAAGAATAGACAGGACAATGTTGCTCAGGGATTTTCAGATAATTCACACTATTACACTATATTAGGAATTAGACAGTAAAGTAGGAATGATGGTAAATGTTCAATAACATTCATTTGACACTGTTGTCTGGAAGCAGCTTTATTTCAGTGCTTTGCCAACCAGATTTCTATCAGCTGAATAATAATGCATTTTTGTTTCTTCTTCATTTTAACTAGTCTGGCATTGATTTAAATTACCAGTGAATAAAAACAAATGTTCCCTTCTCCTGCATTCTGTCTTGATGAAAAACGTAAAGTTGATCTCCAAGTAGATACTAATGACAGTGCTTTTCTAATGCATTTTATAACAATTTCCACAACAGTACATCACTGTATAATGGCTGTATTATTTCTTTATCATAAAATGATTACATTTTTTCCATTATTAGAAGAAGACAAATGACTAAATTTTATTACAAGCACCATCTATAAATCATGATAATGAGACCATGTTCACACATTGCACTTTTGACCACCTGTTGGGGCGCAGTGTTGAATATTTTAAAGCTTTTCTCATGTTTTTCCCATTTCTTTGGCCCTTTGATGTTTTTGTTCCACATTCCTTCCTCCTTTTTCACCCTAACTGGAAGAGCTGTGGAATAATCCTGCAGTTTTTGCCTTTCATGTTTGAAACTTTGCATTGCATTTTAACATTTGTCTAGAGAACCCCCTTTTTTTTCTTTGTGAAAGAATCATCTTTAATAACCACAGAGGACCACAAGGTACTAACCCCACAGCACTAAGGTCTCCAAGAGACTGATTAGCATTTGGGAGACAATCCATTGCATCTTTATAATGAGACAAAACACTGGTTGGTTGCAGCGTAGCTTGCTTTGACCTTGATGCCATTTTCCTGTTTGGCCTGGATTTATTAAATCCAGATTTTTTCAACACTTATTATGGCAGACAACAAATAAAACAGGCTTTTCTCTTAGGTTTAATTTCTAGCATTTTTTATTTCTCAAAAATTAAAAGAACAATCTCATCTGACATTTGCAAAATTAAAAGTTTTCCATAATAAATAAAACATTTTAACTTTTGCATTATTAAAATCAGTTGCACAGTTGCATAATTGGTAGCACTGTTGCCTTGCAACAAAAAGCTCCTGGGCGAGATTGGCGAGTCCCAACAAAAAGTCTTGGGCGAGGGTGTCTCTGCATGGAGTTTGCATGTTCTTCCTGTGCATGGGTGAGTTCTCTCGGGGTACTCCAGCTTGCCCAATGACTGCTGGAGACAGACACCAGCTCCCCCGTGACCCTGCAAAGACAAACAGGTATAGACAATGGATGGATGGATTCACTGAGTCTTAACTCCTGTTTTGATTTCCTTACTATCAATCATCACCGTGTATTGGGCCATGATAAAAGTCATCCAGCCTTTCTTGTCACAGCACTATAGTTGCTTTAAAAAATTTTACTGTTCATCTAACATTAAATAAGATAAAATTTAGTAAAATATTGATAATTTTTTTTGTAGCCTTTTCCTTACTTACGAAGATCTACTCTATGCATGTGTCTTAGGTGATTGGCATGTTCTCTTGCTTTATCCACATTTTGAAGAGTGGTTAAGAAGATGAACCTGTCTTGTATTTATACTCCAGGGAAACAGGAGACAAAAAATTCCTGCACATGCTGATCAACTTAAAACTTAAGGTACAATCTGCAAAACTGCATAAGTTAGATTTGTCTTATGGTATGGGATTGGTAAGGGAACCAGTAATTGTGGGAGACGTGATTTTATACAGAAGCATAATTTCTTACCTTGGAATTTTTATTTCTTAAATGTACTGAAATTAGAGGTTTGACCGCTGTATGTATGTGCAACAATAAAGGCAGGTAAAAATAAGCAATGGACTCCATAAGCAAAGACTCCAGATTTTCAGAAAACATTTCTAAATTATTCAGAAATTATCATCGTAATTTCTGAACAATTTTCACAGACATTCAATAAAATAAGGCTAAATTAAACAGTTATAAGTATATTTGCATTTAGGCAACAGCAAAACTTTGATGTAACAAAAACAACCAACAGGGGAAATTTGCAATGCCAACAAGAATAGAGCTGAAAGAAGAAAGAATGTCTTAGCAACACAAAAAGAGATCAGTTATGTACAGTTTTGTTGAAAGCACATGCAAGATAAAGGGCTGAAGGCTCCTGACTTTTGTACAACTAACAAAAGTTGTTAGTTGTACTTCAGTGATTGTTCTGTGGCAAATAAACCGAATAAAGCAGTTTGAGCGTACAGCCACCAGCCAAAACATTAAAACCACTGAGTCAAAACACAGAACCTCGACAGGTCCAGTCTGGCTCACTTTCCTTTGGACCGGTTTGGGAAAGATCAGTGGAAAACGCAACTAAAATCTCCAAATATAAAATCAGGCAGTTGATTACATTCATGAGATTATAACAAACATTATATGTAACTGGATCATATTTCACTACGTGATCCATAGTTTGATCCACAATATAAGGAGTGTATATGTTTACACTCATGACCTGCCTTGTGTTTTTGTGACAAAATCTATAAGATAAGTTGAATTTTCAGTTTCAGTTAAGATTAGAAGCACACTAAATGAACCTGAAATACAACACAGGTTACAGACCTGGAGTTGCTTGACCACCTGCAAATAGTTTTGTTTTGTTTGCAGGATTTACATACTGCCATTATATTGTTGATTCCTTAATAAACAGTTCATGGAAATTTTGAGTCATTTTTTGAATGTTTTTAAGACATCCTAGAAGGTATCCTTCCTAAGCTCGGGGAAGCTTAGATCCTTCAGTGTTTGGAACAAGATGCCGCAGATCTCCTATAAATCTGTTGTGGAAAGTGCATCTTCTGCCATCATCTGTTGGGGTAGCACCACCAGAGCCAGACTTAAAATGACTAAACAAGGTGATAAAGAAGGTTGTCTCTGTTCTGGGGACCACTCTGAAACCTCTGGAAATTATTGTGTAAAGAAAAATTTTTCATTAAATGAAAATCACAGAGAACCCTGAGTATCCTCTTCATTAGACTGTTAATACAGCAACAGAGTGTCTTAAGTCAGGCGCAGAATCAGAATCACTGGAATACAGTCTGCTCTACAGGATATCCTTCCTGGCCATAGTCATCAGAATCTACAACAAAGAAACTTGGATAATATGAGTAACAAAAAAATTTAATTTACATTTGGGATTAAAAAAGTATGTCTGAATTGAACAGAACTGAACTGAATCACACAAACTAAGCATGTGTACCAAAAAAAAAAAAGAAAAAAAAAAATGCAGTCAGCCAAAACTCATCTCTTGGGAAAAAAGATCTGTTTATTACAGTTTAATCAATGTGGCATGTAAATGTAAATTCCAGGATGTTTTACTCAAACTTTCAAGAACAATAGACAAATGCAGCTAAAAAAACTGAAGAATAAATCATTAGGCCCGAATAATAAATATCTAAAATTGGTAAATATAAAAATTTTCTACAGTCTAACTAGTGTAAAATTCAAATTTTAAATTGATAAAGTCTTCTATTGTAGATTATAATTATTTTCCTCTATTGTTTAACAGTCACGTGAAGTGAAGTCACGTCCTTTATTGTAAACTTGACAGTGATTTTGATGCATCGCTACACACCATTCTCAAGTCTTCTGCCCTGGTGTCAGGTTTGACTCAATGATGTAGTGCTATATCTGTGATTCCTTTCCTTTTTTTATTCCCTGGACAAAAAAAGAGAGAAAGATCTAAACCTCTCCTTTTCCACTGAATTTACATCTCCTGCTCATTTCTCCCGCTTTCTTATCAAGAGAATTCTAATGAAGGGCAGAGTCGGAGATCTACAGGGATCCAAGAGGACCTGAAGACAGGAGAGAATGCAGCCACTGATGGCAAGAAATTTCCATAAAAGTACAATCAGGTTGGAATTTTAAAAGTGAATGTTTAAGTAGTCTAAGAGATGGGCTTTGATTCGCACTCTGATCAAACCCGAGACATCTCATTCTGAGAATAATGATTTTTTTCTCCCCTTAATTTTTCTCTGTTTCTGTCTCATCTGTGAGCTTACAGGTAGAGCAAAACCCAGTGGTATTGTTCTCCCTCCAGTGGTAGAGCACATGAGCCTTTCTTCTGCTGGATCAGACATGGCCAAAAAGAATGGCAAATGCAGATGTGCAACGTTATTAAAGGTTGGCATCACAGTGGAAATCTAGGCCCAGTGTGCTGAATACATTTGATATTCCTGCCAATACTGAATTGCAAGAAAATAAATATGTTTATTTTATACATGGTCATATGAAATGTAAAGAAAATGTTTTTTTGTGAATTTGTTTCCCTTGCATATTTGTAAGAGACTGGATGTGAAATATCAGTTGGCATTGTTGACAGAAGTAATAGACAATGAAGCACAGGGATGAAAGAAGAGTGTGAGTGCATGAAGGAGTTATCTGGGCCACAGCATTAACCACCTTCATAACACTTTAATAGATAAAAATATAAGTGAATATTATAAGTGATATATAATTAGATTTTATTATTTTTCACCTTGTTTATATATATATTATAAGTGAATATAAGTGAATATTTTTCTGCAGAAAAGTAATAATACAAAATAAAAAAGTTTGTATTATTTTTTATTTTTTTAAAAATAATACAAAATTTTGAATGAGGATTTGATGGTGTTTTACTTCATTGGCAGAGTATTGCATGTTCGGTCTCAAAGGTATACAATTTAAAAAAATCAATCAAATATCAAGCTACACCTAAAGCAAATTAATTAGAAAAAACCATCCAAAACTTTTATTTTTTAATTTTTTCTTTTGGTCGTTGTAGAGCTGTGTCCTCATCCTCAGCACAAAATCGACCTTATATCCAGTGAGAGTTGGACTCATCCAGGCCAACTCCTTGTCTCAGATTCTGTTGGTCGTGTTCATGGACTAAAATTTCTTAATTTACCTGTCCATGTATGTTCTGATGTGATCATAACAATTGGATAAAGAGAAAATGAATGTAATCCTAGTTATAAGCAGCTACCACAACCTTTCTTTATAGGATGAATAAGCTCGGATGGATGGATGGATGGATGGATGGATGGCATTCTTAAGTGACACGAGCCCACAGGTCAGACCCTTGGAGAAACTATACACTCCCAGCTAGTTTATTAGGTACATCTAAAACCAGTGTGGATGCCTTTTACCTTCAGAGCTGCCTAAATTCCTTTGTAGCATATATTTTACAAGGTTTTGGAAACATTCCTCAAGAGATTTTGGTTCATACTGACATGATAGCATCACCCAGTTGCTGCAGATTTGTCAGCTCCATACCAATAATCTTGATCTCCTCTTAGAACACATCTGAAAGGTTTCCTATTGGATTTATATCTGGTGACTGTGGTACACTTCTCTTGTTAATGAAAGTAGTTTAATTTGAGGTTTAATTGTGACATGTAGCATTATGTTGCTGGATATTGCACCATGTGAACACTGTGGTCATACAGAAATGTTTGTAGTCAGTAGCGATGTGTAGGTAACATCAAATTCTTAAATTCCCCACATTTTTAAACTACCATCCCTTGCCAAAACCATTGTAGTAAGGCTCCTGCCTTATTCTATGTTTCATGTTCTGTGTTTTCATATTGTTAATGCCAGTTTTTGACTCTACCATCTGAATATTGGACATTAAATAAAAACTCTTTGGACCAGATAGAAGTTTTCCACTTTATAATTGAGAAATTTTATTGAGATACGTAAACTAGCTCATCTGGGATAAGCAACCACCCCACATTCAAAGCCATTGAAATCCCCTCTCTTCCTCAGTTTGATCCTGGCTTTGAACTTCAGCAAGTTGTCTTACTCACTTCTAGATACTTAAATGTATTGTGTCACCGCCATATGATTTGCTAATATACTGTTTGATCTAACAAATAATCAGACAGGTGTGCCTAATAAAGTGTGTGGTGAGGTTAATGTCACTTCTGCCCAAGGAAAATGTAGGGGGTTCTTAGGTGTAGCTGGAATGGGTTCCTGGGCAGAAGGTTGTCTGGGGTTCCCTGTACGGCCCAGTCTTGGAAAAGCAGAATGCAGTAGACGGAGTTCATGATATTCCACTCTCCGAAAGGCTCTAATGTGAACAAATGTTACTCTTAATTGGTATTTTGCCTTCATTTTCTTCTACTTTCATTTTGGCATTATTAACAACTTACCCAGTTCATTTAGATCATCTAATAGGAGCCATATAAAGCTTAGGATTTCGAGAGATCCAGATGAAACACTTTTTAGCAGAGGAGAGTTGATAGAGAAAAGGAAACTTTTTAAACTAGGTAAAAAATTCGCTGTGTACACTGTTTGTCTGTACATATTTGGCTTCCAATATGACCTGTCAGACATTCATGTTATTGGTTCAAGTTGTTATTCTTTTATGGTCCTTTTTCGTGAGAGAGAAAGTTCTCTGCCAATTATTTCTGGTCAGATGCAGAGATGCAGAATGACTAGAAGCATCAGGTTATTTTTTCCAGATGATGCCTAAGGTAAGGGGAGAATGGCCAGAGGCTACAGCAGCCCTCTGGGGACAAAGAGGGCTTATAAACTGTAAAACTGACATCTCTCATCCATTACTTTACCTAAGTAAAGCTTTAAAAACCTTGACAGTCCTCTCTATGTTTTCCCAACCTGTACATATTTAGCATTAAATGAATCTGAACTCACCCCTGAAGTATTGACTATGTATAATCTTGCGATCCAACGATCGAATCAAAGTGCTAAAAACTTGGTGCACTTCCTCATTTGGAACCATTCATATATTTTTTATTACACCTTCTGTTACTTTTGCACGAAGTGACTTTCCAGAGTCAATACACTCTTTGGACAAACAAATGTATTCCTATCAATCAAAGCTTCCTGCACAAACCATTTTTTATATGTGCTAATCAAAGTAAGGCAAGTCGGACCTAGCGTTAGTTTTTTGCTGCAGCAACTTTGATATAATACAAGAGCACAAAAAGCCACTCTTATTGCCACTATGCGAGTCCCCAGGCTCTCCTGTACCTAAAAGCCTTGCAGGATGCCTCCAGAAATGTTCCTGCAGTCACAGGGATGCCAGTCAGTACTTCTTCTCACAAGGTCAACGTGTTTGAATGCTGTCACCTCCACTTAGAGGAACGGAAAACTCCCTGTAGCTTCCCTCTAACCTCGTACAGACATCTTGTGTTTGTTATAAATATAGCAGACATTTATTCAAATATCTAAGGATAAACTGTATCTTACCTTATATTTGCTTGGTTGATACATATCAGAGAGAAACTAATCATTTAAATTGTTCTGAAGCCTTTTTTAACAACAGGTCATTTGATCTACACAGTTTTGAAATAAATTAAACATTAAAATTAATGTTTTTGTTCTGGAGATAGGATGGGACTAGACCATGAAGACTGTTAAACACCAGCAAATAAAAGCTTGAAATCTATCCTGTATTTGAAAGGGAGCCACTGAACCAAAGCCAGCACTGGTGCTATGTGCTTGCATTTTCTTGTGGCTGTTAGGATATGAGCGACAGCATTTTGACCGACTTGTAGACAGTGGAGGGAGGACTGATCCAAACCCTGGTATAAGGAACTGCATTAATCTAAGTTTGTAATGATAAAAACATGGATGACTTTTTGTAAGTCTATGGGGAAGAAATAGGACTTTACTTTTGGTAAAAGTTGCAGCTAGAAGAAACTTGATCTGGACAACTGAATTGATCTGTTTGTCGAATTTAAGTGTTGTGCCTGTCAAGGTCTACAGGGTCCTTACTCTTCAACAGAATGACTGCTGTTTTATTTTAGAGTAAATTTGAGTTCATCGAGGTCTTGATGTAATTTCATTATGACATTACAGCTCAGTTATATTGGATTAGAGAGCATTTCTAAAAATAAATTTTCAACTCTTGCCACAAATTCCCACTTGGATTTTATTCTTGAATTTGAGTAGGCCATTCTAACGCATGCGAATGCTTTGATCTAAACCCTTTTATAGTATTTCTGGGTGAATGCTTAGAAGACTTGGGTGTTGGGTTTTTTTGCAGTCTCTTACATGCTTTTGTCTAGCATTGTTCTATGGTTTTTGCAGGCATTCTACAATTTCCAGAAATTGTATGCATAAAAATGTATTAAAAATCACTTATTCTTTTCCCTCGACTTTGCAGTTTTACATGAGTTTGTTTTGGTCTATCACATCAAATTCAAATAAAATAGATTCAAAGTTTGTGGTTGAAACAGGCTATTAAAGTTAAAGGGGTATGAATACATTTTTTGGCATATTCCACCAATGCGGTCCTGAGCCCATTCCTGAACATGTTTTCCAACCAGTGTTGCGTGTTTCCACAGAATAAAAATGGTTCCACAGCACGAACTGTGGTTCAACTTGGGCACCGCAGAAGAGCAGTTTTTTCTGTACAAACTGTGACATCATCCATGGGCCGGTCAACAGCTGGAGAAAAAAAGCCAGTCAACTGAACAAAGAAACAACAAACAAGCATGGCAGCAAAGAATATGCTGTGGTCTGCTGAGGAAACCCAGCAGCTGATTTTATTTTAGGATGACTGGAGTGCTGGAAAGCAGACGACAGACATTTCCACTATCACGTGGTAAGTACGCTACTGTATGAAGTTATTAACTTCTCTATTATGTTACGACATTAGTCTCTATGTTATGTGCAGTAAGAGTGAACACTGTATTGGTAATCAGTGGAATGGTCTGTGGATTGTTAAATTAAAGGGAGATACATAAACAAAGAAGTAACATGCACAGCTCAGTCAGCTCCGCCATCTTGCTACTACGCTTTCCTACCGCATTGTGTAACAACCACTGTTACACACATGCTAGGTTCCACAAATTGGAGGAAACAGGTGTTGACTTTCATCGAAGCTCCGCAGTTCGATGGTACCCAGTTTAAGAATGAGTTTTCATTGGAAAAGGCCTATTTGTGAGGCACTCTACATGCCCTGGTGCTTTGGTGTTTGAAGGTGTCCTTATCCATTTCTTGGCGCATGAAAATGTTTTGTTTTGCTTACATGGGTTTAATATGATCCCTCCTCACCTGGTGCTCATTTGATAACCATCACATCTGACTCTTCGGTCATTGAGTCCTACAGTGTGCATATCCAGTCCTGGGTTTATCTTGCCCCATGTAAGATTATTGTTGTCAATCAAGTGTTACCTTGTTTTTCCTATTTTTTAAAATAGTAAAGATCGGATTTTATAATTACTACTAAATTTGACTGTAATGAAATAATTTTGATATAAATTTTGCTCAAAACAGACTAAATAGGAATGTATTGAATGTTTTTATATTTATGAAAATGAAAATGTTTCCTTAGGTTACACAGAGCTCATTAAAGTTATATTTCAGAGAAATAGATGAATGGCAGGGAGAAGTTGCAAGCCAGAAAGATCTCAAATTTTTAAGATTACACAGAAGATAAAAATGTATTTTCTAAATCTGTTGCAATGTTTTTGTTTACTTTTTAGGTATTTATACAGAGGGGAAAAGTAGTTTTAAAGTTTCACTTCTATCTGTGAAGTAATTTTTGGTTCTTTGCCTCGAACCAGCTTGAGGAAAATAAAATAAAATGTCCCATCTGCTTCTTATTTTATAACACAATATAAACTGAACAATGTGAGTAAACTATCAAAATGCATACACAACTGTGCTAATCAAAAAAAGATGAGATGGTCAGTACACACGTCTCTTTGCTTCAGAAAAACTTCCTTCAGTGACTTGGACTGCAGCTTGCCTAGGCCACAAGAAAGCCCCTGGAGGCCCACATTTACGTCACCTGTCTATCTGTCACTCTTTTTTTTTTTTCTCCAACTCGGAGGCTCACTTTATTGTCTCTGTCAGTTGTGAGCCGGCGGTTTGCTTCCACTCACTGTCACCCCTCTGTCAGGCCCTGACCGATAAAGCGCGCTCCAGCGCCAATCTCCTTTCTTCAGCTCCGTTGGCTGTTCCTGGACTCCATTCCACCACTAATTAGCTCTTCAGAGATTTCTTTTCATGGAAGCTGGAGGTTGGTGGTGGGGTATTGGGGGCTTGGCGGGTGAGGTGGGGTAAGAAGAGAAACAGAAGAACGATGAGTAGTGGAGTCAGTCGTGTTGGATGCTGTACTGCAATGACAGGGCACTGACACATGAATCTCACAGGATGGATGGATAGATGGATGGATAGATGGGTGGATGCTCAGACATCCAAGCAAGTGTTTCACTAATGTCCTGCGTCTGTCAGGCCAGTGTGACCACTGCAGTTCTTCAGGTGATTATCATGTTGGCAGGGGTTTCTACATGAAAAGACCCCTGTTTCTTTGTCTTCAGGTGTGTAAATATTGTGCTAGTGGAATATGAAAGTAGTGCAACTATAAGGTACAAAAACATAGGGAAAAAGATCAAGAGTGGGTCTCACATCAAGGAGGACCCTGAGGATGTCTTTGTTGTCAACTTCAGAAGGGGGAAGAGAGTAGCAGAGGAGGAAACTGGCAGAAGGGGGAAAGATGCCAGAGAGAGCTCAAAGGATTCGGTCTGGGCAAGGTGATCGGTATTCCTCGGCAGTCTGCCTTCTGGCTCAGATCAGTGGGAGTAAGCTGGCAGCCAAGCCAGAGGGCATAACAGCACAAACACACCTTCAGCAATACACTGCTAGAGGCACGGCTTCACAATCTGCAGAGGCGGGAGTTGGAGGCAGAGACACGAGGAAGAGCAGGAGAAAATAAACACACTGTAATTACCTTCAGATCATCAACTGCTGACATCTTTTGTAAATATGTGGATGTGTAAAAAAGTGTTTGTTTATCACCCACTGATGAGTCAAAACAATAGTTCATCTTATGAGATATGGCCATGCAACGGCAGTGTTGAGGCAACCAAACAGGCAAACTCATCCTCAGGCCATTGATGTCACATCTTCTCACATCATCACCTCAGTCTTTGGATGAGATCCAAGCAATCCACAGCGTCTGCTATGTGTTGAGATGCTTCCGGCTCTTCAAGGACATGTTTCTGCCACCTTGCTGCGACACAGGCCTCACACACTCCAAGCGTTAGATACCAAAATAGCTCCAGTCAATGTTCTGTTTCTGCTCTGACTAACAGTCTAAACAGGTACCTGATGGGTGGGCAGAACCAGGAAGGTCTTGCCAATGAAAAACTCTTGCACACACACACACACAAAATGATGTGACAGGTAACAGATGTTCTGGTAAGGGCCAGCTGCCTCTCTTAGTGACCACCTCCCACACACACGCGCGCGCGCTTTACATTTGGATGTAATATGCGTTTTCATGCAGTAGATGTTTCAAACACCTGTGAACTGTAACACAGAAAGAACCATGGTATTAATGCCAAAATCTACAGATTATTATTATTTTTTTTTTTTGTAGCTATTCATCAAAATATGAGGAAAAATAAAGTATAGTTATGGTTTTTTTTTTAAAATAACACCCTTAAAAAGGGAATAATAAAGCATTGTGGACAGGTCAAGTCTTGTTATTATTACACCTGCAGTTTAATGTAAGTGTAAACATTTCTATTATTGTGAATACAATCTGTTTTACAGAACAGATCAGTGATTTTTTTTTTTTTTTTTTTTTTTTTTTTTTTTTTTAAGTTTTTTGACATTGCTCACCACCCAGGGTTACAGCATGTGCAGTGGCAGCAGAAACACTTAAAAATGTACAACTATCTTAATTTCACCCAGAACAAGTTTTCCATTGGTTATTTGCATGTCTATTCAACAGGCACTGGGCACCCTCTTGTGTTGTGCACAATGTAAATCATATTAGGGAAGTTTAGCAATACACCAAAGGTGGTTATCGAGTTAATGACACCCATAATATTGTATCTGGTTTAGCTTCTAATTTGGAACTAAGGGTATTTAGCTGTGTTTTTATATTGATCTAGAAGCCATCTGTTGTTCAACATCTAAATTGCATAGGTTAGTCAAACCTGAACTGGATTGTTCTTCACCAAACAGATTGTTTAACATATAGCTTATGATTTCTTGAACCTTCATTCTACTGGTGGAAGCACAAAAAGAGCATTTTCAGTGCTTTTTGGCATTGTAAGCACTGTAACTTCAGACCAGTGTGGAAAACACAATATATACATATAGCGACTGGACTAAATTACTTTAAAGTCTTACTCAAAAAATTAGAATACTATTGAAAAGTTAATTTATTTCAGCAATTTGATTCACTGAGTAAAATTTATATAGATTAATTACACACAGTCTGACCTTTTCAAACCTTTATTTCTGTTAATTACGTGATTTTTTTCCCCCACAGGTAATGAAAGCACAACATTTAAGACTAAGTTTTACAATATTTTATCAGACCAATAAAAATACATGTTTTAATACAGAAATGTTGGGTTCAGGAAAAAGTATGTTTAATACCTGCTTAAAGGTTATTCTTACCAAAGGATATTTTTGATCTGACAAGCCAGTCGTTTTGGGATGCATAATCAAATATCCACAATCAGAATATGACTGGCTGTTATGATCGTTTGTGTCCTGTGCAGCAGTGAAATCCAGTAAAACCAACACAGATGTTTTAGATTTTGCAGATTCATCTCTGCACTTTAACAAAGCAGTCACAGTGATGTGTAAACTGGTATGTTAAATGTACAGTTTTACTGTAGCTTCCCACCCTGTTTTGTATTCTACACTGAAACCTAAGCAATAGCTAATGGCCACAGAATTTACAGGAAAAAGATCACACCTTTCCTTTTGTTTGAGTGATTTACATGAAGAAGCTTGTATTTGTGCTACACTGCTCCGACCTACACATTGATGACTTTTCATAAGAATAAAAGAAAAAATCTGTTCTTACCCTCTTCATCTTGAATGAAGATGTAGAAAATCAGACAATGTTGACTCCTAGCTAAGTCTGTGGGCATTTTTTAAGAATGCAGGGGGCAGGCTTTTAAAATAATAATAATAAAAAACCTTTCTAGGAAGGTTGTTGTGGATTATTATTGTGCTGCCAGCATATCGGGGTTAATACAAGTCTTTAGTGCAAATTTATGAGCTAAATGTATTTGTGTAGAGTCTGAACCTATAATTTTAGACAAATGTGAAGATTAAATTCCTAAAAGAACTACTAAATGTACACTTTTATTATTCATCCCAAATGTAATTCCAAAGTCAAGAGACCTTGAGTTTCATTTGGAACCATCAAGTAGAGAAACCAATTTAGAAGCTATGAATACATTTTTTAGGCCCTTAAATCCAATAGACCTTTAATGATGAATAATCTTCATTATTATTCTATATCTCTGATAATGTGGTGTTGTAGTTAATCAATACACTACCACCCTGAACCTTCAGAAATGTCCGTGGAGACACTCAAGAAGATTGCTCTTCAAGGCTGTGGTATCATCTGATGCTGTCCCAGATCACATTGCCATTCTGCTTGTGCTCGTCAACCTCATGAGATCATAACTAACCTCTATCCTTTGGACTGAAAAAAGACAAGCCCTTGCTATTTTAATTCATTAAGTAGAATCCAAATGTGTGTTTTTTCTGTAACCAACAACCCTTAAATTTCCTTCAGCACAAGGTCAACACATTTGTGTGACCAGAGATGGAAATAAATAAATAACTGCAAGAAACAATTAGCAATGCATCAATAGTCAGATCAATAGTGATGTTGGTAATTATCACTTTTGGGATAGGGGAGATGGTCTTTCCTTATTGATGCTCTCTAATTCACGGGTATAACCGCAGGGTCTGCAGAATAAATCAAAACACATCAAGGTAAACCATATTCCCAATTCCTTTATGGCAGAAGTGAATTAATATTGCCCTGTAACTTAAAATATTAAAATACAAACTCAGGTTGTATAAAACTGGTATAAAACTGTAGTTGTGGCCATGAAAGGTTAGTTTTCTGTTTTAACATCAGTGTTGATTAGGTCTTTGGGGTACAAACATAGACTTCTGATTTAACATTAAGGAAAAATATTTTAAATTGAGCTTCATTATTTTTTATTTATTAATTTAGAAAAATTACCCTTGCTTTAAAAGACATACATTTTAAATAAAAAAATTTTCATCACATTTTGTAAAGATTTTATTTTTAAAACTGTTTTGTTCAGTTATGAAACATATCATTTTGATTATTTACACACAGTAAGTGAAAACTCATTATTAGCAGAAATAAAGGTCTGAAAACAGAGTTTTCACTTATAACTATTGTTGCCTATTGTTCTGTGCATTGGTCTATAAGTGCGTGTTTGTGATTGCAAAAGGGTGAATGTATCCGTAGTGTAAAGTGCTTTGAGTGGTCAGTATGACTGAATAGGCGCTATATAAATTCAGTCCATTTACCATAAATGAAAACATGACATTTAATATTCTGATGCATTAGGATCAGAATATTACTTCAGACCAACCAAAACCATTTTAATATGAAAATGGAATGAAAAGTGTGTTTAAAACCTGCTTAAAGGTTGTTATTTTCAAAACATACTTATAATCTGACAAGTGAACCTCATCAGACACATATTTTAGTTTGTCGAATATAACTGTATGTAAATGACAAAACTGTGCAGCTATTTAGTGAGCTATCAGAACATCATCACAGCTTTCTTAACTGAGTAAACACCTGACAGGTTGATAAAGTTTGAGGCACTTGTGTAGGCAACAACTACAGAGACAACAGGGAAGCTTGAAAAGCTTGATATAACTGAAGGAATGGTTCCTCCAGTTACATAGAAGAAACCCAGGAAGATACTGAGGAGAATCACAGAGGGAGTCTTCCGGTGAGTTTTCCTGAAAGCAGAATACAACAGAGAAAATTCAGGAAAACGGTTTCCTGAAGGGAAGACAACAAATAGATAAACGTTGGAATGCAGGAACTGAGAAGTAGTTGCCACAATCGCCACTCATCTCACCAAAACAATCTGGCATCTGCCTCAGGGAATCTGCTCCTCTTTAAGCTCCTCATGATTGAGCTTGATGAGCTCCAGCTGTGAGGACACACCTGTGAGTCACACCCTGCAAACAGAAGAGGTAGACACACACACACACACACACACATACACACACACACACACATGAACTTGCACACAGCTCTGTGGTTATGACACACCATGTTGGAGCAGCATGCTGTCCTGCAGAAACTCCTGTTAGGACAAAATACACTATCTGTTACTGTCAAAGAAAATAGAGAGAAAGGATTGCAGGACTGGATTAAATATCTTTGGTGAGTGAGTCACAATTCTAATGTAGACCATATCATACTGGTGGAAAGTAGTGTGTTATTTCACCACAAATACATGGTACTAATGAATTTAATTTGAAGAATTAGACTAGGAACCACCTGGAACAGTTCACCAGTTAATCTTGGTAGTTAGACGTTACTATGTTTAACTCCTCCAGTTTGTGAGTCTTAATTATATTATATTATATTATATTATATTATATTATATTATATTATATTATATTATATTATATTATATTATTAACAAAATTAAAACTCAAAACAAGATCCAGAACATGTCCAAAGAAATGCTAGGTTAAAAACTGACCACTTCATCCTACATTTGTAAAAACTATAGTAGTTGAGGTCAGTCAGCAGAGAAAAAAATCTGTCAGGTGAGATGAAGACTGGAGTCTGCAAGTGTGTGAGTAAACTGATCCAACCCGATCCCAGTCATAGTAAAAAAACAAAAACAAAAAACATTTCAATCGTTTTAGCTGAATTTTGAGGCAGTCAGATATTGTGAACTGATCACCAACCCAACTGCAAATGCGTGTTGCTGATAGCCAGTGAAAAATAGAAGCTAGAACATGACATCAATTAGGAGGCATTCTTTTCTTCTTTTTGTTTTGAGAACTTTACTTCTAACTGTGCAGCATTATGAATACAGAGAGCTGATCCAAAAGATGAAGCTCTTGATTTATCAGTTGATCTATGTTCCTACTCTCATCTATAGTCATGAGCTCCGGGTAATGTCTGAAAGAAGGAGATTATGGATACAAGCGGCTGAAATGAGTTTCCTCCGCAGGGTGTCTGCGCTCTCTCCTAGAGAGAGAAGCTTGGTCATCCAGGAGGGACTCAGAGTGGAGTCGCTGCTCCTCAACAGGTAGTTCAGGCATCTGGTTAGGATGCCTCCTGGACGCTTTCCTGGTCATTCAACTGGGACAAGACCCAGAGGAAGACCCAGGACACACTGGAGGGACCATGTTGCTCAACTGGCCTGGGAACGCCTTGGGATTCCCCCAGAGGAGCTACCTCAAGTGCCAGGGGAGAGGGAAGTCTGGGTTTCTTTGCTTATGTATGTATGTATGGATTATTTTTCCATAGCAACCACACACAATTGGCTATTTAGCTTCATTTCTGGGGCTCTACCAGCAGTGCCTCAGAAGACAACTGACCGGAGTCTGTTGGGGAAATTCAATGTTAAATGAGAGTCGCTTGGTGGAAATGTTGTGTAAATAATTCAGATTACAGTTAACCACTCACTATTAAGGAAATCAGGCTTTGATAATATAATTTTTTAATTTTTTCATCTACAGACCAGCCACCACTTCTATATAGCCTCTTTGAACCACAACCTGCTGATATGTCTGTTCCTTCAAATTGTCACCCGTGTGAGAGTTTCCGCAAGAGCTTTTTAAATTCTTCTGTAAAAGACTGTGAAAGCTGAGTTGTGCTCCCAACTTTACAAACAAACAAATGGAAAGAATCATCTGACTTGACCTCTGCGTTGCTCTTTCTGAAAAATAATGAGCACATATTGTGACATTTAAACATTGTGTCCTTTTCTCTCTTCTCTTACTGAAACTGAAATAGTTCGTGGAAAACTTCACCATCCGACCTATTTTTTTCTGCCATTTTTGCACTGGGAAAGAAGCGAAGAAACCAGACTGAAAAACAAGGCTGCAAATGGAAAACAGATCGACTGTTATGTTTTTAGACTGAAGTGACGTGACAGGGGTTGTTTGTGATTGTTTGCTGTCTGTAATCACAGCTAATGTTTAGTTTTGAGCCGAACTAAAAACTGAACCCTCCTAAGAACCCAGCTCTTCACAGAAATGGAGCTTGTGGTTCATCTGAGCCTGAGGGCCCTTTCTCTGTTAATAGTGAGGGCATGACCAAGCTGATTAGCAGAGAAAACTAGATTTTAGGACTAAAATCCAGTAAAAAAAAAAAAAACATTACTGAACACAAGTTAAACCTGCACTGTGTGTGGTGATTTAACTCTTTCTACTGCTGACATGATTGCTTTGCTTTCTGCAGGAACTATGTTTTTGTGGATGTTCTGCTGCGCAAATGAGCAATGAGAGGGAAGCAAACCCACAGACTCAGTAAATAAATAAATCTATCTATCTATCTATCTATCTATCTATCTATCTATCTATCTATCTATCTATCTATCTATCTATCTATCTATCTATCTATCTATCTATCGATCGATCGATCGATCGATCGATAGATAGATAGATAGATAGATAGGGCAGCCAGTTGCTTTCTTAGAGGGACGGTAAAAAGAGCAAACACAGTGGAAAGCGGGTCAGTGTGTCCTCCAGCAGCCTAAGCCTTTAGCTACAGAGATAAAGCATAACCTGAGCCACCCTGACTATAAGCTACATGTGGACAGGGCATTTGTCTTTAAGGCAGAGTTTGGGAGCCAGTTCCACATGACAGGAGCCTGATATCTGAAAGATGTGTCTCCCATTCTGGTTTTAGAAACTCTCCAAACCACCAGTAACTCAGCATCTGTTGGTGAAATTCTCGGGAACATTTGGCACAATCAAATCACAAAAATGACATAGATGTTGGTTATTCAGAGCTTTTCATGTAAGAATAATTTTAAATTCTAATCTGGATTTAACGGAGAGCTATTGAAGATAAATTGCATCTCAAATTAGATCAGAGATGCCCAATTCCTTAAGAGCCACCGTCCTTTGACTTTGGATAGATCCCTGGTCCAGCACACCTCTATCAAATAGCTGAATGCTCCAAACACAGCATTTTTTCTGTGGTTGGAGCATTTTTTGTTTGCATTAGCTTTGTTTATTGTAGGTTGTTACTACTGTTTTCTGTGATGACAGCATTTTTGGTTGCAGTGTTCTTCTTTTGCATTTGTTTTTGGTGTTTGTGTGTTTTGGAGTTTGCATTGTTCATGTGTTTGCAGCTCGTTTTGAAACTTGCTGTGTGTTTGCTCCTGTCGGCCACCATAGTAACTCTGTTTAATGAATCCATATTTAAAAAAAAAAAAAAAAACTATCAGAACTCGAGCTGCAGCATCTTGGATCAGCTGAAAGTGTTTTAATACATTTCTTGGATTTCCTGATGATGAAGAAATGCAACAGTGCTTCCTAGAAGTAAAAAGCGCATGCACAAATTATCTGCATCACTTTGGGGTTAGATATATCTGATTTTGGTGAGACTAGAAAAGAAGGTTGCCCTGGAAGCCTGTTTAAAATAGGATTAAGTATAACATTCTGTAAGAATAACATCCACACCTTGCTCAGAATGCACTTAGTGCTGTCATACACAATCATGTGAAGCAAAAAATAAATAAATAAAAAGAGAGAGAAATGAAACATGCGATCAAGAGGGATTAGAAAGCACTGCTGGGCTCCAGCTAAACAGTGAGAAATGTTCTGTTAAGGAAAATGCTGGCCATCTGAGCCCTCATGAATAAAATGTTCTCCGGCTACAATAATTTAAACTTGTAGATAGTTTTTGCTGTTTCTCAGTAGAATAGACAGGACTTTGAGATTGTATAAATTGATGTTTAAGCTCATGTAAAATTCTGTCGTCCAGTTGGTGTTTCTGAATGTATTCACTAGAGGGAGCAATCACTTCACTCTTTCCACTGTGAGAGAACAGGAGCAAAGCAAAGCGTTCTGAAGATTTATGGGAAATTTCAAATAAAAAGAATAAAGAAACAGTCTGACAGGAATTTCAAGACCCACCTTTCAACCCACTGAAAAGCAGAAAACATTCATTTTCTTCTCAGGTTTTAGACGCAACAGTTTCTTCTTCTTCATTTTTTTTTTTTTTTTTTTTTTTTTTTTTTTTTTTTTAAAAAGCAACAGTTTCTTCTGCAACAAATTGCTTGTTTCAGAGTTTGGAAACTTCATACTGAACATTCACATTAAGCAATGTTTTCGCCAAAGCTTATCCTCTCAACAGCTGTGCCTCCCAAAGATCATTTAGCAAAGGGAGCACCGATCAATACTGCATGCTTGTCTTTATTTAATCAGTTGATTTAGCGGTTTGTCCAAAGCTGTGATGCTGGTGATTACTGGAGAGATTAATGAATCATAAAAAGACACTTTAGAAGTATCTCCTCTCAGGAACATATCCACTAATCTACAGAGAAATCCCTAATACATTTTTCACTTTTCTCTGAATAATTAGACATATTGATGAATATTAACAATTAAGTCTTTCAAATGTGTCATTTTATCTACTGCCAGATAAAGACTGGGGTTCTTAGTGAATTAATTCCTGAGTTGCTTCTTGCAGAAACATCTAAGATCCACCCAGAAGTCTGTGCTCCTTTTGCTCCATCTTCATTGCTCTTGGCTTCCAACCCACCCTCCATGCACACATCCCTCATCCCTGCCACTTTCCCCCTCTCCCCCTCTTTTTCTCCCCCCTCCATGATTTTTTTTTTATTTTACTTTTTACTTGTTTGATATATTTCTTTCCACCCTACCACCACAATATTCAAAGACTTATACAATATACATGTTCCATCTGGTCAAACTTGGTGAACTTAAATATACCTGTCAAGTGCAACTTTAAAGTTTCCCCCTCGAAACCTCTACTGGGTCTCACCCAATCCACCAAGGCTTTAATTAAAAAGCAGCCCCAGTTCCAGGATGTGCTTCTAAATGAGGGAGTTTGCGCTGGCAGACGAGTAGCTGGGGTCTTGCAGTGGGACCCGAGCTTGTGGCTTTCATCACTTCCACTCCACGGCTCTGAAGTTCCGGAGAGGCATCTGTCTGACTTGAATTGGAGAGATGGAGAGATGAGCTGCAAGAGAAGTGTAGAGAGAGGAAAGAAATTGAGGGAGCAGGATGGAGAGGTGGAGGCAGAGGGGGGCTGTAGCCGAAGAGGGGGCAGATACCATGCTTTTGTTCTGACACTAAAGAAGAAGAGTGCAGCAATAGAGGGAGACTTTTTTTCTTTTTTTAGCTTTTACGCAGAGTTTGACAAACTGGTTTGAATGATCACCTGCTAGTTATGATAACTGCAGTTTAATTCCTCCATATTTTTTCAATATTCAGGTTATCACCTCATTTATTACTGCTAAAAGGCTAAATATAACTTTTCAATCTATTAAAAAAAAATTCAAAATAGATTCACAAGTTCCTTCATTTAGTTAATTTATCTTAAACACTTAGAATATTTGTTAAGTTGTGGAAAATGTCTGTATTTTTAGGAAAGAATAAGATCATTGTCGTCATCCTTCATGTGCAGCTAAATAGGTTATAGTCCATTCCAGTGCAAAAGCAATAAACATTAATAAAACAAAATGAATATTTTCAGTTCTGAAACGGCCAAAATAAAAAAAAGACATTGGCTTAGTTGCCTTGCACACAGTGGAAACACTACACAGAACAATTTACTCAATACATGTATGTGCAGGAGGAAGAGGGATTGCTGCAAAGTCTGACTCAGTGCAATTAGATGACTTTCCTTGGATAGAGAATGTTTTACCAATTGGAATGATAATTATAGTAACTTATTAGGATTGAATTTGAATGTATGTAGTTGACTTTAAATCAACTCTATAGTCTAAATGATTGGATTAAAATGACTGAATATGTCTTTACATAAACTGAATTTGTTTATCCTCTGAAGTCCTTTATATACTGCTGATTTGTTTTGAATCAGCACTATATAAGTAAACTGAATTAAACTGGAATTAAAAGAAATGCATCAAAATGTCTTTACACATATTTGCTTATTTGTCTCCAGACTAATATTCACTCAGTCTTTGGCACATTTTAGATTTAAGACCACAAATATGTGACACTTCTGACATAAAATTATATTTTAAAAGTTCTAGAACTGAGTCTCTACCTTGATTAGTGTTTTATTTTATTTTATTTTATTTTATTTTATTTATTTATTTATTTATTTTGTTTGTTTGTTCATTAGAAAGTCTGCACCAGATGTGTGATTAAGCTGCTGGACTCTGGAAAACCAAGCAACCATGACATCTAGTGGTTATTTCCTGAAAATCAGTCATCAACAAAAATTGTCTTTGCATCTGAACACGATGTTTGTTAGAACAAAATGAAACACACAAAAACAGGAAATAACACATTAAATTAGGCTTTTGGGAGAAAACCCTTTAAGCTCATCTTCTGTGAACGTGTTTCTAAACCGAGCACCTCATGGGGAAAACAGGATAAAGATGAAGACTGAAATGACAGCAACACATGGGTGGAAAATTGGTTTTGCTTTATTTTAAAAAAGTAAAAACAGTTTATAGCCAATATTAAATAATAAAGCCACAATATATATGTATATATTAATATATATAATATAAAATAATATAATTTCAAATTTTATTTATTAATATGTATTTTATAAGACTCTTTTCCCAACCAGTTACGTTTAAAAAGGCTGTCATCCAGTGCTTTTTGGGTTCCAGGCAGTGAGCCAAAGCCCACTGAACCCTGAGAGAGGTTAGAAATTTCTCACGCATGTCTTTAACTGGCCTCCAAACATGCCTTTTACTCAAGGTCTTTTCAAGGCTCTGTACTTTAATGAAAATAACTGAACACAACGGCATTTCCAAATCTTGAAAGTACATCAGTTCAACAAACAAAAATAGCTTCAAGTTATTCTGAACGGATTAACCAAAGAGAAGTTGCACTGCTGATTTTAATAAGCTTGACGATCGACAGGTTTCTAAATATATGCATTTTATGGAAATGATATGTTGAATGCCTCATTACACATCAGCTGTTCTGCCTCCTGGGGAAAGCATCAAGGAGATCAGATTTCTCGGACAGTCATATCAATCCATCGACATGTGGAGATGATCAGTGCTGTTGTATAATAAGCTCCGGTGTTGCTTCTGCATTGTTGTTTTTGCTTTGCTGCTGTTTTTGGGATGAGTCCAGATTTTGACCCTGGAGCTGCTCTGTCAAAAGCAAATTTATTTCAGATGCCAGGACTCAGTTTACCCATGCAGTGGGTTTTCTTCTTTTATCTTTAGTTCCTTTGATGCAACACTATTTACACAGGCTGTGAGGTTATTTATTATACTGTTTCATTTTTACTTTGTTTTTTAAACAGTAAATCTGCAAACATCTTATTTTTCTCTAACATTGCATTTACATAAATCAATCACCATCTCAAGATCACAAACTAAATTTATCGAAGGCAAATAAACTGTTTTCTCTTCCAGTTAGGATTAACGTCACAAAATAATATTTCAGAAATTATGTAAATGATATCTGCTACACTTATATCTAAAAATATATAACTCTGTTAGGAAACAGGATGAAAAAAAAAAACCAAAATTTGCACATTACATAAAAATTGTCAGCCCTTAAAGTTCCCTTTCCATATGATGTCTTATCTTTAATCCCTTCAGTTGCTGACTGAGCTCAAAGGCTTTACCGACTAAGTGTTGCCATGTGTAAGTTCAGGAGACTATCAAAGCTTTGAGATGTTTGTGATTACACTCTATGGGAGAAATCATACACTGAAGAGGTTTTTTGAGGATTTCTGTTAGCAGGAATTTTGAAATGTGCAATGTTGTGGGAAAGTAATGTGTAAAAATACAACATGTACAAACAAACAATGTGTTCCTCAGAGTGTAGTTACTTCAAAAAACACTGGGACTGCTGTGTGCTCATGGCTGGAAGTGATTAGTGACTGTGGTATTTCATGGATAAAAAGGATATTTTATCACTGTCTGGACTTTTTAGCCTTAGTCAGTCAGAGGGCAGTGACTTGTTTTCACTTTATGAGCTCTGGGACTCATAACCAGTCATAACACTGACAAGACTTGCTCTGTTTCATGTTTCACTGATTGCTTCGTGCACCTTTATCAAGTAAGGATTTTTCAGGATTGCTTCATTGAATTTATTTTATGCACATTCTGTGCACATTTAATGAGATTAAATAAGTAAATAATAGGAAATAAAACAAGTGGATTTTCTTTTTCTCTTAATACATTTAGGTTCATAATGACAAATAAAATCCAGTAATATTTGTGTTGCAATATTTATAATGTAAATATTTATATTTATAAGATATAAATATTGTTATATCAAAATTGCAATGTATTTGTTTGTCTGTTTGTTTTTGTTTGTTTGAAATGTTGACAAGTTCAAGTCAAGTCTCAAGTCTTTCACTCCAATTCAGAGTCGAGTCTCTAATGACAGAAATTAACCTTGTCCCAGCAAATCCAAGTCATTTCTTGCAACCTTGACCCTGCATCCCTGTAGGTTAGGAATCCAGACCTCTACTGTCCTTTAGCCAAAATTACCACATGAACATTTGACAATTATCTTTCAGTGTTTTAAATATTTAATTCACTGTTATCTTTTAATCTTTCAACATTTAATTCACTATCCAAAGAATAACTGCTAAAGACTGATTTAAATTATTTTGAAAATTCATCAAGTGTTTTAATTTACCATATTAGAAATTTAAATATGTATTTACCTTCTAAGAAAAATAACAGAAAGCTGAATGAATTAAACAAAATACTTTTTTGTCTTTGTAACGACTAAGTTAACACCTGTTTGTCCCTTTCTTCATATTGTCAACTCCTTCATTATATATTGCACTAAATATGGTTTGGAGGGTTTTCTTCTTCTCACTCTGAGCTGGAGAATTTTTAACAACTTTGGGAAACCATTTTCTAAATCCAAATTTAAAGCCTTTGTTCCTGATTCTAAATAAGATGTTCAAATTTAAGGTATAAATTACAACATCATGAATGAGGCAGAGTGTAGTAAGTAAATAAATAAGCATTGAATTTCTGAGTAAAGGGAACAGGAAGTGGTTTCATTTTTATATATTCAAATAGAAGTGTCCTTGTAATATGGCAGTTACCTTAACAACGCAACAACGTCAGGGGTCAGTTAAGTTTATTGTGTTTCCTAAATGATCCAAAGTTGTTTAGTACAATGTCCAGTTGGAGAGACATTGATCTGGTCATGATTATGAAGCTACAGCTAACATAAACAAACTGTTATCAGCTAACAACATCCCGTAATACACAAACTTCACTGGCTAAAAATCAAGTGTATCCTTTCACAGTAAAACATGGGCATCAGCTCCAGTCTGTAGGTCACATACACACTTCCTTTCACTCTTAGTTATGTGAGATAAAAACTTTTACTAACACTTGAGTCTCAGACCACAAGTTCAAGTCAAATCTCAAGTCTTTAGGGCCTAGGTCTAAGTAGAGTTTTTAATTTTAGCGACTGATTTTCAAGTCAAGTTAAGTTACATTTTGGACAACTTAAGAGAAAATGGATAATAAGTGCCTTTATTTATTTGAAGGCTTTGTTATTTACTGTGAAATACTGACAAATAAAAACAATTATTTAAACAATATCAGCATTACTCAATGTATTTATTTACTGGATTTGATCTTAAATGTAGTTTTGATGTTTTCACCCATAAAATGTGTTTATTTATTTATATTTAGCTTTATCTAGACCTAAGTAGTTTTTTTTACTTTAAACAAATAAAATCATTTTACATTGTTAAAAGCTTTTATTTTGTATTATTATTTATATGATAAAAAAAATCTGTATCATGCAAAAGGTTGCCATAATTTGTGTTAACCTAAACTTGAGATTATATTTTTTGTTATAACAGAATATTAACATTTGTTAAATTATGCCTTTTAAGTTAGTCTATTTTGCAGTATGTCTTGTTTTTTTTTTGTTTTTTTTGGCAGGGGGATCATTAAAAGAAGATTGAGCAGCAGGTTTTTGTGACATGTTTACATTGACCCATGACTTTCAGTTGGATCAGCTCTGATCCAACTGTGCCTCTTATGAATGTCTCTGTCCTATAATTACACGCAACAGACCAAGCTCCTGTACACACTCACACAGATTAATCATCTTTCTACAGTATTTATGTCGACCTCTTATTCATGTGTGCAAGTGGACTATTTGAAAATTAGAAGACACGTGAAGACGATGAATAGCATCAGGTTAAAACAGGCTCAGTTGTTTTGCACACAGTCAAGCTAAGGATGGAAAGCATCATATGGCTGTTCATACACACCAACACACATAACTACACACACAGTGTTTTCCTAATGTAATTAAATCAGCTCATGGTTGGGCTGGGAGACATCCCGCGAGGATTTAAAAGCCCACACTGGTTGTCCCTGCAGGTCACAGAGGTGCCTGTTTTTCTTGGACATATTTCATGAGACTGCATCTCTTCCTGATGGGAATTGAGCCCTTGGAAGAAAAAAAACCCAGCGCAAATGATTCTGAACAAGCCAGAGAGCCCAGATCCTAATGCTGCAGGCAGCATGGAGTAGATTGACTTTGCAGGAGGATATACCAGATGATGCAAAATTACTTATACCTCTCGATCTTTTTTCACATTTTGTCAATCACAAACATTGATCTATTTTGTTGGAATTTTATATGGTAGAGCAACACAGAGTACCGCGTAGAGCAACACAGAGTACCGCATAATTTGAAGAGAAAGGGAAATATACTACACAGTTTACAAAAGCTTTTGCAAAGGAAAAAAAAGACGGTTGCATGCATTAGTATTCAGCCCCTCCTTAGTCTATATTTTGTAGAACCACCTTTCACTGCAAGCATAGCTGCAAGTCATTCAGGATATGTCTCTACTGGCTTTGTACTTCCAGATCGACATTTTTGCTTTTTTGTAAAACAATTAAACCTCAGTTGTATTGGATGAAGAGCATCTGTGAAAAGAGCTTTTTAACAACTGCCACAGATTCTCAGTTGGGGTTGGGACTGTACTTTGACTGTGTCATTCTAACACATAAATATGCTTTTGTTTGGTTGTTGTCCTGCTGAAAGGTGAACCTCCACCCCAGTCTCAAGTCTATTGTAGCCTTCAACGAGTTTTCCTTTAGAATGTTACTATTAACTTGGACCAATTGCCCTACTGGACAAAAAATAGTCTCAAAGTGGTGGACGTTTAAACAACTACCAACAGGCACAGGAAAGACGAAAGATGCTAACCAACATCTCCAAAAATCTCAAATGTTATCACAGGACCTACAGCAGACTATTGCTACTTTTGATATGGGAATGCATGCCTATACTTTCAGAAATAGACTTCACAACTCTCTTATGGGAGGTGTGCAAGGTGGAATCTTTTGCTCTTTAAAAAAATCATGACCAAAGAACAGGACTTCTAGGTCAAAAATTGAATTATTTAGACTCCAGAGCTGAGGACCTACCTGGTACAAACCAAATACAGCTTTCAAGGAAAGCAACATCTTGTCAACTGTGAAGCACAGAGCTGGAAGTGTCATAGGTTTTTATTTACAGTGAAGAAGCTGAAGCAGAACTGGACCCTGTGACATGACAGTGACCCAGAACATACCAGTAAATCCACCAAGGACTGGATGAGGAGTAAGACAAATAAATCCTTGGCAGAGACTATGCCTAGATCTTAATCTCAATGAGATGCTTTGAGGTGATTTGAAACAGGGTGAACATTCAAGAAACACCTCAAACATCTAACAGCTTTTTGCAGAGCGATGTCAGAGACTGGTAGATGGCTACAAGTCTCTCACGAGTTATTTCAGTAGTGTTAGAGTCGCGGGTGTCCTGAATCTTTCCTCAGGTAGAAAACACACTTTTGTAGATATAATCTGTTTAATAAAAACAATATTCATGTATTCACTTAGTTGTGGATTTTTCTGTGGACGTAACTCAAAATTATTTGCGGAAAATTCACACATTCTTGGATTTTTCCATAAAGCATATCTCAAATATTCTAAAGAAAATGCAGCTTGGTCATCTGAAATAGCTAGCTGCAGTGCTACTTGACACGCTATTGGCTGGCGTTTGCAAAGGAAACAATTCAGGAGCAGCATTCATTTTCTTTGTCGCTGATTGGGTGTTCCCCAAAGAACAGAGATAAGGAAAACCGTGGATGTCAGTTTCTGCAATAGTACCAACAAGGTTTCCATTATGCTTATTAATGAACTTCAAGGTATATTTGGTGTGTTAACTATTAAAATGGGCAGTTATAAGCATTTCTAGAGGGGTCTCAAGTATTTGCGGATTTCAGCTGTTTGTGGGTGGTTGTGTTCCCAAACCCTCGTGAATGCCAAGGGTTCACTGTTTTTGGGGTGTCCAAATTATTTATTTATCTTTTTTACAAGTGCACAGTCGAAAGTCTTTATCGAGCCTGAGATTGACCCTAATCCAAAAGTAAGATGGATTTTTACATGAAACTTTTTTTAAACTGAAATGCTGTTAAATGTTATAGTTATGATCAATTTCGACAGGAACTGTCTTGAGTTTCAGACATCATTGAAAGTGGACCTCCTGCTGGTAGTGATTTTCAAGTCCATCCTCAGGTCAGACGTATTGATAGCTCCGGCCCTTTTTAGTCAAGACCTTGCAGACTCAGGTCATTATCCCGGCTGCTGAGGCAGGTGGAGGAAAACGGCTGTAGGCTGTGCTGTGATCCAGGACTTCTAAACACATAATCCGTTCTCCACTGAGGATCCCTAACTACAGGAAGCCTCTCATGCAGCAGCTCCACAAAGCTCCTGACCTCAGTCCACCTTAACATATATATATATCTCTTAGCTAATCAAACAGCCAGACTTGATAGTTAGATAAATAAATAAATTAATAAATAAATGACATCATGTTTTATAACAACAATGGTGAGTCAAGTTTTTCTTGTATTGATCTCTTTTAGCTTTTCTTGTTTATTACGTCTGTGTTTCGTCTGTGACTGGAGTCAACATATAGATTTATTTTTTTTTCCAACAACAGATATCATCACATTTCCTTCAGCTGGACTATGTAACATTAGAGTTTTATGAGATTCAAAGCAGTAATGACAAACATGGTCTTTGCTCTGAACCAAACTCTTAGCAAATTTTGAAAACAGCATCAAAAGGGGCAGATTATGAGGCTCGTATCTTTCACTTCCATCAGACAATTTGTTTTGAATGATTGAACACTGTCTGATGTTTCACTTTTAAGTTCTTGATAAAAACCTAAGTTTAAAATATGACAAAATCAGGTCTGTATAATACATCTTGTTTCAACAGCAAATTCCACATAAATGGCTTAGGAAACAATTATTTGACAGATGAATAATAGTTTGCACAATGGATGGATGACTGGATGGATGGATATTATTCCATGGAAATTAATTATAAACTGTAGCTTTAGTCAACTATCATGTTGAATTTGCATGTAAATTAAAACTGTAGTAATGCTAGCTTTATTTTTGTCAGTAAACAAAAAACCATTGTAGCAATTTTTACATAACAGTAACCTAACCAAGAGCATATATTGTGGAAACTGTAAGGATAGACTCATTTAATACTAAAATCAGATTATAATGTGATTCAATCTGATTTATTTTGTTGCCATTCTATTTCTGCTGCTTGTCTTAAAGCTATTCCAGTAACTGGATTGCCTTCAGCAGATAAAGTTGTAGGATACATCTAAATGTATTTATGAAATAAAAATCCACATACATGATGAATACAAATATATACAAATATCAATACTATACAGAGAAAGATCCATCAAGATAAACTGTTTTGACAATTTCCTTTCTTTCCAGGCATATTTTTGCTTTTGGTTTGCCTTGATGATTCATGCAACTGGCATTCCTCTCTCTCTTTCCCCTCAAGCATTCTACTTAAAAACATGAATTGATTTTTTTTTTTTTTTTTTTTTTAATTATTTGTAATACGTGATTGTTTGGCCCTATGACAGCTTTACAAAAGATGGCAAAATATAGCATGACAATTGGTAGTCTTTTTTATTATTTTTTTTTTTAATTTATTTTCACAATGTTAAAGGTGGTCTGTACATTACAGATGTGCTCTGTCTGATAATCTTCCAGAAGTTTTATTCTTTATTCTTCTTCTTAAATGGCTGTTTGCTAAATATATTGAGTACAGTTCCTTCTTGCTGTTTTGCTCACAAACACACAACAGAACAACAACCTGAATTTTAATACTGACTGTATGCATATACTGTTGCTACTTCTATTAAAACCACAGATAAGGTGTTTTGACATGAGTTTGAGTAAGTAATAACGTCAGTGTATTACTTGTAGTTCCCAAAGTAACAATGTACGATTATGCATGCACACACTCACACCTTAAGACAATTTAGAGAGACCAAATAACCTAATAGTCATATTATTTTACTGCAGAAGGAAGCCAGAGTACCCTGAGATAACCCATGCATGCTCTGGGAGAACATGTCGACTCCTTGCATGAAGACCTCCAGGCTGAGATTCAAACCCTGGACCTTCTTGCTTACAGACTGGCAAAATGGTTCCAGAGTCTTTGTTTATGGTGCTCTACTGTTAGAAGCAAAAAAAAAAAAAAAAAAGTATAAATTTTTAAACCATTTTTGTTGTAACTTTCATCATTAGAGCCCCACAAACAAAAACACTACTCTACAAATAACAGTTTCCCATTATCAAATATTCTCCTTCTGTACACCAGCTACTTTAAGCTGTACAGTTGTACCTCCAAACAGTACACAATAAATTATTCATTAATACTTTAAAATGGTTTTATATTTATTGAGGCAATAGCAAAATTTCTTTGAACAGGAAAGTAAAAATTTCAATCAGTTTTTTGGACTTTGCAAACATGATGAATTACAGATTTTCAGTACCACAATGAATGACTATTTTAATAGCTATAACCTTATTATCTAGATGACAGAAACACCTACATATGTAATGCAAACCATAGTTTTTTTTATTGGTCAGTTTGTTTGTAACAAAAATAGCAAGGGGTTTCAGTGAACTTACTATAACTATACTGACAGAACATTACTTTAAAGTCAGCATGAGCCGTCTAACTATCATCATCATTATCATCATCTGAGCTTTTCATCTTTATTTACTTCAGTAAATGATGTGTTGTGATTGTACAATCAGAAGCTCCACCAAAAACTGCTTCTAAATTCTTTCTCCACATGATCGAAAAAAAACCTTTGTATTCACAAATGGAGTCTACAAGGCTACTGATTGGACAGGTCCATTTTGTGTATCCAGCTGTTGTGAATCACCAGCATGCACACAGAAGCACACAATTTCTGATAGTGCACATACTCAGACAGCTTTGCTTGAGCTTGTATTTATAGGTAACAGCCAGGTGCAAATACGTTGATCTACTACATGCAGTCCTGTATAAAATAGACAGCGTTCACATTGCAGCAGATGATGCATGAGACTGTACAGTCCCAGATTGCTCATAGCTCAGTTCAGCCTGTGTTCTGAGTCAGATTACAATCTTTGATTTATTGATTTGATGACTAGAAGGAAATCTGTTCATACAACCTAAAGTAGAAATATGCAGCAGGATGAATTTACTCATCAAAGAAAATGAGTTTCAGCTGTTTTAATCCAAACAAATACCATTTGAACTCGTCTTGCTCCAAGTTTACCACATTTTTGGCAGTGGTGCATACACAGCTCTGTGCTCATGCTAAATGGACTTTTTCTGTGGGACCAGTGAAACAATCTGTTTCACTCTCGGCTTATCTTGGCACCTTCACATATGAACTCTAAACTGTTATCTGACATTTTTTAAACTCTTTAACATTTTTGATAATCACAGCAGCCCTGACTTCAGTTGGAACATTCAGTATAAACAAGCTCAGGAAATGATGTTGACGACAATGATGATGTCCACTCATTATTTTCCGGAACCCTGTTTTGGGCGTAGGAGTTGTTAACTGTTTGTAAATCGCTGGATTGCTGGGAGGGTTGTTTTTTTGTTTTTTTTTTTCTGACATGCTGGCTGTTTAGCATTACAAAAAAGTTATTTTTGTAACCTGTCGTAAATATTCCTTAATGAAAGCTTTTTTTTGTACTTTTGTAGTCAAGCTTTACAATGAAACAAAAATCTGCACCCTATTTTTAGAGTTGTGTGTCGGGTAAAATATTGTAGGGAAGGTTATTATGAGAAGATAGTTGGTCTAATTTATCCAACTGTTTTAAATACAATAAAATTTAATAATTCTTCTCTTAAATTTTTAACAACTAAGTTTAAATGTAATGCTTTTTACATATAATGTTCTCATGGTAGTATTTGTTATCTTAGCTGTTTTCTTCTGATCAACAGACCTCAACAAACCTCTCAGAGAAGCCCACCCAGCAAAATAAATATTATGTAATTTAAGTGTAGCTTCTGCTTCTTAATTACCCAAATCTCCAAACATTCTGTCTCAGTAGCCCAACCGAGGCAATGCCAAATTCCCATGCTTTGATGATAACGTACCGGTTGATAGGAATACCAGCATGGCTTTCTGATCTAAAAAGATAAGTGTCAGTAATCAAGCAAAGCAAGCTTATTTCTTTAATAATATTTAAAAACAGTGTAATTCAATTTTTTTTCCAGAATAAAAAACCAAGTAAAGTGAAGAAAAAAAAACACATTAGGAGAGACACACTGAAGCATTTTCATCTTGTTTGTTACAAGAATACAATGAAGATCAGACAAGGTGAGGCTTTACCTTGCAAAGAGGCTCATCCTAACTGGTAAGAGTCAGAGTCTGATCAGCCTCTTTAGGGTTTAATTTGGTCAAAATCAGCGAATGAGAATTAATGAATTTTTGCATTTTCCACAATAATAAATGCAACAATCTTCTTATATCATTTCAAATAATGGCAGTATGTGCAATTTAGGAACAAACAGTAAACAAATGAGGAATACAGACAAATGAGGAGAAATCATTTGTAGTGCTTGGCTCTAGTGTAGGATTGGGAGCCTTAAACTGAATCTCATCGTCATCATCGGGACTGCAGTAGCAGCAGAGTATGCAGCAGTTCTGTAGGTCCTGGTAGTATTTATCAGTCAGACTAAGAAATGAGCTTTCATTTCTAACTTCTTATGTATAAACCACACCTTTGATTTTTCTTATAGGTTTGCTCAAAATTATCACAGCAAATCTGTGATTATAAAATTATGGTCTGCCCTGATCTTCTCCAAAAATATTCACATATTCTCGTTACAATGTTGCATAAAAATCCAGAGTGCAATCTCATAAAGAAGTCTAAATATTTGCAGAAAATCAAAATACAAACAAACACTGATGTGTGACATTCTAATGAAAACAGCGAGGAAAGCACAAGTGAAAACATTCCCAAGTGTTCTGATCAATTGTGATGTCAACAGAAAAGGCAGAGGTTTTTATGGAATGGTTGATTTTATTGCAGGTAAGTAATGATATACAGAGAAAATTGTAAAACTGATAGAAGCTCTGACCCTTGGATTGTTGTTTTAGAGGTGAAAAACTACATGTAAAAGAAGTTTGAACAAACTGGGCATAAAAGCCGGGGTAATAACTGTAACATTTGTGAAAATCAAATGTGAACACTAAAATAATTCAAATTTGAACTTCACAGTTTGTCAGAAGCTATTCATTTGTCCATTATAACTACCTTCCAATATGTATTTTAGTTAATGTATCAGCAGAGGAACATATATAAACATAAAAACATGTTCAAAACTTCTAAGTTGCGTCTTAGGTGTGTGTTAAAATGAGCTTTTCATGTCTCAGTTTGAAAACAAGCTTCCTGTTTTTAATTGTCTACACAGGTGGGCCTCTGAGTATCCTTTGACCCTGAGGGTCTAGTAAGGGTCCCATTATGAAAGTCAAAGGTCAGTTTTGCGCTTCGGGCTAATTGATTTGAAGGAGCTTACATATGCATATGTGCGCATGAATCACACCAATCACAGCAAGTCATTGTGATTGGTTCTTGATGATGTAAGCCCATCACTCCTCAATAGATTTAGATTTAGATTTTTTTTTTTATTTTCATCAGTAAATGATAAACTGATGGATGCTGTAAAAATGGAGTCTAATGAAAAAACTTAATGCATATTAAAATATTATAATTTTAGAGTATAAAACTTAAATAACATTTCAGAAGAAACAACACATTCAGACAACACCGAGGATGAAATCTGTCTTTTCAAAGACATAATCAGAGCCAGATGGTGTCGATCTTCTCCCCTAACCTTTGACTCCTCCCCCTCTCCGTCTCTGACTCCTAAACTGCAGGAAGAACAACAAAAATCAAGCAGTTGTTTCCCAATCTGCTGAAGGAGTAAAACTCAGAATGTGTTTGTTTAAAGTGTCAGATGATGCAGGGAAACAACTGTGACCTCTTGGTTAAAAAGCAATAAAATGATTTTAAAAAAATCATAGATACCTGAGGTTGAAATTCCAAAAGGCTTTGGGAAGATTATGAGTCTTGTGAAGTTTGAGATATAAAATTCAGTTCAGTGGTTTTTTTCCTGCTATTTAATCATCATATCATAAACCCTGGTATTTTAAAACTGATGTAACTTAGTGTCATGAGTTCCACTAAAAAAAATGTACTAAAATCAGTTATTGTTATATTTTACTTGATGACAATGAATAAAAATGCTTTAATTCTAGGGAATGTTTATTTACTTAGTTTGTGTAGCTGTGAGTCAGAAAGGAGTAAGTAAAGACTAACATCCATATAACTTTTGCACTGTGGATATCTTTAATAGTCATTAACAACAGGACAAGCAGTAATGGTAGATTTAATTCAACAAAGAAAGTTTCCATGTGTAGTAACTGGAAAAGCTAACTCCATCATTTGATTCTGTGGCTTTTTGAACCCCCTACAGCATCAATAACTTGAAGTTGTCATTTTCTATATGACTTTATCACTCTCGTACTTGATTTTAGAGGAAAGCTGGCCTTTTTATTTCTTCATGGCATTACAATGGACCTCTGGTATTCGTGGAGGTTACGGAGTGTAAGGACTCACTAGGAGGACCCGGAAATTCAACCACACACAGAAGTACGTAAAGGAAAAACAAGTTTATTTAGAATCAGGAACTGGTAGCAGCTCAGGAAGAATCGATGAAGGTCTCCACAAGGGAATCCAACGCAGTACCAGGGGGTAGACGATAATCAGGCAGAGGTTATACACGGAGAGGCAGAGAGAGCAAACTTAACTAGAGGGTCAGGCAATACTCGGTGGTCGTGAAGCGGAGCTTGAGTCAGGGTCCAGAAATCCAGAACCAAAGGAATCCGTAACGGGCTTGGCAGGAGGGGAAGATCCGTGGACGGAAATGGGTCGAAGAAACACCAGAAGGCAAGGCATGAAACGCTGGATTTCTACTGGCTCGTGGCTGTCGATAATCTGGCAGGGAGGCAGGGGCTGAGAGGAGTTAAGTAGAGCAGGGCCCAGGTGGCACAGATCAGCAATCAGGTGACACAGGTGAGTAGAATGAAAACTAATTACAGCATGGGCAGGACCAAACATGAATCATAACAGTACCCCCTCCTCAAGGTCCGGCTCCAGAAGGACCACCTGGCTGGTCAGGATTGGACCGATGAAATTCCCTGATAAGGGGTTTGTCCAAAATGTGTCGGGCCGGCACCCAGGAGCGCTCTTCAGGCCCATATCCCTCCCAATCCACCAAGTAATGGATGGACCGGCCCCAACGTCTGGAGCGAAGGAGGCGGCGCACCGTGTGAGCGGGACCCCCATCAATGATCCGGGCGGGAGGAGGGGGCCTGGAGGAGGGAACCAACCGTGAAGAGAAGACAGGTTTAACACGTGACACATGAAAGGTGGGACAAACTCTGAGAGTCCTGGGGAGGCGGAGCCGGACAGCCACTGGGTTGATAACCTTGGAAATCGGGAAGGGTCCAATGAAACGAGGGGCTAACTTCCGGTTTTCAACCCGCAAGGGAAGGTCCTTGGTGGACAGCCAGACCTTTTGACCTTCGGTGTAAGTGGGTGCCGGAACTCTGCGACGATTTGCAAATCTAGAACATAAAGCAGAGGACTTTAGAAGGGCCCTGCGGGCCTGGCGCCATACCCGCTGGCACTTTAAAGCAGAGGCATGAGCAGAGGGAACTCTAGTGGGCTTCTCTTGAAGGGACAAGACTGGAGGCTGGTAGCCATAAACTGTGTAAAAGGGAGACAGACCTGTGGAGCTAGAAGGGAGTGAGTTGAGGGCATACTCCACCCATGGAAGGTTCTGTGACCAGGAAGAGGGATCATGTTCACAGAGCATGCGCAGCTTGGTCTCCACCTCCTGGTTGACCCTCTCCGTTTGCCCGTCAGACTGAGGGTGGAATCCTGACGAGAGACTTACTGTGATGCCCAGGAGACCACAAAATTCTTTCCAGAATTTAGAAATGAACTGGGGTCCTCGATCAGAAACAATGTCAGTAGGTAGACCATGCAAACGGAACACCTCACGGGCCAGAACCGCTCCCAGCTCCTTAGACGAAGGCAGTTTGCGAAGTGGTATCAGGTGGGACATCTTAGAAAATCGATCCACAACTGTGAGGAGGACAGAATGGTTATCGGAAGAGGGTAAACCAGTAACAAAATCCATGGATATGTGGGACCATGGGCGGTGAGGAACCGGGAGGGGCCGCAGAAGCCCAGAGGGTGGTCGACGGGATGGTTTAGCCTGACAGCACACTCTGCAAGCCTTGATAAACTCCTTTACATCTTGCAGCATAGTCTCCCACCAGAAACACCTCCTGATCACAGCTAGGGTCTTAGTGACTCCTGGATGACAGAAAAATTTAGAGGCATGACAAAAGGATAGTACCTCAGGTATTAGCTGCTCAGGGACAAATAGTCGATTCTTAGGACAGCTCTCAGGGATGGGGCTTTGCAGATGGGCCTCTCTGATTCTCTGCTCTAGCTCTAGCCTGGAAACTGCTAGCCGCGCAGATGAGGGGAGCACATAGTCCACCTGCTTAGCCTCTTGACTCTCCTCCATAGTCTCATGCAGCCTGGAGAGTGCGTCTGGCTTAGTGTTCTTACTCCCAGGTCTGTAAGATAGTGAAAAATTAAAGCGACTGAAGAATAGAGCCCACCTGGCTTGCCTGGGGTTAAGTCTCCTAGCAGACTTGAGGTACTGCAGATTCTTATGATCAGTCCAGACCACGAAGGGTTCCTTAGCTCCCTCGAGCCAGTGCCTCCACTCCTCGAGGGCCAGTTTGACTGCCAGCAGTTCCCGGTCACCGACATCATAGTTGGTCTCTGCAGAAGACAGTTTTCTAGAAAAGAAGGCACATGGGTGAATCTTCTCATCAGTGTTTCTCTGGCTGAGTACGGCTCCCACCCCAGAGTTAGAAGCATCCACTTCTACAATGAATTGGCGAGAAGGGTCCGGTGCGCGGAGGACAGGAGCGGAGGTGAAGGCCTTTTTAAGGTGGTCAAAGGACTCTGCAGCACTCTTACTCCAAACGAACTTGCACTTGGATGAAGTAAGAGAATGAAGTGGAGAAGCAACAGAACTGAAATTGCGGATGAACCGTCGATAGAAATTAGCAAACCCCAGAAACCTCTGAAGTTGTCTACGGTCTTGTGGGCAGGGCCAATTCTTGATGGCGTCCGTCTTGCTGGGGTCCATGGAAATCCTGTTAGGAGAGATGACGAAACCCAAGAATGAAGTGGACGATTTGTGAAACTCGCACTTTTCTGCCTTGACAAACAGGTTATTCTGCAGCAAGCGGAGAATAACAGAATGGACATGAGTCTGATGGGTAGTGAGATCCTTAGAAAAAATTAAGATGTCATCCAGATAAACATAAACAAAACGACCGACCATGTCCCTGAGGACATCATTGACTAGAGCTTGGAACACTGCAGGAGCGTTGGATAGGCCAAAGGGCATTACCAGGTATTCATAATGGCCGGTTGGAGTGTTAAAAGCCGTCTTCCACTCATCCCCCTCCTTGATACGGACTAGATGGTAGGCATTTCTGAGATCGAGCTTGGTAAAAACTGTGGATCCCTGAATCAGGTCGAAAGCAGTGTTCATTAGGGGAAGTGGGTAACGATTCTTGACTGTGATGTCATTCAATCCCCTGTAGTCAATACAGGGTCTCAAAGAACCATCCTTCTTGCCCACAAAGAAAAAACCTGCACCAGCTGGAGAGGATGAAGGGCGGATAATCCCTGCCTTGAGTGCGTCACAGATATAATCCCTCATGGCCTTATCCTCCGGGCCGGAGAGGGAGTATAGATGGCCTTTGGGAGGAAAGGTTCCAGGAAGCAAATCAATTGCACAATCATAGGGCCGATGGGGTGGAAGGGAAGTGGCGCGATGCTTATTAAAGACTTCCCGAAGGTCATGGTAAACAGCCGGTACCTTGGATAGGTCGGGATAGGTTTCTTGTCCCGAGATAGGGACAGAAAAAGGGACCGAAGCTGCTAAGAGGCAAGTGGAATGGCAAGATGGTGACCAACCCAACACCTCGCCCTTCACCCAGTCAATGTGGGGGTTGTGTTTTCTTAGCCAAGAAGCCCCCAAAATGACAGGGAGACCAGGGGACTCTATTATCAGGAAGGAGATAAGTTCATGGTGATTCCCAGAAATACTGAACTTAATGGGACCCGTTTCATGGGAGACCTGGTGAAGTACATGGCCATCAATAGCCAAAACTTCAAGACACTTAGAGGTAGGTAAAAGTTGGATGCCCAGAGATTCGGCAAGACCACGGTCCATGAACTCAGTATCTGCTCCTGAATCTATAAAGACTGGGAGACGCTTGGTTTGACAATCAGCTTGGAGAGTGGCCTGAACAGAGAATGAAGAGGATTGCCATCGCTTTTGACTCAGCAGGAGCCTCTTACCTCCTGCTGAGCCTGGCCTTTTACAGGACACCGACTAAGTAGGTGACCCTCTCCACCACAATAGAAACAAAGGCCTCTCTTAAATCTCCGCTCTCTCTCTTGTGGGGACAGGCGAGTTCGACCAATCTGCATAGGCTCCTCTCCCGGAGAGGTGGGTGAAGAACTCAAAGGTGGAGCCGTGACTGGTGGCTGTGATCTGGGAACAGATTCAACATGGTAAGTATGACTGAGGGAACTCCTCTCCAACCTTCTCTCATGGAGCCTAGCATCAATTCTGGCGGCCAGGGTCTCCAGTTCCTCCAGGTCCTTGGGAGCGTCTCGGGTAGACAGCTCATCCTTTATCTCCTCACTGAGACCCTGATAGAACGCATCACATAGTGCCTCATCGTTCCAGTCACTTCCTGAGGATAGAGCATGAAAATCGATAATGTACTCAGTTACTCGCTTCCTGCCTTGTTTGAGTCTGAGCAACCCACGTGCAGCCTCCCTCTGAGGCAGAACAGGATCGAAGACCCTGATTAGCTCCTTGGAAAAGTCCTGGAACCGATAACAAATGAGGGAGTCCCTCCGCCATTCTGCAGTCCCCCATAATTTGGCTTTTCCCGAAAGGAGGGAAATAGCATAGGCTACTTTAGCGCGTTCAGAGGGAAAAGATGACGGCTGAAGTTCAAAGATTATTTCACACTGAGTAATGAAGGGACGACACTGACTCTGCTCACCTTTAAACACCTCCGGAGGAGACAGGCGGGGCTCAAAAATGGGTGAGACCTGGAAACCAGACGTAGCGGCTTTGAGGCTGGGAGAAGGGGCTCCTTTAGGGGAGGGAAGGGAGGACATCCTATCAAGCATGCTCATCATTTGTTGCATGTTTGACTCCAGGCGGGTAATAGCGTCTTCAACACTTGAACGCCACTCCTGTGTGGGTGACGGGTCCATAGTGGCCAGATTATTCTGTAAGGACTCACTAGGAGGACCCGGAAATTCAACCACACACAGAAGTACGTAAAGGAAAAACAAGTTTATTTAGAATCAGGAACTGGTAGCAGCTCAGGAAGAATCGATGAAGGTCTCCACAAGGGAATCCAACGCAGTACCAGGGGGTAGACGATAATCAGGCAGAGGTTATACACGGAGAGGCAGAGAGAGCAAACTTAACTAGAGGGTCAGGCAATACTCGGTGGTCGTGAAGCGGAGCTTGAGTCAGGGTCCAGAAATCCAGAACCAAAGGAATCCGTAACGGGCTTGGCAGGAGGGGAAGATCCGTGGACGGAAATGGGTCGAAGAAACACCAGAAGGCAAGGCATGAAACGCTGGATTTCTACTGGCTCGTGGCTGTCGATAATCTGGCAGGGAGGCAGGGGCTGAGAGGAGTTAAGTAGAGCAGGGCCCAGGTGGCACAGATCAGCAATCAGGTGACACAGGTGAGTAGAATGAAAACTAATTACAGCATGGGCAGGACCAAACATGAATCATAACAACGGAGTACAACCGTCCTCGAGTAGCTAAAATACATAAAATAGCTGAGCCCCCCTCTAAAAATGCTTACAACTGCCTAATCTCAAAAGTTCAAACACCTTAATATGCATTAATACACACAGTAGATATTGTCTTGCCACTGTCGCAAAAGTTACCTTCAGTCTTCCTTATCTCCACTTTTGAGGGTATTGGCATTCAGCATCAAGGAAAATGAATGGTGCTAATGAATTGGCTGTGTCTAGGTATTTCGTCTTCGCAAGTGGTTCCACAGAGTTCCACAGTTCCACAGAGCACAAACGGGTGAATCTGCAAACACTGAACCACAAATAGGCAGGAGTCTACTGTTTTTCAGTTCATCCAGGTTTCCAAATATCTGTTAGTTACCACAGTCCTGAATGCTCTAGAACACAAAATTACAAAAATTCCTACTTTTAAAAAGCTGACCCTACTTTCCAATAATCAATAAACCAAATGCATTAAATTTGTAGTAGATAGCTGCTCATTTCCTATGTAATTATTGTAGCCGGAGCAATAGTGTTCTTATGCAGCACAGCAATGGTGGTGACAGTGGTAGGAGTTCATCCTGTAATCGGTGGGTTTCTGGTTTAAGCCCCTGCTCCGTCTGTCTCTCTTGTTGGGCAAGACACTTCACCCACCTTACCTGCTGGTGGCGCTAGTGCATGGTAGCCTCACCTCTGTCAGACTGCTCCAGGGCAGCTGTGGCTACAATTTAGTAGCTTGCCTCCATCCGTGTGTGAATGTGTGGATGAATAGGTGAATGTAGTGTGAAGTACTTGATGAAGTGCTATACAAGTACAGTTTTTTCCATGACTATTCTTTTTTTATATATGTATATATTGATTATTCTACAAAGCTCTCCACAACATTTCATGCAGGTTGAATTCTGGACTTTGACTGAGACCTTTGTAATTTTCTTGTAGATGTACTTTTGTGTTTGGAATAAATGTCCCATTGATGACCCAGTTAGTTCTAGTTTTCAGCTGCTGAACAGATAATCTAACATTTGACTCAAAAATACTTTGGGTTGTCGATGAGTTCATATTCAACTCAGTGACCGCAAGTTATTCAGGTTCTGTAGCTGAATGTGAAGGCAAGGCAAGTTTATTTATGCAGCATCATTTATACACGAGGCAATCCAAAGGGCTTTACGAAACATTAAAGGAAAAGATGGAGAGAAAATAACAAAGCACAAGCATAAACAAATTGTGTAAAAGAAAAAGATGTTAAAACAAAGATAATAAAGGCGTAAAATAAGAAATGTTCCAATTAATTATTCAGATTGTTTAATTAAAAGCTGGAGTAAACAGAAATGTTTATTCCAGAGCAGAAGGGCATAGAAACAAAATTAGGAGAAAATCCTCATTCCTTTACCAACAGTTCTGCTTGACAGTTGTTATGAAGCATTGGTCCACATGCTATGTTTGTTTTCACCAAAAAAGTACTGTGTTGTGGTCAAAACCTCTGTTTTTGTCCCATCTCTCCAACGAACATTGTTTTGGAAGTGTTGTAACAATATTTACAACGTTGCAAGCATACGTTTTGCAGCAACACTCATTTCTGAGAAAAAAGATTGTGCAGGTAACCTTTCAGGTTTAATCTTTCCAGTCTTTGTAACTGCAAAGAAACAAACTTTTACATTTAACGTACTAGTAGAGGCCTATAGAGTCTAACATTCAAAATTCAGTTAACTTATAAAATACATTATCTTAAAGGAAAAGATAAATAGGTACAAGTCGGATCTCAGGTGGCAGTCAGTCTTGCAACACACCTGAAGAAGCTCCTGACAGAAGACACTGTTGCTGTTTGACATTGTCATGACTGTCATGACATACTAACAGCTCAACCTGAACATCAGAGACAATATTTCACAATAAATGTCTTGGATAACACCATCAGTTGGTGGCAAGCACTGCTAATCCACCTACAGCTACAGCAGCTACAGGCCAGTGGCCCTAATGTTGCATCTGAGGAAGACTCTCAAGAGGTGGGTCCTCACTCATCTATGCCTCCTGGTGAGGCTTCATTGGACCCATTGCAGTTTGCCTACTAGCCTGGGTGCATGATACCATCATCTACCTCCTGCACCAAGCTCTGACACCACCTGGTGAGGCCTGGAAGCACTGTGAGGATCATGTTCTTTGATTTCTCCAGTGCTTTTAATACCATCCAGCCAGGACTTGTGAAGGACAAGCTGGAGCTGACAGGACACCACATGTCCCAATGGATACTGAACTACCTTACTAACAACCCACAATATGTGAGGACACAGCGCTGTGTCTCCGACAGTTTGGTCTGCAGTACGGGGGTCCCTGAGGGAACCGTGCTGGCACCACTCTTCTTCACCCTCTACTCTGTAGATTTCTCCATCAACTCCCCTCGCTGCCATCTGCAAAAGTTCTCTGATGACTCTGCCAAAGTTGTCCTCATCACAGGTGAGGATGACTCAGAGTACAGACAGTGGACTCAGGACTTTGTGGACTAGTACCAGTAGAACCACATCCTGATCAATGCTCCTAAAACCAAGGAGCTGGTTGTGGATTTCCACAGGCGCAGAACCCACCTCACTGACACTGGTGAACATCCAGGGAGTGGACATTGAGATCGTGGACTCTTATAAGTACCTGGGTGTTCACCTGAACAATAAACTGGACTGGACTCATAACACTGATGAGCTTTACAGGAAGTGTCAGAGCAGACTCTACCTGCTGAGAACACTGAGGTCTTTTGGAGTGCAAGGGGCGCTCCTGTAGACCTTCTTTGACTCTGTGGTGGCATCAGCCATCATCTATGGTGTTGTCTGTTGGAGCAGCAGCTTATCTACAGCTGAGACAAAGCAGTTAGATGAGCTCATCAGGAAGGCCAGCCCTGTACTAGGATGCCCCCTCGACCCAGTGCAGGGGGTGGGAGATAGAAGGACTCTAGCTAAAATAACACCACTGATGGACAAAGTCTCCCACCCCATGCATGAAGCTGTTGCTGAGCTGGAGAGCTCCTTCGGCAACAGACTGTTGCATCCTAGGTGTACTTTTTTTAATAACTACACTGCATCGTATTTTTATTCTTTATTCTGTTTTTATATATTTTATATTTTTTGTAAGTCTATTTGCTGTGATTACCTTTCACGTTGCTGCTGTTGCATAGAAATTATTGTGAGACAATAAAATGATTCTTCTAAATAAAGGATTTTTAAATTATCTTTTCATTATTTTTTATTAAAAAAGTAAAGTATTCTTCTTCTATTCATTTGCTTTTGCCTTTCCATTTCAAATCAGTCTGGCTTCTTGGTTTGAAAGCTAGGCAGATAGATATTGGAGCTGGGGATATAATCCTTGCTCATTATGATTGATGGAACAGATGGTTTGAACTTCCCTCTTTCTCTGTCTGCTCTTTAGTTCTGATGGTGATTTGATGTACTTTGCAATTTCTCTGGAGCATTAAACTGTTGCTCTTGTGGGAAGAATGGGCGCTGTCTTAAACATGCTTCACTTATGAGTATATTTGATCACTGTACAATGATGGACTTCAGTTTATTTGAAAATGGCCTCACAGCCTTTCCAAACTGATGGGCAACAACAGTTGTCTCCAGTGTCCTTGGAGAAACATCAGGCCTTTCCTCCTTGACGTTGTGTTAGGGTCAGTTAATGCACACCTGTTCCAGACCACAAAACTGCCAAAATTACAACTTTTCTGAAGCTGACCATACCTGCTGATAATCATTTAATCAAGTATGTTAAATTTGCTGCTAAATTGCTGCTACTTACCTTCTTAATTATTGTGGAGGCAACAATAAAGTTGATTTTTTTCCATGACTCCAATATATGTACAGTGGGTGTTGAACTCTAAAAATCTAATAATCTGGCATCTTTAATTTGTTTACCCTGATTATTCATGTTAATGAGTGCATACTGGAAACAAATTTAGATTAAGTAATTGTTGTCATGAATTCATAATTCTAATGTGAAAATAGAAATTGGAATTGTTCCTGCCAGTTACTCTTAGCTCACTGTTATCTTTAATTGATCACCACACTCCTACTAACCACAACAAAGTTTTCTGCTTCACTTTAATTGAAACTCATACTGCTATTACGAAAAGCATTCCTTTCCTGCTTGGAATTTGTAATAGCCATAAGCTTAAGGGTCTGATTATACTTGTACTAGGGTTAAGATATCTGCATAATAGCTGTAGGCGCCATAGATAAATAGTTACTATTATTATGCCCTGTAAGGGGATGTGATGGATACATGTGCTGTTTTTCTATCTGAGTTGAATGACATGTACACTGTGTGCAGAATTATAAGGCAAGTGAATATTTTAACCATATCATAATTTTAAGGTATATTTTCACACGCCAAGCTGGATAAACTTAAATGCTTAATGGATTTAAGCATATCAGGAGATGTGTATCTGTGTAATGAGGGAGGGTGTCTCCTAAGGAGGTCAACGCCCTATGTCGAGGTTTGCATACATCGTTATTAAGCAACTTCTTTTCTTGAGGCAATTTGGGCCATAAAAAGAGATTTAACTGACTCTGAAAGTCAAAAATAGCCAAAAGGCTCTCAGATGCATGCAGCACTCTTGAAATTGAAAACTGAAGACAGATTTTTCAAAGGTTTTATGGATGAAATGAAAGTGACTCTTGACTGACCAGATGTATGGGCCTGTGGCTGGATAAGTAATGGGTACAGAGCTCCTCTTCAAGTCAGACGCCAGCAAGGTGGAGGTGGGGTAGTGGTATGAGCTGGTATTATCAAAGATGAGATGGTTGGACCAGTTTAGGTTAAAGATGTGCTTAAAATGAACCAAACCTACTGCCAGTTTTTAGAAGACACTTTCTTCAAGCATTGGTTCAGAAAAAAGTCTGCATCTTTAGAAAAGACAATGATTTTTATGCAGAACAATGCTCCATCACATGCATCCAAGTGCTCCTCTGTGTGGCTAGACAGTAAAGGCATTAAAGTTGAAAAACTTATGACAGGGCTTCTTTCCTCACCTGACCTGAACCCAATTGAGAACTTGTGGGCAGTTCTTAAACAGGAGATTTCCGGTGAAGGAAACCAGTCCGTGTCTCTGAACAAAGGCTGTGGTTAGCTGCTGCACGTTAAGTTGCTCATCAACAATTCAAGAAACTGACAGACTCCATGTATGAGATTGTTTATCTCTTATCACTGATCCCTGTTATTGAAAGGAATGGTGGCTATATTGGTCACATATTTTTTTCTTAAATGTCAGAAATCTAAGTTTGAGTTGTTTGTTTTTTATTCACACTTAAATAGATAAAAAATAAAAAAGTGAAATGGACTGTTTTTCATTTAGTTGCAAATTAAATCTGTGTAATGATAGTTGCCTAATAATTTTGCACATATAAATATTTTCCTGAGAAAACCACAACCTCACGTTTACTTTCTTTAACATTCGTGTGTTTTGGATTAACCAAGATCACTATAGTTGGTGATTAATAAAAATAATCCTCCAAAATAAGACCTAATAACTGTTCACATAGTGTGTACCATGTTAAACTTTGACTGTCTGTTATTTTCATTAAATGTTTTCAAACAGCTGAATTTTCATTCTTGTCTGCAAGAAGAACTTGTAGCAGTGGTCTATCAAGCAGCTGACAGGCAGTCTGCAAAAATCATAGGAACAACATGAGAGAAAGACTTGGCAGTTTTAAAAGCATAACTTTTTAAAACTTTAGTGTTCCTTGATATTGATGAACACTACCTGAACAGTGGTATCAAGAAAATTAATGTCAAAAAATGTCATAAGTTAACACATTTCCATCTCTGCTCAGGTACACAGCTGCTTGGTAAGACAGGATCAATTTAACTTTTTTTTTTTTTTTTTTATCTTACCACCCACTTTCACCAAAAATTCCAGTTTTAGAACCTTTTAGTCATTTTACTTGCTCAAAAAATAAAAACTATCTCCTTTAGTGGTTCCCTGTCCTCAGGCATAATAACAATCCAATCCTAATGGGCTCAGTGCCCAACGTCAAGCAACAATAACACCGCTAGCAATCAGGGGAAATAAGTGGAGGGATTAAGTGTTCTGAAGAGAGGGGAGGAGAGTAATGTATTAGTCTCTTCCAACTGAAATAGCTACTGGACCTGATGGCTAGCTGCAGACAGATATGGAGCAAAGCATGAGGCTGCTGCACATCAGGTGCTCGTAGGTTAACCTAAAAATAAAAAGACAAAGAGTAATGAAGCATATTTTGAATAATTTCCTCCACCCTTATGTGGATGATGTAGAAAAACTACTTCCATTCAGAATGTAAACTTACAAAAAAAATCCCTGTTATTTTTTTTTATTTCAATGCTTGAAACTGTGCTGAAATGTTTGTCTGACCTTACATTGCTGTGAGGTGACTGAACCAAGCAACATCTGGAGTCTCATTGTAGAAATCCCTTCAGTCTTTCTTGACTGATGTTTGTTATCTTTGGTCTTGGCCACTTGGCCTTCACAGCTGTGTTTACAACTGGCAAGTTATGTTCAGATTGTCCACAGATGTTTTTAAAAGTCCATCCTAAATTGAGGTAAAGACTGCAAAAAGTTGATCATAGAATCAAGTTTATGTTTTATTCCTGTGAGATTTGAAAAATATCATCAAGAGGACCATAAGAGAAATGAAAGGTTTGTTAGCGAATAAAAGACAGTCAACATAACTTTGTTCTACCCTACAAAACAGTTTTTGCTGGTCTCATAGATACAGAGATATTTTGAGACATTTTGAGCATGCACTTATGAACTTTGTGATTGTGGAAAGCCAAGTGAGATGAACCGAGAGTCCTGCTGCCTATCAGTGCTTTCAGGGTCTGTCTGATGAAAGCCAGATCAGAAGTAGGAATGTGTCTAGGCTGTAACTGCTCATGAGAGAACAGCAGAGCCATATAATTTAGTAATAGTTTTGGAAATTATAACAGTTGTCCTGTCCTCTATGTTTTCAAGACTCAGTTTGGTTTATATGAACAAGCATGTTGTGCCTCCAGAGAAGGTCTGAGAATGTGTCATACCCATAAATTTGAATCTTTAATCACCTCCACTGACTCCTCTGAAACAGGTTACACAAACTGCATAGATATTAACTTCAATCTACACAACACTTGACCTGCATGATACTGTGCCTGGTTTTTGATTTAGATATTCACCTCAAGCTCCACGGGTCTCATTTATAAAAGTGGCATACTCAGAAAACGGGGCCTGAAACTGACCTACATGACTTTCCACACAAATGTTGGGATCTATAAAAAATAAACTTGACGGGAGAATATGCAGTCCATCAAGCAAACCCTGACCCATACATACACTCGTTTTGGAGACAAAGGAAATTGGCGGTGCAGATGGTGAGGTGCATCATGATTTATTTTCACTGAATAACAAACTTTAACCATAGATCAACTTATGAATGCTTATGATAAAGCATTCAAAACAGTGGTGTTAATTCAAACCTTTCAAAGAAAGAAAGGCCAATAAGCTAACTTAAATGTTAAATCAAAGTCCTCATAACATTTCATCAAAGTTTTCTCACCATCACATTCCTCTCCCCTGAAGATCACCAGGAGGATTTGTACCAGAGATTAACACATAAAATGTGACAAGGTGTGAGGCAATCAGACTGATTGCTGTAAACATTTAAATACCATGGTGACACTGATGCTGCACGATGGATGCATTGGCACTGCTGAAAGACCGCCACACCTCCAGCAAGCAATTGGTTCTCAATAGTCAAGAGTCCAGACCTTCTGTACGAAGCAAAGCGTGGAACAAGGGGCTGGTTTTTACCAGACTAACAGCATCCAAAACCAGAGAAAATAATTTTCCAAACATGCAACACCTATACCAACAAAATGATGAACAAAAGTCTACAAAAAGAACAAATCAGAACTAGCGTAACAGAGTTCCAACATGCTGCCACCATGAGCGGCACAATTCTAGAATGGCTGACTGCCTGATAATTTATATGCTTCCAGTTCATTTGCTTTAAATCATTCTTTTATATGGTTTAAAACGATAATCACAACTCCTGTTTTATTATTTAATCATTTCATTTGTGTTAGAGGCCTCTTGTGCATTGCCTTAAATTTTATCTTAACACAAGGTTAACTCCCAGACTTTTACCTCGTCCCTGATTTAAGATGGAATTGCTGATGTTGATAAAACTGAGTTATCAGTTGTACCAGCTTGTGTTCAGGAGTTGTAGGAGGTTGATGCCTGGAATGCAGCTGAGATATGAACCAGAAGTTGAATATCCTTAAGTGCAAAACGTTTCAGTGCCATATAGTTTAAACTGCAACCCTGTTACAGAACACTGAAAAAATAGGAACAGATGTCGTAATTGCTATGGTTGTCCACTCACCGTTCTGAGTTTGTGATACATTGTGGCCTTACTAAGTTTATTTAAATCCTCTCTACAGAAAACAACATATTCAAGAAGACATTGATTGCTGACATGCATGCTCAAAATAAAATATTTGAAAGTACATATTACCAGCTAAGACTTGTAATCATCCCCAAGTAGCTGTTGCTACAGTTTTGGCAGTCATGTTGCACAGTTTTTACTTCCTTTAATTTATGACCAATTTACTTTTCCATGTTTGGGGCTATTTAACAAAAGTTTCAGATAAGAGCTCAAGAACACATTTGTATCCAAAGGCTGCTTTCATCACTTATAACTTAATCATTTCATCTTTGTCAAGAATTCACTCTTTTTCTAATTAATCTGTTAATTTTATCTTGAATATTTCATTTTTAAAATGAAGTGCTTGCGGTAATCAGAACATGAGGAAAATGGTTCACAAAGACTCCCAGTTTCTGTTTTTGTCTGTGCTGTAACTTTTTGTTTGTGTGAACCATATGTCCCAAATTAATGAATCCAGACAGTAAACTGAGCCCTCTTCACTCTGTCACTGCTTCTTGTCACAGTAGGATTGGCCTCAAACTCTTTCTCTGAGCCTCCCTCTCCATCTCTTCTTCTCCTTACTGAGTCGCTCCCTTCTCTGTTCTTTCTGTTTTTGAGCAAGTGTCCCAGTTATAAAATTGCTTACATCCTACTCAGTCTGGGGCTGGATTGAAATTTCCCATAGGGTATGTACCAATATGCAGAGAGCACACTTCGACAGATGCCATCAGAGAACAAGCATATGAATTACCAGGCAGCCTGCCATCTTTGAGTTCAGACAGAATGGCATTAATACCTGATTACGATCCAAACAACAACACAACAACAACATGAAAGCCAAAGCAACTGGGAGCAGGTAAAGGTTTCATCATTTATATATTAATGGATTAACTAACAAAGACTTTTCCACACACCCCTCACCCCCCACCCTCCTCAAAAGTTAAAATGTCACGGAAGCTGCCAGCATTCAGAGGACGTTTGGGAAAAAATAAAAAGGAAAGAAAACAACAGAAAAACTAGGGTTAAGTTGTCAGCAAATTACATTCCAATAAATAAAATATTTACAACTGCTGACCATAACTAATTCAAAGGCTTTGAGATATTCATGACAACAATTAAAGAAAACATGATTCCTTTAATTTCAAATAATGGTAAATATAGGCATTACCTAATTACCTGAAACATGTAGCTGAAGGTAAACTGCTCTCATTTTAACCAACATGCAACAATTTTCTATTTATCATTAAAAAAAAAACAATAAAATGCTTCATAAAAGGATCATTACCAAACAAAATTCAGTGTATTATCCAACTAGTCTCTGGGCAAGTTTGTAGACTTTCTATGAATCTGATACAGTAGCCTCTTCAGTAGGATCTCCAGCTAAATCAGTCTGCCATAGATTCTATTGACAACAATAGCTAATTCTTTGGCAAGAGCATCAAAATGTAAATATGTCACACATAAGCGCAGCTGCTAACTCACTTTGGCATGCTGAATGCTTGGATTGACTGTTATATAAACATTTATATAAACATTTATATAGACATTTGTATAAAAGGTTAAACTTCCATCCCAAGATGGTCAGGTGATCACCAAGACTATATATTAAAAATAAAATGTAACTTAACCTGTCCACACTGTAAATTAGATACCATTCAAGTCAGTTGTCAGTTCAAAAATACTTTATTAATCTCAAAGGGAAATTAAATGTAGATGCTGTGGGCAGGAAGGATCTTCTGTAGCAGTGAGTATTACGGTGGTCCTGAAGAAGCTTCTGGCTGAAGATACTCTGTTGCATGACAGTCTGATGAAAATGATGCTCAGGGTTGTCTGTAATGTTCATTTTATGAAGAATCCTTCTTTGCACCATCATCTCCAGAGGTTCCAGAGCCATCTTCAGAACAGAGCCAACCTTCTTCATCAGCTTGTTAAGGTTTAATTCTAATATGCATCATAATTGACACACATCATTGATACTATATATATATATATATATATATATATATATATATATATATATATATATATATATATATATATATATATATATATATATATATATATATATATATATATATAAAGACGTTATGTTTCAAAAACTATTTCATTTTTGCATGTTTAGACTAGCATGAAGCATGATTTTAAATTTGCAAAATTAGAAACTGTCATAGCAGCTTCTCAAACACACAGCTTAATAATATTAAACCTAATTTTAAACATAATACTAGAAATGAAAATACTTTATGAAGGATTTGTGATCATGATGAATTTTTTCCTGTGTCTTTTAATCTCTTCTGAATAATCCAAAAGGACTTCACATAAAGGAACACAGAGAAAAGGTTTTGGTTTTATTTTCCAGGCAGAAAGTTGCACAACTGTGGATCACTGGAAAGACTAGTGGTGTTATGATTAAAAAGTTGTGGGTTTGATTCCAGTTTTCCTACCACATGACAGTTTCCCCCCTGGGCAAGGCATTTAACCCCAAGTTGTCTGACGATCTGCGTTTCTGTGTGTGAATGTGTGTGTGTTTAAAGTGTAGCTGGGTGAATGTGATACTTTGAGTGTTCAGTATGACTAGAAAAGAGCTATTTAGGTTCAGACCATCTACAAAATGGTTCCTGTGACATTTTAAGCAAAATATTAGATTACATAATGAGCATATAACTTATATAATTTTATATTAGAAGACTTAGATGAAATAGCATAAAGTCCACACTGACACTAACCATTTCGAAGTGTGAAAAATTGTTATGATAGTTATTTTTTAAAAATCAATATAAGGAAATTAACTAATATAAGAGAAGAAATAACAGTGTATGTTCTCTCAACACCCCTTGACTTTGAAGAACCTTAGCCAATCACAGCATGTCAGCATATGTTTGCTTGTGTATCTTCCTTTCTTTCACATTTCTCTTTCTTTCATCATGCGTGTGTGTGTGGTCAATGATAAATATTACATTTTTGTCACATCTTGCTTGGAAAAGGCTTTCGGTGAAGGCTCATAAGCAGGTATTGCATTGTTGTATTTCATTACAAAGCCAAAGAAAATCCATAAAATAAATGTTTTTTTCACCAAGATGCTGCTTTTTTTTTGACCAACCCAGCTCATTGTGCCAAGTGTCACACTGGTGTTTCACTTGTTTCCTAGTTTTCAGTGTGAAATCATGGTATTGCAATAAAAGATGAATGTATTTTAGGGCTTCCAGAAATAAGAGAGAGAACATTTAGACAAGTATGTTGATTTAAAAATTAATAACTTAATTCTGAAGAGCATTTGAAAAATGTACAAATAGAGAGCAAATTCTGACAATCTTTTTAATTTTAAATCAATGGCTCCGCTCTTCCAGTATTTTGCTGTGTCAGCCTTTTTCCAAAGCAAAAGACACATTGTGGTGAATCTGAAAGCCTCCTTCCTGCTCTCAGCTCCCATCAGGATAAATGGTCCATTTTGAAATCCATAAAGCTCACTGATGTAAGAGCACACTTTGCTCTTGACACTGAACTTCTTTTTCCCCCTCCGTCACTCACAGATCTCGTCATCTCAAGGAGCACTCTCTGTTTGGGATTTGTTTGGCTTTGTTTGCTATGTTCTTTTGTTTACTTGGGTTTGCTTTGGTTAGAAACTCCATGAATTAGCATAACGTGGTTTTGTCATTTGGCCACACACAGAGTACGTAAAAGTAAAGACTGACTGATTGTGAACTTCAGCTTTTTTTGTTGCACTTTTATTTCCCCTCTCTCAAATGAAACAAGCATTAACTTCGTCTCCTTTACTGAAAGTCTGATCTGTGCAGCTCTTTGTGTGAGGAAACAGTTGTGTGTAGTCTTTGCAACACATAGATGTGAGTGAGGAAGGGGACTGAATCAAGAGGTAAGAGGGATTTAAGGAAAGGGGCATTGTGGTGGAGCACTGGGCTGCCCCCCTATCCCTATCTTGGTGTGTGTGTGTGTGTGTGTGTGTGTGTGTGTGTGTGTGTGTGTGTGTGTGTGTGTGTGTGTGTGTGTGTGTGTGTGTGTGTGCGCGCGCGCATGTGTATGTGTGCTGCTGTTGGATATGACTGTCAGCAGGCGGTGCCTCTGAGAAAAAGGGGAAAGGAGGGTGATGTTTCCAAAGGGGGCCCAGTCTGTTACCGAAGGGAGGTGGAGACTACTATCCCACCCAGTCAAAGTGTCCTGCTGGTGCTCACACACACACACACACACACACACACACACACCGACTCATATGCACAGTGTTTCACACACACTTAGACATACTGCAAACTCTCCACAGGAAACTCTGAGCCATAATGCGAAGGCACCTCAGAGCAGACGGGTGCATTGCTCAAACCAAGTGGGATACGGCGCAGCTTTGATAGTGCGTTAATTACTCATGTGATGTGATACAGATGTCTGGGGGCTTCAGCTGAAAGTTTGCCTGACGGTTTCCAAGGGGGCCAGGCAGGCGTTTTAGAAGCGGTAGGTGAAAACCAAATGTATTTATTATTTATGCATGGATCAGTTTGCGTGCTGTCACAGATCCCAGCAGTGTCATGCTGATGCTAAACTGTGATGCTACTTGAAGGGCTGGCTGCTAAATAGTTCTTTGTGTACTTGGTGACAGCAGGGACTTTGAACAGGAAGAACTCCGGGCTATAAGACTTGCCTGCACTGTGACATGATGAAATGGGCTTCGGTGTGGATCTAAGAGTTTAAAACTTTAACAAGTCTTTACTAACAGCTTAGTGTATTGAACTGTTCTGCATTTTTTAGGAAATTTGCTGATTTGTTTTTGGTAAAAAGGAGCATACTCCAAGAGGAAGCTGAATGTGTTTTTTTTTTCTTTTCAGTTTAATCTGTTTTCTGTTTGAACTCTGATGCTCATACTGCTCAGCTAACATAAAATCAGCCCAGCAGCGCATTTTATTTGCTTCAACAAAGTCATAACCACATTTTTCAAACATTTAAAATCAGAAACAAAGGGAGAATGTGGAGCAGTGGAAATCATGCAGTGCAAACCCGTGCAGTGGACATCTGTCCAAACAGCACAACAAAAACATAACTGACTGAAAGAAGTAACTCATTTTTCATGTAGGAATGAGTGAGAGCAAAAGATGTGCTCAATACACTCTGTTGATGCCTTATACTGAATGTGTGAGTGTAACTAGAGGTGGCATCTCCCATCTGTGGGCTCCTTTTTGAAGTCTTAAAGATGTTTTGCTTCCTGAAAACTCCTGATTGAGACAATTCTTCAAAATTTCTTCTACATGAGTGTTCATAGCTCTTAAACCTTCTCAACTTTTGTCTTGTTACAACATAAAATTTCCATATGTTTTTAAAGGGTGTTCTGCGATAGACCAACAGAGAGGAGTGCGTAATTGTAAAGTGGCAGGAAAATTACATAGCTTTCAAAAAGTTTTACCAAAAAAAAAACATCTTAAAAGTGTTGCATCTCTGCTCACCCCCATTTACTCTCCTGCAGCTAAATCAAATCCAGAGAACCCAATTGTCTTTAGAGTCCACCTGTGTGCAATTAATTCTCAGTATGAAAACAGCTGTTCATTGAGGGTCTCAGAGGTTTGTTGGAGAACATTAGTCATCAAACAGCGTCATAAGACGAAGGAACACAGCAGACAGGCCAGAGAGAACCTCATGGAGAGATTTAAAGCAGGGTTAAATCATAATTGATTGCGATATATAATCGCAAGCTTTTAACATCTCAAGGAGCACGTTTCAATACCTAACCCAAAAATGAAAAGAGATGGCACACCTGCAAAGTTTAGGTGGACATAGCCATCCACCTAAATTGACAAGCTGGGTAAGAAGAGCATTAATCAGAGAAGCAGCTAAGAGACCCATGGTTAACTGGAAGAGCGTTGGCCATTTGCAGAAAGTGGCTAGACTTAAAAAAATAAAACTAGAAGAAGTCCAACCTTATATGTGGTAGAAAACGCTGACTGAAATAAACCTGATTACACTACCCTCATAAAGAAACATGGTGGTGGCAGTGTCATGCTATGGGGATGCTTTTCTTCACCAAGGATGTGTAATCTGGTTATAGCTGAAAGGAAGATGGATGGCGCTAAATACAGGACAATCCTGGCGAGAAACCAGTTGGAGTCTGCAAAAGAAGCTCAGTTTTGAAAACTATGTATAATTTTTCTTCTACTTTACCACAATGTAGTACTTTGTGTTAGTCTTTGGCCTAAACTTCCAAGTAAATAAAATAAAGTTTGTGTTGATACATTGTAAGAAAAAGGTTAAAAAGGGTGCGAATACTTTTAAAAGGCTCTGCATCTCAAATTTCTGATTAGACTTTGCTTTTAGCCTTCAGTTTTAACCCATTCATTCTGAAATATAACCAGTTCTTCTTGTTTCTTTTCATTTCAGAAGTGAAATATTGAGGCAGTCTTCCAGTCAGTGAAATCAAAGAGCCCGATGTATTCGATAATGGGGACCACAGCTCGGCATATGATCATGCTAATGGCCTGTTTGGCAGCCAGAGGAACATGCCAGATAACGGAAGCGGAAGCTGAGGACTCTCTGCCAGTCATCCACTCCACCCTCCAGTCCCCAGGTTTCCACAGCACCGTCAGTTCACTCGCAGAAACAGGTCTGCCTTCATTTGTCCCAGGAGTTCAAGTGGAAGCTTTGGAATCCAGCTCTGTTAATGGCACAGTCATGAAGAAACCAGTGCAACATGAAAGTTGCGTTGTAAATATCTCAGTTAGCAACTATTTTAAGTACATCAACGCCACCATTTCAGTTATCGTCCTTGTGGTTGGCCTGGTTGGAAATGCCACCCTCCTGAGGATTATTTACCAGCATAAGTGCATGAGGAATGGGCCCAACGCCCTCATCGCCAGCCTTGCCCTGGGCGACCTTATCTACATTATCATTGATATACCGATCAATGTGTACAAGGTAGAGCTCTCACTCCCTTTGCTGTGTGTTTATATATGTTCTTGACTTTATTTTGACAGACAAACTGCTGAGTGACAGGTTGCACACTGTTGATATGATGAAAAGCTGCAACAATGGAGCAGACATGCTCAGATAAAGCTGGAATATTACAGACGGGAAAAGGTGGGGGAGCAGTTTAAGGGAACGCACGAGCAGACGGGAAAGTGTAATCAGTTGGAGGGGCGCTATCTGTCTCATGAAGTTAGATAAGCGATGAGAGGAGCATGAATGTGACTGTTTTAAATAAACACACGAGTCAGGCTGGAGTCAAGCATGCCTCTTGTCTTTTACTTAACTTTATCACACCTCTATTAATTCTTCACATGCAGTCCCGTAAAAAAGCATTTCCTACCCTTACAGATTTCTTTCATTTTTGCTTCTTACGTAACGCTTAAATATTTCAGATAATCACAAAAATCAGACAAAAATAACCTAAGTAAATACAAAAAACAGTTTTCCAAAGCTATCCAAGCTAATCCGGCCCCTTGTTGAATCATGAATTAACTGGGATGAGTCAAAATGTTTGGTGTAGTTTCACTAACACTTGTAACCTGGTCTGTGGAATCAAGAAATCACTTCATTAGTTTCCTGAGAATTTGCATGAGAGTAACAGATAATTTCAGGTTGTTTTTTTTATTTTGAGAAGTTTTGTTTGTGGTTCGAATTGACTCACAACCCTGTTGTTTACTTTCATGAGCATTTGAAAATATGAAACTTTGCGTGACTTATGTGCTAAACAGTTGTAGACCGTTTCTCCCCTAACTCAATTTTTCCCAGTAAACACTGTCAAGCTTTGTGTAATAATAAAGAGCGATGGCAAGATTGAGAGATCAGTCACACCAGTCTCTGTGCAGCCACATTAAAGGGACATCATTTTGGACTGAGAGAAGTCAGGAAAGCCACCTGGTTAAAATTAACTTGGGACTCTGAGGGCACAGCGACTTTGTTGTCTGAGCAACACATGTGCAAAGAAGAAACAAAAAAATCTTATGGGGGGAGAAGTCTGCACACAAACAATGAGTGAGCCACGTCCACAAAGTTGTAACCCCCGGCCCCTTCTTCCTAGGAATAAGGACACTGTTTCCGAAAACACTTTTCCTTTGTTTTTATCTTGATGGGGGGGAAAGTACCTAAAAAGAACAAAGGTAAAGTTTCTATGAAGATATCTTTGATTAGAACATAAACTTCAATGACACTGGTACAGAACTCAGATGTCTATTGCTGACTTTAAATGTGAGTTTGATCACATTAAATGCTCATCAATATGACTTCATTATGACTCTGAGACACCTTCCTCTTTCCCCAACAAGCTCATTAGTTCTATATTTGCTTCTTTTATTCAACTCCTTGTAACTTTTAGTAACTTTCCACCATTTTTCACATTACAGTCACAAACTACAATGTATTTAAAAAGAATGTTAGTTAATATTTGGAGATTTCTGAAGGCAGTTGATTACTCTGAATTTTATTTAAGGGGATCAGAGCATATGGAGCAAATTACAAATGCACGCTATCAATCTAATACCCCTGCATTGTTCAAAAAATTAAAATTAAAAATGCATTGGAATCTATGGTTAAAGTATCACAAAATGTGGAAAAGTTTAAGATAAAACATGGTTAAAAACCTTTGCAAGGCACTCTAGTCTGAAAACGAGGAGAGAAGGTTTGAAGCTAAAATATGGGCCTGAATCCATGTAACAGTACAATTTGATTCAGCATTTCTTAATTTTCTCGCTGTACCATCATCAGTTACATGACAACATCCATTATATTGGATCTACTAATCCTTCTAAAATATGAGAAAAAGACTCTCTCTCTCTCTCTCTCTCTCTCTCTGTGTGTGTGTGTGTGTATATAAAAAAAAAAAATATATATATATATATATATATATATATATATATATATATATATATATATATATATATATATATATATATATATATATATATATATATATATATATATAAAATCACTGCTACCGATTTTTTGACTATGAATCAAAAACTTCACGTAATGACTCAATATCACCAATACTTTTTACGCTATGCAGATACTTTGTCTGTAACAGTGAAGATTCACTCAACCAGATGTTGATGAATGCTGGGAGTGGTTAAGATGGTAGTGGAGTTAGGCCTATGTTTTAATTGATTCAGCTAATCGGTAATTGACAGCTTGGAGGCACACATAGCTTTCATGTCTTGGCGTGAGACATGAAGCTATGGCAAAATTAATTACTCTGCCCGTATGTAGTAGCATGAGGTAAATTTTACCCACTTTTTGCATTGTTTATGGACATTTTCAAAAATGCTTTTTATGTGGGTCCAAATCTAGAGAAATTAAGCCCATTTTGAGAAACATAATATCCTTTTATTTCTATGAAGTACAGGTATTTGATACAGGTTTTATCAAATCAGTCGATACGTGCATGATATGTGCTAAGAAATAACCACAGTGGCAACTGATTGGGTAACATTGTTTGAATGATGACTCTTTCCTGCAGCTCCTGGCATCCCATTTTCCCTTTGATGACCACTGGCTTGGCCTGTGTCTATGCAAGCTGGTGCCTTTCCTGCAGAAGGCTTCCGTTGGCATCACAGTGCTAAACTTGTGTGCCCTCAGTGTGGACAGGTCAGTGCTATCAGACTCCTCAGTAACACAGACACATGAAAAACATTAACTTTGCTGTTATGAAATCTGAATTATAAGCTGGGAAAGTGAAAAAGAAATAAAGTTCAAAAATACAAAGGGAGAAACTTCATACTAATGTTTAGCTGTCTTAGTCATGGTCATATCATCTAATTTATAAAGATGCAAAGTAATCATTGTTTTATTTGTCCTTGAACAAAGTTACTAATGCTCAGAATTTACACGAGCAGCCAAAGTTTTGGAAACAGGTTATACGTAATTAGATTTATTTGGCAACCCCTAGAAATTAGTCCATATTTCACTTAGAGAGGATATGCTTTGATTTAGATTTATTTTTGCTTTAGCTTTATTTATTTAAGAGACTACAATGAAAACATTCCTTAACAATGACAGGATGACTAGATGATCACTTTCGGGAAAGCCATTGGCTCAGTACTACTTATGTGTTTGTTCTGCTGGATTTCAAAAGATCCTTTTGTTCCTGTTGCAAAACCCTTGCACTTTTGCAACAATTTTTTAAAAGATCATCCAAAACTCTTGGCACCCATAGTAAAGATGTGTATAATGCTTTAGAAATGCAATTGCTGTTATGGAGACTTGGCTCCAGTTTGCAAAGATATGGCCAGATGGGGACAATAGATGTTCTGGGGGTGGTACACAGAAACCAAAAGTGAGAACAAACTGTCAGTTCTTATGTGGAGGTGAGGAAGGCAGGGCCAGGAATGGGTGACAGGTATTTAAAAGCATAAATAAATAACAGTTGTAGCTCCTTGAAAAATACTGAAGTTTTTATATGGTGGGATTTCTCCATCTTGGGATCCCAACCCCTATTGGTGACACCACTGTTTGGTGACTCCAAGATGCCAGTCTTTGCTACTGTTCTTTAACAATGAGGCTTGAGGCTTTGGTATCTCTCTGACATCATAAACTTGGGTCCCCGTCCAGCCTTATTGGTCACAGAGTTGACTGTGGCTCAGTGGGAAGAGTGGTCGTCTTGCAATCTGAAATTTGTGGGTTTGATTCAAGCTCTCATGTTGCTGTGCCCCTGGGAAAGTCACAACCCCAAATTGCCTACTGATCTGCACATTGGCACATAGATATAAGTGTGACTGGTTGAGGCTCAAGTGTAAAGCACTTTCAGTGGTTGTGTGACAGGGACTATACAGTGCCTATAAAAAGTATTCACTCTCTTGGATGTTTTACCCTTTTTATTGCCTTTACAAATTAATCATAACAAAGAATAAGAAAATTGGCTTTTTTTTAACAAGAAAAATTACCAAAAAAACAAAAAAACAAAACTGTAACGATGAACTGAAAACTGATCTCTACAAAGTATAATGGCTGTTAAATAAATATATTTAACATAAAATCAGTGATTGCATAAATATTCACCATCTATGTCTGGAAGGTCCATTCACTAGTTAATCAGTATTCCTGGCTACCATTACATCATGAAGACAAAATAACACTCCGAGCAAATCAGAGAAAAAGTTACTGAAAAGTATAAGTTAGGGGATGGATACAAAAATCTCTGAGGCTCTGAGCATCCCCTGGAGTTCAGTTAAATCCATCATCAAGAAATGGAAGGAATATGGCCCATGTGTAAATCTGCCTTGATCACAACCTGACTGACTGTGCAAGAAGGAGACAAGTGAGAGAGGACACCTCTGACTACGCTGAAGGAGATACAAGCTTCAGCAGCTGAGATGGGAGAGACTCTGCAGACAACAGATGCTGCCTGGGTTCTTCAACAGTTAAAGCTTTATTGGAGAGTAGCAATGAGAAAGCCACTGTTGAAGATCCCTCAGATCAAGGCTCAACTAGAGTTTGGCAAAAGGCACGTGGGAGACTTCATGGTCAAGTGGAAAAAGGTCTTCTGTCTGATGAGACCAAAATGGAGCTTTTTGATCATCAGACAAGACGCTATGCTGGTGGACACCAAACACTGCTCATCACCACAAACACATCATCCTCACTATGAAACATAGTGGAGGCAGCATCATTCTGTGGGGATGCTTCTCGGCAGCAGGCCCCGAAAGGCTTATAAAAGCAGAAGGTAAAATGAATGCAGCAAAAAAATCCTAGAGGACAATTTGTTTCCATCTCTAAGAGAGCGAGGGCATCAACAACCCAAAGCATCCAGCTAAAGCTACACAGAAATGGTTTTAAGACAGCAAGGTGGATGTTCTGGAGTGGCCCAGTCAAAGCCCAGACCTCAGTCTGATAGAGAATGTGTGGCAGGACTTGAAAGGGCTGTTTACAGCTGATCCCCATGCAACCTGACAGAGCTGGAATAGTTTAACAGGAAGAATGGAGTAAACTGCAGCACCCATATGTGCAGCCTGATTGAGACCTATCCACATAGACTCCATGCTGTGATTGCAGCCAAAGGTGCAGCAACTAAATATTGACTTGAAGGGGGTGAATATTTGTCCAGTCACTTATTTTATGTTAAATATTTTTATTTAATTGTCATTATTTTGTAGAAATCAGTTTTCACTTTGACAATAAATTATTATTATTATTATTATTATTTTGTAAATTATCTTGTCAAAAAGCCAAATTTTGTTAATGATTGATTTGTAAAACCAATAAACAGGGTAAAACATCCAAGGGGGTGAATACTTTTCATAGGCCTGGTATAAATTCAGTCCTTCCACCATTCTACATGTTCTGAATCTTAAAATGTTTGCTCTTAGTGTAGATATGGGCAACTCTGGGTATTTTTCTGTAACCCCTTTCTGGCTTATGAAGATCAGCAAACACATGCCTTATTTACATGTTCTCCAGTCTTTCCTACTTTAAAGAGCGGCTAAATGAATATATAACACCATATACCTAAAATGAAAACTGAATTTAAGCTAATTAAATGTTCAGTGAAACAAAAGAAATATTTTTTCCTAATGTTGGATTTTGTTTCTCAGTATATAAATGTTCTCAAATTAAATCAATAAACATTGAATTCATGTTACTGCTTTTAGCACATCATCATAGGGCACCAGAAAATGTTGAAGATGATGTACATTTTGCAGCACTGCCAACATACAAATGCCCTCTATTCATTTCTTTGTCCTTTACGATACAACAAATATTTTTTTTTGCCCTCTAAAATGTCCCTGAAATACTGATTTTTACATTGAATCAGCCAAATGATGAAGACTAACACGCATCTGTCTTATTATTGGCTGACATAAATCATTTTACAAGGGGCGCTAATACTATATAATATGCAGACTTTGTGAAGTCAACTTTACTTGCTGTATTGATAGTCAGTATGCTGATGAGTTTGATAGTGCCTTAAAATACCTTATAATGAATAAATGAAGAGCTGTTGTTCATTGCCATGTCACTTAATGCACCATCAGGCTTCACAGATACAGTAAGAGGCGCAACCTGCTCTGAAAAGGCGCCAAGGTTCAATAAGCCAGACAGTTTTAATAACGTCCATTATGAGAAAGGCCCAGGAACTGTTCCGTTGCATTCAAAAGCATATTGTTCCCAGAATTGAACAGCAAATCTATTTGAGTACATATTACGAGCTATTTTAGTCACCTTTGCATCATTTCACTACTACACGAAGAGGAAAAGGTGGATACATTACCACTTAGTGAAATATAAATGCTGCCATGTTGTTCAACAGGGAAATTCAAATGTATCATGAAAAATATATTACTTTTGCCATAAAATCTTGATGCACGGTTTTACTAAAACATTTCGACAAGTGGTTTCCATTAATGAAACAAACAAGCAAACAATTTATTTAGTGCGCGGCAAACACAAGCCAACACACAGAGACCTCGCTGCCAACATGGGCCAGCCTGTTTGGAGGCTTCACAAAAAATATAAATATTAGATATTAAAAATAAACAATTGATCATCTCTCCTCATAAATTCCTAACATTCTGATCATCTGCTGACTGAGCATTTTGTTATGTTTGGCATGCTGGCAGGCTGAAAGTAATTTTTGTTAGCTGTGGCATTTTTCAGTACTGTTCAGTGATGAATCAGTCACTGAAAACAAACTACACAAACTACACATAAACATATGAGGTCATTTCCAGTTAAAATGGACATAAAAATCAAAGTTATGTGGATTTTTTTTAAGTTTACGTTTATTCACACATTAGAGATGGAACAGAATAACATTGGATGTCTGAAGGAGTCACCCTATAGGAGGCCCAAATTCTCACAGATAACAAATTAATTAGATCTTAACTTTAAGTTTCAAGTCTTCAAATCTAAAAAACAGTTAGACAATATCAGATTTCTATTCATCCTTCCATTATCTCCTGGTCAATCTGGAGTCGGATCAGTTGCAGTGGGAGGTGGCCAAAGTCGAGGACTTTGGTGGTCTGATCCTCGGCTACTCAGAAGCTGGCTTTCAGGATGTGGAATATTGGGTTGGTGCTGAATCATATCTTTCAGTGGAAATAATAAAATTAGTTTATCGTAAATAACCTTCCTGTTATCCATGTGTAACACTGACTGTTATGTTTGCATCTGCTTGTCACACAGGTACAGGGCCGTGGCATCCTGGAGCCGAGTGCAGGGAGTGGGCATCCCTCTCCTCACCGTCATCGAGATCGTGTCCATTTGGGTGCTGTCTCTCATTCTGGCAGTGCCTGAGGCTGTCTGTTTCAACATAATCACCTTCAGCTTCAACAACAAAACTGTACACACTTGCATGCTTGACCCTCAGACCGATTTCATGAAGGTAAGCTATTATATGTGTATTCTTTTTTCAGTTTTCAATTGAATTTGACTTTAACAGAAAAAAGTAGTAGTTTAGTTGGCTGAAAACTTGGCATATAGAAGATAATCTGAGGGATGATGCTTTACTGCGTTGATCTTTTTTATAGAGTGGGGTTTTTCTGTCATAATAAAATGCAAGAACTGAAAAAAATGAGTTAAAATAGTCAAAATACAAAGAAAAACTTTAAAAGATTGTTAGAAAACCTAGAGAGCTATTTATAAAAGATTACAAATCTATGTGGCTCCTTTGACATAATGTAAGAGGAAATATGAGTGGGATAAAAGTTAAACACTTGTCTTTAACACTCATATTAGTCTTATTAGGCAGTGTACCCAGACTTCCAAGCAGGGTGCACTTGCCAGTGGAGTGTACCTTGAAGCTTGGGAGAAGGTTACCCACCTCAAAATCCTGGCTGGGTTCTGTGGTGCTGGTTCTTATGGCACCAAAGAAAATAGGGATTTTTTTTTTTTTTTCAGACAACAGTTTTACCTCAGCATTCAGCTTTCTGACTGAAGAGAGATAAGAAGAATCACCAATAACGTGGTCAAGTTCAGAGTCTAGGCTTTTTTGGATAAGATGCCTAAATAATATTCACTTTCAGCCTGTGTCTCTCTTGTCACTCTCTGCAAAACTTTTAAAAAAATCCAGACTTGGTGTGATGAGTTCACAGTGATATGTCCAAAAACACAAACAGATTTTGAGTGCATGATCTCATCTGATTGGATGTACAAAGATAGTGTCACAGAGTCCTGAGCTCAGTTTAAATATACATTTAATTTTTAAATGTTTGCTAGGCGTAGGACGGCACACTCAGAGGTGTGCTGTGTTTAACACTCATCTGGGCGCAGTTATCTCCCTTAATGCAACACATTCACCAGTTTTGGGTTTTTCCGCATCCTATGTTAAAACAGCCTTATGTTACAGATGGATCCACTTATGCTGGCAGAGTTTCTGCTCTGAGGTAGAAACTAAAATAGGCCCTTTAAACTGTTTTTATAGACCACTTTAGGTCTTAGCTCATTTAGTTAAAATGCAAATAAGGAATACATTCACCAGCTGCTTTAAGTGCAGACTGCAGTAAACCACATTTCAGCCTTACTGTAAGTTTAAAGACTGAAACAATGGGCCTATGTTAAGACTGAAAAACTATTTCACTTTCTCCGAACCTAGGAATTTCTAAAGAAAAGAAAAAAATCAAATAGCACAATATTTGAAACCAATCTTTTTTCTTTACTTTTTGACCGTATATGCAACTAAAAAGTAAGCCAAGATAGTCAAGCTGTTTACAACGGTGCAGTGTTTGCACAGGGAAATGTGAAAATGAACCTGAAACATTACTGGACTGAAGAGACACAAAATCTGGTTACATGAAGTGAAAACAAACATAAAGCTCAGTGTCTCTATCATCTTAAAGACATAATATTTGTTTGAAACAGGAAAGTGTTTTTAATGGACAACTGATATGCATCTTGATTGTGTTTGGAAGCATTATTTATGTGCATTAATACAGCACTTAAGCAATCAACTCCAACATTATCTGCTTGTACAATAAATAACTAAAATTATTATGCATTGCAATAAAAAGAAAGTTCAACAAAGGAGACAGGTATAGAAGATATTCCAGTGTTGAAAAATTTGCAAATTCAGTCAATATTTTGAGTAAAGTCTCACTTTCAGATTTGAACACAGTAATTTTTCTTTCTGTTCTCTCTCTTAGTGATTGGGGTCTTTCCACATGCCTGATGCACATAATTGATTGCAGGCCAAGTGCAATTATGGGGCCTTGGCCCTCAAGTAGCCACATGTGCGTTTCCACATGCTCAAAACTGCTGTAATCTCTCCCAGATATCAATATATTGCAAATGTCTGAGAATCATGCTCCCTATATTATAGTTTAATTGCCACTTTGCTTTGGAATTTTCTATACCGAGCATGATGTATGGAGTGGTGGTTTTAGGCAGTGGGAGGTACTGAATGGATCTGTAGTAAAAAGACTATTGTGTGAAAAGGCCTGACTGGATTTTCTGATTTTCTCAGTTTTGAAGAAGCATATTTATCATACCTTTTCAGAACCACAGGCTTGTATTATACTCTGCATAATTGGAACCAGCTTGATTTGTTACTTCTAGGCAGAACTCCCATAAACTTCACTTCACATCAAAACAACAGCAACCAGATGGTGTTTTCTGGAGGTTTGATTGCAAAAGTGAGGTATCTACTGTTGCACCACGTCAAGATGAATAATGATTAATTTTCACTTTCAGGGGCACTTAAATACAGTTTTGGATGTAAATCATAGCTGCACCATAAAGATAGTTGAGTTAAAGTTCAGATGACTACTCTTTAGCTAAATATGTGTGTTAAACATTGACTGTTGAGACGCTTTCAGCCCCACAGATTCTCAAGCTCTATTTCTCAGGTGACCAAACTACTGTAAACCTTGAAATACATGCAGTTCAGATGTAACAGACTCCATCACTGTTTTTGCCTCCCTCTAGTTCTACACACAGGCAAAAGATTGGTGGCTGTTTGGCTTTTACTTTTGTGTCCCACTTACCTGCACCGCCATCTTCTACACTCTCATGACCTTTGAGATGCTAAACCACCGGAACGGCAGCCTTCGCATTGCACTCAGTGAACACCTGAAACAGGTTGGGTGATACTTTGGTTTTGTCTTCAAATAAACAAAGATTCAATCCCTCCTCTTCAAAGGTGGAACCTTATCTTCTGTTTCTTTTTGCAGAGGAGGGAGGTGGCCAAAGCTGTCTTCTGCCTTGTGCTGATCTTCGCCCTCTGTTGGTTCCCTTTGCACCTCAGCAGGATTCTAAAGAAGATGATATACCACCCAAATGACAAAATGCGCTGTGAGCTACTCAGGTAAGTTTTTACTGGAACAACTGTGCTTAAACCTCTTTTGTATGTCTTAATATGACTGTGGCATTGTTCTGTATCTGTTTTTATTTGCCATAGGAAGACACACTGCTCTAAGTAAATAGTACTTCAGCATAACCTTTCTATACATTTGACATAATATTCACAATTTAATATGATTCTGGTGTAAATGTATTCTGAGTTGTTAGCATGAATAGAAAAGAGCTACATAAGTTTAGTCATTTTACCAAAAAAGTTTCACTCACTTCTGCATCCTGAATGCTGACTGAAGGCAGCTCAATTTACTTTTTGATTATTTATGATATTATTATTTGACCCCCTTAAGGTTATTGAGCTTTAATTCCTAGATGGTCAAGTGATACTTAAATATCACTTGAACATCGAGTCAAGCTAAAAAACGAAATATATAAAATGAGACAAGGACTTGTCCTGATGCAACAGAATACTGAATGCTATCTGCCTCATCCCAATAAACACACAATACACACAAACAGGCTGACTTCAAAAGTGATATACAAACTTTAAAGGCATCATAGCACTTGATGTTCTCCAAAATGTGTTTCTTTTCCTAATATTTAGACATAAGTAACATACATTTCTCAATATGCCAATGCACGATCCTGATCAAAATCTTAAAACTTGGGAAGAAATTACAAATGCAGTGGCACCCTAGTGTTCTTAGGGATTAGGGACCATACTGCCACCACGAATACCTAAAATCCACACACTTGAGACTCCCTCTAAAAACACTTACGTACTGATTATCAAAAAGGGTATAAATAACTTACAGCATCCAATTTTAAAACAAAATCAAAATTTCATAGTTCACACTTGAATGAAAATAACTTCAAACCTAAATCTGCCAGATATATGAATAGTTTTGGTGCTAACTAAAGTGTGAATGGTCAAAAGAAAACCAGGAAAAGATTCAGAAACTTAAATCCTCTTTCTTTCTCATTTTGTTGCGAGGTTTGAATTTCAGCATGCAGCAATACTCCACAGATCCTATAAAGGGTTTTGCCAGACGCATTTGCCTGGCCAATCTCACATAGTAAAAGTATGGTCATAAAACAAGGACTGGTACTTTTGATAGTCTGGACAAGTGCTAAGTTCTGTTGGAAATTGACGTTAGCATTTTCATAAAAGCTTGCGGGAAGCATGGAGTGCTCTAAAATTTCCTGGTAGATGGCTGCACTGGCTTTGGACTTGAAAAAAACACAGTGGACCAACACCAGAAGATGACCTGTGAGGCCACTGGATGAGGGTGGCACAGACAGTTATAATGTTTAGGAGAGTCAGTGAACACTTTTTCACAGAAGTGCCAGTTATATTGGATGCATTTTTCCCCTTAATAAATTAATTAATCATTTGAAAACTACACTTTGTGAATAAAATTTCTTTAATGATCCAAAACATAACCCGTCCAGACCGATTGACAAGTTAGTATATAGTGGGATAAGTGGTTATATTGACAATGGATGGATGGATCTAAAACATTTTCAGTGTAACAAAAACAAACACTGAAAAATGTGTGGGGGCAATTATGTTTTGACATCACTACTTTCATAAAAAAAAAAAGAGCTCTCTAAGTGAGAAGACTATGATATTTTTCAGTGATTTTGGTCTTTTTTACAGTTTATCTTTTCGCCTTTTCTTCAGCTTCCTGTTGGTTTTGGATCACCTCAGCATCAACCTGGCAACAATCAACTCGTGCATAAATCCCATCATTTTATACTTTGTCAGCAAGAAGTTCAAAAACTGCTTCAAGGTGAGGTTCTCTCTTATTACACACATGTATATATACACATACATGATTATGTTTAACATATAGCCCCACATCATGTTTGTTTTGAGCTGGACTGGTCTGTAACGCAAACAGTGAACTCAACCCCCACGTCCATGACTCAGAGGCCGCAGTAGTGATGACATGTCATGAGCAACAAGCAAAAGCAGCGTGATGATATATGTAGTCACTTCACTGGCTGAGGTCACACTCTGCAAATGTCTGTCAAGGGAGTGTTACCCAAGATAAACCATGGCCTGACTTTGGAGGTTGAAGGGGCTTTGTGGGAATAAACGAGAGATAAGTCCACATATGGAAAAACCCAGTGATAAATACAGCCATGCTAAAATGTACATTTTTCTTCCCTTTTCATGTTTTCCCAGTCGTGCTTGTGTTGCTGGTGTTACTCAGACAACCAACTGAACAGCATTGGACTCGTGAATGGTACCAGTATCCAGTGTAAAAGTCCAGAACCCAACAACCTCCACACTGACAAAAGTATCAGGAAAGACAGCAACTGATTGCTCTCAGGAGTTTTTAATAAGTTTGAAACACAAGTAATACTCATTGGAAAATGTATATATGAAAATATAAACTTATATGAAAGTATAATTGGGACTTTGAAGGAACAATTCCATCTGGAAGAAAGAATATTTGGAACTGGAATACCAGGAACAAACGATGGAGTGAGTTTCCTGAACCTCACAGAGGGGCCAAGCTTCCTGAGAAAACTCCTGCTCTGTTCCCACACTCACGGACTGTGATACAGTGGCCTAAGAGGAAGAGAAGGATGAGGAGGAAGAGAAGGAGGACTCTTTAAAGGGATGCAGATGAACTCTATAAATTAATCTCTATCAGGAGCCAAGTGTGCTGTTCCTGTAAAGGTCAGCACCAATGGGAAGGATGCAACAAGAATGAAAAGGCTGTCTGCTGGCATCCAGGGAGAATAATGTTGAGACACGTATACATGCTGTTCCCAGAAGTTTGCTACTCACTGGGATTAATAACCAAACGGCTCAAACGATAATAATCATCAAGGCTGAAGGTTTGCAATTTAGTTGACCTATCCTCACTGCATTTATCTGGACTGACCCTTTATCTTTTTCTAAACCTTCAAGATTTTTACAAAAATAAATGGTGGCAGAAGCATAGATTAAGTGAAATGTGAGCACAGAGCTGCGTATAATAAAAGTAAAGGATTACAAGATTTTGTAGTGTTAAGAATCTTCCCAAAGAATTGACATAAGTCTACAGGATTATTGGTAACAGTTACGAACCTGCTGTTTGAAAACTCCTTTTTAAAGGGCATATATATGCAACCACTTTTACAACTTTTCATTTTAGATTGTATTTGGGATTGTAGTTCATGATAGTTATATTAATTTCTGTCTAAATCTGTGAAATATGTGAAAACAAATTATATGAAAAAAGAAAGTAGTCAAGAGTGCAGATGAAACTTGCTAAAGACAAAATAATGCACAACACAAAGACCACACAAGAAGAAAGTAGTCATGGAAACATTTCCTGTTTAAATGTGAGCTCATTAAGTGATAAAATTGTGTTTTTTATAGCAATTGTCCAGTAAGGAGAAGGAAGTCAGGAGAAATATGTTGTGAGAAGCAGAAGCTTGGAGATCCAACAGACAGGCACCATTCACAGGGATTTAAAAGTGCTCTATGGCAAGAGCGGTGTAGTTGTAATTTACCCCACTAGCAAAAGGCCACTTGTGACAAAACAAGCAAGTTTCTCCCAACAACCTTTTCACCAGGACTGACTTCTTTATATCAGCCAGTTATGCCGTGGTTATGCTGTGGTTGTGAATGGAAGCTGCCTGAAGTCTCTGGTTCAGGCAGCTTCCATTCACATCAGTGATTGTTTAACTCATGATTGTTTAAACTACACCATTGTAAAGCAGCTGTCAAAACATTTTTCAAGGGCACCACCTGTACACAAACTTGAGAAGTCCATCTACTATGTATCCCTTTTAAGCTAATCCACATGGTTGATAGGCAGATCTTAAAGGAAAATACTAATATACAACCCAATAGTTAGTGCAGTCAAACACTCTCTCCTTTATTTAGCTTAGACAATGAAAAAAAAGTGTCAGTTTGCAGCTATTCCTCCTTAGCCATGGAAAATGTTTGGAGTGAGTGGTTATTGATTTAATTTAATAATGCACTCCACGGTTTATTAGTTGACGTTTGTACTGAAAAAAACCCAAAAAGTAAAACAATGCATCTTTTATCGCAATAAACTTTATGCTAACGAACAACACTTGCAGCTGCCTCAATTGTCTGGCTGCTGACTCCCCTTGACCTATCAAGTCCTTGAATTGGCTAACTCTGGTGTCTTCAACTATCAGCTTAGGGTTGTTCTCTCTATTGAATCCTGGTGCAAAAGGTGTTTGAACTGAGAGACCATTTTATGGTAGGGTAAGGTAAACCCCACCCTCAATACTTTCATAAATCGATAACACTTTTCCTGCAAGAAGAATCTCTGGGGAAAGTACAAGCTCTAACTCTAAACTTTTCTTTGTTGTCAATAAGCAGCCACACATCCCCTAGACATGCTTGTCTTTGAAAGTTTGTTTTTGCCAAGAAAACAAACCATTTTCTGTTAAAATCAATAAGCAATCTTTCTTTGCAATATGCCATCACCATGTATGGTAGTGCTTTTTTGCTTTGAAAAAGCATGGCTTCAAAGATTCTTTTTACTTTGGAAAAGTGCCTTTTAAAATTGCTTGTCTGTTTTGAAGAATAATTGAATGGAATATAAGACTCAGTTTTTTTATTCTTAGAGTTTTAGGTTCCTTGGTTCAAACATATGATAATTGTCCATTAAGCTAATGAATAATGGGAGGTTTGCATTAACTCTCATGTGTACTGAAAATAAACACAAATTAGCTTTTTATCACAACACTGTGAATTTTACCATAGAAATGCGACAGTAAATATGTCATTTAAGCTTGTATAACCAAATGAACATAAATATCTTTAATTTCTTCACTTTTATAAAGTGTTATATCATAGTAGTAATAACTAGAATTTTACTCAGACAACATTAGCTTCTTCACATAACCAGTATGTTACAGTCAGAAGATAATTTTGCTTAAAATCCATACAGGCGCAATTTTAAATGAAGTAATGTATAGTAACTTATAGGACAGGAAGTAAAACTCAGCTACAATGTGTGTGGGTTGTGTAAAAGAAAACAAATAGCTAACAGCTATGAAACAGAAACATATTTAACAGTGAAGGGTTTTGCTAAGTATCAACATTGTGAACAACGTAATGAGTAATTCTTTAGTATAAAGAATAATATCTTGAATGTTTCTGCACTTTCAATGCAAGTACAGTGGACCCCCAGGAATTTTCACAGGGAGGTTAAAGACCACAACCGGCCATGAATGGCTAAAATTCTGGAAACTCCCTCCAAAAATGCCTCTTGTAATGGTTCAAACACCAAATATACCTTATCATGCAGTGATACACACAGTGGAAGCCATCTTGGCACTGCCACAGAAGCAATCCTCCTTATCGTCGCTTCTGGGAGTACAGCCTATCAGCGCCAAGGAAATGAAAGGCATTCCTGGATTGGTTGTTTTGCAAATGGCAGTCAATAGTGTGTCAAATAGCATTGCGCCCATGTATTTCAGCTTCACAAGCTGCGTTTTCTTTTGAATATTTTAGACATGCTCTAAAAAAAAAAAAAAATCCAAGAACACGCAAATGTTCCCTAAATAATTTCGTGTTGTGTTCCACAGAAAAATCCGCGAATACAGAACCGTGAATAGGCAGGGGTCAGTCCTCTGTACTTCCTTTGTAAGACAAAATAAATTCACCAGCTTTTCACTTTGGCCACTTTAGCTATAATTTCAGATAAAAAAATTAGACTTGGGACAAATATGTTCAACTACTTCTTAGCACCAAAGTAAAACATAAGTGTTTTCTGTGGTAATTGTACTCCAGTCAAAATAAGTTCCTTAAACTACCATATCTATATCTGTAATTTCTTTCATTGATATGTGAATAAATACAAACCTGTGAGTTTAAATGTATACATGCATGAACGTGCGCCATGACTTGCACACCTGGGGTGTTTTGCACACTTGTGTACAGAAGAACAAGCAATGTCTTTTAGCTAAAGTATTATTTTACCACTATTCATCAAAGTGATTTATGATAACCTGTGATCAGTACTATGTTTTCATTGTTTTACATATATGTCAGTGCTGCTGCTTAAACCAATAAATCGTTTTCTCTTCCAACTGTATCACTTTTTTTTATCATATGAAGATGTCATGCTGATTTGTCTAAGAAATCAAAGCATTTTTTTTCTGTTTCTCGTCTGTGTCTGTGTGAAAGAGGCGTCTGGGAGTGATTTAAAGCGCACTGTGACCTACTCAGAAACTGAGCCCTTAGGGTTGTTAATGTCAGCAGAGAGGATGTGAACCGCATGGATGTTGGGAATTCGATACACATACTTCACTTCTCATTTCTCCACCCCCCCCCAGACCAAAATTTGACCACAGAAAGGTTTGCATTAGTCATCTAATGTCAGAAGAGTATTAGATGCATCTGAAACTGAGTAACAAAGAGATAAAAACTTTTTTCTTTAGAAAGTAATTTAGTAAAGCACTTTTTTGCTTCTAATTTAAGTTTTAAGCCTATTTGTCATTTCTATATCATTTTACTCTGTTCAGGTCAAAAGGAGACATTTAACAGCACCATGTAGTGCACCTGATAACTATACTAAGCCAACAGCCCATTCTTGCAGTTACTTCATTATACTTTGTTTTAGAGATAAACTTTAGCCAAGTCATGCCATTTTGAAGCTATTTGATATCGTTCATATAAAATTATTCCTCGGTTATTGTATCATAACCCTGGAAGACCTGTTGCTAAAAACACTGGAAGTCATCACTCTATTGTCCATGATTTAAGGAGGCACAGAAAGAAAACTAAATAGACAAATAAATATTCGACTGAAAGTGGATAGAGGTGAAGGCAAATGCTCTGAGTGTGAGAAAAGCCTAAGGAGAGGGAGAATGATTTATTTCTGGAATTTGGTGGGAACCTTGCTTCCTGCCAACTATGAATTGAACTAAACCCAAAAACAAATAACAGAGGATCTCCAAGGGCCACAGAGCTTCTCTGTACAAAGCTCATACAGATTTGGTTGTTGATATAATAAATTTAGGCAACAGCAATGAATGACAGCTGTAGGACCAATTAGGACCAAATGGGGACAATGTTGTGTAATATGCCTTTTTTAGTTCATTATTTAGAAGAAGATGTTTGGGGAAAAGAAAGATTGTAGCTCATTCACATTTCTGCATTCTCAGCCACAAAGGTGATGGCAATAATCAAAATAAAGATTTAGAAAAATCCAAACTTTGTTTTGCAATGTTATTTATTCTTACTTTATTATTCAAAATGTACAATTTTTGGTTTTAAGTTGCAAATGCCAAATGTATTGGCCCTGCTAATAATGCCCCTAAATCAAGTGTAACTAAAAAAAAATTATCAGTGTGTTACTGAACTTTTCAGCCACATTTCAAAAATGGGAAAAATAAGAGAAGCTGTTATCCATATTTATCCATATTTACATGCACAGCAATAATTAAAGTTTAATACAGCTGGAAAGCAGGATGAAGACCCAGGTTTATCTTTCCACCACACAATGAGGAAGATGTTAAGGGAGATGAAATAAACATCACCAAAGCTCAGATGCTACTGCAAACAGAGATTTATTTATTCTAAAGTTTTAAACACATTTCCTCCACCAGGCTCACCTGAGATTAGTTGGTTCTGACCCCTATATAGGACACAGAGCGGTATAGAGGGTCGTGTTGTTGTGACCTGAGCATAAGAAACAGAGACTCTCAAATGTAAAAGTGAATATGAAGCAGTTGGACAGAATGTGGTATTCAACTCAATTCAGTTTATTTAAATAGTGGCAATTCACAACAAATGTCGTCCCAAGGCACTTTACAAAAAAATAATTTTTTTTAAAAAATTCAATTATACATACATTCCACTTGATCCTTGTTATCAAACAGTACAATAAGCTCAATTAATTATTCAAAGTAGTTCAAAAAGTTTCTAAGGAAACCCAGCAGATTGCATCAAGTCATTGACTTGCAGCATTCACTCCTCCTGGTACTTACTTAAAATAAACTGTCCCCTGATCTGGGAATGTTAACTCCCTAGAGACTTAAAGAAGCTACACAGGGCACTTAATGGACAGAAACAGAAAGGCTTTGTCCACATTAACTTTTTTATTTTTAGTGCTACTAATTTTAAAACGATGTAACTGATTTAGCATTTCAGCATCCTATTTTTTCATGTGACAGTTTTCATATACACTAAAAGACTAAAATACAAACTATGCTCTCCCTGGATCAGCCACAGTCCTATGTCCTCTTTTATGGTCTCTTCAGCTAACTGTTTAGGATTTATGTCTGGGGACTGATGTGCCCATGGGAAAAGATTGACTTTGTGTCGTTTGAACCATTTCTACCATAATTTGGCCAATCTTTACCCTGCTGAAATGTGCAATGAGAAGCCGGTTTAATTTTTCTGGCACAGGCGTACAGATTTTTATTTAAAATGTCCTGATATTTCAAAGGGTTCAAGATGTAATTCACTTTAACAAGTTTCCCAGTGCCTTTGTGATGGGAGGAGAAAAAAGATTTTTTTTCCCTGCAATTAGATTTATGTAAGTAGATATTTAGTGGCCCCTTCCTAACTTATGAAGATCATCCCACATTTGCCTTATTTGAATGGTATGTTCACTTGATTTCCCTGTTTTAAAAAGAAAGAAAAATGGTTCTTGACTTGAAAAGGTGGACTGCCTCCAATGGGTTAGGGGTCAGTCTTTGCCTCAAGCAGAGTTTAAGTATCTTGGGGTTTTTCTCACAAGTGATGGTAAAATGGAGTGGAAGATTGGGGCTTGTAATCCAAGTGCTACTCTTGTCTGCAGTGGTGAAGAAAGAGCTGAGCCAAAATGCAAAGGTCTCGATTTACCGGTCTGTCTATGTTCCAGGCCTTACCTCCACACATGAGACATGGATCATTACTGAAAGTATGAGATTCCGGATCCAGGTAGCTGGAATGAGCTTCCTCTGGAGTGTGGCTGGTCTCAGCTTTGGTGATAGGGTGAGGAGCGCCATCACCACAGGGAGCACAAGGGGGCTCAAAGTAGAGCTGCTGCATTTCCACATCGAAATGAGGTGAGCATCTAATCAGGATGCCACCTAGGCGACTCCCGTTGGATTTTTTTCTGGGCATTCCCACTGACAGAAGATAACATGGCAGACCCAGAACTCGCTGGAGGGATTATATATCCCGTTTGGCCTGGGAACACTTTGGAATCCCCCAGAATGAGCTGGAAGGTGGGAGGGAAGGAAGGAAGGTAGGTGGGTGGGTGGGTGGATGGATGGATGGATGGAATTACAAAAAATTCCTATAGCAGACATCCTTCTGATGACCTGATAAAAGGCTCAGTTAAAGATATTCTTCTGTTAAAGGAATTCAATTTTAATTGTTAATGGTGCCAGTGTAAAAGTTGCATTTTCTAACTTTTTAAATGTGAGATTAGGTAACTGTTATGAGAAATGAAATTGATCCTAAGGCTTTTTACACATTTCTCAGTTATCTGCCAATGAACACATTTATAAAAAAAAATAAATCTTACAATAATCCCAATTTGGAAAGAATCATCACTCTCAAAACAACAGGAATGATTTGGTTTAAAGGTGAAAATATATTTTTTTTATTTAACAACAATCACATTTTGACATATCGACAAGGCTCGCCTCCCCCATCTCTCTCCTGTTTTTGTTCCAGCACAACATACAGGATGAATTTAACAGAAACATTCCCATTAAGTCAGAACATTTCCCAACCAATAAAGGCCAACATGTTCAAATAAATACACAACCGTTTAAAGTAACTGTTTAAGTACGGAGGTGCAATTTAAAAGATAGATTGTGTCATGAACTGGACAATATGTCTCCTCCTTTTGTTCTATATTGGTGATTGTTATTCTTCAGATCCATCCATTCTCATTATCTATTTATGCACATTTCCTACAAGACACGTCCTGTATGAGCTCTTATATGATTCTGTCAGACGTGAAGGCTTCCACATCATTCATGCCTAAATGCGCATGGGTTCGATCAAAAGCAACATATGTTTATCTACCCTGCCCTTAACATCACTGTACACTGTGTGCCACTTCACACTGACAATCCCTCTGAGCTATCAGCCATGGTGCTCGCTTGCAGGACGTGTGGCAAGGACCATTTCTAATTTATAAAAGCCAAAAGGATCGATTCAAAATTCATGAACAATCTGTCCTGCAACAACCAGTGATTTCAGTGACTGTGGGGCTCAGGAGATATGGTGGAACAGTCAGGAAAGTTCTGCCTCCCTTAATATTGTACAAAACTGTGCGAGCAAATGTACTTATGCATGCACAAGAGGAAAACAGACTCGAGGTAGGTTCAAATTGCACAATGTATGCTCTAGAAGCCAGTACATTCTAAGAAAACACTAAAAGTGACTAAAAAGTCAAAAAGTTAAACATTGTGATGATGTCAAATGGTTATTTTTTTACTTTAATATTATGTTATGTTCAGACTTCTTGAAAACATCTATGTGAATTAATTTCTTAAATTCTAAACCTAAAGTGCAATCTATCCACAGTTTCATAAGTAAATTTGACTAATTTCTTACTTTCTATTTGTGCAAGTGTGCAATATCTGGAGGTTAAATTAAGTTTAACTGTCTCAGTTATTAATAAAACAAGTATTAGCTGACAGAACATGCAGCCAACCAATAAAATGCTGTTCTGATCCCTTCTTGGCCTTAACAGTATAATATTTAGCTATTAAAAGGACATTTATTTAGATGAACAAAAATGTTATTATAAAAGCTTGTTTTTATGACTCGCTGAAATTCATACTAGAGCAAGTGTAGCTTTTTTAAATACACACATTCATAATCAGGGCCGGCCCTAGCCACTTTGGCGCTCTAGGTGAGATATTGTGCTCCCCAGTCTTTCCACCGATTTACATACACTTACACTCAATACTTTGATTTTTTATTTTATTTAGAAAAAATATTCACCAATACACAAATTACCTGCAAATCGACAATATTCAAAATATTCTGACCTGATCACTTAGAGGATATGGCCAGTCAGCAGGGTCTGTTGGTGCACTCTTTATTTCCGATGCATGGTTGAACTCCTGCGAGGAAGAGGCAACAGGAGCAGTGCTTGATGCAGCAACTGGGCCACACAGTGTGATGTGGAGTCTGTGATGTGGAGAGCCAACAGTAGGACCGCTTGGTGGTGTTGCAGAAGGCCCAGGGGTGGGATTTTAATATGTCAATAATGCATCTGAAGAGAAAAAGAGGTTCCAGAAATAAACGTAAAAACATAAGAAATGTGTTATGTTCACTATATTGTAGATGTAAAATACACAATGAATTTTCTGAGATGCCGTTTCAATCAGATTGAAGTTATCACAGTGAAATGCAGAATTCAATGAAGCAATACACTTCAGTAGTATATGGGAATGCAAAATTGATGCTAAGTTGACAATAGTGTGTACTGTTTTGTAATGAGCTAGCACAGCTGACTTGTTTTTGCTAGTTTACAGTTTTTCTTGATTGCTCTGACATATTAAAGAAACTGGGATCCTTTCAATTTTCATCAAATTCTCTTCCAAACATATGAACTATTTCTTGTTGGTCTGACACATCTCCCTCATCCTTTTGCTAAAATGTTAACACAGATGTCATTCAAGCAGTCCAAACTCCATTGTTTTAACCATGGTAACCAAACAAAATCATATTATTTTTATTTTATTCATTTCTTATTCGCCAGTATATCAGTTTTCAGCCACAGTTTAAAAAATTTATAAGAATCTATAAAATTTGCATTAAAGCATTTTTGATTTTGGATGCAGTTTTTTTGAAATAGCCGAGAAAGAAAACAATGACAAGCAGCGCACAGAGTGCTGTATTTTGTTGTCCATTATTTGCAAGTTGTCTTGTTTGAAAGCAATAACTTTGACCGGAAGTGCCGATGTTTAGGCCTGCGTGTACTTATTGAAGTTGCATCCCTCTGTACTCATGATACACACTTAGTAAACAAGCTGACTCTATGTGAATCTCACCATTTAAAAAATAATAACCACGGAGCTTTCAAAAATTAGAAACTTAAAACTGACGAACGTTTTTTATATGTAATAACTGACATCACAGTGCCATCTAGTGGTTGCAAGTAATAAACGAGAAACAGAAGCAATGGAATTTGACAGAAATGACTGGGTTTAGTCCATGTCTTACATCCGGTGTCTGAGCCGGTAGAAAGTGACTACCCGTGAGAGAGGGGTTTATTTATAATTGTCGATTTGCTCGTTGACAGGATAAACATCAATGACACATGAATACAAGCAGCTGCTGGTTAGTGCACAATTTAAATTTGTGACATTCTGCAGATTCCCAGATTTTATTGATACAAAGAAGTCGGCATTGTTTTGTGGTATCAAAATAGCCATCACATGTTTGTTAATTACAAATAAACTCAATTTGTCCGTGGGCTGACCAAACAGCCTGAGAGTGTGCATTCATTCGATATACGCCACCCGTATTCCAGTGGGTGCTCTCCTAAATAATCAGCCGGTGGATCATCTGGGAAAAGTGATTACGAGGCAATGTTGGAAATGTTTACTTCTTACGTTTTTAGCTGGTGTGGCACGACCTATCAGAGCAAGGTTTATCAGAAGTAAATGAGCAATCTAAAACTATAAACTACAAGCGTTTTGGTTGAAGCACAAGATGCAATTTACCATAATCTGCAGAATTACTGACATAAAATATTTAGGAAAACGATTTATGCATGTAGGCATCTCTGCTATGTTTATTTCAGACTGAACAGAGCATTATGGATCTGCAAAAACTGATGCAAACCCGGCACCATGACAAATGGTTTGCGCTCATCCCTTACTGATCCGCAAGAAGAGGTGGGTGGAACACCCAAAATTGGGCTTCAGTAAAAGTAGCACTAATTCACCATATTTTTACTCAAGCAGAAAAAAAAGGTGCCCACCCAAGAACTTACTGAAGTAAGAGTAAAAAAGTATTTCTTAAAAATGACACTCAAGTACTCGAGGGTCATGATTTAAAAAATTATATAATCTGAAAGAAAAAAAAAACAAAACAAAACAGGAGGTTGTGTGCAAAATCTGTAGACTAAAATAATAATATAAAAACACACACACACAATTAACATGATTACAAAAATATATTCTGACGTAAAAAAACATTTTCTAAATAAATTTCTTCAAATATAATACTTATAAAACTTCATTATAATAATCATGTAAATAAATAATTAATTTGGCGCCACTGCTTTTCGACAGATGTTTCCGGAGATAAATCAAGAGATAGCCCTATTTTCACTTCAATTTCGGTCGGCGAGCCGTCAACGAGCGGACCTACTGAGTGTCCAATCGAATTGAAGGCGGAACTGTAACAAGAGAAACCCGGAAGAGTACGCTTAGTTACGGTTAGTTGTTGTTAGGAAACTTTTATCTACCAACGTTAACTTATTTTATCGTCTATAATTTTTTTTAAATGTCCGATGATTTTGTCGTTTTATTCCGACGTGTTTATTTATCTGTAGCTTTAAGTTGTTCAGGAATCATGGGTAGTCAGTTCGGTTTGTTTACATGGTGAATCAGCTGACAAGCTAACGTTAGCAAACTTGAGTCACATGAGTTTTTAATAAAACACCAGTTGTGTCCTCTTAGATGAAACGTGGTGTTAGTGAAGGACTTACAGCGTAGCTGTACAACAGAAGGATTTGTTGGGATAGCACCAAGTAAGACATTTGGAGTATGTTAACCGGAGACTAACCGCTATAGAAGGCAAAGGTGTTAGCTACAGGTTCCTGTGTTTGTCATTGGATCAGGGGCCTGTTTTAAAGGCCCCGTGGTGCCTTCATGACAAGATGCCCTGCTCCTGTGAGGACTGGAGAAGATGGATTCGGCCGCTGGTCGTTGTGTTGTATATTTTACTGCTAATAGTCGTCTTGCCGCTGTGCATTTGGGAGCTGCAGAAGTCTGGAGTAAGTGCACAGTCATTGTGGGAACCTAATAATTACCACCTGTAAAATATGTAACGTAATGATTATTGTGATACATAGACTTAAGAAACAATTGATAAACTGAAAGTGAATTTAGTTGTATGTTCTCAAAAGCAGAATATTATATACTTTTTGCTGTTCAGCTTGTTTTTTGGGAGGAGGGGGAGTAACGCTGATGTAACAGGCTAACTCGTCAGGCAGTCTGCTCAGGTAGCGAGCCTGCAGTCAGCTCATTTACCGACATGGTGCTTGTATTCTGTAGGCTGTTGTTAAAACACAGTTACCTTAACAGAAGTGATAGGTGGTGCTAGTTTAATTTGTACATCATAATTTCCGTTTTTTTGCAACAGGAAATATTCATAAACTTCCAAATTTGTCTTTTTCTTCTGTGAGGGGAAGTGTAGGAGCCCTGTTTCAATTAGTTGATTGGCAGTGTGCAGCAACTGGTAGAAGAGGGGGCAGTTCTGTGTTATGCCAACTCTTTCCCTTGAATATAATTTAAAGGACTTTAAATTGCAGGAATGTTATGTGTTCAAAAGTTTTGCAATTTTTACACTGAAAGTTTTCTAAACCTGAATAAACTTTGATTCCAGTAATGGGCTCATAGCTGGCTGGGGCATTTCTAGTCAGTATGATATAAAAGCTGACTGCAATGAGAATTCAACACACTGTATTTCTATTTATATTATTTTCTTCATCTAATAACAGGTTGGAACTCATAACAAAGCATGGTTCATTGCTGGGATTTTTGTTTTCATGACCATACCTATATCATTATGGGGCATTCTCCAGCATCTGGTGCACTACACCCAGCCAGAGCTCCAGAAACCTATTATCAGGTCAGTCATGTCTGCTACAAAAAAAAAAAAAAAAAAAAAAAAAAATAAAAAATTCTCAATTTTTAACAGCTTTTTTTTTTTTTTTTTTTTTTTTTTTTTTTTTTTTTTTTTTTTTTTACTATCATCCACTTTTCTTATTATTTTAGGATATTATGGATGGTCCCAATCTACAGCTTGGACAGCGTAAGTCAAATTATTTAATAAAAAGAATTTTTGTTAGACATGCATAGTTCTTAAATGTTAATATTTAAAGAATAAGAAGCATTGCATTCTGCAAAAATTACTTAAGACAATTTTTAGTGCTCCACCTGCTTCATATTTTCCTTACCTACACTGTCTTTTTTTCTAGTGGATTGCACTAAAGTACCCCAGTATAGCAATTTATGTGGACACGTGCAGGGAATGCTACGAGGCCTATGTCATCTATAACTTCATGACTTTCTTGCTTAACTACCTGGAGCGTCAGTATCCCAGCTTGGTGATGATGCTGGAGGTCCAGGAGCAGCAGAAGCACCTCCCTCCGCTCTGCTGTTGCCCACCTTGGCCAATGGGAGAGTGAGTTCCATCAAAAATAACACCAGCTTTACAGTTGTAAAAAAAAAAAAAATATATGGTGCTTCCCACTGTGATACTGTTCGTTATATATTTAAGATGTTAAAGTACTGATTAGATTTAAATTTTGTCTGAATGATTGATACATATAATATTTAATTGGGTTAATTTACCTCCAGATCTTTACTCCAACCTTGTAATTAGATTTCAATTTGGGAAATTATTGATCCTTTGTTGTTGTTTTTTTTTTTTTTTGCTTCGCATAATTTAAAAATAACTTATTTTTAGGAATGTTGAAGACTCTGCTGGTGAAAAGTTCTGTGATTTTACCCGCTTGTTTGCTCAGATTTGTCCTATTTGCAATAAGTTAGCCACAGTCATACATCTGTATTTGTTATAAATGCAGTCATGGTAAAAAGAAAGCACGTTTCAGTTCTAATGTTTTACGTATTGAGACATAAGTTAAAAATATACTTATCTTCTATGTCACCACTGAGCACCTTACATTTTGCCATTTAGCATGTTTACTTAGCATAAAGTTTGACTCAATACAGAAAAACTCTGTCAATATTAGGGCAACACACAGACGCACAGGACATACAACCATGCATGCACGCATTCATACGTAAGGGCAATTTAGAGAGTCCACTTAATCTGACAGTCATGATTTTGGACTGTGGGAAAAAAACTAAATAAAAGGGATGCACCAGGAAGCTCACCAATTAAACAAATAAATGCATTTTATTAAGTAATTTTAGGCTACTGTAAACACTTCTTTAAAAACGAGTTTAGTAGTTTGGTGATTTTCTACAATGTGCAGACAGAAAAACATCAGCAAGACCTTTAAAAGAGTGAGCATTACTGTCAGTCAATCTGGGAAGTATAATCAAGGTGATTCCTGATCATTTTGAAAGCTAAATCTTTTCTAATGCAGCACAATTTTGGTTTAGTTGGGTTTATTGCACCCATAAAACAGGACACCTTTCAGGTAACCATGAACTTATCAGTTTGTAAATTGTTTGTGAGGTCATCCATCTGACTACTGAATTTGTTAAATGAAAATTTGCTGTGTGGTGTGTTGTTGTTCACCTCAGACAGCATTTCACACTTACTTTGATACCTGAAGTGTTTTTATTATATCTCTTGGGATCTGAAAGATTTACATCTTAAAGAACCTTCTTTGCAAAACAGCTGTGTGTTGCTTACTTTGCTCACCTATTTTCAAATAAAGGGTAGTTAGGCTAAAGCTTTTCAAGTAGCATTTGCTGATTTTATTTATTTAATTTTATATGTTCTGATTGGGTTAGAATATTTCCTGCTAAGCGGTATGGCTGCAGCTAACGATTATTTTCGTAATCAATTATTCTATCCAATATTCTGACGATTAATCAAATAAAAAATGATTGCACTGCAGATTTTTTTAACCACTTAAGATTATTTTATACAATATTATAAATACATGAAGTTCAAATAAACAACTAATTCAGTTCCTTTTTTAGATAAGAAACAAAACATTTCATGGCATTCCTTTAATGAATGCTTGATCGTTTGTAGAAAAAGATGCATCTGCAGCTAAAAAAAACTACATCAAAAAAGCTCAGCCCTCTCTGCTTGACTTAACATCGATACATTGTAGGACTGATTTGGTGATTAATTTTTTTGGATTAACCAATTAATAATTGGATAGCAAAAGGTTCTTTATAGGAGATTTTTTTTTTTTTTTTTTTTTTTTTTTTTTTGACAGAATTTGAACCAGGTGAAGTTTAAAACTGCCACTTGAGTAGTTCTGGGTCGAACAGATTTACAGACAAAATAACATTTTTATCTTAAATTCAAAATGTTTATATTATTTGTAAATTTTGGCTTAATTATGGCTCTGAATGTGTTCTTTCAGAAAATCGCCTTTTTTAAGTCTGTATCGTCCAGTTAACGATTAATCAATTCAGCCCTACTTGGCGGTACTGATGGTTTTTACTAGGGCTCATTATCATTGGTCGTTTGGCCTCGTCTTCAGTAATTTCTCCCTTTTTCTTGCTTAACCAGGGTGTTGCTGTTGCGATGTAAACTGGGAGTGCTGCAGTACACTGTGGTAAGACCCGTCACAACAGTGATTGCTTTGTAAGTAAATTCTAATTTTGTGCACCGAATTTATCTTTAACTCAATTTGTGTGACGTTTGATGTAGTGAGGTATGCATGTGTTTCCTGCTAGGATCTGTCAGCTGTGTAACGTGTACGACGAAGGCAATTTTAGCTTCAAAAATGCCTGGACATACCTGGTTATTTTCAACAACATGTCACAGCTGGTAATTATGTTGATGCTCTTTAAAACAACCGGCTGTATCAAACTTTAGGTCTTGGTTGACACTTCTCATTTTGTTCCAGTTTGCAATGTACTGCCTGGTTCTGTTCTACCGAGCTCTTAGGGATGAGTTAAGTCCCATCAAACCAGTGGGGAAATTCTTGTGTGTCAAAATGGTGGTGTTCGTCTCATTTTGGTAAATCTCTCTTTATAGCCCTGAACTGAGAATATTTCATCTTAACGTATGTATGATCTGTATCTGAGGAAACTGAGGATTTGTAAACATTTCCAGGCAAGCTGTGTTGATTGCTTTGCTGGTTAAAGTGGGAATAATCTCAGAGAAACGTACCTGGGACTGGCAGAGTGTGGAGGCTGTAGCTACCGGCTTACAGGTAAGTCAGCGTTGTTATGAAGCGGCTGAAATACGTCTAATATTATTGTTGTCGAACAAACCAAGCTGTATTATTTCCTTCAGGATTTCATCATTTGTGTCGAGATGTTTCTCGCAGCCATCGCCCATCACTTCAGCTTCACCTACAAACCTTACATCCAGGAGGCAGAGGAGGTCTCCTGCTTTGACTCTTTTATGGCCATGTGGGACATCTCAGATGTCAGAGCAGATATTTCTGAACAAGTCCGTAATGTTGGTAAGTCCTGCATAGTCGCTAATGTGCAGGTGTATCTCAATAAATTTGAAAATCATGAATTGGTAAATTTATTTCCGTAACTTAATTCAAAATGGAAGCTCAGGTTGAATCATTATATAAATGTCATATATTACAAAAACATGTTTCTGTAAGTTTTGATGCTCAAGGCTTACAGCTACTGCAAACTAAAAACTCACTTCTCAGAAAATTAGATTATTACTCAGGCAGGGACTTTAACATGTTAGTTTCGACTAATTAATTACATTGATTTTGATGGGTTAAAAATTTTATTGCAGTTAATTGCAATAAATTTTGTTACATACAAAGGTTCCAGCCAGAACCGTTGTGTTCACTCACTTCTGGTACGCCGTAAATCTGACACAGAAGCGACATCCACAAACAATGGTGATGGACGACAAAGCCGCTTCTCTTGACCCACTAGGGTTCATTTTTGCTTCAAAAACCGATCCGATGGGAGGCTGGAAAAGGCTATTGTGTGCAAGTTGTGCAAAGGAGTTGGCCTATCACCGAAGCTATTCAAGCCTAAAGTACCAACTCCATGCCCAACATGTCACAGCAAGCACAGAATCACAAACACTGTCAGCGTCCACAGTTCACATTTGTAAAGGATTTTTTTTTTTTTAAAAGTTGCATGAATAAGATGTGAAACACTTTCTGATGGTTGAAGAATAGAGTGAAATATTTCAAGCATTTATTTCTTGTAATTTTGATAATTATGTCTTACAGAGAATGAAAACCCAAAATGTCCCAGAAAGTTAGAATACTGTATAAGATCCACAAAAAACTGATATTTTAAGCAGAAATGTCAGGCTTCTGAAAAGTATGTTCATTTCCATGCTCTCAGTGCTTGGTTGGGCCTCCTTTCACATGAATGACTGCATCAATGTGCCGTGGCATCGAGGCGATCAGCTTGTGGGTCTGCAGAGGTGTAACAGCAGCTGAAGTTGCTTTGATACCGGCCTTCAGGTTATCTGCATTGTTAGGCCTGGTGTCTCTCATTGTTCTCTTGACAATACTCCGTAGATTTTCTTTGGGGTTAAGGTCAGACCAGTTGGCTGGCCAATCAAGCACAGTAATACCATGACCATTGAAACAGCATTTTTGGTAACAAGTACTGCTGAAAAATGAAATCAGCATCTCCATGAAGCTTGTCAGCAGAAGGAACTGTGGTAATTTCACACTGAATCTAAGTCTCTGGGACCTTGATTTCCAAATGAAATGCAAAACTCGCTCTCATCTGAAAGGAGGACTTTGGACCACTGAGCAAAGGTTCAGTCCTTTTCCTCCCCTGCCCAGGTAGGACACTGCTGATGTTATCTCTGGTTTAGGAGAAACTTATCACAAGGAATGACACAGCTCTAGCCAATTTTCTGGATACACCTGTGTGTGGTGTCTCTTCAACCTTTAACTCCAGTCACGGTTAATACCTTGTCAATATTCCCCAAGCTCTTTATCATAGTCTTTTTAAGAGTATATATGAATAAATAAAAGTATAAAGTCTTTATTTACACTTTTCATTGTAATAATAATAATGAATGTGTGGAGTGGATCTGGCAAGAATTTCATGTCAACCACACCTTTAGAAATATACATCATAAGAAAATGTGTTCAGTACTTTTTTTTTTTTTTTTTCTCCTGCTGTACATCACTTAGTGAGTAATAAATAGATACAAGTTTCACTTTTAGAATTGAATTAGTGAAATAAATTCACTGAGCTATACCTGCCCTTCAAACATCTTCAGAAACAAGCGTTGAAAAAAAATGCTTCAACGTGTTTTTCGTGGACTTATTTGCAGGAAGGACAGTCATGGGTCGCCCAAAGAAGTCCTACTTCGGCGAGGCACAAAATGACGGCGAGCGATCTGGGCTTCTGTCTTCAGCATCTCAAGACGCCATCACAGAAGCTGCAAGCAACCAAGGCCAGTACGAGGGACTAGGAAAAACCCTCACACCGCATTCCTTATCAGCACCTGCAGGGTTGGACTCGGCTGTGTGGGAGGAAGGTTATGACAATAGAACTGACTCAACCCAAGATAACATAAGGACGGCTCATACCAAAGAACCAGAAGAGGCGGATCTCATAGTCATCACTTAGGTTGGTCTAGTGTCTATATGACTTGGCAGGTCCCAGGTCCAGAGCTTAGGTAAACAAAAGACACTAAAATGATTAGGATCAGCAAGAAATTTTCCATCCAATGAAAAATTAAAAGGACCTCTGTGTTAATGACAGCTGTACGAATGTTCTGTCGAAGGTTTGGTCTTACATGGCATATTAACACATTTTTATGTTGTATGAGAAAATGCTTGTGCTCAAAAATCTCACAATAAAATCCATTATAGCCGTGATAACGTCAGGAGCATGTCTGATCCAAGGACTGTTTCTGTAGCCTTTCAAATCACTCTGTTAGCAACGTCTTTATATCGATTCTGACAGATGAGTGGCTTTTAAACATTTTTATCAGGATGCGCTTGACTTGCTTTTCAGCATTCAAGGGGCTACATTTCTTAAAGTATGTAGAATTCCCCAAAGCTGCATTTTTGGAAAAGGGTGTTGGAACATTTTAAAAGGAAAATGTTTCCAGATCCAGGAATGAAGCACTGAGGCAACATTTTTCTTCTCTGGATGCAAACTGTTTGCATGGGTAGATTAGATCAATGCAAGATTAACACACCTGCCATGTACTGCATTTTATAAATGTGTTAGTACATACAGAAACACTAATTTAAATGTAAAACATATAGAGCTCAGCAGTACAATCAGCTCTCTGTAGTTAACATACTGTAAATGCCTCAGTCTGTACAACTTGATCTGTGTTAAGCAGAATCTGATTCCCTTTTCCACCCTGGAGGCCTTTTTTTTTTTTTTCATTAATTTAGCAAATATAGTCAACACCATTTATTTTCATAATTACATCTTCAATTGATGTTTTCCCTTTAATATTTAAAACTTTTTCCACTAATATGGTGATTGGAACATTGATTTGTTCAGGTCTGCTGACAATTTTATTGTTAAGATAGCACACAACAGCTTGACATCATCTATGACCTGAGTTCATGCATGTTGTTGCCTTTTTTTTTTAAAATAAACCTCACTGGAATATATCAAATCTGATGTAAATACTCAACTAAAAAAAAATATAAAATGTAAATATCAATAAAAACACCAAAAACAAGATTTTCATTGTGTTTTAAGAAAAAAATCCACATGCATCGGTGAACAGTTTTCATAAACATTTTTACAACAACTGGGTCCATAAGGACAATTTAAATGTCACAGTACATTTTTATATGCACTATGAAAAGGTGGACATGAATATTACTAGGAAAATCTAGCACAGTTCCGTAACAAGTGCACTTAAAAACTTTGCCATGCAGGTCATTCCTTGAAAAAAAGAAAACTACAGCTAAATATTTTCTTACCAGAATAAACAAAATGTGTTATAATATATTTCCTGCAGACTCTGTAATAATGGAGCACCTCTAAAAATGTATAAAACGATGCTACAACATAGGTTTTAGTCCATCTGCACAGGAGTGTTGTCTAAATGAGCGGAGATGGAGATGGTGCTTTTGTGAAGCTTCACAGCGAGACGGATCCAGTCTCCAGCTTGGACTTCCAGGGGCTCCTGCAGAACAACAGCTGCCTGCTTCCAGTGAGAGTTCCGGCTGAGAGTGCTCACGCTGACGTCCTGGTCCAAGTGGATCTGGTACCAGAAGGGAATCGCAGTAACCCTGCCTCCAGAGATGGCCTGCACCTGTGTGAGATAGAAATCAGTGATTAATAAGAGTATCTGGAAAATTTCATTACAGAAGTGCCGTAAGAAGCACCCAAAATAAATGATGCACTGTGTTTGAAAATGATTCTCATGGTGGATCAATGGATGTTTTACCTTGACTTCCCTCTCAGTGTAGTTTGTGTTGGTATCCATGAGGTTCAGAACAAAGAGCTCCACAGCCTCACTGAGATGTCTGCACTCCAGAGTGGAAAAATCCAAAAAAACATGAACCGGGACCTGCATGAGATGACATTTCATTTGAAAAACAAGAAGCAGGTCCAAATGTTATAATCTTTGAGCTTTTTCTAATGTATATTGGAGCAAAATTATACATGTTTCTCAGCCACATGTTTTTTTTATAGCCATCCACAAATTTATTGCATATTCCTATTTGAATATTTGACCATTCCTCATGGCGGAAATAACAGAGTTCACTTTAATTTTTTGGTTTCCTGGCATAGACTCCGCTTTGAGGTGTAGTCCAAACATTTTCCATAGGCCTGAAGTTTAGGTTTCGGACAGTCGGCATTTAAAAACTACATTTGATGTTTGTTTGAAATCATTGTGCAGTTGGAACACGCAATAGTGTCCAAGTTTCAAAGATCTGATCCAAACTGTCACCGTTGGATAAAAGGAAGTTCAGGAACAACCCAGGCTAAAGCTCTTTCGCACAGTGGTGGCAGCATCATGCCAGTGTTTCTGATGAGGTACAAAGTGGGTGGAATAACAAAGGAAGAAGACAACCTCCAAAGATGGATGGCTGACATTTAGACACAATTGGATGATCCAACTGGACAGTTATCTTTCACACACGTCAGTGCCAGGAAACCATTCAGTTTAAACGCACTATTATTTCTGATAAAAACAGTGATTAAATATCCAGCTAGTGGTTAAAGTCTAAGTTCAACATTTATCCAAACATTAGTGAGGGTGTATGTACATATTTGAACCCAAAAGCGCAAAAATGAATATTACATTCATGCAGAAGATGAATGTATGTAAACTTCTGCACCCGAACTGTGCAGAAGTTTTGGTCTTGGCTGTTATTTGAGATAATGAGGATAAACCCCTTATGTAATTTTCTCTAATGGAGCAAAGCTGTCTTATGTGATAGCTGGGCTTAGATGTGCCCACCACTGAGGGCTTCAAAGATAAAGACATCTGCTAGAACAAACAGCCGTCCCCATGAGAGGTCAGCAGAATTATGAGCACAACCGTGGCGCTGTAGGAAAACTGGGATTTCCAGACCAAATAAAGAAAAGGAATTCATAGGAATTTGGCAGCTGGGAAGCGCAAATCAAAGAGGAGCAAAGAAAACACAGTCATGGGCATCAGTATTCTGAGAGAATCACTTGCATAACTGGTGAAACAATTACTTTATGGATGTTTTTGTTCGGATATTCTAGTGCAAGAAGTACAGTACAAAGAGTGGTGTTAAACCAGCCACAGAAAATCCATTTAAATGTATAATAATATGTGAATGTTGATTATCCAATCATAAAAAAAAGCATGTAAAAATGTAATCTGGCAGCACTAACAGCTTTAATTAGGCACTTTCTAACATCTGGTCTGTCTTAACACACTACAAATAAGGTATACTAAAGAGGTCAAATCAGTTTCAGAAATGTTTTAAATGGGTTTTTTAAAACAGCTGCAACAATAATTTCCGCAGTACAATAACGTCACATCTCAGTTCTTCAAAGTTAACAAACTTTATGGCATCACCTTAATGATAGAATATGCACCGATTGCCAATCTCAACTTTCCATTTCCTTTAGAATCATCTGTGAAGCATTAGTTATATTGATCATAATTATATTTAAAACTTTTAGGATTTTGTGCAACTCTCTTTTATGCAGCCTGTATATTAGTTACACCCTTATGACTTACAAAAAAAGACATGCTTTTAACTATGGCCGAAATAAGAAATGGAAATTTTAGGAGTTTTTCTGCAAGTTTTTATACAAAATCTGCTTTTAATATCCACAACAGGCTTTTAAAAGTAACTATCTTCAAACTATATTACCTATCTTTCATCATTTTCCATATTTATAGAAAAGGCTCACCTCATTTTACAAAACTGTTTTTTTCCCTCCTGTAATAGAGGATTCATTTTGTTCTAAAATCTGAAAATAGAAATACATTTTAGTTTAAATTTATTAGGATTCATAATAAAGCAATTTATGTAGTACATATTTAGAAAATTGTTTTTTGCAGCTCTAGGTGAGTTTTATTTTCTAGTAACGGGAGAAAAAGTGGCTCGTTGGATGGAAAAGTTGCTGATCCCTGGTGTCAGAAGATACACAGCTTTAAGTAAAGAATGCTTTAGGATCGCCATCCTACACTTTTGACACCATAATATGAAAATCTTATCTCCATCTAAGTCAGCCTGCTGTAGATTGTTTTGAGATTGTATCCCAAAAAAAAATTCCTTGGTATCTCTGAGATGCTAAATAGGTACCACTGCTGCTCAATCGCTTTATTTCTTGCTAAACTATGCAGGTGCTCTGTCTGCGCAGGTTAAGCCTCAATCACCTCCGCACACTGAATGTTCGATGATTCTACTTTCCAATTAATTCAGCTGATGATATTTTAGGTATGTCAATATTTCATTGCCACCATGATGTTAAAGCAGTGATTAGGTATGGAAGAAAATCAAACGAGACATTGACGTCCCACTAATGTCCGTATGCTGAGAGCGTGTGAAACCAAAGTCAAATTCCTTGCTTGTGACCATAAACTCAGTCAATAAACCTGATTCTGATTCGAAAAGTAATGTATCTTGTATCTTCATCCTTTTAAAAAAAAAAAAAAAAAAAAAAAAAAAAAAAAACAGGACTTAAAATTCACTATATACATTCAATTTAAACCAACGTGTTTTCAATACCCAAGCATTTATGGCAACATAGGAAAAAAAATGTGGCTTTAACCTTAATGAATAATCAGAATTAATGATGTTACAAGAAATCGTCAGAAATTATCTTGATTTTTAACTTGACTGGTCGACTGAAACCTAAAAACTGAAGGCTGAACTAAACATGCAGTTTAAGGCCCTTTACAAGCAAATCCATTTGATGGAAGACTTTATAGGTAAACTTACAGTAAACTGATTAATGAAAGGAGCAATATTAAATCCCAGTGTAGGTTCCCGGCCCTGGACAGCACTTTCCAGTAGCAAAGTGTCAGACTCCACCAGCATGCCATATACAACAATCTTCTCTGGAAAAATACGCCCTCCTTCTTCCAGAAGAAACCTAACATGGAAAACAAGAGAAAAGTAAAGCAATACATGTCTCCTACACATTTTTCATGTCAACATTCCTTTTTAGTCACTTTTTAAAGGATATTTACAAAATTTCAAATATGGAGCCTTTAAAATCCCTGAGCCATTTAAAGACAGAGACAACTTTCAGACCAGTGGTGTCCAAACGTTTTGCACTGAGGGCCAAAAGTACTCAGGGCTCAAAATGATCTTTTCCTCAATTAAAAATGCAAAAATATTACTGTGATTTACTTCTCTTTTACCTGCACAACAATAAATTAAATATGTCATATTTTACATTTGCTTTTATGTTTACTGTTATTTAACTTTTAGCACTAATTATTTTCTATTTTGTTGGTCTATGAAATGTTTTTAGTTTGTTCCCAGCAACAAAATGAGAATTTTCTTCTGAAACCTTTACTGTATTTAGCCAAGTAAAATGGATGGGTGTGCCCAAGTCTGTATTTGAGTAAAAAGTTGCTGGATGTTTGTGGCACGACTTACTATGGAATAAAAATAAAAGCCAAAAAAAAAAAAAAAAAAAAAAAAAAAAAAAAAAAAAAAAAAAAAAAAAAACAACCTAAAACAGGAAAAATTCTTTGAAGATATAAATTTCCTAAAAAAAAAAAAAAAAAAAAAAAAAAAAAAAAAAAAAAATTCTAAAAAGTTCCAGAGGGCCAAATTTGAACCATTCTTGAACTGTGTTCCAGGACCACATAAAATTATTCCTAGGCCCCTGGGTCGCACTTTGGACAACCCTGGTTTAGACACGGATCTAAAATTCATACATACAATATATTTAAATTCTATACTTTTGGAGACTGCAAAGACACCCTGACAATAACATGATAATCTGAATATAAAGTGAAAAAATTTGACTCAATCACTCATTTTTAAAGAAGAAAAAAACCCCGAAACAGGTGGCGGTTTTTGGTTGTTTTTTTTTAACTGGGGTGATGTGAACACTCAAGCAGACAGATTGGTCCTATTTTGAGGCAACAATGGAGTAAAATAAATAAATAAAAAACCTCTAATCAAAGTGGTTAGTCCTGACCTGGCCAGGGAAGCTTTCTCCATCAGCTTCTGTCTAACAAGCCCACAAGTTTCCACACAGTCCAGGATGATGGCGCTCCACAGCTTCTCCCGGGAAGGCCGCTGTAACACCCCCTGCTCGTCTTCTGTGTGGTTCAGCCAGAACTCCAGATGCTGCTCAGATATATTGTTGGACTGAGCAAGTCTCCTCAGGACGTTCTGCTGCTTGGTCTTCTCCACAGAGCTGTAGGCTTTTACTTGACCGTGGCGTGCCGCGATGAGGGAGAGCAGCGAGAAGCCCTCAGACACATCCAGCACATACAGTAAATTGCTATCTGCTGTAAATGTGGCTGTACTTCCCATGTGATTCTGATTTTTAACCTTCAGTTCAGAGATGAGCTTGGTTAATGCGGTGCAAAAACTCTGGTGGTAATCCTGATTGTTTAAGAGCGCCATCTCTGAACACTCCAGCATACAGAAGTCTTCAGACTCACTCTGACTTGTCTGGAGACATGCTAATGCACTGCACAGCTCCACTTCTGGGTTCGGGTTTGGAATAGGTTTACAAGAGTTCTGAAAATCCACACGCTTGTCGAGGTAGATTTTATGACCATCTCTCAGCACGGCGACGCAGCTGAGTCTCAGGTAGGCGTCCCGGCAGGAAACTTCAACTATCAGCTCATCTCGTGGCTTTAGCACAAAACCTACAAAAGGGGAAAACAGGGAAAACCTTTAACTTCATCTGATTATATAACAATAAAATTAAAATGCAAGTGCCATCATTAAAAACATCAATGCACATCATATATGTTGATCAATGTTCCTGCTATTTTGGTCAAAACCAGCTCTGAACAGGTGGGTTTTTAGCTTTGATTTAAAGGAACTCGGTGTTTCAGCAGTTTTGCTGTTCTCTGGCAGTTTGTTCCAGATTTGTGGCGCATAGAAGCTGAATGCTGCTTCTCCATGTTTGTTTATGGGTATGCAGAGTAGGCCAGAAGCAGAAGATCTGAGTGTTCTGGAAGGTTGATTCAATAACAACTACAGGTCTTTAATGTATTGTGGTGCTAAGCCGTTCAGTGATTTATGAACTAACAGAAGTATTTTAAAGTCTATTCACTGAGCTACAGGGAGCCAGTGTAAGGATTTTAAAACTCCAGTGATGGGCTCCATCTTCCCGGTTTTAGTGAGAACGCGAGCAGCAGCATTCTGGATCAGCTGCAGGTGATCCAGAATGTGAACAGTGAGCACCCCAGACAGGTTCTCACTGTTCACTTAATCATCTGAAAATGGAAAGAGAGGTGTAAGTACACATCAACCAATACATAGACACCCATCTAAAACTTCCAAGATATACGTCACAAAGTGCTTCAACAAACGCCAGTAATGCATTAAAAAAAACAAAAGAAATGAGAAAATAGCTGATTTTAAAAAAGACATGTTTAACAGGCTTTTAAAAGAGACCACAGAGTCTATGGATCTCAAGTCCAAAAGAAGAGAGTTTTAGTCTGGGGGCCACTGAACAGAACGCTCTGTCTCCTTTTGTTTTCATCTAAATATGGGGAACCATCAGCAGACCCTGATCACAGGACATCAGGGACATACAGCCTTCTGATACAGTCTGGTGCCTGTCTGTGAAGAGCTCTCCAAGTCATTAAAGAATCTTAAAGAGGCTGTATTATGTATTTTCCAGGTACATAGTGCCATTTTATAGCACAATCAAGAACTATGTGACCTTCAGTTGTCATAAAAATGCTGTATATATTAAATATGACTTGAAAGAAATTTGACTTTGTAATTTAACGCTTTGAAATCGGACCTCTATCTCTTTAAAAAAAATCCTGCTCTTTCCAACACTCTGCCTTCAGGAATAACAACAGCGCTCCTCTATTAACCCTTTAACAATGTTTTTTTACCAGCGTTGCACTGAGAAGTAGATCGTATAATGAGCTCAGCAGATGCACAGTTCTACCAGGTGTTTGATGCTGCCGCTAGTCTGAAGGAGCTGAGTGGGGAAGTTGCAAGGGAGGGCATTTTGCACAGCTGAATGGCTGCCACGGGAGATTAAAGGACTTCTCAAACATGCATGAGAGAATCAAGGCTACACTCCAGGTATGTTTTGATGAGGGAATAACTTTATAACATGATGTAAAACTCAAAAAAGACGTTTTACATAATACTGCCCCTTTAAGATGCTCTCTGAAACAAACCAGCATCAAGATTGGCTGCATCAAGATTGAAGTCACATGTGAAAGTTTGGAGGATTTTGCCAGCAGCAGCATTTTAAACACCTTCCAACTGTTCTGGGGAAGGTTTGTTAAGACGTGTATAGAGCATTGCAATAATCCGAACGTAATGAAACAAAAGCATGAATTATTTCCAGTTCAAGATACAATGGAGCTTTGTTTGGAAATATTTCTCAGATAATGACCCGTGACATGTGTATCCAAAGCATAACCAGAATCGAAGAGTCTACCAGCTCAGTTGCAGAATTTATTGAGAAGCAATTATATAGGATATGATTAAAAAAAACTGTTTTAGGCATTTCAAGCATGCCATATAGAGAAAATGGCTGCCTACATTTGCCAGGACAGGTTTGCTCTACAAATAGCATAACTAAAGATGTTGCCTGATTGACTTTATCAAATCAATACTGCATCCAGCATCAAAGTAGGCAGGCCACATTCATGTAATTGTAACCTATGTTTGTATGACATTCAACCATGATTATATGCATGTCTGCAGTGGTGAGGACACTTTCACTAATTTGCCAATAGCAGAGCAAATTTTTTGTTAAGCGCTTTAGCTAACTTTGAACATGTTTAGCACACTTGGCTTCCCCTAAATTAATTTTTCCAAATAAATTCTAAAGCGTTAATTTACTCGGCTATTTTGTAAACTTTCAGTTAAATAAAGTTTGACATCTGTGTTTAAGTTTTGGTTATCAGCTATTAAGAATTCTTCAAGTAGTTAGACATTTATAATCATGCTCTTATTTTGAACTGGGTGAAGACTGTTTACGCAGTAGTTTTGTTTCCTCTCCTCATGTTCTCTCTCTTTTTTCCCCCAATAATTTTATTTCAAAGAAGAAACATACAGGAACAAAAAACACAAACAATAGGGAACAAGATATAATCAGAAATACAATATCTAAGGGCATTCTAGAACGTAAATCATAGTGTCAAAATTAAATTGGTGCTCAAGGGTTGTAGTCTTTCAAGAGGAGGTATAATCTGAACTGAAGTTAGTGCTTTAGTGTTAGCTGAGCTAATGTTATGATTAGTGCTTTAGTGTTAAATTTTTAGTTTACTGCATGTCAGTGTGTGACAGGCAATTATTAATTGTACACTCCTCTAATCAGGCTTTTCTAGAAGAGTGCCAGGAAAAAGGGCAATGTTGAAAAAAAACTTCATGCAAAAGCCTTTTGAACTTTCCAAGAAGATTTGCAGCAATAACAGCAAATGTGTGTTCTGGTTGACATGCAAAACACAATTTGTGGCAGAAAACCAACACTGCACATCAACTCGAACACACCACCATGGTTAAACATGTTGGTGGGAGGATCATGCTGTGATGATTTTCTGTTCAGTACAGACAAAGATAACTAGTTTGAGCCAACAACCGGACAATCCCAAAAGAACATCTGTGAAAGGCTGCCAAAGATGTGAATCTTCAAGCAGAACAACAACTCTAAACATAAAACGGGGTAAATAAAGCATATTCATGTGTAAGAATAGTCCAGTCAAATCCAGACTTAAATCTAACTAAGAATTTGAGGCAAGATTTGAAAATGAATTCTCATACAAGCTCTACAGTCAATCTGATCGAACTTGACCTACTTTGCAAAGAAAATCTGGCAAAATCTCACTTTGCAGATGAGCAGAGTTTAAAAAGACATTTAATTTCCAACTGCAGCAAAAAGTTGGGTCTGCCGATATTGACTCATCCCACTTTCAGATATTTATTCATAAAACATTTTTAAAACCAAATATCCTCTTCATTCCATTTCACAATTCTGCACTACGTAGTTGTTGATTTATCATTAAATGGATAATTAAATAAATTTGATCATTCTCATTGTGAAAAGAGATCCAGGAGACCAGACAACGAGGAGATTCCTGCTGGGATACCATCTGTTCACGTCATTTCAAAGCTCGTCAGACGTATTTGGGGGAACATGCAGATTTACTGCTTATTAAAATTTCATGAACACTAAAGAGAGTCACTGAATTTCATGGCATACTGGGTGACGGATGTTTATTATCACTGGGAAAGGTGGCGCCTCCTTTGAACCTGTTTGAACCAGTTAGCAGAGGAGTGACATGCTGTGCAGTCTGGTCTGCTCTGCAACTGGGACATGTCATCTAATGTCTGCAGCTCTTCGTCTCATTGTTGTCTGCGATGACATCAAAGTAAATCAATGGGCCTCCATGGGCCTTTATAGATCAGATTATTGCACAATAGTGATCTAATGTTAATGTCACACCTTTATTGCTTTACTGTAACAGATGACTATGATTTAATTTAAGCTATTCTTGCAAGTTTGCAAATTAGCATGAATGAAGTTCAAATGTTAAACCAACATTCTATTTGTTTTCCAGTGTTTTCAGAGAGGCAAATCTGTGTATATTGTGTCTTTTGCTATCATAGTGTACAGTATGGTGTAAAGGTATTCAGTCATATCTATATTTTACTTCTAAGCCCCCAAGCTTTATTGTAATCTTGAAATTTGAAAGCTTTCCTTTGGACTTTATCCACTTTTTTGCTTTGTTTCATTCCAGTACTTGACCATTTCCATCTTTCAATCATACAAAGGCTCCTAAACTCGAGGGATGAACCAGTGCCTTGTTGAAACATAACAAACAAAGAACCTATTTTTTGGATTATTGGATCTTTAGACACTTTGATACCAGTTACGCCTCATTTTTTGACTACAATATATGAAAAAAAAGATCAAAGACAGTGCAATAAAATTTTTAAAGATAAACAAAAAAAGCATGCAGAATCCCGTCTGCACTGACCGGATGGCAATAAATGATAAAAATAAATTTATACTGTGAATACGTAATGAACATTTCTGCAGCATGTCTATTGTGTATCTTACTCATTGCACTGTGGACAGGGTAGATGGCTTGTTCCCAGCAGGTGTCTTCCTGCGGGCCAGTAGACAGACTGTTCTCCTCGTCCAGATGGAGCTGGAACCACACAGCCAGAGCATCCAGCTCTCCTTCCTGAGTGACGGGCAGCCGCATCTCTCGGACTTCCCTGGAGCTCAGGCCCTCCAGTTCCTATGAGTTTCAGAACCAGAGTCAAAGGTGAGACCAACAAGGCTTCAATTGCGATTCAGAACTAAAATAGGTCCCAAAGGGTTGATTATGATGAATTTTATAAACAACGGTAGTCTTGTATTACCTTTACAAGCACAAGTAGTGCATTTAGTTGTTGTAAACCCTTGTTCAAAATTAGTTAAAGAAAAAATATTAAACAGTTTCTTTGTTTTGTTGTGCTGAAGGCAGCCTGACGACAGAGTGAATAAAAGTTTCATCTACTTAAGATCTTCAACTTATATTGAGCACTTCGAAAGCAAATCATTTAAAAACAGTATGAAAATCCTCAAAACTGTTTAAACTTTCTTCTTTAAATTTAAGTAACAAAATATTTCAATTGCAAAACGAGGAAATTTTATGACCACTAAAAAGTGATCATACGAGTTTTAGCATAAATCTCAATATCACATATTCTGGGTTACTTTCTGTCTCTAAAACGTCATTCTGAATTCATCTAATGAACTAAAATATAAGAATAATACTTCCAAAATGACCTGAAATTATACAATGTATGTTTTTAGTTTCAAAAGGTGATTTTCCCTTACCTGAACATTGTTGAAATCTATGGTGAGGGCCGTGAACGGCTCTGTGAGCGCTCTGTGTCCCCCAGGCAGCCGGCTCAGCCTCTCTGTGGTGTACGGCTCCGTGGAGTCATCTTGCTCAGGGCTGCAGCTCACCGGGCTGCGGAGTTCCCCTGCTGGCGTCATCGACAGACCACCCACCTCTGCAGCACAGAGCCTGAATCAAAACAGTGAGACAAGCATACAAAACAATGTGTGAAGAGTTCATCTCAGCATACACTGCAAAAGCACTTTTCCACTGTGTATGCTGCTATAACCATTTAAAATAAAATTGAAGCAATTTGTATGATTGTTGTCTGGAAAGAACAGGGGAAACAAAGTGACCTCAGGAGCTTACCTGTGATGCCGGCGGATTTCAAGGCACTCGACAGCCATACAAAACACAGCGGCTCCAGCAGGGATGACCCGTCCTGTGGTAGAATCTTCTCTAAACTCACCCTCACCCCTCTACAAAAAAATAATGAATTAAATGTGAACTTCAGAGGAAATCGAGTCTGGGCACGTTGATAACAGTTTCTGCTTCATAGATTTTTGTTGCAGACCACCAAGTCGATGTTTTCGCACAGCTTAATGGAGAATGGAGGTGCATATTAAGACCATACCAATGAGAAAAGATATTAATCATTACTGAGCAGAATAAAACCCCAACAACTTGACTGGAAGGGAAGAAAGAATCAGACACACTCTGAAAAAACATGGAGCATGACCTAGGTTTGCCTGAGATTTGAAGTGAAAGAATAATACAATTTCTGGAACAATATCCTTTTGACATTTGAGACCAAAGTATAGATGCTTGGCCGTAACGCCAAGCTCCATGTTTTGAGAAAACCAAACAGAAAATACATGCAGTAAAAACAACTACCAACAAACTATTATTGATGGTTGAGGGGTGCTGATTTTGAGCTTATTTGGCAGCTATCTAGCCTGGCCATTGACTTCCTATGTAATTCCACTTGATTCTCATCTCCCTTCGGTGCTCCGTCTGGGCTTTCTCTCATTGATCTTGATTTCTGCAGTTGAATTTCAACCGGGCATATCAGCGAACAGATGCAATGACGTCGACTTCCTGCCTATGATTGTAGTTTGGCAATGGCAGTGGAAGAAGTGAATGAAGCCATTCAGTTGCTTCCAAATATTGAATTAACATTAACAGTCATTTCATTTGGCTCTGCACTTCTCTCTTCGCAGTGGGGGATGATTGTTTACAGTGCACGCAATTTCTGGTAAGCTTCGTAGCGTCGAACTGCCACATTACATACGTCCTGGCCAAACGTTAGCGACTGGGTAAAATTTAAGAATTCAACACGGTCCGAGCCTACAGCAAGCACTCGTTTCTCAATAGCTGAGGATCCAGACCCTCTGTATGAATCAAAGTGTAGAACAAGGGGCTGGTTTTTACCAGGCCAGCAACTAATAGACCTGGACACCTTTCAGTCACTGAGTCCACCATGAACTCCTCTGTGTAACAAAGTACTCTAGGGTAAAACGTGACGCCATCTGTCTTGATGGCTGAAGCTTGGCTGAAACGGCGTCATCAACAGGACAACCATTACAAACATAAAAATAGCAGCAAATTACTGAATGCCTGCAAAAGAAAAGAATCAAGGTGTTGTTATGGCCAAATCAAAATCCAGATCTCCACCTGACTGACAAACTGATTAATGAGCTGTGCAAAAATGAATGTCTGGAAAACTTCCATGAACTGAAAAGAAGACTAGGACAAAAGTCCTCCACAACTTTGTGAGACTTTGATAAAGTCATACAGAAATCAGCTGGTGAGAGTTACTGCTGCTAAAGGTTGTTCTACCTTACTGAATCAAGGGATGTGCTTAGTTTTTCATGCACAGCTAATTCCCATTGGCTTTATTTATGTTTAATAAAAATAATAATGATGGAAAAAAAAAAAAAAAGTTGAACCTTTTATGGCTCTCTTATGGTAAATGGCAAATGGTGCTTTTCTAGCCATACTGATTACTCGAGGTGCTTTTAGAATACGAGTAGGTCGGTAAGGAACTTGGGGTTAAGTGCCTTTCCAAGGAGCATATTGACATCTGGCAAGGAAGGAAGCAGGATTCAAATCCACAACTTCCAATTGCTACTTGACTCCTCTACTCTTCCTACTGAGCCATAATCGTCACTACATTTTATATCAGTATGAAATTATTGCAGCACCTGGTAAAAAAGGTGATGATTTCCATTGTGTCTAAGTTTATTTTTAAATATAAAGGGCATTCCAATCAAAATGACACTTTAAAATGATCGCTGTTATGGAAAGAGTTACCTTTGGAGGCAGCAGGAGGTGGTGCCATGCATGAATAAGACTCTCTATGATGCCCTCCCCAAATAGCCCTGCATCGACAGTCTCGGTCACCACCAACGACACCCTGAGCACAGAGGAAAAATTTATTTATGCAGCATTTATGCATTTAAAATTCAAGAACATCAGCCAAGAGTTCAACCTGTGTGGGATGTCCGTCGGTACTTCCATTTCGAGGGATTTCTTATGGAGGATTTTGATGCTCCCTTCCATCCCGTTAGCAGCCACCACCTCGCAGGCCAGTTCATACATGGTCTTTGACAGCTCGCAGGCGTACACCTCAGCAGCACCTGCTTTCTTCGCACACATACTAAACAGACAGGAACTAGGTGTTAGAACTGGACTTTTTGTTAGATCTATATGATTTAATCAGTTAATGATTTAAACTACAACTTTTGAAAAGGTCTTTAAATTGTGATGGAAGGTATCTCACCCAAGGATTCCAGTGCCAGTACCTATATCGAGTACGGTGTTGCAGCCGTTCTGAACAGCCTTCTGAATGGCCTGCTGGTACTTTCGGTTCCTGCCATGGTCATTGAGCATGAGGAAATGCCAGCGCTCCACCAGCCAGTTGGCGACACGGTAAAAATTCTCTCTGGCCTCCGGAAAATCCGGCTTAAGCTTCAACGCCTTGTGGAAATGGCCCGCAGCCTCATCTCTAAATCCCATTCTGGATCATAAAACAAAAGATATAAATCATGTCGAACTGAATACTGAAGGACAGAAATACTGATAAACATGTCTCTCCATTGTTATAATGTACCGGAAAAGGTGTTCTCCCATGCTGTTGAGGATGACCTCGTCAGCAGGGAAGATTTCCAGAGCTTGTTCGTAGCAGTCAAAGAGTTCCTGAATCCGACCCACAGAGTCCAACTCTTCGGCCCATTTAAAGAGAGTAAACCTGAAAGAATCCTGAAAAAGAAGAGCTCACTGTATTTAGTTTGGCAAAACCATGTGAACACAAACACAATTTTTGCAAATGGTGAAGAGAGCAGAGTGAGAACCAAGTGGCATTAAATTAAAACAGTTTTGCTGTATACTTGATTGATGTTTTTATGATGTGAAGTACTTCAAACTGCCTTTCTGCTGAAATGTGCTATACAAATAAATTTAACTTAACTTAAGACAACCTATCTGGGAGCTGCGTATATAACCCACATCCTGTGCTGTATCTTCAACAAGTAAAGTGTCCGGTCAAAAGCTGCCAAAGAACATCTAATTTAACTGGACTACTTTGCAGAAAATACATTTCAGGCAACAGTGAAGCAAATGCATGTTTGAAGAACATGGCAGCAGATTTTCATTAAAAAAAACAAAACAAAAAAAAAACACTTCAACACGCAGGCATGGTGGTGGATGTATCATGAATAGGTCAAGTGTTACAGCAATGAGTAATTGCATCAATTGACAGAAAGTATCATGCATTCAGCTATAAATTTGGGATCAAAAACTTCACAATAAATCCCTCTGGACTGCCTTGAGTGAAAACTGCTAATGAAACATCAAAAATATAAAAGATCAAGAAGAATTTTGCATGATTAAACTATTTAGCAGGAGGGATTTTAAATTTAAATCTACTCTATTTAAACATGGGCTTATGGGATAAGAGGCGCCATCCTTCATTGGTTGAGCAGTTAATTAACAAACCTTTAACAATGTACAATTTAAAGAAAAAACCTCAGCGCTCCAAGATATTAAAAGTGGAGTCCCACAAGGTTTAATGTTGTTACCTCAACTTTTCAGTTTAATTAATTTTGCAATTTGCAAAGGAGACAATGATTACACAAATATTTTCTTTGTTCAAGCAAAAAACATAAAATTAAAGAAAATACAGTTGGTTGATTAAAATCAAAAAGTGGTATAAGGATAAGTTATGTTTAAGATTTAAAATAAAATTAAACATTCAAGGAGTTTCAGTCAAAAGGTTATCTGAAGTTTAACCGGAAATCTCAAATAAAATGCACACAATAAAAAGGATGTATCAGATTAGGAAATTTACTGGAGAAAGATTATGCTGAAAACAGTGGTATTGTTTGGTAAATGTATTTATATAGAGAAGGCCATCTGCATTTATTCTGTTCTGTTATGAACAAGCCAGCTTATAAACTAATTTTTTTCTCCTTCCTGCACATTTTTGACATTTTTTGTGTTCTTGTTTGTGGAAAAGTCTTGTTTTAGTTTTTCCTGTGTTTCAATCTGTCAACTGAGTATTGGTAAAAAAAAAAAAAAAAAAAAAAAAAAAACAACAACCCAAAACTGAATAAAACAGATGTTTTTCAAATACTAATGGTTTGGTTTTTAACCATGTTGGGTGGCTCTCGGGCATATATTTCTTTTCTTCTGAACAGAAATGTAAAAAAAAAAATGTACAAAATCAAAGTCTTATGCCTCAGTTTATACTGCATTTCATAATTCTAAATTGAATATAAGTCCAAAATCTACACAGACTGGTCTTGAAAGTATTGTAAGCATGCATTACCTGTGCAAAATCCTTGAACACAGGTGCGAGGTTGAGGACGAGGAGGTAGTGCACGAATGCTGTTCCATAATCCTGGTTGAGCAGACACTGCTGAGCACTCTCCAGGGAACTGGAGACCAGCTGGTCCCTGGCAGGGTCCCCTCTACGTCGCCTCCGGGCCCTCCTCCCATGCTTAGGCCTTGCACTGGTATTTGGCATTCCTAACAGGAGAGAAAGTGAAATATCAGATTTCAATTTGCTGAAATTTGCCTTAAGTAATATTACCGATGCAAATACCATGTAAGGATGCATTCAGCTTTTACACAGTTAGAGAAAGAAGGAAAGCTGAATATATTTAATCTGCTTTAAAATAATAATAATAATAATAATAATAATAATAATAATACATTAACATGACTTGCTCATTTTCCAATTTTGACCTACTGTATCATGAATGATATTTTTAGTACTGCTCTGCAGTATTGATTAGTTCAGTTTCAGTCAAGTTGCAAGCTGAACAGAAACCGAATCAGTGCGTTTTAAGGTAAATATACAAGTGCACATATTACTATCTCATCTTAATATGCCATCTCATTTTCCTAATATCAGAGCACTTCCAGTACTGTTTTCTAACGTGCAGCACTTACTCTTAGCAGAGTTAGATTCCAGGCCGGTATATGGGATGAAATTGCAGCTGACCAGCAGCTGCAGCCAAACACAGAGGATTTATTAATGTTGGCACCACTCAAACCCGAACATGACGTCCATCAGTGGTTAGCCTCACTGTAAACAAAAACAGCCCTGATAACAAAATTAGATAACCTCGGGCAATAATACACGCCTTGATAATTACTACAGCAATTTATTTCCGCGTCTGTTAATATTAGAGTTTTAACAGTTATCTGGATGAAACCCAAAGCGGGGTTTTAAAATGAATCACATTTACAAATATCCAACTGAACGGCGCAGCTGTCCGGGTGAATAGCGACTCGGTAGCAAACCTGTCTCAAATTACACGTTCCGCATGCTCGATGGCAAAAACGGAGATTTACTTGCCTAAAGTAAAAACAAAAAAAAGACAAATTAGCAGCTAAAAGTGAGTTAAGAGGGATTTATTTTATTTTTTTAGTTATTTATCAATTTATCTACAGTAAACCTGTCTATCTCAGTTTTGTCTTTGATGACATTGAGATTCTCGATTGAAAGACAAAGAGTACAATTGATCAAGATGGTTCAGTTTTTAGAAATGTAACCTACGAAGGAGCCACGTTTCTGTTATATTTATAGAGGTGCCCAAAATCGCAAAATCGATATGGGCATTATCTCAACAGCAAATGACTGTTGGTTGCAACTCTTAGTTGGTTTTAATATTTCATGCGTCATGCATTAAAATTTTGCATACCGGTTGTACAAAGCAGTTTTCTTCCACCTAAAGTCTACATTTTTGAGACTTAAATATAATCAATGTGAGAGATCGTTTCTACCCCCCCAATGTATTAAGGTGAAAAATAATTGCTTTGCTATCATTTGGGTCTCATAATTTTTTTTTAGATGTATTCTTTTCTATATTGTATCCCATTTATTCTACAGCACTGTGTAGTTTATTCATTACCAAATGTTTGTGTTTTAAATAGTAAGCAGTGGTGTTGTGGTATTTGGTTCATTACTCATATAATAAAGTTACTGAAAGTTTAGGATTTCTAATAATACTAATATGAACACACTGGGGTTAATATAATTTTATTATTTTCTATTATAAAATGCCATCAGACTATATCATTTCAGTTTGGTTTTATAAATGTCTGTAAAGCTGAACTTCATAATTGGATAAAACATCAAATAAAGCATAATATGGATTCAGATGACATTAAAGACTATTTTCACATCTGTGTATATAAGTGAAATACTTTTGCAAAAATAAAAACAAACAGATTTGATGTGCAACTTTCTATTTGAATTTATATGATTATGTTGTATTTACCCCAATTGTCTTGTATGCATGAATCTCTTCATTAATTATCACTACTTTTTTTTTTTTTTTTTTTTTTTTTTTTAATAAACAAATGAATAAACTAAACAGGAGGCTTAATTAAACCAATGAATCAATTATCAGATGAATGGACACTACTTTTTGTAGTCTTCTGGGACGTACTTTACGTTAAGATGCATATATGTTTTTATCTGTTCTTCATATTTACAGTATTTAAATTTAATCTCGCAATGACTGAATGAATGAATAAAAGAGTGGTTGATCGCCATCAGAGGCGGAACGGAAGTAGGTGTGACTGAATCAGCACGGACAATTACATACTCTTTGAAAATGGCCCCACATCATTTGTAAGCCAACAAGCGAGGCGCCGCATCAGGGAGGCGGAGTTATTTCAAGATTCAAGTCAATCCGAGAGATAGAAGCCCACACCGACCATGTGACTGATATAAACATAGCAAATATGTTTCTGTACACACACACACACACACACACACACACACACACACACACAGAGAAAGAGAGATTTTCAAGGGTAAGTTAGGTTTCAGTAAATTTCAAGCGCTGTCTTTCATGTTGCTTGTTCTCTTATTGTGATATCACGTGATGTTGCTCAGTGTTGCTCTAATGACCACTATTACCAGTGCTAAAATAAACATGTAACACATAAAACAGGTTCATCAAACATCTTAGTTGAATGTAAACCTCAGTGGGGTCTTGCCACAAAAAAGTCTTGGGCTTGAATCCCAGCCTGGGGTCCCTCTGAATAGAGTTTGCATGTTCTCCCTGTGCATACATGGGTTTTTCTCTGGGTACCCTGGCTTTCTCCCACAGTCAGTGGGTACACTGGAGATGGGCACTTGAGATCATGCAAGGATAAGTTGGTTTATAAGATGGATGAAGAGATCGGTAAACGTGAGTGTTTGTGTAACTCCAAGCAAATCTGTATTGGCTTCCATTGCAAAACTTCATCCTTTCAGCCATCATCTACACTTTGGGGAGCAGATGCATATCTCCAGCCGTTATTGGGCAAGAGGCAGGGTACACTCTGGTCAGATCCCCAGTATATCACAGGAGTATATCACAAGCATGCACACACATCTAAGGACAATCCCCAAACTTTGGGAGTTAGCCGGAGTTCCAGGAGAGAGAACCCACCCAAGCATCTAACAAAGGTTTTAGAAGCTAAACACCTCCCTCGCCCACTTCGTCATGACTTCAACCCAGGCCAACCGCCGGCTGGCTGTAAAGGGGCACGCCTTAGTAAGTTTTCTACACGCTCTCAAATGTCAGACTTTCTCAATCTGTCACTTTACTAGGTGGAGTTCCTTTAATGGACAAAGGGAAAACTGGACACCGCACCACTTATTTTTAAACATCTGTTTTAATTGATTTTCCAGTTAATCTGTAACTTAAAGCCGTGTTGTTGTGACGGTCTTTTAACGGTCCTACCTGTTCGCCCTTCGTGGTTTTATTTGACAGCGGCGAGCAACACCCATGCAGCCGTGCGAGAAGTTACAATGCTAACAACTGTTAGCTGCTGCCTCATCTACCTCACGGAGCTATGGTCCATCATTTTGACCTGAAACCTCCGGCAAAAAGAGCGGCGGTTTGATCGCAACCGTTTTTCTATTCACAGCTAGAGAGTTTTCGTAGCTTTCTTTTTTCTTTGGGCCAGTTTCCCTCTCACCCCCCCTTCGTTTGGAAACGAAGCTGTCACAGAAATGGGACTACACCCGCTGGAATTCAGTGAGTGCTATCTGGACAGCCCCGGCTTCAGGGAGAAAATCAAGGCGCAAGAAGCTGAGCTTGACAAAACCAACAGGTTCATCAAAGAGCTCTACAAAGATGGGAAGAACCTCATCAATGCGACTAAACGTAAGTTTCCAATCATAATTTTGTTTGGAATCATTTTTTTTTTTTTAACTTAAACAACTTTATTATTTTGCTACGTTGACATAATGAGGTTTGACAGTACAACTATTGTTCTTAATGGATGTAGCCATGTTTATCTGATCAGCTCCAGATGTTGTCTTTTTAATTAGTGTCAGTATTTTTTTCTGTACCATGAAACCGAATTTTAAGCAACTTTTCCCTCAGTTATAAACACCATCAATCAATCTGTTTTGACTCTAATCTTGAAGGCTTCTTTTTAATATTTGTAGAATATGTTTGAAACGTCTTCTTAAAGCTGCTGGACAGATTATTCTGAATAATCACTTCAGAAATAGTTTGTCACATACAGGAGAATATGTCATATGATTTTATTTGTTGTGCTATTTTGTTGTAAACAGTTAAAATCATCAACATGTACCCTCCCAAAACAAGTTCCCATTCACCCATGATTGACATCACAAAAGGCATAAACACATCAGAGCTAATTTTAGTTCCTTGTTTTTCATCATTTATCAAAGTGTTTACTTGTATTCTATAAAGCTTGAGCAATATGGGATTTCTGTTAAATTTAACAATAAAACTGATGAAAGTTCTGGGAATAGGACCAGGGCAGAGATGCACCTATCAGGCTTTTCCCTACCAACTCAGATTTCTGGTTTTTCTTTGAGGTCTCGCCTGCTGATTCAGTTTTTGTTGTTGTTGTTTTAATTCTGAAGGCTACAACAGTAAATCCTGCAAAGTCCTGCAGGTCCTTTGGTCCAGATATTTCCATAATTTTAGGGGTACACCGAAAAATTGGCCCAGATTTCTTTAATTTTGGGAGATCGGCATGTTAAACCGATCTTATCTGCCTCCAGAAAGGTCTCAAAATCAGCCACTGCCTCCTTTTGCTCTGCAGTGAGAGAGGGCTGACTGACAGACCTGCCCATCAGGTCACATCTGTACATTCGCAGTTAATAGTCACCCCACTGTTGCCAATTTGACAACTTTTCAATGAAGTTAATGATTTTGATGTATACTTGCTTGATGTTTTTACAATATAAAGCACTGTGAACTGCCTTGCTGCTCAAATGTGCTATAGAAATAAACTTGACTTGACTTTGTCCCTGTATTTAGCGACTTTTCAGGCAAAAAAGTTGGTATTGGCCAGAATCGGCAGGTCAGGCTTTTTAAAGATCGGTGATCGGCCAGGAAACTGCACTCGGTGCACTCCTACATGGTATTTATTTGATTTTTGTTTAAACTCAAAAAAAAGTGCGTTAAAGTACAAGCTGTTGGTGCAAATGGTGGAAGTTCTTAGTGTTGATCCATTTAATGAATGTGCGAAAAACTTTCCTCCATGGTTCATGGCAGGATTGGGCATTTAACGTATTATCAGATTGTTGTCATGATAAATTCTAATTAATAATGTAATAAATAAAAAAAACACACCTGTACATATTGTCAGGATTGTTAATTTTACCATTTTCTCCACTGTTCAAGGAGCTCGTCAGTAAGTACCAATAAATTTGAAAGGATGATTAAATGTCGTTATTGTGTTCAACTTAGTGATATAAATTATAATATAAATTACTCTTTTTTTAATGTGACCGGTGTCTTAAAGAAACTTACTACAAATAGGTATTTCTTTCAGTGATTGCTCTGCCATGCAGTCACAGCCATACAGTTACCTATAAATCGTTCTTATTGTCACTTTTATTGTTATTACAATCGTACCACAAAATATCAAACAACTTTCAGTCCTTATCGCCCACCCTGATTTGCCGGTTGACCTGTCAATCAGCAATCAAAGCTAATCAAGAAAAGTATTTGGCTGATTAAAATCTGTGGCCTGTTGGTGTAATTGCTGTATTCTGTTCGTTTCACAGCTTTTAGAGCTCCCAAAACAACACTTGCATACCTGAAAGCATTCAAAAATTAATGAAGGCGCTCCACTTTGTGTGAAATCTGTATATTTCTCACCTCTTTACAGGAGCGTTTGTCAATTTCAGAATCGACATTCACATCATGAGTCATTTTTTTTCAAGTTATTTTTGCTCACCGTCACTCCTTCAGCAGATGAGCCATTGTTACTCCTGTTGCAACTTGATTAGGAAATGTTCAGCTTAGCCTTCAGCAGCTGTTGCTCTTTTTCAATCATCATCCTATCCTCCACTCGTAGCTGCTGTTTTGATACTCTGCTTTCTCAAATTACATGCCTTGTCATGCATTTCTTATGACGCATAATATTAAATTTCAGACTTTGTTTATTGGGGGAAGCAAAAATGGTGGAAGTTGTGTTTAAAGCTCTGAAACTTTACATGTTTTCTAAAAAAACAAAACAAAGTGTAACCTGTTTTATTTACTTGCTGTAACTGTGATGGAGATTCTACATTCCTTTTTGCAGCTATATGCTTCTTCCAGGGGAACCCCCATGGAGTGATATGGCAGATTTTGGCTTTCAGTCACAGGCAGAGGAGCTGATATTGGTGCACAGCAGTGTTAGTGTCAGAGTATCTTGCATAGTGTCTCGTTTCAGGAGGACATGCCATGTCTTGTGTTCCCTGCTGAACGTGGCTGTCTAAAATATGTAACCCCCCTTTTTTTTTTCTCTCTCTCTCTCTTTTTTAAGCGAGCCCAAAAAGCTGCCATCAGATGCCTCATCTTCTAATTCTCATTAGGTTTGTGAAAGTCTATGAGAATGTCCGTGAATAGGAAACTCTGGTCATGGCCTCCCACTGGGACTGTTGCAAAATCAGTTAAAATTTCAGGAAGGAACTGATGTTCATCTTATGTGCTGACATTAAATTCTCTCTGTGTCAGTGTTGTTGCCAAGGCTGAGACTTTCTCTACAAATGTCAAACATTGCATTATATTGTTTCATTGCTCTCATGGTGACACATTTGTCAGTTTTCCCCTTTCACTTTAACAGCTCAAGCTTACAAAAAAAAAACCCCAAATGCACTGTCTTTTAGTTTTGTTCTTGAAACATCCATAGATTTACAAGCCCTGAAGCAGTGTGTGTTATAAATAAAGCAAAATCCTAACTTTGAAAGATGTGAACAAATTGTTTTAAGGTCATTCTTAAATGTGAAAAGAGGATGTCAAATTTTAAGATCTTGGAGATCTGTACTTTGATATTAGCTTTTGTATGACAGTGGTGAACTCTTTGTTTACCTCCTGATGATGTCAGGTAGATTTATGTGGAATAAAGCTGGAACTCAGACTAGAACCTTCTTAATCTGATAGATTATATGTTGTGAATAACTGGGAATATCCATCCTTAATCACTCACCCAGTCGACGACTTGACTTTACTTGCCCTCTTCAACCATCCACCTACCCACTTTACAGACTTACTTTGACTATTCACCAGCCTACTTTAATAGCTTATTCACCTGATATATCCACCCACTTTTCCCACCCGTTCAGCTGACTTATCCACTCAGTTTACTCACCAGTTCAGCAGATTTATTGACCAACTTTACCCACCCGTTCAGCCGATTGATCCACTTTGCCTGCCCTTTTAGTCTTTGACTACCCAACCTCCCACTTTATATACCCACTTGATAGAATCATCAATCAGCATTACCCACCCATTCACCTATTTTACTAACCCTCTGTCCACCTACTTTAGCCTCTCAACATCTCTCTTCCCTTCTCCCTGAGGCTTTCCTATCCATTGACCTTCTTTACCCATCCATTTTACCCTCAAGCTTCCCACCTTTCACACATACTTTAACTATCCAGTCGCCCACTTTACATGGCCTCCTTTACGTAATCAACTTTATACCCAACCATTTTACTTACCGACTATGGCTGCTTGATCTCAAGGCAATGTTTTATGGTGATACTATTAGTGAAAATAACGGTATAGATTATGATTAACCCACATTCTCTGGACGCTTTATTTCTTTGTCATAATTTGATGTCCCCACCATCCTCCACTAGCTTCCACATCTTAGCCGCTAAAGATTTAGCTTAAGGCTAGCTAGAGTCCATCCAAGTGGCCAAATATTGCATTGACCTACTTAACACAGCCACTCCAAAATCTTAATGCTGTGTCTTTTCTGCACAACAGAGGAAAAATACAGAAACGTTCTCCATTTTTCAGAGTATGTTGTCAGCCATCAACCAGAAGATCTCAAAGGTGCATGTAGAGTTTTTATAAATGATAAACCCCATAAAGTCAGGATTGTAACACACATTTTGATGGGTGGGTGTTTTTTTTGTAGTCCATTGGCCCCTTTCTCTTTTAAAAAAAAACAACAAAAAAAAAAAACAACAAAAATCTCTGTTTAGTTAAGTTTTCCTTATGTCTCAGTCATTGCTCAACCACAATCGTGATTGTGGTTAAGTTAGTAACTTAACATTATGCTTACATTTACAAATCTTCACTTTGGAAGGCTTTTTAGTAACTTAAAAATAAGTTAACAATTAACAAGAGCCAAATGTTTTACCTCTTCATTGGGTTTTATTTGTGTTTCTTCAGAAGCTGGGAGGTTGATAAGTCTCTTTCTTTTCTTGAATCAAGCCTTGGGTCATTGAGATAAGCATAAGTAAATAACGGTGTTGTTGCACACACAGAGGGTGGAGCTCAGCGCCAGTCTTGCTGACGTGTGGATATTACTGTAGAGTCCCGTATAAGCATGTATTTGTTTCTCCTCTTCACAGATCATCCAGATTTGCTGCAACGGAATATGTTCATTCAGCTGCTTTCTTTTATTGGTGTGATCGTTTGTTTGTGACCATTTTTGTTAATTAAAAAATGAGCCTTAAACTATATAGCAGAGAGATAAATGTGTTGACCTGTGTTCCTGCAGTAAACATGTTTTCTAAAAAAAAAAAAAAAAAAAAAAAAAAGTGTAAACTATCACCCTGACACTGTTTTATTTGCTTGCTATAACTGTGATGGAGATTTTACATTCCTTTTTGTGATCATTTGTTTGTAACCATTTTTGTTGATTAAAAAAGTGAGTCTTAAACTATATAGCAGAGAGATAAATGTGTTGACCTGTGTTCCTGCAGTAAACATTGACTCATTTCAGTACTTATGTGAGTATAAAACCAGATTTGCATAGTAATGTGTTTCACTTTTTGTTTGACCTCAGAGTGATCGAGTGTTTGGGCAACGTGGAGTAGAGTTTTTATCTCCCTTGGCCCGTCTCTAACTCCCTCGGCTGCTACAGCTGAGAGGATGTCCCGCTATGGAAAGTCCTTGGTTCTGGGAGGAAACTTTGAAACCCGGCCCTGAGCCAGAGAATCACGACATGGAAGTGCCCACTGGAGATGGGCTTCTGTTTCACAGGGTTTCCTCCACGTCCTGTCCGTAGTACCCTGTCAAACACCTCCTCGTTGTTCTCTGAAGCAAACATTTTATGTCTGAAGAGTTTTTGTTTTTATGCAGCGATATTCTTGTTATTGGTTTGATGTTGCTCTTTAAGCATTGCAATTGCTGCAATAAAACCTGCAAGATGAAGTAATGGATTGTTGCTGTCAGGTCTGCTTCTGGACTTTCTCAAGAAAACTGGCAATTTATTGAGTTGATATCTGTTTGAAAAGCCCAGTCATGCGATGGTCTCTTTCTCCTTGGCAGACGGGTTTAAAAGTAGCCTGTCTTGGTGTGCTTTGGCAGCCTGCTCCTGTCTGTAATCACATTACTTGTTCTGCCAAAGAGCCACATCACAATCTTTCATTAAAATTGCATTAGCTCAAGATGTGAACTCATTTGGGAGGAACGGATTTTATCGCTTTCTGCAAAAAGAAGCTCAGTATGAAGGTGCTGCTGCTCCTTTTTTGGAGCTAATGTGTGGAAATATTAATGCCTCAGATGTCTTCCAAAATACCATCCTGATTTTATCATAGCTCCCTAATCAAACTCTATATCAGGGCTAAACGGATGTTGTGCTGTGCCGCCTCTCCCTGCACACGTGTTTTGAGGATCAGGAAGCCGTGAATGAAGTAATGCATGTTTAGTGGGCAGGGACATGGCGGGAGGGAGATGTTTGAGCCGGCTCTGTCAGGGGCAAAGGTTGGAGTTGAGTGGAGCAGAAATTCAGCCTGGAAAAGATGGGGAGAGTGAAACAGGAAGTGCTGTGGAAAAGCACACTGTGGAAACAGAGAGGGCCTGGACCAGGGCAGCTCTGACCTCAGTGGCAAATCTGATTATGCTGTAGAAATCATAACAAACAACCCGCCTACTTGTGCCAATTAATACACTGTGGACTATTTAATAGCAGCTAGCCTTTGACATGGACTTGCACTTTATGGTTTAGGTTTAGGAAAACCTTTGGTGGAGCATCCAGAGCATAGGATGCTGTTTCCTGCTCTAAAATAAAGTTGGTCTTCAAAATTATTGGAGTAAGACACTACACCCTCTTTCAATGCTTGGATTTTGCATGTTTTTCAATTATTTCTAAAGATCTGATTGTTACCAGGTTCTAAAATTAATAAATATGTCAAGTGAACAAAACCCACAACGAATTCTACACTGTCAAAATTCAATGAACAGAGATGAAGCCAAATTGAACAACATTACAGTTCAACAACTTGTAGAACCACTTTAAGCACCAACAACCTGACATACTCATGATCTGTTTGAGTTTATCCAATCTCCCACATCATCATGGAGGAATTTTAGTCCACATTTTTACAACATTACGTAATTTTCTTAAGGATTGTGGGATTTTGTGTTGGTAAAACTCTGACGGTTCTGGCACAGCGTATCAAATGGAATTATTATTATTATTATTATTATTATTATTATTATTATTATTTTTATTTTTTTTAATATATTTTTTTGAATTAAAATTATGAAAGTGTGTTCTTATACATAATGGGTTTATAGACAAAATAAATGGCGAGGGTTCTTAGTTTTTGATGGATTTAATGAGTAGCAAAAAATCGTCATTATCTGACCTGTCGTTCACCAATCGAGCTGATCAGAGAGAATTTTTTTTTTTTTTTTTTTTTTGTGTCAGATTGATGGATCTGTATTTTCTAAGGCCTCTGGATGTTAGTTTTTATTTAATGAATAATGCCTATGTGGTTTTATACACTTGAGGTTAGATTTGAATTGTCAAAACTTATAAAGACCAGACTGCTTTTATTATGCCCTGACATGTAAACACTTGGTGTTAAAATAGGGTATACTTTTCCTATGAATATAGTTTCATTACATTTTTTTAATTGTCAATTTAATTCTGAAATACTTTATTAATCCCAAAGGGAAATTAAATGTTGTTGTAGCTCATATTATAAATATTATTCCAAAATGTGCTGCCAGGTTTACTTTGTAGCGCGAATGCAAGCAGGGAAAGTCTCGTAACACAGTTGGTATGAAGAGACAGGCATAAATCGAAGCGTAATCAAAGCACAATGTCACAGCAGGCATGAAGTGAGAGCAGAGCATGTGATAAATAACGCCCCTGGCTAGAATCGAACTGGTATGGAGCATTTATTTAACATCTGTGGTATCTGTTTACTGTCCTCAACAATCAACACAAAAAATGGCCATGTCCTGTTGTTGCAGAAAATATGTATTTGTGGTTTGCATTTTAAGTAGAAATTGGACAGTCTATATGACACTTACCTCTTGCTTTATCAGTTTTCCCATTACACAGGATGCTGTGACACATTTGCTTCACCAGCTTACTGTCTGGAGCTTAAAGCTTGACGTTTTAGTTAACGTTCATCTATAAATTTCGTTATTTTTCAGCTTTATTGACAAAAAGCATCACATTCTGTTGGAGCTACTAGGATGCGAGTATGTAATTCAGAAACCCCCTTTCTGGGACACTAATGTTTATGTGGAAAAGTGAAAACTTGGGGCTGTTTTTCAGAAGAACATTGCTTTCAATTTCAGATAGATGCGAGGTGGGGTCTGTATGACTCATGCTTCGAAGCGGACTCTGGGGCCTCTCTGGTGTTCAGCCTAGAAACTAGCCAAGTTTGACAGTTCCCAGGTTTACTCTGAAATACCTTGCTTTAAAAGGCAAAAATCAGAAGAAGACTTTGCCTTGGACTGCTGTGTGCCCTGGAGTGTGTGGTATTTCTGTCTTGTAATGCTGCTTTTCTCTTGGAGCAGCTTTCCTGTCCATCTCTTGCACATTCTCATCTGAAGCCTGCGTTTATTTCTATGCTGTTGCTGTTTCCCGCTGCTCTGCTTGTTGTCTGATCTTCATTATTGCTGGAGCATCATAAAATCAAGTAATGTTCATTCTTCATGTTTTATGTCATACGTTTCATAGCTGGGTTATATTTTAACGGTCCACCCTGGTGCAGTTGGACTGTTTTGTACACTTTGGGCATATGGCTTTCATAAAGAGCCAGCATGTCTGTCCATTTACATAGTGGTTTTTGGAATGTACTTTAATAATTTTCAGAGATGTAAAACTTAACCCCGCTTTTGATAAATAGACAAATAAGCATGTTTCATTTATTCAAAACTACTAAAAAGAATGCCAAAAACAACAAAGTTGTTCTGGGTTTTTTTTTTTTTTTTTTTTTTTTTCCCCCCCCCAAGCACAGCAGAAAAAAAAAAACAAAAAAACAACAACAACAAAAAAACAACCATACCAAACATTGCTTAGTATGTCTGTGCTTCACAATGAGTGAACTGTTCACAAATCCCTACAAAGATCTGCATATTTCAGCAACATAGCGAGTGATACATCAGCTTTCTGATTTACAATTGTGACTTTTTAGGGGTGGGTTTTTCTTTTTTTTTTTTTTTTTTTGTAAAGTGTCAAAGTTCAGCTTAATGTTGTCAAAACATGTTTTACCACGTTGTGAAGAAGATGAAAGGTGGCTAAAACAAGGACTGTAAACACCTCTTAACACAGTGTTAAAACCATGCTACTATATTAAAAATATGTGGTCTTTGCAAGGTGTTGGTGAGGTCTTCTGGTGCACATTAACGCAACGGAAACACCATTTTACATGATCAAGTGTAAGAGTTTCCTGATTGTTTTGAGCATACACAATAACATCCATTGTGACATTCAGGTGGTTGATTATCATGGTAGCAGCATAAGAGGTCTTGGGTAGAACATGTGGGACAGATCAGATCAAATCATATTCGTCATGTGGGACTCTGTGCTCACTGGTGTTTGTTTGTGATTGGGAATTCAAAATGGGAATGGCCATGCTGGCTTCCTGTTTAGCCTAAGACGTCATTCTCTCTACACAGCAGTGGTAATGTCCAACTCACTGTAACACTCTTGGCTTGGGAGCTGCTACTTACATAGCTTTCCAGTGTGTTCTGAGTTTAAGCTAAAAGATCACAGCATGCCCTTCTGATGCTTTTGACCCTTTCCAACTGGCGTCTACATAATGTGGCTCAACTCTACGCGGTTATAAGGGTTTTCCTCTAGTAACCATAACATAGTGCCAGCCCCTTTCTTAGAACCTACTCTGGGCTGAAAACGTGACGTCAGAAGACTGTCGGTCTGATTGGCTAGGGGGTGGAGTCACTGGCTGCGTCACAAGAGCGACTCCCTTTCAATAATCCGACCTGCCGTTTGTAAAAACTCACAACAGCGACTGACTGTATGTGGAGTTTTTTTAAGGACAATGGCAGCCTGAGTAGAATGTTCAGCATAGCTTCCATGTCCTTCATTGTTGCGGTGTGTGTGTGTGTGTGTGTGTGTGTGTGTGTGTGTGTGTGTGTGTGTGTGTGTGTGTGTGTTGCGTATAGGGCTGAAACGATTAATTGGATTAATTATGTTGGCTCAATTATTGAAATAATTGTCAACTAATTTAGTAATTGATTAATCGTTAAGAGGGGTATACAGACTCAAAAAAACACACACTCAGAGCTCTAATTAAGCCAAAACTGTGCAAAATATATATACATTTCGCATTTAAGTAAAAAAAACTTTCTGTAAATATGTTCTACCCAAAACTCTCCAAGCGTTAGTTTTAGCTTTACCTGGTTCAAATTCTGTAAAAACAAGCAAACTGCTGTTAAGCATCTTTTTCTATCCAGTTATTAATCAGTTAATCCCAAAAATAATCAACAGATCAGCCCGACACTGTACCGACGTTAAATCAATCAGAAAAGTTGTAAAGTTTTTCAGTGTGCACTTTGAACTGAGTGTGTATCTGTCGGACTGTCAAACAAAGCCCCTGGGTCATATGTACTAATAAACAGCAGCTCGGAGGGATCATAGTCTCTGAGTTGTTGTTGTTCAGGACTTTAAAAACACAAAACTGCTTTTAGATGTTGAAGCTTCTTTGAGATCAGCTCACAGTAATTGATGCACACAATCACATTTTAGAATCTGAGATACAGTAAATGGCAGTAAAAAAAAAAAACAGTTTAGAGAGCACTAAGGGCATACCAGCGTCATTACTACCTTTAAACTGAAGGAGGTTTTCCAAATCTACCACCATATGCCAGTCCTAAAGCACATATTATCCTCATCCAGTGTGATAATACAAATGATCCTATTTATCATATTACTTCTAACATTTATTTGAAGATATGTTGTGGCTTGTTTGTCATGCAACTGTAATGTAAGACATAAAAGTGATTATGTTGCTGAAACCTAATAAACACTAACATGAAGAGCAGCACAGTGTGAGATTAATACACATCCATCTGTTTTTCCTTTTGAAAGCTGTGAAGCTGTGATTTTAAAAGGCTTCTCTTATCTTCCCCAAGTTCCTCTGGTAAGCTCCTTCAAAGCATAAAGATTCAGAGATCATGGAAACCTTCAAGCTTGAATTAATAGAAAAAGCAGAAAAATTTAGCTACAGAAAGTGTTGTAAATTGCAAACACTGAAATTTATGAAAAACTGAAACACAGAAGAAAAAGCTTTAGTGAGTTGGAAGGAACTTCAGGAGACAACAAAAAATGGATCTGTTTTCTTAAATGTGCTTCATGGTTGAAAAGAAATGATCTACAGGAGCAGATACCACTACATTCTTTTCTGCACAAAGGAGAAACATTAAATCAAATCATATTAAACATAATTTCTAAGGGTAAAACCCCTAATTATATGCTTTTTGCTTGGAGGATACAAACAGCAGTTCTTATTAAGAAACCATAAATGCTATGTTACCTTAGATTCAAGAATTGTGGCTTCTGATTCAGTCTTTTAATGCATATTTTGAAAATATAATATAGAGCTGCTAAGTCTGTATAGAGACTGCTGATGGAGGCTGGGGGGGCTCAGTGATTTTAATGGTAGGTCTGAAATAAACTGCTGTTGTCTATTCTTTCAGTTGACTGGGGTGTAAATGTTGGTTAAGTACTTTGAAACTGCACTGACAAAATCCTCTAACAAGCTTTTCTGCCATGGACGTAGAGGAAAAACAGGAAAAAAAAAATTCTGTATTTAATGGTTCTGATATGTATTGTAAATGTGTTTGAGTATAACCAGAAAATGATCAATGAATGTTTAAAATCTCGTATCCATCTTGTAAAATTACCTAAATAGTGGTGGCCATATGTACTCCTTTTTGGTATTGTCTGTTTTATTTAACTTTAAAGCCTGGCTTTGTCGTTGTTATTGACATTTTCTGTTCATTGATAAATTATTGAAATGGTTTTATTCCCCAGCACTATGTGAGCAGTTATTTTAGCAATATGCAGAGTCAAAGCTGTGTGTGTAGATGGTAGATTAAGAAGTTGCACCAAAAACCTCAATAAAGCAGCAGCTTCATATTTTTGTCAAAGGAAGGCAAGATCATATAATGGAGACATATTTTAAAACAGCTTTTTATAACTTTTTTTTATAAGCGATTTAGCACAGTAGCTATCTGTAGCATTAGCTTCTCTGTGTAATTTCTAGGTTGTAAACTAGGGGTGCACCGATACATCGTCCCCGATTTGCTTGATTTTGGGAAATCGGCCGATATCTCCATGAGAAACCAATCTTATCCACCGATCTTATTTACTTCTTAAAAGGTCTGAAAATCAGCCAGTAGCTGCGTTTCCATTAACCTTGAAATTGTGCAATTTGAAATAACAAAAATTTGCTTAATGGAAAGTAGCCATTTTGGAAAAAATTCTCCTTTTTTCGAGAAAAGGTTTTGGGGCCAGGATGAGGTAGCCATATTGAAATTGGTTTATTTCATGAAACTGCAATGGAAACACTTTTTTTGCATCACAAGTCACATGATCAGCAACCGGATGTTGCCACTGGTGTAAACCACAAAGAAGATAACAGGAAGTAGTTGGAGGATCATGGGGTGGCATGTTTTTAATGACTTGTCGTGTGAACAAGCTTATTCACGTGTGATTTTAAATTCATTTTGTTATTTAATGGAAACACCGCAATTGCAAAATGGTGAGTTTTCGACTCTAGCAGAAAATCTGCTCTGCAGTGAGAGAGGGCTGATTGACAGACCCGCCCCACCAGGTCACATGTGCACCTGTGTGGTTAACCATAGTCACCCCACTGTTGCCAACTCAGCGAGTTCGTTGCTCTATGCAGCGACTTTCCAAACAAAAAAAGATCAGTATCGGCCAAACTCAGAATTGGCAGGTCAGATTTGCTTAAAAGATAAGTGATCGGCCAGAAAACTGCAATCGGTGCACCCCTGTTGTAAACATTCTATCTTGTCAGTTATTTCTAATTTGTTTATGCTTAATAGGAGATAGCAGTTGAATGTTAAAGAAAACAAATTAAAGAAACTCTGTGTTCCAGATAACTTGTTTCTTGTCTGCTGAAGCTCCTTGTTCCTCTGAAGAGTTCTGGAGTTATTTCTGTACCGATTTGAAAAGACTTCCATCAATTTAAATATTTGTACAAAACGCATAAATATTTACCTGCCATTTTCTACTTTTCAACACATAAATATCTCTGAAGATGTTGATACTGTGCAACAGCGTTCACCCTGCAGCAGAGGAGTCTCCACTGACAGCAGGCGAAGTAACCTGCCAAATCTAAACAAGCATGTAATGATGTATGTGAAACTATGCACCGAGATGACAATTTGGGCCAATGTTGACATCCGATAATAATACTGCCATTACGGCCAATGACCAGTATGAGCCTATATTCATATTATTTTATATATATATATATATATTTCCCTACCCTTTCAATGCCATGAAAAAAAGACCACACCAATGACATTGCTTCTGTTTCAGTTAAGCACCCTGCTGTCCTGCTCTGCATCACTATCACTGTCAAATGACCAAACAGATGCCACATGACCAACCCCCTCCCCCTCCAGAAACGCACATGCAAGCAGCAACAAGATGGAAATGAAATAATCAGTTTTTAATATCGACCCATTATTTACTTATCAGACCAAAACCAATATGTTTAAAAATGAGTAACATCAGCCGATACCGATGTTACTGCCAATATGCAATTTAGGAGATTACCCTACGTATCTTATTTAGGTATGAAACTGTGTCTTTTGGCTTGATAGCTTAAACATTCAAAATGAAAGACCTAAAATGAGACAGCACTATGTTTTCTGGGTCAGTGATTAGCTCTGTGGCCTCAACTCGACATCTGAACCAGGAATAACGTCAGAATTGGGTCCAGTGCTGTTATTAAATTGGCTCCCCAAATACTGTTGAATGTTAAAGACTAGCAATTATTTACTATTAGGGTTTTCAAGGCATTGAAAAAAATATATATATATCCAGTGTAACAACATGGACAGTATATATTGTATACTGTTGTATTTTCAAGTCGTATTTCTGTTTTTATACATTAATGGCTGAGATTCTAAAACAGATGTGACTTTGGACATCATAAGACCAGAGGTGAAAGGGAGTGAAAGAAATATCAAATCAGATATTACATGCTTTTGTTGTCCTGTTCAACTCTGCTTTTGACTTCCAAATTGCTTGACCGCATTTTAATTTTATTTGTTGACAGTTTGTCAAAAAATGTCACCTGTTTGTGTTGGCTGCCGTCGTTCCACTTACTGTGAATAAAACGATTAGACGAGACTCACCTTTTATGGACACACCAGTCCTGGCTAGGATTCCTGCCGTCTGTTTAGTTTGGATCGCCTTAGATTTACAGTCGCTTCAGATAAAATGGCTACGTTTATCTTATAGGTGCCTCAATCACTTCTGTTGGCAGACTTACGTTTGCCAACATACTTTTTGTTGTTTAGATCGATCAGTAACCTTTGCCGTGCATAGTTTGTTGGCAGAAAGAGAGAAGTTTTAGTGGAAGAACAAAGTCTCTGTCCTGCATTGTCACTGTTTATCATGTTTGATTTGTATGTAAAGAATGATGAATGTGGACTTTCCTTAAACCAATTTAAAAAAAACAAAACAACTGTTTATCTTCCAAAAGTATTTATTTTATATTTACAGTATAACCAGACTTTTGCCAACAATTCCTTTGAGCTAAAATACGCTCATAAAACATTTTTCTTTGAAGGGATATTTAATGGCCTTATCAAAGAACAAATGCTTATAAATGCTGTAAAAGCAAAACGCTTCCTGTAAGACCATGACTGCAGTGGTTTGCAAACCTGGCATTGTGACTGATTGTTGTTACAAAGGGACAGTTTTAAGCATAAGTGTTAACTCCTGGCTTTGAAAGCCATCCTGGAATCTAAAGTTGTTTATTAATATCCAAATAAACATCATTGTTTGTTCTTTAGATCCTGATATGGGAGGAGAATTAAATGATTTGTGACTTTGCAGAATTCATTATAAGTTAAGAGTTTGACTGTAAAGCTACACCACGAACCCCCCCCCCCCCCCCCCCCCCCCCCCCCCCCCCCCCCCCCCCCGATGGCTTCCTGGCAGCTGGGGCTGCACAGTAATTGAAAATCTTGCAAATTATATTGGTAAATATTGAGATAGTAATATCAGTTGCGATAACCTATTTTCCTCTTTTCTCTCTTTCCAACTCCAGCTGAAATAACATCATTGTTGGACAATGTCTTCCACCCTATGCATTAAGCTATTGCTGAACCTTCAGCGGCAGACTGTTGCATCCTAGGTACTCAAAGAAGCATCATTGCAGATCCTTCCTCCCAGCAGCTGTTAGACTCTATCACTGCTCCCAACAAACTCCTTTAAGTGTTTTCGTCCCCTTCTGTTATTTGGACAGTTTTTTTTTTTGTTTGTTTTTTTTTCATTTCTTATAAGTAATCTGTTGTTTTCTGTGCACAAATATACACATCTTGTACATTTTTAATATTTCCCTACTCAGTTGCATGTCTCTTTTGATCAGAGTGTGTTATTTTGAATACCTGTACAGCATTCTTTTTCTTCTTTTGTAAATTTGCACTTACTGTACAGTCTTATTCATTTTTTTTTTTTTTTTTTTTTTTCCAGTTTTTATATTTCTACCTTACATATTTCTGTGTTGATACACCTTGCTGGTTCCCCACGGTGGAAGAATAAAGGTTATTTTCTATTCTATTCTTCCATTACTCTGTGACCTTCAGCGTTTTGGGCATTTGTGTCCGGTGTGAATATATTTGGCAACAATTATTGGCAGCAGTTTTCTACACTTTTCTACACACGTTGTCTGTGAATCATGTAGAATCAGTAGTGTACATGCAACATACAACTGGAGAGCTCTGATTATGATCGCCATCGGGCGTCTTACGATAAGTGACCAGAGCTCATACGGTTGGCTAACAATCAAAACAAAAGTTGTGCTAGAGAGAAAACTCATCGGGCAGCTTTAGTCAGTATACTTCCAACAGAAGTGGATCTCTTTTTGTTTTTTTTTTTTTTTTTTGATAAAGACTCCTTTCATCTAGTTTATTAAACATTTTACCCAAATAAATACTGTTTTCACAATGTTTCTGCAAAAAGTTTATCTAGATAAGTAAAATGCAGATAAATCAGTAGGGAAAGTGCCTGATTTTAGCAACGTTGTTTATAAATTTTATTTTTTCTTTTAGCCGGAAAATATTTTTTTCATAATCGAAACACGGATCAGACAACTGGACCTCTTCAGCAGTGGATTTCAGAAACCAGAGCTGCCGTCCGAAACCTTGATCAGCTGACAACTATAACTACACATCCTCTGAATAAAAATGTCTCATTTGTATCAGACACTTTCGGTTTCTAAAGAGAGGTGGAGACATCATCACCTTAACCTTTGGCTCTACATCCCAGGAAGTCTGTCTTCTAAGAGACTGCATCAGGGTATAGACATTTTGTTTTATGTCAGAATGGTAGTCATCTTTGTTTTTCTGGTTACTGTGAAATTTCAGGGAATTTCACATGATTTATTCAAATTTTGTTACTCACGCAATTGTTGTTTTCTGTCTGTACTTTATTACTTTGGTCTGATTGTGAGTCGTGGTCTTTTTTTTTTTTTTTTTTTGTGCACATAGACCTGTAAAGAATAATAAATGCGTGAAGCTGCCCTCTATTTGTTTTGCTTGTGTTAGGACTTGTTACGATCACCCATGATGGATGTTGGGGCCGGCGCTGAATGGGTGCTTCGAAAGGTTTTAAAAGTTATTACTAAGATAGAATCCACCCTTCTAGTCTCCCATAGCTCGCACATGATGAGCTCAGGGAATGCTACTGAGGGGGGGGGGGGGAATTGGAATGGCGAGATTATTTGTTGTTAAAGATTTCACTGGAGTCAGTGTAATAAAAGTCTGTTATTCCTATAAACCAATGTGGGATTTAAAGGCCAAAGAACACAAGTACAGCCAGGATATTTTTTATTTATTTATTTATTTATTTATTTATTTTTATCTTCTTGGTGTGTCTGGAGTTTTGAAAAAGATCTGAGCTTGTATTTTATTGATGTTAATTATTCAGCAATTTATGTTGGTTTTGGGAATTTCTCTGTAGATTTACTAGGGGTGCACTGATAAATCGTCCGGCCGATACTTGCATGTGAAACCGATCTTATCCACAGAGCTAACTGCCCCCGCAAAGGTTTGATAATCAGCCACTATCCCTTTTTGCTCTGTCGTGAGAGAGGGCTGACTGCAAGACCCACCTACCAGGTCACGTCTGCACGTGTGGTTAACAATTGTCACTCACTCCACTGTTGTCTACTTAGCGATATATTTGCTATATTTAACAATGTTTCAGACAGAAAAAAATTGGTATTAGCTTACATCGGAATCGGCAGGTCAGGCTTTTTAAGGATCGGTGATCGGTTAGGAAAACGGCAATCGGATTCAGCCCTAAGATTTACTGATGTTGAGGGTTGACATTGTATACTTTCACCAGTACTTTAGTTTCGTGCATTTTACAATATAAATAAATAACACACAGATCCAGTAATCCTAATTAATACAATGTTTAGTGGTAAATATGTTTTTTGACAGAAAACTTAAGTTCAGAGTCTTCTACCACAGTAGTACCGTTGTACAGGTTTAGCTGGTCATCTATAGATGTGGTCTTTGGTTGTATTTTTAGAATTTGCATAACATCTGGTAAGTATGTTGACAGCTCTCTTTGGTAATGTTTTGCTTGCAAACAGATACTAAGTTTGCTGGGTTTTTTGTGGTATCATCTTCTGCACACAGATGTGCACTTAACAGGATGTACCAGAATATAGTCAAACAGGATGTTAGCATTGTGGTCCGCACAAACACATCAAACCTACTTTTCAAACACATCAAAACTCTTCACTTTATATGATTTCCTAGCGGCATCTCTTAGCACAATATTTAATTTAAGTTCTTATGGAATGTTTTCTTGAATTGTTGTGTGTTTTTATAACCGTGGATGTAACTTTTTTTTTTTTAATCACCTTTGAGCTGTAAAAAGATATTGTATTTATTGTTTTCTTTCTTCTGTTTATCTATCTTTCAGAGCTCGGGATGGCTCAGAGAAAGTTTGCCCAGTGCCTGGGAGAGTTTCAGTTTGAGTACATCGGCGATGCAAAGACCGATGATGAGAAATGCATTGGTGAGAGTGTTTTTTTGTTTTGATCTTCTCATGTGAGGACAGAATTAACCACTGGTTTAGTCACTGTCTTTATAGATATACATCTCAAATGTTTGTTTTCACATCTTTTTCCACCAACCAATTAAGAATAGCCACACCTAAAATTGTTCAACCCCCGTGGCAATTCCTTTTATTTGTTTTTTTTTGTTTGACTTTTTTTCATTGATAATTTTTATATATTTTACCCACACTTTAAATCATGTTTATGGATATATTAAAACTAGCAGTTGTCTGCGATGCAAAAAAAAAAAAAAAAAAAAAAAAAATCAAACAAGTACAATTTAAATTGCTCAACACAATTTAAATTACAAGTAAGTTTTCCAAATTAAACACAAACTGCTAGTTTTAATGTTTAATGCAGTCTGAAAGATTTTCAACCTCTTCATGACCGGCATCTTTAGTACCTAAGAGAGCACCCTTTTGTTTTGACCTTTAAATAATTTAAAGTAGGATTTAATGGTAAAGTAATATAAAATGCTTGTAATGTTGCTTTTATTTAAGGTTGCAGTATGTAACTTTTATAAAAATATATATATATATATTTTTCTACATATTTGTTGAAACTGTCACTATGTTGTGACAGTATGGTACGAGACAGATAATCTGTGAAAAAAATCGAGCTCCTTTGCCTTCTACCAGTGCTATCCAGAAACAACCAGTCAGAGTCAGGAGGCGGGTGTTAGCGCTGTCAATCACCTTCTGAGTGGTGCTGTTCATCCCCCTCTTCTCCCCTCCCCCTTGCTGTCTGCTATGCTGCAGCTTGCAGAGGCTATGCTAGTTAGCATGGCTACCGATGACAACGGATAAACGGTTTTCCTGGAACGATAAGTTGTTTCTCTGGCATTAGCACATTTAGCAGTGAGTAAATGACGTTTATTGACAGTGCTAAGACACTCCTCCTGGCTCTGATTGGTTGCTTTTGGTATTTGACAAAGAGACAAAGACGGGATATAATAATAATAAATAAATGTTTCTAATTATTGCTTTTTGTTTCTATAGATGAGTCTTTGCAAGAGTTTTCTTCATTCCTCAAAAACCTCGAGGACCAAAGAGAGCTGATGGTGAGAACATGTTGAACTCTGTTTGCAACTCTGAGGAAATAAGTGTGGGTCTGAGACCAGATGCACATATAGTGTTTTGCAATTACGTCATGGTTGCCCACATGTGTATTTTTATCCGTTTGTGTAAAATCGCTTTGACTCAGTGAAGTGTTCCTGATGATAAGGTTAGAAAACAAAAAGTTTGGTGGCAAAAATACAACTTTGCTTCCTATAATTTAAATATTTTGCTTCTTTGTCTCACATCTGTTTATAGGCTCGGAAATTAATAATCTGAGTCATAAATATACATTTTTGTTATCTTCTCACAACTTTCTGTTAGAACATGTGGTTATGTGGCGAATATAATCTACCAGCAAAAGCTCTAGTATTTTCAGGTTCTGGCCTCTGATTTTCATCAGAACCACCTGCTCTGAGAGCCATTGGTAGTCAGAAGTAGTTGAACACTAAGCTTGAGTTGATGTGTCGATCTTTGACTGATTTCAGGGTGTGAAGTGTCACATTTTTCACACCTTTACTGTTGACACAGCTACACGGTGCTGCTCAGACAAACATAGGCGAAGGGCAGTGGGAGATTTTCACCGCATAACCTTGAATGAAAATATAGCGGTTAGTTACACAAAACTTTAAAACAGAAATATGATTAGATTTCTTTTTTTTAAGACAGCTGACAAATTAATATAACATTGATTATTAAAGTTAGAATAACTTTATCTGTACAATTCATTATTTAGATTTGTTTCATACATAGACTTAAAATGTAGAAGAAACACACTAAATTGTGCTTTTTTTTTTTTCCACACTTTTTTGCTGTTCTGTTCTTTGCAGTGTAACAGCACTATAACAGGTTCGCTGGTTAATTAGGCTGGCAACCTGCTCACATCGCCAGTGATTGGTTGGGTACGAGACAAGCAGCTTGTAGTTTGAAAAATAATTCTACCTTAATGAGATTGATGGGTGGTCTTCCTTTAGTATAATGGCTTGGTAACTGCTACCCTTTCTTTGTTATCTCATTAAAAGGATTTTAAACTGTAGGATTGGTACAAATGAAACTTTTTGCGGTTTTAAAACTGTAACTTTTTAAAACATTGGTGTGACTTGATACCGTTAACCGTCCCATTTCTGCAGATGTGCCTCTTTGGTTTATTGGTTGAGTGTACCGAGGTGAGGCGAGTGGCAGCAATAAAAAAAAAAAAAAAAAAAAAGCAGAGTACTGCAATAATTTACCAGCTGCTCAGTATATTGGCCTACCTTCACCGTAAATTCTGTTTATCTCCAGTACGGTGAGCTGCGACTCAGTTTAACATTTAAAGTTCATGTTTTTGTTTCTTAATGACAACTTGTCATGTTGAGCTCGATCCAATGCAGAAATAATTTGTTTTTCGTCTTATATGTTTACTTTAGTCTGACATACTTTCTGTGACACTGAATTTTCTTCATTTAAAAGATATCCATCCGTCGTCTATACCTGCCTGTCCTTTAATGGTCGCCCTGAACAGGTCACCAGTGACTTTTAAAGAATAATCTTTTATTAAATATTTCCTGATAATGGCACATTAGAATTGATTTAAATTGCTACTTCTTAAAATTATATTTTCTTATTTTTAATTTTATTTGTTTCAATGACCTACAGAGGCTGTTTGCAGTCACATACATGGTTTCTATACAAACACTATTTATCATACTTAACCTATGATGGGACATATCAATACTATGCAGGAACTGATTGCAGTTTATGCACATGCATTTGTCTCACGTCTTATGCTGAGCTGTGAGAATCCCTTTACTAGTCAATAATCACTAAAAGCTTTGATACACGCACAAAAGATCTTTAGTTCAAATATTTTTCATATCCATGTCATTCAGGTGACACAGTGAACCAGTTTCTCTGCTGTTCCTAATGTTTGAACAGTTTTTCATCCCCGTGCATGTTTCTGGATCAGCTGCCTGGGAGTGGCTGCACAGATGACTAGAGTGCATGAGGACATTATAACGTCTTAGGTTTACATAACAGACAGATCTCATAAGGAGCAACTGGGAGCAAGTCCACAGCTGTGTAACTCCTTACTCATAAAACTAACATGTGACTAAGGTAGCAGTGCTAAAGTCAGGTATTTTAAGAGCTACTGAAATCACACCCCCAGTAGTTAGGAAGCAGGAGTACTTTGGAGTCATTTGAAGACTTTTATTTAGGTGGTTACTAATAGTCGTTGAACAGGCTTGCACGGTTCTACAGTGCCTGAGACTTTGCGTAAACGTCAGTTTTCTGGGTAATGTCTGTGTGTAGTGTCTGAGGTAAATGCGAGAACCTGTCATCAGTGGCTGACTGAGATGATTGTTGTGCCAAGCTCAGACCACAGCAGTAAGCACCCCTCAGACGCTGCAAACGGGGGAAAGCAGCATGCATGTGCAGACATGCGCTGCAGCCAGCATAGCAGAAACACCACAAGAACATTAACGTTATGAGACGGGCGTTTGGTTGCATCTTAAACTCACTGTTCAGTATTTTTAGTACTTTCCATTAACTGACAAAAAAAAGTCATGTTTTTATTTACACATTTTTTTTGGAAATGGACATAAACATGCAAATACCCAGCATACATGAATAAGTTGGTGACAGTGCCTTGCAATCAAATGCATACTTTCAACTTTTTCATATTTTCTCATGTTACGCAGACAAATAGTGCATTTAATGTGACTCACCAACATACATGTATTTCAAACTTTTATTGCAGTTGAAAATCTAAAAAGTTGGATGTAGATTTGTACCCATCCCCCATTACTCTGGTACTGCAGAATAACATCTAGTACAACTGGTTGCCCTCAAAGGTCACATAATTGGTAAATGTAGACCCCCCCCCACCCCCCATGTCTAACCTCAACGTCAATAAAACTGTTGTGGGAAGACCTGTGAGGTTTGTTAGAGAACATCAGTAAACAAATAGACACAGGAAACACAACAAACAAGTCTGGAAATGTTGTTCTGAAAAGTTAAACCTTTTCAAAAGCCAAAGTTAAAGCCAAGTTTTGTTATAAAAGGAAACCCTAAGCTTTGAATATCTCCCAGAGCGCTGTTCAGTCTATCATCCAACAATGGAAAGAGTGGAAGACAACTGTAAGCTTACAAAGAAATGGCCCTCCACCTGAACTGACAAGCTGGACGAGAAGAGCAATAATCAGATACAATGGACCCCCGCCTAGTTGCGGTTTAGAATTTGCAGATTTTTATGTTCAACGTAACTCCAAATTATTGTGAAATTTTTCAGAGAGCATATCTGAAATATTCAAAAGAAAATGCAGCTTGGGAAGCTGAAATACCTACATTCAGTGCTACTTGACACGATACTGGCTGGCGTTTGCAAAGCAGGCAATCCAGGAGCGTCATTCATTTTCTTTGCCGCTGACTGGCAGTACCCCCAAGAGCGGGGATGAGAAAGACAATAGATGCTAGCTTCTGCGGTAGCGCTAAGATGGTTTCCACTGTGCATGTTAAGATATATTTGGTGTTTGAACTATTAAAATAGGCAGTTGCATGTGTTTTTAGAGGGTGTCAAGTATTTTTAGCTATTTGCAGGTGGCTGTGGGTTGCAGCTTCTGACAAACCTTTAATGGGACACAGTAAACATGTGGAAGAAGGTGCTTTGTATGTGCAAAACTGACTGTGCACGTCACCCTGAATACACTATTCCAACTATGAAACATAATAGTGGCTGTATCATGCTCTAGAGCAGATTCAGAGGTGGCGGATACAAATGCCCGTTCCGCTTTTCAGTTTTTTTTTAATCTACATAAAAATCTGAAAAACACCATCATTTGGTCTATCTTGTGTTGTCCTATCACTTAAATTCATATTTTTCAATGCTCTGTATACACCAAAATGATTGTTTGATTTCCACTGTTCATTTGAGATACTGTAAGTACTACAAAGTAATTTTAGTTTTGAGATTAATATAATTATCGCCACAGATGAGAAACATCACAGAGACTTTAATGAAACCCCTTGAGAAGTTCAGGAAGGAGCAGCTCGGTACTGTGAGGGTAATGTATGATGATTCATTGCTTTTTCTCTAAATTTCTTCATGTTTTTAGTGGATCTGTTGGAATCTTGATGATAACCTGTTAGCTTGTTTGCCGACTACAGTTTATGATTTAAAATATCGACCAGATTTATTCTTTTGAATCCTGTTTTTTCTAAACTAATCACACTTTTTTGTGTTTTTGTTTGTTTCTCTGGAAGGCGGAAAGAAAAAAGTATGAAAAAGAAACAGAAAAGTACTACAGCTCTCTGGAGAAGCTTTTAAATCTGTCGGCAAAGAAGAAGGAGCCTCAGCTACAAGAGGTATTTATCTTTCCCAGAACTCTTGAATATATATGTGGCACTGTCTGTTTCCTATTCCACATAAAAAAAGAAGAAAACCTTTCTAGTGTTTTCTTTTTTTTTGGTTACACTTGCTTGTTGACCGTCTTGACTTTTCACTGACTTGTTGCACTCAAAGCTACCGCTACGTTCCTTACTGCTACTTACCGCTTTAATGGATTGTGGAGTTCAGGGAAAAAAGAAGTAGATACAAAACATAGTTCAAGAAATATTAAGATTTTGTAACAATGCACAATGCATTGTTACAAAAATGTTAAGGTGTTTTCCAGATTTCCAGTTTCCCATGCATTTAATCTTTCTGGCAGTTTTTGAAACATTAAAGTTCACTTTGACATTGACTACTGGAGCCTGTCCCATCCTTGGCTTAGCACTCCTCTTAATTTGAGCTTCCTTAGACAGCCCTCAGTCTTTCCTGTTAGGTGCCTGTGTACGTGCATCTGTGTTTTTGCTTGGCAAATTAGGAGTCTGAGACAGTGTGCTGAGGCAAACCTGTTATCTTAGGATATTTTTATGTGAAGTTTACTGACAGCAGTTGATTTACCCACTGCAGACGTGTTAATGAAAAATGTAATCCCATACTTTGAGAGCAAAAGACGACTTTCAGTTCTCCAAGCAGCTAACGTGTGAGAGTGTTCCTTCCTTTTCTCCACATGTATGTAATTATCATGGTGTGTGTTCTCCACCTCTCCAGGCAGACAGCCAGGTGGAAATCATGAGGCAGCACTTTCAGGAGGAATCGCTTGAATATGTGTGCAAGCTGCAGGAGATCCAGGAAAGGAAGAAGTTTGAATGTGTGGAACCGGTGAGTGGCTGACCAAAGAGGCACAAATGCATTCATGTAGCTTTGATTAGCATAGCTGTGATTCCTAACTCGGAGAACAAGAAGGTGAAACTGTTTAGCAGATGTACATGACAACTGAATCTATGGAAACATTGATCCAACATCAGCTGCAGTCAAACAAGTCTGAACATTTTAAGCCGTAATTAGACAGTCGGGTCGTGTTAACGGATTACCGACCCAGCTACAAATATGTTGCCAACAGCTCCAGAGAAAGAAAGGTCAGGGTGCAGTGAGCTGTGCAAACAGCAGAAGAGAGCCAAGATGTCATCTATGTTTGTTTATTTCTTTTTCTTCCACATCCTGCTCTAATTAATTTTTATTGTTACTGGGTGCCAAACAGCAAATTGGTGCATCACCACTCATAACTGATGTGTTCTATGCCATCACATTTCTGCCAAAAACCCAGAGAAGGATATTAAGTAATCAAAACGGATCATAACAATCAAAGGAGTACATAGCTCTGATTGCGGGAATTTCCATTCCATTCCAGTTCAATTCCGGTGACAGCCAGCACGAGACTTGGCCGAGAAGGAGAAGAGGCAGAGGAGCACAAAGAAGATTAGAAAGGTAAGGAAAAGGAAAGGAAAAATCAACAAACTTTCCTTTTCCTTACCTTCTTATTCTTCTTCATTCTCCTCTGCCTCCTCCTCTTCTTCTTCGGCGCTTTAAATCCACGTCATGTCCCCCATTCTTCTTCCCTTGTGCTGGCTGTCACCAGATTTGAGCTGAAAATTCGACCAATCAGATCAATCAGAAGAGTTACCACCCCCCAATTTTCTGGCGAGAGCGTTCAGATGGGTGGAGGGGGCATGTTTTACCGCTCGCCATGGTGCGTTCATGGGCCTGTAAATAAGTGGAAATGCCTTTTGATAAGAGCTATATGTGTTCTTAATTTATAAATATGCTGTTATGATTGCATAACACACTCCTTAGGGTTTTTGGCAGGAATGGGACACCATTTGTTTCTTTATCCTTTGCAAAATTTTGGCAAAAAAGTGATGCGTTCAGTTGACTTTAGTTGGTTTGACAAATGTAAGGCATGTTTCTCAGTCTGTCAGTCATCATAAAAAAATAGTTAGGTTAAATTCAAGTCTTTTCAAAACCTGTTAAGACTATTAAAATTGTAGAGTTTGTCCCCAGCTTAAGACCTAGAAAAATTAAGGATAGAAGTCAATATGTCATAAAGCAAAATCAATCTTTTAATACATAACAAATGTATGTAACAAAGTCACCAAAGTGAAATTATTATTCAAATATAGTGACCAAGTGCAAGAAAGAGTGTTTATACTGCTGCACTTCATTAAGAAACTGAGACACAAATGCATAATCATTTATCACTGAAAAAGTTTCCTGACGTAATGGAGGATACATCTGATATCATGGATTTATTATATTCACAGTAAGGTGTGAGAATGTTAATGCTCAGTTTATTTTTCAAATGGATTTTAGTTGCTATCCTACTATAAAATTAACAGTTCCTTCATGTTCGGTTATAAAATAGCAGAAGAGTTTATTAACGCATCTTTATTTTATGTTTTGTAGATGCTGGCATTCTTTCAGACCGTATTCACCTTTTATCACCAGGGATATGAGCTTGCCAAGGACTTTGACCATTATAAAAGAGAGCTGCAGATCAATATTCAGAATGTAAGCAACAAAACTATCCTGGATAAAAAAAAGTGATTTCAGCTGCTTTTTTTCCTGCTCTTTATGGACTATCACAATGAAAAATAACATGCATGTATTATAGCAATCCTTCTACTCTTCTTATTGGTTGAAGGTGGAATGACTAGTTTCCTTTGGGTATCTCTTAGTTTTTGATTTTTGAAGCAAATTGTATAAAGTTCACTGTGCTTTCAGAAAAATTCATGCTTGTTTTGAATTGCATTGGCCTTCTGTTAGGAAGGTCATCCTGCAGTCACTTCCTGGAGTGTGTATTTGCTTCCTCTCCCACCCAGACAAGGAGTCGATTCGAGGGCACGCGGTCAGAGGTGTACGAGCTGATGAAGCGGATCAAAGACACACCACAAGAATACAGACAGACCAGCCCCATCAGTTTTGAAGGTTACCTGTATGTGCAAGAAAAACGTAAGTGTTGGAGATCATTTGGATAAGCAGGAACTTGGAAGGAAAATATTTGAAAATATATGCAAAAGTATTCCTATTCATTCATATTTATTTTTCCATATTCTTTTACATCACAGCCACAAACGTCAATGTATTTCAGTTGGCTTTTTATGTGATAGAATAACACTCAATCATCAGTTGTGAAGTGGAACTGAACTGAAAAGTGTGGTGTGCATTTGTATTCAGTTGCCCTGAGTCAGTACTTTGCTAAACCAGCCGTTGCTGCAATTACAGCTGCAAGTCTTTTGTCATATGTTTCTACCATTGTTGTACATCGAGAGAACAAGATCTTTTTTTCCTATTCGTCTTAGCAAAATAGCTCAGTCTCAGAGTTGATAGAGAGTATCCATGAAGAGCTTCCTTGTCCCTGCTGAAGAGAATGCTTCCCCCAGCATGATCCTGCCATCTCTATGTTTCTCCATGTATACAGTGTGTTTATGGTGATGTTTTCCTTCCCAACTGAGGGTTTGTGAAAAAGTTGCAGTTTGGTTGCATGTGACCAGAGCGCCTTGTTTCACATGTTTGGCTTGTGGTAAACTGCAAATGGGACTTCTTATAGCTTTATTTAAAAAATGGCTTCCTTCTTGCTAGTTTTCTTTGAAGCTCAGATGTGTGGAGTGCATAAAACATGGTTGTCCTGGCAACTGATTCTCCCACCTGAGCTTCGGATGTCTAAAGCTCTTTCAGGTATGCCACAGGCCTATTGGTGTCTGATTATCGCTCTCCTTACCCAGGTAATTGGTCTCGGTGGACCACTATAGCTAGGTAGGTTTACATTGAGATTAAATTATGTATAATTAGGTGACTTTTGAAGACAATTAGCTGCCTTGGGTTATATTTAGGTTTTGAAAGTAAAGGGTGCTGAATATAAAAGCAGATTTCTTCTTTGTAAAATCTTTTTGAAAACATATCTATTTATCCACTTCCCAGTTATTTACTACTTTGTGTTGGTCTATCCCATAAAATACATTCAAGATTGTGACGTGACAGAAAGTATAAAAAAGGTTCAAGGAACTGTGTGTAGATTTACTATAATAAGGTTGGTCTTTTAGATAGCTGCTGTAAACATGTGAAGGACTTCTTCTTTGAGATATTACACAACAAGCAACCTGAACACAGGTGCTGTTTGATGTCAAAATAGAGACCAAGGACACTTTTATGTGCCCAAAATGTCTCATAAAATTCCGATGCAAGTTGTGGAAACCCAATAAAAATATTATGACTGTTAGAAACCATTCACATTTAACTTACCTGTGTTGTATGGTTTGTTTAGGACCACCTCCCTTTGGTTCAAGCTGGGTCAAGCGCTACTGCACTTTTGTCAAAGAGCAGAAAATCCTGCACATGGTGACTTTTGACCACAGATCAGGTGGAAAGATTGTGAGTGATCACAGAATGCAGTGCTGTGCCTTATTTATGCCATGACTTGTGATATACAGAGAATAGCGGGGAGAGAGAGAGTAGAGAAGAGAGAGAGAGAGAGAGAGAGAGAGAGAGAGAGAGAGAGAGAGAGAGAGAGAGAGATGAGAGAAGAAAAGAGAGAGCGAGAGAGAGATGAGAGAGAGAGAGAGAGAAGAAAGAGAGAGAGAGAGAGAGAGAGAGAGGAGAGAGAGAGAGAGAGAGAAGAAAGAGAGAGAGAGAGAGAGAGAGAGAGACTAGAGAGAGAGAGAAGAGAGAGAGAGAGAGAGAGAGAGAAGGATGAGAGAAGAGAAGAGAGAAAGGAGAGAGATAGAGAGAGAGAGAGATAGAGAAGAGAGAGAGAGAGAGAGGAGAGAAGGTAGAGAAAATGAAGAGATGAGAGAGAAGGGGAAGAGAGAGAGATGAGATAGAGAGAGCGGAGAGAGATGGAGAGAGAGATGAGAGAGAGATAGAGAGGAGATAGCAGGGAGATAGCGAGGGAGGAAGAGGAGAGAGAGATAGAGGATCTATATATATATAATATAATTTATATTTATATATGATATTATATATATATATATATATATATATATATATATATATATATATATATAAGCTATTGCTATAACATTGCATTTTTTTTATTAAAAAAAAAAAGAAACCCTTCAGACTGTAAATAATAAACTTATTTTAGGGTGAGATGGAGTCCGTCACACTCAAATCCTGTGTTCGCAAAACAACAGACATGTTGGACAGGAGATTCTGCCTTGAGCTGGACATAACAGACAGGTATGATATCAATTCAATTCAGTTTATTTATATAGCATCTATTTACAACTCGTGTGGTCTCATGGCACTTTACGAAAAAAAAAAAATATTTTAATTTATTCTTACATACATTTTGATTAATCCTACCTATAAAAGAGTGCATTTAGTCAATGACTTCCAGCATTCACTCCTGGACGAGCAGTGGACAGTGGACTATCGCTTGCTTTATGTCGCTGACGTTACAGCAATCCCTCATACTGAGCATGCATGTAGCGACAGTGGAGAGGATAAACTCCCCTTTAACAGGAAGAAACCTCTAGCAGAACCAGAACCCGGCTGAGTACAAGTGGCCATCCGGCACGACAGACTGGGGGTTTGAGAAGACAGAGCAGAAGGCACCAAAAAGAAACAGAACTGATCTAGGAGCACTTTCTAAGTTAAAGAAAACTAAAACGTTAATAGCAGGAGAGGGAGAACCTTTAGTTGTGGGCAGCATTATCTCAGCCGATGCCCACCATTCCCCCTCCCAGAAGGCACCACATGCAAACAGAGCATCAAACCAGATGTAGCTTCTATGGAGAGAAAAACACTGAGAGAAATCATAAAGTTATATGTAACTACGGAGGTGGCTCAGGATAAGCCCTTTGGATGAGATTTGAGAAGCAGGCCAGTTTGTCTTGTTTTGAAAACATGACTTGAATGAATGAAACTTGTTTTTTTTTTTTTGTTTTTTTTTTTTAATCACTTTATCAGATAAGTGACGCAACTGCTTTGGCAGCAATTTCCTCCTGGGTGCCTCATATTGTAATACAATGTAAAATATTTGACATAGGTCATAGAAAAACCACAGCATTTTTTTAAATTTTTTTTTTTTTTTTTTTTTTTTTTTTTTTTTTTGTCAGTTTTCATCTCAACACACATACAATGTGTCTTGGATTCCAAAGCAAAGGATAGGAGGACTTATAACACCCTGCTGTAACAGATACCCATTCTGTCAAACAACTTAATTGTGCCCAGCCTCCTTTCTGTAATATTAATAGATGAGCAATACCCCTTATTTAGAATGGAAATCTGAGTGTGAACATCCATTCTGACTGTCATGAATAATTTGATATCCATCTGGTCCTTCGTGATTATGGATGTCATAAACCAGTTGGAGAGTCTGAGAGGGCTTATGTTTGTAGTTACAGTAAATTCAAGGGGAATGTGTCCTTGGCAGGAAGTGTGTATTTTTGGCATGCATAATGCTAAGCACTCTGGATGTTTTATCCTGACACTTAAATGGCTCCGTGTCTTGCTGTACTGTCACTCAAAGGTTTTGTCTAACGCTAACGTGGCATACCTCTCTCACAGGCCTGGGACGGTGCTAACTGTGCAGGCCCTGTCAGAGGATGACCACAAGCTTTGGATGCATGCCATGGGTGGGAAGGAACCTGTGAGTCAACCTCATAGTGTTATCATGTACATCACACATTTGCCACGTTTTACTCTTAAAGAACAGAGACATTTAGGTTCATTTCCTGAAGCATGTGAACATAGATATAAGATGCATGTTAATAAATTAAAATGTCACTGAAAAAGTTAATTTATTTCAGTTGTTCAATTTAAAAAGTGAAGCTCATTTAGTGTATTGCTTCATTACATGCAGAGTGGTATATGTTAGGCTTTTATTTCTGGTAATTTTGATGATTATATGGCTTATAGCTAATGAAAACTCAGAATTCTCTCTATCTTAAAATGTGTTTATCACATAAGACCAAATAACATAAAGACTATTCATACAGAAATATGTTTTGGTCTACAAAATCATGGGCAAGACTGTTGCAGCTCTCAACTATATTAATAGAAAGTTGAGTGGAAGGAAAAAACATGAGAACAAGGTGGTTCTCCTGAATTTTTAGTTTTTATTAGCTTTAAGCCATAATCATCAAGATTAACAGAGCCGAGCACTTAATATGTATCACTCTTTGTGTGATGTGATGTGTCTGAATCTATAAAATATATAAGTCCAGTTTTTGATAGGAATTACTGAAAGTAAATTTAGTTCATTTGTTTATTAAAGAAAATGTTTTGTTTTTTTTTTTGTTTGTTTTTTTTTGGGGTTTTTTTTTTTTCCATTGCTTTAACCAGATCGGTTGTTATCTTGGAAGGACTCTCTCTAAAGAAAGAGGAAGTAAGTTTCTAGCAGGTCTGAAGGCTTTAACAGTATACTAGAAAAATGGTTTTTAAACTTTTCTTTTGCCCAACTTTCAGTCGACGCTCAGTTGGATGACGTGGGTTTAAGTTTTGTGAAGAATTCCATCACTGCAATAGAGACGAGAGGTGAGCTCAAAGTATATGTAATCCTTATTTCAGGACAGGGGTGTCAAATTCCAGTCCTCAAGGACTGGTGTCCTGCAGCTTTTTCATGTCCAAGTTCTGCTAATGACCTAATTATGTGATTCAGGTGTGGAAAGAAAGGCACATCTAAAAGCTGCAGGATGTCAGCCCTCGATGACTGGAGTTGGACACCTGTGCTTTAAGGGGTTTCAACTGGATAACTTTATCCATGAAAATCTGGATTAGTCATCAAAGGCAAAAGTGCCATTATCCAACAAGTGATTTATCAGATAACGATTTATATATGTGATAAATAAGTGTAATAAATGCATTTAAATAAATATTATAAATGTTTAATGAAATGGCAGTAATTTAATAAATTATTAAATATTGAGTAACTCTAGGTTCCAACTGTCCATTATTAGATAATCTAAAAAGTCAAATAGACCCCAATATCTGATTGGTCACCTTGTCTGTAACATTTTTAGCCCACCAATTGACTGATAGACCTAATTCACAATGTGCTGCAGCACAGGACCGTTACATGAATTAAAAATGTCATGAATGAAAGTTTAATTAATGATTTCCACATTTTATTTATTTACTTGTTTTGTAAATTACTTGACCACTTACATAATTCTAAATACATGTTTTTATCTATTCATTGTATGTATTTAAGAAATCTCAAATATCACTTTACATGATTACTTGCTGAATCCAGCCCCTTTTGGGATTAAAAAGTGGTCCGTGTAGTGTGTCTATTTGTTCACAAGGGGGCAGACTTTCTCCAAATATTAGAGAACATTAAATGAGCAGGTGCTGCATGCAGCTTGTACTGTGGATGTACAAATTATGCAATTCATCTGTTTTAGATAGTTTTTCTGATTCACTTTTTGTTTCACTGGACTCGTTTTAAATCTCATTATATTCATGTATCATCAAATTAATGACAAAATTTTTTTTTTTTTTTTGGTAATTTTGCTGGATTTTTAATTTTTTGTTTAGGTATTAATGACCAAGGTCTATACAGAGTTGGGGGTGTAAGTTCCAAGGTCCAGAAACTGCTTTCATTAATGATTGGTGAGTAACATCAAGCATTTTTCATCACTGTAGTCTACAGATTTATTTTTTAAGGAGTTTATTTTCATGGAGTTAACCTGAGTTATCCTGCCAATGTAATTGATCTGTCTGTCTGAGGTGATTGTAAAAAAAAGATACATCTGCTTGAGCTTATCTGTACAACTTTCCTAAAATGCAACAAGTAGCAGAGTGATTCTTTGCCTTGCAAAGATTTATTATTGCCCCCTACTCACTCCTCCAAACACCTAGACACGGTCCATCCCATTTGTATTCTTGAGCTTTTTTTGGGTTGTGCTTCATCAACACACCACTAAGCCAGCCTCTCCTGTTCTTGTGGCAGGCTCATTCTGTCAGTTGCCTTTCTCAATCGCCCTTATGCCTCTCACTTGTCTGTATTCCCTTTCAACCAACTCCTTACCTTGTCCTCTGTCCTTTCTGTTGCTCTCTGTCGGCTCTGTGGTTTCCTGCTGTCTCCAGCAGACACCAGCTCACTTTCAGCTCTGTGTTCAGAATGACAACGAACTCAGGCAGCCGCCAGACTGTCTCAGCTTCCTCTCTCAAACCTTCTAGTCTGCCAACCTGCCGATTCATGCTGTAGACACCATTAACACTTTGTTGCAAAACTTTGAGAAGTTTTGCAGCCTGGTTATGGTGGAAGTTTTGAGCCCTAGCCGTAGTCTTGGTGTTTCAGTTCTCCACAGATTATTATGAGGGGAAAGGAAAATACATGTTTTTGCCCATCTTCTCCAGAGACTTATAAATAAACTTTGTATACATGAAGCAGCTCCCATTGAGTGGGTGAAACAAGCTTTAGACCCTGAAGAAAGACTTGAGATTCTTCCACCATACTTTCATCTCTTAGTCATAGAAATGGCCACAGTCCAGTCAGCAAGGACACACTGATTTATAAAAAAAAAACAATTTCTCCCATCTTATTACAGAACAAACAAAGAAAGCAGCCCGTATTGAATGACGGGCAATAATATGGGAGGAAGAAAATTGATAAAGTGAGCTTGTATCTGAGTCTCTGCTGTAGAGAGACTGGCAGACAGTAATGTTTTACAGCAGAAACACGGATTTTCTACAATATGTTTAACTATAGAGTGGAACAGTTTTTTTTTTTGTTTTTTTTTTTTTAAAGGGGCAGTATTACGTATTTTCCAGCCACATAGAATAGTTTTGTAGCACAGTAAAGTAACTATGTTACCTTCAATTGTTATAAAAATCCTATATGTATCAAATATGACTTAAAAGAAATTTGGCTTCGTAATTTAACGCCTTGAAATTGGGCCTCTTTAAAAACTCTTGCTGTTTCTGAAACTCCACCTTCAGGAAGTCATCATAACATGGCTCCTCTATTAACCCTTTAACAACATTTTTATCAGTGTTTCACTTGGAAGCAGCTAGTATAATGAGCTGAGCAGATGTGCAGTTCCACCAGTTTGCTGCTGCCACTAGTCTGAATGAGCTGAGGGGGGAGGTCTTTGCTCTTTTGGAGTGAAATTTGATGACTGTGGAGGTCATTGGATTACAGTGATCTAATTTTAATATTTAATAAACCAGTTTGAGCTGATTTGAGTTTTTTACATCATCATCCTTCGACTGGAATTGTCTATTAGAAGATGGGTCCACTGTCATCGTAACGCGTTAGACATTGTCTGCAACTATACTAATGTAGGCTGTGGTGTTGAAGCCATGCTTATTTACTAAGGGTCTGCAACTGTGCCAGGAAAATATGTCCCACACCATTACACCACCAGCAGCCTGAACTGCTGATGCAAGGCAGGAGGGATCCATGCTTTCATGTTGTTTATGCCAAAGTCTGACCCTACCATCTGAATGTTGCAGCTGAAATCAAGACTCAACAGACCAGGCAACATCTTTGCAATCTGTTATTGTCCGATTTTTTGATGAGCCTGTGTGAATTATAGCCTCAGTTTCCTGTTCTAAGTAAAGCCGGTGTGGTCTTCTGCTGTTCTACTGCATTTGCCTCACAGTCCGAGTTGTTGGACGTTCAGAGATGATATTCTTCCTACCTTAGCTGTAACGAGAGGTTGTTTTGTGCTGATGTATCCTTTCTGTCCTCTCAAACTAGTCTGCCCATTCTCCTCAGGCCTGTGACATCAACAAGGAATTTTAGTTTACACAACTGCCACTCACCGGATGCTTTCTCGAGATGGGGTTGTGTAAAAACCCCAGTAGATTAGCAGATTCTAGGATATTCGGCCTCGATGTTGTACCCATATGACACCAACACCCCATGCACTTCAGTTTCCTTTCTTTCCCATTCTGATGTCCAGTTTGAATGTTAGCAACTCATCTTTACCACTTCTACATCCCTAAATGCATTGAGTTGCTGGTGTTTGATTTCCTTCCCAGTTCAGGTTTAATCATCCCAAGTGTGATACCTTGGATGCTGAAAACAGCAAAAAAAAGCCTTTGAGTTTAGCAAAAAGAAGCTCTGAAGCAAATGTTAACTTAAACTTTGTTAGCTGTTGACTGTTAGCCAGTTGCAATATTCTCTCAGTACTTACAAATCCTTCATCTTGTCTGTCACTCAGTCACCATGTACCTGAAAGTAAACCAGTGGAGGTTTCTTCAGTAACTTTGTAATTTAATGATGTCAGCTCTTTAATTCTGTCACCACAACACAGCAGCTCAAGATGCTTCCTTTTTAACTTTACAATAAGAGTGAATCTGTTGGCCCTCACCCTGACACTTGGATAACTATTCTGAACGCCACACTGCTGGACAGGACAGGTTTAAAAAAAATAAATAAAAAAATAAGAATCTCAAGCATAGATGCAGGATGTCAAGCTTAAAACACTCATCTACATATCCAGGGTCCGTAATAATAACTTAGACTTAGATTTCCAAATGAAGTCACATGTTTACAACTAATAAGTAGTGCTTTCCAAAACAGATTTCACTTTAAAGACATATAGCTATATTCAATAACCATTTTTATTGTTTAATGCTAAAGCAACACAATGTATTAAATTGCAATCAATCATCATTGCAATATTAGTCTGCAAAATCGCAAAAGTAAAAGTCTGCTTGAACTCAGTATTTGTAAATATGTTTTTAGTGTCATACATTCATGTTATGCATGTGGATAACATTTTTGGCAAGATGGATGTTAACTGTCCTTAATATCCACATGTAGTAAATATTTTAAACAGCTGAGATGCTAAAGCTCACAGTTGTAGAGACATTGTTTTGTAATAAAGAAAAGTAATCAATTATCACAGCTTTTCGCAGTGATATTGCAATTAGTTACATTTCTTACTTTTGAAGAACTTTGAGATTTGCTTGTCAAATTTAAAGATGATGATTATTATTATTATTATTATTATTTTCTGATTGCTATGAAGATTTTAAAAAATGTAATTACAGTGGAGCCCCAACTATCTGCAGTGCAGTATTCTCGGATTTACCTAATCACAGATTTTTCTGTGGAACATAATTCCAAATTGTGGAAAATTTGCCTGTTTGTGATTGGCTATTTTTTTTTTTTTTTTTTTTTTTTTTTTTTTTTTTTTTTTTTTTGTTTTTTTTTTTTTTTTTTTTTTTTTGTTTGTTTGTTTGTTTGTAGACCACATCTAAGATATTGTAAAGAAAATGCAGCTTTAGAAACTGAATTACACAGGTGCAATGCTACTTGACACGCTGTTGGGTGGTGTTTGCAATGCAGCCAATCCAGGAGTGCCATTTATTTTCTTTGGCACTGATTTGGTACTGCCAAGAGCAGTGATGAGGAAAAACTGTGTATGTAAACTTTTGCTGTAGTGCCAAGATGGTTTCCACTGTGCATATTATTTCATATTAATGTGTATTTGGTGTTTGAACTATTAAAATAGGCAGTTATAATCGTTTTTAGAGGGGTTCTCAAGTATTCATAGATTTCCACTGTTAGCAGGTGTTTGTGGTCCTTAAGCCCCACAAACATCAGGCGTCCAGTGTATGCCAAATTAGACTGACAATCATTTTATTAGAAAATGTTATTTTTACTCAAACTTCTTCTTAGGGTATTAAGGAATATTGATGGTGAAATTTATCTCAATAATATATGAGATAATATGCCTTTTAATTGTTCTCTTTATCCTAAAGTCATCACATGGTACCAATATGTTATTCAATGTAAAATAATAAACAAGTTGAGCGTTGTAGTTTGCTGCTGTACTGTACTTGGCATTTCTGCTCCAACTGTGTTTTTTGAATACCTGGCCTGACTAGAACAGGCAGGTCTATTAATGCCAGAAGAGTCTGTGCAGACCCCATCAATCCTCAACACAGAGACACACTCTGCTTCAAATATTTACTTCCAGAAGTTGACATTAGACAGGTCATTTTTGTGAGAGTGCAGCCAGAGGAACCCACAATCCTGCCTGCCTGCAGTGCATAGATGAAATGAGGGGGGGGAACACTACTATCAAACCAACTACCACCTGTCAGTGTGACTCAGGCCCCTATGCATGTTTCTTCTCAAAACACTTCTGACTCATTGCACTTCCACATCTACTCTAATTTATGAGAGCTTTCCTTAGGTATGACTACAGCTCCCTGAAACATCAGCACCACACACCTCTTAAGTCCCTGTGGAGTCAGTGAAGTAGTAAGGGATTAATTAAACTTATAATGAGTATAGAACTAGCAGCTCTCTACAGCTCCAACTTCTCTCTACATCCACTGGGAATACACCTGGTCCCCAGAGCTACCAGCAATGCTTTTATCCACAAATGACTAATAACGTATTCATATTTATTTTATTTGGATGTTCTGGACTGGCCACAAAATAGACCACATGTATGAACAGAATACTTTTTTTCTTCTCCTCACATCAGTTGAGGTTGAGTAAAGATTTGCTTCATGTTTTGTTTAGATGAGAAGAGTAACGAAGTGGACCTATCAGCCAGTGAAGACTGGGATGTCAAGACAATAACAAGTGCACTAAAGCTCTATCTGAGGTAAGAGTCAGTCGTATGGTGTGTAAATACGTACATAAGCCTAAACGACTCGATTTATGCTATTGAACATATTCTGAATTTGAAAGTGTACCAGGTATGATGTTTTGTTTGGTGGAAAGTAGGATATTTTATTCCTGTTACATTTTAAATATTACAGGGATTAGCCCGAGTTAAGAGTCTTGTCCTCATTATGTCTCTCTATGCTACTGTGATGTTTGTGCTCTTCTGAAGCTTTAATTATAACCTTATTCCTTACATCATGTCGCTCTACTTGAATTTCTTCCTCAGCCTAAACCTCCTCGTTTATGTATGTTCTGCAGTGAAATAAAACGTGTAAAATGTACAGTATTCTAATGTGTAAGTACCGGGTTTGTTATTTGTTGCCTTGGTGTCACTATATCAGACTATTAGAACAAATCTAAAATTTTAAAGATTATATGTTCTATTTTACTAATAAAGAAATGATGAATCAGCAAAGTTTGTCGTTTGCAGAAACGAATGAATGTGCACATATGTATGTGCAAGTGTACACGGCAGCTGAAGGGGGCAGCTATTTTGTCCTTTGAGGTAGGGCTGTAACAGGGGAAAAAAAGGTTGAGAAACCCACACACTAAAGAGCAATCCACACCTAATACACCTATTATTTTATAATATCTAGTGCTCTAAGGCGGAGTAACCAACCAACCTTTTTAAAACTGTTCTATTCAGAAGTGTCAACGCTTCGAAAGAGCCCATTTACGGCTGAGCTCTATCAATCAATGTTCTGTTATTCTCGGTCTCTGTTATTGTCATGAAATGATGTCATTAGGCTTTTGATGGTTTTGAGGTGGTTCTCCAACTGAAGGCTGAAAATGGGCCCAACCCTCCCTGACGTGGCAGCTACTCCATGTTGTCAGTATGTTGATGCGCGTGTACATTATCTTCATTAGTCCTGACAGAGTGTCTGCATGCGACAGCATGATATAAGTAGCAGTATTATATTCATTACTACGTCATTTTCATAGAATGCATTTTGATTCAGTAGCGATGTGCAGGGTTTAAGTAAGCCTGTCACAATGAGCAATAACTCAATTAATCTTATGAAGACTGGGATGTCAAGACAGTAACTTAATGTTCAACTTAATATCAGAGTGGTGTTCTGGATTGTTAACAGACAGTTTAGCTCAGCAGGTCTCGTCAAGCTTTTTCATTATAAAAGAAGAAAGTAAGTAGCTGCCTTTTAAAAGTTGAAATATGTGCTGTAAAAATGTGATGGTATTCTGCTCTTAAACATAACTCCATATGAGTTATATGGAAAATGGATGTTGACAGCAGAAAAATCTTGCAGCTGTACTATGTGTGCTCCTTGTGGGCACACATTTCCACCGTTTTAAAGATCACTCAGTTTACAGGTAAAGGGTTGTGTTTACTGCACATGTAAGCTGTGTAAAGCTTTATTTGGACTTCAGGGTGAACTGAACAAGACCTAATAAATCCTCTTGAGTGAGATTTAGTCGACGCAGAACCTTTTATGCACTGTATCACATGAAAAGGAAGACTTTGTAACTTGCCCCTCCTATCTTGAAGGTAACAGTTACAGTAGCTTCTGCCAAAACAAGACAAGGTTTAGATGGTAGCCTCATGTTTTGAAAAGCCACATAAAGGAAAGTAGATAAAAGCTATCCAGCTCTGTTATTCTTTTTTTGTTCATGTTTATCCCTGCATTGTGATTGTAAAAGTTTACTATCAATTTACAGTCTTGTTATTTGACCAGTATTGTTTAAAATCTTTTGAGAATACAAGAAAATCCAGCTTCTGGCACTATAAATGTATTTTTAATATATGTTGTTAAATATACAAGGGAGGATCTTTTTTATCTGCCTGTTTGCAAGCTCATATTGTCCACCCCATAAATTACACACTTTCTGTAGGTATAAGCACAGCATTAAATGGTTTCCAAATCACAAAGATTCAAAATGTGCTATGACCTCAACAAGCTAAGACAGTTTTGTTTGTTCTTGAAGGATGCAAGAGAAACAATTAGATACCTTGTTTGTCGAGGAAAATTTAAAGACAATAAACGAGTTTTCACTCTGAATGTCCAGGAGAGGAGACGTCGTCGTCTGCTAGTTTGTTCTGCTTTTTTTTTTTTTTTTTTTTTTTTTTTTGTTTGTTTGTTTGTTTTCTACTTGGTATTGCAGTCTCTGTTTATGTAGCCAGGTTGGCCATGCAGGCATGTCTGTACAGGTTTGGCTCAATTATAGTGAATTTTTGACTGCCCTCCCCTGAATAAACCATGTTGTGAAGCTGCAAATGACTTTTACAGGAAGAGACATGAACCCCAGTTTTCCAGACAGTTCTAGACTTTTGGTTGCTACTTATTGCAGCCAAGTTTTACTTTCCTAAAGTCATATGTTACAGTTTTATTTAGTTATATTTTCTTTTAAGTTTAATTGAAAATACATGGTATTATCTCATAGAGTCATGGTCTTTTTTTTTTTTTTTTTTTTTTTTTTTCAGTTGATATATCCCACCAACTTCAATAAACAATGTTTTGCTGGCTTATACAAAGTTATGGTAATATTTTATAGTTTTACCAAACTTTGCTAATTAATCTGAAAATTTTTAATTTAACTTTATGCTTAAGTCAAAATACAAAAATACTACTACTACTCATTATTGTTGTTGTTGTTACAATGATTATAATGGTTATAATGATAAATATGATACTAATGGCGGTTCCATGTTTCTGCCTTATGCACAATTGATAATGCTGTTGCTGGATTAAAATGTCTAATATTAGCTGTGACATCAATGTATTTTTACTTAAACAATTCAAACAAATTCTCAAGTGTTTTTAGATATTTTTTAAAATGTTGTTAAAAATCTAATTGAACCTGTATTGCTTCTCCTGCTGGAGCAAAGCAGGTCAGATGCTTCAGTTTTCCCTTTAACTAAATATGTTTGGCAGTAATCCAGCTGCAATGTGAATGTACCTTCAGATGAACTTGGTTATATCAACTCATATACCTGTAATTCCATCCCCTGGCCTAGTCACATTAATCACTGCTGTGTGCAGCCACTATAAAACAATGTGCCAGCTATTTCTGTCCCCTCTGCTCATTTCTTCTTTCCTTCTCCACCCCTCCCATCCCTCCACCCCTCATCTCCTTCCTTATTCTATCGCTGTCTTGTTGAAGGAGCCTACCTGAGCCATTGATGACCTATGGACTTTATAAGGAGTTTATCAACCCGGCAAGTAAGTTTCCGCATACCAGTTTTTCACCCAGATGAAAACTATATTCAAACAGCAGATTATATAGTGGTTCTCAAAGTGGCAACAAGACCAGGATAGAGCATTTTACACATTTAATATGAAATATATCCTTTACAATTCAACTGGAAAACAGATTTGGTGGGGGTAAATTATTTAAAAATGTGCAGTAACCTGACTGCATTAGGGTTTAGAAAAGAAAATGTATGCTTTGGAATCTCTTAGCAAGACAGAAAAACTGTGGGGTCACCCAATAAGGGTTGTGGCCAAGATACGTCTTCCCAATATGCTAGATTTGATTACCTTTTGCAAGGTGGACACACATTACCAAGTTAAGATGTGTCCAGACAAGCTCCCATCAAAGAAGACTCATTGCTGAACCTGAATCAAAACATCCTACAGCAAAGTATGAGTTTAAGGGAGAAAACAGGCATACAACCAGTTTATGGCACCTGTTTATTTTGTAAAACCAGAACAAAACTGAAGTTTAAATCATGGGACCTGAGGCTGAGAGGAAAAAAAATAAATCACTTCAGGCCCCTAGTTTAACTTTATTCCACATATCAAATGTATAATTAACACAGCATTTAATTTGTTTTTAATTTTGCAGATTTGTTGTTTTTAATTTTGTACAGCACTTTGAGGTGTGTTTAGTTTGGAGGGTGCTTTAAAAATAAAAGTTTACTGATTTGATACAAATATTAGTTCAGTGAGTCACAGAAAAGCTAAATGTTCAGATTTTTTTTTTTTTTTTTTTGTTGCTATAATGTTGCTTAATGTCATGTTGACATAGAACAGGCTTTGAAATGATTTATTTTGGTTTCATCGTTTTCACAGGGTTGTGTATACTTTTAGGATCTGTATACATGCTGTCAGCAATGAAAGCTGTTGAAACATGCAGTGAAGTGGAAAAAACTGGTTGAACCTAATTGAAATGGCATTGTAGTTTTTTGTTTTGTTTTTAATAAACCTTCTTTTTTTCTAATCCATTAACCTCTAGTTAAGTGTAGCAGCCATTAAACAGCTATTCAGATATTGTATGTCATCATAATTAATTTCAGAAATATTACTTTATCAGTCTGTGTAATTGTCCTAAAAATTAGAATCATGCATATTTTCCTAGAACTTTTGCTGACAAAACATGCATACCTTTTAAAAATGTACTATATGTAAAGATAAGCTAATAGAGGTTTTAGATCATAATTGTCCGGTAAGCTTCAGCTGTAAAAAAGGTGCTTTTTTTTTTCCCACCCACATAACATAATTTTTGCATGAACTGCCTTCAAAGCGAGCCAAACTTCAGTCTTATTACAACAAGTGCTGTAATTGGATCAGGTTGATGTTTTTATCAGGCGCTCGCAATGCCCTCATAACGAGGGGAGGAAAAATGGATTAGCAATAATTTTTTTATTTATTTTTTTAAATTTATTTATTTATTTTTTTGATGGATGACAGCATCCATAAGAAGCTTTTTTTTTTTTTTTTTTTTTTTTTTTTTTTTTTTTTTTTTTTTTTTTTTTTTTCCCCCTCATGTTTAAATCCTCGTCGTTCCCATAGTAATGATATTTAGTGTGTCTGTGTGTGCTGCTGTGTGGGCGTTCAGATGCTTACATGTGAGGAAGTGTTTAAGACATGATCTCGGAGGTTTTTATGCAACCTTTTTTTAACACGATAGCGACGGCAGCGCAGAGCTGTCTCCCCCCGCTAGCGATGTGGACTCTGCTGCCAAATTCAGAGAAGGTTCAACTCATCGCACCTCTTTGCTTGAACAGGAAGGCGTCATGTAATCTGTAATCTTTTACATCAAGGGTGATCACTCTTAATATGGTGTTCTGAAAAGTGTCCTTCCATTTTGAGTGTCCAGAATAATTAAAATATATATTTGTAGGTTTTTTTTGTTTTGTTTTGTTTTTTTGATAAAACTCGGGTTTTCTTTACTTTGATTTTATCTGCTTTAACTTCAGTTCAAAATCTGTTTGTGTAGTGCTCATATCAACTGAGTATTCAGCATTGAATCGCCTGTTTGAAGTGTAATATTTGATCTGAGCAGCCCTGGCTCTTTGCCACTTAAGGAGCGCACAGAAATCCTTGTAGTTTAAAATGAGTGCATGGTTGTTTTGTTTTCTGCGTTTGAATAGAGGGCGGCAGTCCCGAGTCTCGCATCCAAGCCGTCCACCGCTTGGTCCACAAACTACCAGAGAGGAATCGACAAGTCCTCGGGCTGCTCATGAAGCATCTGGCCAAGTGAGTGGTCATAGTTCACCCAATCTCCGCCTCCTCTCTCTCAGTTCTCTCTCTCTGCTCTTCATGTCTGTCTCCTCGTTCTCACTCCACATGCTTTTTCTCTCCATCTCCCTCACTCCCACTCTCTTCACTCCCCCTTCCCTGCTGTCACTCCATCTCTTCCATGTCTACTCACTGCTTGCTAACAAATTTGACTTTTTTTGCCTTTTCTTGGGCAATTTTCATGGAAATTGTTTAAGGAAGATAATTATACCAGTGTATTGTACCTGTTTGCCATGCCCATTTCTTGCCTAAGAAGAACAAAACACTTAGTCAGGCTTTTTTTTTTTTTTTTTTTTTTTTTTTTTTTTTTTTTTTTTTAATCAAGAGTATTATTTTCACCCCTGGATGGCCCTCTATTATGAATCACTTATCTTGCATTTGAATAAAAGGAAAGATTTAGGAAATAATGTTCGCCAACATTACAAGGTTTTACCTCAGCAAGCTTTTTATAAACTAAATATGAACAAATTGAAGATAAGTAAATAATCCCTCTTCCCTGAGGCAGTAGAAGTCTGGTGAATCTCATTTCATTGAAACCCGCTGCAGAATCAGGCTCTGGTTTGTAAAAAAAAAAAATAAGGCAGCGCTATTGAAATTGAATTTGGATTATCCAGCGTGAAATTCTCCAGACTGGAGACTTGAATATTTTTCTAAAGTTGGCGTGTGTGCATGTCCTGCAGGGGAAGGAAGCAAAGCCAGAATTTCACACTCATATCTGAAATGGTTGCAGAGATGTTATAAATGTGTCACCAATGTTTTTGTCTTCAAAGGCACTCTTTGAAGCTATTTAAACTGTCTCTCTTCAGCTGTGACAAGTATCATCTTGTTTTGAGTGTGAAATCTCTTCAGTGGTCCAGATAACTTGAAATTAAGGTTTCTTCCACTTATATGACCACCTTGCTGTCCTAGTTTTGAAACAGATGTTGGACATATTATTTATTTATTTATTTTTTTTTTTTAAATATTCATACTTCATAAGCTTTTCCACATTTTGTCAAGTTACAACCATAAACTTTCATGAGTTTAGCGGGATTTTTGTGTTGCAAACAAACACAAAAGAGTGCACAACTGTAAAGTGGAAGAAAAAGAATTTTAAAAAACCCTGAAAGTGTTACATGCTTTTGTATTCATCTAAATCAAGTTTATTTGTATATCACATTTCAGCAGCAAGGCAGTTCAAAGTGCTTCATATCATTAAAACATCAATCAAGTATACAGCAAATCATCAAAATCATCGAACAAATATCAATGCATCAAAATCATGAGGATCATCAAGCAAATATAGTTCAATGTTCCATTTACTACTGATCAAAGGCAGCTCTAAACAGGTGGGTTAAGAGAGTTAACAAAGCTTTAAACAGCTTTGTTTGTTTAAACAGCTTTGGTTTAAAGGAACTCAGGGTTTCAGCTGTTTTGCAGTTCTCTGGAAGTTTGTTCCAGATTTGTGGTGCATAAAAACTGAAAGCTGCTTCTCCATGTTTGGTTCTGGGGAAGCAGAGCAGACCAGAACCAGAAGACCTGAGTGGTCTGGAGGGTTGATACAATGACAACAGGTGTTTAATGTATTGTGGTGCTAAGCCGTTCAGTGATTTATAAACCAACAGAAGTATTTTAAAGTCTATTCTCTGAGCTACAGGGAGCCAGTGTAAGGACTTCAGAACTGGGGTGAAGTGCTCTATATTCCTGGTCTTAGTGAGAACGCGAGCAGCAGCATTCTGGATCAGCTGCAGCTGTCTGATTTTTAGGCAGACCTATGAAGATACTGTTGCAGTAATCAGTGCAACTGAAGATAAATGCATGGATGAGTTTCTCTTGATCTTGTTGAGACATTAGTCCTTTAATCCTGCAAATGTTCTTCAGGTGATAGATGGCCAACTTTGTAACAGTCTCAATGTGTCTCTGAAGGTTCAGGTCAGAGTCTATCACTACACCCAGATTTCGGGCATGATCACTGGTTTCTAGCTATAATAACTGAAGCTTTGTGCTGACTCTAGATCATTCCTCTTTAGGTCTAAAGATTATAACTTCAGTTTTGCTTCTGTTCAGCTGGAGAAAGTTTTGGCACATCTTTGTTCTAAGCATCTGTTTAGTGCTCGGATGGGTTCGGAGTCACCTGGTGACATCGTGATATAGAGCTGTGTATCATCTGCGTAGTTGTGGTGGCTGATCTTTTTAACTGTTATAGTCTGAGCTAGTGGGAGCATGTAAATATTAAATAGAAGGGGTCCCAGGATTGAACCTTGAGGTACTGCACATGTGACTTCTGTCCACTCCAATGAGAAGGTGCCTATTGACACAAAGAAATCCCTGTTCCTCAGGTAGGATTCAAACCACTGTACCAGAGTCCGACCCAGCTTTCCAGTTGCTTCAATAATATATCACAGTCAACAGCGTCAAATGCTGCGCTGAGGTCCAACAGAACCAACACTGTGGTTCTTCCACAGTCTGTATTTGTGTGGATGTCATTGAACACTTTGACGAGGGCAGTCTCAGTGCTGAAAGACATCAAAGCAGTTGGTCATTGTTAAGAAGCTGTTTGACTGTTGAAACACAGCTTTTTCAATAATTTTGCTGATGAATGGAAGGTTAGAGATTGGCCTACAATCTCTAATAATTCTGTAATTCTGCAATAGTGATTTATCCAGATTGTTCTTTTTAACAGTGGCTTGATAACTGCTGTTTTTTGAGCCTGGGGGAAAACACCTGATGAGAGGGATGAGTTTACCATTTTAATCAGGTCAGATGGAATTACAGGCAGAACTTTCTTAAGGAAGGTTGTGGGTAGGATATCAAGACAGCAGGAGGATGAGTTTAATTGTTTTAAAGTTTCTACTAAGTTTTCATGGTTAAGTTGGTGAAGTTCAGCCATTTCGTCTGCATTCATTATGTTTGGGAATAGCATCGTTATTGGATTTGGTGTGGATGTGCAGATTGACCCTCTAATTTTTTTAATTTTCTCTTTAGAAAGGTTGGCAAATTCATTGCAGGCCCTGGTAGAGTGGAGTTCAGGTGGTAAAATCACAGGAGGGTTTGTCAACTGTGGCAAACAAGGCACGAGCATTGTTGATGTTTTTGTTTATGTTTCCCTTGCATGTTTTAATAATGAGGGATAGCTTCGCAGCCTTTCTTTGTAGATTTCATAGTAAACGTGAAGTCAAGTTTTACGCCATTCACATTCAGCCCTTTGACAAAGGCTTCTTTAGCTTCTTACAAGTGGAGCACTTAGCCCCTACCTTACCTCTGTCTGCAAAAAAAAATCCAACACAAACTATTGCCTTCTGGGATCACAGAGTTAGGAAATTGTCTACCAGTGTGTAATTTATTCTCATCATAAATCCAGCTGTACTGTGAGGGGTGTCAGAGGTTTATTAGAGAACATTAGTGATTAGACAGCATGGAGACTAGCTAAAGAAATTGGAAGCTAAGGTGGATTCTGTCCACAAGACAAGTAGAAGTCAAGTACAAAACAAATCCAGCCTGAAAGAATGGCAAGAACAAATTCCTTGCTCAAAGAAAGGCACAGAGTTACAGGAGATACAGGAGACATGTGGAAGAATGCGCTCCAGTCAGGTGAGACTATCCTTTAACCTTTGGCAAACTTTGCAAAATGCCATATGTGGTGGGAAATCTAACACTGCACATTACCCTGAACACTCCATCCTCACAGTCAAACATAGTGGCGGCAGCATTATTATGTGTGATGCTTTTCTGAAATAGGGATGGGAAAAGAGGTCAGAGTTAATAGGAAGATGGATGGAACTAATTACAGGTAAATCCTGAAAGATCTTTTCAAACTATCCGAGTTTAATTGAGAACATATGGCAAGACTGGAAATTTGCTGTTTCAAGAAACTGCATCTGAAGTCTTTCGCAGAGAAGAATGGGCAAAAATATTTAGTTTCTAGATGTGCGATGCTGGTAAAGGCATTCCTCCAAAGACTCAGGTGGGCTGAATAAAAATGCACACCACACTTTTCAAATTTTTGTTTGTGAAAAATAAAGACAAAGTATTATTTTCCTTCCACTTTAGTCATACACCACTTTATTTTTTATTTATTTATTTTTTTTTTTTTTTTTGGTTGTCATAAAATCATTGGCGTCTAATTGTTATGAGATCAAATCTAAAATAGTTCAAGGTTATGATTGATGGAAGCAGGTTATTATGAAGGTGGCCTAGCTTGATCAAAGCTAGAGTAGACACTGACACTTTCGAGTTTCACAGATAAAACTTAGCATTAAGGCAGTTTGAATACATATCTGAGCAAATTTGGCTGATTTATTTATTTGCTAACCGAATGATGTTACTTTTTGGTTCCTTTTTAAAAGTTGTGATTTGTTTCAGTATGGAAATGCCTTTCCTGCAGAGTTCTGTCTCTTATTAATGTGGCGTAAAGCTGAATTGGGTCATTGAGTTAAAATGTTTTAAGAGTTCCTCTCATCCCTCAGTGTTGCAGCACACAGCAAACAGAATCTGATGACCGTTGCCAACCTGGGTGTGGTGTTTGGTCCCACGCTAATGAGGCCACAGGAGGAGACCGTCGCTGCCATCATGGATCTCAAATTCCAAAACATTGTTGTGGAAATCCTCATTGAACACCATGAAAAGGTAACATGGATTTATCATTCATTTAGAGCAGTTCCCACTGTGGGCTTAAAAGGCATCAAATTTTAAAATGAAAACTTATAAGGTCACCTTTTCTATGGGATGAAACTTAAAACTTTGGTTTTGAAAATAACTATTTGATCCCCTTATGATTTGATAAGTTAGCTCACAACTAGTCATCCTTTTCAGTTTTTTTTTTTTTTTTTTATGGTGGCATCATTTAGGTGTGGAAAGCTGAAAATCCAGAAATAACACAATAAATACATGTTGAAATTGTCCATCTATCCGTCATCGACCACTAATCTGGGGTGATGGTGGTGAGTAGTCAACAGGTTGCTGGTTTGAGCCCCGGTCCATCTGTCTCAATCGTCGTCTCCTTGGGCAAGACACTGCACCCACCAAAAAGGGCAGCACCAAGATGGCTGCAGCCTCAGACACCTGTCTACCTTGGACGGGCTGTACTGAAAATATAATTTCTCCTCTGGGGGACTAATAAAGGTATTAAAATATAAATCAATAAAGATCTGAGATCCGGTCGTGGATGTACATTTTTTTTTTTTTTTTTTTTTTAGACTCATCATTGATCCCTGTTTGGTTTTTTTGAAGGAGTGAGGAAAGCTTTTGTCTGAATGTTTGTCGTACACATGGGCCTATCCATTTAGCCCTCTGTGCTGTAAAGTCATCAAATACCCTTAGAGAGAAGAGAAATGGCCACAAATCATGTTCCCCCATCCTTGCACTGTCACTCTAAAAATGTTTTATATGGAGCTTTAGACGAAGGGCTCCTGATGGTCATTTTACATTTATCTTCCGTTTTCCAATGATCCTACCTACAGTTGTCTCCATCTCACCAAATTTCTGGCTGATTTTTTTAAGCCCATCCCAACCTTGTATAAATGTACTCTCTTGTCCCCGACATCCTTTGGTTTGACCAAAGGATGTCGGTTGGAATATAGGAAATCCATGATAGGTGTGCTATGTATACTTAAGAAGTAATGGTCAGGACTTTGTGCAGTTAATAAAATTTATTGACTCACTCAACCTGACTGGCCGTATGGGCACATAGCTCGTCTGTGCCTGGGTTTGAATATTCATGTCACTCAGTGAGATACACCAGAAAGAATTCTTTGGACAATTTTCAAACATCTTCAATTTTTCTAAAGCTTCTACTCGGCTGGTTCCAAAACAGAGCTAGAACATATGAAGATATTTTAAAACAAAAACAAAATGATTGAATTTAGCATCTCAATGAGATTCATACAGTTAGAGTGGCTAGCATTACTAAAACAGTCAGTGTGTGTAGTCCTAAAAAATGTAGACCCCAGCCTCAATGCTGAAAGGTGCCACCATTGCCAAATTCACCATGTTCTATGACATGGTGAATTTAATAGAACAGACCAGCTGTGTTGTGCTACTTTCAACCTTCCTGTTATCTGCTGAAAGTCTTATTCTCTCTTTCTTTCATCCAGTTTGAATCTGTCAGAAAATGGTTAATGTAGTTTTTTTTTTTTTTTTTTTTTTTTTTTTCCACATCTGGTCATCCTCTGACCCAGACACCATGCAGATAAACTCTTTTCAGTTGCTTGTATCATGATCATAGATGGAACTTAGCTCGACCGGTAAATCGAGAGCTTTGCCTTTTGGCTGAGATCTCTGTTCATCACGACAGACCGGTACAGCGCCACGCCAATTGATCTCGATCTCCCCGCTCCATTTTCCCCTCATTTGTGAAAAAGACCCAGAGATTCTGAAACTCCTCCACTTAGGGCAGGACCTCATCCCCAACTCTGAGAGGGCGCTCTACCCTTTTCTGGCTTAAGACCTTGTTGTCAGATTTGAAGGTGCTGACTTTCTCATCTGATCTCTCACTGATACTTAAAAATAGATTTAAATTTAAAGTCTTCATTCCCATGAACAACTTCCGCATTGAAGAGTGTTATTGTAATCCATGACCCAATAGTGCCAAAGGCAAGGTCTGTTCACTGATCAGATTTGTTTTTCATTCTGACTGTGCTGTCACCACTCAGGGCCAATCAAACTGACATGCTGCCTATTCCAGTTACCACACTATTTCTTGATGCATCTCTTGTGGGAATGTTAGAATGGAAAAAAAAAAAAAAAAAGATTCTTGGGTAGATGTTCTTTAGTAATCATTAGATAAGGTCAAGGCTAACTATAATACACATATACATTGAGTAATTGTAATGTGTGCTACACATAGTTAATTTGGGAGCCAATATATACTTGTTAATCTTCGTGATATAATTTATTTATTTATTTATTTATTTTACTTAAGAGGAACAGACAATAAAAATAAAAAAAAAATAGGCTCTTCATTTCTTTCTAAGTGAACAAACTTACGAAATCAGCAGGAGATCAAATAACTATATCCCCCACTGTAAGAAGCTACTGTGAGACTTTGATTCATTCTGGCAGTGTAAAATTTTCTTCATAATTGTGTTTAGACTTGGCATCCAGAGCTATTTTTACTAAAGGCAATGTGTCCTGTGAAACTCAAGATGAACAAAAATGCGGAAATATCAGGTGACAAACAGAAAGCTGCATGGTATGTTTACCACCTTCGGTGACATATAATTACTTGATACTGAAGGATAACGAAGGTGCAAGCAAAGCAAAAATATGTTTGCAAGTCTTGTTTTATTTTTATTATGTTGAGCTCTTCCTGGTGGCAAAGAGAAACCACTTATTTGGTCAGAATCCCAGGTTTTATATGTGACGCTCCTGTCTTCTGGTGTCTTCATATGCATATCAAGCAAATCTAGTTGTTTTGAAATGAACATGGATCATGTCAAATATTGTAAATTTTGGGTTGTTTTATTAACTATTAGTTGTATTTATTTCTGTCCAAATAATAAGTGAAATAAAGATTCCCCCAGTACAGCAGTCTGGACTCAGTAAGAAAGGCACCAATTTAAGTTCCTAAACTTGCATAACTTTTCCATCTGGCCAATAGGGGGAGCCCTAAGTGCTTAAACTTGACTTGCTCACCTGGTATTCTGATAGTTTGATTAGTGTTCAGATAATTGTGTACATTTTTCTGTATTTCTGAAGTTCTTAGTCTGTCTGAATGCAATAATTTTAGTTATATTTAGGTTAAAGAAATTCCAGTTGTGATCCCCCAAGAAAGCCATTAATCTGTCGATCCTCAAAAGGGGATAATTCTGTGTCAAAGCAGCAAAGGATCTGAGATTAGGTTTCTAATCTGTTAGGAGCAGCATTTTCCCTGCACAGAATCAGTTGAGACCAGGAACTTTAAAAGTTTTTTTTCTTTCTTTCTTCTAGCGTCATTAAATTAAAGATGTTATGTGTTAATAATAATTTTGCCCCAGCTCACAAATCTGAAATTGTTTTTGATCACCACAGAAGGCAGATGAAAACCAGCAGGGTATATTAATGTGCTAAAGCAAAAGCAGCAGCCCTGCGCATGTATACAGCTCGACTCTGAATCTACCCAGTGTGCCCAACACCGGCCTGGTGATAAAAGATGTAGTGTTAGAATGCAGCAAGAGCATTTTGGAAAGTACAGCATGTTAGAGCAGGGGAAAAGCTGAGCAGACAGACAGACAGGCATTAACTTTCCTCACAGCTGAGTCCCACTCCAGACTGTTGATACCCCTAGATACCAACACTAGACTCTGTTTTACATTCACCTCCATCTGCAGAGCGAGGCAGCAGAAAACTCTCAGCCATATCAGATTTCTCACTTTTTTTTTTTCTATCTGCCTCTTTTCTACAAACTTTCTCTCTCATGCCCCCCCTCCTCTGCGTCTCTCTCGTTCACACTCCGTTTCACTTTCTCCGCCACTTTCTCTCTCCCTCTCTCTCCCTCTACAACCCCACCCCCAACCCACCCACCCCCTCGTCTGTGATCCTTTCCGAGGCTCTGCTGAGACTTCCTCTCCTCTGTAGCCCTATTCTCTTTCAACTCCACATCTAAAGTTTATATGTAAACATGGTCCAGTGTAAACAGCCTGCACCACTTGGCTAACCCTTCTCAAGTCCAAAAGTGTGTTTATTTTATTTCTCGCTCTTTCAGAGAGTGGGTCAATTTCTCTGAGGGGAAAAGTCACCTTAACTTAGACCCAGATTTTTGACTAGGGTGTGATTTATGGTCTGTGTGGAGCTGCTCTTGTTTTTTTTTTTGTTTTTTTTTTTTGTTTGTTTTGTTTAAAGAAGTAAAATCTTCCTAAGAGCAATATTTTTTTTTTCGTCCAGTCAGTGTGCTGTGCAACTTTCTCTGAGAGCTGCAAATACTTTTTCCCCAACTACCACAACAGATAGACTGAGTTTTCAAACTTGTGAGGTCAGTTGAGGATGTGCTGCTACTAATAGAGTTTGTGTGATGCATGTTTGGTTAGAGACTTACTCACTTGTGCATTGCAGATCTTCACAGATTCTCCAGAATTAAGCCCTGTGTCACCTGCTGGCCCAGTGTTATCTGCTCCCACAAGGCAGTCCAAGAAAATGAGTCGACAGAATCGGCCTTTAGCCGTCTACAATCCACAAGCCCTTGACATTCAAAATGGTAAGAAATTTCTGAGGTTTCATCTGTATCTTTTCACATTTCCTGGTTTGTTAGAGAGGTCATCAAAGGGACTGCAGACATCCCATCATATTTATCCAGCTGCAGACAGCAAGAGAAACAGGAAGCATAAAGAGGTATGCTTGTATGTGGAATCAGCAACCATTCATAACATTATGGCCACTTACATTTAAAGGGAATAACTTTAATTATTTCTTTATCGTGCCACCTGCTAGTGGATGGGATATATTATACAGCAAGTTAATGTATTGTCCTCAGAGTTCATGTATTAAAAGCAAGAAAAATATGATCGTTGGATGAATGTGTCAGCGCATCTCCAAAGGTGCAGCTCATGTGAGGTTTTCAAGGTCTGTGCTGGTTGATAACTATCAAAGTGGTCCAGAGAACTCAAATTCAAAAATGCTTTATTGATCCCAAGGGAAATTAAATGTTGTTGTGACTGATTATATCTAAGGTTCTTCAAAGAGTTGTAGAGGCTGCTTGCTGTGGGCAGGAAGGAACTCCTGTACCGGTCAGGATTAACCGTGGGTCCTGCGATCCATGTGAATGTAACCTTGACACACACCACCAACCCTAGCATTCTTGAGGACCATCTGCTCTCATTCATGGAAATGGTGTTCCTTGAACTCTGACATCTTTCTGGAGGAGGATAAAGCCCTCTGCCACAAGGCAAAAACTGTTCAGGAATGATTTGAGGAGCACAACAGGAAGTTTTAGGTGTTGACTTGAGGAGCTCTCCGTCCAATCAAGGATCTGTGGGATATGCTAGACGAACAAGTCCAATCAATAGAGAGCCCACCCCAGAACTTACAGGAGCTAAAGGATCTGCTGCTAACAGCTTGGTGCCAAATACCAGGCTCTCTTCTGTGTCAGAATGACATCTCCATTGCAGACTTTCCCAGATCTACCACTTGCACTTTGGAAAATATCTAGATGTGCATCCCTTAAATTTTCCAGCTCTTAGAGGACTTCTGTCACTTTTTGATGCAATTGTCTGACTTAATAATCTCAGCTTTTTTCTTACAAATATCTGACTTTGTAATGTCAGAGAAAATCCTCGTTTTAATTTCGTAAATTTATGCCTTAAACGATGGAAAATTTAGAATTTCTTTCTCACAAATGTACAACTTTTTTACATCAGAGAATATCCACATTTTTCTTGTAAATATGTGAAATTATTCTCAAAATTTCAGAGTTTTCTTGGCAGACATTTTCTCTTCCGTGGCCAATTATTATTTTTAATGTATTATGGCCTTAATACTCCATCATATAACAGTCATGGGAAAAGGTAGAAAAATATCATTTTACTAAAAAAGCGTTTGTCCGAGCTGGCAGCTGGTTACATTTCTCTCTCACTCCCTGTAAGCTCTAAAGTCACTCATTCAGTCCATTACATAATGCCCACTGCAAATAAGATACTATCTACACATGACACACTAAACTCTGCCACCTCCTGTCTGTAATACCGTGTAGACATAATTGCATCTGTGGCCTTTACGTGCCCTTGTGTACTAATGTTTTCCCCTCAAAGTTTATTGAAACAAGACACTTTAAGGAAGCTCCCCCGGGGGTTGCATCAGGAAAGCAGAGCACCCGACCTGCTGACCCAAAATCTAGCTTCTGCAATTTCTGATCCAGGGTCAGTTGAATCTCTCCCCTCCCCTCATCTCCAACACCAAAGGAGTCTAAATCTGCTTATCAGATTGCCTCTGTTTGTCTTCTTTGCACCAGCTTTAGTGTGGCTTATTTTAATATCAGGAGATGGAAGGCGTAATCCTTTTTTAACCTTTGTGTTTTTTATGTGGGTCCAACTTAATGAGGTTCAAATCAAATTTAAGGGTATTGAAGCGGGAAAGGCTGAAGAGTGATGTATGCAGATGGCTATATTTTTGAGTCGACCTGCAACTATGTTGGTGGGGGAGCACACCAAGTGTGGAGAAGGATGTTTAGTTTATTGTTTGTGTCAGAAAGCTTTACAGTAGATAATACATTTTAGAACAGGTAAGGAAAATATTTTATTTTGCAGTAGATTATCAAACTGTATAGTATGTCTAAATATCTGCTGAAGTTTGTGCTACATATTTGTTACCAGTGAGGAAAACTGTTCTGAATTATCAAAATGGAACCAGATGCAAAATTTGAAATATGTTATGAAGTTTTATATTCACAAATAACCCCCCAAAAAAGCCCAAAATCAAATCATACCAGAAATAAGTAATACATTTTAGGGATGTACGATATATCGGCATCAACATGGATATCGGCCGGTCGACCTTTTTTTTTTTTTTTTTTTTTTTTTTTTTTTTTTTTTTTTTTTTTTTAATATACTGGTCTGATAAGTAAAACCGGGTGGATATTGACAGCCGCTGTTTATTTCCATCTTCTGGTCATTTGTGTTTCAGCGGGGGAAGGGGTCGGCCATGTGGTATTTGTTCAGTCATGTGAAAGCGATAGTGATGCAGCAGAGGATTATGGGTTGTTTAACTGAAGCAGAGAAGAAGTGGTGTCAAAATGGTAGGGAAATGTATATAATACTAGCTATAACAGCAGTATTAATATTGGATATCATTGTCAGCCTAAAGTTTAATATCGGTGCATCCCTAATAATTTGCACCTGTTTTGACCAGATTAGACTATTAGGATATTTTTAGCATGTTTACTGGCTGTTGCATTACATAGAGGTGCAAAAATTTTGAACACCAAAGTTCAAAAAGTGAGACTCATATTCTATACAAAATGATATATTTTAAGTCTTTCCTTCTGTTGATCTCATACATATTAGCTCAGACCTAATTGAGAAAAAAAAATTGTTTCTTAGGAATTTAAAATATTACACACGACCATTAATTTTTTATTTTTATGCAGAGATTTTATGTTCAATCAATAAAAAGTTAAGTGGAAGGAAAAAGATTTGGAGGTTCTTTCCTCCAAAATGAATCTGAAGGAGATTCACAAGGCCGAGAATGTCACGAGAGTCGATGCTTCAAGAGCCACCACATCCAGACTACAGCTCCTGAAGCTGACACATCAACAGCGCCTTTCTCATGCTTTGAAGAAGAAAAAAAAAAAAGCTGTATCTCAGTGGACCTGAGTTTTCTTTATCAAATAGTATATTAATAAATTTTCCAATTCATTTTAAAATCAAAGTCCCAGAGTCTGGAGAAAGAGTGGAGAGTCACAGAATCATAGTTGCTTGAGCTCTAGTGTGCAGTTTCCACAGTAAGTGATGATTTGGGGAGCCTGATCCAGAGCCGGCGTATATTTTATGCTTCCCTCTGCTGACAAGCTTTATTGAGATGCTAATTTGATTTTCCAGCAGGACTTGGCACCTGTCGACACTGCCAAAACTACCAGTGCCTGCTTTATTGACCATGATATCACTCTGCTTGACTTGCCAGCAAACTGCTCTAACCTAAACCTTATAGAGAATCTATTGGCTCCTGCTCAGAGCAGGAGTCTTTCACCTTTACAGTCCAAAGAATCATTTTTACCTTCAGTTCAGCTAAATAAAACTCATTTATAGTAACAAGTTACATGACCTCTTCAAAACAGAGAACTTATCATTTTTGATACATATCTACTTTAGGAAATGTGTTTTCATTTTTAAATAACTATTTTTTTTTTAATATGTATTTTTAGGTTTTAAAATAGAAAAACATTTTCAAAACAAGGATGGACATATTATCTTCTGTGGGATATTGATACTTGTTGAAAATGATACAAATAAGAGCAAATAGTGTTCGACCCAGTGACAAAAGTCATTAAACTGGTTCTTTTGTTGTTGTTCTGTTGTGGAAATGTAATGCAATTATTCCATGGGAAAACTGCTTCACCTACATGTATTTCCATTTACAATTTAAAAAACCACCAACTAGTTTCAAAGAGCCACTTGGAGCCACAGGTTGCAGACCCCTGGTTTGGAGGAAGATGAGAAATGCCAACAAAGCAGATGAGCTGAAGGCTGCTATTAAAGGGGTCATGGCAACACATTTAATTTTTCTGTGGTTTTGGGGGTATAATATGATCTGTTGTCCACTGATGAAGCCGTGTGAATGTCAAGAGTTGGTATCAAAAGCCCAGCTCATAGGTGGTCAGCTTTGTTTCTTTGCTCAAAAATGGACGAATCAGACAACAGTTTATCTACGTATCTTTCTACGCAATTCATTTCCTCCAATCAGAGTACACCATCAAGCAAACAGCCCTCCCCTTCCATCCTCCCCACAGCTGATACACCGGCGAATTTAAGGGCGAAGTCGCGCTATCATGTCTGGCTACTCCACTTGAGAAGAGGATGCCTACTAAAAACAGGAGCTGTTATGTCCGAGGGTGCTCAAAAACAGCTGGAAATTTCCACTTTCTCCCGAAGGACAAGAGAATCAGAAGAGTGGCTGAAGTTCATTTATATGGAAGTACCACGCAATTATAACCCCAATTTGAGACGATGTTCAGCGCACTTTACTGAAGAGTTTCCCAAATATGGTTGCAGCCAATCAGAGTGAAGTCAACTAGATAGAGCCACATATCATCACCGTACCCAACGCTTTTACTGAGGAGGGAAATCTGGCCTGACAAAACTCCCCCTACAAAAAGGCAATTTTTTTTTTTTTTTTTTTAAATTAAATGAAATTCTTTGGAGAATTGACATTTGCATCAATATCAACTACATGAAATAGTCTATAGAGTGAGGTCACCACCCCTTTAAAGCAATCTGGGCTTCCTGAACACCTAACCAGAGCTGCAAGCTGACCTCCTCCATGCAACATCAAGTTGATGCTGTAATTCATTGAAAAAGAGCCAGTAAAGTGGATCCCCACGTATCTGTGGTTCAGATACGTGTTTTGGGTTTTTTTTTTTTTATGGAATTCTCACCCTTCACGGGTGGTCTTTCTCAACCTCTGAGCTCGGGTCCTCTACCAGAGGCCTGGGAGCTTGAGGGTTCTGCGTAGTATCTTGGCTGTGCCGAGAACTGCGCATTTCTGGACTGAGATGTCTGATGTTGTTCCTGGGATCTGTTTTAGCCACTGCTCCAGTTTGGGGGTGACTGCCCCGAGGGCCCCGATGACCACAGGCACCACTGTGGTCTTCACCTTCTCCAGTTCCTCTCTGAGGCCCTGGTATTTCTCCAGTTTCTCGTGTTCCTTTTTCCTGATGTTGCAATCGCTTGGTATTGCTACATCCACCACAACGGCTTTCCTCTGTTGTTTATCCACCACCACGATGTCCGGTTGGTTCGCCATTACCATTTTGTCTGTCTGGATCTGGAAGTCCCACAGGATCTTAGCTCGGTCATTCTCCACCACCTTTGGGGGTGTGCCCCACTTTGATCTCGGGGCTTCCAGTCCATATCCTGCACAGATGTTTCTGTACACTATGCCCGCCACTTGGTTATGACGTTCCATGTACGCTTTCCCTGCCAGCATCTTGCACCCTGCTGTTATGTGTTGGACTGTCTCAGGGGCCTCCTTGCACAATCTACACCTTGGATCTTGTCTGGTGTGGTAGATCTGTGCCTCTATCGCTCTGGTGTTTAGGGCCTGTTCCTGTGCAGCAAGGATGAGTGCCTCTGTGCTGTCCTTGAGTCCAGCTTTTTCCAGCCATTGGTAGGATTTCCTGATATCAGCCACTTCAGTTATTTGTCGGTGGTACATCCCATGTAGGGGCTTATCCTCCCATGATGGTTCCTCCAGCACCTCATCCTCTGGTCCCCATTGTTTGAGACATTCGCTGAGCACATCGTCGGTTGAGGCTTTGACCTTGATGTATTTATGGATCTTGGATGTTTCATCCTGGACAGTGGCTCTCACACTCGCTAGTCCTCTGCCTCCGTCCTTACGGCTCGTGTATAGTCTCAGGATGCTGGATTTAGGGTGGAACCCTCCATGCATGGTTAGTAGTTTCCGAGTTTTAACATCCATGGTCTTTATCTCTTCCTTTGGCCAGCTTATTATTCCTGCGGGGTATCTGATTACTGGCAAGGCATAGCTGTTTATCGCACGGATCTTGTTCTTGCCATTGAGCTGGCTTCTCAGGACTTGCCTTACTCGTTGGAGGTATTTGGCTGTGGCTCCTTTCCTTGTGACCTCATCGAGGCTTCCATTTGCTTGTGGTATTCCCAGGTACTTGTAACTGTCCTCAATGTCTGCTATTGTTCCCTCTGGGAGTGAGACCCCTTCTGTGTGGATGACCTTCCCTCTCTGTGTAACCATCCGACCACACTTCTCTAGTCTGAATGACATATTAATACACGGCATGGCGTGTATTCGTTTGTCACTCATCATGAGGTAGGCAGTAGCGCGAAGGATCTTGCCTAAGGACCCACACTGGATATCTCAACAAAGCGACCCGGCCTGGATTCGAACCCCGGTCTCCCGGGTGAAGGTCGGGTGACTTACCCATTGAGCTACCCAGCCGCGCATATATATATATATATATATATATATATATATATATATATATATATATATATATATATATATATATTTTTTTTTTTTTTTATTTATTTTTATTTTTTATTTTATATATATATATATATATATATATATATATCTGATGCCTTGCCAGTAATCAGATACCCTGCAGGAATAATAAGCTGGCCAAAGGAAGAGATAAAGACCCTGGATGTTAAAACTCGGAAACTACTAACCATGCATGGAGGGTTCCACCCTAAATCCAGCATCCTGAGACTATACGCGAGCCGTAAGGATGGAGGCAGAGGACTAGTGAGTGTGAGAGCCACTGTCCAGGATGAAACATCCAAGATCCATAAATACATCAAGGTCAAAGCCTCAACCGACGATGTGCTCAGCGAATGTCTCAAACAATGGGGACCAGAGGATGAGGTGCTGGAGGAACCATCATGGGAGGATAAGCCCCTACATGGGATGTACCACCGACAAATAACTGAAGTGGCTGATATCAGGAAATCCTACCAATGGCTGGAAAAAGCTGGACTCAAGGACAGCACAGAGGCACTCATCCTGGCTGCACAGGAACAGGCCCTAAAAACCAGAGCAATAGAGGCTCAGATCTACCACACCAGACAAGATCCAAGGTGTAGATTGTGCAAGGAGGCCCCTGAGACAGTCCAACACATAACAGCAGGGTGCAAGATGCTGGCAGGGAAAGAGTACATGGAACGTCATAACCAAGTGGCGGGCATAGTGTACAGAAACATCTGTGCAGGATATGGACTGGAAGCCCCGAGATCTAAGTGGGGCACACCCCCAAAGGTGGTGGAGAATGACCGAGCTAAGATCCTGTGGGACTTCCAGATCCAGACAGACAAAATGGTAATGGCGAACCAACCGGACATCGTGGTGGTGGATAAACAACAGAGGAAAGCCGTTGTGGTGGATGTAGCAATACCAAGCGATTGCAACATCAGGAAAAAGGAACACGAGAAACTGGAGAAATACCAGGGCCTCAGAGAGGAACTGGAGAAGGCCTGGAAGGTGAAGACCACAGTGGTGCCTGTGGTCATCGGGGCCCTTGGGGCAGTCACCCCCAAACTGGAGCAGTGGCTAAAACAGATCCCAGGAACAACGTCAGACATCTCAGTCCAGAAATGCGCAGTTCTCGGCACAGCCAAGATACTACGCAGAACCCTCAAGCTCCCAGGCCTCTGGTAGAGGACCCGAGCTCAGAGGTTGAGAAAGACCACCCGTGGAGGGTGAGAAGGGAATTTTTTTTTTTTTTATATATATATATATATATATATATATATATATATATATATATATATATATATATATATATATATATATATATATATTTTTTTTTTTTTTTTTTTTTTTTTTTTTTTTTTTTGTAGAGTATTTCTAAAATATTCAAAAGAAGGGTATTTCAGCTTGGAAAGCTAAGATACCTAGATTCAGTGCTACTTGACATATTTGCTGCTGTTTGCAAAGCAGCCAATCCAGGAGCAGAATTCGTTTTCCTTGGCGCTCGTTGGTTGAAACATCAAGAGGAGTGATGAGGAAAACTGTAGATATTAGCTTCTGTCAAGATGGTTTCCACTGTGTATTATTGCATATTAAGGTGTATTTGGTGTTTGAACTTAAAATAAGCAGTTTTTAGAGGGGGTCTCAAGTATTTACAGATTTCAGCTATTCGTGGACCCTAACCCTGACAAATATCAGGGTCCACTGTACACGGACAAACTTTATGAACTCAACATTCCCATATGACAAATCCGTTTAAGTTTGTGTAATAAAAAAAAAAAAGTAAATTTTCTGAGATTCTGTTTTCATTAGCTGATCTATGATCACCACGATAAGCACAAAAAATTTTTTGATTTATGTTAGTGTGGAATGAATCTATATAACGTCTCACTTTTTGAATTGAATTACTTAAGTAAATTAACTTTTAGATTACATTCTCATTTATTGAGATGCACCCATTAAATTAATATTAAGACTTTTTACACTGATTGATCAAATGGAGTGTGCTCAATTGGCATACTAATTTTATCCATCCCGTTAATTTAAGAGACATCTCTACCATCTGGTATTTAAAAGATGGTCAAAAAAGTAACAATGTAACTGTACATACATAGTTCCACATATTTGTAGTATACTTATATTGTTGAAACAGATGTTTGCTTTTACTTAAATTTAACAATAAACTGGGTTGAAGATATTGGTTCTCCAAGGTGTTGTTTAGGTTCCTTTCTTTGACTGCATAACACCCCCTGGATAACAGGAACACAGTAAACTTCGTTGTCTCGCTTGTTTTGACAAAGGTTTAGTTTATAAAGACCCCTGATGATACACTGTTGCCTTTGTGTTGTTTGATAAAACAGCTGAATAATTAATCAAGCTTTCATCACTGAGCTGTATAGGCTGAGTCTATGTGGAATACAAACAATAAAAACATGTCATTAACAAACTTGTTGATTACATGGAGATTTTGTTCTTATTGTCTGTTTTTGTGTTTTCAGTGGTGGGAGACGGTTCCACCCTGACAGCAGATGAAACATCAATGGGCAGCAATGAGTCCGTATCTTCCCAGTCGTCGTCGGCCTCCGCCTCAGAGCTGCCTATAGAGAAGGCAGACCATCTAACACTCACCACCAGCCTCAGCTCAGGCAGCAACTCTCGGTAGGTGCTTCTCTTTACTTTTGATGCAATTTCTGTGAATCATTTTGCATGCAATATTGTTTTTAAAAAATGTGCTGTAAATAAACTTTAATATTTAACTTATCCATGTAAATGGCAGGAGCAATAAAAAAATTAATGAACAGAGCTCAGCAATACATCCAAGGACATTTTTATTTAACAATTTTGAAACTGGCTTCACACAATACAGATGTATGAGCAATTATAAATTCTCTTTTTCTAATGCTGTTAAATTCAAAGTATTTGCGTTCATGATATTAAGGCAGGCTGCGCAGTGGTGCTGTTGCCCCTCTTTGCCTTGCAACAAGAAGGTCCTGGGTTCGAGTCTCAGTCTGGGGTCTTTGTGGATGGAGTTTACATGTTCTCTCTGGGTACTCCGGCTTCTTCTTCAGTTAACTGATTTCTCCAAATTGTCCTTAGGTGTGTGTGTGTGTGTGTGTGTCTGCCTCTCGCCCAGTGAGTGCTGGAGATCAAATTGTCTTAGATCACCCCTTTACATTGGTTTTGAATTTATTTTTACATGTAAAATAATCCTGAAAAACAAAAAAGTTAATTCATTTTATTTTCACTTTTTTACAAAAGCAGTTTAAGTAGTTTACAGCTAAGAGACAATTTACTATGTAAATCTCGCAGTGAACAACAAAAGTTGTCAGAAGCAGAAGATATGATAATATCCATGCCAAAGTGCTGACTTTGCACGCTTGTTATGCAGATGTAGGGAAGATCTCTGCTTGCCCCACTTCTGTTACAAGGCTCCAAATATTATTGGTTTACTGATCCAAGATTTCTTTGAAATATGAGAACAAGACTGTTTACCAAACTCTTGGGTGGAGATTTTTTTTTTTGCAGATAAAGACTTTATCAGACTGAAAACTAAATTTCTCTCGTGGGAACTCATTGGTTTTTGCTTTTAACTTGTGGCAGAATAAAGCCTCTTACTTACTTTAAATTTTTAAATTTGCTCTGATGACTGATTTGGGGTTTTTTCTACTCATTCCTTTACCTTTCAAGTTTGATCTGCTTTGAGTTTTTTCCTGCAAGAATTCTCTAAAATTTTAGAAGACTTGTATTAGGTTAAGATAATTTTTCTCAGACATCTATCAAAAAACAAGTTTTATTTCTTTATAAAAGTTGATTTTAAAAAAAGAGACCTGACTCCAAACATACAACTACAGTTTTCTATAAGCTAATGTCTTGGTCATTTTTTTTTTTTTTTTCTTTTCTTTTTTTTCCAGTTTGGAGCAGCTTGCTGAAGTTCTAGGCTAACGAAATGTTTTGATAGTACTCATTGATTAAGCTTTTTACAGTCCAGTTTCAGTCAATTGTGCATTGACAAAAGTCACAGAAAATCTGTTGTCCTGCTTCATAAAATTAGCATTTTGCTAAGGGTTCATGACAGTAAATTTCATTTTTATTTGGTTCAGGGTATAATGTAATCTGTTGTGGACTGATGAGGCCATGTGAATGTCAAGAGTTGGTATCAAAAGCCCTGCTCATAGCGGTCAGCTTTGTTGCTTTGTTCAAAAACAGACGAGTGAGACAACAGGTTATCTTTCTACGCAGGTTATCTTTCCATTTAATTCATTTTCTCCAGTCAGAGCACACAATCAAGCAAACAGCCCTCCCCTTCCCTCCTCCCCCCAGCTGATACACTGGCTAATGTAAGGGCTAAGTCACGCTAGCATGTCTGGCTACTCCACTTGAGAGGATGGCTACTAAAAAGCGGAGCTGTTATCTCCGAGGGAACTCAAAAACAGATGGAAGTTTCCATTTTACTCCTGAAGGATGAGAGAACCAGAGAAGAGTGACTGAATTTCATTTATGGGTACCACATAATTATAACCCCAATTTGAGACGATGTTCAGCGCACTTTATTGAAGAGTTTCCCAAATACGGTTGCAGCCAATCAGAGTGAAGTCAACAAGGTAGAGCCACATATCATCACCGTACCCAACCCGAGGAGAGAAATCTGGCCCGCCAAAACAACCCCCTACAAAACGGTGACTTTTTTTTTCAATGACGTTCTTTGGAGAATTAACATATGCAGCAATCTCAATTACATGAAATAGTTTATGCAGTGATGTCACCACCCCTTCAATGACTAGCTGAGCAAGCAAGGCAGGTCACAGTACACTGCTGCAGCAGCCAATATAGTCTCCATTTTGCTGATACTCTCCTTGTGAATGCAAAAAAATGATTAAGAAAACCCATATTTATTAAATCAACAGAATAAGAAAGAGGCTATGATATAGTTTTGTAAGATGTATGATTTTTTTTTTTTTTTTTTTTTAAAAATGGCATTTGAAAAACGAGCTAGGCAAAGTGCATCAGTTTTGTTAAATATTCTGATACAGATTAGCTAAAAATGCAGTGATCAGGACCCCGACCTGCAATCTAGGATACGATCAGGTTAAAGAAAAAGAAAATTGTTAGAATTATCTTCAAATTAAAGTTGATTAATGGTAACCTGTCATAATCTGTTACACCAAATGAAAAACACAGTGCAAGTGTCGTGGCTTAGCATACATCTCTCTAGCTTTTCCATTCTGTCCTCAGTCCCTCCAAGTCCTTGGTTCCTTTTGTTGTTTCGAGGCCAGAACTTGCCTTGAATGCTGATGTGAGAGATGAATTATTGGGTTATGCTGCAGATGTTAGATTCTCTGCTGTGTCATGTCTACAGACTCACCTTGAAATAGACTTTCTCTCATTCATAGTCCCTTCTCCCTCTGCTGAACTAAAAAAAAAAAAAAGAAAACAAATCCTCCTCCTGACTTGACAGGACTGAGTGATTCCTTTACTCTGTGACCTCTGTGTGGGGCATGTCTTTGGAGTTGCAGGGATAAACAGACAAGACTATATATTTCTTATGTAACCAACAAGGTTGTTTTTTTTTTTTTGTTGTTGTTTTTTTTCTGTGGGTGTGTTTGGTGCTTTCCCACATATGTGGCATCACGTCGGAGGACGGAAGGAGCAACCAGGAGGAGGTCGTAAATCTCAGGCCTTATTTGTTTGGAAGACAGGTGGCCGTGCGTTGGCCGTGTAAATCGTATTGACATTGGAGAGATATTCATCTTGTTTACCCTTATAGCCGCAGCCCCTGTCCCTTTATGAAGACTTGCGCCATATGTCACAGGGTGTCGCCCTGGCTTTGCTCGCTCATAAATCTGAGCATGTGAGATGGTGAGACCTGTTAGCACAGCACCTCCCTGGCGTTGGACCCAGGGATTCGGCGTCTGTCCCAGCCAAAACGAGCAGGGATTGCAGTTGCTAGATTACTTCCAGGCAGTTTCAGAAATATGATATCTTTAGTCTGCTGTTCCCAGAGGCGCACCTGGGCAACAATTTCTTTTAGTTAGGTTGTTTTTTTTTTTTTTGTTGTTGGTTTTCTGTAAAATCTGCTTGGTCCTACACAGGAGGCATCCTCATTCACAATATCTTACAGTAACTTTTTTTTTTTTTTTTTTTTTTTTTTTTTTTAAGTGCTCTAGCTTCATTTATCTTCACTGGCGTTTTCAATGACTCGCCTCATTTCTCTTCTTCTCCTCAAATTCAGTCACAGCTTTTCTTTGCTGCCCCAAGTCCTCCCAATTTGGATATTCAGCCTTTTTTTTTTTTTTTTTTTTTTTTTTCCTTCTTTTTCCTCTCGACTGGCTGTCCTGACTTTAGCTCTCCAGGCCTTTCGCTGGCAGACAGCTGTGGATCATAAGATTGTGGATCTGAGCTGATTTCCTGCCCACCCAAACTGGCAGTAGCCGGGCGGAGCTCAGCTGTAGTTTTGATCCTGCTTTCTACTAGACGGATATGAATCCCACCACTGCCCTTCTTCGTTTATTGTGAAGGCAGTCGATAGCCCCGCTCATCCCCACGTTAGCTCCATGCCAGGATCAACAAGGCTCTGACTCTTCACGGTGGAATTCTTGCAGTAATGAGAAGCAGCAGTTCGCTTGTCTGCAATCCCTTCTGCTTCTGAATTGTTTTATTGCAATGATGCCAAAAATAAAATGCTTTTCTTTTATATACTTTCTCAGTGCAATAAGAAATTCTCTTAAAAAGGTTTGCGTGACTAAGCTATATCTACATTTTTGGTCTCTTCCAGATTCCGTAATGTGGATTAGAACAAATATAATAGTATATCACAGAGTCAACAAATAAAACCGATCCTCTCTTTTTACTTAAAGTATTTCTCTTATTGGCTAATCAGTCTCTTGTGACGTCTCCCTTGAAGCACACGCTACAGAATAGATAGCTTAAATGGAGGGTTTAGAATGAACCAACAAACCACACAATCCTTGCCCAAAGGAATCGGAACCATGATGCGTGATACCCCGCAATAAATGTGTTTAGTTGCATTTTACACTTTCCTACATTCTTGTAATATTTGTGCAAAGTTACTATAAGATTTTGTATCGTTTGTAGGGATCTCACAACTGGGGCTCTTTTTACATTAGTATTTTTAAAAGTGCAATTAGGCTGAACAAAAGGCAAATTAAAGGTTTGAAATCACTGATCAATATTTCCAGTGATGGTGAATCCTTGTTTATTTTAGAAATGTATGAATTTTAAGAGTTAAATAACATCATTTACTCAGAAACTGTCACAAAAATCTCCACAAGATGGACACTATCTGCCTGGAATAAGAGATTATTTTGGTTTGGCTTAAAAGTCCAACAAGGACATTTTTAGATGATCTTAAGAAAAGCAGATGAAGTGGGTTGAGAGATCAAATCTGGAATGTTGATGCTGTGCTTCAGTTATAAAGGGTGAATTTTTATCTTGGTCATTCATCTGTTTTCAGTTTTATTTCTTATCTGTTTAATCATATTTACAAAATAATCTATGCTTTGTTTGTTATGGGTGAAATCATCAAAAAGCAATCTAAAACTCGATGCTATTTCTGTTGGAGAGACAATTTCCTTTTCCTGGGGCTTAGCTGTAATTGTGAAGACAATTTTGGCTGAAATCAATTTACCTCTGATAGATTTTAGAACTTTACAGAACATTAGAAGGACACCTGTTTGATTTCCTCTGTTTATTTTCTAATTAGTCAAATACTTTTTTAACTTTTAAGTTAATCAGAGTTTTACTAAATCCACTGCTAAAGATGGTGATAGAAGCATATGACAAAAATGTTTGTGCTTTTATTGTGTGCTTTACTTCTCTCAGGGAGCTTATTGAGTGCTCAAGCCTCAATTACATCATTCAATTAGACATGTTGACATGCAGACATGCTAAGAACTCTCTTTCTAGGGCTGGGTCCTTGCTGCCTAAAGAGGATTTAATTAGGAAAGTCAACACCCAGATGCCGCTAATAAAATACAGTACATTTGGATAACTGTTAATCATCATCTGAAGTATGCAGGTGTGTGGGTTAACACAATGTCTAGGTGAAAAGCAATCAATGGTATGACCTTAGGGAAGCAATTGCTGCAGCCCATCAATCTTGGAAGGGTTATCAGGCCGTTTCCAATTAATTTGAAGTCCATCACTCACAAGGGAAAACAGTAGCCCCTTTTACAAAATATTTACGCCACAAACCCAAAAAGATGGGCTAAAAAGATGGATGAGGTTGGCACTATTCATAAAATCTGCATTGCGTTCTTTTCAAAACAATAATGTGGGACCACCCAGGTACAGCGATCCTGTTTTCCCAAACAAATTTCCCACTTTCTCACTCTTCTCATCAGAAATTATTTCAGAGTCCTTTTTCTACTTCAAAATCCTGCAGGTAGCTCACCGCACAAAACATTCATCAGTGTTTTCTACCCATGAAGTCAAGTCAGCTGATGCAATGCTGTGACTGCCTCATTTGTTGAGTCAGAGACGTAACAGAGGATGGCGAATTTTTACATCTTTCACAAAACTCATTAGACCAGCAAAAAAGCACCTTTATCCCACCTTAGTGTTTTGTAATAAGGCTATTAGGACAGTGTCTGTTCAGTGAAGTTCCAGCAAATTTCACCTCAAAGTCAGAGCTTGAAGTGCTCAGAGAATTAGCAAAAAATGCAAGTGCTCCATCTCAGACTCTACGGGCCTCAATTAGGAAATTAAATGTCACAGTTCATGACAGGATAATAAGAAAAAGATGACCAAATATAGTTTATTTAGAAAGGTTCCCGGAAGAAAGCCTCTTATTATTTTAAAGTTGCAATAAATAACATAAAGCAGCAGAAAATGTCTTTTCTATTCTGGACACGGCTTGAGCTGTGTACGTGTCACTAATAAATGATCCATTGTTTTACTGAGTTACTCATCAGTGATGCTTTATATCGAGTCAGTACATTAAACTTTATTTTCAGTCCAGTGCCATACACCATTCAGACTTTTAAATTAATTCTTACAAAATGTTAAGTCTGTTTAATTGCGGAAAAAATATTGGCATGCGGTAAATCAGATTTAACTTGAAATGTTTATCTGAAGTGATCTGTTGCCCCTTAGATATATATATATATATATATATATATATATATATATATATATATATATATATATATATATATATATATATGATCTAGTCCTCGGTCATGTCCCAGTACAGTTCAGATAGGTCTGCCCCTAGAATCCACCTGGTTTTAACTGCATGTAATTCAGTTCCTCTGCAAGTGGGTGAAGTGTTAGTGCTCCTCTCCTCATCCTGGCTATGACCCAGGGAGACAGTGATTGTGCTTGGGCCCAGGTTAATGAGTGGATTTGCTGCACTGCAGCGCACTGTCCCCCCATGCTGATGTGGAGCAGCTGAGCACCACAGCACTTCCACACTGCTGCAGAGCCATAAATCACCCACAGTCAGGCCTGGACTGAACTGAACAGCTACCGCTGGGGATGGACAAGCGCACTGAGAGAGAGGCAGCAGAAGAAACGAAGGGGAGGAAGCAATGCGAAGTGGAGAATGAAAGTGGTGGCACAGTACTGTGTGTTCACCTTCACAAAATACCCTTTAACATGCTCAATCTCACCACCACCACTGCCAACGAAGCCACTATTCACAACGTCCTTCCTACCTCAAGCCCCTCCTCAGCTGCTCCCTCTAATTGCCTTTATTAGCGTCTCTATGGGAGCGGCAACTAGAAGCAATTTGCTCATTATGTGCTGTATTAGCACTGGCCCCGGGGCAGGCATGGAACACAGAGGGAAGCCTGGCTGCACTCTGCCTTTAACAGGACCCCTACCTCCATCCTTTTAAAGCAGCTGTAGACCTGTTGGCCCTAACAACAACCAGTTGTCAAGCACAGCTACTACTACTGTACACCAGGAAAGCTTTGAAGCTTTTCTGAAAGGGATGTTTTGACCTTTCCCCTTCGGACTCTTTAAACAGTGTTGCAGACACTGAATTAAACATAAATACAACAGAAAATATCATTTAAAGTCCAATTTAGTTAAAATTCACTGAATGCAATCAAGCATATTGGTTGTAAAAATAGGATTTATTATCCGATCCAGTAGTCAGATGGTAAAAAATCAATTTAAATAGATTTTAGGAAGATAATAGAAATATTGAGCTGATTACTTTTAAAGAGCTGCATTAATAAATTTATCTTTTAGATTAATATGTGCATATTCTGAGAGATGAGCCACTTTAAATGGCTCTTTTGGTAGTATTATGTATTTTCCAATCACGTAGTGCTATTTATTGCACAATCAAGTAACTATGCTGCCTTCAGTAGTTATGACAATGCTGCATATGTCAAACATACCTTAAAAGAAATTTGACTTTGCAATTTGACCCCTTGAAATTGGGGGGAGGGAGGGGGAGCTCGTCTGGGGGCTCGAACTCTAAGGTGGAGCTTTGGGTAGATAGGTATTGCATTGCGTGGGCCAGCGTTTAGGCATCCTCAAATGGCCGCCACGGAATGTTCAAAGATTTCTCAAACATGCATGAATGAATCAAAGCAAAACTCTGGGTGTGTTTTTGGTGAAGAAATAATATTATAACATGATATAAGGCTCAAAAAAGTCGCTTTTGCATAATTTCCCCTCTTTAATAGGTTCATTGTATTCAGTGTAAATCTGCTGCACAAAAACACTAAATAACATCTATTTTTTTCATATCTTTCACACATTTCTAATCTGTGATAATATTATCTTATGACTCCTCTCTGCTTTACTTCTGGAAATGAATAATTTTCTCCAACTTTGTTTAAAAAATGTTTTTGCTGCGTTTGTTCAGTTCTGATCAAAGTATGTTCTTGTCCCAGAGGATTCAGTGTGTATGCTATGGCTTAAGAAGCGGTGCATTATTTTTACACCCTGTGAACAATACTCTGTCGTGATCAATTGCAGATCTCCTCGAGCGTCCTTTTCTGCATCTGGAGCTTCTGGTGAGAGTCAGACTGCAACAACAGCTGGTACTGACAAAGAGAAGCAGGAGCAGAGGTAATGCTGGGAAATGCTAAGAATTTATATATCTTTTTCTTCTTCTAATGATTTTTCTGATTTTGTCATATTCATTATCCTTATTAAACTTCTCATGTCATCTTTCATGGTCAACATTATAAATATAGGCTCAAATATATACGAACAATGCCATGAAAAAGTATTTACTCTCTTTAAATTGTTGTTCGATATTTTGTTTTAGTTCATACAATAAATGTTAAGGTTATACCACAGCATCCTAATCAGATTTTAGTAAAGACTTTGACTAGGCCACTCCAAAAACTGTCATTTTGGGTTTATTTTTTTAACTGTTCAGAGGTGAACTTCCTACTGTGCTTTGGTCCTGCTGTGTGTTTGAGCTTAAGGTCATGAGCTGTTCAGGGTTTTTTTTGTTTGTTTTGTTTTGTTTTTTTTTGGTAAACAGAAGAATAATAGCTCCTGCAACAATTACAGCAGATCCCGAAGTAAGAAAGCAGCCTCGGACCATCAGGCTACCACCACCAATTTTCACTGTCAGTATGATGTTGTTTTTCTGAAATATGGCGTTAGGTTTTACAGCAGTTGAAAGGGAGCTACACCTTCCAAAAAGTTCCTCTTCTGGCTCTTCAGTCCACAGGATATTTTTGAAGAAGTCTTGGGAATCATCAAGATGCTTTGGCAAATCAGACACAGCTTTGATGAGTTGTCGGCAAATCCTGTGAAGGATCTCCACTGTTCCATGTTTTCTCTATTTGTGTATAATTATTCTCGCTGTGGTTTTTTGGAGTCCCAAAGACACAATATTTGGCTTAGTAATGCTTTCAGTTACTTTGTTTCTCATCTGTTTTTGAATTTTTTAAAATCAGGTCACGATGCAGTACTTCCTGAGATATTTTAGCACACTTCATGTTGCCAAACAGGGTCTATTTTGGTAAATCTCTAGTTCAGGCAGATACCAGGCCTGGATGTGGCTAGTGAAAATGAACAAAATAAATCTCGGGGCAATTTCCACATTGCTCTTTCCCTTTAATAAATGAAATACTCATTGCATGGCAACAGTAGTTTGAATTTATTCAGAATATCCATATATCTTAGGGGAAGGTTGGTCCCCATCTCTAACGGTTATTGGGCGAGAGGCGGGGTCCACCCTGGACAGGACGCAAGTCCATTGCAGAGCAACACAGAGACACACAGGACTAACAGCAACGCACAAGCTCAACCTAGGTGCAATTTAGAGAGACCAGTTAACCTATCAGTCATGTTTTTGGACTGTTGGAGGAAGCTGGAGTACCCAGAGAGAACCATACATGCATGTGGAGAATACCCAAACTCCATACAGGCTGGAATTTTGAACAGAGAAACCTCTTGCTGCAAGACAATGGTGTGTATATGGGGGGGAAGCCAAAATGGGGGAAATATTTAAGGGTGTAAAACAACTTCACAGCACTGTATATTGGAGAAAATCCACCATAAATGTTGTTTTTTCAGTTAGTTGAATTTGTTTGTTGAATAATCGTTCCACACTGGAGTAAGAACTGTTTTCTGAGCCAAACCATTTGTTCACATTTTTGTATCTCAATATTTCCCCTCAGGCTTTCATACACTCTTTTTATGCTTTTATTTTACCTTTAAGATATTTCATGAACTTTATGGTATTGGCTGCAATTGGAGCAAAAGCCTTTCCACCACTCTCCTGCTAACTCAAATAGTCCCTGATTAAAGATGACAGAAGGTGTGTCTGTCTGAATGATGAGTTTGCTTTGGAATAAAATATAAAATAATTTTCAGTGCCATCAAATTCTGCTGAGGAACATGCAGAGAGCTCTATTCAGTACATTAGGGGTATTTTCATGTAAATGCAGGCCTTCATTTCTATAAAATACTGCTCTACATTCTTGCAAAAATCTTCATATGAGGGCTTTGCTGAACATTATTGTATTGACAACTCTGTGACCGCAAACTTTTTTTTTTTTTTTTTTTTTTTTTTTTTTGCCTCCTTCCTCCTTTTTCATCCTGCGTTTTTGTTGCTCAGTGCAAAGAATATGAAATATTTATCAGGGCATCTTGTGTTGAAGCCAAGATTCAACATAATAATGTTGCTGGCTTTCCAGATAATAGTTTGCAATGTTGTGCAAAACAGTCTTTCTGCAGGGACAGTTTTTATGTGTCATCAGGGGGAAAGAGCATAAATACTTATTTTTGTCAAAAACTTTGCAGCGTGAGAAGTGTGGTATGTTTGACTGCAGTCTCTATCAAACGGATTTAAAATTCACTTTCCAAACTCACAAATGTGACTTTGAAAGCTTAAGCACCGTCGAGGGAGACGTCTGTTTGACGTTTATTTGTGTATATAAACTCTCTTTAGAATCCTGCCGCCAGTTTTTAATTATCTCCCTTGATGGTTGTCGGCGTTGCATCCTGATGTGTTCCTGCTGTACCAGACCTACAACAAGCACATCTCAAAGCGTGTGCATGCTCAAGCACGTGCGCATGCAGTAGGTGTGCTTTGACTCACTCCCCAGTCTGTCTGGGCTTCAGATAGGGCAAAACAAGAGTATTGTACCCCAGCTCTTCTGTTGGTACTTTTTTTTTTTTTTTTTTTTTTTTTTTTTTTGCTTATTTTCCAGCAAAGGCCAATTTGCTGTTTCAGGCTCGTGCATGAATGAACGGTTCAACCTGTGCCCAGATTGAACTGTACGGTAATCCTCCCCAAAGCCCCCGCCAGCTCACTGATTGCCTTCATTTTTCAGTGTCACCAACAGGAAAGCCAAAGCAGTGTACCCATGTGAGGCCGAGCACGAGACGGAGCTCTCCTTCCAGGTCGGAGCAATATTCAGCCATGGTAAGTGTTATCTCCAACTCCAGTCGCTCATTCAGAACCTGCTCAGGAATATTGGATTGGGGGAGTGAGGGGGAACTGGGCACTCAGTCTGATCTGGAGTTGAAGGGAGAGATGAGGACAGTGACGGGTGAAGTCTTTTAATGAGCCTTAATCACTTCTATCGAAATATATATATATATATATATATATATATATATATATATATATATATATAATTTTTTTTTTTTTTTTTCTTACTAGACACTTTTTTTTAACTGTGTTGTTTAAACAGAAACGGATGATTTCTTTGAGTTCCAGCTACTCAGTTCACTTATTATTATTATTATTATTATTATTTTTTTTTTTTAATGATCTGGGATCATCCCACTGAATCTAATTATTTCCTGCTTTGATGAAGATGTTCGTATTTCTGATGCTGATTAAAAGATTTAAGGACCAAAAAGGGAAACACTTTAATAAAAACTAATAGTTGTTAAACATTGAGAATCTGTTTTGGGTTCATTTACAGCAAAAGTATGACTATTTTGTCACATTGTAACCACAAACTTCGGTGTATTTTATTGGGGTTTTCTGTGATAGAGCAACAAAAATTACTGCATGATTTTAAAATATATTCAGCCCTATTTACTCAGAAACTCCTAAAGAAATCCAACTAAAACTCAGGAAGTCACCGAAATATGAGACTGAGTCTGTCATTTAATCTCAGTATAAATCCAGTTGTTCTGTGAAGGCAGTTTCCTACGTGTGATGTAGCAATATGTCAGGCGAGACCATAAGTGGACTTCTAACAAATGCATAACCCTGAACACATCATACTCACAGTTAAATATGAAAGTGGCAGCATCATTCTGTGGGATGCTTTTTTTTCCTGCAGAGACAGTGAAGCTGATCAGAGTCAATGCAAAGTTGCCTGAAGCTAAAAACAAGGAAATCCTGGAAGGAAACCTGTTAAAGGTTAGAAAACGGTTAAAAAGGGGTGGAGGTTCATTTTCCATCAACCCAACTCTAAACATACAGTCAGAGCTTCCATATTTGTGCTAGAAGTGGCACAGTCTAAGTCCAGACCTTAATGTTGTTGAAAATCTCTGGCAAGACTTGAAGATTGATGTTCACAGATGCTCTCCATCCAGTCTGGCTGCGGTCGGGCTCTTTTGCAAAGAACCGGTAATTGTTTCTGATTCAAGCTGTTAGAGAAATACCCCAACAGACGTGCAGCAAAAAGCTTTTTCTGCAACGTCAGGGAAGCTGAATATATCATAAATACACCACACTTTTCAGATATTTATTTTTTTTATTTTTGTTATAAACAATTTAACAAACCATGTTTCCTTTTCCATCTCCTTCACAATAAGGTTTGTATTGGCCTATTAAATAAAATCCCAATAAAACACATTGTTCAGGTTTGTGGTTGTAACTTGACAAAATCTGAAGTTAAAGTGGGATGATGACCTTGGTGGGCCGCATTGTTCCACAACTCAGTTGTATTAAACCCGGTCTTTGTTTTTTGTTTTGTTCTGAACTAAAATGTAACTTGCTGAATGTTCACATTCTAGATTTAACCACCAAATCTTCCTTAAAGAATTGTTTGTATTGTATGTATTTGATATAATTGTGGAACTGTGTAAGAATAAGCTTCTTGGGATAACATTTTGCTCCTAACATTTAAAATAATCTTAATGTTTAGAGAGTCTGCATTCCAAGTGTGCAAAAGGTCGGGAGGCATTTGTATATAAAATTTCTGCAAATAGTTAAGTTCTTATTTATTAATGTTAATATTTGTCTGAAGTTTACATTTGCTAATGCACTTTTTTTCCCTCTAAAATATTATATTTCTTACAAAAACATGTAAGAAATATAATATTGTTCATGTAAAATTACAAAAAAAAAATAGTACAAATGCTGAAACACTAGTTTTAGGGGGGGTTCTTTTTCTTAAATTAGTTAATGTTGGATTGAATCTCAAACTAATAAGTTATCTCTTAAAATTACTTTTTGCTGTTTTGTTGAAGATTGTTTTAATAATAATCTGGTTTTGAATGTTTTAAATAGACTAAGACGCCTTAAACACGTTGTGCTATAAACTGTTCTGAACGTTTTATACCCAAATTGCACCACCTGTAAAACCAATTAATATTTTATTGGTCAGTAGTTGCACATTGACAAAATAAAAAAACGAACACAAAAGAGCGTGTATATATATATATATATATATATATATATATATATATATATATATATATATATATATATATATGAGAGAGAGAGAGATTACTCTTAATATAACCCCATTACATTAAAATCTAAATAAAACGTGGCCCAACGATTTTTTTTTTTTTTTTTTTTTTTTTTTTTTTTTTTTTTTTAAACAGTCTTGGTATATGATTTTAGAAAAACTAATTGCAGTAATCCAGGAAATATTTGAGTATATAAAATACTATACATACGTTTCTGCACTTAAACAATAGAATAAAGGAGCATGACTGAACTGAAATGATCAAACTACATAAACTCAGTGTAGCCCCCCCTAAATCCCTGATCTCCTCACTCTCTAACACTCCGAGATCTTTTGTCTGGTGTCTGTTCCTCCCTCTCACCCCCCACAGTGACGCTCTGTCCTCTCCCGCAGTGATCCCATCAAGGGAGCCAGGCTGGCTGGAGGGGGAGCTGGAAGGAAAGAGGGGCCTCATCCCCGAAAACTATGTGGAGATGCTATAAAAAGCCAGTAGAAATATTTATATATAGTTTTATCACACTCGCCAAGGATTCACAGCAGAGCTTCTCTCCAAGTAATAAGATCAGACATTTTAACAGGTAAATCATCCCGAGCTCAACTATATGAATTTTGACTGCCAAGTACATGCGATGATGCATTTCAGAGCTTGCTTTAGTTAGTCAAGTGTTCACATTGAGACATTGTATTTGCACAGCAGGTTTGCACTTAGTGTTCTGCTGTACATTACATGCTGTAGCCTCCAAGTAATTTTGCAGCAGCACCAGAAAACGGGTGTCTGCCTGAGCTCACTCTCCTCTGCCCAGTTATACATGGTATCCATGAGCTCGAAGTCGAAGGGAGATCCTCAGAAACTCCAGTACTCAATTCGCTTTAGCTTGTACCCTCGCCACCATCAAATATAGACTTTTTTTTTTTTTTTTAATTATTAGATTGGAAATACCTGCGTGCCTTAATCACAGAAACACAGTGGTGTACATCTGTTTACGGGTATGTCTGAAACAAGTTGAAGTGGGGCTTCTTTCACCTAGAAAATGTTTTATTTGTACCCTGCATTAGGAAGATCTAGTTATTAAAACGAACCACATTGCCACTATAATTTGTTTAAATTGGCACATTTATTGCATGAGATTTGAATTTCAAACACACTTTTTTTTTTTTCTCTTTTTGTTGTCGGTGCACTTAGAAAAACAGCAAATTTCCTTTCGTGTTGCCTGATGATCTTTCACGTTGAACACTAGCAATTATCAGGGTGGTCAGACATGCAAAGCCAAGGACCTTTCCTTTCCTTAATGTTGCTCCAGTTTTGAGCAGAAAAAAATGATACACTCCAACAAAGCTGAATTTTAAAGTACCTCAGAATATTTTACATTTTAAACTTGTGCTGTGTTTGTGTTCGAGATATAAAAGGTTACAACCAAGTGCTTTCATTCTGTTCTGTGATAGGCTGGTTTTATCTTTTGCTTTAGACTGGTTTTAGCATTCATCTTATCTCCCAGTTCTTGTGCTAAACACTGATTTCTCTGAGCTTTGGTTTAGCACATCGTTTTCAGCTACGGATGCAGTAATTTAAGATGATTTTTGGCATTCTTGAAGGCCTTCCACTTTATTTTTATTTTTACTTTGCTGCATCTTGTTGATTAATGTTAAAAATAAAGATGGGTTGTTTTTTTTCCTTTTTGTTCACTGTACAATCATTTTTAAATATAGGTCTTTTTTTTCTTATCTATTAAAATTTATTTTACAGACAATATCTCTTGTTTTTCTTTTGTTGTTTTTAATTTTGCATTGAAACAAAAATTTCCAGACAGTTGTGGTTTGGTTTTAAATCTGTTTATACAGTTGAAACCAGAAGTTTACATACAACAAATAAAAAGACACATACACCTTTCTTTCCTACTGTCTGAAGTTAAATCAGACCAAACTTCTCTTGTTTTAGGTCAGTTGGAATTCCCGTAATTATTTCTCTTTGCTAAATGCCAAAATAATAAATGAATGTCTCTCATTATTGTGTAAATTTGATTGATTTATTAATGTCTTCAAAATCAGACATTCATAATGAGCATCTCTAAATGATGTCGGAAAGCCCAGATATTGATGTCATGGCTTTGGAAACCTCTGATAGGTTAGCTGGAGGGCTCACCTGTGGGTGTATTTTAAGGCCACACCTGGAACTCACTGCTTTCTAGTTTGACATGATGGGAAAGTCAAAAGAAATCCACCAAGAAATCAGGAAGAGAATTGTGGAGCTGCACCAGTCTGGTTCAACTTGGGAACAATTTCCAGATGCTTGAAGGTGCCGCATTCATCTGTTCAGTTATAGACAAGTATGGACATGATGGGAATGTCCAACCGTCACAGTGCTGAGGAAGGAGACAGGTTCTGTGTCCCAGAGATGAGCGTGTTTTGGTCCAAATTGTGCAAATGGACCCCAGAACAAAAGCCAAAGACCTTGTGAAGGTTGAAGCTGGTAAGACAGTGTCGTTATTCACAGTGAAACGTGTCCTGTACTGACATGAGCTGAAAGGCCACTCAGCGAGGAGGAAGCCATTACTCCAAAAGAAACACACACACAAAAAAAAAAGGCCAGACCTTCTTTGTTGGAGAAATGTCTATTGGTCTACAAATGGAGTAAAAACGGGGATGCTTGTAATCCTGGAAACACCATCTCAACTGTGAAGTGTGGGGGTGCAGCATCATGATGTGGGGCTGTTTTGCTGCAGGAAGAACTGGTGCACTTCATAAAATAGATTGCATCAAGAAGAAAGGACATTATGTAGAAACATTGAAACATCAGCCAGAAAAAAAACAATATATAACAAAATAAAAATTAAATTTTGTTTACCATGCGCAGAGATGATAGGGAAAGTAGCAGAGGGTTTCTGTTTGTTTGAAAACAACATACCTTTTAGTTTTGTCAGTATTGAGAGCCAATCTGAGATGGAGCAAATGTGACAAAATGTCATATGCTAAAACTAAGACAATGTGGTTTGCATGACAGTAAAGAACTGTTATTGGAGAGATGTACCAGATGCAGAAAGCCCGAAGTCATTTATGTGAATTGCAAAGACTGTAGGACCCAACACAAAGCCTTGAGGCACACCCTTTGTGACATGAAAATAAGAGGAACAATTGTGGAATTTGACACACTGCTTGTGACCAGAAAGGTAGTTTGAAAACAAGTGACTAGCTTGGTCTGAACAGCCAATTTCAAAAAGTCTCTGACATCACATAAGCTATGATTCACAGTGTCAAATGCCTTTGACAAATCTATAGAAAGTACCACACAGTAATCCTTGGCATCCAAGGTTTCTGCAAGGTAATTTGAAACTTTTGTTGAAGCAGTAACAGTGCTATGTTTTCTGAAACCAGACTGATGGGGGGGTGGAGGGTAAATACTATAAGATTCCAAATGTCTCTTTAATTGGTCATTCATCAGTTTCTCAAGCAACTTGGCGAGGATGCAGAGTTTAGGAATGGATCGATAGCTGTTTTTGAAGTGGGATCACCACCTTTTTAGCAAAGGTACAAAGACTCTTTTCAAAATGCTAGGGACAATGTTAGTTTGAATAAAATATGTGACATTGGCTGAGCAATAAGACTTGAAGCGAGAAATAAGGAGGGGGATTATCATAGAATGCTGATTACTGATGGACTTTACTGATGGAAATGATAAAGTTAAATACACAGTATGTTGTTAATTTTTTTTTTTTTATTTAACCTTTATTTTACTAAAATAAAAAAAAAAAGAGAGATTAAAAACCTCTTTTTCAAGGCGGTCTTAGCCAAGAGTCAGAAACAAATACAACAAGAAAAATAGTTAAAAGAAAATGTCAAACTATAAAAAACAGGTACGTCATAGAATCGGCCTCTAGAACTTTTAGTTTAGATTTAAAAGCGCTAAACGAGATGAGTCAATTTAAAAGTTTCTTGTAACAAGTTCCACAAAGAGGGAACAGAGTGAACAAAAGCCTTCTTGCCCAATTCAGTCCGAGCAAAAGGGACAGAAAGAAGCAGCAAATTGTGTGAGCGAAAAGTATGAGTCAACATTTCTCAGTGAAATTGCAGTACAAATATATGCCGGCAGGAGTCCAAGTAGTGCTTTGTAAATAAAACTTAACCAGTGGGATTCCGTTGGGTAGCCAGACCAGGCCATCTCGCCCATGAGTATAAATCACAGTGGTGTGTTGACATTTTGCAATTTGTAATGAACCTCAGAGAAGAGAGGTAGACTGACTCAAGCATCTTAAGACATTGTGAGGAAGCAATCATATACAAAATAAGTCTGTTTGTGATGATTAACCATTGCATCACCTGAGAGGCAGATTTACAGGTATACTGTGCCAGCGATGAAGTGAAGTGCAAGTTTTACTCTTCAATGACCTGCACTGGTTCGAACGCCTAAAGGCTACATCCAAAATAACACTCCGTAAAAGAATTAAAATCAGATGAGGAATCACTAATGCTCTCCTCAATCATTCAATAAAACAAAAGCCTCATTTATGTTCATTCTTGGGCTGCATGTCTGTAATTAACACAGCGAATGGACTCCTCACACAGTGCTTCGACCTTTGTTACATAATTACCAGGAGGCAGTGATTTTTAATGGACCTCCTCTGTTCGGTTATATAATCACACGCATACCCTTTGAATGGAAGGGGTTACGAGTTGTGGTGCGACTCCACCAGCTACCTGAGGAAACTGCAAGCATGATGATAACGTAATGAAATGAGGCAGGGCTAATGAGATGGGCAAAGTATTCCTCCACCACCACCCACCCCAGGGGGGCCCTTCATCATCTTCCCTCTGCCAGGATGTTGCTGCATCATAAAGACGTCCACCCCGCCTGCCTCTCACTTTGCTTTGGACTGAAAGCATGCCACGTCTCTGTCTGTCCTCATTTCTCCCTTTTCCTCTGCCTACCTGCCTGTCACGATGTAGTATTTATGCTCCTCTCTTTTTACTAAACTAGCTCTCATTGCTTCACCTTCCTGCGGCTCTTGTAGGCACTTTAACATGAAATTTGTTCATTCGCCTCTCCTTGTGAGTTTGAGAAGTGAATGATGGAGGTACTTCAGATAATTTAGCTCCACTTTTTAAGCTTTCGATGTAAAAATCACTTGACGGTGGGAAATCTATGCTGATTTTTGTAACCTTTGCATGTCTTATTCCAGATTTACCACACATCTTTCATGTCACAGCGCTGTACTTTTTCAGGCTCAAATCTCCAAACTTACTAGTGATATCACTGACCCCTTTTTTAAAAGAACAAAAGCAGAACATTACGGTAACGCGAAAGGGGTTAGGGTATAAATAACCCATAAAAACCACAGTCTAGATGGATGGACAATGAAAGGATTGAAAAATTGATATATGTATGATGGATGGTTGGATAAATGATAAATTCATAAGGAGAGGATGAGCAGTTAGAAGGTTGGATGGATAGTTGAACAGATGTGGTTGGATAAACGATGGATGGATGGAACGATAGATGGATAAATGCACAATATGAATGAAATTATATTAAAGGGACAACTAGATGGCTGAAAAAATTAAAGGATAGAATATTGGACAGATGGATGTATAAATGGACGAAGGATAGCTGTTGAATTAATAAATAGTGGATGAATGGAGTGAAAGAATGTTAGATGGAAGGATGACTGGAACAATGATGGGATGGATGGAACAAGGGACTGATGCATAAATAACAAATGGACAATATGAATGAAATTACATAAAATGATGAATGAAGGGTTGGATGGATGGATTTATAGATGGATAAACAATAAATAAAAGAATGGAATGATTGACAGATAGCTGGATAAATAGATGTTTGGTTTGATGGCTGGATGGGATGGATATGGATAGATGGACAAACTTGGTTAAACAATGACTGGGTGAATGGCTAACAGGATTAATATGCATGTATTAATGGATGGATAAGTGGATGGACAGATGAATGGATAAAAACTAATTTTATAAACATTTGTGAAACAATGGATGAATCTCAGGAGCTCTGTAAATTCCAGTCTAGCGTTATGATAGGATGCAACCTGTGCAATTCAGTTCAATTCAAAAATACTTTATTTATCCCAAAGAGAAATTAAATGTTGCTGTAACTCATTTAATTACGGAGCTATTATAGATGGTGATGGCTGTGGGCAGGAAAGATCTCCTGGAGCTGTCCGTTTTACAACCAGTCTAAAGAAGCCTCTGACTGAAGAGACTGTTTTCCAATGACAGTCTCATGAAGAGGATGGTCAGGGTTTTCCATAATTTTCTTAATTTTATGCAAAATTCTTCTTTGCATCATCATCTCTAGAGGTTCCACAGTCGTCCCCAGAACAGAACCGGCCTTCTTTATCAGGTTGTTGAGTCTTTTTAGGTCTCTGGCTCTGATGCTGCTGCCCCAACAGATGATGGCAGAGGAGATGGCACTCTCAACAACAGAGTTATAGAAGATCTGCAACATCTTGCTGCAAACCTTAAAGGATCTTAGCTTCCTCAAGAAATATAATCTGCTCTGTCCCTTCTTGGAGACGCTTCACTCTTGAGTCTCCAGTCCAGATGAACACCAAGGTATTTATATTCCTCAACCACCTCCACTTCTTCTCCCATGATGGAAATAGGGTTTGATCTGACCCTGTTTCTCCTGAAATCTACAATCATCTCCTTTGTTTTGTTCACATTCAAGACAAGATGACTGTTTCCACACCATGACACAAAGCGGTTCACCAGCTCTCTGTACTCAGCTTCTCGTCCATCTCTGATCCACCCAACCACTGCACAGTCATCTGAGTATTTCTGTGGATGACAGGAGTCTGACTTGTGCTGGAAATCTGAAGTGTACAGAGTGAAAAGGAATGGTGAGAGTACAGTCTCCTGTGGTGTTCAGTCATGTGGAACTGTGGGAGGAAACTGGAGTACCCAGAGAGAACCCATGCATGCACAGTAAGAACATGCAAACGTCACTTCTTTCCCAATAATGCTCCAAAATTGATAGTAAAGAAAAATCCATCATCTTGGTAACCTTGTACATCTATGACATTTAAAATAAACTGTAAAAAGCTCTCTGTTTGGAGTCACTTATCTTTAGAAATGCAAATATGTCTCATGTAAACGGTGAGACAAAGAAAAAAAAAAATCAAAATATGCAAACATGTCTCCATACTACATTTCCTTTTCCACATTGATCCAGATGTACACTCTTTACTATTCAAGACTCTGAAGGAACCCTGTATATACTATATGCTGATTAGGTGCAGGTGTGTTTGAGTGAAACTCTCCAGAGCCTTGTTCATCTCCCGCTTCCTGGTTCTTGGCCGTGTTCCAGCTGTCCTCTGTTTCCCGTGATGCAGTGTCCTTCAGCCTTGAAACACGCCATGACTCAGCTTGGATCAAAGCTTCTGAGCCGTTTACCTGCTACTGTGAGAAAATGATGCAACTGGACAATATGTCTGAATTTCTCCAAATGCAACTGCAGAGCTAACACTAACTTAATACTTTCTGGTTTCTCCGTGCGTTTCCTTCAGGGAGCAAAGCTCAAATATAATCATAGTAAGACTTGATGTATTATTGAGGATGAAAACTCAGCGGGAATTCGCAGAAAAGTGAATTTCATACATAAAGGAGAGAGTGTAGAGAGGAGGGGGGAAAAAAAACCCTCGGCTCAGAAAGTGGGCCACAGAAGCTGCCATGTGCGCGGGTGCAGCCGTGAAATCAGCCTGATCCAATAGATTCTGTTTATCTGGCACGACTACAAGTGAAAGCAATTGGAAATCTGGGGGAGATTTGGAGAAGGCTGTGATTCAGAGAGGGGGGGGGAGTGAATGAGCAAAAAAGTAATACTGTCTGCTCTCCAGTCTGGCAAAGCAGGCGTTTGTTCAGATCAGACTTTAACAAGGTTAACGGTGATTTTTCTCCACAGGTTCAGTTTTACTTTAAAAGTCTCCTGCCTTTCTTTTCCTTTCCTCTTTGTTCCTCTTACTTCTGCTCCTTTAAACTGCTGTACCTGCTGCTGCTGCTCCTCACCACATCTTTTCTGTGCTACCTCCTTCAGGCATTAAATGCAGCTGTTTAGAATCTACATAAAACAGGCTTTTTATATTTTTAGTGTAGCAGAGTTAAATTGCATTTTCAACAGTTTTCATCTTCATAAATCAGTCAGCCTCATAACACCTTAAAAGTCTATCCATAAAAGTGAAGAACTCCTTTTGAGTGAACAACCTCTTTCACATATTAAAAGCAAAAAGATTTATCTGCATTTCTTAAGATTAAATAATGTAAAGATTTGCAAAAAATGATAACTAAATCAAGTAAATTTATTATTTATGAAATAATATCTGTTCACACCTGAATAACTAAGGAATCAAACAAACATAAAATGTTTTAATCAACACACTTATCATAAGAGGATTTATTTTGCATAGGAAATGAATGTTTAAATTCCTCGACATTCATGGGGGTTAGGGACCAGAGCTGCCCGCTAACAGCTAAAATCCACAAATACTTGAGACCCCTCTAAAAACTTTTATACCTGCCTATTTTAATAGTTCAAACATCAAACATATCTTAATATGCATTAATACACACAGTAGAAACCATTTTAGCACTACCGTAGAGGCTAATATCTACAATCCTCCTTATCTCCACTCTTGGGGGTACAGCCAATCAGCTTTAAGGAAAATTAATGGCACTTCTCGATTGGGTGCCTTGCAAACACAAGCCAACAGTGTGTCAAGTTGCACTGAGCCTAGGTATTTCAGCTTCCCAAGCTACATTTTCTTTCGAATATTTTATATATGCTCTACAAAAACAAATCACTGAATAGGCTGGAGTTCACTGAATCAGGAGCTTATAGGCATCTCAGAAACTTAAAGAAAAGCTAAGTACGTAAAGTTTATTTATGTACCTTTTACAGATAAAACTCACAAAGTGTTTCTCAAAGAGAGTATAAACACCAAAACATGAATAACAGACAAAGAGCAAATAATTAAAAACAAATATCCTTGAGTTATTCTAATTCTTTCTGGTCAACAGTTGTTTTCTTTCTTTCTTTGATGATTGGAAACATTCAAGTGTGATAAAAATGCAAAAATAGAGCTAATCCTTAAGGAGTAAACACTGCTGGATCAAGACAGCATTCACGTTTAGAGTTTGAAATTAGCAAACTAAGATTATTCACATAAGAACATAGACAGACAAGAGCCAAAATGTTTTGAGCATTTCAACAAACAAGTTTAAATTCTCTGGATGTTTTTTCAACCTCACCTGCATGATTAAGGATTTACTTTGATTTGAACAACGACCTAATAGGGCCATTTAAGATGGGTCAGAGTTCACATACAGTCATATTCAATAAATATACATGGATGAGGTTCATTTGTAAACAACAACTTTATGCAGGAATTAATACATTTCTGTATCAACTTTTTTTATTGTCTGATGTAATGCTGATGTCATGTTTTCATGAGCTGTAAGCAGGAAATCATTGTAATTAATAGAAATAAAGGCTTGAAAACAGCAGCCTGTGTATAATTAATCCATATAATGTGTTTCACTGAGTGAATTAAGTTACTGAAATAAATTAACTTTTCAAAAGTTTTCTAATTTGTTAAGTATGACTGTGAATCAACTGTTGGTTAGGCTATACAGGTTTTTGTTCTATAAAATTAATAACACTACACAAGCACAAAGAATCAGATCACACCAATCAGTCAGTGTAATGGTTTTATTAGAATCTTGCAAGATTTCTGCAAACACAAGTATGGCAATATCTGCATTAAGATATACAGTAGTAACTGGTTTCCAAAAATGCTGAAGGAGGTTTGATGAAGGAGGTTCATTGTATGTTTGCTAAGAAAACTTGTACTGAGTAAAAAGGTATTTCTTTTGGATCTGGAAAAAAGCATTTTTGTATATGTATAAATATACAAAAATGCTTTTATATATATATATATATATATATATATATTAATAAATAATGCACTGCCATGGCCGTGGAGATATGGCTTAGACTGTCTACACCCGATTCACAACTCTGAAAACGATAAACGGCAATGACATGACTCCATACACACAATGACGCAATAGTGTCAGAAACAGCAGTTAGACTAATCGAGAGACAAACAAGCCAAAAAGGAGTGTGAATTTTTAGAAGAGGACTGTTCAGAAGACAATGCAGCTCCCTGGAGTTTGGGGAAAGTTTTATAGCTGGCAGTAGGTAATGACTGATGACCAAAAAAATAAACTGTACATTAATCAGCTTCCGCCCTCAGAACTAGTTTGACAGTTGTGAATATTCTTGTTTACTTTTTGCTGAAAGTTGGATGAGAGTGTCAACACAACTCACAGGTCCGTCTGCTGACAGAGAATTGCACTTACTTGCAGAAGATTTTCTTTTCTCTCACTTTGTTAAAGTGACAGTTGGAAATATTGAATTACTAACAATGCAACTTGAGCACAGATAGATTTATATGCTCACTTATTTCCAATATTCCCCATGTTCCCAGTTCAATACTGTGCTGTCACACTTTAATCCCCCCCCCACTGTTTGTAGCTCATATTTTGCCAGTAAAAATGTAAAGAGATAGTTTGGGAAATTTGAAGTGGGTTTTTGTGGATTTGTCATTTGTCAGTATGTTACCTGCTGAAAACTTTCAGAATGACCCCAGTTTGGAGAAACAGAGGTTCCTATTAAAGAGTCGATTCTTGATTGAATTTCTGCTACCTTGAAAGAACTCCAATCTTTGTGCTTTAAAAATATTTACACCCTTCCCAGTTCTGCTCTAAATTGTTGTGTACCCCAAAATGTTCACACATTTGTAATGAGCCACAACTATGTGGTTTTTACAGTCTAGTGTAATCAGATCAAAAATACATTAGTCAGAGGCAATCATACCTTTATCCAAAAGATGACAGTCACATCTTCCTTTATTGTTTTGACATCTTGACGTTATGCTTGACAGAAAATATATCAATGAAAATAATTTCTAAAGTACTCAACACCAAAGCAATGAAAGAATGTCTGGAAATTGTGGCACACAGGGAGTTTAAAATCAGTTTTTTATCCAGCAGAGTGAAATGGTTTGGGGTTGGACTTTGTTATGCCTTGCAGCTTGAAAAAAAATGTTGTTGAATACATTTCCAGGCTTTTAATAAGCAATTCTAGATGCTAAATGAATGCCCTGGGTGCCGTTTCATCTCCCCCCCCCCAGCTTTTAAACTGTTTCACATAGTTGTATTTAAGATTTTATTAATTGTTTCGTCATTTTGCTTTGCAATGCCTTTTTACAATTCAATGAAATTATGGCCAAATTGATTAAAAAAAAAAACATTTTTTTAATAAAAAATATTTTTAACTCTATTCATAAAAAGAAGGGCAATGATTGGTTCAAACTGGATGACATTTTTGCAGTGTTTTTAAAGTTAGTAGATACTTCCTGCCAGGCTTTAAAAGAACTAGTTATGTTAAAATCCTATGGTATGAAGCACCCATTGCTCAGACAGCAAAAAAAATGTTTCTTGAAAACATTATGTGCTTGTTTGAAATCTATGCGTTCTTTAAAAAGGTTTTTGAATCCACTTTCAGACTGGCTCTACTTCACAAGAAATTAGCTTAACCCTCCAGTAAGAACTTCTTTCTGTTTGTCCCAACAGAGATTATTCAGACTACTGTCTCCTGCAGGTAGATACTGACTACTGATAACCCCACAGAACACCTCTTAGAAAAAAGTCACGGCTATCGCTTTCATGGTTTCAAATAACATGGTTCACAGTGTGGATATAGTTTTGTGAACACAACAGAACCAAACATGAAATTCTCTGATTTGGAATTAATTGTATAACTGGAAATGTTCCTATAATACTTTTTTTTTTTTTTTTTTTTTTTTTTTTTTTTTTTTTTTTTTTATGTTAAACCTACTCAGAGCTTAGAAGCATGTCCTATCATAGGACACATGGATCCAGTCTTGATTGGAGGGGTTGTGAAAGGTTCAACATCCTCAATCTACTTTTCTTTGGGTCAAATTATTTTCTTTTGAGGCCAAACCTTTAATGTACATTTCTTTTCAATCGATAATTTGTAATAAAATAAAAAAGAACAATAATAAACCCAGCACAAGCTATAGTGAAGTCAGTGATTCTATGTTAATGTGTTCAACTGTTTGCATTTCTAAACTAAAAAGTTGAGAACTTCCTTTAACATGTCCCAGTTTCAACAGTTTGTGACTCCTTGATTTTTATTGTATTAGTGCTCATCAACTTTGTCGCCATGGGTTACAGTATCACCTCAAGAGCAAAGAGGATCCCTTTCTTAATACAGCTTGTTACAATTTTTTTTTTAAAAAGTGCTTTTGATTTTTTTTATTTGTTTAAGGAAACAATAATGACAAAAAAATATATAAAAGCAAAATAAAAAAATGTCCTTAATGAGTAGATAATAAATGTACTCTCTCCAACATTCAGGTAGTATGTTCCATAAGTCTCTCACAATATATGATACATTCATTTCACTGTGCCAACCCTTACTCTGTGAGCCAACAAACAGAACATGGTGAGTGGGAAACACAATTTTTTTTTCAATTGTTTAACAAGATGGTTAAAGTAGAAATGTTTTATACTACACTCAACATAAAGACTTGCCTTATTATTTACAATATATACTGTAAAACTGTAAATCAGGTGAGATAAAAAGGCACAAGTTTCCCTTTTTTTTAAGTACATGTAAACATCTCATCAAAAAGCATGCAATAACATTTTGTTTTACAAAAAGGATATCGTTTTTAGACAAAGTACTTAAATATTGTTTTCCTGCAAAATATAATTCTCTCAAAAATACTTTCCCATTCATTCTATGAACTGCTAGAGATTTTTTATTCTTTAAAAAGGATAACAAAGGGGGCAAAATAAAAAGTTAAATGAAGCCTTCCTGAAAAGGTGCTGAAAATTATTGCAGTGGAGAAAAAACAAAATGATATTTCTGTAGAGCATAATGAAAGAGGGGAAGTTGGCCCCACATTCTTACCTAATATTTTTTCCCCATCATTTATGGATTTTTTTTTTTTTTTAATCAGGATGACAAAATTTGACACATCCACCTCTGATCTCCCAATTTGACAATAGTAAGAAATGAAAATACACAACCCTCTCCTTTTTCTGATCCCCATCATTAAAATATTTTTTTTTACTACACCTCCAAAGAAACCCTAATTCTGGCTTCTGTTTGCCTGCAAACCAATTTCAATCCAAAGGAGACCTAAAGGTCTGGAGGAGCGATTCCAGAGCCCACCCAAGATTAAATGGGGCCTGAAACAGAATCTGATTTGGGGCTCCAAATTCATTTGTCTGACTTGTTCATTTGGTTAAGCAGCTGCCAGAATGCTGCATTCCAGTGAAGGCTGATTGTTATTTATTTATTGTTTATCTGTTTACAGCTACAGTGTGCATGAAATGTGATTCCCACACGGACACAAGCAGGGAAATAAATGATTGAACTATTGTGACTTCAATCATGCATATCAAAATCAGCAAATTCTAAATATTTTTAACATTTTGATATAACATCTTTATATCTTAAATTAATTTAAATTGAAATTTTTAGTTCTTAAGAAAATGTAACAAGTAGAGATGCACCGATTGGAGTTTTGTAGCCAATTTCAAATTTTTGTGAAACTCTGACCTTCTGGATCCAATTTTAGCTGATTCTGATTTCTCTTGCAGTACTTGAGAGAGCAGAGTTTTACTAATATTTTAAAACAATGATTAAAGGATTAGGGACTTTATATGTTTAGGCTCCCAAATGTATAATTATCACAGTTAGCTTTGTTAGAATCACTAAAGCAGCAGCCTCCATGGTTATTCCTTAAAATGTAGATTGCCAACATTCCCAAAATCCAGTATGTTCCAAGACAGACAAAGGCTGAAAGCTCAAAAGGTTAAATCAGAGCAACTTGGCTATAATATGATCTGCCTTCCTGTTATCTGTTCAAATCTCTCTACTTATTTAAATTAGAATCAAGCCTAAAATTATTGACATTCTTACATTTGAATAGAAACATTTCAATTTTACCAACATTTTCCTTCTAACTGGAAGTAAAAGAAATGTTTTGGAGAGGCACTACCAGAGTCCCAACATGAATCTGACAGAGGAGGGAGGTAAAGATTAGGGTGATGGCAAAGTGGCCTTCCAACCTCAAAAGACATTGAGCTCATCACCAAAGAGAAAGAAAAACTTGTTTTTCAAGTTTACACTCCTTTTACAATGTTTATTATTTTTTAAGAGATACACATCTCATTTCCTATCTGAAACAAACATAAATAGGTGTAAATCTAAGTCTGCCAGGTGTATGAATAAGGGTGGGCCTAACTGCTTCTGTAGAAAATATTTCTTTTTCTTTAGCATCTTTTGCCCATTGTGCTTCTTCTGACTACAACAAATTGCTGATGTTGAGTTTTCTTTCTACAGTACAAACTTCCACACCAAAGAGTGTTGTAGTTAGCCCCGCCTGGTAGGGTTTGGGTACAGCGCGTCGCTGAGCTGAAAATTATTGGATGTTTTAGTTTCTGACCAGCCAGACCCCGATTATGGCTGGTCAAGCTGAAATTCAGCTGATGGTCGGTGCATCCCTAGTAGGTCAATTTTTTTGTTCTGAGATTCATATTTAGTGTATTAAGTCAAGCGTCTTATTGGGGGCTGCTTAGTTTGCTAAAGCCTTGGGCCAGCTTTGAGAGGTGCTGGTGCTCTAATGCAGCACACCAGCACCAGGCTATGTTGCTAATGTTATGCTGTCTGACTTTAGGCTGGGTGACCATGCAGAAATTCTTCTCTCTGTTATTACAGTTGCTTAAAGAAACAAACAATCCCTGCTAGCTGCACTAATACCTCATTTCACGTTGTTCCTCCTCTGTGCAAATCTAAATGTGGAAAAAGGATATGACTGAATCTATGACATGTGTGCATAATAACCCACACTGAAAGAGCAGATAAACTATTCACATGCTTCCCAAGAGAGAAAAAAACTGCACACAAACTTCATACACACATGTAAATACACACTTACAGGGCACAATAACAATCGCACCTCCCCACACACTTGTTATCTTCTCCATCGCTTTTCAGTAGCATCATCGTAGTTTTCCACAACCATCCAGAAACCAGTGGGGTGTGAGACTATTAAATGGTCCAGAAGACCATAGTGAAAGAAGTACAACTTGGCCCAAATAAAGGAGAAAGAAAAGGAATCTGCATTGGGAAAACTGACCGTTTCAGCAGAATAATCTGTTCTTCAGCAACACGTACCTTAAAACATCTTCTGTACATCAGCTGAGGAGAACGGTGTTTAAGAAGTTAATTCCTGTACAAACTCACTTGGTATCGATGTGTTAGCTGTAAGCAGAGTAATGCTCCATGTTGGATACTATAAACTTTACAGAGTATGTGTTCGGGCTTTGAGTCCATATATATATATATATATATATATATTGTAGTGTATGGGCTGTCTATTTGTTACTGTACATGTTACGTCTCGCCTTGCTTTGTAGAAATGAAGCACCTTAATGTAAAACGACTGGCTTGTCAAAAAAACGACCCCTTCTATAAAATGCTTTTTATTGTCTCTGGGAAGAGTAGATAAGTGTTGGTTCACAAAGGGCTGGTTTAGCTTCATTGCGGGTAAAAACAGACATTTGGACAGCTGCTCTGGAGATAACACAAACGACAGCTATTACTATAGATTCACCCCAGTCAAATCCATTATCAGCCGACTCTTACTGAAATTGTTTCTGTAAATGCATTATTTCATCCTGCAACATTTTTTTTTATTTTATTTATTTTTTTGCAGAAAAGGTAAAGTGTTGCATCAATATATAACACAATGTCTCTGAAATAGTCACGGGAGTGTGCAAGCTTTCTTCACACTTGAGAGACATACTCATTTCAAAACAGCTCAAGCTTTGGACTTTTGCATAATAGTCTTGATTGTTTCACTACACACATTTAAATTTGTGTCAATGTCATTAATGGCCGTCATGATGCAGACTTGCGAACCAAACTTGGACTTATTAGATTTGATGTTGTTGTTTAGCTTATGATGATATCTGTATAGCCCTTGGGTTATCTTCACAGAGACCTGTAGCAGTACAGTGCCTCCACATGAAGTCCTTTGCTGCTACACGCAGAGCTAATTTACTGGTCTAAGCAGGATATTTCCAAGTGTGATTATTCTTTTAAAGACTGCATAAGCTGGATTTAATATTTGCAGTTAAAAAAACAACTTTTCACTGGATTTGTAAGGGAATCTCAATATAGTGCATGTGGAGTGCATTTACGGGAAGGCATGTCAATGTATTAATTTTCCATCTACTCCTGTGTGAATATATTCTAGGTGATTTATGGCTTTATCTCCACAGAATACTGTTTTCATCTTTGGGGCAGGGTTGCATGGGTGTACATCAGGATGTTTTTGTCATGTTTGTCATAAGTCAATCTCGTTGTGTCGTGCTTGATGTCTCAAACTATTCACAGCTCTAAAATGCTTATGGTGACTGCAGGGTCAAATCCTTCTCCTCACCATTCTGCTCCACTGCGATCCGAGGCGAGGACACTGCCTTAGAGGGCGACAGGATGAGGGGCCGACAGATCATACCTTTCTTGCACACGTTCCCTTCCCTGAACCTCAGTTTCCTCCCTCTTTCCCGGTTCTTAATGCCACTTCTGTTCCGGCTTTGTAGCGAGTCACTTCTTGTGGAAGTAGATAGTGTGAGTAAGGCCTGACTCCACCTTTGGTATCTGGTCACTGATGATCTCAACCAACATTTCGGGGAACTCCACCTTCAGGGCCTGCGACTCACGAAAGGTGTAGAAGCAGAAGTCCAGCAAGTTCGCAACGAGCTGCACATCACAAACACACAACTCAATGAAAACAGAACTCACTTTAATAAACTTGCCTTGCAAAGAAATGCTTAGATTTTTTCCACATTTTGTTCCGTTACAACCAAAAAGTGTGATCTAAATTTAACATAAAATTGAGTATAATGATAAAGTATACAAGAAATGATGCATACTTTAAAAATCTTTGTTTAAAAACAAAAAATTGGCATTCAGACCTCTTTCCTCAAACACCCCTAAATCAGGATTTCCCTAACTAGTAAAAGTGTGCCTGTGTGTAATTTAACCTCAGCATGAATCCAGCTGTTCTGCGTTAGAGAACATTAGTGAAAAAAACAGCATAATAAGGGCAAGTAACACAACAGGCGGGTCAGGGAGAGAGTTGTGGAGAAGTTTAAAGCAGGGTTAGGTTAGAAAACAATACCTCAAGCTTTGAACATCTCACATAAGTCTATGAATGGAAAGATTATAGCACTGCTGCAAGCCTACGAAGTCATGACTGTCAATCAAAACTGACAGACTAGGTAAGGAAAGAATTGAATCAGAAATGTTGCCAAAAAGAGCATGTTAGTTTTGGAGGAGTTGCAGAGATCCGCAGCTAACTGTTGGGGGCACTCCATAAATCTAGCCTTCATGGATGAGTGGAAAGAAAAAAAATGCTGTTGAAAGAAAGTACCAGCTCCAGTTTGTCCTGGATACAGCACCCTGAGAGGCACAAAACTAAAACTGTACATCACCCACAAAATATTATCCCCACAGTTAAACATGGAGGTGACAGTATCATGCTGTGGACATGTTTTTTTTTTTTTTTTTTTTTTAAATCAGCAGGGACAAGAAAGGTGGTCATAGTTGCTAGAAAGATGGATGGAGCTGAATACAGGACAAACCTGGAAAAGAATCTGTTAGAAGTTCACCTTTCAGCAGGACAACGATTCTAAACTAGATGTGCCACGCTGGTAGGGATGCGACTGGCAGCTGTAGTTACCACAAATTCTGGTTCTCCAAATTGTTGCCTCAGTAGGGTGAAATAAAAATGCACAAAAAATTCTTCAGATTTTTATTTGTAAAAAAAAAGATGAAAACCATGATTGATTGTTCCTCAATTCATCAGTTATATGCTACCTTCTGTTGGTCTGTCATAAAATCCCAATAAAACACAATGAAGTTTCTGGTTGTAACTTCACAAAATGGGGGAAAAAATTAAAGTAGTCTGAACACTGTTCCAGGACATTTTTCCTGTGTTTCTCCCTCCCTAATGTCAGGGGGATTTGAAAACAGGCACATTTAATTACATTGCTCTGTTCAGGTACAATTGCTCTATTCCACTGACCACTTGGGGGCAGCACAATTTTTTTTTTCTCTGCTAAGCTCTCCTTTAGAGAAAGGTCATGCTGTCAGCACAAACGTCAATTACTTAATCATAAGGCTCAATTAATTCTGGTCAGTTATCTTTATGACTTCTCTCTTGCTGATCTTAACCTCGGGGCTTTGCTTTTGCACAAGCTGACCCCGTGCATAGAAACGTGACTGTCACTTAGCACATTTCCCACAGTGACACTTCAGCGCCCTGATCCAATAAACCGAAAGCTGGTATTGATCCTCTTCTTTTCCGTTCACCAATACAGCGTGGTCACTGCCTCTTCCAAAATAACCCCCCCACCCCCACCCCTCAGGGATGCAATTATCGTCACTGCAAACCACACAATGCTATTGAACCACTAACGAAAGCATTAACCAAAATCCACTATGTTGCCATTTTACTCAACTTTTCCTCTAAGAGCAGAAGGCCAAAGTGGCAGCAGTTCAGAAAATAGGAGCTTTACATACAAGTTAGGCTTTGCAGGGAAACCTGCTCAGTGTCGACAGGGTCAGGGAAACTTACATCATGCATGGCATCTAGCAGCTTGGTGAGCTGGAAGAAGCGCTGCCAGGTTTGGCCGGAGTTGTTGGTCGCCTTTCCCACAGAACGCCGGAGCTCCTTGATGTAATTGACCCTCATCTCCTCGAATGCAGCCTGGTTCTTCAGACCCTCTTTGGGAACTGGAAAAGAAACATTATCTGGACTTAGTAAAAAAAGAAAACAAAAACAGTTCCTTACGCTATCATTTTAAATGAAAATCACCTCATACTGGAGATAACACTGACAGATTTGGCCCATTTGACATGTTGGGCTGGCATTTGTTTTTCATCAAATAGAAAAAGCATTAATATTTGGATTAGGCTATTCTTTTCTTATGGTTTTTGTGGCTATAGTGGTCTTTATTCATTAGTAGCTGGACAGGAAAAAGGGCAGAGAGCACAAGGGAAGACATGAATTAAATGTCCCAGGGCTGGGAATCAAACCAGGGACAACTGTGTTGTTGTGCCTGCTCTACCACTGAGCTATGTGGTGTGCCTTTCTTTTTTTTTTTTTTTTTTTTTTTTTTTAATATTTTTTTGTTTAAATAAAACATTTGCTATTTTTCTTGTTTTTTATGGTAAAACAGATACATTAATTTTTGTGTTAAATTAAAATACAAGCACATAGCCAAAAACAAATAAGTTAAGAACATATCCCCAAACACATGCATATAAATACACACTCAGGGCCATTCATGTCTAAAAGAACTATATTTAAAAAGCAAAGTTTCTCACCTTGTTTCAAAAAGTTACAGCTAAATAAACAGAAGCTTTCTTTTAGCCATTTTCCATACTAATGGTTAAGCTCATTTGAATGGAAAATCTGCTTTTGTTTTTGCATAATTTTATTGTGCAGCGTATATTAAAATGACTATGACTAAATTAATCAGTAAAACTGCACCAAATGGAGGTGACAATACTTAAGAAACAACTGGTTAGGGAGACAGAACAAACCAAGGCCAGGACCATCTATTCTATTTAATTAAAAAAATAGTTTATTTATCCCAAAGAGAAATTAATTGTTGAAACTCGTATCATCCAAGATTTGTCACAGAGTCGCTGTTGACGGTGATTCTGTGGGCAGGAAGGATCTCCGGTAGCAGTCAGTCTTCCAACGAACCTGAAGAAGGCTCTGACTGAAGACTGCTGCTGTTTGACAGTCTCTTGACTTGTCATGGCATGCTGACAGCTCAATTTCCTGGTAGCAGATACAATATTCCACAGTAATATGCCCTAGATGACACCATTAGTTGTTGGCAAGCACTGCTAATCCACCTCATTTGCTTTTGCAGCTCCTCTTTATCATCTGTCTGATAGTATGGTTAGACAGCTGGGCAGAGAGATGTTGGATTTGGGGAAATGACCTTTGCCCATTATGATGGATGGAAGAAATGATTTGAACTTTTCCTTCTCTCTCTGCTCTTTGTTCCTACTTTGCATCCATTCAGTCTCCTTTTCAACTCTTCTGGGATTTGGGGGCATAGTTGACATATTATTTGAGCTTTTGAGATCCTAATCAGCAGCTTCCAACTGTAAAAAGCAACACCTTGTTGCCACGGATACACATCATAAGAACTGTCTAAGAGCAAAAATCCTTCCGGCTGTACAGCATCCAAAACCAGAGATAATATTTGCCCAAAGATGCAATGCCTCAACCAAAGAAAATGACGAAAAGAACAAATCAGAACTAACATAACCGAGCTGCTCCAACATGCTGCCACCATGAGCAGCTCAATTCAATAATCTTCTACATACAACAAAGCACATTCAACATATATGAGTTTTCTTTAATGGATCAGGCTTAACTAACCACAATGTTTAAGATTGTGCTGAAGTGGTTTTAACAAGCTGATTCTCAGCTTGGTAAATCAACCCAGGGTTACTGACTATGAATATGTGGACATTCATCTAAAACAGGGACATAATAATAATAAGATGACAAATCACAATGAAGAAAGCTAGCCACAAAAGACAAAGTAAAGATGCATCTCAATGAATCCAAATATCATAGAAAAGTTATTTAATTTCAGTATTTCAGTTCAAAAAGTGAAACATATATCATATATTACATAAATTCACTATATCCCGAGTGATAAATGCCAAGTTTATTTCAGTTAAATTTGATAATTATAACTTACAGCTCACAAAAACTCAGAAGTTTATATAAAATATAAATATAAGATAACACCAACAAAAAGGATTTTTAAAACAGAAATTGTATATTATGCGCATGTTTTGGCCTACACAAGTGTAGGGCTAAGTATATTCAGAGAAAGTTATGGAAAGTTACGTGGAAGGAAAAAGTGTGGTACAACAAGCAATAGGGATGACCACAGCCTTGAGAGGATTGTGAAGTAAAACTCATTTAAGAGTTTGGAGGAGATTCACAATCTGTGGAATGCAGCTTGAAATAGTGTTTCCAGAGGCACCACACATGGATGCAACCTGGACATGGGCTACAGTTGCAGATACAAATTATGGACTTCAACTGGAAGTCAAGGTCCCAGATTCTGGAGGAAAAGAGGAGATGTACACAACCTATGTTGCTTTAGGTCTAGTGTGAAGCTTCAACAGTCAGTGATGATATGGGGAGCCAGTCATCTGCTGTTGGTCCACTGTGTTTTCTCAAGTCCAAAGTCAGGACAGCCATCCACCAGGTAATTTTAGAGCACATCATTCTCCCCTCTGCTGTCGAGGCTAATGGACATGTAGATGACATTTTCCATCAGGACTTAGTAACTAATGCCAAATACCAATTACTGCTTTAATGACCAAGGTATCACTGCGCTTGATTTGCCAGCAAACTGGCCTGACCTAAGCTCTATAGAGAGCCTATCTGTGCACAAGATGAAAAGAGATACTAGACCCAGCAATGCAGACGAGGCGAAGGCCGAAATAAAGCAACCCAGGCTTTTTCAACATCTCAGTAGAGACCTAGGCTGATCGCCTCCATGCTGCTCTGATCCAGTAATTCATACAAAATGATCCCCAACAAAGTTGGGTGCATATATTTTATAGCATGTGGACATACTTTTGAATATATTGACATTTCTGTATTAAGCTCCAAGTTTTCTTTTTTCAATTGAATCACCAAAACCACTTGAATATTATTTGAATCTGTTTCTCTTCTAGAATAGGTTCAAGACTTTACAGTTTCAAACATTTAGAGTTTTGGAAAGACCTACAGCATTAAACCTCAGCTCCTTATGATGCCTTGCCTTCAAAGTACCAAAAAAGGAAAACATTCACAGTTTAAAATCAGACTGAAATTTAAACAACATGGAGTAAGCTTGATACAGTTTAGAATTGGCTGGCAAGGACTCGTTTAACACGATTTGCAGAAAACGGGCCAAGACATATGCAGCCACCAGTGTGCTCCTTTAATGACGGGATATGGAACTGCGTAAAGGGTAATTAGAGGTGCTTGGTGAATTAGGCTTCAACTCCCACACACAAGCCTGTTTTGGGGAGCATTTGCTCTCTGTTGGTGATTTAAGCCATTTTAGCAACTCGCTATTATCACATGCCCCATTTCAAGTGGTAATTAGTCCTCAGGTTTACATTTCTGAACAATTTCATTCATAGAAACAGTAAATCTTTATACATTAAGGCTCATTTAGTGACCAAACGACTGCAACCTTAACACTGAGGTTATTATTTCAGTGCAAATAATGTATTTACAGTTGATCAGCGTTAATAGCTATAGAATAAGATAACTGCAGGCAAACAATCTTTCAGAAACAGCCCAGTTTTAAAAACATCACAAATAAATAAAATCACAGCAGAAACTATAACAACACAAAAACAACAGTTAAACCTTTGGAAATACTTCTCAAACTAAGGAAATACCATTAATGCCTATAATAAATTGTACTGATAGGTAGGTGTATTTTGCATCATTATCAAAGTACAAAAATAAAATCAAAGTGCATTTAAAAAGTGTTCACACCCCCCAACTTTTTTTTTCTTTTTTTTCTTTTTACAGTACAACCACACATTTCAGCTTAATTTAGTGGAATTTTCTGTGGTAAATCAACAGAATTAATTGTGACGTGGAAAGAAAATAATTCATGGTTTTGAAAAATACTTTACAAATGAAAATCTAAAAAGCATGGCATATATTACATTGAAGTTAATTGAAGCACTGTAATGTGATAAATGTGTAAAGGTTTAAGGAGTATGAATTCAGATTTCATATGTTTTGTCACATTTACATGTTTCAGATCATACAGTAAATTTCAATATCAACCAAAGATAAAATAGGTAAATACAAAAAAGGAGTGTTTAAATAATTATTTAATTTATTTAGAGAAAAAGCAATCCTCAAATGAAAATACGTTTACTCCACGTTGAATTAACTCTGATTAACTGCATTTTTGGTTTAATTTCATGAGCTACACCCAGATCTAATGATGGCCAGACCTGTTAAATAAAGAAATCCCTTATATAGAACCTTTCTGACAACATGAAGTAGATTGAAAGATATTAAATAGCAACAGTTACATATGGGCAGAGAGATGTCGGAGTTGGGGAGCTTCTTTCCAACATCTTCTTACCACGCATACACATTATTGTCCAAAAGTAAAAAAGTGAAAGCAAAAATCCTTCAAGCTGCACTGCATCCAAAACCACAAGGAATAACTGTCAGAAAAGGCAATGCCCCCACCAAAAGAATGATGAATAACAAACAGTAAGACAATAATGTAAAACACACCATCATGTTTAGCACTCAGTGGCACAGGTTTTAGAATGGCCCATTCAAAGCCTGGTATTAAATCTGATTTAGCTGTTGTTGCATTACCTTAAACAGACCGTTCATCCTTTAAAACCCTACAATGTAGTCAAGAAGACGGGCGCAGAATTCCTCCACAAATATATCAAAGCCTACCAGTGATCTCAAAAGTTGGATAGTAGTGGTTGTCATCAAGAGACACACAACCGGTTATGGGGTCATACTACATATACTCTCCTGGTACTCCACCGTCCAAAAACATAACTGTTAGGTTAATTGTTCACCATGGTTTCTCAATTCTCCGTTTTGTTTTTTCTCTCTTTCTAGCGGTGTAGAGGCAAACTTTTAGGGTGTGTGTATTCTCTCTACCCATTTTCTCCTCTACTCTCATCTCCTTCATTCCCTCTAAACTTTTTTCCCACCTTTCTCCCTTTTTTCCCCCTTTCTTATCTGTCACCGTATCCAATACAAAGTGGATTATTGTAGTGAAAGCCGTAATGCACCACTTGTGAAAGTAAATCTGTTGGGATTCACCTTCACACTCAGACAGCAATTCTGAGTGCCACACTGCTGAACACATAAAATAATTAAAAAAAAAAAAAGGTTAATTGGCCTCTCTAAAATAAAAAAGGTCTGAATGTGTGGGGATGGTCGTTTTTCCTAACCCTCCCTATGATGGACTGACAACCTGTCCAGGGTGTACCCCGCCTCTCATCCAATGACCGCTGGAGATAAACACCAGCCCCTTGTGACCCAGCATGGACAAGCAGGTACAGACTATTGATGGTTGAATGTAAAATTAAATCATCATGGTATCCCCAATCCCCATAGCATCCATGTAACTTTATTCCCTGGTCCAACATACCTGATTGCCTCATCGGTATACAGCCAAGTTCTCCAGAGTCCAGCTAATGACCTCATTATTTGATTCAGGTGTTGAAGTAGAGGCACATCTAAAAATTGCGGGACACCTGCTCTCGAGGACGACATCTGTGCACCGACATTCAGCTTGGGCAAAATCTCATTTGAGATCCACATATGTTAGCTAGGTAAGAAGGGGCAAAAACTGAACCCATCCACCAAGATACAACAGAAGGTAAACACAATGTATGGAGACAAACGTTCACGCAAAGTCAAACTAAAAACCCACAAACCCATGGCAATTGTGTTTTTTACAGCAGACCGCACTTTTCTCAGCTCTAATGGGTTAAAAGAATTGACCCCAACACACACAAGCACACACATATAGTCATAGGCAGTGTTAAATTGGATTATATTCTTCTGTACTTGTAAGTATCCTGTGAGCCTCGGATAAACTAAAACTACTTGTAGAAAAATTTACAAAATAACACAACTGAAAGGACGTGTTTGAATTGCAAGTCTCAGAGGATAAAACACTGTAACTGTGAAGATGTGTGCTCTGCTGTCTTCTTCCCTCACTGTGTTATCCTTTTCACTGTTTCTTTAACACACAGACACCTCCAGGCCTAACATACATGGAGCTGAGAGCAGATAGAAAAACAGATTGTTCTCTGCTGTGGAGGCTGGGAGTTCTGGGCTACATTTCATGGCTGACATGATGAGAACGTGCTAAAACTGAGGGCCACATTCGGACCTTTTGTTTTTCTCCCACTGACCCAAATAAGCCTTGCTTAGAAAATGACCTGGCATTCAGGGGTTTCTCCACATGTGGCCCAGAAATAGGGCATTTGTATAATCCAGTGTCAAATGGATTTTTGTTTCTGCAAAACCTCTTTAACAAGGCAACAGTTTGTTCTTATGAGGAGTGCAAGATAACAACCGGGCTGATAACAAGAAATTATGACATCATTCTTATCTGTCCGATATCATAAGATTAACACAGATAACATGTTTGGTGGCGCGGATGACTGCTGTTTTGTTTTTTTAATCAAGCGCTGCATGAGACCTACACGGAGTTCAAGTATAATTGGAGAAAACAGCTTTCTGACTAGAAATTATTCTTATTCACATAAGCTTCACCATGGATATAAGGGCTATAGATATCCATAATTATACATTAGTAATAAAAATTAATGTAATTTGAATCTAACTTGTGTCAGGGCATTTTCTATTTTGAATGTGTGGAATGCATTTTTTTCACTTTGTATTTATTTTAAATACTGGATCAATTCTAGAGACCTTGTTTTTAGTTTAGTTTAGTTTTTCATTTCAAAATGTTCTATCTTCTTTTAATGAGTCATCTCTTTTTGGTCTTATTTAGAGTATTGATGTCACAGCCTTACATTTTTGCTCACTAGCCTTCTTATTTCCATTTATGTTATTGGTTATTATCGGTTATCGGCTATTGACTTTGTCTTAAAACAAGCTAAATTATATTCTGCTTAAAGCCCCATAAAATCTTGAGCCAGCCCTGGTCACATTTAAAAGTAAGACCCTGCATGCCCCCCTCTCCTGCCGTCACCGAAGGCTGGGGACTTTTAAACTTTTAGTTTGTGATTAGGAATGTCTGCCGCTGGTGGTTTCTAATTGTCAGATTGAAAATGATTTGTTTGACAGCACTCATTTGGATTGAACACTCAGAACAATAAAAGCCCAAAGAACCACAGTGTAGGTTTAATAAAGAGAATGTTATATTTACACAAGATGGAAAAGCCATTTAAAGTCTAAGTATATTGGATGTGATATTATTTTGCAAAGCTTTATGCTGAACTCTAAAATTGTCCCGCATATAGCATGTGGCAGATCTGATTTGTTCTTTTTGGAGACTTTTGTTATTACTTTTTTTGGCTGAACTATTGCTTTTTTTAATCCCCTCTGGTTTTGCATGCTATGCAGCTGAAAAGATTTTTACACTTTTATTTTTAACTTTTTTATTTTCATTTTATTTTTATTATTATGTGTATCCGTGGCAACAAGGTCTTTTTATCTGCTGCTTTTTTTTACAACCGAAAGTAGCTAATTAGTGTCTTAAAAGCTCAAATAATACCAGCACTACAACCCCAACGTCATTTGCTTTTGCAAATGATGTGGAATAGCAGTGCTTTCCAACAACTGACGGTGTCATCCCAGACATGTTTCTGTGAAATATCGTTTTGCTCATGTCATGATAGTCATGGTACTGTCATTCAGCAAGAGTGTCTTCAGTCAGAGGCCTCTTCAGATTAGTTGTAAGACTGATTGCTACCAACAATTTTTCCTGCCCACAGCATCACCATCCACAACAATTATTTAAAGATACCTGGATAGAATATAAATAATCCTAAACACACATCCAAACCGGTTTTGAAATTGATAAAGCTGACATTAACCTTCTCGAATGTCTCACACCTCAACACTACTGCAAATTTGTGGTCTATTTGGCTAGAGGTGCATTTTTTCCCCAACACCTGTGTAATTGTTATAAAAATCCCAGCAGAATATAAACATTAGTAACTTCTAATGCAGGATTTTACCAAAATGCCAAATACCAAATTTACCAAAACTTTTAAAAAGTACACAAAAACAAACAAGCGGTTCTGCAGGGTGAACATTCGGGTCATCCAGTGTCATAGCGGTCATACAGACAGACGGCAAATGGTCATAATAACCATAAATAATGAGGGATGAAAAAAGTCCAGACTTTCAAGTTGTTTTGCTGACTTTAGTAAAAGACAATGCTGGATGAGCAACTTTGGACAGATGGCAAGATGGAATCTGAAGAACCTTCGTCAGGTGTATCCCTGAGGAATACACCTCGCAAAGCGGGAGGGTTCCATCTCTAAGCAGTTCTGCATTATATGTTTGAGCCGGAACATTTCTCTGATGATCCACAAACCATGATGGATGCTTACAAGGATGGTGAGGCTGAAACAAGTGGTGATGATAATTATAAGTCTTCAGAACTTAAAATGATTTCAATCTATTTATATTCTTGTTTTGAGAACTTCGTTTGATTCATTTTTGCACGTTTGCCTTGTGATTTAATCGACTGCGTTTTAATATTCTCTCTTTCAATTTCTACAGCACACTTCACTTTTTATGTTGTAATTAAAAACGGATACATGTTCGTATTCCATGGGGAGTCATAGTGGGATAACTGGTTTGAATGGACCCATCGCTGCTCACTGCAGGATATGTGTATTAAAAACACTGAACCCCCCCCTCCATGAAGAGTCGTACTTAGAGCATCTTCGCTATACTAGCAATACTTCATTCTGCAAACACCAAAAAACCTATGATGATGTCTACGAGTCAGGTGCAGAGAATGCCGAAGTTGGTTTCTTTATAAAGGTGGATTTTTTTCAGTTAAATCACAATTTAAAAGGAAACAGCAAAACAGATTAAAAAACTGATTGTGATATTTAATTTTATACATGAGGAACCATATGGTATCCGATTCTGAGTGATTTTTTTTTAGCCACTTTTTTAATTTGTTCAAAGATCAAGGTTAAAGAACAAAGGAAAACAAACTATTTTTAATGAATACAAATTCTGCGAGGAAGGTTATTGAAATGTCAAGACATAATTCTTTCAGAGGCAAGTGCATCTTCCTAACATAACATCAGTTGGATTGTATGTGTGGATCACTAAAAAACTACAAAAAATTCAAACTTGGGGAACAAAATTATTGTTTTTAGGGGTTAGATAAGCTTTGTGTAGCATTATCCACCCAGGCGAAAGAACAGTTCAACTAAATCATACGCCAGTAATCAACACGACATTCGTGGCTACGATGACTGGATGTAAACTTTTGACCTTCAGACTGTATATGCACCCAAAGCAACAGGAAAAAAAATCCTTTGTAAACAAAACAGACCTGCACTGTCTTCTGCATGTAAGAGATAAGATCAGCGGTGCTTAGCGGTAAAAGTGTGATGATCAAAGCTCTGTGGAGTCCAGTAAACTGCCTGAACACCTGACCCATCTGCTATTAGCCTGATTAGTAAAAGCAAAAATCCAGCAGATGAGCACACCAAATGAATAAGAGAATACTGACACTAAATGCAGACCCTCTGTGTTTGTGTGGAGATGAGGAGCTTAACTGGTTTGAACAGGCCACTGCTTTTGTACCAAATCCAAATAGGGTCATAAGACACCGCAGGCTCAGTGAAACCTTAGCCAAGGTCAGAGAGAAATAACAGCGCTTGTCTCTTTTCTCTTTATCCCACTTTTCCTCTTTGTGTTTCGCTAGTTCACCCTATGTAGCATACAAATGTACTTTTACAAGCACACCCAGAGGCACACACACCAACCCTGACTCGGTAGTGCTTCCTCAGCTGACGGGTTTTGACACCTCTTCTGTAAACAATGTCCAGCTATTACATTTGAACAAGTGCTTCCTACAATGCCTGCAGTGGAACCAAGCCAGACTCCTCTCCAGTACAGATACTTCATCATGTGGACTTTGGACCTTGATGAGAATCCAAGCGCAGGACGATTATTTTCTTCCTCTCAATCCCTCATATTTCACAGTTATATATGACAGCTAAATTTAAAATCTGAAGTATAATGAACCGACTGTGAAGCCACTTCAATCCCCTGTTTTCATTCTGCATCCACGCCTCTTTTATCCCCACCCGCTCTTTGAGAACTCCAGTCGGGGTTTCAAGGAAGTGCAGAAAAATAGCAAGTCTTGGAGCATTGCCTGGCGCTTGACTGGCCTTTATTAAGTGCAGCAGGGCTCTCTGGAAAACCTCCAGAGGACCAGTGAGGAGAAGAGAGGGAGGCCACAGCAACAGAAGGAGCAGTTCTGCCATCCCGCTGCACTTTTAGTCTTTTCTTTCTTCCTCCCACTTCATGTGCACCTGTTCTCATTTACTAACACTAACTCATTTTCTGAACCTGCGAGAATTTCCTGATGTATATATTTTTTTAGCTCCATAGTCTCTTTCTTTTCTTTTAATCTCTCCTAATACTTAGTATTTGTGGTGCAGTAAAAGCCCTATGCTACCATAACCAACCGTAAAAGAATAAAAAAGATATTAAATTTAAATACAGCAAGAGTAAATCCAAAATGAATAAAATCAGCAAGAAAATCAAAGTATAACAGAGATAACTGTCTTACACTCGTCCCATAGTCGATGATGTTGATGAAGTTGTTTAATGGACTAATGAACAAGCTCTTAAAAATAAATACAACAAAAACTGAATAAATTGTTTTAGGATCACTATCTCATGCTCACAAAGTACTCATTACTATTCATAATGAAAAGATCAATCAGGTACTATTCTATAAAACCTTAGGAGTCCTGATTGATGATCTGTTGTCTTGGAAAAACCACACTGAACTGGTCTGTAAAAAGATAATACAAAGGTTATGTCTCCTTAAACGCCTGAGGTCCTTCGGAGCAAGTAAAGTAATTCTTCTTCTGTTTTATACCTCAGTGATAATGAGTGTTTTTCCCATATTGTAATAGCATGTGGTATAAAAGTTTGAAAAATCCAGTTTAAAAACTATATGAATCATCCTACCATAATAATATTGTAAGATTTAGTCAAAAACATTCACCTCTAACTCTGACCACATTCTGAATAATGAATACAGACAAGCACCAACAGGTCAGAAATACACAGTTTAATAAGGTTAAACTGAGAAATGCTTTTGTAGATCAGTCTAACCTGAAGCTAAACATGGAACATTAACCAGGGTGGAATGCCATCATCTGCTCATCATACAATGTGTATTTTTTGATTCTGTTTGTGTATAAATGCCTGAAATTTGTCCTGCATCACTGCACTGTTGTTTTAAGACTTGTTCTGACTATAAAGAAATATTGTATCACATCGTATGGTATTGTATCAAGCTTCAGGTTGTGCAGCGGCATCAAACCAGAGTTGGTTATGCAGCGATGTTGCAGCTGGTATCCCTCGTGACTGCTGGTGTTCGTCTGTGTGGTGATGAGGCGATCTTTCAACAAGACAACAGAGCAGTTCACAACGCCTGTCTGGCAAAGGACTTCCTCCAGGAGAAGGACTCTCCTGCTTCTAAATCCCTTTGAAAATGTTCTGCATGCCTTTCAGGAAGCCATCTTCAGTCATCAATCTACTAAGAGTGCAGCGATTGCAGTTTTCTGTCCGATCACCGATCTTTCCAAAAAAGGGGGAATAATGACATATTTCCCCTGTTGCAGAATTGCCTACATTCATTCAAAGGGACAATAACCCTCACACTGTTTAGGCCACAAAGAGAAGAACAGGACTAAAACCACATGTGACCTTCAGTATTTACGTCTGAAATGTACTGAAGAGAAATGTGAAATACCTGGACTAATTGTCGCCCTAAACCTTGTACCTGACATTAACACATTGTGGCTTCCGCAGATGAGATTTAACAGCACAAAGTTTGCCTAATTGACATCCTGAAGTCACAAACTAGGAGCAGTGTTACTGAGAGGGAAGGAATTTCTGACAAAGCTAGAGCTTCAGGCTAAAGCAGGTTCAGATAATGCGGAATGAAATTCGACATTACTCTCAGAAAGTACCAAAAAGAATATAGAAAACAATTGACAAGGGGTTTTAGTTAAATTCAACTTTGATTCTCCGATAAAAAAAAAGAAGTATAAAGAAAACTTCCAGCCAGATTACGTTTAACAAAGAGCTCCTGTGTTAACAGTGAAATAACCTGCAGCAGACCATCAACAGATCTGCTCGTTTGCAAAGCCACACCTATTTGCACTCCTCATAGATTGCTTTAGCCTTTATTTATAATAAGATGGGTGAGGGCGCTTATGAACCAGTACCGTGTTGAAGGACCGTTCCTTGAAATACTCCCTTCCTTGTAATTTAAGGGAGCAGTGAAACTGTTTTCTGTTCACCACTGGTGTCACTTTTTACATACCTTTGCATAAACAGTGACATCTTCAATCACAAATTAAAGCAAGAAAATAGCACAACTAGCACAAAGAATTTAGAATATAACATTTTGTAAAAGTAGTAGTGTGTAATGTTTATTTAATAAATGGTATCACTTTGCAACCAAATAACTTGTATTGATGTATTTTATTTGGATTTTGTGACAACACAAAGTACTGCTTACATTTGAAGTGGAAAGAAAATGGTTTTATAAATTAAAATCTTAAGTGTGGCATGCATTTGTATTCAGACTCACTTACTGTTGTACCCACAAATAAGTTCTCTGGTCAAATGAGACCAAATGGAGACTAAACATTTGGTCTACCAAACTATGTGAAGGGGGGGAAGCACTGCACAGCATCCTGAACACACAATTCATGTGATGAAACATGGTGAAGGACGCATCATGCTGTGGCAATGCTTTTCTTTACCCTGAAAGAAAACCTATTTGAGGCTATAAAAGATCTAAACTGGGGTGGAGATTCACTTTCCAACTGGACATCTCAAAACATACAGCCAAAGATGGAATGAAATTGTATAAATCAAAGGATATTCCTGTGTTAAAATGGCCCACTCAAAGTCCAGACCGAAATCCAATTAAGAATCTCTGGTAAGACTTGAAAATTGCTGTTCACAAACACCATCCATCCAATCTTGACTGAACTTAAGCCAATTTGTTAAGAACAGTGGGCAAAATTTCCCACGTTTTGTTGAAGGACCCAAGCACAGCGAGCCACCAGATGAGTTTGAAGGGTTTTAAAAGAAAAAATAAAAGACTTACAATTTGTCTGAGAAAAAAAAAGCATGGTTAGAGGTACGAGAAAAATGCACAGGAAATACGAGGGAGACAACAGCAGAATCTGGCAGTAAGTGAAAGAAAATGAGGAGCTTAAATACTAGAGAGTTTATTACTGGATAGAGAACAGGTGGCTGATTGGAAACAAGGTGCAGCACCTGTGAGGAGAGACTAGGCAGACAGACTGAGATGGCAGGGGAGGAGCAGGGAGTAAACATAAATAATTTAACAGGGACAAAAAATAAACTAAATGCAAAGAATGACTAGCCAAAGATCTAACTGTAAGTAAATAAACAAGAGCTAGAGAGAACTAATCTAAATTAAAGCAAGGAAGACAGATACAGACAGCAAAGAGGAGCTCAAAATCAATGAGTAATCAAAAAATGTAAATACCGGAGAAACCAAAGAACTCAAACAACTCAGGATCCTGACAAAAATTTCAATCTGTAGATGTGCAAATGTAGAGACATGTGCCAAATAACATGATGTTTGAAGCACAAAGCAGTTCAACAAAGAGTAGAGTCGGTGAGGTTGAATAGAAATGCACTTCACGCATTTTATTTGTGAAAGCCGTTGGAAAACCATTTATCGTTTTGCTTTCACATCACAGTTATGCATTACTTTCTATTTGTCTGTCACATAAAATCCCAATTTTGTATCTCAAAGTTTGTGCATCTAATGTGACAAAAATAAGTAAAACAATTCAGTAGGTATGAATACTTTTTCAAGGCACTGTAACTAACACCTAGGTCCATAATACTTGTATGCTCTTATTTTTTAACCATTTAAGATGCATTTATCTATTATGATTAAAATGAGGACAACAGTCAAAAAAGAAGAAATGGTATATCTGAACAACTCAGTTCAAATATGGCTTCAGAGCTTGTGGGTGCACTTTGGCAAGATGATGCATGAGGATGAGACTTTCCTTCGCGATAAGGTTGGATGAATTCAAACAAGAGCAGAAAACCTTTCCGTCACAGAGCAGCAAAATGTCATCCTTTCCTTTGCATATAGCTAATGTTTCTCCATGCAACATCAGGTCTGTTTTCACAGTTTGGATCTTTGTTAACGGATTACTACGAATGAGATTAAAGTGTGACCTCACAGACTTTATAAAAGCACGATAGTGGGTGCAAGAAGAGCTGCTCCTGCCAACACTGTCTCAAAGGTGTGTGCTGGAGCAGAACACCAAACACCTTATCAGTACACTTCCGATGTGAAAGGCAGCCTTTTGGTAAAAGCAAGGTGGGAGTTTTTTAACACAGACATCCAAATTATAACTGCTCTAATTTTATTCATACAGTTGAGAAGTGTGTTGTTTTTTTTTTTAAAGAATTATGCATAAATTACATACAGGGACATTTTTAGGCATGATTCTGCTAGAAAAATTTAACCCGTTTCATATCAAACATTGCATTTTTTCCTTTTTTTTCTATCTTGGCAAAGTGGAATGCACTTAGAGCATATACCATAGAGCAGTGGATAACAACTTTTTTTCCTAAACTTTTTTTCTTCCACAAATCAAAAAGCTGCAGACCTTCCTCACTGTTAAGCACACGTGTGCTCGCCCACACCTTAACTATATTGCCAGAAATATTCACTGACCAATCCAAATGATTGAACTCAGGTGTTCCAATCACTTCCATGATCACAGGTGTGTGAAATCCAGCACCTATAGGTAGGGATGTAGGCTGCTTCAACAAGCGTTTCTGAAGCTCTATGAATTCCCGCGTGGCACCATGACAGGATGCCACCTGTGCAATAAGTCTAGATGTGAAATTTCCTTGTAACTAAATATTTCACAGTCAAGTGCAAATGATTTTATAACACAGCCGAAGGGATTGGTAATAACTGTAGCTCAGCAGCCACATAAAATCACAGAGCAGGGTCAGTAGATGCTGAGGGGCAGAGTAGGCAGAGGTCACCAACTTTCTACACAGTCAATAGCGACAGACCTCCAAACTTCATATGGCCTTCAAATAAGATCAAGAAGAGTGCACAAAGACCAGCTGCATCCAAGCTGTACATCACCAAGTTCAATGCAAAGCATCGGACGTAGTGGTGTAGAGCAGTCCAAAAGTGTTCTCTGGAGTGATGACTCAAGCTCCTCCATCTTGCAATTTAATCCAGGAGTCTGGGTGTGGCAGCAGTGAGGAAAACGGCAACTCTAAATTATTTATGGAAAATCTGGCTATTCGCAGATTTTCCATAAATAGCTGTCTAAGACAGTTTCCACTGTGTGCATTAATGCTTATTAAAGTAAATTTGGTGTTTGGACTATGAAAATAAGCAGTTCTAAGCATTTTTAGAGGGGGTCTCAAGTAGTCAGAGATTTTAGTTGTGGTCCCTAACCCCCAAAAATACCAGAGGTCCACTGTAATTAGAGCCAAGACTGTGAGTTAAACCTTGTTGTCCAACATCAGTGTCTGACCTCACAAATACTCTTCTGGAGGAATGGTTAAAAATTCCCATGAACATACTCCTAACCCTTGTGGAAATCATTCCCAGAAGAGCAGAAGGTGTGAGAGGGGTCAACAGTAAATGAAACCCTTTGGATTAGAAATTGGATCTAAGAAAAGTTCACATGTGTGAGAAAGGAGACGAGCAAATAGTTTTTGGCAGTCAAGTGAATGTGTGCATTCATAGATCCTCACAGCTATTATTTTGTTGATCAGTACAACAGTCCACTTAATTTATTTTTACAAAAAAATCCAACAGCTTCCTTGATTTTTCTGTCCTCTGTCCAGAGATCAAATGTAGAAGCTCTTACAGATTTGATTTCACTGTGAGAACCAACTGACCTCTCTGTATGTCCTCAGGACTATGCTTCTTTTAAAAGCGAAACTGTGAGTAAATTTCAGTAAAATAAGACTCAGTTTTCTTAATCTCTTCATTCTCTCTACTGCTGCCACATGCTTGATCAGCAGAGGTAAAAAAGAGAAACAAAATGTTGTACTCAAGTACCAGGGGGGAAATTTAGTCAGGTACGAGTAAAAGTAGCTTTGGAAAAATCTACAATAGGGTCTTGTGACTGTATTACCTGCAGGAGGTAAAAAATGATTATCCACAGATTAAAAACTTCAAAACCTGATGAAGGAAAAAATAAATCCTGCAGCTGAGACACAAACACTTTATAGAAATCCAAGAGGCTACTACTCAGTTCTAAGTTCAGCTGGATCCATCTCTGTGCCTGCACCATGCTTTTCAGCTGACACCTGGAGGAGACCTTGTGCTGTACCTCCTACGACCACAGTTCAAAACGACAGCTAAAATAAGCTGCTGCATATTTTCATATGTAGTTAAACAGACAGTAATTCAACTAGAATGGATGGGTGGATGGAATTAAAATTGAGATAGAAACAACTCTCCAAACATCTTTCCCTTTTTTCATCAGCATTGTTGTACAAAGTGAGAATAAAAAGAGTGTGTCGTCAGGCTGTCTGCCTACCTGTGCTGAGAAGCAGAAGCACCTTCATTGAGAGGAACTCGTCGTAGGTTAGCTGCAGTCGAACAAACTCCTGGCTAACTTGCCTCATGCCCAGACACAAGTCGTACATGGCCGACTGCCGCATGCGCTCCCTGTGGAGGGAAACCGAGAAAGGAAACATTTACAACAAGAATGTATTTGAACTCAGTCGCTGTGAATTACTGTTAGTAACCACTCATCCATGTAATTTTCCCCCTGGGGGACTAATAAAGGTATTAGTCTTATTCTTATTTTATTTTCTCCTAATTTCCTGAATTATTTCTAAAATCTCTTCAAATATCTGTCTTTCTAGTTGCATTTAAAACAAACTAGTTGAGTCCAGTAAAAATGTATTTCCACAAACTACGGAGGTGAATCCTGCTCGTCTGGGCTGAGAGCAGAATACCAAATCCCCCCAGATTGCAGAGAGCTGCGTAGAGTATCGCAGCACAGATGCACCTCTTTTTCCAAAGCTGTGGCTACAGAAGACCTTATAACTATCCCTGGTCACCATGGAAACACTTTTAAAGAGGAAACATGTGATTATTAACAGTAATTACACACATAAACATACTTTGTTGCATTGATGTTTTGTAAATTATGTGTTAAAAATCCTTCATACACTGTACTAAGTGTGCATGGTTGTTATACAAATACTTCCCTCCTCTCCTCTTCACAGACATTTTATCAGTAAAATAATCTTGCCAACACAGAGTTCACAAAAACAGGAAAGAAACAGTGGAGGGGATGAAGCACGAGCCAATGAGAAACGTGCTGTGCAGATGCCAAGGATTTTCTGGTGCTGCTATAAATCGCAACCACATCAGGGAAAATGTGGTTAGACTCAAGCCGTGTGCTCGGAGTGAAAAAAAAGGTGGGAGTTTTACCCATAACAATTATAAATGTTTGCAGTAATGGTGGGGGAGATAATTCTGAAAAGAGCTACATTAAATAACGTAGATGGATCAAGAAGCAGCTGATTGAAAACAAGTGCATCGTGTTGACATTAAGGCATTAAATGCTTTTCAGAATTGAGTGTAATGTAAAGCCAATAAACTGTGACAGAATGGAGTTGCTTCCCTGCTGAGTGGGACAACTTTGTGGTGAAGTTTGTGAAAGTCTCACATTTTCATCCCTCCCTCCTGTTTTCCTTTTCTCTTTCTCTTCCTGAAATCAATTTTGCTGAATCACTGCCCAAAAATGAGCTGCTGGTTTTCAGAAGGACAGAAAAAAAAACAATCATGACTTTTTCTCTTTTTCTGAGTCTGTCCTCCTCTGTCTTCCCCTCTCAGTCCTCTCTCTGTTACTGAAGTAAAATATTTATTATAGAACATGAAACTAAGGACAAATACAACTTCAGTTGAAAAGAATTTTACAATAAAATCAGTGACTATACAATTAACAACAGTTACATCCGTCGTAATAAAAACAGATAAATGTTTGTGCAGCTATTGCATGAAGGTGTGTGTAGTGTCCAAGCCCCCGAGTGGGTGTGCAGTGTATGTGTTTGACAGACAGCTGAACAGTAAAATAATGTAAATAATATTCCAGTTTAACAGTTTTTTCAAGCAGTACAGAAATATGTTTACATTTTCATACACTGAGGTGTTATAAATGCAGATTTTTCTGAGACATGTTTGCCAGCTATATATCTGGCTGAACACAAAGTGAGTCATTTTGGGATTTCTTTTATTTTATTTTCATGTCTCTCATTTTCTTGAAAAAAAAAATGCAAAAACTCTCTATTTTTTCCTCATTTTTGCATCCAATTAAAATTTCCTCCAAACAGTGAACGTTTTGAACAACTGATGCCAAAGGGCATTGTCGAGGTGATCAGTCAGACCAGATAAAAATAGATAACTTCTATCTATCTATCTATCTATCTATCTATCTATCTATCTATCTATCTATCTATCTATCTATCTATCTATCTATCTATCTATCTATCTATCTATCTATCTATCTATCTCATGAGCTGATATTAATAATTTCTTAACATATTTGTATCTGTCCCAAAAGTAAATCAGGGCTAATATTAGTAATCAATGTTTATTTCCATCTTGTTGCCCTTTGTGTATGTGTTTCAGGAAGGGGAGGGGAGGGGGTGCGTGGTCATGTGGTATTCGTTTGGTCATGTGACAGTGATACAGTGCAGGATTGTGGGATGTTTAGCTGAAGCAGAAAAGCAATGTCAGTGGTTTGGTCTTTTTTTTTCACGGTGTTGAAAGGATAGGGAAATACGGAAAACATAATTAAATACTGGTTATCAGCCATAACAGCAATGTGGAATTAAAAAAAATGCCACATTAATAAATGATTGTATTTAACAACAATATTATTTGTCTCAGTTGTGGATTTAAAAAAAAAAACGAAGAAAATTAGTTACAAGGTACCTATTCCCCTCTAATTATCGTACTCAGAATAAGCTGATCCAAGGAACAAAAACTGCAACTAAATTCAATAACTGCACAGTTTTGATGTTGTTATTTTGTCCTTACTGGACTGTTTATTATTCTTAATTTTGTTTTGTTTTTGATATGTGTTTTTATACTTTTTCTGAATCAACATGCCTCAGTTGCCAATCACTTCGTCGCTGTTACACCTGAATTTCCCTACTGTAGAACATTAAAGAGTATTTCTATTCTATTCTACTCTACTAATGGTAAAGCAAATCACAAGTTTATTTAAAAAACTGTGAGAATATGATGGTGTAATAAAATTGTGTTCCCTTTAAGGCATTCAAGACATCTAAAAAATAAATGAGGCAAGCACTGTAAATAGCCTATAACATAATAAAGTATTGTTGGAACCGCTCTTCTCCTTGATGTTTGTCTGTGCAATTACACTGAACCTAGGAGCTTTATGCACAAAACCAAACCAATGGCAAGACAGACCTGATTGCTTTATGACCACTGTTTTCTTTATGTTTTTTTAAGAGGTTTCCTCTTTCTTTTAAACATGTATATCAGCTGAATAAAAGTAAAACAAATATTCTGGGAGAGAGTTTAATGGAAATTAGAGACAAAAACAGATAACATAGTCTTCCTTTGAGTTTAATGTGAAAGGATGATCTGATTTTTTGGTACTTATGCTCCATCAAATATAGATTTCAGTCTAACAATTAAGTGGATCGTCTGTTTAAGGCATTGCCTTATAGCCCAGAGCCAATACGTATTAAAGTTCTTAAAGACAAGTGGACATTGTTCTCCTACCAGCAGACTAAGTGGGCTTAGCCAAATTACAGACTCACTTTGGCCCAATGTTTGACTTAAGCTATCAGTGACCTGAAAAACTCTCCTGCACATTAATCAGCACTAATGTCGAGGAATTCATAAGAAGAAGGCAGTAAAATCCAGCTTGGTCAAACAGAAACCATGTGACTTAAATCCAGGCTGCCGTCAGCATCCAGTCCACATGTCCTCTGCCCTGTACAGATGAATATTAAGCTGTCAAAGGGATGGACTCACTGTAAGAGAACTGGTGGTTCTGCACACATCAATAGATAAAAGTTCAATGAAGATGAATGAAGCAAGACGCAGACTTATTTCACACAAACAGCCAGGTTAAATCATAAATGTAGCTCCACACCTTTTATTTACCTAATAAAACATCTTTATTTTGCTAAAGTTTTAAACTACCCTCAATTTCTTAATTTTTTTTACTATCACAATGTTTTTAAACTTTTTTTTCTCTGGTTTTTTGGTTATAGTTTATCTGCTTCATAGTTCTTATAGTATGCCTGCATATTGCGCACTGCATGTTTAAAAATGAAGCAAATTAAAAAGTAGAGAACAAAAGGTGTCTTTCCTCTAGGAATGACAAAATAATCAAGATATAATAAATTTATCAAGTTAGCACACATCATACAGATGCTAAGCCCCACCCATCCTTTGCACCTTCTTTTGGTTGTACAAATTTAAAGCTCCTGAATGATAGCAAATATGTCCAGATAGGAACTTTTGAGCTCATGTTTTGTCAAAAAGGCAAAAATGTTTTTGGGGTTATTTAGCCATTGTATCAAGATTCAAGTATTTTTCAGTTATGGTAACTAGCTTGAAATTTTTGTCATGTGACAACCCCAGTTTCCACTGAAACCTTTTCCAGGAGGCAGGGTAGATTACTTTTCCACTGGAGGAACCTTGTCCAAATGAAAGTACGGATTTGGCCCGGATGGTGAGGTAGTACTTTTTGCATAGTATAGTATATAGTATGCACAGTATTTCTTTTCAATCTTCTCCCAATTTTCTTTCAAGGTTTTTGTGGCACTAGTTGCTTTTATTCAATAATAGATGGAAAGGAAGAAGGGCAGAGAAAGAAGGGGAAGTTATGCAGCGAAACGTCCGGGGCCAGGAATCGAACCACGGACAACCCTGTTGAGGACTGTGGCCTCTGCATATGGTGCATCTGATCTAGCACTGAACCACGTGGCCCCCAAATTTTCTCCCAATTTAAGCTCCTCTACCATTCGTATTTTCTGTTAATTCTAAACTATACAACAGGAAGATTTGGCATTTTGCTCTGCAAACATTTTAACTCAGTCACTTGTGTTGACGTCACAGGGTTTTACGGTGATTACATTCTAATACATTCATAAAATCAGCACAACTTAGTGGAAATATGAATTAGATGAATTAATTGAAACATAGATGTCCGCTTTCATCGTCTGTTGTGGTGAAAAGAGAAACACTCTCCTAAAATACATTTTTAAGGATTTAAAGTGGTAATGTTTGAGTGTGTCATGGTGTTTGTTGATACACATTAAAACAGTCACTCCACCACAAGGATTGTTTATCAAGCTTGCAAGAATAAAGGAGGCTTCTGCTGCTTTGTGTCGTTAATCCTACTATGCAAAAATCTTTAGTGTTTTTACACATTTTCTTAACTTTAGAAGCAATTTTAAGTGTGTTTCAGAGTGTGTCCTGTGAAATTGTCATCAGTTATGACTGAAACACCAAGTTGTATTCATTACTGGATCTACCCTGAATGTGGAAACGTGGACGTCTGCATTTAAGAAAATCATTTCAAGTTTGATACACTTACACCATTTCAAAGAGATGAAGTGACTTGACACAAGTTATAAAGTGTCAGAACAGCAACAGAATTTATTGCTAAAAAGCACAGCTTTTGATTTTCCCAGGTGGAATACCCTTCCTCTCTTCCCACAAACTCAAGAAATAATTTAATCTACTTAACCATTCCACAAAAAATGTCGGGAATTTTCTAAGTTTTTAAATCAAAACTTTTATGATTTTTTTTTCAAGAATATTAGTTTGGATAAAATTTTTCTTTTTTTAGTGGGAGTCTGGATTCTGGTATTACAGTAAGCAGCTACACTCCTGCAGTAGGAGGAGGATCCTCTCAGGTTCAAAGGACTATATGAAAGGGCAGTTTTGGATCCTTAATCAGAAACTGACAACTGACCGACAGAGTAAAATAAAAGGTTCAAGGACGTGGTATAACTGAGCAACAACAGCAATAAAAAAAAAACAAAAACAAAAAAACACGAAAATTTTATTTAAGTGAATGGCCAAGTACTGGACAGAAAATGAGGGAAAATGTTACAGTTCAATCAAAACATCTAAAGACCTTCAGAAAGCCTGGAGAACCAATCCTTGGGACCACTTTAAAACATAGTATGAAAATCTGTTCATTCATCTAATCTCAAAACTGTTACTGAACTGTGTTCCACTTGGAAAATAACTGAGAAACAAGGGACCAGAGGTACGTTTGTGTGGAAAACAACTGCTGTAAAAATTTACACAGTGATAGAAACAAAGGCCATGTTTCACAGCAACGTTTGTTCTGCCACCACTTTTTTTTATTTATCTGGGACAAACTGACCCATTGACATTGACTTACACAAGCTATTAGCTGGAGCTTTTAAACATGACCCAGACTGATCCTCCTCTTCAGCAGAACGCTGCCTACAGAGGTTACTATTCTGCACTTTGATCCATTCCATAACATTTAAATGATCACCAGATTAAAGGCTCACTAACAGCAGCTTTTCTTTCCACTTTACCCTCCTCTTCACACAATTAACGCACATCAAGGGGCCTATTGTTGGGAAGTTTTGATCATCTACACCTGTAAATATTTAACCATGAAAAAAGTACAGATGTTTTTCCTTTTCTTCTTTTTCAGTAAAGTCATATTATTATTCCTTTGTTTTGCATACATTGAAATAATCACTGCCACATACTCATGTTGGTCTGAACACAATTCACCACAAATTTTCATCCATAGTGCTGGAGGAAACCTCAGAATTTGACCACTGAAGAAATTAAGACTTAACATCTTCTTCTAAAATGTATGTCCATTAGTTTTAGTTATAGTTTTCAAACTTCTACACTCAAATATAATAAAGAAATAACCTAAACTTAAACACTAAAGTTTAAAGACATCTTTTAATACAAGTAAAAGGGATAATAATAATGAACATCCAAACGATACCTTTTGTGCCCACAAAGCTTCAGGTTAACTTGATTTGTTGGACTCAAGTTGCACTGAGGGAATCAGGACTGGTATGTGTGGCTTAGTTGAATTTATTTTAACTGGATTATTTGATTAAAATTCACTTTTTGATCCATTTTTATACATTCATTAGCTATTATAAAGTAGCAATAAATCTATGACCATCTTTCTTTCACAGCGTCTGATAATACCACTAAATACCAATAGTGCTAACCCTAAAGCACTAATCATAAATATTAATTGCGACTACTTAAAAAATTCTTAACAATCGATAACCAAAACTTCAAAACAGATGTTGAACTTTATTCAACTGAAAGTTTAGAAAACAGGAACAATGTATCCATAAAAATCAATTTAGGGGAAACTAAGTGGGCTAAACGTTTTCGAAGTTAGCAAAAACCATTAAAGCTCTGCGATTAGGACATTAGCAGATTAGCAGAATTGTGCTCACCACTGGATAATACTTATAATATTTATATACTGTGATATAAATCTTGCAGAGATGCTTTCATAAAAATAAAATAAAAATCTGAAATTAGCATGCAATTTACATCAGGAGAAATATTGCAGAATTGGGCAATAATTCTAAACTGGCTATTAACCAGGAGATCTTCACCAGTATCAGCGGAGGATTTGCAATAGGGAGAATGATACTGAAACAAGTCATAGGCTGATTACCCACAGAAAGATTAGTTTAAAGAAGTTTTGGTCTCTAATCTAAAACTATTATATTTGACAATAAGACAAAAACAGAAGAAATCATTAATGGGCAAATACTTTTTTACAGCCCTGTATTTGATGTGAATTTTTAACACTGTAGTATGTAACCTCCTAGAGGATCTCTGTTGAAAAAAACATTAAGGGTTTTCCTAATTTATTCTATAGAAAGAAACTGATTTACAGTACAGCAGGATAAGGATAGAAACGTCTGGCTCGGCTCGAAGGTCATCAGCATACAAGGTCAAACGGGTCTCAGCGCTGCCAACTCTAATGCCCTTAATGTCTAATACCTCTTAATTGAGTTTGAGGAGGACTCTAATGCTCAGTGGACATTGGATTGCCTTGGCGAATTGCACATCCTACAGGGAATAATTTGGAGGTATTCCAATATGAGAGCATCAAAGGCTCTGGATCTGCAAGCTATCTTTTTAAGAGATAAAACTAAATTACTGAGGAAATCAGTACCAGTTCCCCATGTAACGGTTGAAATTTATTATTCTAAAAAACTAACAGCAACAAAATAAAAGTGTGGTCCTACTCGTTGAAGATGAGATCCGGGGCAAAGTAGAGCATCTGACCATTGGTGTGTTTGTAGGAGCGCCAACTGAGGCAGAAGGAGGACAGACACATCCATGAGTACTGGATCAGGGTGATTTGGTCCTCAATGGGCAGGCCCCGGAAACCTAGCACACAGAAAGACCATAATACACACGTCATGGGGCAACGTCTTGTTTAAAGGAGGCAAAGATAATTTTAAAATGAGTTAAATAGGTTTGGAAAACCTAATTTAATACACTGAGTTTGTACGTGTGTGTTTATCTAAGTCACTGCATTACACACTGTTTATCTTTGCTAAACTGTGCATATTTGTACCAGCATTTGCTTTGACATGATACCCAGTGACAACTATTCACCCATTCTTTTTTTAAGCAAATCCCACTAGGCCTCTGGTTATTGGCGCTTTGTGTATGAAACTCCAAAAATAGTCAAACAGGAAAGTTGCCAAACTCTCAATCAAACTCTGGCAAGAATCTCCTTCTCATGCAGAAACATAGGCCAAATGAGGACGCACAAGTGACTTATGGTGGCTGAGGGAATGTTTCCATCGAAATACATGACAATCCGCATTTATTTGAGGGGATTTGTGGAAAACGGTATGTCGAATTGGCTTAAAGGCATTTAAAAGTCTTACTTTTAAATTTAACTTGAAGTGCAGAAAGTGTTACAATTTTAAAGAAGCAGGTGGGTTTTTAATAATGTACCTCTAAAAGCCTGAACCGATCGAGTGTAGGAGAAACACATATTGTTGGCAATGGTATAAGTGGTTTATGCTCCTCTGTGTGTGCTCTGTGCTGCAACATCCAAGTCTGAACTGAGGGCAGACTGTGGCATATCTGAAAGTCGAAGGTACTCATTTTGACCCTTCTGTCTGGCTTCTATTTATACTTCCGGATATAGCAAGCAGACACCATTGGAGGTATCAAATATTTGCAATACAGCAAATTAAACATGCTCTAAGACCTACCTGTGAGGCACCTTTCCATATGTATACCACTGACTGGGATTTTAGAGGAACTTGTTTATCCATTTCCAAATATTATTTGCATTCTGGGTTACGTTTTATCCATAAAATTGAATAAGATCTTCCACACAGACAATGGTGATGTAAATGAGTTCTGTTTGGAAAGCCTAATCCTGATTCTATTTAACGGTAAAATAGGATTCATTTATAATCTTGTTGAGCCTTTGAAGAATATTTTCCTGACCTAATATTCTAAATTGAAATTGTGTACTCTGACAAAACCAGCAGTGCTGCATCTTTAATGGATAACGAGAAAAGAGCTGGGAATTTTATCTTATTATACAGAGAGATACAAAAGTTTTCCATAGACTAATACGAAGTAGTGCATAATTATGACTTGGAAGGAAAATAATACATGGCTTCCAAAAGTGTGGCATAATTTTTTCAGTCCCTTTTACTCTAATACCTCTAAACAAAGTTTAGTGCAACTTACTGCCTTCAGGACTCACCTAAATAATAAAAACAGTCCACCTGTGTGTAATTTAACCTCAGTATAAAACCAGGTGTCCTGTGAAGGCCTCAAAGGTTTGTTGCAGAACATTAGTGAACAAACTCCATCAGAAAGACCAAAGATCACAGCAGGGTTAGGTGATGAAACAATATTCCACACTTCTAACATCTCAAAGCACCGTCCAATCCATAATTTGAAAATGGCGTCCACGTAAACTTGACAAGCAGGGCAAGAAAAGATTTAATTAGAGAAGGAGCCAAGAGGCCCATGGTAGCTTTGGAGGAGATGCATAGATAGACAACTCAGGCAGGAGATTCCAAACATTATTGTTCTACATTTGTACTATACACAATTATTTGTGCACTCTAGAAATTTGACCTTTATGGAAGTGTGGAAAGAAGAAACCATCATTGGCTGTGTTTCTATCCAATTGTCATGCGAATTTTGAGTGGACTTTTAAAATGTCGCAAAAAAGAAAAAAGGAAATTGGGAATTAGGATTGTTTCCATCTACTGGTTTGGAGCAAATCAACCAGGCAAAGCATAGTTTCTTCAGCTCTTGATGTTATACATGGCTGTAATAAACAGGAATTAGAGGTTGCAAACAGCATGGATCAAACATCTCAGAAAAAAATGGAGAGAGGTTTTCAGGAATGTGTTGCTGTTGGGCATGTTGTAATTGCTCTGTCATGTCAACTAGTGCTGGCGATGTTACAAGCTGTTCAGCGACTTAGAAAAAGGAAACGCAATCCTAATGATTCTAATAGCGGGAACAGCTGATCAGTCATGTGAGGTAAATGCTTGCTATGTTAGAACTTATTAGGCAAATGCATTTCTATCTCCCTTTTAGCGCATTAACTCTTTTTCAGGAAAGCCAAAAACCACTTCCAGCAAGAATAAAAACTTTATTGTAAAATTAAGAAAGTTTTGTCGAATTTTGCCATTTCCATCAACCTTTTATAATGCGATACTTCAAAATACACATAAAAATACGTTGATGGAAACACAGCTAGACAGAAAGTCATAGGATTCCCTGTTTGTAGTGTGGCACAAGCAATATAGATGACACAGTCAACATGGAGAAGAAGAAGATACTCAGGTCAAATGAGTTCAAAACTGATTTGCTTGGCCTACATGCAAAATGTGACGTCTGGCAGAAAACACACTACAAATCACTTTGAACACACCAGTTTACTGATAAGGAATGGTGTCCCTACTGGTTAAAGTTAATAGGAAAATGGAAGGAGCTAAATACTGGGCAAGACTGGAAGAAAACCTGATGGAGACAGCAGAAGCCTTCAGATTAGGGCAAAGAGTCACCTCCCAGGAGGAGAAGTGTCCTAAACAAACAACCAGAGCTAGAAAGCAATGATTTAGATCAACTTTTATGTGTCAGAAGACCTAAATTCAACAAAGAATCGGTGGCAATAACGTAGCATTGCAGATAACAAATGCTCTCCAATCATTCTGATTGCTCTTGAGCTGTTTTGCAAAGAAAAATGGGCAAAAATGTCAGTTTCAATTTTCAAAGCTGGTAAACACACAGCCTAAAAGACTTAGAGCTGTAAGTGCAGCAAAAGTTCTACAAAGTATTGACTCAGAAGGGCTCAACACAAATGCATGTCCTCCTTCTTAAGACTTTTCTTTGTAAAAACACTTAAAAACCATGCATCATTTTCCTTCCACTTGACAGTTATGTAATACTTTGCCTGTATCTGCCTATTGATCACATAAAATTCCAATAAAATACATTGAAATTTAGGATTATGACATGAAAAACTGAGAAGGTAAGGCACTGTACTGAATTTTCATAATTAGATACGTTTTACCTCTCAAAACTTGATTTGCATTCACAACAAAAGTTTCTTTCAAGTTTTAATAGTAATAATTAATTTTTTCATTCCATGACCAAATATTAACCAGGTTTCACGGCATATTTTAATCAGGATTGATAACATTTTTACCCTCATGGAGAAATATTTCATATTACATTTATAAAATGCATCTAAAACATGTTGCAATCCAAAATCTGTCTGCAACTGTTAAAAAAAAAAATCTCAAAACATCAAACTGGGAGACTTTCAAAAAATATCGTTGGCCACTTTTTAAGTCTCTTTTTTAATCCCTGTACAAAAGCAACATTTAGACCTCTGCTTCTTACTAACCTGGAAGTACTTTGGCCCACTTCACCATGCGTACCATCTGCTTTCCAGCCAGGCGGTTGAGACTGGACAGCAGGTGGTTGGTTGAGTCCGGCTGCGTGTTGTCATAGCCAGAGTACACCTCTTCAGGCTCAATCAGTTCCAACACACTGCAGATGGAGGGCGGCAGAAAAGGTGTGACCACCCCAGGCCCATGGGGCACCAGGGCATTGGCAGCACTGGCATTCAGCTCCTTCTCCGAGGACAGGTAGCCGCCTCCAACACCACCTGTGGCAATCTGGGCATCTTTGGAGCTCTGCAGGTCCTCATTAACTCCCTTCAGTTTTAACTTCTTAGACTTCCGTGCTGTGGGGAACAAAACAACTTTATTAACAGAGAATATATGACTACATTTCTTAATCTGGGGTTATAATTACAAGATGACCGCTATTTCACGGGCAGAAAGATAAAAAATCATTCAAATATCAATAAACATGATGTTATTTTTTTTTAAGTGTGAAACTTTTTAACTTTACTTGTCACATAAAGTACATATCCCAGAAAACTGTTCTGTTTCTTGCAATGATTCAAGATTTATCCAGTTTGATATGAAAACCCTGGCTACCAATCACGATTTTATGGAAAGCCTAGTCATTTTTGTTGATATTTTATTTGAAAAGTTATTCATAAAAGGCAACATTATTGAGCCGACCCTCAACTTTCGCTCAGTGCTCATTTGCCAGCCCTCATTAACAAAAACATTAGCTTGTTAAAATTATCAATAAAAAGTTTTATATTAAATCCCCTGGAGTCAAATTAATTATCTATTTTAATGTCAGCACATGATTAAAGTACATAATTTCTCAATACATTTTGAACTCTATTTTGCTCCATAATTGAATTTATTAAGCGTACCCACAATGTTTTCTTATCACATATCAAAAAACTACATCCACCAATTAAATCAGTGGAAATACTGTGCCATCAGACCAGTACAATTCTGGGACTCACACAACATTTGTGTGAGTCCGCTACAATAGAAGATGTATGATAAATGAAAGAAAATATTTTGGTATTTAACTTTAATGGTAGTCTAATTGCTTCACTGAAAACGGCTCTCCACATAGTATGACACCGAGGGAGAGTTTATTTCACTAAATAACTGTGAGGAATTCAGTTGAAATAGCTGGAATTCAGATGCAGAAGGATGTGTAATATCCTTGAACTTATCAATGTTTTTCAAGCCATTTTTATTTGGTAATGGATGTAGACATAAGTCTGCGATATTTTACTGAGAATAAGAATAAAAGTGGTTTATAACGGTACAATCTGCACTTTTCCAACTCTCTGTAAGACAGCCATCGTTTCCAGAGAAAGTTCTGCCAAATGCTTTCCACTAATTTTTCTGTCATTGTGGGTCTTAACACCAGTAGTAATTGATTCTGGTGGTGGTAATTGTACAGCCTGGATGAGTGAAATCAAACTTTCAAACACTGACTCCTTAGCTGTTGTTGGTTTTGGGACAAGTTCCTGTTTTATTTAGTTTGGCATGGTTACCATCTTAAAATGGAGAGGACATGGTTCATCCAACACTTATTCGGATATTTAACCTATTTGTGGTTCAGTATTTGAGGATTCATCTGCACACTGATTTTACTGTGGAACACAACTCCAAATTATTCACAGAAAATTTACCCATTTGCTGATTTTTTTTTTTTTTTTTTTTTTTTTTTTTTTTTTTTTTTTTTTTTTCAAAACTATGTGAAAGAAAATGCTGCTTGGGTAGCCTAAATATGTAAGCAGTCCTTCCGGGATTTTGTGATCTTTTGCAAACAAAATCACGGATATTGTGGTGCCACTTTAAAAATACTGGCAAGAAATTTTGCCTTATTTCTACTCATTAAATCCCTTCCAAAATCTACAACCCCCCTCCCCAAAAAACCCCAAAACAAAACAAACACACAAACTGGACACACAAACTTCTTATTCTTTGAGGAACTTGAACAGTTCAATTTTTGCTAATCGCCATTTTGGTCAAAGACTATAACTTGACATCAAGTAAGGCTGAAGCAGCAGCATAGTGGAAGCAAGAAATGCTGTCACCTGCAGGTTTGAGTTAACAGTCACTTAAGCTCAACGTTTTTGAGCATTTAGAAAATTTGAAATAAACTTACAGTTATGCATTTGCGCGAAAAAATGCGGGATCTATTGATTTTGCGTGAATTTCCACAATCACGGAATCACGAAAAACTGGAGGGACTGCCTAGGTGCTGAAGTTCACTGCTGAAGTTCACTACTTCAGCAGTGAACTTGTTAACTGCTGAAGTACTAAAGTACTAAAACACAAGTTGGAAATATTTTATGATTTATTTAAACTTATAAAGGATGTGCTACTAAAGTAATCAAAAACTGTTAAAATGATGGAATATTGACACATTTATCTTCCACGTTAAACTTTCACAATGACTCATATGTGGTCATCAGCTCCTGTTTTATCATCATCTATCATCTCATTTGGAAGCTGACCTGCATGTTATGTGTTTACTTAACTCAGTAGTCATTTATTTTTATTCAGACCTTATTCTGAATCATGAAAGTTAGATTGTGAAATATTGTCTTCTTAGTAGTTCCTGAAAGACTGTTGTAGAAGTATGACCAAATGGTGACTGGTGGTATAATACCACATGAACTCCAGTAATACACTGTCATCTGATAGTTTGATAGTTAAATAATTCACAATATAGTGTTGCTTCCAAGCCTGTTGCATGTTAAAGGGTAATTACAGAAGTTTTTTACAACTTACTGGGACAACAGGTGATATAGTGAAACTGATCATGTTGTTAGTGTTGGTTTACTGCTTTAGAACCCATTTTAACACTCTTCTTTCTTTGTGTAGAGTGTTTTATTAGGCCCACTTTCAGGCCAACATTACATGGGCTTAAGATGGTTTCCACTCCAGGAACCATTTCAGGAACCAGGGAAGTTTTCTAAGGTCATTCTTCTCCTTCTGCCCTTTCCATTGCAGAAACCAGGATAGAATCTGGGTACCATGGCAGAGAGCTACTCCACAAAAATGGCTCTGGTAGGGGAATAGGACTTTTTGGAGCTCAGGTGGAGCTTTGTAGTGGGAGGATGCTAAGCATTTCTTACAAGTTAACTATCCCCAGCGTTTTGCTTCAGTCGTTAAATTGAGCTACTTAAGTTATTTCAAAAATAAAAATGTTTGTGTCCAATTTGTCTGCCTGTTTTTTCTCATCTTATTTCTTCTATATGTAAATTTTTGAAGTGGCTTAGTGAGGAAAAATTCTTGCAAAATTCCTTGAAAATATTTCTAAAGTAGCAACACAAAATCTGTGATTGATTGCAAAAAAAAAAAAAAAAAAAACACTCAAAAATTTGCGAAATCGTGGGCCTGCCTAGCCTATACTCGTATGCAGCCTTTAGTTGATATGTTAATTTAAAGAAAGAGCAGAGTTCCTCTTTCAGCTTCTCCATAAAGAGAAAGAGTAACACTATTATTAAAGCCTTTTTTGAGAGACTCTAACAAGTCACAATATTATAGAGCATTCTAAGATACAGATTAAAGCAATCACAACTACCACACCTGAAGTGCTATGAAATTGTTATAAATTATGTCTTTAGATAACATGTTCTAAGTCAGATCAGACCTCTTGTTTATCCTTTCTCTTGCAGTCAGGAGTCAGGATGGGGGCAGTTTATTTAAAATTCATTCCACCTGTCCATTTCCAGAGTGGGAATAGCAGTATGTGGTCTTTAATCCATAACCCCCACGAAACAATCTGTTATTAATGCTTCATGCTCGGATTTCACAGTTTTTATTTCTGAACAGTGAAAAGTCACCCAATAAATGTTACAGGTTCATAAAAAAAAAAAAGAAGCTACATTTTAGAAAAAGTGCTCAGCAACCTAAATTTGAGCAATGGAATAAATGTAGTATTTTATTTTATTTTATAAGGTAAAGGTATAAGGTTAATGAATATTGGACAGGAACTAGGTTTGCCTGCATGGATTTGCTGTCAGCACCAAACAAAAAAAAACTCTGATTGTGTTAATTCTGATTAATTATAGTAATATTTTATCAAATGAATTAATTAAATGTGACTGTAAGAGTGAAATATGGTGGGTTTTTAAAAATTCTCTCCCAATCCTTTTCAAGCAGTGTAATTTTTACAAAAACCCAACACTGAGCCTTTTGTCTAAGTTTCATCAGCACATAAAGTACAGTAGTTGGGTGTTGCGCTCACACTTATTCTCATGAACATCCAATGACTCAGCATCTCTCAGCCTCCTGTGACTACATCCAGACCTACTTTTCCATATCTATCATTCCCCATAAACAGACTCATGGTACCTCAGGAGTTGACATGTGACAGAGCAAATCTGGAATTTCGAACAGCTCACCTCCAAGGTTCATCCCAGCCTGTAGACACTTCCGTACACGACAGGCTGGGCAGTTTTTCCTTCGGATCTTATCAATGATGCAGTCATTTCTGCCAGCGCACAGGTAGTTGTGCTGACCTGAAAGAACAACAGCACCTTTTGAGTTAGGGATTCACATGATGCATCAATGAAAAAAACAGTGATATTTGACAAGCATGCAAAAGAATCACCTTGAATAAAAATAAATAAATAAATAAATAAAATTAAATCATCTGAAAAGTCATAAACATCCTGGTGAAAATGAAGGGTAAGTTTATTTTTTTTCATGCTACCAACTATATATAACTGCTAGTGTGTTATACAGTAAATAACATGAGGGATTTAGTGGAAGCAGGGCACTGGCTGCAGCTCGGCTATTTCTGACAGTGATGCTAACATGGCGAGAATCCCTCCTGCCTCCTGCCTAGCCCTTAGCTAAACCCAATGATCTCCCATTTCAGAGTGCTTCCTTCCGCTCCACTAGCTCTTCACTGTACAGCTCCCCTCCTCCTCCTCTTTTCACTCGTCTTCTCCTCTAACTGCGTCTCAATCCCTTTTTTCCCACACGTCCGCCAGCCTCTGAGCATCGTACACCCACACATAGGCATGCTCCTGCCTATGCACAAACATAGCCATTCACTCACAAATGCACACATGCATGAACACACACACACATATATAATTTTTTTAATTGAAATAAAACACACATACAAAAAACACAGCATGGCTCAAACTGAATGGTACACAGAGGCACCGTGACCCCAGTGACCCCCAATGCAATGTTTACTTTCCCCAGGCTTTTAGTTGACATTGTGTTAATATTATGTTACATAAATGTGTGCATGTTAATAAGTCCCTTCCTGTATGCTTCTTTCTTAACTTAAAAGATTTTTGCACTAACTGCATGTCACGTATGAGTGTTTGTTTGTTTACTTGCAATTCTCTGCAAAGAAGACATTCTGTGAATTATCCTTATAATCTACATCATGGGATTTGTGATTTTGTGTGTAGGACCGAGCAGAAGTTGTTTTCTGAGCTAGCAGGAGCAGTGCGCAGTGTGTCTGTCTGGCTGCTGCCAAAAGCCAAGGAACCGAGCTGCAGGAGGAGAGGCAGCAGCTGTAGCCCCACCACTATTTCTGGCTAAATCACATGACCGTTACATAAGCCCATTTTTCTTGCTCTAAAAAACAGTAAACTGCGACACAGGAAATACAACGGAGCCATATCCCCCCCCACCTTCTCCTGAGTGCATAGAAACACATGCATTTGGGTAGGCCTGAATGGGAATTCTGGAAAAACTCCAAAGCTTTCCATGTCAACTGAATTTGCTCACTCCTGAGAGTCTTGTCAATTACTGTCAGAGTGAAACACACTTATAGAGCCCAAGTCAAACTGCACCGTTTTGGATGGATGTGCGTTCGGCAGTGGGTGTTTCTGAGAGGGAGAGAATTTGTTTATTTATTCACTGTTTGCATGCACTCACGCAGCCTGTTTACCTCTGAATATCAATCCTGCAAGTGGCAGGCTTAAAGGCAAGAGTTACTTTTTTAGTGTTACTCTAGAAAAATGAACAAAATTATTTTTTAATGTTTTTTAGGATTAGAATATCAGTTGATTTTATAAGTCAAGTTTCAAGTCAAGTTTATTTATATAGTACATTTCAGCAACAAGGCAGTCCAAAGTGCTTTACACCATAAAAATATAATACAGTAACCAATTACTCACGATTTAATGTAAACACTATTCCTTTAAATAATATCCCAGTTACACTAGTGTACAGCTTCTTTGTATTTCAATGACATAGAATGAGGTGCAGCTTTCAATAAAAAATGTTCAACCATCAATTTCCAATATATTTGACACATTAGATTCACAATTTGATAATCCAGCTAAGCCAGTTGTCCAAAGATTGTTTTAGACATGTCAAACAGTTCATGGGCATTAGAGCCTCAACTCTGAGAAACAAAATATATTTATCATGCATAGCTACGGAGTGCTATTTTAATGACCAACGGTAACATTACTGATTCTCATGCTACACTGCGCAGGTGTTCAGTGTGCGCTAATAAATATTCAACTCACCTTGTGAGGCTAAATTGCAAAAACAAAGACAACTGATGCGCCGACATTTTGATTAATTCAGTATTTGACTGGTTGGGTGCACTAACGGAAGTCTCCAGAACTTTAAGTAGGAAGAAATAAGTAGTGAGACATTGCTGTCACAGCAAGGTATTGGAGATGACTGAATACTACAACCTTCATCCCTATGCACAATCATTATTCAGTAAAGTGACACATAAAAAGCTGCATTCATACTGGTGCCGATGCGATACTCATATTTGGACCTCCGCAGAACTTGTCTTCATATACACCAACATAGCAAGTTACGAAAGCTCAAAAATCCAGTCTGACACTATTTTTTTTATATATATATATATATATATATATATATATATATATATATATATATATGAGCGGCTGGGTAGCTCAATGGGTAAGTCACCCGACCTTCACCCGGGAGACCGGGGTTCGAATCCAGGCCGGGTCGCTTGGTTGAGATATCCAGTGTGGGTCCTTAGGCAAGATCCTTCGCGCTACTGCCTACCTCATGATGAGTGACAAAGGAATACACGCCATGCCGGCTCAGACGTCGCCCGGCCAAACAAGGTCTGCGTCAGGTGCTGGGGAACCAGGGCACCTTCACGAAAAATGGGTTACTGGAACAAGACGGAATTGGGCGAGAGGTGAAAACTTGGATCTGTTGGAATGCTACTACTCAAGTAACCCTAGTCAGAGGGGTTACATGCAAAGAATGCGGGAGGAATGGTTACGTCGACATCCCCATTCAACACTAACTGCCAAACAACTAGTAGCTCAGTGTTCCAACATCCGCAAACAGCAAATGCTGTCACAACTTGAGATAGACGAGGTACAACACAAATGCTACGGCAAGGGGGAGCCAGGACGCCAGGTCAGAGGGGAGTTAGCTTCAACTCCCCACCCGGAGATTGGGTATGCAGCCCCAATAATGAACATCACATCACAGCTGAACGAGGCAGCAACTGACCTGAGAGGTAGGATCGTGGCCCGAATGAACACCAGGCAATCCCGATGCCAATTACAACGGCTGAGTGAAGTACCATCAGAAAGTCTCATTGAAGATGTGAATGCAGCATTGAGAACGATCCCTACCAACACCATAACGGAAACCAATGAGCTGGTGTACAACTCAGCATCAGTGATCCTTGAGATGCTCGGCTATAGGAGCAACCATGAGATTCAATACCCACCATGGAAAAGACGGTTAGAGGCTAAAATCAAGGTAACAAGGAGGGAAGTGAGCCAATTGTCAGAGCTCCAAAGAGGTGCAATCAAAAGACCGGTACCCAAGCGGTACAGCCAGATGCCCATACCTGAAGCGCTCGAAACTGCCAAACAAAGGCTCCAAGCCTTGGCCAGTCGCCTAAAGAGGTACACGAGAGAAAATGAAGCCAGGAGGATTAACCGGCTCTTCTCCACCCAACCAGCTAAAGTGTACTCTCAATGGCAGGGTAATAACAACAGAGCAGACCCACCAAGGCTGGAGACCCAACAGTACTGGAAAGGCATATGGGAAAGGGAGGCGACCCACAACAGCAATGCACAGTGGCTAATCTCTCTACGAGATGACCACAGCAACCTCCCTGAGCAAGCCCCAGTAACTATCACAGTGGCAGATGTCCAAGAAAGAGTCTCAGGTATGAAAAACTGGACAGCACCAGGTCCTGACATGATCCATGCCTACTGGCTAAAGAAACTCACTGCCCTCCATGAGCGACTGGCAGCTCAAATGAACCAGCTGCTACAAAGTGGGACTCACCCTGAATGGTTAACTGAAGGGCGCACAATCCTGATCCAGAAGGATCCCTCAAAGGGTTCGGTCCCATCCAACTATCGGCCAATAACCTGTCTCTCTACAACATGGAAGCTCATGTCAGGCATCATAGCAGCTAAGATAAATGGGCACATGGATAAATACATGAGTACAGCACAGAAGGGCATCGGCATAAATACCAGAGGAGCCAAACACCAACTCCTGGTAGACCAAACAGTCGCCCGAGACTGCAAAACCCGACACACCAACCTGTGCACGGCTTGGATTGATTACAAGAAAGCCTATGACTCAATGCCACACACTTGGATCATTGAATGCTTAGAGATGTACAACATCAACAGGACTCTAAGAGCCTTCATTGCAGCCTCGATGGGGATGTGGAAAACCACCCTTGAAGCCAACTACAAGCCAATTGCACAAGTGTCCATCAAATGTGGCATATACCAAGGAGACGCTCTGTCCCCACTGCTGTTCTGCATAGGTCTGAACCCCCTCAGCCAAGTCATCAACAAGACTGGCTACGGATACCGACTCAAGAACGGAGCCACCATCAGTCACCTCCTCTACATGGATGACATCAAGCTGTACGCTAAGAGCAAACGAGACATCGACTCACTGATCCACACCACCAGGATCTACAGCACTGACATTGGGATGTCATTCGGACTAGAGAAGTGTGGTCGGATGGTTACACATAGAGGGAAGGTCATCCACACAGAAGAGGTCTCACTCCCAGAGGGAGCAATAGCAGACATTGAGGACAGTTACAAGTACCTGGGAATACCACAAGCAAATGGGAGCCTCGATGAGGTCACAAGGAAAGGAGCCACAGCCAAATACCTCCAACGAGTAAGGCAAGTCCTGAGAAGCCAGCTCAATGGCAAGAACAAGATCCGTGCGATAAACAGCTATGCCTTGCCAGTAATCAGATACCCTGCAGGAATAATAAGCTGGCCAAAGGAAGAGATAAAGACCATGGATGTTAAAACTCGGAAACTACTAACCATGCATGGAGGGTTCCACCCTAAATCCAGCATCCTGAGACTATACGCGAGCCGTAAGGACGGAGGCAGAGGACTAGCGAGTGTGAGAGCCACTGTCCAGGATGAAACATCCAAGATCCATCAATACATCAAGGTCAAAGCCTCAACCGACGATGTGCTCAGCGAATGTCTCAAACAGTGGGGACCAGAGGATGAGGTGCTGGAGGAACCATCATGGGAGGATAAGCCCCTACATGGGATGTACCACCGACAAATAACTGAAGTGGCTGATATCAGGAAATCCTACCAATGGCTGGAAAAAGCTGGACTCAAGGACAGCACAGAGGCACTCATCCTGGCTGCACAGGAACAGGCCCTAAACACCAGAGCAATAGAGGCTCAGATCTACCACACCAGACAAGATCCAAGGTGTAGATTGTGCAAGGAGGCCCCTGAGACAGTCCAACACATAACAGCAGGGTGCAAGATGCTGGCAGGGAAAGCGTACATGGAACGTCATAACCAAGTGGCGGGCATAGTGTACAGAAACATCTGTGCAGGATATGGACTGGAAGCCCCGAGATCAAAGTGGGGCACACCCCCAAAGGTGGTGGAGAATGACCGAGCTAAGATCCTGTGGGACTTCCAGATCCAGACAGACAAAATGGTAATGGCGAACCAACCGGACATCGTGGTGGTGGATAAACAACAGAGGAAAGCCATTGTGGTGGATGTAGCAATACCAAGCGATTGCAACATCAGGAAAAAGGAACACGAGAAACTGGAGAAATACCAGGGCCTCAGAGAGGAACTGGAGAAGGCCTGGAAGGTGAAGACCACAGTGGTGCCTGTGGTCATCGGGGCCCTCGGGGCAGTCACCCCCAAACTGGAGCAGTGGCTAAAACAGATCCCAGGAACAACGTCAGACATCTCAGTCCAGAAATGCGCAGTTCTCGGCACAGCCAAGATACTACGTAGAACCCTCAAGCTCCCAGGCCTCTGGTAGAGGACCCGAGCTCAGAGGTTGAGAAAGACCACCCGTGGAGGGTGAGAAGGGAATTATATATATATATATATATATCATTGTTTATTAATTTGATAATGGTGTTTTACTTTGTAACAATTTTATTTTGTACAGCTACTTTATGTATTTCATGGACTTTTATTTTTTAACTCGATTTGTATTCCAGGCTCTTTTATTTCATGTTCATATATTCAAATGACGGGGTGGAGTTTTCTCTGTGGAGTGGCTCTGGTCAGAGTGCTGCGAGCTGAGAGACCCTGAACTCCAGTGCATCTGCATTAGGGTGGAACATGTGAGCTATAAGGGCTTGAACTGACGTCTCAGGACAATGAAAGAGGTGGAATATCTTTGGATTACTAAGGGAACTTGTCTCCATTTAATCAAAAGCTCTTCACAACCCGCTCAAATCAACACAATCCAGTCGAGGCAATGACTACCCCAAAAGAACCATACTTTTTAAAACGAGCACGTGAGCATAGCTTAACTCCCCCACTTACAAGGGAAAGCAAGGCCTGTCGTGTTGATGCAGGGGACACAAATTCTGTCAGGGATAACTATCTTGGCACGACACCGGTATGTCAGTTCAACCTTTACAGCTCTTAGCCTCACATGTTTCACCCTTATGCAGTTGCACTGAAGCTTGCTGTCTCTCAGCTCGCTGCACTCTGACCAGAGGCAGCCCCACTCCACAGAGAAAACTCCACCCCCTCATTTGAATATAAGAACATGAAATAAAAAGAGCCTGAAATAAAAATGGACCAAAAAAATAAAAATCCATGAAATATGTAAAGTACCTTTACAAAATAAAAGTGTCACAAAATAAAACACCACTATGAATTTAATAAACAATTAAATAAAAACATAAATAATACTTGAAATAAATTTAAAAAAATATATAAAAATAAATAAATAAATCTTGAAATAAAAAACAAACAACATAAACATTTCTTTTTAAATATTTATTTTGTTTTATTTCATGGGGACATTTATTTATTTCATGGGATACTTTTCATAATTTATTAATAACAATATTTTTTTTAATTTAATTTTGAATGAAATGGCTCTTCATAATCAGATAGTTTGAATTGTATAAAAAATAGTATACAATAGAATAGAATAGTCCTTTATTAATCCCACAGTGGGGAAATTCACAGCAGCACAGTAACAAAATATACCCCATCGAATATAAAAATATCTAAAAACAATATAAACCACTATATATTAATAAAGTACCTTCAATTAAGATAAAATTTAAATTAAATAGAAACCTGAAAATCTGAAAGAGTTTTAAATACAGAATATGATCTTTTGTAAAAAGTTGTATGTGAAAAGTATGACTATAAAGTGTTTTACCAAAGGGGTACTGCAAACTCTGGCAAAGACTACCGGAGTATTGTGTGGTACGTTACATGTTGGGCTCTTTTTCATCTATCTAACTGATCAGTGTCACCCTGCGTGTTCAAGCTTATGACCTGGCAGCTTTACGCTCTTATAAAAAAAACACTGTCTGACAACATCTGAAAACACAGTTCAAGATGCATTCTGAGGACCTGACTGAGTCAATCCCTGCCGTCGTCGGCATGTCAGTTCATTCTGCAAAGTTACAGAGTTGCTGCCTGAAGACTGGAGCAGCCTGTGGCGCATCGAGGCAGAGCCGCACGGAGCAACAGATGGATGCGCTGAATTTAACTGTAATCAAAAGTGATTCAATAATAGGTTTAGTTCATAATCCAACGTGCACATTTGTGGTAAATGTAATAATTTGACTCCTCTAGATGCAGCTGTCCGAGATGATACCCGATCATCAGTACCAGCGGAGAAAAAAAGTCTGACTCGACTCAACTTTTTGAGTCACAGTGAAAATCACAGCTCTGCTCCGCAGATGCTGAAGTCTGGGATAACATTCTGGTTTTTTTGTTCTTTTTATTCTCAATAACAAAACTTCTCTCGAGATGTCTTTTGTCAGTGTATGCTAAGAATATAGCTAATAAAGCCTTTAAGTTGCTGTGAAGCATTTTCTAGTGTGTTTCTAAGAAGTCACAGCGACTAGTCGAAGTTAACTCGACTTTTATCATGTTGACATTGACTTAAAAAAATATGAAATCATGCAACCCCTAATATATATAGATATAAGACCAATTTCTTGTTGAGGGAAGAGTTGCACTTCCTTGGTCAACAAAGTCTATTTACCAGCCTGCGTCCAGTATAAATGGTAACAAAATGTTAATCTGGCCAATGGTTGGCACTCCTCTCCACTACTTCCATTACTTTTTAGGGCTTAAATTCAGATCTGCCTACATCAGCATACAGGTTTTACAGCTGTTCCACTACTTAGTCATCCATATGGAGGGATGTTAACTGCTAGCTTGGCAAGTATGCTCGTCTGGATTCGTTGCTATGGTGACGGCCAAAAACAAAAACACAGCAGTGTCTTTTTTGGAAGTATACATGCTTCGTGTGTACTTGCATTGTTAAATAATCCATTCAATTTAAGGGATGAACATTAGCAAAAGAAGGCAGCGGCATAGGTGTTTCATACTGATGAGCTATGTGATGTGCTAAGCAAATGATTCTGCTGCCAAGCAGATAACATTATGTGCTTCCTTACTGGTTAGCTTGTGCAGCTGACTGGCTTGTTACCAAGTGGTAAGCATGAGACAATGTTAGTTTTAATGATATGATAAACACTGAGAAAAAAAGTACTATATCCTTATGGTATCATAACAGAAATTTTTTAATAAAAATGTATTAACATCATTTAATTTTATGCAAAACAGAAAACCGATAATTATTCCAACTGCTGCTAGAAAATATTAGCTATATAGTTATGATAATGTTATCTATAACTTATTTACTGTTGCTTTGATTCTGACTCTTAGACTTATACACAAAAACATGGAATATATACAAAACTAAATGTAGCTCTTTTATTAGCTATTCTGCTCTATATAGAGTAACTTAAGGATACCCCATTGATATTAGGCTGTTAATCAGTTAAGCTAACTGTAATCTATATTTGCCTGCTTTACAGACAGGCTGCTTGCAACTCAAAATCTGTAGTTGTAAAACAACATGCCCTCAAACGGAGGGCTGGGTTGTGGTCTTTCTGTTTCTACACCATGGCTGTTTATGGCCATGGTTTAAGTTTGTCTTTCTTGTAAGCAACGAAAATGTGAGGGACCCTTCTTTCAGCACTATTCCATACTACATCCAGCTGTAAAAACACCCGTCATTGGTATACCACGATAGCACCGTATGCCTAATGCCTAGCAGTCAGCCATCCAGCCCCTCTTCCATGTATGATGTAAGGAAGCTACATCATATAAAATAATCCTAATCTGCATCAAATAACTGAAAAGAAATAGAAAGAAGAAAGAAAATAAAGTTAGTTTTTCTGGAAACAGAGATGCCACCCATTTTTGAAGCTAAAATTGTTATAAGCTTCTAGCTTTCAAGTGTAAAACCAAACCTTTTAAGAAATCTTGACAGGAGTCCACTCACGTCTACTTTTAACTAATGAGCTCACAATCTGGGAGAAGCCTAATGAGTATTCCATGTTGTCTGTCAGCTGCAGCATGCATCAGTTATGAGAACACTAATCTAAAAAGGAAACACAATATGGTGTCCCACAGAGACCCCGCTTTAAATGGAGTAATCGCTGCTGCGGTTCCACATTGTTCAGATACAATACGACAGATTTCCCAAGAAATATTGAGCCTCGACCTGAAACATGCAAACGCAGCGACACCCACACACAAGTGATCAAAGAGATACATGGAAATGAATGACAACAGCTCTAAAGTAAGTCTAAAATGCATTTGGCATTGGGCACAAATGTATGACTGTAGCTACAAGCTGGCACTACTGACATGAGATGGCATAAGATATATTTTAGGCATGTGTCACTGTATGTGTGTGGAAGAGGATTCAAGGTAAGAAGACATGTCAGAGATGAAAATATGCTGAAGATCGCTGCCATGCAGATATACAGCTACTTTATTTAATTATACAGCACATAAACAACCACTGTTTGTGGGGCTTTACAAAATAAGAACAATGTTTCCACTCTTAGCAATATGATAATAGAAACATAACATTTATAACCATAATTAAAGGCATACATAAGCTCTCTAATTTGTTTAGTTTGCTCTCCTCTATAATATATAAGGTCTAAGGTTTTCCCATTTTGCTTTACCTGCAAAATATAAAATGGATCTAGTCATCATTTCAGCCACAGTGTGACAGGTGAAAATGTGCAATGTACAAACACAGTTAATGTTTATGATACAATGGCTCTCATATACCCCTTACAAAAAGATTTAATTTCACAGATATGTAATTCATAGTATATAAACCTTTATTTTGAAGAAAGAAATTGGGAGTAATTTGGTTTTGTTCTATTTTCTTCCTTCTTTTAATGATTGCGTGAGATACTAGTATGCATCTTTACAGCACATTATAACATGTCATTACTCTGCTTTTGTACTGTGTCGTTAAAGTAGGTATTAAAAAAATGCAGCTGAACCTGCTGATAAAAAAATATCCGGTTGTTGCAGTTGGTTTGGTTGCAGACAAAAGGTGTAACCCAAACTGATGTCAAAGAACAAAGGGATCGCGGGGGAACAGGAAGAGATGCAGGTCAGATTATATCCACCAGAGACATGCAGGTCAGTCCAGGTCAGTGGAACTGAAGGCATGGAGGAAGTAGTGTTATGTTGTATCACTGCTTCTGAGTTGAACATGGCAGACATAAGCATTTGTGATCTCCAGCTTTAACTTTCTCTTTGCAACCAAATGTTAAAAATGGTTGAGCTGAGGAATTTCCAGCCTTATTTACCTTTCAAACATTCTGGTATTTCTTCGATAAGACCCCTCCTCGACTGTCTCAGTGATGTTCAGTCATGGATGGCTCTAAACTTTTTGAATTTAAATGGGGGAGGGGGAGGGGCATGATATTCACCCTGAAAGGACAGTTTTCACTGGCTCTGGCTCTGCCTCTGCGATGTCTCATTTTAAGAGGTTAAGTTATCCTGAACTATCTCTGCAGTTATGCTGCTATAGGCTTTGACTGCTGGAGGACAAACTGACCACTTTTCCACTGCTATTTTCTTCTTCTACTATTCTCCCATTTGCATTACTTGCTGTTAACTTCATGTTTTCTCTCAGATTTTTCTCTCTCCATAGATGCTACACAGGGTTTGGTGTTCTGCTTGGCTTTGATAACTTCCTGGATGGGGGCATCAACTGAGATAGTGATGCCATCAACTAAATGTTCTCCCTCCCCTGTTTTAACTTTTTACTTTTCATTAACATAGAAAGTACTCCTACATCAGTTTTTTTTTTTGTTTCTTTTTTGTGTATCTGCTCTGATGTCTCAAAGCCCCAGTCAGTCGTGGAAGATGGCCGCTCGTACGGAGCCGGGTTCTAGTTCTGCTGGAGGTTTCTTGCTGTTAAAGGGGAAGTTTTTCTTTCTACTGTTCCTACATACATGCTCAGTATGAGCGACTGATGTAATCCTGTCACTACATGCTCCTCCAGGAGAGGTGGGTGCTGCAGGTCGGTGACTTGATACGATCTGCTGGGTTTCCTTAGAAAAATTTTTTTAATTCTGTTTCTTTATATATATATTTTATATTCTTTGTGTGAGTCTGTTTTTCTGTTATTGCTTGCCACTGCCACTTTGCTGCTGTTGCACAGAAATTTCCCCAATGTGAGACAATAAAGGCTATTTCTATTTCTAAAAACTGATACTGCCCTTAGTTTTGATAGTCATGTAGATAAGGTAGTGAAATCCTTTTATCATTACCTCAGACAATTGTCAAAGGCAAAGCCTTTTCTTTCCAGGCATGACTTGGAAACAGTCATTCATGCTTTTATAACCTCATGCTTGGATTACTTCAACTCCCTTTTATGAGGGGTCGACCAGGACACTCTTTCACGCCTGCAATTTGTACAAAATGCTGCGGTCTGATTTATAACTGGCAAAATTAAATATAAGCTGTTACTCCAGTGCTGGCTTCCATTACAATTTAAATTCAAACTTAAAATTCTTGGGGGTTTTTTTTGTATTTTTTTAAATGTCTAAATAGTTTGGCGTCGATCTGTTTCACCTCTACTTCCCCCCTTGTTCACTCTGGTCAGCTAAGCAGCTTTTGCTGTCAGTCCCTGAACCATGGCTGAAACTTAGAAGAGGCAGATTCCTTCTCAGTTGTGGCTCAGAAGCTTTTGAATGATGTTCCTTTTCACATTAGGCAATCTACTTCAGTGTTGGTCTTTAAATTTAGGCTGAAAACTAATTTTTATTTGCTGGCTTTTAACTCAATGAGTTGTGACACTATCCCTGTGTAATTTATTGTTCTTATTGTGTTTTTATGTTTTTGCTGTACAGCACTTTGGTTGGCCATGTGTTGTTTTTAAAGTGCTAAATAAATGAAGTATAGTATGGAATTTTAAAAAATCTATGGTTCAAGATATTTGAATCTTTTTTTCTATTAAATGACACTAACAGAGTTAGATACATAAAAAAAAAAAAAAAAAAAAAAAAAAAAAAAAAAAAAAAAAAAACATGGCAAAAAGTTGGTTTTGAACATTGTCCAGAACATCCAAAACATAAAGTAAACTGGATGTATGGTCTTGTTTCTAGAAGGTGTTACAGCTCTCACCCAAAATGCCTCTGCAGTAAAACACACAAAAAAGTCTACACTCAAAAAAAATGAATCATTGACTGAACTTTTTTTTTTCTTTTCAACAGGTTCTGAACAATTGCATTTTGTTAGCTGAAAGCAAAAAAGATATGGTAATCTGTTATCTTTACTAGAATAAATCAATTTAACCCAACAAAAACCTTTTTTATGTGTTAATTGGAAATAAAATGTTAACATACTGTTTACAACTGCCCTGGTTCACTTTTTTGAGTATAGTTGTGTTCCATCTACGCACTTATGTGGTAAAATTCAAAAGTCTTAAGTTATCTCTAAATATTTTGAATCTTGTGTCCAAGAAAACAATCTTTCTTAAATTCTGTCAAAGTGGTCATTGTCAATAGTTCAGCAGGTTTTATGACAATCTCACAAAGCATTTCCTTGGATAAGGTTTGGAGAAGCTTTGTAAGATACAATGATACTCAGTTCTGTGGGTACAGTATTCCAAGTATGAACCACCCTATTGGAGAAAGCTGACTGCACAAAGGAACAGCTCCTCTATGGGATCTTTGTCACACCTAGTTACACTGCTTATGGACAAATTAAAATTTCAGCTTAATGAAAGTGATCAATTGACTGCTTTTATCCTGAAATGGCAGCTGTCGTTTTTTTTTTTTTTTTTTTTTTTGGTTGGCTCTAGGCAAAAACAGAGATTGCCACAGAATGTAGATTTGCAGTATTAGTGGGTCATCTGCAACTGTCATAAATACATGTTTTACATGTCACTGAAAAGCCTGTTGGATGGAGTCCCACTGCAGGAGATGCTCACACCTCTTACAGACGTCAGTCCCAAGATGCTGGAGCTGCTGTCATACTGTTTCCTATCTTATTGTCCATGCTGGAGAAAAACACATTACGTGGGTCTAAATGTGAGGAAACGTAGAGTCCTGAATCATTTTTAAAGTACATGTGTTGCTTTGATGTGCTTCCATTGTCAATAGTGTTTATAGAGTGGGATCAAGGGTGTATATTTCACTTGTCAACTGCAACCCGGCCGGATATTTTACTGGTCTGTTGCCTTGCTGACTTGTTTTATTTCATCTTTAAGTATCAGCTTACCAACTGGGAATGAAGGTTTAATGTTCCATGATTTGATCTTTAATCTTGGGTTGTTTTTGAGATATTTGAGTTGCAGTTGCGTTGTAGCAGTGTGCACATATGAGGTGCGTGAGATCTAATGCAGACATGTCCAAAAAATCCTTGGCAACTTGGCTTTTTTGGTGTTCAAATTATGAATGCATCAAATGTATCCAATGCATAGCAAAGTGATGCAGGAGCAATATTTTCTTACAGCATCATGTCTCCCTATACCCGAAGATGAAAGGCTGATACACAGTTGTTTGAAAGGGGTATAAAGGTTAGAGATTATGTTAGAAGCAGTCATAGCACAGTTCAGTTGACTAATATCATACAGCTCTACTATATTGTATTTATTCTCAGAAGTCAAAGGTGTTTGCTTTTATGTGGAGAAAAGAGCAGTTCTTAATGGTTACAGCTCAAATTAATATTGTATGACTAAACATGTAATGAAATCCATTTGTGTATATTTTAATTTTACAAGTTTGTACAAGAGATCCTTATTCAGATTCAGATGAATCAAGTTTCTGTTTTCAGAATGCCATGGCGTATTTACAGCAGAGTATTGAAGCCACTGAAGATCAGAGAAAAAACAAACAATGTGATCATGGAGGAGAAAGATTTGAACTTTCTAGCTTGATTTAATGTATTCACAAGAAAAAAAATATTTTCTGAGGTAAAAAAAAATTGTACATTTGCAAGACAAATTTTTTTTTACATTTTTCATAAAATAAAGAATAAATGTACAATATTAAAACAAAGATACCATCTGACGTATAAAGCCAGAATACACATAAAACTCATAGGTTTACTGAGATCATAAAGTTAGACATGTGGGACGAAAAATGGCAGATGTTCTCTAACACTGAAGAGGTAAATTTATGAGACCTGTGTCTAAAATAAATCTGGAACACATGCCTGAGATAGAGAGGCAGAAGCTGCAACACGGCTGTATCAAGTCTGCACCAGGGAGCTTTTTGTCCCCTTTTTTTAAACAAATTTCTGATTTTTGCCATAGAACATCCTAGCTTTAATATTGTAAATTTATACCTTCAGTCATGGAAAATTGACTGTTTTTGTCTTGCAATTTTATGACTCTTTGACAGTGGAGAAGTCCAAGTTTTTTTTTTTAAATATATGTGAAATTTATCAAGAAATTTTTAGTTAATTTGGTGAATATTTACTCCTCCTTGGCAACATTTTTTTCTTTCATCTAATGGCCCTAATACTCCATCAAGCAAATGTTCTTATTCACCTTTCCTTCAGAAAACCTGGAAAACCCCTGATCAAGACAACCAAAGAAAAGCACCTAACATTTAAAAAAATCATCTCATTATTTTAGGTCCACTTTCAGACACACATTTGCCTTCAACTCCAGCTGAAGCCCTCAGCATTCTTCAAACTTAACAGCTTTGAGATTTACAAACTGACAGGGACAGTGTTGGCATGTTGTGCACGCTTTCTATTCAAATGATATCTGGTGTGAGACAAGTTAAGAGCAGGGATCCAGATAACTGTTAGAGTAAATGGCTCTTTTCCAACAGCTGTTACGTGAGCCTCCTGCACACAAAACCGGAAGAGCTTAGGCAGCGGTGGGAGGCTTCTTACTTTCCCATCCAGCTCAGAAAAACACCTGATTGGACGGCTGAGCTGCCGTTCAAGCAGAAACTGTACTGGTGTCCTTACATGACCTCTTATACAGAGCATGTTAAGAGGAGGATTGACATGAGTACCATGGAAACCACAGCCCGGTCAGACTGTAGAACCAAAAGAGGCCATAACAAAGTTCAATATATCTAATATGAGAGTCAGTTTGAGCAGAAATAGTTAAAAGCAGGGTCTGATGTTATTATGAAGAGCAGACATGCCAAGCCACTGATGACATGTGAATAATAAGCTGGCACTGAAGTTCCCAAATGTGCGCCACATGGAGCCGATTATTGAGTGCAGCTGTTTTACATCAACAAACTTGTCTTTCATTAAGTAAAGAAGACAGAGCAGAAGTACCTATGAAACGAAAATGGATGAATGTATAATAACAAAAAAAAAGATCCATATTATACCAGTCTAGTCTTTCTAACCTCATTTATAGATCAATTATACATTCAGGGTAATTAGTGGTTTAATGTGATGTGAAAAGACACCTGAGCATGCAGACTGTAAAAGACATGGATTTAAGCACAAACACTTTGGTTACTGAGCATGTCTTGATGTAATAACATTATCCTATGATGTATTATTAGTAGCTCTAGACCCTGATCCGCAGCAGATGCCACCAGGTCTGACAAACTAATTTTAGGTCAATAAATCTAAAGCATAATTTGCAACACAGCTACATAGCATACCCTATTCAGATACACCCATGGCAAAAAGAAAGGTTCTACAGATTTTGTGTATGTGTTGGGTTTTGATTTAAAAGATGATTTGAATCTGTGGTATGTAGTTTTGAATATTTCATGTAAAAAAGTTTTAAAGACTTTTAGAAAGCCTTTACAAAGATGAAAACTATATCGAGACCAATGTATAAGAGTATAAGAGTGCAAGCCAGGATCCCATTCAGGAAGGAGACAGGTTCCCAGATATGAAATCTTTGTGGTATGATTTGTCCGTATCAACCCTTGAATAAAAGTTGGAACACCTTGTAAAGGTGCTGGCTGAAGCTAATAAGGGAGTGCCATTATCTACAGTGAAACAAATCTTGCACCAACATGGACTGAAAGGCTACTAAGAGAGGAAGAAGCCATTATCAAAAGAAACATAAAAAGTCTGATTAGTTTTTTTAAATACACACAGGGACAAAAACCTTCATTTTGGTGACTTGTTCTGTGCATGTATGCACACAAGCCTGAGTAAAGCATTCCAACTGTGAAATACAGGGGGTGGCAGTATCATGCTGTGTGGAGCCGAGTCCCATAAAATCTCAGTCCCATTATAAATTGTTGGGAGAGCTAAAAGAAAAAAAAAAAGAAAAAAAAAGGAGTGTGTGAGCAAGGAAGCTTACAAAACTGATATATTTAAGCCAGTTCTATCAGGGGGAATGGGACAAAATTCCAGGAAACTATTGTGAGAAGCTTGTGGAAAGATAACCAGAACATCTGACCTAAGTCGTACAGTTCAAAGGATGTTTCTATGAAATAATAAGGTATTGATAGTAAGCTTTTAAATTTGATGAAATTTTTAAAAAAATCTCTCATTTATTATTCTGGAATTTAGTAAATGGAAATAATTTTAGTAATTGTAACTGACCTAAAGCAGGATACATCTAAGCTGATTTAATGTGAGATAGTTCAAAAAAATCCTGTTATGTACCTTTTTATACAGTGAATGTAAACATTCGGCTTTTGCTGCATTTGTTGAGTGGATTTGAAGATATGAACATTGTGGCTTTTGGAAGAGAAGAAACTTAAAAAGAGTGAATATTTGTCCTTTTGAGTCGAACTGTATTTGGACAATGGAAGGCCCAGGTGGCCAATAGATGTTCTAAACAGATGGTCTCTATTGAAATACAGCAGGGGAGTTTAGGTTCAGCACTGTAATATAAAAGCTACCTAAAAGTAAACTGTCTGCCATAGATAAAAGTGATACAAGTTTGTCCACAATCACAGCATTTTATCTGATTTGTTGTCTGCAGAATGCTAACCAGAGCTCTGTGGTGAAGACCTATGAGCCATTTAGTCATTTAATGAACTACAGCCGGCTGAAAAGTTGTGTTCCCTGGGGAGCACTGTGCCAAAAGTAATTAGGCATGGGTCTGGATTGCACCCCATCTGCAGATGCCTACTCTCTTTCCTTTCATATTCTCCATGCCAAGTCCACGTTTTGGTTGCTTTTCAGAGGAAAAAGGAGAAGAAAGAGGAAGAAATAGTTGGAAAAGAGGAGGAGCAGAACGTCCCCTCACGTCCTAACTTACACCTCTCACTGCTGACACATCACTTTCCGTCCCTCTCCTTGTTACTTACTCTCTCGGCTCCTCCCTTTATCTCTCTGTCTGTGTCTGACTTTTTCTTTGTCCTTCCTCTCCCCCCCACCTCGCTGTATCCGTTTCACTGTCCTCTATCTCCCTTCACTTTGCAAAATCCTTCTCGCACTATTTTCATCCTTTGCTTTGCTTCGCCTTTCCTCTCGTTTTTTTCCACCTCAGCAGCAGCTGTGCAGAGGTCAAATGAGGTAACAACTCACAAGTTGACATCACTACGCTGTACGCTTTGCTTTCAGAGTTTGCATGGTTGCAGTTATTTGGCTGAAACAAATGTGGTTTTAATACTATAATTACACAGATGGGAGCTCTGTGCAGGGCCTCACCTGACTACCACGCCGTCTCTCATCGCCATATATTTCACATCTTCCATGAGCTATCTGCCTGGCAGCCTTGAAGCTAGAACAACGGCATGTCTGATTTAATAACCCCAGACACATAATCTGGTTTCAAGTCTCGGCAATGAAAATGTGTAAATATCATTAAATTAGGGCATGATTTCATTGAGAATTACTGCAAATCCTCCAGTGGTCAGTAGATCACCCAAAGCGCTGGAAGGAAACACATTTCTCCCCTTCTCACAAGCACTAGGGTTTTCAATGTGTTTTGCATTCAAACACTCATCTAAATGAGTTAGGCCAAGGCCTCAGGCAACAGGCGCAACATGAAAAGCACATTATGACTGTGGCTGATATTTTTCCCAAGCTAAATATAACTTAAGCGCTGTTCCCTACTGATTTTTTTTCCCCTTTTTCATTATGCCTGTGCAAAACAGGTCACACTCCCAAAATTAAAAGCTTGTATCTGGTTATTTTAGGAATAATTTAGGAGAAAAATCAATCTGATGGTCTTTCTGCAGAACCTCTCTTAAAAAATCTGAACAACCGCTTAAGTATTCACTTCATTAATTTGAAGAATTTAAAGGAAAAGGACAGGCCCAAGGCTGTATAAGGCATAAAGCAGAGTTTTATTTGTGGCCCGTAGATTTGGAAGTCAGGGGAGTGAGGCCAAGTTTATTAGCTGCTCACATACATTGGACAAAAGACTTTTAACAGTTGATGTAATAGCAGACAATGGCAGTGTGCATGAAGCTCAAACAAAGGCAGCAGAAATGAATAAATTAACATTAAAAAAGTAATATTCAAATTCAAGAATACTTTATTTATCCCAAACGGAAATTAAATTATATATATATATAAAAGCAAAGTCTGCTTATATTTCAGGCCAACACATAAATAAAAACATAATGCTACTTATAGCTGCAGTATGTAACTTTTATAAAAAAATATGGTTTTACCACATTTATTAAAATTATCATTACGTCGTGACCATATAAAACAGATAATCTCTGAAAAAAATCAAGCTCCTCTGCCTTCTCCCAGTGCTCCCAGTACTAACTGCAGAAATACGCCACTCAGTCAGAAACAACCAATCAGAGCCAGGAGGAGGGTCTTAGCGCTGTCAATCACCCTCATGTACGAGCTGCTCACACAGTCTGCCTTGCTCTGTTTTCCTGTAACGGTAAGTTGTTTCTCCACCATTAGCAGTAATAGGGTTACTGACTCCTGGCTCTGATTGGTTGTTTTAGGTCTGGAGCGGTGCATTTCTTTAGATGGCAATAGTAGCTCAGGGAGGAGGTGGAGGAGCTCGATGTTTTCACAGATTATCTGTCTTATACTATACTGTCACAACATGGTGACATTGTAAAAGTTACATACTGCAGCTTTAAAGAGATTTTCCTAAACACATCCAACTGTCTTAATAAATACTAATAAATTATTATTCTATAGTTTTCCATATTTTGTAGAGTTGCTGCAAACCAGGATAGCTTATTTTGTTTTGTTTTGTCTTTACAAAGAACGTTTGTTTTACAAGCTTTTTGTCTTATTTCTAGATTTGCGCCACTCATGGTGGCAACATGATGGAGCAGCTCTATTGAGTTAATTCTGATTGGCTCTTTTTCGGGACTATTGTTTATAAATTTTGGGTTGAAGTGTTGATTTATTGGACAATTACTCTCTTTGATTCTGGGTGTGCTGTGGAGCTGGAAGGATTTTTACTTTTACTTTTTTATTTTCAGACAGTTGTTATGAGTGTAACCATGGCAACGAAGTGGGTTGTTTCATGACTGAGATCAGCTGATTAGTATCCCCAAAGCTCAAATAATACCTGAACTATGACCCCCAAATCCCAAAGGAGTTGAAATAGAGGCTTAATGGATGCAGAGCAGGACGAAAGAGCAGAGAGAAGAGGAAGTTCAAATCATCTTACTCCAATGTCTCTCTTCCACCGCTCTCCAACCTTATAACCAGAAAGGAGATTGAAAGAGGAGTGGCAAAAGCAAATGAGGTGGATTAGCAGTGCTGGTATTTTTTAATCAATTTAAACTGAAACATTCAATAATTACAACATTAAACTGTCAAAAAAGCAGTGGCATTGCTTTCTTGGTTTGTTTTTTAGTTTTAATTCTCTCAATAAACCAAAACCAAACATAAAAAGGCCCAATCCAGTGACATTTTCTAATAAGATTTACCTTCCACAGCTCTTTTGAAGAACACTTTGCAGCTTCCACACGTCACCACACCATAGTGACACCCGGATGCTTCGTCTCCACAGACCAGGCACACTTTGGCCGTTGAGGAAGGTTGTCTGAGTGCTGAGCTGAAAGGAAACACACAAAAAAAAAAAATAAAAATAAAAAAAAAAAAAATAAAAATAAAAAAGTTTTTAGAGTATAAATTAACAAAGGATTTGATTAAAGTCATCAACGAGTTCCGGCCTGACTGTTGCCTTCTTAACTGATGCACATGACGAAATTCATTTTTTACAGTTCAAACGGCAGCAGCAGCACAATGTGGCAGGCCATAAAAATGTCTCCCAACAGAGAGACAAAGAGAGACAGAAGGGGGCTTTGCGATCTTCTGATTTATAGTGCCACTGGGCTTAGAGAGATGACACTGACAGAATTATAGGGTAGATTTTTTAAATTCAATAGGCAGAAAAACACAGAATAGGACGTCAAACCTAAGGCAAACCACTGATCCCCCTTTTCAGAATAAAATGTGTGAATTACTGGAAAAAGTGTTGTAAAATGGACAAAAAAATAAAGATCATGCAAAGAGGAAACATCATTAAAGATCAAAGATTGTACTGTATTGTATGTAATATGGTGTGATTGCTCTACTTTCTCAGCCACAATCAACAGCCGAGGTGAATGAACTGATGAATATGTTGAATATTTTCCTGATCCAAAGCATTGTTTACTTTAAAAACATTTATTCTTTTCACCGACTGCATTTACACAGCATCTAAAGCTGAAGATTTACAGCTTGTTCTTCCCCATGCAGCGTCAAGTGGGGAACTTTGTAAAGATTTCTTCCTAATAAGGCAAACTTCTAGATGGTGAAAAAATGTCAAATGTCTTAACTTTATTTTTTTATTTAAAAAAATATAAATGGTAAATGGGGGAGGGGAAGTATTCACTCCGGAAAGACAGTTCTCCATGACTCTGCCTCTCTCATGCCTCATTCTAAGGAGTTAGGTTATCTCGAACTATCTCTGTAGTTATGCTGCTATTGGCTTAGGCTGCTGGAGGACAAACTGACCACTTTTCCTCAGTCTGATACTTTCTTCTTCTACTACTCTACAATTTGCATTACTTGCCGTTATTTCAACTGCACTCTTTATGTTTTCTCTTAGTTTTTTTTTTTTTTCCCATTGAAGCTACATCTGGTCTGATGTTCTGTGGTACATTCCTGGGGGAGGGCATCGACTGAAATAATGCTGCCAACAATTTAACGCTCTCCTTCTCCTGCTATTAACTTTTGACTTTTCATTAACATAGAAAATAATCCTACATCAGTTATTCTGTTTCTTTTTTGTGTATCTGCCCTGTCTTCTCAAACCCCCAGTTGGTTATGGCAGATGGCCGCTTGTAGTGAGCCGGGTTCTGGTTCTGCTGGAGATTTCTTCCTGTTAAAGGGGAGTTTATCCTCTCCACTGTCGCTCCATGCATGCTCAGTATGAGAGATTGCTGTAAACAACACAACGCAAGCGATTGTCTACTGTTGCTGCATGCTCATCCAGGAGTGAATGCTGCAAGTCAATGACTCGATGCAATCTGCTGGGTTTCCTTAGAAAACTTTTTAACTAATTTGAATAATAAACTGATCTTAAGACAGTTTGATAACTAGGATTAACTGGCATGTATGAACTGAAATGACTTTTTTTGTAAAGAGCGTCAAGGCGACATATTTTATGAATTGGTGCCATAGAAATAAACTGAACCGAATTGAATTTAACTGTGTGGGATCCTAAGGTGCTCCCGTGCTGGAAAGGATGTCTGGGTCAGCTCCATGGTCTCCTTCCAGTGGGTTGTGCCCAAACCACCTCAACTGAAAGAAAATCTCATGATCTGGCTCTAGAATCACTTAGTACTCGCCAAAGATGCTCTCTTTAGGGTCCCATTATGTCTCAATATGTCTATGTCACCTTCCCCAGTACAATCCTAACACATACGCCTATGAAAACAACACATCCTGGGCCTGGTACTGGGACCACTTACTTGAACATTGTCAGGAACCAGCTAGGCACTAGGAGATCCTTCTCCCACCTCATGGACTATGTCTAAAAATTGTTGACAACAAAGCCACAACAGTGCGTAGCTATTCTGCCAAAGCTGTCACTATACACTATCCCAATCTCTGCCAAGGACCCAGATATCCAGCTGCTATGATAATACACCACCACAACTTTACTGTGCTTTACTTTAAAGGCCCCCACGTACTTGGCCCCCACGTACTTGTACTTCACTCCGCGGCGGTCCGTGTGTACTTGAGACGGACTCAAAGTGGACGTCCGCCAGACATGTCTGTGCAAAGGTAAATTTTTACAACCACGTACGTGTAGTCGGTGTTGCACAGTAAACTGCTCAGCGGGAAACAGTGTTCACATCCAAATGGTTTGTATGTGACACTGAGCTGATAAGGCTGAGAGTCAGTGCAAACAGTTGCGAGGACACGCAGCAGCTAGATTGCCACTCTGTGCCACACTAACAGGTGTGGGGTGGCTGCCCTGGTGAAGAAGAAACAGGGTTAGGCCCCTAACTAGATCATCAAACTTGCTAGTATCCATTCGGATTGTGGGAAATGAAGGAATTCGTCACAAGAAACGTATGCAATCGGTACGCTTGACTATGAAATCTTAACAATCCACAGACAGTGTGTGCAGAGTCCGCGCTACTCACAGAATATGCACAGTACGCCTGAGTATGTGGGAGCCTTCTTCATTTCTGAAGACATCATAATATGTTTCAGAAGCTCATCCAGGTCTTTGCGGTATGGTCTGTGTGAAAAGCCCTGAGAACCTAAATATGTACCATTCATTCAATGTAAATCGCTTTCTCTGAACAACTTGATGGTGGTTTAAAATGTAAAAAATAGCTTTTGCATAAGTTGACATGACATTTTTGAGTCCAGAGGTTTTTAGGATGGTTGAGGTCTACTCTACTTTAGAACTGGCCTTCAGGAAGAACCAGTATAACCTGACAGCATTATGAGCTGCTATAATACCTATATCCAATACATGTATATGCTTCAGCATTAAAGGTGCTTTTACAGATAACGGCATATCCATCCATGGGCACTAATGCACCCCTAAAGCACCCCCTATATATCATTCTATTTCACCCATTCCAAGAGGATGTCAAAACCATAATTTTCAAAAACAAATTCACATTTTTAATCATCGGACCATGGGACAGTGTTTTCCACTTGGCCTCAGTCCAACATTAAAAAGCTCATAACCAGGGAATCATTTTCTGGATCTTTTTCAGATATAAAAGTTTCAAGGTAACTTTGTGGATGCAGTAATTATCTATGATCACAGGATATGGTCTTCAAAAGTGTTCCTGAAAGCAAGCAGTGATTTACACACAAAAAAGGACTGTTTTCTAAAGCAGCACTGCCTGAAGGTAGAAAAACATCTACAATCCACTGGTGATTTAGAGCTTCTTCCTCTGCATACAGAAGCTTCTCTGGAAGCTTGAAATATTTTATTGACATAATGTGCCAGAGAGTCCAAACAGTTTTTGGATTTAGTACTTTTAGCTAATTTTGTATTTCCATATTTATTGTTTGCTTACATCCATGCATATTTTCAAAAATATTCATCCATGGTCACCTGCTTACTCAAGACGAGGTTGCAGAAGAAATAGTGCTTAAAGGGAAACTGAAACATATCAGTGTCCAATGCTAGTAGGACATACTTGGAAAACCTCTAAAGGGAGGCATCCAGAAACATATCAGGTCTTTGAACCACTTCAACTGATTCCATCCAATGCAGGGGGAGTACTAGATTTACCTTAGGCTGCCCCTATGAAGGTAGATCATGTAAGTCTCTTTTGTCTGGGATCTTCCTTTTTAAGGTCATGATTCATATAACTCATGACTATAGGTGAGGGCCAAAATGCAGATGGACTGGTAAACTAAGAAATTCCTTTTCTGTTTATGCTCTTTCTTCAAGCTGATAGATCAAAACAGACAGTGCTGATATTACTGCAGGCAAGGCCCCAATTCATCTCTTTATCACCTTCTGAACCCTACAATCAGCCATAAACAAGACAAGATACTTCAACTCCTCTCGAGATAGAGAAAAACTCTCGAACCTGAGTGAGAAGTTCACTTTTTCCCCTTTGACAACTTTGTAATCAGACTAAGAGTAAATGACTCTCATCCAGGCTGCTTTGCATTTAACACGAAACACTCCAGTGCAAGCAAAAGGTAATGGTTTAAAGATACCCATATGACCACATCAGCTACAATAATCAAATATGGAACCCTGTTGTTCTCAAACCATACATCCTCCTCTCCATGACAAAATCCTGTTCATGAAAACCATGAACAGCACTGCTAACAAGAGGCTGCCCAGGAGGAGACCAACCCAGGCTGAGAACAAGCTTGACTTAAAAGCATTCCGGGTTCCACAATATACCTCGAGGAACACGCTCAAAAACATTTCTCAGATTCATGAGACACATGTGGACTTGACAACCAAACTCATCTGCTGCCCTCAACAACTTCACAAGGGCACAGATCTGGTCTACATCTCCACTGCCAGGACAAAAACCATCCTGTTCAACAATCTGTTGAAGCCTCCTCTCAATTGCTACTTGTGAATGGAATGCAGTGATTTCTCTCACAATCACATTTTAGTCAAAAATGTAATGGTTTTTATTGAGGAGCTACGAGCTTTGTGCATTAATTGTTTGTTATAAACATAAAGTTATAGATTAATCCTAGGTAAAGCATTTTCCATCGAGCTGACACACAAAACACACAAACATGTGGATGGGTACAAGGAGAGAACACTTTGTATCAAAACATCAAAAGTGGCCTCAGCTTCTCCCTCTTTTCTGTGCTAATTACCTCTCTTCCATCCCAATCAATAACATGCAAGGTGATTGTCTGGTTAAAATTCTCCATACAGCCTCCATCAAACCAGCTGCTTGGCTCTCTCTCCCCATCCTCTCTCTGTCTCCGCTCCCTGCACGCACATTTCCTCCAGGGGACGAGCTGGAAAGGTGTACCGCAGCAGCACACTCAGATACAATCACGACCACTGATCTAATTCCCTCTTGTCCGTCTACACACACATTCAATTTGTTAGGACGCTTAGAGGAGTCTCTGGTGAGGTGTTTGTCTGACTTGATCTTTCTGGCACAGGGCCTCGTGGTTTCACCTAAGGTGAATGTTTGTGTGTGCAAATTCAGTCCATGTCAAGATGTGTTTTTCAGCATGTTAATGCACTGGATACTTCTCTGTACTTTGGCCTTTTCACATCAACACAAAGTGGTGTTAGGAAGGAGACAACACAAGCCAAGAGAAGCAGCCCTGGAAAGATTTTCAGCCAACAACAACATGAGCAGCAAAAAAAGAGGTCCGTTTAAAGTCTGCCTACAATATTAAGTCACTGGTCAACCCCTTTAATAGTGCCGCGCATTAAAACCTCATCGCATGCCGCATGCCTGTTTCCTGGTCAACCAGCAAGGTGACTTCCCCTCCCTCAGAGAAGTATATAGGTCATTCGCTTTCTGCTTATGAAACCGGAGCAGACAGGCAAGGCTGCAATGACTGTGCACCAGGAACAGCTGCCAAAAAGCAACCAAACTAAAGTGAGCAAACAATCCCAAAATAGTTATTTTGTTTTTGCAAAATGAAGCACAAATTATTGAAAAAAAATGACAGGAATATGTTTTCACTCTGAGTACAACAAGATCCCATAAACAAGATCTCACAATATTAAAAAGTCACCATATTTCTCATCAAAGGTGGTGAAGCGCTATCCAAACTGGTACCACTTTGTCTGGAGGAAGTAAGTGAATTCCATTATCATGAGAACACCACGACTGGCTAACAGTTAGTTGCTAACACAGCTAAAATTAGCATCAGACCTTCCTATCGGCATTAAAACTAGAGCTTTTTAGAAAAGTTTATGAAAAGGTTCTCTAAAATACAATATTTGATCATAAAATCTTCCCTATACTTGTGAAGAACTGAAACTTAAAATAGTACTAAAATATCATCTTTTACTCTTGTTAACCTAATGTTATGTATTGCCTCATACCATAAACTGGGTGCATCATATAATGGCTACACATTTCTGCTTTCAGCTCACAAATCTAGCTCACACAATAATAGAATTATAACAATAACTCAACACTTAAAAAAAAAAGTACTAAGATCTTTTTTTAACTAATAGAGAAAAATTTTTGAAAAGTCAAAACACATTTTAAAGAATGCACTTAACTCAGGTTGTCTTTACCCATTATAGTACATTTCTGTTTTGATGCTTATCTCAATCTAAGTCATCCTTACGCCAAAAAACATGACTGCAGTTGTTTTCATGTTTCTGCTATCAATGCCGCAAGCTGAAACCTGGACATATTGTATGACTGGTGGAGAATGCTTCCACCACAAGCATGCAAGACCATGGAGAAACCTTTAATTTTTCAAAGTTTATTTTAAAGTGAGTTAGAAAAGCATGTGTTTTATCAATAATAGGCTTTTGCAAGAACACAGGTGTGTGTGCACTTGTGTGTGCCAAGGTATACACACACAGATAGCTCTAGCAACCAGGGACGAAGTTGGTATTTTTTCTTAGTTAAATAATCCATCATGGACTCCACGGGCCCAGATTAACCTCAGCACGTTTCTTCTCTTATAAGGTCTTATTTTGAAGCTAGAGGAATCGTTGGTTTGAGTTTGAAAAACAGGAACTTTTTATACCTTTAAAAATTTACCAAAAATAGATTTAATCATATGATACCATCACATGAAAAAACAGATATTCAGAGAGGAATCTGTGCATATAGACTACATTTTAAAAATAGTTTTAATGTCTCTTAGGTGAGCCCCCATTCCAATTAAAAATGCTTGCTGTAATGTGACTGGGTTTTATGAAGAAATCCAGCAAGTGAATTTAAAGCTTCTAAGACCTACAAAGAACATGATTATCATATTTCTGTATCACAGAGCCTCCCTAATGAAAGAAAAACAAAACAAAAACAATTTTATTTCAGTTTAATTTTAAAAATCAAGGAATAATTTAGATAAAATGCACTTACAAAGAATTTAAGTTTTAAAATTATGCTTTAAAAGTGCCACTGAGAAGTATAAAAAATAAGCTTGAATCTCAAAGCTGTACTGGGACTTTACCTGGAATTGTTTGTTTTGATCAGATGAGATTAAAAGAAAAGAAATCTTTTATTCCAGTGACGTAGGACAACGTTATACCAGCATCACCTACCGAAGCATTTGAAATTGTAGCATTCAAAATTTGATCATTCATTAATTTAAGCCCTTATACACCATGTATAGCTACCACACTTGTGCACCACTGCCACAGAATCAGCATAACTGTCACCCGGATATGCTGAGTACTTCAAACTGAAAGTGAAACTGACAGCTTGACCTAGTTTTGATTACTTATATAAATAAATAACCTGATCAATTGAAGCTAGTCATGGAGTATTGAAATTGTATTCCCAGACAAGAGAAATATGAAAAGAAATTGTAAGGAGATAGTGTCGTCATGGCAAGAGAAATATTCCCAGTCCTGACCCAGTAGAAGACCAATTTGATCCCAATACACATATGATAATTAGAAAGCAAGCGCATTAAATACACAAATACCTCAAACAGGACTTTATGTTTCACATCCTTTTCCTTTAGATTTCCATAAAATGTTTTTAAACATGGCAGCATACATGGTGCAATAAGAAAGTGTATGTAAGGGTGTTTAGTCTGCATTAAACAAACCTGGCAATTACAATCGTATGCAGACTAAAACAACCTTACCAAGGCCGTTTGGAGGAGGTTGTCTCAGTACAGTTCCAAACAAAATCTAAAGCAGTTTGTTTATGGCGTGAAAGTGATCCGAACTCAAGGTATATGCTGAAAGCTTGAGCCATGCACCTTCCAGTAGCCAGGTTTGCGTTGCATTGCTGGATATGGTAGCATAAGCAAACTAATAAACAATGGCAGCACATCTTTTTGTAATGCATAAATCCCTATGCAACTTTCAAGATATTTTTTCAAAATCATTAGGCATACATCTCAGAACTGTCCCTGAAATACTACTCAGAAACACAGTTATTATGTGATTAAATTCTCTGTTTTCTACTAGCTTGGAACAAAGCATCTGCTTCCTGTATTTACATTTGGTTCTCCTGCTCCGGACACATCTGTTTAAAAAGAAACCGACCCTCCAGAAAAAAGTCACAGGTTAACAAACTCATGAACTGATTCATATCAAAGTAAACAAACTATAGAAGTAAAAATGCCCAAAGGGGCTTTAGACTAAACTTTTCAATAAACATAAACAAAAGGTGGGCCTGGTGTGAAAGACAGGATGAATTTGTGGAAAACCACCAGTGTTAAGCAAGGTGGAGGATCTGTGATACTGTGGGCGTGTTTCTCCTGGAATCCTTGAGAGAACATATTGTCAGGAACACAAAAGTGGTTTACTCGACAAAGTCAACCTTCTTCCATGGCTTCCTCAGTTCACAGACTTATTTTTTTTTACAAGAAACCTGTGGCGTGAGCTCAAGAAAAGAAAGCACAAGAGAAAACCCAGGACCCTGGACAATCTAGAGATTGTGAAAAGATGAATGGTCCCTTTCTCTATGTCTGAAAAGGTATAGGAGAAGACTAAGTGGTGTCCTATTAGCTAAGGAAGACACTGACAGCAGGGGTACCAATACTTGTAACTTTGTGGAAAAACAATAACGTTTTAAGATGTGTTTTTTTTCCCCTCTACTGACTAAATGTATTCAAATTAAAAGTTGCATTTTTCCAAAGTCAATGCGGCTGCCATCAAAGATTAATTTATTTTAAGGCTTTTTACACATCTTTAGTGGGGGTGCCAAAAAAATGCAGTATATAAGTTCTTTGCAGCAAGTATTTATTGAAACAACTCCCTCCAAAATCTGTATTGAAATTTTGTTATTTTGTTATTCTTAGAGGAGATTTTACTGCACAACGGAAAACACTACACTATCTGTATACAGAGTTACTGGGATTTGGTGCCTATGTCCAATTCAATTCAATTCAAAAATACTTAATTCAAAAATAAATGTTGTTGCAACTCCAAAATCCAAAATTTCTTGAAAGAGTTGTTGTAGATGGCTGTGGAAAAGAAGGATCTCCTGTAGTTGTTAGTATTACAGCGGATTTGTAGTGGGTGAAAACAATCTGCTGCTTTATGACTGATGACTGGTGGTCTGATGAAGGGAATGGTCAAGGCAGTCTGTAATGTTCTTTTTTTTATTGTTCTTTTTGAAGAATCCTTCTTTGCACAATCAAAGAGCAATCCCCAGAACAGAACCAGCCTTCTTTATCAGCTTGTTGAGCTTTTTTAAGTCACTGGCTCTTCCTCAAGATGACGGCTGCACTTCTCAAGGAGAACAGCCTGCAGTGTCTTTAGGTAAGGGGTGGGGCAACTCCTGTACAGGATGCCTGTCCATCACAAGGCAACACAGAGACACACAAGACAAACAGACATGCACACACTCCTAAGGGCAATTGAGAGTAAGTAATGTACCTGTAGAGAGGCCTCAGGGGTGTCTTGTCCTCCAGACTCCTCAATACATAAAGCAATGAGAGAAAAAGGTGAAGATGACTGTGATGAATGTGCCTTACTTTGGGAAGTTTGAGTGTAAATCAGTTAAATAAAGGAAATGGATCATTGATCAATATTTTTGAACTATATCTGCTCGAAGATATTTGCTTGATGATCCCTATGATTTTGATGCATTATTTTCCTGATGATTTGGGTGATTTTCATGGGTATTTGCTTGATGATTTTGCTCACTGATTTTGCTGTATACTTGATTGATGAACTGCCTTGCTGCTGAAATGTGCTATACAAATAAACTTAACTGAACTTAGAGAACCTTTTCATGCATGAGGAAAACAGGCAAACTCCATGAGGAAAGAGCCCAGGCCGGCATTTGAACTTTCGGACTTTCTTGCTGCACTTATGCAGTGCTAACCGCTGCACCACAGTGCAACCCAAAACTAATAATATTTGTAAAATACCCAGCAGATAATATTCTGCGCTTTTGTTGCAGCCTGTTCTCAGAATAAATGTTTTGGTTTTTTTTCTGGACTGCTCTCTCTATTTCTGGGTATGTTCTAAGAGTCATTCACTGGGACTAACTACGCAGATCAAAGAGGCCTCAGTCTTTGCTCCTGTTGCTTTTTTCTCTCTCTCTCTCTTCACACAGAAAACCCCAGGGCAGCAGTTTCATTGTTTTCAGTGTCCTTTCATCTTTAGAGATAACACACAAAAGCTAACAACTGATTTAGTTACTGTTTATTTCCCATGAGGGTACAGATGAGTACACAAATGGCTGTTTATATTCACCCAAATTTACAAGCAGCTGTTTTAATCTCCCAACTCTTTTACACCAGCTTTTACTGCTTATCCGCTTAGGGGAAATATGAATGAATTCTCAAAAGAAAAAAGGAAATTTGTAAGGATGGAAAACTTTGGACAGATGTTTGGGCTTAAACTGCTCTCATGCCTTTCTACAAGTAATTCAGATGTCACACTGGGAGCATTCTTTAAATGGCTGAAATGTCTGCGCTCTCTTGCAGCAACAGAGGGAAAAGCAAATCAGAGCAAAAAGGATGATCATTAAAGCACCACTGGTAAAAATAAGTGAAAAGGCATTACATACATTCCTGTTTCATTGCAGTAGCATAATCTTGCACTGAAATACCCAACTTTGATTTGGGTTCATGTAATCAGTGATGGAAAACCATTTTACATGGAGGCAAGTGTGCTCCAACTATTGGTAACCCTGCTGTTAAAACCTCTGTACAACCCCTTTTTTGCCAACAGAAAAGCACTTAGTATTCTCCTTTAACATTTTCCTCAACATGCAGAGAAAATTTTTGACTATTCCTCTTTTCACAATTTATCTACATCATCCAGATTCCTAGGTCACCACTTAAGCTCTCTTCAGCTCACCATGCAAGCAAGCACAAGCATAAATATCCTGGTATTTCAAAGTTCATGGAGTCATGAGCCTTAACAAGGTTCCCAGGGCCTTTGGAAGAGAGACAGGCCCACAGCATCACATATCCTCCACCATGCTCAATCTGTTTCAGATCAGACCCTCAAAAAGCACAGATATTTACATTTGTGATTGTAGGACAGCAAAAAAGGTTTTCCTTGGCATTAGTCACAAAAAGCTGGTTCGTATGGTGTTTAATTGTTATTATATAGACCCAGGTACCCTACGATACAGTTCTCAGAAGAACCAATGGTCTTTGGAGACTTTCAAGTTTTTTCCAAATTTTAATTTTTTCCTCTGACTGTAGATATGAAGCGCCCTTAAGTGGGTATGACAGATAACTGAGATCTCTCAGAGCAAAAGTATCCAGTTTTGTACCCTCAGGTAGAGGCTTTTGCTACTCAAACCTTTCAAAAATCAGTACAAAATAGGTCTTCATAACAAAAGCAATTAAAGTAAAAGCAAACCTTTTTAGAAAAGATTTGCTTTAACTTTCATTGCTTTGTCCCTTTTTATCTGATAAACAGATCTAAACAGAAAAGAGATGTTTTAATTGACCATTTATTTATTATGCTTTTTTCCTGAAAACAAGCATTACAAGGTAGCATTGAAGCTGAGTTGCAGAGGCTTTTGTTGATATTCTTTTCATATTGTCTATCATTAAAGTTAAATACTTACATTTTTGTCTATTTAGATTCTGATTATATTTTAGATTTTTGTTCATGGGGCATTTCATAGTCCCAAACTGGGAAAATAAAAATGACAGTTCTACTTACTTTTATGCAGCCATTTTCAAATGCAAAAAGACCAAATGATAGCTGCCTTATACTTAAATGTGATGTTTGTCATGAAATTCTGGTGTGACAGCAGCATCAGACATAAAGATTCACACAAAAGTTCTTAAAGTGTTTAAACAATATATAAAAAACAAGATTAAAAATAACAACAACCAAAACAACAATAATAATAATAATAATAATAATAATAATGATAATAATAATAATAATAATAATAATAATATACTGTACAAGACCATAACACAAAATAAGAATATCAGACTCAAGACCCATGGAATCTAAAACTGAGTCATATTAGTTTTTCAAAAATATACATAATGTGCATGTGTACTGAACATTAAAAAAGACAATTTACAATCCAGAATATCAGTGCAGATGTGCAATAAGAGCAGAAACTTTATTTAAAAATGAGTAAGAACAGAAGATTGGCTGAAAGACATAGGTCCTTTTGTCAGGTCATATTTATTGCCAAAGAGTCCTGGATGACTAACTAAAGGTTCCTGGAAACTCTGATCAACTTAGTCAAAGTAAAGAATGAACAAAGAAATGCTTCAATGACATTTAATTTATAGGACTCGTTAAGAGGTGCTAATAAGTGTGTTACTGGTACATTTGTTGTTTCTTAATGCGTTCTTATTGCACACTGAATAAATGTATCCAAAATAAAGTGTAGAGTTTCCTAATTTTTTCAGTGTGAGCTCATGTTGCTGCAACAAAAGATTAATTTATTTTAAGGCTTTTTTTCACATATTTACCAGGGTTGCTGATCAGCAGGGAGGTCGCTGAATTTATTAGGATAATAGTGAATACATGTAGCAAAATGGCTATATGATGAATAAAACTAAGTCGTCATAGTTAAAAAAAGAACCCTGTGACCCAAATAAGTACATTAGCATGGCGGCGTCAGTAAACAAGCAGCTGAACTGTACAGAGAGATCCGTTGTCATGAAAAACAATGTCCTCATCATGCATGTAACACTGAATGACACACACACACACACATGCTTGGTTGCACATGTTCGGTGCTTTGTTTGCACTGCTGCAGAGCTAGCCACCCACTGTAAAGATAAGTGTGTGTGTGTGTGTGTGTGTGTGTGCGTGCGCGACTCTCTCACTGTAGAGGCTGTTATAGCTGGGATAGTTCAGATTAGGCGCCACAACCTCCCTGAACCAGCCCTTCATGAAAGAAAAGCATCCTTGACTCTGACAGGAAAACACACACAAACACACAACTTCTTCTCAGTCTGGTTTGCAATTTTTATGTAATACACACTCCTGGCACACTGAGAAACCTTATGCTAGACCATTTCAAAGAATGTTTATGTAACACACAACTTGGCATGTTGGAAAGGTAAAGGTAGATTAGTTTGAAAGAGGACAAAATGGCTTACATAACCATGAGCAGACAGTATAAACAGTAGGTTGACACCCACTCACTACCTCTCAAAGGGAGAGAGGTCTTATGGGTAGTGTAAGAGAGCCACAGGGGATTTATTTTTCCGAGCGAAGGTGACCCTGGCATTGGGCACTGTACCTGAGCATAGAGAAATATGAGATTTCCTCTTTACTTGGCTTGTTTTACACTTGTATTAGGGTTACAGTATAATCTCCACTGATATAAAACTATAACCTTAAGATGTTGCATGTCTTGTATTTTAAAATGTCTGTAATAAATGAAGCATTTTCTGTGCAAAACTTTTTCATTTCGCCTCCCACGCTTACACTTGCAAACTTTGAATGACCTTCCCTTATAATAGCCAATCAAGATTACCTTTCCCCTATAAATGTCCTGTTTTGACTGTAAACAAAGAAAGGAGACAAGTCTCAGAAATACACACGCACTCCTTTGAGGAGTTCATCCAAGCTCAGCATATGGGTTGATAGAAACTACAGTTTGATTCTGAACTACACAGTGTCCAGTTTGGTTCCAGTATGTCTGAACATAAACATCCACTGCCTGTCTTTACTGCTCTTTGTTGCCGTTCCACCTCTTTCTATGGAGCAGCTGCAGCTGAATTAAATAATTAAGGCCAGCAGGAGTACAACTCATCACTTTCTAACTAGCTGAGTCACTTGACCATTTTGACATAAATTATGTACTGTCATACAAAATGAATAAAATTAATCACCTGCGATATTTTGGCCGAGCTTTAAAACTGGCGAGCATAAATCTGTGGGAGACATGGCAGGATGTTATTATGGGGTGGGGAGGATCATCAGGGATGGACGCAACCTTAATTTGCGCCTGCCAAGGGCAGAGGAACTGATCACATCCAAACAGTGTAAATTTAGGCTCAAGACGCAACTGCGTGCCAAAAGCTTCATTCATACTTTCCATGCAGGAACTTAATTCTGACTTTATGTTAGTGGAAATAGCTCTGTACAGTAAAATTGAAGTATAAGGAGAACCATGTCTAACATGTCCTCTTTTAATCGCCCACTATTGTGTTGAACATTTTGGGTGCAGCTGTCAGAATTCTTTATGTATCCCTTGGTTCCTACAAATTAAATTACATTTCTAGACAGTGTGGATGAGTTCTAGAGTTTGCATGTTCTCCCTGTGCATGTATGGGTTCTTCTTTGAATACTCCAGCTTCCTCCCACAGTTCAACAAAATGACTGTTAGGTTAATACTCTAAATTGTCCTTAGGTATGAGTGTGTGTGCTTGGTTGTTTGTCCCCTGTGATGAACTGGTGACCTGTCCAGGGTGTACCCCGCCTTTACCCCTATGAGCGCTGGAGACAGGCACCAGCAACCCTGCAAGGATAAGTGGGTTTAAATCATGAATTGATTTTATAAACACCTTATTCTTGTTGGGAAAAAAAAACATAAGTTTCATTGGTTCATTTGACATCTAAATTAGACCCAGTTTGATAACTACAGATCCAGTTTAAAATCAAATTTTAGGGGTTTCCCTGTCAGAATTCAAATTTGGACAATGTTGGACAAAAACCTGAGTTGTGACATTCTGTTGATCTTTTAGTTATTCAGAAGTGAGTAAATATTGGTTGTTTTATAGTAAACATTATTCCTCTTTAAATTTGTTTCCAGCTTGTGTCAGTTTTTACATTTTTAATAAGAGTTTTTTTTTTTTAAATAAACACTAATACAGTTATAATTAATAAACTGGAATATGCTTTCTAATGAGGCTCATTTATGAGATTAAAAGTACCTTTTGGAAATAACCTTTAAGTAGGTGTGAGACATATTTTTCATTAACCCCATATTTCTTTATTAAAAATGTTTTCATTGGTCTGATGTAATATTCTAATCCTAAATGTCATGTTTTCAATAACTGCAAGCAGAAAATCATCATAATTAACAGAAATAAAGGCTTGAAAACATCAGTCCGTGTGTAATTAATATATATATATATATATATATATATATATATATATATATATATATATATATATATATATATATATATATAGTGATTCACTAAATGAACTGTTATTGTCATAAATGAACTTTTCAATGATATTATAATTTGTTGAATATGACTGTAGGTGCCCATCCATCCATTATCCATCAAGCTTATCCTTGCAGGATCGCGAGGGAGGCTGGTGTTTATCTCCAGTGATCATCGGGCGACAGGCGGGGTACACCCTGGACAGGTCGTCAGTCCATCACAGGGCAACACAGAGACAGACAGGACAAACAACCACGAACGCACGCACACACGCACACACGCACACCTAAGGAGAATTTGGAGAGACCAATTAACCTAACAGTCATGTTTTTGGACCGAGGAGGGAAGCTGGGGTACCCGGAAAGAACCCATGCATGCACAGGGAGAACCAACTGCACAAAATGTGCTGCCTGACTGTAGGCGCCCTATCAATACATACTCCCACAGGAGCTGTGGATCTCTAAAGCTCCTCCAGAGTTACTTTGAACCTCTTGGCTGCTTCTCAAATTAATGTAAATACATTTTGAAACCTGAAAATGAAAACCCCCAACAGTTTCCAGTTCAAACAATCTGGAATAAATCTACGCAGTATCGTTTTGACTGAGGCAAATATAAAAAAAAAAAAAAATAAAATAAAAAAAAAAACTGCTTCTAAGAAAAATTCCTCAAGTGTTCAATTTTCCTCTTTTAGAACTGAGTTTTCAAGATCATTTGATTTACTAAACAAAGCCAGCTGTAATACAACGTGGAACAAAGCTGACATGCTGAGAAATACTTAGTCAGGCATCAAGTTGCTTTCCAGACATGGGAAATCGAGAAACAATGCAAACAAGAGGCGGGTGATAAACACAACATATTTAACACATGAAAGAACATGAGATATCAGCTCAGTGGCCTAGATCACGTCCCCCATCTGAATCTAAGCTATGTGATCACAGAAAAAGCAAGCACAGTAGTTGGTTTTGATCTAACTAAATACACACAAGGAAATCTCCTTTCAACACCTTTGTGGATCATGTCCTAAAATGGACCACTTCAAAGTGACACTTCTTAAACTGGTTTTGTTACACAAGCAAATCCTTGGATTTTGGTAGCGTGGATGAACTTTAGGCCTGATCTCCCCCGCTGTTCATGTTTCAGCTGTGTTTACAGCTCACTTTGTTCCTTCCCACCAGCTTCACACAATACCTGGCACCATACAAAATTTGCCAAAAGGCAGATTTGGATGCCTTTGCATGCACAGGAACTGACCTCTAAACTGGGCTTAGAGGCCCTGGGGCAATTGAGAAAAACAAATCCCTTGATAGGGAGATTATCTTTAAGGGATCAGCCCTGACCTGAGCCACCTCCACACACCTCACACTCCTTACCTCTGTTCTCCGCTTTCAAACAACAGCCCACTAACACCTGACTGCCGCTTATCCTGACCTCACATGTGCGGGGAAGCATCGTCGGGTCAATAAGAGAATACACAGAAAGCTAAAAGTTGACATTCAAAATATTAAACCTCAATAAGTACATAAACTAAGTTTAAGTCCAAAGAAATAAAACATGCCAGGGAATATTTCATTCAAAAGATGACCTTTTCTTTTTGCCTGTGAATCAAAAAGGCCTCATTCTGAATGTAGGTTAATGTACACTGGCGCTAACACATGTTGCCAGCAACCCTACGCATTATCTGTCACATGTGATCATCTTCAACACCCATAAGTCATTTACAATTCCACAAAGGATGAAAACGGAAGATGAACGCTGGGTCCAGCACATGCAGAAGGCAGCTGCTGCGCACACGAACCAGAGAACGTTAAGGTATACTGCGAGGTGTGAAATTAGCTGTGCAGCTGTCAAGTAAAGCAGTTTATTATATGTGTACTTAACAGTGAAGTGGCTCAGAAAAGTCACTGGGTATGAAACCACAACCTCAAGATGGTTGCTGTAGGAGCCAAATCCAAGTCTCCACATGGCAAAAATCCAGAAGCTTTAACTCCAACATTCTCCATGTGCGCTCCAACAAATCACTCTCCAGTCACACTTTTCATAGTATTCTAGAGGTTCAGCCTCAGTTTTATGCACAACTCTATGCTCTGTAATACAACAAATTGTGAAATATACTGTTTAAATTTTCCAAAAAATTAAAAGCATTGATGATAAATTTGAATTTGTTTTCTAAATTTGCAACAATTCTTTGTAATTATTATTGCTATTTTAAGTCCACAGGAGGTTTACATTGACAAAAATTTCCACAGCAATTTAAAAATACAAAATAATGGTAAAAATCACAAATTCAAAAAAAAAAAAATCATCAAATATACATTACATAGATATCCAATCACACAGGGCTTGGACAAATAACACAAAGGTAATCTGTTGTTACACTGTAGAGAGCTAGACGAGCATCCCATTGATTCTTTTTTTTTATTATTTAAATCATAAAATTGATGACAAGAAATAATCTTTCTTCTTCCATTCTTAGGAGCAGGCAGAGCCCGGATTTGCTCTGCATGATTTTACTCAACCCACAAAAGTTTAATATGGCCATTCGACCTTTTGCATAGGAAAAATCAAAGATCTAAAACAGGTTTAAGGGGTAAAAATACACACATATTAGATATGACCACATACAGTTCACAGAGTCCACACAGTACACAAGTACAATTGCATGGTGTGTGTCCTTTGCATAGTAAACCAAGACTTTACCCACTAGAACTGCCTCTGGGTCAATTCTCTGCTTTGCAAATTCCTAGCCTCATTTCATACCCATCTAGTTTTCCTGGAAATAAGGCGTTTGCAATGAATTATGGAGATTAATATATCTAAAATAGGCCTGAATCTCAGGACCTAAACCAGACTGAAGGCATTTTTAAACATGGGTGCCACTTCTCATCGTCACTTCAGTAATCCTGTACCACATATGGTTGTTCTGTTTCTTTTTAAAAACAAGAAGGTAAAAATAACATCTGTCCTCATAACCTTGGTTCAGGTGAGTGCTGCCTCAGAGGTGTAGCTGACTTTTGATCTATATTTAATAGGCTAAAAGATTTGCAGTGATGCATGTGGATGCCCTTTTAGAGCCGGCCCCCGTGCTGCCTTTTTTTTTCTGGTGGTTACTCTGCTGCATTGTTGCTGAGTGCAGAAAAGCTGTGGCACTGTGGAGGAGTGAAAAGAAAAGATTGGGCAGAAATTCCCATATGACTCTAGATATATTCATGGGTGCATTAATATGGACAAATGAACAGCAATAATGTAAATTAAGTAAACTGTGTTAAAGGAGCAGTTTTATGTAAAATCAATTTTTTTTAGATTTACATCATGTTACAGTGTTATTCCCTCACCAAAAACATGCCTGCTGTGTTGCTTTGATTCTTTCATGCATGTTTAAGAAATCCTTTAATTTCCCATGGCAACCATTCAGCTGTGCAAAACACCTGGGTTGACCCAGCTCCGCCTTTGAGGTGCAGCTTCTCCTTGGAGCTGCAGTTTCTAAGCTTCTGAGGTTCTGCCTCACAGAGAACCTCTCTGCTACGACCTCCCCACTCAGCTCCTTCAGACAAGCCAGCAGCTTGTCTGAAGGTTTGCAATTAGCAAACACCTGGTGGAACTGTGCATCTGCCGAGCTCATTATACGAGCTACTTCTCAGTGCATCGCTGATAAAAACTTTGTTAAAGGGTTAATAGAGGAGCGCTGTTGTGATGACTTCCTGAAGGCAGAGAGTTGAAAAGAGCAGGACTTTCTTAAAGTGACAGAGGTCCAAATTCAAGGCATTAAATAATTAAGTTGTGGTGTAAAATGGCACTATGTAACTGGAAAACACATAATACTGCCCCTTTAAGATTTACAGACATCTGAAGACATCAAGAGCAAACTGTGACAGTAGCAAGTCTTTATACTCCATGAAACATCATAAATGTACATAGTTATCTGCACAATGACTCAACTCTGAAAAATAATTTCAGTTCTTACGTACTCATAGCATGATTTTGCCACTGCTTACTTATAGCATGATACTGCCATCACCATGTATCCCTGTGGGGATGGTATGTTCAGGATGATGTGCAGTGTTAGTTTTTCCGCTTTGCATGAAGGTCACATAGTTCAGTTTTGGTTTCAATTGAACAGAGCACCTTCTTGTGGCAAAGAGCATGTCTCTCAGCTAAAAAGTGGTCTCGCAACCAAGATCGGTCTCGAGTACTACAGCAGTGCTGTCTGCTGGACTGCATGATGCCCTCTGTTCACTAATGTTCTCCAACAAGCCTATTATGGATAACACACACTGGGAGCGCCATTGAGCCAATTAATGCATATCATGTAGCGCCTTTAAGCCACACTGAACTCTTCATGACGAAGTACTGCACGCTTCTGAACAGATCAGGTTCAAAAAGGAATTGCAGAATTACCATCCAGACGCTTTCTGGAGTGTGTTGAAAATAATATTTTTGACTCTGCCAATGTGTGGTGCCCTTGAACCCTTAACAGATCTCATCCTAAGAATGAATTACAAGCAGGTAGACTGTATTTAATATTAAGATGACTTATATAAGGCAAGTGGTTGGACTAGAGTTTAATTAGGGGAATGATAGTAGATGGGGGCCAGAATACAAATTCACATCACACTTTTCAGATTTTCATCTATCCATTGTCCATTCTAGGGTTGGGCAATATGGACTTAAAGCTTTATCACAATATTTTGTGGTACTATTGTGATAATGCTAAAAGTGACAATAAGGACTATTTATTACTTCTTTTTTAGGGGAACAGCAACGATAGCCCCACAAACACAAATACTTTGTTCATCCGGCACATAAGATTCCACTAACATAAATTTGTGGTTTTAACCTGACTTTGGGTACATTCACACAGCAGGTCTTGATGCTCAATGTTAATTTTTGCTGAAATCCAATTTTTTGTGTGTGGTCGTTCATACTACGAAACAAATGCGACCGCAATCAGACTTCTGTGTGAACAATTTACGACCTCAAAGCAATCCGCATGCACCGAAGTAGCAGCACACAGCAGCACACTGTTTACGAAAGTAATAATGGATACTTTGGTTGATGGATCGGTTTTTAAGTAATGGGAGCTGACAATATTGTCATAAGATCATAACAACATGAAGGGAGCTAATAACAAAAAGCACAACTAATAGCAATGGCCTTTTGTGGAGCATTGACTGCAACTTCTGTAGGAAAGTCTGTTTGGATGTGTAGTCAGAACCAGGAGTGGTGGGATTTTAATTTAATGGGTCTCGCTGACACAGACTTCTTTCAGAATTTTATAATTATAATTTTCAGCCATTGTTTACATCCGGGTGGAGAATTATGATGCACAACTCACATCCATGAAGTAAAAGTCCGATGAAATGTGACATGATCGTTCGGACTGCAGCCACTTTCAAAACTATCAGATATAGTACAACAAAAAGGAGTGGCACAAACTGGATTTTTGAGGGGGTAAAGAGATCAGAATTGGGCCGTTTAGACTGCCATGAAAAAAAAAAAAAAAAAAAAAAAAAAAAAAAAAAAAAAAAAAAAAAAAAAAAAAAAAAAAAAAAAATCGGATCTGGGTCACATTTGCCTGATGTGTGAACATAGCCAAAATGCTCAAAGGGTGTGTTCATGTACAAGGCACTGTACACGGACAGACAGAAGCAAACTGCAACCTTGAGTAATCTTTTATTTGATCATTTTTAACATCATGAACAAAAGAACTACCTGCAAGATGACTGACAGTAACTGATGGCCTCAGTCATTCCAATCATTTTTCTCCATGCTTGCAGTCAACGTGTGCCCAGCATGCAATTTAGGCACATATGAAATGTCTCCCACTGTGCAGCATTTCATTCACACTGCAGTTTTAGTGAAACATCACATCATAAGGCCTTTATAACCGAACTAAATATTCTGGAGGCATGACATATTTTTCTCATTTTCCATTTCAGAAAAATACTGTCGATACTGTTGGACTCTTCTTCCTAAAATACCCTGTTGCTCTTCCCCTGAGACAAAGTGCCATACACAATGTGTCGTTGTTTGAGATGTAAAGTATGAAAAAGATAGAAAATAAATGTAATATTAACCTTGATGGGAAAACACTAAGAATAACAGACAAGTCCCAACAGGAGAAAGAGCAGAGGTCTAAATTTATCATGGTTGAGAGAACATTAAAAATAACAGCATTACAACGTTGATTTAAAAAGAAAAATAAAATCCTCCTGCTAAAGTAGAGTTCCTAAAGTCTCCCCATAAGAAAGTAAGTTTAAAGGTGTTTAAATGAGTTGTTGTGAAGAGCAGTTTAGTCTCAAGTGACTTCTGAATAGACAGCTGTGGGGAATTACACAGTGAACAAAAGAAATCCCTCTGAAACGCCTCTTTTGTGCGGCAGAAAACCAGATTGCAGCTCTGCATTTTCAAACTATTCACTGTTCTGCTTCACGTGGTGAAACCCATCAGTGCTAATGAGTGGCTTTACAAAAAGAAATAGAGCGTAATAGCTTTTTCTGGGAAAAAAAAAAACCTGACAAAAGTTGAGGATGAATCGGAAAAGATGCCCGTCAGTCTTTTTTCAGTCCTATACTTCATATGCCTGATTATAACACCAAAGCTAGATCTTTGACAGCATGTAGGTTGGCTCCTCTTTATGTTATCTGCCCTCAGGATCCTTCTGTCCACAGATGCTTTATTTGAGAAAAAAAAAACTTTCAACAGGGCCATATTAAAGGGTGAGGTATGCCTATTTGATCAAAAAAAACCCAAAAAGCACCTTAAATTCAGAAGAAATGCTGAGATCTGCCAACACTCAGTATAGAGACTACAACAAAGAAAGTTTTCCAAACAATTAAACCTTCTCTATAGTGTTTACTTCACACATACATGATCATATATATATATATATATATATATATATATATATATATATATATATATATATATATATATATATATATATATATTAAAATACATGTGTGAATCTGCAAAAAGATTAATAAATCACCTTTATGTGAATTTTCAATTAACACATTTACAGGGAGCTTTTGCATGAATGACAACCTCAAGCCATTATAAGCCATATAAAGTTTTTCTCAACTGTTTTTCCCAAAGTTTTTCCATTCTTGGTGAAAAAGTTTATTGCAAGGAAAACAAGATAAGAATAATTGGCCCCTGTTAACAGGTTTTAAATTCAGACGATTTAAACAAATCCCAATAACTCTGGAACTGTCACTTTTTGATTTTAGTTATTATTCATCCTTATTAACTAATCCATCCATCCATCCATCCTCACTCTCCAGCTCATTTTGGGTGATCCTAAAAATTTGCAAGTACATGATTTGGGCAAGTTTGACAAGAGTTGAATTGTGATGGCTAGACAGCCAAATCTCAAAAGGTGTTCTTGGTCTGCAGCAGTTAGTATCTATCAAATATGATCCAAGGAATGAGCAGAGGTGATCTGACTACAAGGTTTTGACTTCTTAGACTGATCCATAGAGGTGGAAGCCCCACTTTGCAACTTAAAGAATTTTTAAAGGACTTGCATTCAATATCTTGGCCCCAGATACCGCAACATACCTTCATGGGTCTAGTTTAGTCTGTGCCTCAACTGGTCAGGGCGGTTTTGATAGCAAAACTGGAACCTGATGACAGACACTCACCCTTAACCCTGACGGAACAATTAAACCCTTTCCAGTTGAGACCCATGGCATCAGACTTAGCTAAGCTGACTCTCATCCCGGCTGATTTCACAAACGCTCCAGAGCACATGGAAGGTTAAAGCTTAAAGGTGTTTCCAGGACGTCACAAGAAAAACGTTTCCTCAAACTGATACGACCATGAACATCCTTGTATTGTGGGATCATGTTCAGCAAAAACCAGCAGTCACAAGACATATTCAGTAATCCAATTCATACCACACATCATGAGATCTTCTTTGTATTTTGGGAGAGATCTGATTCTACCTACAAAACCCCTCTCTTGAGGTCAACGGCTAACACTGGCACGCCTCTGAAAGGTCTCTACTCCAGCTGCTGCTTTCACAGTTCCTCCGTAAACAATCCTGCTTCCTCAGCTGTTTTTGTCAAAGCCTCCCTGCTTCTCTCTCCCCTCTGTTCCAAAAACAAACTGTGTGCATTATCCTTGTAATCTCTGCCTCCTGCTGAGAAACTTCCACAAATTTGAGTGGATTAAAACCATTTGTTGCACAAGGGGAAGTTTGCCACAGTGGAGTCGAATTGACCGGCTGCCTGATTTGACAAATAGCTTTGTTTTGAATACTCACATCATCTGCCATAAACTGTTTGAAAAATAAATCTATACTGGGCTGAACTGTCAATGATGCTTTGAATTTTAATACTTGGAAATAGGGGTGCACTGATTGCAGTTTTCTGGCTGATCACCGTTCTTAAAAAACCTGACCTCCCGATACTGATTTTGGCCAATAATTTATTTTTGTCTGAGAAGTCGCTAAATATAGCGGTAAAGTCGCCAGGTTGGCAACAGTGGGGTAACTATTGTTAAACGCGCATGTGCAGATGTGACCTGGTGGGTGGGTCTGTCAGTCAGCCCTATTTCATGGCAGAGCAAAAGGGTATAGTGGCTTTTCAGACCTTTTGCAGAGGTTGATAAGATCAGTTTCACATGTATGAATCGGCCGATAGCCGATCTCCCAAAATTAAGGGAATCGGGGCTGATTTATCAGATGGCTTATATTTACTACTTGGAAACATAGTACATTTACTTCAAGCCAACATATTTTAAATAAAATCTAGTGCAACTGTCTTTGAAGTCACGCATATTAAAGAAATGGTGTAGTGGTGTAGTATATGCAGCGATGGTTAAGGTAGCCAAAAAATTAAGTGAAGTAAGAATAAAAAAGTATTTTGGTAAAAGACTACTTAGATACTCTGTGCTTGGGTATTGGTAGTTTATCTGATTTAATTTGAGAAAAAAATGAAATTATATTTAAAAAATTATAAATGTAAATACCACATATTTTAAATAACATAAAAACTGAGTTAAAAAAAAACAACAAAAAACACATTATTGCAGAAATAACAAATTTGGGTAGAAGAAAGACACATTTCCAAATCTCAATTTTCCTCAACATAAAACATCTGAAACCAACACACACAGTAAGTTATCGATGTGTGTGTGTATGTGTTAAAACAAAAATACTTTCAGTGACAATATCTACTCTTTACCCGTATGTTTAGTTAACCTCCAAATGACACAGAAGCCTAGAAAATAACATTGGAACAACTGAGCTTGCGCAGAAACATAAAGTCATGTGTGCATTTTTGTGTTTGGTGGTTAAAACATTCATTCAATGAAATTACTTAAGGTAGGTAGAGCAGCCAAAAATTTTACTCAGTTATGAGTAGCGATCCTGCATAATGATATTACTCAAGTAGAAGTAAAAAGTAGGGCTGCACAATATATTGCAAATATATCATAATATCAGTGTGTGCAATATTCACATCACAAAGGACTGTTTGGAGAGCAGTAATTGTTGGCTAATATATTCCAAGTTTTATGAACCTGCATTTTTTACACTAATGTAATATTCAGCCAGTTGGGTAGTCATATGGCAGCAGATGTTCACACTGGACGCTAATGATGTTGCCCAAAATGCTAAAGGTCACAGAGTGATAGAAGGAGAGGAAAGAAAAAATAAGCATATATGGCAACTGATATTGCCATCAAAATAATGTACTCATATTATCTATCACCAGAGCGTGCAGCCCTAACTATAAGAATAACTGTCAAATACAGACAAAATTTGTACTTGTAACTTTCAAAAAAAAAGGTAAGGTCAGTGTAGGTTAATAGTCAACAAGAAGGCAGAAGTGCGTTTTGCTGTGTCGTTTTAAAAAATTTGTTTTTTCCTTTCATTCACAGTTAGTAACCACTTTGTGTTGATTTATCACATGGAATCTTAATATAATACACTGAGGTTTATAATTTTAGGGTGACTTAATGTAGGAAAATACAAGAATATTCACATTTGTGAAAAAAAATATACATGCATTCACCAAAACTCAGTTACTGGTCTCTTTCTGTATTCTTTTGTCCTTTGATTCCTTACCCGCAGTTTAAAAACCAAACCAAAAAAGAAGCAGAGTAAGGGTATAATGAAAGATTTTCACCTCATCTTCTGAAGCTGTGCTGCACACTGGGGAGCCTAGTCAAAGCAAATCTATCCTGGGAGACAGGGTAGTTGTAAATATAAACCTTCTCTGGTTTGTATTTGCAGTATTAGCAAACATTTAGTTGGTGTTTAGCCAGAGTAACAACAGAAGTAATTTTTTCTCATTCAGCTCCAACAAAATCAGCTGCTGCTGCTTGACAAACAAAAGGATGAGTGATACAAACTAATTCTTCTCGACTGGGAGGTTAATGTTAGATACACAACTTCAGTGAAAGTAAATTTAGCTTTACTTTCAATGTTTCCCTATATTTTTGTCCTTTTCTTTCTTCACAACAAAACAGTCACATACCACCTTAGAGTTTTGTCTCCCTTTCAATCGTTCACTCTCTCTCCAACCACCTTATTTTTCCTCTCTCACATCAGTTGTCCCATTCATTCTTTCTGGTTGTTAGTTTTTCCCCCACTTCTTTCTCTTTTTTTACTCCATCCTCTATATGCATGCAGAGGAAGTCTCTCTTTACACTCCACAGGGGCTCAAAGAGATCTGTGTTTACAGCAATAACCAGCAAATGAATGTAAGACAGGATCAATCTGAAAGGCTTGAACTAATCAAAGTGCTAGCTGTTACAGAAAGCCAGCAAACAACTTGCTTTTCCTGACCAGTGAGTTCAAGAATAAAATGAGGTGATATGTCAATAATTAGTCATTTGACATCAAAGAAATCCTGCTCCCTACAGTGCAGTGAATGTGGATGGATAGAAGCTGCAGGGCTTAAAACAAGCTGCACGGTGAACAGCAAAGTCTGTCGGTGGTGTTGGTAAAATAGGCTTGGGTATTAATGTCCAAATGTACATTTGTGTGGTAATCTAATGGACGTCTGTTTTCAGACGGTAGTGGCGGCCTACATTCAACAGCACCTTCCCTGAAAGGGAAAATAAACTGAGTGTGTATAACTAGGATAAAGGAGCAAGGTGCTAATAAAAGTTTTAAACTCCACAGTAGAGCAGTGACAGCGATTAATATGATTTTCCTCTAAATTAATCTTGGATTAATCGCTCTACATAGACATCCAGATAAAAGGAGTAAAACTGGGAACAGTTTGGAGACTGGAGATGTTACACAAAGGCTTTTGAATTCACCATTTTGGAATAAACTGTCCCAGGCCATGCCAGGTCAGGGAAGATTATCCCCCTTTTTGAACAACTCTTTAATAGCCGCTGTTACATTGCTGCGCTAAAAGCGGGCAATTGAGTGCATGCCAGTACAAACAGTGGCTGCACTGTTGCTTTAAGGGCTTTAGTATGGCTCCCTTCCCAACGAAGGGCCAGAGTTTTTGGCATGATGAATCCCCATGGGGCACTAAAAGCTAAAGGCTTGGGACAGTCTGGTCAGAGGGATTCTCAAGGTGAAAGGCAGTGTTAACCTGTAGGATGAGACGGGGATAAATCCTTAAGGGAGAGTTACTTAAGAGCAAGATTCAACAGGATGCCAATTTGCTCCTGTGACAACACAACAGTGACAAAGTTTATTACAGACCTCAGGAATAATGGTGAGCACATTTTTAAGAATGAAATGTCAGCAGGAACAAATTGTTTCATAAACCAAACAACTGAATAAAGTTTTAAGATGTAATTGTAAGAATCTACTAAAATAAATGGAGTTCAAGTTGCACATGGCAATAGGTCCATAGGTCATCAACATTGATGTGTTAGCTAGTTTGATACCAAATTTATAGAAGAATACGAGTCTCCCTTTAAATTGACAATAACTTTTAAGGCACCATACTCTGTAAAACCTGTAGGAACTCATTATTTATAAATATTCTGTTGCCTCACAGTTGAGCACGCCACTTTAATTTCAATAGCGTAGGAACAGATTATGCTATCCAATAAAACCTTCATGCTTCCCCTCATAATGCATTTGATGCTTTAGCATACCCAGTTTGGTCACCAACAAAGCCATGCTCCCGAAGATTTTTTAGACATGTTGCAAAATTCTGCTGCATGGACGCTGCAGACCTCACATAGCATATGTGCACCACTGCTACAGAGTCAAGCTAACTGTGACTCAGTGATCTCTGCAATGAACCAATGATAACATTGTTTAATCCCATGCTAGGGTTATGCAGATGTTTCCCTCACCTTAGGATGCTGCGTGCTTAAAACAGGTGATATCGCATACTGTCTGATTAATTCAGCTAACAACTGTCTGATCTCCTGAGGGTGCTCATAAAGCATTGAAAGTTCATCCCTGGATGGTCAGCTGATCCTTGAAGATAAAAAAAAATAATCATCAAGACAGTGGCATCACGGAATAGTAATGTACCAGGTTATGATGCAACAGAACACTATGAATTCCACAAGACTGATCCCAGTATACAAGCATTATTTAGAAAATCTAGTGCACAATACAAAACAATATCCAATTCACACTCAAATATAATAATGAGAGCTTTGAATCTTCAAATTTTATAATCCGCTACCTACCAGGTAAACAGAGTTTCAGTCAAGTAAATAAAAAGATCAACAAAAAGCTACCATTAGGACACTTAATGTATTTAGTCTCGGAAAAACCTAAATACCTCCTCCCAACGTCAACAGGATTTATAAGGAAAAGAGTGGCAGCCAGGTGCTGCTATTTAAATCCACTTGATTAACTGATCAACAGCAAGTGTGACCACTTGTCTAAAGCTGGAATTTTATTTGGCGCTCTGGGGAATACAAGAGTGTGCTAACAAAAAGCCAGTGAGCAAAGACATCAGCAATGATCCTCAAGAAGCAACTATTTCTGCTTATCAATTTGGGAGGGGTAATAAGAACATTACTGAACTGTTTAGAGTCCATAATTCTACAGAGAGAAGGGTGATTAAAAGGATCTAAAATTCAGAGTCAGCATGTTCTATGTTAGAGATGAAAACAGACAAAGCAAGTCTGGATTGTTTGAAAGGCGAACAGGAAAAAAAATCACCCTGTTTCCAAAAAGAATACAGCAGCATGACTGGGACTTGCACAGTTTCCTCCGAACAAACCACAAGACTTCTGGCCCAGTGTCATTTGGACATATGAGGCAAACTGAAGATGTTTAGCTATACTGCACAGGACTATGCCTGGTGAAAATACAACAACACAAAAGCATAGATGGTTTTTGTGTTGTGGAAGGCTGATGATTTAGGATTTTTGTGCCTCCACATAACCTGAGTACCTTGGAATCAATAAGCTAACCATGAACTCCTCTGTATAACAAAGTATTTCAGAGTCAAATGTAAGGATGTCTCTCTGACAGCTGAAGCTTTGTCCAAACTGGATCATCAGCAGTACTGTCTTCCCACACACAGCTGAATATCTACAACAGAATGGCTGAAAAAGAAAAGAATCAAGGTGCTGCAATGGCCCAGTCAAAGTAAATAGCTCAACCTGCATGAAATGCTGTGGTGGGACGAGAGCTGTGCAGAAACAAATGTTTGCAATTCTCACTGAACTGACAGAAGATAAAGAACGAAGACTCCTCCACAAGGATGAGAGACTGATAAATCATTCAGAAAGAAATACTTTAAGTTAATGCTTTTTAAAGTGGATCTACGAAGTATTTAATCATGGGGTGTACTTTCTTTTTTATAATAAAAAGAGATTATATGATTGTCTTCTGCCTTTCTACGTGTAAGAGCTACAGAGAATGCTGAAATACATTTGTAAAGTTCTGAAGAAACAGAACTTTTAGGCGTACTATACAGATCCATACTTGTCTTTCCACCTGAGCTCAAACAGAGTTTTTGTTGAACTGCATGTTGCTTTTTCCAGGTCAGGTGAGTAAACAGTAAAGTGTGGGCCACATCCAAAGTTTACCACAGAAACCTGCTTCTCCAACTCTGAACTTCTGGAATACAAAAGTTGAGCTTGTACCCGTCTGTCAGCCAGGAGCGAGAAGGGCATCGATTAAAACGTCACATCGGAACTGACATGCAGCCCATCTTTGTGCACCGACATCCTGCTTCACTGTCTCTGAGCACGCAGTCACTGAGACCCTCTGATTGCTTTATTTCTTCTTTATTCACATACTCTTTGGTTTTACCCCCCCCCCCCTCAGTCTTTTTCACTCTCTCTAAAACCCCTTATACCATCCTACGGATTTAAGAGCTTAAATGTCAGTCTTATGATATCAGTGCCACTCAGATTAAGCGCCTTAAATACGATGTAAATGTAGAAATGTGGGCCAATGAGTGGGCAGCATTGAATCCAATTAGCCATAATGAAGGCGTCCTCAAAGAACCTAAAAAGAAATAGTATCTAATCATTTTTCTTAGACTTATTGACTAATGCACCCCAGTTAGGAAGCTGAAAATACTCTCATTTCTTAAATATTTTTCATTTGTGAGCCAGACACGTGTGAACATCTACTTAAAACCTAAAAACATCACAATGAAAGCAACATTTTCTTTAAACACGGTAAAAAACCTGACCTAACCAATATTGAAGAAATGTGTGGTAGCATTAGGAGTATTTCTAAAATGACAACAAGATTTCTTTGTCCTGACAATGAAGTGATAACATGCGGTTTCACAGCATTCACAACTACCAGGAATTTCATTTGTCCACAGTGTTTAGCTTTGCTCTGCCCGTCAGTCATGGCTTTCATAACTTAACCTAGAGCTGTGAGGAAACATCACCCATGAGGAACGCTTATCTGCAAACATTTTATTTCGAAAGTGGCTTTACAACAAAAGGGAAAGGATCAAGCCCGACATTCTTATAGTGAGATATAGTCAAACTCAGTTCTACAGGAAGACATTAACAGTGTACTGAACCAAATAGGGGTGTAACACTGCATCCTGCTCACAAGAAAAGAATGAGAATTTTAGGAATAGTTTTAAAAAAAAAATAAAAGTTCCCTTTTTTTGTTTATTTTAAAACAGAATAAATCTTTTACAAATCCCAAATTATGTCTGAAGAAATCTAATTGCAGAACAAGAGCTGCACTAAGTTCCAAGGCAGATTTCTAAATTCTAATTTTTGTAAGGGTTTGACCTGCTGATACTGATTTTAGCTGATTTCAATATCTTTTAAAACTACAAAATACACTTCCTAGTATTCCTGTCTTCAAAGGGCATTAATTATTCATATTAAGACCAGAGGTAATGTCACACCATGTGTGAAAGTAGTCACTTTAAAAGGTTTTTCTAATAAAAAACCACTTAATCATTACCCAGTTAAGATATTGAGCTGTCTTTAGCATCTTATATTAGAAATTCACATTAGTGTGGCTATCATGACAGGCTGTAAACTTTGATTTATTCCCTAGAGAATTTATTCCCCCTAGAGTTCCAAAATTTGCCAAATACTGCATTTTTAATAACAGAGAGAGGCTGAAAGCTGAAAATTATCCAAAAAGGTCCAAACTAAGCAATTTTGCTCGAATATCTTCAGCCTTCCTGGTATCAAATGAAATCTTGCTTTCTCTTATAGTTGCAGTCTGAATAAACAGCAGAACTGCCTCTGTAGAAAACAGAGTTTTCTTTTAACTTTTGTGTTCCCTTTAAAAGGGGATAATTATGCAAAATCAACTTTTTTGAGCTTTGTATCATGGTGTAATATTATCTCCTCATCAAAAACATACTTGGAATGTTGCTTTGATTCTTTCATGCATGTTTAAGAAATCCTTGAATTTCCCATGGCAGCCATTTGGGAGTACCTAAAGGCTTGCTCCTACAATGCGCCACCTATTTACCAAAGCTCCACCTTGGAGCTGCAGTCTCCATCCACATCGCTCCTCTCTGCATCTCCCACACAGCTCCACCAGATGAGCGCCAGCAGAAATTATCAAACACTAGGTGGAACTGTGTGTCTGCTGAGCTTCATACAAACTACTTCTCAGTCCAATGCTCGTAAATAGCATCAAAGAGAAGCATTGCTGTGATGACGTGCTGAAGGGCGAGTGTGGAAAGGGCAGAAGGTTCTTAAAGAGACAGAGGCCAATTTCAAGGCATCAGATATGGCCATGACGTGAAGTCAAATTTCTTTCAAATCATTTTTGATATAAACAGTATTTTCATAACTGAAGGTAACATAGTTACTTGATCGTGCTATAAAATGGCACTATGTGTCTGGAAAATACATAATACCACACCATTAAGCTAGTTTGAAAAGTCTCACTAACACTAAAAAAATTGCTAACTTTGAGTCTCCTGTCCTCAGTAACAGTTTCCACACCGATGAGTGTTGTGTTTAGGGTTACCAGTTTGCACTTAGGAAGAAAAAAGTCACATTTTTGGGTTTCTGACCAGAAAATAACCAACCAGGACTACCTATCTAAACATCATGATTTCAGTCACCACAGGGGCACCGTTAATGGAAAAATCTGAAGGTAATCAGTCATCACAGTTCACACACCTGACCACTTGATGTAGACGTGCAGAAAACTTTACACACAGTACATCGGGGAGGTAACTAAACCACTCAATTAAAAAAAAACCCATCAGAGTGTCATCTCCGACCTGAACTCTGAACTAAATGTGCTGAAGAGTTATGGACGGGGCACTCTGGAGGACGTCTGGTGCAGGAGCACATGCTTCAGTACACAGAGCGGATTGATCTTCCAGATCAACATCAAAACCTTGAGACATTTATTTACGTTGATTCTTTGTTCAGCTTGTTGAATATTAATTAAACCAAATGAAAATTAAATGCAATTGTCATTATCATTTTAAAAAATGATGGGTAAAAATAAATTATCACAGAATTTTTTTTGATACCGCTAGTCAAAATGACGGACAACGAAAAAGTCTAGCGTGACCTGCCCTCAAGTCAGCAGGTGATTTTTGGATGGACTTATGGATGATCAAATGCAGTATTGATCCAGATGAAAGTGGTGAAAGTGTAAGTGCATTGGTTAATTAGGCCAAACTAAATTAGACAACTCTGCTTTTTGACATTTTTTTTCTTTAAAGTGTTTACCCCCCACAATTTAGAATTGATAATTTTATCCAAATAAATTAATAAAGTCCCTTCAATTCAAATTTTCCTCAATGGTGTCCACAAGATATTCCTGCCAGAACAAATTACCTTATCTTCAGTGTTCCACAGTATCTGTTGAAGAGAGAGAATCTCTCAGTGTGTATACTGTCTGTCAATGGGAAGCTAAATTTTTTTGGAAAATCAAATATTTGTAGGCTGCATTGATTTTGGAAGAGTTCTCTACACTCTTGTGTGAGCTCAGTCTTCCTGCCAAGTTTGTCTGCTCTGTCTGCATACTCTTCCTTTCCAAACTGAGGAGTCACTTACGCTGAGCAAAAATCTGCTGTACGTGTCCTCTTTTCCCTGTCTTCCTCTGCAGTGAAATTAGTTGAAGTAACACTGATTGAAAAAATGTGCATCAATCCATCTTTTGAACAATTAGCATCCTTTCTGTAATTTGTAAGACTGGGTGTCTGTTTTAGGAAGTTGAAAAGGTAAAATAGAAGGAGTCAGTGATGGCTTCTTCTGAGTTGCTGGAAAACAGACTGTTACATTTAATTGGAACCTTTTTTTTTTTTTAAGTCACTAGCAACCAGGAAATCGAAGAAGACAACAGGAAGGACAGGAGACTTTGTCTGCCTTACATCCCCTTGTCCCTTCAGGCATCTATTATGGAGGGTATTTCCTCCTTCTGTTTAAAATAAACACTATACAGTCCATGCTTTAATAGTTTCTCTATTGGTACACCACAAGAGCAAACCAGCAAATCATTCAGAAAATCTAAACCGACCAATTAAAGCAACTGTGATCGTTTGTATTTCTAGACACTACACAGAGCTTCCTTCTCCTCAAACAGAGCTTTCACAATTATAGAGCACAGTTCATTTGCAGGCTAAAGTCATTTTTATGTAATTAAAAAGGTAAGGATGAGTTCAGAGAACTGTGGGTTTGTGTGTGAGGATTAATAAATGAAATGTAGAGAACAAAGAACAACAGAATGAATACGATGAGGGATTAAATAAATATGCCTTTTAACTCCTCCTGATGGTTTCTCTGATTGCTGCTCTCTCATTATAATCCATCCCACTTTAGTTTTCCAAGCCTTTTTCCTGTTAAATGAGTACACTTTTCTAGATACTCCAGAAGAAAACATAATCCCAAACCCTTTTTAGCTGATTGTGGTCTTAAAATATATATTAAATGAATACACTAAGTGGAAAACATGTATGTCTCTGTCAGACTCTTGAAGTAGCATCATTGTTCACTTTCATAAAAATACCATCAACAAATGCTTGTTCAGTAAATGGATCAATCCAGTCAAACAGTTTTAGTCCTGATTCTGATCCTATTGTTAAAGCACGTCGGATATGATGCAGCATAAAGAAATAACAAAGCAAGTCCATGGATCGTTTACAGAAATATATTTACGACTATACATTTCAAATTTTATCTGGGTGCTACGAAGCTGAACAATCCTGTGAAATCAGGGCTGAATCTGGACATTTTGTCCAACAATACAAGTTAGTTTAGACAAGTGGTGGGTGTTAACTCTGTAAGGTTCAAGGTTAATTCACAGTCTGAACTTTCAACAAAAAAAATTCACCCACTGTTCAGTGATGGATAATATAGATGTTCCAATGTCCCATGAAAGGATGAAGCAAGACAGAATTTCACCTATTGTCTCACAGAGATGAGGTATGCAGGCTGTGTGCTGATAACAAGAGGCCTCCGGGACATCACAAAGGCTGAAATTCCTTGCAGACAGATGTTATGTGGTCTTTACATTGATATGGTATCTGTGTGGTTTGCTGAGAGCCCTTTAGCCCAGATTATGGTCTCCAAGACCTCCAGAACTGTTGAAACAACAATTGTAGTAAAGTGGAAATCTCAGTGTGAAGGCAATCATAGGTCTGAAACATTCTTAATTTTTTTTCCAAAGACGTCTTTCGCTGGTGCTTTTCCAATCATCCTACCTTAAAGCTACTCCCATGAACACCACATGAGGGTTCTGAGGGTGGTTGTAGCGATTTCTACACCTTAAAAGGAGAAAGCCAGCAGGCAGACGTGCCTCTGTAAGGTAAAATGGGTTCTGGAACGTCAACGGCCTCAGGGGTGCCGCCTCCTCCAGACTCTTCAATATATAAAACAATGAGAGAAAAAGGTGGAGATGATTGTGTTGAATGTGCCTTAATTTGGGAAGTTTAAGTGTAATTCAGTGAAATAAAGTAAGTGGATCATTGATCAATAATTTTGAACTGTATTTGCTTGAAGATATTTGCTAGACGATCCCTATGATTTTGATGCATTGATATTTTCCTGATGATTTTAATGATTTTCATGTGTATTTGATTGATGATTTTGCTTGATGATTTTGGTGTATACTTGATTGATGTTTTTATGATGTGAAGCACTTTGAACTGCCTTGCTGCTGAAATGTGCTGTACAAATAAACTTAACCACATCTGCACTAAGGTTTCCTAGGAATCTGGAAAATTTCCCCTCTACGTTCAGTTTCTGCCTGGTTGTGGAGGAAGAAACATCATCAGTGTTTTAATCAGCTTACCAGAAGCATGAGAGAAGAAAAGTTAGGGGTATTTTTTATAGAGTGCTGTGCACTGCCGTTCAGCACAACAGTTTTAAACTAGTGCATCTGCGTGAGTGCAGTTATAATAGATTTTGCAAAAAGTCCAAAATCTGCTTTTAATGGAACATTATGAGTTGATATTAGGTTATAAAGTTTTATTTATTTCTCATGCTGTAAAATTACTTTATAAACTTTATGACCTGATTCATATTTTTTTCTACCCCTCACCCTACTTTTAGCTGAATAAAATTATCTTTGACAGTCAGACAAACACAATCTGTATTTAAACACAACCTAAAAACTGTCAACTTCCTTTGGTCTCCATGCAACCTGCCTTTGGGGCAATCTGGAGGTGTGGGCACTTCTCCTCTCACCTCAACAGAAACCAATCTCTATGTGCAAGCATCCTCGGAATGACGTAGTATCTGTTTGTGTGGTTAACAGTTACACCACCAAGAGCATTCAGATTACCTTGAACGTTGCCGGTCTGTAGGATCAGGGGTATAGCCTTTGCATGGAGTTGCATGTTCAGTTCTGAATTAAATTCTCCAATGACTGAGCAACACTGTTGTGCAGGTGTCTCATGCTCTGTATGAATGGTTTGCCCAGTGGGACACTTATAAAATGCTAGAAATAAGGGGTTCAATCTCATGTATTTACCTTCAGTTTTCATATTCTGAGTAAACTTTCACTTTTGGACAATATCTGGTACAATTCTAAATCATACTTTGGATGTTTCAGAAGTTAAATACAGTGGACTGCTGGTATTCGCAAAGATTAGGGACCACAACCATCCGCAAACAGCTAAAATCCGCAAATACTTGAGACCCCCTCTAAAAATGCTTATAACTGCCATTTTTATAGTTCACACAACAAATGTACCTTAATATGCATTAACATGCATAGTGAAACCATCTTGGCACTACCACAGAAGCTAGCAACGACAGTCTTCCTTATGTCCACTCTTGAAGGTATACAATCAAGAAAGGCCAAGGAAAATGAACAGTGCTCCTGGATTGGCTCCTTTGCAACTGCCGGCCAGTAGCCTATCAAGCAGCATTGCATCTAGGTGTTTCAGCTTCCCAAGCTGCATTTTCTTTCAAATATTTAAGATATGCTCTCCAAAAAAATCTGCAAATAGGCAGATTTTCCACAAATAATTTGGGTTTCAGAGAAAAATCCACGAATACTGAACAGTAAATAGGTGGCCCACTGTACCTCATGTTTTCACCATGCAACAGCTGTCTTTGCAAACACCATCAAACTATCCCATAGGGGACTCTCTTTTAAAAGATTAATGTTATACTTCTCCAGTAATGTTCAAGTTCCACAGCTTTTCTTTCTCAAACACCTTAGTAAATAATCTAAAAGTGGTCTCATTTATCTAACAATATTCACCTATTTAGCTGAGTGACAAACTGAGAAGAATGGGCAGAATTTACCCAATGAAACACAAGAAAAACCAATGATCAACAAATTAAGTAGCAGAGATGTGCGGACACACGTGAGCAAGCTCAAATCTTCCCCACTGGCACACTCTTGTGTACCACAAACAGCCTAATCTGATTTTAATACAGTGTAGGGTTAACAGATGCTGGAGGCAGAGTGAGCTGAACTCTGTGAGGACAAATCAAATCAATTACCTGAACCACAGACAGCCACTCGAATCTGCCTCTTCACTGTGTGTCACAGGCGAATATCTTCTTGTTCAATCAGTTACTACAACCTTTTTCTCTAAACAATAAGGCGCAAGGAAAAATAATTGGAAAGACTTAAATGTTCTGTATTATTGCTCAATTCCCAAGTGATCTGTTGTCACATATTTACTTTGCTTAATTATGTTCAAAGACTGTGATCAACCAGGACTTAAGATTTTGAGATGCTGTTCTCAAGTGTACTCATAAGTATATATTTGAATGATATATCTCAATAAATCAGAATGAAAAGTGAATTTATAATTCAATTCAGTTAAGTAAAGCTTATACTTTATAGATTCACTACACAAACTACAATGCTTCATACATTTTTATTTCATTTCAATTATTGTATCTTAATAAATTCAGTTTCTCAGACATTTTAAATAAAACAAATACAAAAAAAGGATTCTTATTACTGTCATGTTGTCATCATTTCATGGTCTAACCAGTGGTGATTTTGCAGTTGTCTGGCCAACAATCACCAGAACCCTCTCACAAACTTCATCCCTAGCACCAAACACCAGAACTATCTCAGCCCCGGTCTGGTGCTGAGCCTGGGGAAACAACCGCTTCTGTGAGGAGCTCGGGATGGGCTCACGTGCAACAGCAGCCAATCAAAATGTTGAGAGCATCAGGTTTAAAACACCAGAGTGTAATTTTGTTGTGGATCTATTAAATTTAAAACAAAAACTCAACATTGAAATAGATTTGCTGATTATTTTTCCTACAATCCATAAATGTTATTTCCAACTCATTTCTTTGGTGTTATTGGTAATACTGGGGCACCTGTTTGGAGGGGTACTGGGATAAATAACATTATTCGTGTAGATAAATTGTCTCCAAGCTACGGAAGCCGAGAGAGGACATGTTATGCATAAACTTTTTCCTGAAGGTTTTCTCGAGATAATGAGTTAATTTCCCCATGGTTTTCTCACTTAATTTCGAAAAAACAAACTTTGTTTTCTCAAGATCACGAGACGACGAGTGTGTTGGACCTGATTCCAACATTCAAATGCATGCCACACCAGCGGGAGAGGACTTAAAAGTGTAAGTCATGGCATGCATGTGTAATTCTGTGGATAATTCTGTGAATAAGTGATAGGTAAACCATAATGACACCATGTCCTTGGTCATATGATTAAACCGTCGGAAAATTAACTTGTTATCTCGTTATGGAGGATTGTGATTATAAAATAATGATCACTAAAATATTCCTCCAACAAATGACGTGGCTCCTGCTTGGCTCTCGGGTGGTGGATAAGCAAACTGGTTACTTTACGGTACCAGTTAAGAACTGACTCTAGCACCAGCCCTGGTTAAGAACTGGGAACTCTTTGGTCATTGCTACAGATGTTGGCTGTTCACAGACGGATGCATCCACGCATATTGATGGAAAGTTGAGAGGAAGGAAAAAGCGTGAAAGTAAAAGCTGTGGAGGAAGCAGCAAAAACTGCACCTTCAGCAAAGCTGATTCAAGAATCAGAGAAATTTAAAAAGCTCATGGAGTCAGTGTTTCAAGAGCTACCACACAGAAAAGCATCCATGACATGAGCTACAACTGTCACATCGCATGTCTTAAGCCACTCCTGACACACAGATAGATACAAGGCCTGAAGCTTCTTACCTGTACTCTACATAAAAATGATTGATCTATTGCCTAGTGATGAGAGCACTTGTTCTCAGATGAAAGCTAATTAGCATTTTATTAGGCGACAGAATCCCAGTTACTTGAGGTGAAGCTTCAACTGTCAGTCATGATTTATAACCATATCATCTGCCGGTGTTGATCCACTGGGTTTTTATCAAGTCTAACTTTAGCACACCAGGAAGTCTTACAGCAACTTAAGTATTCCTCTGCTGGCAAAATTTATTAAGGTGCTGATTTCATTTTCCAGCCAGACATGGTTCTTGCCCACGCTGTCAAAAGTACCAGTACCTCCATTAGTAAAAATGGCATCGCTGTGCTTGATTGGGAAACAAATAGGACTGATCTGGACCCTATAGAGAAGCTATGGAGTGTTGTCATTAACAGACTAACAATGCAGATAAGCTGGAGGCTGATAAAAAAGCAGCCAGGGCTTCCTAAGCATCTCACCAGAGCCAAGGCTGATTGCCTCTTGGCCACACTGCAATGATGCACTAATTCCTGCAAAATGAGCCCCAAACAAGTATTGAGTGCATACCACACACTGACATTTCTGTGTTAATATTAACTTTTTTTGGTCCTTGGAAATGTTCTAATTTTCTGAGAAGTGCCATTTTTGACTTTCGTCAGCTGCCAGCCATAATTATCAAAATGAACAGAGATAAGCACTTGAAATATATCAGCCTGTAATGAACCTATTTATCACTTTTTGGATTAAATTACTAAAATAAATTCACTGTTTGATTACTGTAATTAATCAAGACCCACTTGTAGTTGTTGCATTGTTTTCTGCATAAATCTAAATGAGAGGAATGGTACAATTACTATACACAAAGAGAACTTGACCAGGTGTGTTTGCTTATGTATAGATCAAATTTATTTACTGTTTATTTCTCCACTAAAATGTGTAAATATCCAACCTGCAAATATTAAATCAACCCTCTTTCCCAGAAAAAACTTCTAAAAAAGTGCAAAAAAGTAAAATATTGGCATTTACAACTAAAAAGTGTAAAACACAAAAACCATACCAAAATATTAAAATGTCCAGTTAGCAGCTGGGGTTGTTTACAAGTATTCATCAATGTATGAGGGTGTGTGTGTGTGTGTTTACACACCTCAAAAGGAGCCACATGGGAGATAAAAACCAAAAGGGAGCCACTGATGGGACATAACTAAATCACACAGCTCACAGATGTTTGCTGAATACCATTAAAACACAAACAAGATGGTTTAAAATGGCAGATTGTTGAGCGGATATTGTTTATAAAATTATGCTCCGTAAATAGTTGTCTATAAAGGACAAATGTGAAACTAAACCCTGTGTTGGATCCATACAGATAAGACTAAGTAGCCTTGTACCTAACGTCTGCAAGCTTGCATTTGTTACTGGTTGGATCCAAGCAAGAGACCAGAGTCAAAATTCCTGAGTGAAGATGGGAGTTTGTAGTTTTAAATTGTTTCTGGTTTTCGAAGAAGACATACACATAATTCATGGCAGTTTATTTCAGTCACATTTAATTAGATTCAGTCCAGAGAAGTTCAAGCATAGCTTCTTAAGAGCACCAGATAACAAGAAAAAAAAACATGTTTATCTGCAGTCATGGGCCACTTTATTAGGGTCACCTGTTCACCTGCTTTTTAAGAGAAATCAGGATGATTCTTGGTCCCAAACAGGCTGATCTGAGTACTTCAGAAAATATTGATACACCTGGATTTTCCTACAGACCATCTCTCATTTATACAGAGACGGGTCAAAAAACATCCAGTAAGCATCAGTCGTGTGGATTAAAATGCCTTATTGATGTCAGAGGTCAGAAGAGGATGGGCAGAGTAGTTCAAGGGGATAAAAAGACGACAACAGCTTAAAAAATAAGCTTGTTACAGCCAAGGCATGTAAAAATCTCTGAACGGACAGCATTTTGAATCTTGAAATAGATGAGCTACAGCAGCGGAAGATCAGATTGAGTGCCATTCCTGTCAGCCTTGAACGGGAACCTGAGGCTACACTTCACACAGGGTCATCAAAATTGGATGATAACTGATTGAATAAAATGTGATGAGTCTCAGACCCCCCTCCCAAAAAAAAAGAAACCTGAAAACATAGATTCATGCTGCCTTGCATTCACAGGTTAAGCGTCTGATGTTGATACAGGGTGGGCAATATTTTTATGGCAAACTATAGGCCCTGTAATACCCATTGAGCATCACATAAATGCCACAGTCTACCTGAGTTTTGTTGCTAACCTTGTGGTCCAGAGTGTACCCATCTTCTGGTGGCTACTTCCAGCAGGGTAATGCTCAAATTATCTCAAACTGGTTTCTCAAACTTTACAATAAGGTCACTGCACTCCAGTGACCTCCAAAGTTACCAGATCTCAATCAAACAGAGCACAATTGAGATGAGGTGGAACAAGGAATTCTGATCATGTTCTTGAATCTACATCATGAAGAATTATTGCAGTTTTGCAGGCTAAAAGGGTTCCAACCCTGCACTAACAGGGTGTACCTAATAAAGTGGCCAGTAAGTGTATCTATTTTAAAAGACACATTTTAGCAGAGTCTCTCTGACCTGCTACAGTACCATAATTTTCACATCTCTACTTTTTGCACCAGCCTAATATAATCTTTTACAGCAACTCTTGAAACACTTCAGAGTACCTGGCTATTAATTTGCATTTCATGGTGTGAGTAATGCTGCATTGTTCATAGAGGAAATAATGCCATGCTGTTAGAACCTCTTCAATTCAACTACCGGATGGGAGCTGTAATAAGTAACAGAGTGAAAAGAATTAAAACAACAATAAAATAGGATGTTGTTTGTTTTTGGTATGTTTAAGTTGGCCAGAAAGCAGCAAAGGCAACTATGCTGTAAGCCCTTAACTAAAACTATTCCAGTTTTTACTTGTGCCAAGAACTTACATCATTGAGCATGTTTTATAAGCTTCTATATTATTACCTCTTGTAATCCCTTTCCTACCTATAGACTACAAACCACAGTGATTAAAATTCTAATTCTCACCCTCATTTAATGTGTGGTTGTGCATAATCCCCTTTGACTACATACATTAGTAGTTTTAGATGACAAATGACGATCAGCACCAAGTACTCTAGAGCACTGGATTTATTTTACCATTATGTCTTCTGGCCTAATAGGGGGGATTTTAGGCTTATGGCCTAATAAGAGGGTTTCTTTGCAGACAAACAGTTTTAGATCCAATGAAGGATTTTTTTAAATGATCTGTATTTGGAGTCTCTAATTACTCAACTTACAGCGGACTCATGGTATTCGTGGGGGTTAGGGACCACAGCCACACGAGTAGCTAAAATACTTGAAACTACCTCTAAAAAAAAAACTTGTAGCTGCATATTTTATTGGTTCAAACACCAAATATACTTTAATATCTATTAATATGTACAGTGGCGCATTACTTCAGAAGCTAATATCTATAGTCTTTCTTATTTCTGCTCTTGGATCTACAGTCAATCAGTACCAAGGAAAATGAATGCTGCTTCTGGACTGGCTGCTTATCAAATGCCAGTCAAGAGCATGTCAAGTGGCATTGTATTTAAGCTTCCAAAGCAGGATTTTCTTTCGAATAGTTTAGATGTGCTCTACGAAAACAGTTGCAAATAGACAGATTTACGAATAGCTTGGAGTTTGGTGGCACAAAAAAATCTGTGAACAGATGAATTCGCAAATACCAAACCGCAAATAGGCGGAGGTCCACTGTATGTTATTGGTCCATTGTCTATGTTTTTTCATCCACTGCTCTGTCTTTTGTGCAGCCACTTTAAACAATCACTGTATTCTATGTGCACGCCAAGCAAATTTGTATTAAAGGCTGTGCAAATTAGTATATTGATCAAATTTGTGTTTCCTCCTTTTTTCAAAGCATTTTCCACCCTTTACCATGAAGTTCCCTGTGAAAGGGAGACTGCATTGGCTGCAGCAGCTTCCTGTCTGTGTCACAATAATGCTCTGCACTATGAACAGACAGCTCTCAGCATAAAATTGAGAGCACTGCATAGAGCAACTAAAACATTCGTCAGTAATTTTAGGATGTTCAAAACTAAGCATGAGGTTTATAAAGCAGAAAATCTGCTTTTTCTATTAGTTTTGTCTGCAGATGATTTACTGGAACCACCCTAACATAACTTATTAGCCCAGTTATCAACAAGTCATATCAAAACAGAGAGGACGCCTTAGTTAACTATATTAAAAATATATATTTCTGTGGCTCCTGCCAAACAGATGCTAAATTAAAAGGAGATTGTTATTTTTAATATAGAATACACAATCGCTATAGAATTTGGGTTACATGCAAATTATCAACTTTAGGTATATTTGGGCATAATACAGTAGTAAACTAAGCAAATTTTCCAGCTTCAGGTTTAACAAACTAACCTGTGTTGATGAGTGAGTTACACTCCTGATGAAATGTAGTGTGTCATTCTGTCACACTTTAATACTGACTTGTTTTCACGCATTAAAAAGGCATCGATTTTATTAACTTTATCAAATTCATGGACTATGACTGGGTACTGGGTCATGCACGCCCATCTTCAAATAACTTTTTTAGTATTGGTTATAAAACATATCCTAATCAAAATCTCAAGACTTTTTTTCTCGTATTTTTGTGGAGAGACATTATCAACAGATCACATTCCCCTGACTCCTGTTTTACAGTTTATTAAACTACAATCTTATGATGACTTGTGGCTACAGACTGAGATCTGCATATTTCCCACAGGAAAATGCTCTTAGTATCCAGGCAAGGCTGAAAAGAAAAGAAAGAAAAAATATATTTTAAAGTAAATGTAATTAAACACCCAAGTTTTAATAGGAACTGTTCATTCACAGTGATATTTAACTGAAAGCAGTTTTATTGCAAATTAAGTTGCACAGATGTTAAGCTTTGATCACTCATTTCACTATAAGCAATGGTTGACTGACAAAATGAAAACTTGGCTTTAAATTAAGTGTTCAGTGAATGTGAACTAGCTCATTTTAGAACTCTGAACCTAAACTAAAATGTTAGAATTGCCAAATATGACATGGACATGACACATAACACACTGACTGTAACTTTAAACTAGTTATTTATCCAACACAGGATGCAAACTTCAGCATAGTGGCTACAACACAGTGGCTCTAAAAACAGTGTTTTGTCAACATTTTTTTTTCCATATTCACTTGCTTTTATGGTGGAACAATGATCCATAATTAGAACACTGTAGAATGTTTTATCTTAACAACTGTAGCCCATCCATGTGTAGGTGGATTAAGTGCTACTGAAAACAGTTAAATGTTTGTGCTAAAAGTTTGTGCATGTTAAAGAGGTATCAAAAACATAATTTTTGGGGGGCACTCAGTCTAACCATCCTGTCGATTCAGTATTTTTCTTAATGGGTCTTCCACTGTCTGCTTGGTTCTGATTTCACTTTGTTTTTTGTTTAGCTGGGTCATGTTTATATATATATATATATATATATATATATATATATATATATATATATATATATATATATATAGATAGATAGATAGATAGATAGATAGATAAACAAGATTAAGTAATTTTAATCAGATTTTAGCTCAAGTTATAAAAGTAGAAAAATAACAAATATAGAAATCAACAGAGAAAAACAACCTTTTTAAATTACCAGAGAGAATTTGTCCAATATTGTTGGAAAGTCACTAGTGTTGATAAATCTCTGTCCATCCCTCCATTATCTATACCTGCTTGTGCCTTTCTCCAGCAGTCATTGGGCAAAATCCATCACAGCGCAACACAGACACACAGGACAGACAGACAACCATGCATACTCATACCTAAGGGCAATTTACAGTAATCAGTTACCCTAACAGTCATGTTTTTGGATTGCGAGAAGAAGCTGGAGAATCTGGAGAGAAATCACGCATGCGCGAGGAGAACATGCAGACTCCATGTAAAAAGACCCCAGGCAAGAATTCAAACTCAGGATCTGTTTACTGCAAGAAAACAGTTCTACAAACTGTACCGCCGTGTATGTTCATAAACTCCTACTGAGTTTAATGAACTTTGAAAGGGTTTTTCTGCAAACTAGTAAAACTGGGACTAGCAACCTGTCCAGGGTGTACCCTGCCTCTTGCCCAATGACTGCTGGGTCATTGGCCCCCCAAACAATGGTACTGGTGCTTACTGCCATCAAGCACCAGTGTTCAATCTTTCAGGCCTTTTCCACCAAACTGGTTCAAGTGATTAACTGGTGCTAGAGCTTAATTCACACCAGTTCTCTGTGCTTCCATTGGAGCAAACTCCTTCCTTGCTCCACAAAAACAGGCAATAACCCACCACCAGTCAACTACTGGACCAGGGGCAAGTATCGCTTTCATCAGAAGCCAGAGGTTGGCTCATGGGGAATGGCAGCCAATCAAAATGTAATGTATGAGCCTACGGAGGCTTGTTGTTTCTGATCAGACCAATTTAAATTTTAAAAAAGAAAAAAAAAACAACAACAACAACAAAAAAAAACCCCACAAACAATAATAACATGTCAGGTTCGCATCAGACTAGCAGAAGCTAACATTCTTACATTCTTACCACAGTTTATTTTGAAATCACCTGTCACAGAGTTTGAGTAAGTCAATGTGCCGTATATAGCTGATAATTTTTCCCCGGATCCAAAAATTTTATCTGTCACTGAGTTCTTTACTTCACTGTTGGTCTTTAATATCGTCAGGTGGTGTTAATAAATCCTGAAAGCTGTGTTTAACTCCCATTATCCAGTGCTGCTCGTGCACATTATTAGGATTGGGAAGTATTCACAACAACCGCTTGTTGTTTAAAACAGTATTAATAAATGTAGGTGGTAATATAACTGTTTGCAGGGATACAGGCATAATAATTATTTGGGTTGTTAAATTGTCTCCAAACACTACAATCCTACACAATTGGTGGCGGAAAAACAAACTAGTTCAGGTACAGAACCAGTAAAGAACTGGCTCTAGTACTAGCCCTGGTTAAAAACTTGAACTTCTCTGGTGAAAAAACTGAGACAGATAATGGGATTTGATTTGTTAAGCTTACTTGCTGCACTGCAGTCCTCTACAAAAACACACAAACTTTGAGCGGACTGTCTGGATGAAGAAAATCGCTTCTTCAATAGAACCAGAAAATAAACTGTTCTAGCATTTCATCTGTTATAGCATTTGAATCACTTTACTGGAAAAAACCTACCTGTGTAGCAATAACTCCATGATAAAAGGTTTCTAACAATTGGTAATCAGTCCTTTACATGCAATTATAAGGAAATGTAGCCTTTATCATGATATTACCACCACCATGTTGCACTATGTTGTTTGGCTAATACTTCTCATTTGAAATCCACAAATTATTTTTTCTAAAAGCCTTGTAACGACTTTCCCTTTGGACTGCTGCCTTGCACATCATGTTCAGCTTTGGGTTCTGGAGAAGTTTTCACTCATCAACCGCTTGTTAGAAAGGTCACAATGGTTAATGAGTGGACTCTTACCCCACAAGAGAAGGTTTTGTAACTTTTTCAGCTGTAATAAGGATCACCACCTTTTCATTGCATGATCATGACCTTTACATATCATCAAGTTGAGCATCATTGAAGAATTTTTATTTATTTATTTTTTTGATGCTCTAAACACTTAGGGGTGAGTTGATGTCTCCACACAAAACAATTTAGCAAAGAACAAATTTAAGCTCTAATTTAGTAATTCGACAATCTGTCTAGACGCTATACAAGTGAATAACAATTGAACAAGTATTTTTACGAGATGAACACCTACTGAAAGAGCTTTTCCTTGAGAAAATGGAAAAATATATATAACAAAGACCCAGGGACAGACTTGAGCTTTCCACATTAAAGCCATTAATGCCAAGAATTTCAATGACAGGCCTGTGAAGTCACATAAAAACAAGTATTTTAATAGAGAAAACAGCCTAAAGCATTTTGATATTTGAGATGCACGTTGCATTAAAACTTGACCAATATTGCAATTGAATATAAGTTCAATGAGTTATTTCATTAAAGTAGCAAAATCAAGTAATCTCAAGTATGTAGAATTGTATTATATATCTAAATACTCCACAACTAAGTCAATACATATCAGAACAAATAATGTGTTAATCATTAAATTCATTTTTAAATTAATACTGGACACTTAGGCAATATCAGCCTTGTTCTTAAAAGCTACAAATAATTCTTAAAGCTTATATTGTGTTTTTTTTGTTTTTTTTTTTTTTTAATAATATACAAGGCAGGTAGGAGTTTGTGAGAGAGTCTGTATTTGGTTACACAAAAAAACAAAATCAAGGTCTGAATGTATGCTTTTTCTTTTGCCTTGCTGGAAATCCAGCATTACAGCATGATGATGAGTCAGCTCCTTTTATTTTCTCCCAGGTCCAGCAGCTGTGCAAGATTAGGACCAAAAAGAGAAAGTTCCTGCTTAACAGTCAAAATCCGAAAAAGACTGACTCTCTTTTCAGAGCAGAGTGAAACAGGCAGCTGTGGCCAAGTCGAAGGAGGCCAAGCCAAACAAAAAGCAGACACTGAACAGGGGGAATGTTTGTCTATGCCAGCTACAGTGCACTAAACTCCACAGGGAGAGCTGATACATTTGAGTGCATCCTGGACCTGTGAACATAACTGTCTTCATGCCAAATGAACAGCTGAGAACCTTTCTAGTTTCTTCCATTTTGAAGTCATTTCTTCTCACAATGATCAGTCTCAAAATTCATTAAAATCAAATAATGATGTCTTCCAACTTCATAAACTTGCTTTTGCATTCAAATCCAGCTTCTAAGACACTTGATTGAAATCTGGAGCATGCTGATCAACCAATCAGTCAACAAGATTAAAATATGGCACTCAGTGCCAGCTTTTAGGGCTTAACAGACTTCACTACTCTGCGCCAAAGACACATTTCTGCTGGAACAAAAATTAAAAAGATGTTTGATAACCAAGCAGTTAGTTCTGGAAGCTCAGATTAATAGAGGTAAACAGAAAATCCCAGACACACTTATCAAATTAGATATTTACAGGATTTACACAGCAAACCATTCACTTTACATACAGTGTTTAAAGAAAACAAACTTAGCTTAATAAAATAAAATGTCTAAGACATACATTGGTTCAAAGTTCTAAAATGTAGTTATAGTTAGTTAGTATAGTTTCACAATAACAGTTCTAACAAATCTATTACACTGTTGAGTTCCTGCCTACAATGGCTTAGGAAGATGTGCAGTTTTATTTAAAATGCAGTGCAGCATCGTGTTCCTACAGCATACAAAATCTGATCACCACTTTAGTAAGGATGCCACAAATCCTTTTTGGACATGTTGAAAAATTCTGTTGCATGAGTGCCACGGCTCTTACGCTTCTTGTACATTTCACATGTGCATCACTGTTGCATGCAACGGCATCATAGCAGTGACTCAGTAATCAAGCTGTACCTAACCCAATACACCACCCAGTTCCCGGTGCGGTCTATGGTAATTTTCCGCCCTGAGTACTGAAACGCCCTCCTAACTGGTCTCCAAGCCCTTGCTGTGATACCTCTGCAGATGGTCCAGAACGTGGTGCCATGTCTGGACCATCTGCAGCCTATAAGAGCAAGCACCACTCCCCTGTTTGTGGAGCCCTACTGGCTACCCTTAGCTGCCTGTATCAAATTCAAATCACTGATGTTAGACTACAGTGTGCTATTTAAATCCTCTGTTGTCATCTAGTTGTCAGCTAGCATTGCCTACGTGGCACTCAACAATCCAGACTCTTTTCATGTGTCATTCCACGATGGTGGAATGACATACCAAGTGCCACCAGAACAGTTTCTTTCTCTAAGAAACTCTTGAAGATCCAGCTTTTCAGAGAGTATCCCCTATCCTAACACCTACCCTGTACTTCCCTGCACCATCTACTACATCTTTTTCTGCACTTCCCTCTGTGAGTGCGCTTTATTTCTACAGTGTTATTCCAGAAAGAGCCTGACAAGTGGTCTTTGTTTTAAGTGGCTTAGATTTGAGATTAACCTGTATTGTTATATCATCATTTGTACGTCACTTTGGATAAAAGCCAAACTCAAACATAAACAACAGTAACATTACTTACTACAATCTAATGATATCCTATGCAGACATTTGACTCACCTCAGGGTGCTAAATACTTGAAACCAAGAGTAAATCAGCATTACTTACTTTTACTAATTAATTTAGCTAATAATTAGCTGAACACTTGAGGTCACAAACAAAGCAAGAGATTTTAATAATAAAAAGAAGAAGAAAAATAGATAGTGACAATACAGAAACATACCTGGTTATTCCCTGAGAAAACTATGAGTTCAACACTCCTAATCCCAGTGTACACCTACTATAAAAATTGTGAATGCATCAAAAGCAAGATGCATACATCAGAGTTGTGAAAGGATTGAGGTTGTAAATGCTTAGACCCACCTAACGTACTTCTTCAACAATGGGACTATAGGACTATAGGTTCCTGCACCACCTGTAGGGTTGGGTACCATTATTGCAAATTCACAGACACCCATATTTACAGTGGTGCCAAAACCAGGAGGCACAAACTAATGCCAAGCAGCACTGTATCATATTCGGCAATTAATCTCAGTCAGCATAACTCCGGCCACATCCCAAGTTTGCTTGTTTAACCCTTCCTGAGACGACACCTGGTACAGTCTTTTAACTAGACAATACCCTCGTGTGGAATGCCTGTCAGGTCCTCAGGACTTTTCCTCATTAAACAAGCAGGATAAACTCCAGCCCAGAGCTGATTTACTGGATCTTTTAGGCCAGTTACATTGAATAGGGACAGTTTTACCAGAGGACAAGATACAATGAGTTTAATCCTCTCCTCTGGTAACTCAAATCACACCCTCAATCCATTTATCCAGGCCTGAGGGGGACTGAAGGAACCAGTGGGGAGTGCCACACCCTACTGGTTGGAACCTGCATTGTGCTGATATTATATTTATTGTTACACAGTCACATGATCTTTCACCATGGTTTCATTTCATTTTACCACTCCATCTGGGTAACTATGGTTTTTTTGTGTGAGTGTATTTGATTCAGTTTAGATGCTATTAAAAGATCATGGTTTTGCTTCAAATAGACATTTTTCAATAGTGCAAGTAAAAAAAAAAAAAAAATTATCATTCCTTTTCTACCAGTTGTAACGGTAACCAGAAAGTTGTCCTGTTGCAATTTGTGAATCAAATTTTTAGAAATCATGGTATGTTTTCATCCATGTGCCTTGGTTTTCCTAATAATTCTTGTTAAGCCTTTACCATGATTTATAGCGAACATCATTGGTGACTGAATTAAGTGGGATGTCAGATCATTGTCTTGATGGGACTACTTACTTACTACTACTTACTTACTACTACTTACTTACTTACTACTTACTCATGCTGTAAATACTTTACAGTTGGTATCTGTGCTCTTACAGGGTTTTTTCTAGGTGCTTTGGTCTCTTAATACATTCCAAAAACAGACGGTATATGTTAGGCAACCTACACCAATCTGCATGACAAGACTCAACCTCAGGTTAGGGAGGAGAAAGAAAGCTTCTTGTTTTCTTTCAGTCTGTGTGTAATTTGATCCTTGACCTTTAACAATTGGTTCAGTTTTCTTTTTACCAAAAAGTTGAACTCCAGATCATGTTGCACCACCCGACAAACATGTTTGCAGAGTAACACAAGCATATTTCCACTGTTGCAACAGGTTCGGCTTTTCTTCCTCAGCTTTTATAGGTCTTCAGAAGCTTCCTTTTAATATCTGGGTCAGTGTTTCAATGGGTGCTGCAGGCTACATACATGATCAGTACTCCTAATGGAACTGAGTTCTGAATAACAGAGATTCTGTGGGACAGTGTTTTATGGATTCTTCTAAATACTTGAGAAAGAAGACACACACATCGTTTAGAGTTTTGCCCCCAAGCTCAGCAGGAGACACACTAAAATAACAGTATTGGTTGTTTTCATAATATGAATAGGCAGGTGGTTAATAAGAATTTTTCTATTTTAGCTTGCCACATACAGTCATATTCAACAAATTAGGATATAATTGAAATGTTCATTCATTTCAGTAATTCAATTAAATAAGTCAAAACACATTATATAGATTAATTACACAGAGACTGATGTTTTGAAGCTTTTATGTCTGTTAATTATGATGATTGTCCGCTTACAGCTAATGAAAACATGACTTTTAAAATTAGAACATTACATTAGAGCAATTTAAAAAAAAAAACATATTGCAGAAATGTGGGCTTAATGAAAATATGTTAAAAACCTGCTTAAAGGTTGGGTTTCTCAAAACTAGACACACTTTTAATAAAAAACAAGCCACACTGGAATGAATATTCTAATTCATTAAATATGACTTAGAATTCATAGCAATTTTTAATTTTGAAAAATTGCTATGTAGGTTTCTTTGGTTTCAAGTCCCATGCAAACAGATTTATACCCTTTAAGATTTTTCACATTGTGTGATATTGCAGTTCTTATTGTACTTTGTTGGGATCTTATTATAAAGCAGAAGGGCAATGATACATGGTTTTCAAATTTGGCAGAATTATGCTGTGAGGAAATTTTTTTGTTTGTTTGTTTTGTTTTTTCCAGCAGGGACAGAGAAGTTGGTCAGAGTTGATGGGAACATAGAAGATAGATACAGGACAAACCTGTGACAGATTGCAAAAGACTAGAGCAGAGGTTCATCTTCAAATAGATCAAATGATATGACAAAAACAGCCATGGTTAGAATGGAATTCAGATCAAACCATATTCATATGTAGAATGGCCCAGTCAAAGTCTCGATTTAAATCCACCCGAGGATCAGTGCCAAGACTCTCCAATCAGACTGGGTTTGAGGCTATTTTGTAAAGAACAATAAACAAAAACTTCAGTCTCGAGATGTGCAAAGCTGAACAGACACACTCTAAAAGACTATGTGCAAAAAGGTACTTCTATTTTTGCAAAACAACTTTTTAAAAATATGTTTCCCTCTCCTTTTCATCACAGTTATGTATAACATTGTGTTGGTCTGTCATAGAAAATTCCACTATTATACATGGAAGTTTGTGGTTATAATATGAGACAAAATGCGGAAAAACCTCAGAGTGTGTGAATACTTTAGCAAGGCACTACGGACTTAGGAATAATTAAATCTGTGTCTTCTGTCCATTTAGGTTAGGATACTTTTTTTAAAGTCAGAATTGGAGTGTTATGTAAAAGCGCAAGAGGCCATTAATTCCACCCCCATCCCCCAAACACACACACACACACAAACACACACAAGCCAAGCCCCATTATCTAACCAAAACACACAAACAAACTCTCCTAACTTTATTTGCACCAACTATGTGTGACCTACTTTGGGAACCTTTCAAGCTGAACAATTAGCAGTTTTGCAAAGTGTCTTCCTCTATATTATCCTTTCCATGGATGAACAGGACAAACAGCAGGCTTAATTATAGCTACTTGGTACAAGCATTTGGGTGTCCTTGTAAAACATGAATGATGAAGGCATGCCATGTTTGATCAGTCAGTTGCATCAGACAGAAACCTCATTTGACTTAATGTCTCAACGATACGCTCAAAGTAAGCCGAGATAGTTTTTCACAGCACACAATAAATCAATCTAATTGTTTAAAGTTCTAATTTATTACAATGAAAACCAATTCTTCGCTCTGTATAACTGATAAAAAAAAATCTTACAAGCCACATAAGTGTGGAGCTCTTGTGAGGAAACTCTGAGACTTCCTGTATGGTAGGTAAACAAAAGACAGTCATTGAACAACAGAGGTTCACACTGCAGCCTGCTGTAAAACCAGGGCATTCATCAGCAAACAGAAGCATGCACTATGCTTTGTTGCAGCCCTCGTATTCAGTTTCCACCTCCTTTATCCAGTTTGTTAATAACCTCGACAACACAAGGGAATGCCAGCAGTAGGTAACACAGAGTGGATCCCCAGTTATAGGCCAGGACTTAGTGGATTTCTGGCCCTCTGTTGCCAGCCTGTGTGTCAGGAAGAAGTTCAAGTAAGGACAGGATAAGTATTCAAATCCCAGCAGCATTGCCTCTTGTAAAGTATCACACTTTTATTTGTGTTAAGTTTGGCCTAGAAAGTGAGCTGTTCCTGTTGTTGGCAGAAGTGTTGTGCACTTGTGTATGTGTGTGGAGGAGGTTGTGGAGATTTTTTTAAAGATGGCTTATTCAGATTTACAACAAAAGCATCTGGTTATAATATCATCTTTTAAACAAGTACATTGTTTGCAAAAAGGTTCATAAAACTTAAAAAAATCTGACTTAAATTCTTTTAAATACTTCTTTTACTGCAGATTTGCCTGTTATGTATCCAACTTTAATCTTATGTGGGGGTTTTGTGGAAAATTAGAGAAATTCAGACAAAATTTAAGAAACATATTGACCAGATTCCCAATAATGACATTAAATATGAATGCATTTTAAAATAAATCAATGTGTGTGTGTGTGTGTGTGTGTGTGTGTGTGTGTGTGTGTGTGTGTGTGAACTTCTTCATTACAAAACAATACTCTGAAGTGTTGATATTTCATATAATTTAATATGATCAGACAGAATTCTTAAAAAATACTTTTCACTGGAAAATAAAAAAGGCATGTCTACATTAACTCAAACACTAATATGTAATAAAAAGCAGCAAGTCAACTAATTTAGCCTCCTTATATTAATCCTAAAAATGCATGTGACTGTTTTTGCTTGATGTTTTACTTTTAAAAGTTGTCAATTTGCACCTTTAACAATCAATATTCTTCAGTGGTTCACTAATTTGGAATTTGGACTCTAATGTGGTTAAAAATGCTAAATGAAGGATCTTCAAATTATCTCCAAAAAATTAAATCACAGTTAAAATTGACTGCTAATTTTATATTTTATCATTAATACAATGTTGTCTTCATTCATTTGTGCTTGTTAATTGAGTAATTGGTATTTTCTGAACCCAGAAATCCTGAAGGTTATTCTTGTGTCCTAAGCTAAAAATAATAATAAATTCATATTTGTAGTGGTTGTCATTGTTCCCACCCCCACCTTGATTGCACCAGTGGAAACTTTAATAAACCCACTTCAAACTGTAACTAGGCCATCAACCAGTTTATGATGTGTTTTATTGGGTGCAACATCTGTTTACTAATGTGATTACTACTTTATAGTCTGACTGGGTGTCAAATTTGTACCCGTTAGACTTTATACCCTATGAAAGTAAGTTTATTATTTATTGGATGGTTTTCAAAAAAATGATGAAAAATAAATAAATAAAACTACCAGCATGTTTCTGCATGTTTTAATCTTGATATACTAACAGTTAGTGTTGTTTGACATTTGAGCAATGCAACAAGCATAAAATATTCATATAATCTCCACATACAGACACTGGTCAATGTGTTTGGAAAAGTTTATTAAACAGAAAACGACTCAGAAGAAAGTAAATAATCACTCCCCCCCCACAAAATCTATTTTGGTCCCCTGTATATGACTCAAAAGCTGCTGAGTGGTTCACAGCTACACACAGTACAGCTGGCTTCTGGTTCAGAAAATGTTTCTGAAGGTATTCAGGCGAGACCACCATACAGAAAACTGCCAGCAGCTAAAAAGAGCCACAGTTTAGCAGGTCAATTGTTAGTTGTTCTAATTCTACCACTACAACTAATAATAAAATTGCCTTTTAAAAGATGATTTAGTACTGGTTCCACAACAAGGACAAAACACCCACGAAGTCCTCCATACTATTTTTTGCTATGAGTATGTTGGTCTGCAAAGCCAACCAAATATGATTGCCCAACATGATGTTAAAACCCATTATGCAGTTAGTGTTAATCGCATAGGTGGTATAGAATTACTGTGCTTAAGAACAACTGTAAGCTCTACAGTCTTAAGCTTAACTACTTGGTTCAACTTTATCATGATTCCTTCAGTTTATTAAGCTGGATGCAACTCTTTTAAAAGAATCAAACAAAATATCCATCCATGCATTCATTCATTGTCCACACCCGCTTAACCTTGAAGGGTTGCAGGGCTGGTGCTTACCTCCAAGCAGGGCACACCCTTGACATGTTGCCAGTCCACAGTGCACACACACATTCATACAAACTAAATATGAGATCTATTAATATGTTATTTCTGAGATTTGTCTGCCTGCAGGGTCACATATTCGTCTTCAGTTTTCAGTGGGTCTTTGACTGGGTAAAAGAATGCCAAGATATATCACCAATGGAGCTTTGACTATTCTTGAGATTTTCTCCTGTAATGTGAGGTGACACTCACTGTTTTGCTCCATAGAAGAAGACATGCAAAGTTTATTTACCTAACTGAGCTTGGCGAATTGCAGGTATGAAGACGACTATATGAGATACTATTTTACTATAAAACAAAGAGGTAACAACAAGATGTGCTGCCACTTCAGAATAAAAAAGGAAATTATCATGTTGCCGGGGAACAAAGAGAGTCAGCTGGTGGGGCTATCATGATATCACCCAGTAAAATTTGCAGAGATAAAAAGCTCTCAGTTCTGGTGCAGCACTGTGAGGCATGAGTAACCTTCTCTTGCCACTCAGCAGTAAAAATCCACCTAAAACTCACCATTACCCATCTCTTTCAGTGTAGCTTCTCAGCTCTGCTTCAGCTGAAGACACAGTCTGGACATCAAACATGACCTTAGACCTGCATTAAACAGTAAAAATGAAGGCTCTTATCAAGAGTAAAAAACATGCACAACAGTCCAACTTGTTCCTACAAATTCAGATTTATGATGTTAGTGTCACACTTAAGTTTGAACTTTGTTTTGTTTAAGTTATTTCGAAGCTTAATATTTTATTTAAGTAGACGAACCCTGAGCAGCTGAGAAAACACTGCTTTATAAATGTTAAAATTTTATCCTTTAAACCAAGTTTTACGATTCAGAAAACCATGCAAACACACCAGGGGATACACTGAGGGGTTTTATGTATTCATTTTCTTTAATATAGATTTGTAATTCTTTATTTAATGAATTTTAAAAGAAATACAAAAGTTCTACACCTCCCCTTGCAATTAATGCAGAATGAAGCTCTGTTTTCTTATAAAAATGCTTGTAAAAATGTGGAAGCTGAACAAGAACTCTACCCTAAACAGGCTGAACCCTACACCCTAAGAACCCTAGGATTGTTTTTTTCTATTAAGGGGCGTTACTTTATCAGTGCATTTTCAGCGGCTGGACACAATGACTAAAGAGTTAGATTGCTCAATTAATGCACTTATCACCATATTTACTTATGTATGCAATATATGTTAGAGTGTCTGAAATGACACAGATACTGAGAAACTGTCACATCTACAATAATTATACAAGCAAAAAACACTTTTTTTCCAAAAAGCAACGTCACATAAAAAGAAAACACAAACCTGTGACCTAAAGTTTGTCTCCAGGATCCATAAGGACAAGATTAGCACATGTTTAAATAATTAAATATTCACCATCTTACACAGGAATGTGCATAATTAAAACTCTTAACACGGTGGCGAGTCTGCCATTTCCTCCGATTCACCTGAAAGGTCCTTCTACAAACCCAAAGATGCAGCTGGCCGTTTTAAAGTCAGGAACACATAATGCGCTGGGAGCCCCTGTGCATGCCTGGTGTCGGGAATTTAATTGGATATTAGTATCCAACAGTGTCTGAATTAATCAAATCATTTCCATCCATTAATTTAGTGGAGGAACATACAATTAAAGTCTTGTTAGTGTTCTCTCTGGAGTATGCCTTTTCATCCCTCTGCAGAACATTGAGAGTTGGCCACAGTCCAGTTGAAAGCATTTTTCCGGCTCAAATCTGATACTTCCTTGCGATGTCAAGTTGCAGAATCTGGTTTCAGGCTAAGAGAAGGAAAAAATATCAATCTGTTCCATGGGTTGCTTTTCCAAAGGCTTGAGGATATGTTTAGATGTTTAATTAGAAAATCTAAAGCTACAAATCACTGTCAGCTTCAGTTTGAGTTTTACAATTAGCTGGATTATTAAATTAATAGACCAAAAGCTGTTTTGGATTAATTCTACCTGATAAAACATTAATATGAAAATTAGAGATGCCACATAATTTTTTCTAGAGACTGCAATTTTCCTTGATTGGCTCTGATTGATGATCAGCAGATCAAATACTGAAAAATTTGATTTGTCTTTTCCTATGCATTATATTCATCAAAACCATTTTCAGTTTATAAATGCCTCGATCAACAGGATGCAAGTTTATGCACAGTTCTGATTTAAGGAAAAAAACAAAACAAAACAAACAAACAAAAAAAAAAAAACAGACAAAAACTCATCAATCCATTTATCGTGCAAACCCGCTAATCCTTGCAGGGTCTCGGAGGACATGTGCCTGTCTCCAGAAGTCATTTGGTGAGAGGTAGGTTACACTCTGGAGAGATCACCAGTCCATCACAGGGGAACACAGACTCATAGTACACACAAACAACAATCATGCATGCACACACTCACTCATAAAGGCAATTTAAAGAGACCAATGAACTTAACAGTCAAGGTTTGGGAGGAAGCCGGAGTACCCGGTGAGAATCCACGTGTACACAGCACAGAACCAAACGAGTAAAGGCCAGAATTCGAACTAAGAATGCTCTTAGTAAAAGGCTACTGTGTGAACAATTGCACCTCCGTGCATCCCAAATACTTCCAACAACCTGTTTTATGTGTTATAGTCCAGAAATAGCCTTCATCTCTAATAAAAATGTCCATGATTGTGTAAAAAGAAATTAGTGGATTTGCCAGTGGGCAAATTTAATTCACATGACCATTTTGCAATAATTTTACTTTTACTTATCCCATAAGAAGTGCATGCTTTTGTTTAAATTTATAAAATGAGTTACACTAGTGAAATGCTTAAAATAAATACACTGGAAAGATAAACTTACGCAAACACAAAACATACAAAATGCCATCTTCTGGCAAGTGATACTGTTTTTTTTAGGCATTTAACACTGTCAACCAAAGCTTTAGAAGATAAAGAGTGTTAGTTGTGTTTTTAATGGCAGTAGAAGCCTGTAAGAAAAGATCAACAGTCTGTCCACAGCTGGATAGTCTCTCCTGAAATTCTACACTGACCAAATCAAGACTTCTACATCTAAGATAATGCCTCTGATATGACAAGAGACTGAAAGTCAAAAATAAGCTAAATACATTGCAGTTTCACTCTACCTGAAACATATCTGCATCTATCTACAGTTTCTATATGTGTTCCATATTTGCATTGTATTAAAGTATGTATATTTTTTCCTTTGTGGGCTTCTGCCTCGCTGCCATGTGGCCCACCACTTCCTGTCATCCTGTCTGACATTAGGTCTAAGCTGGATCTCATTAGGACCAAGGTGGCAGTGATCCCGTCAACATCGCTTTGGCTCCTGCCATATGGGTTGCCTCCAAGGCAACGGGGATGTATCAGTCTCCACAGCACTGTAAGCCTTGTTATAGCACATGCACAAACACACACAGACAGACGGAGTATCTACTCTTTAGACAAGTGTGCACAGCTCATATAAAGCAGAATAAACACGTCAAACCCAGAGGATAGAAAAATCATGATAAGGTGAAATGCAGTATAAATAAACTCAAACACAGATATGTCTGAGCAGGCACAGAGCTCGCTACGCCTGAGCCACAAGTATTTGATAAGGAGCGTAATAATTAAATCTATAATCAATCTGCTAAAGTTTTTCATGACTAAGAATAAATCTAATTCACAGGAAAATCTAACCAGGTTATCTTGCTGCCAAACGTATAATCTGCAGTGCCTTGCAAAAGTACTCAACTCTTTAAACTTTTTAAAATTTTTTCCACAGTGTGACCACAAAGTTCAATACATTTTTTTAAAGATTTTATGTGGGAAACCAACACAAGTTAGCTCAAAATTGTAAAGATGAAAATGATTCCTCCATCCATCGTCTACACCACGTATCCTTTGAGAGTTGGAGAGGGGCTGGTGCTTGTCAGTGAGAGCCCGGATACACCCTGGACTCAGTCCATCGCAGGGCAACACAGAGACATGCAGAAAGACAAACAACACATTCATACCTAAGGGCAATTTAGAGACCAATTAACCTAACAGCCATGTATTTGGACTGTGGGAGGAAGCCAGAGTACCCAGAGAGAACCCACCCATTATTTGTGCTCTCAACAAATTTTGCCTTTTAAGGAAGTGTGGCATAAAGGTCCTGCTTGCAGTTTTCCACAAGCCATGTGTGAAAAGAGGCCAAAACGAACTAGTTTGCCGACACGCAAAAGTCTATTAGTGGTAAAAAAAAAAACACTGCACATCATCAACCTGAACACACCATCTCCATGGCAAAACATAGCCTACGTTATGTAAAACCACTAAAATATGAATAATTTTCTTCCTTTTGACAATTGTGTAATACTTTGTTTTATAATACTTTGTTTTGATCACTTGAAATCCAAATGAAATAGGGAAAATGTAAAAAGTGCATTAAAGGGGACCTACTATACAAAATTCACATTTTGCATTTTTTTAGTTCTTCCATTTGGGTCTCAACTGCTTCTAAAAACAGCTCAAGTGCTTAAAAAAAACCCAACAAAAACAAAAAAACAACACTTGGATGGTTTTTAGCAACAAGTTCAAATTTTTTGGTGTCTAGAAAACAACTCGTTTCAAAATTGTTCCGAATGTGAGGTCACACTGCGCCGTTACCTAGCAACCCCAGCTGAGCTTGGCTTTTCACCGAGCAACCCAAGCAGAGCTCTAGCACGATTGGTCAGCTGGTTTTACCACTGTATGCGCTGTACAATGGCTGCTGGAAAAAGACAAGCGTTTTGTTGTTGACTTACCATCCAGAAATGACTTGCTGCATTCTTGTTGGTTGTGCAGGAAGCTATACTTCTGCTTTTCAAAGATGAATGATTGTATAATTGTGCATCTGTTTGCAGCCATTTTCACATGCGATTATAACGTTGAGTATGGAGGGCGAGGCCAGCAGCAGCTTATTTGGATTTAAAGTGACAAGAGGCCCTAAAACAGCTCATTCTGAAAGGAGCTCAACATAAGTAGAACTGACCAGACTAAAATCTCATTAATTAAGAACGATATTGTGCAAAAAATGTAAAACATTTTTTGTATAGCCCATAGACCTATCCTAACCTGTTCAAGGAAGCATAAAAGGTCACCTTTAATATTTTTTCAAAGTGCTGTATCTGCCAGAGCATCCCTCTAAACCAGTACCAAAAATGGCAACAACTAACATGAAGAAAACTTAAAAACTTAAAGCTAATGTGAGCAGGACAAGAAAAAAGTTTTATAAGATAAATCTCCACTTAATGATTCTGTTGACTGTAACTGTACCCAAGCCAGTTATTTGTGCACAAGAACAAAGTGACGTACAAAACCATCCCAGCAGAGGTACATATAAACAAACCAACAGCAATTCACTTTACATTGTGTGTTTTTTTCTGAAGATGTGCAGGTAAGCCGTAAGTAGTTTATGACTTTGTTTAGATTCCTTCTTTTCTCTAGCTCATAAAAACAGTGTCACTGACATGTTATCCATAAACTGGCGATAATGTGTTTATCACCTGTGCACCAACTTCCGGAACATAATGCCTTTACAGTTCAGCAGTTTTACTGTTATTTAATACACATCTGTTTAAGATTAGGGTTTTTTCATCTATGTTGTTTTGGTGTAATGGCTTAGATTACAACTTAAACATTAACACCTTAAAGATGTACTTTCTTCAGATGCATCTGGTAGACCAGAACAAAACTGAAGCTAAACATCTGGGTTCAATTTTTACCATCTTAGCAGCTAGCACAGATTTATTTTCCCTTAGGCCTGTGTGTTTTGTTTCATCCCCAACCCTCACAACATAATCAGCTGTTTATTACACGTGTTTGGCAACAAAAGCTTGATCAGACATTTATTATTTATAATGATTCCAACTGCCTACAGTAAACAGCCATTTGCATTGAGGGAGATCTCAGCTAGACGTCCTGATAAGAAACCAATAAAATTTGTCTGTTTATGGATTGCTTGCAGATAAGAGCTAAACTTTGCCTCGGTATTGCAGTGCAGGACAGGGCAGCAGCTAATGAAATGATGTCATGTCTGCGACCTGAACTTTGTTGTGTAATTCCAGTTCCCACTGTGTCACAATGCATTTTAAGTGCTTTACGTGTTGCTGATTCTATTTTGCTTTTCTCAAGGTAAACATCACTTATGAAACATTCAAGAGGAATACTCTGAAAGACATAAGTAAAACTGCTCTTGAAATTTCAACCAATACACTAAAAGTAGCACAACCAGAAACTCCTCAGAGACATGTTTTCTTACTCTTACCTTGACATGCTGTCAGTGATGCAGTTCTGGCCTGAAAAGCCTTCACTCCTGGCTGACAGCGAACCCTGTGACATCCCTGGCCGAGATTTCCACGACTCCATTAACGCCGTTACAGGTGAAATTAGATTCAACAAAGGGTTGGATGGGTCTCTCATGTCATGCCGCGTGAATGACATTGTTCCTTGCGCTCCAATCTGGTAATGGAATGAGTGTCCTCCGGAATTAACTCCAACAATGGCGGATGTGGACATGCTGTTATTCTCTTGGTAATAGCTGCCATCAGTGGACTCCTGTTTAACCCCTTTAGACAGTACATTGTTGGAGAACAAGTCTGTCTCATAGTTCCCATTCACAGAAGAGACTGGGGGCCCTAGGATCCCAGAGAGACTGTACTCATCGATGTTATTTCTCAGGGATAAATATGTGGTCTCGGATGCAGGGAAGAGACCGAGGGAAGGTGACGGCTCTCCGAATGGCTGTTGGTTCATGCAACCCTCATTTTTGTTTGGCTCACTCTTAATCTGTGTGATTAATGGTGTGCTACTCACATTACATTTGGAGTTGCCTAAACACATGCTCCTGAAGTCAGTTTCAGGTTCATTCTTAATGTACTTAACCATGCCCATCTGGTCTAATCCAACGCTGAACACCTCCCCGTCCACCATCTCTACTTTAGGGAACTCAAAGTTCTTGAAATCTGTGTCTCTGATCATCCCTTCTGCTTCTGGACTGTTGGTGTCGTTCTGAACCAAACCTAACCCACCAGCAGGACTTGATACAGGAAACCCAACAGAGGAGGGGTTCTGAGGGCTGCTGGCAGCCATAGGGCCCCCTGAGGCAGGACTGGAGATGGACAGCCTTGCTGTGTTACTGTTATTAGTAGTGGCAGTACAGCTGCCACCTGTGGGGCTGGAAACAGACGACCTAATGTTACATGTAGTGCTGCAGGACGGAGGGGATCTCACACTACTCATGCTCTGTGGGCTGGACATGGGGGACCTCATGACATTAAGTGGACTAGTCAGTGGGGGTGAACCAACTGTGCTGGACTCTACGGGGCTACATGTGACTGAATTCCTGCTCTTGATGTTGGCTAGAGTTGCTGCACACAAAGTCTGGCTTCCAGGGCTGCTAACAGATGAGCATAGTGGTCCAAAGCATGTAGGGCTGGTTGTAGATGACACCATGTTGTTGCCGCCCCCAGGGCTTGAAATGCAGCTGGAGGTCTGAGGACTGCAGGACAGGGAGGACACGAGCATAGATGCTGAGCTAACTACAGTCCCAGTGGTGCATTCCCTGGGAGTGGCACCTGGCTGTTGAAAACCAAATGGCTTCAACTTAGGGCTCTTTTTGGAGCCACACTGGTTCTCCTCCAGTGAGCGCCCACACACTGGATATGGTTTCCCTGGGCTTGAGCTGCCTCCATGATGGCTAAAAGCAAAGTCCGCTTCCCTGGCAGCATTCATATACAGGCCCATAGACTCAGCCACAGTCTTGGAAAGCTCCTTGGAGTCCATTTCCTGTTTAAGACCATGCAGGGTGTTGTTGAAGTGCGGGAGAACAAATGGCTGGCTCTGGCTGAGCTGAAGCGTTGGCTGCTCCTGCTTCTTGGTATTCTTCTCTTTGCTGTCGGCTGCCAGGCTTCCAGCAGAGCAGCTGACATTGACTACGTCCATCAGGATGTCACTGCTGGTCAGACTAGAATCCTCCGTGCTGCAGGAGTACTCCATCGTGCTTGGGGCCTCAGACCATTTATTCTCTGTGTCTTCTCCATCAAAGAAACTTTGGTATCCTTTGGTCTCCATTGCTGGCTCATTGATTCACCTGGCAAACAAAAAAAGAACTTATTATAGATATTAGACTGTGTGCCTAGTATATTTATAAAAAACATACATATAGTAACCCTATGGACGTAACAGCCAAAATGGTTAATACTGTATTTTCTGTCATACCAAGAGAAATTTTAAAACAGTAGTGTAACAGCACTTTGACTTTTTCAATTAGTTGTGTCACAAAAGTTGTTCGTATCCACTGGCACTGTATGATTGACTGCAGGATGGGATTTAATTCTAATATTTTACCAGAAAGCTCCCTTGAATTCAAATTTTCAATTATTACTACCTCAAAGTCCAATAAGGGTGGTTTGTGTATGGAATTTAGTGATACCTACAGGAGAAAAGTAGTATATCTGTAAGTTATATCAGTTATTCAAAGTACAAAATGCAAGGAAAGATGAACGTTGTTTGCTTTTAATGCTAATAGCAGATGTTCACTGAGCTAATGCCACTCATTTCTTAGCTGTTCCAATATAGACATTATTTTTTTCTTTGCCTGATGCCTTATCACTGACAATTGTAAGAAAAAGTGCAAACCAGGCAATATGGTTAAACTGTTTCATGTCATTTCTACGTCAAAGTTCCATCCTCAGAGGTAAACACACAGAAGCAAAGCATAAGCAGCCCCCAACACTTGTTTCTGCTTCACTTGCATCCGCTTACTGGAAGTTCTTCAACTGATACCCAATGCACTTGTCTTCGGATGAAGCAAATATTTTTTTACTCTTACTGTGTTTTAGTTTTAAAACAAAGAAAAGTTATTTTACTTGCGTTTACCCCACAAAGAATAAATAGTAGAATTTTTCCCAAAAAATAACTAAAAATTAAAACTGCCCAAGTAGCACTAATTGTTTGTATCACTCAAAAGATTGTATTCTGCCCCCAGTAAAAACCCAGATTTCAACTAAACACTGCAGCCTTTAAACAGCACTTCGCTTAGGGCACCACTTTAAAAGACGGTGGAAAAAAAAAAAGTCAGTGCATCTTTAAGGAAAAAAAATAAATAAGGAAAGATTAAAGAATTTTGCACAATAGCCCACTGTTTTTGTAAATGAGGTAGCATTTTGGAGGCAATTATTTTACAAATGCACCAGACACAAACGTTGCACAAATGTACATGTTAAGGTAGTTAAAATATGTAAAATATGTATTTTAATTCTAAAATTCTAAATGGGAATACAATCTGACATAAAAATCATGTTCCAGTATAAAAGACGTGAAACCAATGTGTCCTAGGAGCAATATAAACTCAAAAATAAGCCTTCCTCTGTAAAAGTCTGGATAATATTTTCTCTCTGGCAGATAAAGCGCCTTGTCGCTGAACTTCGGTGATGTGCAATCTGAGAACTGCACGAAAAAAGCGCAAACTGAGGGTTAATTTATCTAAGTGACGTTGTCAGATTACCACCTCATCTGCGCCCCTATTGGACGGCCCAGTCTAAACTCCATCAGTTTCATCAAGTCGCGCAGGGATTGGACCGAAAGCTGTCACTCAATAGTTGCTGCTCCTGAGACCACAACAGTGCTGCGACACAACTTTAACTGTAGTTTGCAGGCACCGGGGCATCAAGATGACGTTTGAATAAAAAATAATCTAACAATTAAAAATACGCACTGCAATTAGAAGACACCACTGTAAGATGTATATTTCTTGCATGCTGCCATGCACACCTTAGAGCAAGATGGGAAAATTGGCTGAGTTAAACTTGCTTCGATTTAATGCAAAATTTCCTGACGCCTCCATTCCCACTTTTAATAACTGTTGTACGCCGTTTGTTAATTCTTGGACATGAAAAAGCGAAGAGTACAGTATATTTCATATTGAATAATCCTATCTATGGTCCGCGGCGAAAAGTCTGCCTCTGGGACTTTCTGCACATCTCTCCATTTTGACGGTGCGCAGAAATTTTAAAAAACACGAGGAATACAGGCAATTTTGTTGCCTTTTTGTTGAAACTAAAGTTACTTTTGCAGTTTTTGGTGCTTTATGAATAAAAAAAGACGGTTTGAGCACTAAAGGGGGGAAATATGAATGATTTAAATCATATTTTGGTTGAACTTGATATTTCCAACAATCTCCAAACACATTAATACATATATTTAAATCAATTTCAAAATACTGCTTTGCTGTTCATGTCTAAAAGACGAAGCAGTGTGCATAAACTTCTTGGAGAGTTTTATTCTGGAGCAGACGGAAAAACTGGTTGGCCCGGATGAAAGTTATTAGATTTCTCAGTCAGAGTAATCCGACCTGAGATACGAGTGTTTAAACATCCGACTAGACAGCCTGTTCTCTTAAATTATCATCCAAATGCAGCGCCAAATTAAAATGCATACTGTCAAACGCTGAGCTCCGTCCTTCCTTACCTTAATTACGACATTCAGAGTTGTCAGGTGGCTGTGTTGCTGGGCAGCGGTAATCCAGAAGACAGGGGAGGAAAGACGCGCAAAGCAAAGTGAATAAATATCAACAAACGCGCTCTAACTACTCTTCCTGACACATCGCTGTCAGTTTGACAGCTAAACGCACACCGTAAAAGTCTACTGCGTATTATCTCTAGTAATCCTCAACAGCGAGCCGCTGCTCCTGACAAGACGAGCCTCAGCGATGGGTCGGGTGACAGTGGCGCATAATCTCACATTATGGCTGTAATTTCGCAGATTAACGAATCTAGGGCCCTGCATTAAAAAAAAAAAAAAGAGGAGTAATAAAAAACAAACGCAGGAGTCGGTCAGACTTGCAGTCAGCGCGACGTCATTCTGTGCACATGGACCCTCCTACTGCAACGAGTGCAACATAAACTCCGAGGAGCAGGGGGAGGCGGGTGAAGGAGGGAGGGGCTCTCAGAGCGCAGGTAGACCGAGCAGCCTGGAAATAGGGCACCGCTCTCAGCGCAGAAAAAAAAAACCCTCCCTTTCATTTCTGATCTGTTTGATTTCACTTAAGCACAACCTCCAAGATTCTCGTCTTCTTCACATTTTGTCTCATTTAGACATCATCTATGCTGCCATACTTTCCGTTTTCCCGTTCCCCAGCTCTAAAATAGGTTGCCTTACAGAGGAGGTGAGTCGAGAGCTGCACTTAGCAATTAACACCCAGTTTTTGCGACCCACAAGTACAGAGCGAGAATTCATTCAGCTCATGTGGCATGTGATGCTATGGCTACTGTCTCCACTAGGTGGAGCAACATTTCTATTGCAGTTCAGGGATCTGATAATCAGAAGTTAATGCAGCTGATGTCAAATTAAGACACAATATACAGCCTTATAGCTTTAAAGATATGCAAAAAAAAAAACTGCTGCTAATTGCACTGCTAAATAATTAAAATATATTTAGATTATTTGAAAAATAGGTGATATTTTAGACAACTGCAAAATCTCATCTGCAAGATTATCCTGAGGAAAAATAATGAGGAGCCTAACGTAGTTTTTAATCAACAGTGACACACACAAAATTCTATATGAAGATTAGACATGAATCTGCTTGCAATTTTCACAGTATGATCACATTTAAATGGTAAATGGACTGAACTTATATCAATCAATCAATCAATCAATCAGTCAATCAATCAATTTTATTTTTAAAGCACCATTCACTCTAAAAGCAGCTCAGGTGCTGTACAGACTTATAAATAAACCCACAAGATTAAAACAAACAATACCCTCCCTTCCTCCAACATGGAAAAACACAGAAATGTGGGGAAAATGCATGGACTGAGCAGAGATGATCCAGTTCAGGAAACGCAGTTAAAAAGACAGGTCTGCTCTTAAAAACATCAACATCCCCAGTCATGCTGACCACTCAAAGCACTTTACACTAAAGCCACATTCATACACCAATCAGTACACAACTTGGTTAAGGTGCTTTGCCTGGGGGCACATTGATATGAGCTGGAATCAAACCTGCATTCTTCCAATTACAAGTCAACTATGTTACCCACTGAGCAACTTGTTTAGAACAAAAAAAAAAAAAAAAAAAAAAAAAAAAAAAAAAAAAAAAAAAAAGCAACAATTCTTCCAGTTGTCACTACAATAATACCATTTATCGATTATCATGGCCAGAATAATGTTATATAGAAACATTTATCTTGTTTTGATTTTAATACACAGATTTAAGCAAGACAATTATAAATACCTTCTAAATTTCAAAGTTTTAACGTAAATATGCTATTTGAGCAGAATATACCTTTTAGTCAATGGGCTTTTAATCAGGCTGTCTGCTCAATAGACAGGATGCAGTTGCTCATGGCTTGCTAACTGGAGTTTTAAAACATTTTGTTCATAAGAGTGATGGGTGGTGCTCCTACAGTTTCCACACGATAAGTATTAACAAAGCTGATATTTTTTCTTCTATAAGCAAAGGAAAAATTTAGGAATCTTCTTTTAGTCAGTTTAGCAGCAATGCACAGCCATAGCTAGGTCAGGAAGGGGAGTTGTAGTATTACTCTATCCTCCATACAGCAGAAAATTCTGGTAACTTTAACTGGGAAAGCACAGTTATGTTAAAGAACATATCCTATAAGTTCTAATACTCCTGGATCAATAAAGTACAAAATAAACTTTCCAGTACTTTCCAGAGCTCAAAAGTTATTTTGAGGTACTTTCTAGGAACTTGGTACCTTTGAAGTTTCATGGAAGTTCAGGAATATAGATTGTGCATTGCTGAAAGTACCTGGTAAGTTCTGGGAAGTAACCTTAAAGTTTTGGAAAGTAACCTCAAAGTGGTGAAAAATTTTTGTAAGTTCTGGTGAAGAACTTGGTAAGTTACAGGATAGTATCCATTAAGTTCCAAGAAAGAAGCGAGAGCTCTCGAGAGAAAGTTCTGGCCGAGAAAAAGTACTTGGAAAGTTCCAAGAAAGTGAACTCTGAGTTCTGGCAAAGTACATGCTGTATTTAAGGCTTTTTACACATCCTTACTGTAGATGCCAATAAAGGTGGTCGGCACTCTGTCACCAAAAACTAAAGGTCAGAGTTAATATAAAGCTCAAAATTAGGAAACCATCACAACTGGTCATTGAATCATTGTAACCGAGCCCTGGTTACTCATAAGATTTTCAGACTGGTGTACATACCTCCAGATTTATACAGCTTTGAGAAAATGTTTTAAAAAGTTGTTTTAATCAGTAGTTTTCCAAACTTTCTAAATGTTGCCTAAAGTTCTGTTTGTTTTTTAAAAACTGGTTCCTTTTTCACCCATTCTCAATCCAGTCCTTGTTTCTGACCTTTGAGGTAAAGTGTGCAGAGTGTGCTGTTAGACAGTCTTTGTAAATGTTCTACTTCAGGTCAATTTCATAAAGTCATATTTTTAAGAAACAAGAAAAAAAAAATCCAGAAAAGACATAACACAGCAGGTCATCATCCACTGTTTGACAAGTTTTCAGCTTCTAACTTTTTGCAAATAAACTAGTGCCACACTTTCGTGTTCATTTGTGTGTTGTCTTTGGTAATTTTTTATTGTTTTAGTTCAAATAGAGAGAGCAAATTTTGTCTTTATATCAAGCTTTTGGTAACAAAATGTCTGAAGACCCAATTTATAACTGTTATAGTCCTTGGATGTTTGGGTTTGGTTTTCATTTGTGTTTGTGTTTTTGATCACATCTAAGTCCTTTATTATTGCTTAAAGGGCTTTCTGTATTCAGCTCATTTCTCTGTGTTCATTACTGTTAGAAAAGTGTTGCCATATTAGTTCTGGTTTAGTTTCTTAGTTTATTCTTGTGTTAATTTTTTTGTGCACTAGGATTTATTTTTCTTTGATCAGTGTTAGTATTTTTCCCCTTGGTTTGTAGAGTTTTTCATGTTTAGTTCAGCTTCCTTTGTGTTAATTAGTCTTCTTCCCTCAATTTGCCTGCTCAGCACTCTCGTCTCACAGCTGTTCCACATTCTCCTGATGAACTCACCTGCATTCAGTGTCATTCTCCACGCTTCCCTCAGTAGATAAGCTTTCTGGTTTTCATTGCTTATTTCTGGTTCCTCCCATTACTCTGTTCTATTCCATGTCCTGTTCTTCTTGTGCAAGATCTGTACGTTTTCTGTTTCTGTTATTTAACTTTCACTTTGCTCATCCCAAGTTCCTGTCTGCATTTTGGCCCTGCTTCAACCATGCATTATGCTACCATAACTTTTTTTTTTTTGCAAAATTTTTTGCAATGTGGGGACATAGCCCTGGTTTATCCCATGTCTTTGGGAGTCTTATTGTGCCCAAATTATCCATAGGTCAAAATTACTTGGCTTAATACAAAGAAAAAGAAAATGGCTCCTAAAGTGGTTGAATAGAACAACAAAAAATAACAGTATTGAAATATACCAAAGGAACATAAAGAACAAAAAGAAAAATGTTCTTTTTTAAAAAAAATATTCATGGTGTCTTAATGGATTAGAATGATTATTAGCCCACTTTGAACAAAGTCAAAGGTTATGATAGAATTTTGTAACTTAGCTGAGATAATGTCAACTTGTGCAATATTGAAAAATCATATTGTGCCTGTGCTTATTCACGATACCAACAAAAAGTGCTTCTGATTTAGTTATTCAGATCAAATTGTTATTTACAGTTTGCTGCCTATATCTCATGGCACTGTCAAGGGTGTAGGCTTTGGTTTCACTCCAGTAACAGTCCAATAATCAGTTTAATCTCTAGAGTTGTCAGTCACTTTCTGTGCTGTTTCATGTGGCTGCACCACAGCCTGCAAGTTGGACTTAGGTTGTGAGAGTTGATTTCTATAGATTAGTTTCCACATTCCTCTTCACTGCTTATCTGGATGCTCCAGGGTAACCTTCAACTGTTCCCCAAGCAAGGAGGCATTGATCGGTCAAAATAGCCAAAGATAACTTAACCTGTTAACTGAGCCTGCCCCTGTGTTCTCACTTTTAACTATCCATGAACAGGAACCTGATTTGGAAAACCAGGATTAAGTTAGGACTGAATTTTCTCACATATTTTGTTACCTTTCAGATTTTTCTACGTGTCAGGATCCTGGTGTGAGGATGAGTTTTTGTGTGCATGTGTAAGATCTTCCCTAAACAGAGGATCTCTATTGGAGGTTCGTGGCCATCCTGCAGCAGAGTCCACATCTGTATGCAATCATTGCACTGACTGTTGGGGATTTAAGGAGATGTTGGATAGCATGTCCTCGCCTGATGATCAGCCTTTCTGGTTGAAGTTGCGGGGCTGGTCTTCCATACCAACTCTGGATCCTTCCACATAACAGCTCCTTGTCAAATCTCCTTCAGATGTTTTCCAACTCCACGGCTGATCACTACAGCTCTACCTCTTCAGCTTCCATCAGCCTGCCCACTCTCCAACATACTCTGCTCAGGAGTTCACAAACCATCTGCTCCATTCCTCATGGAAACTCCTTTCGAACTTAAACCTTTGCTGGACACAGTCTTCCACCGTTCATCAGCAGGATCCCCTTTTATCCCCCAGAATCTGCTCTTCACCCCAGAACCATAAGCCATCAGCTTTCTTAAGATTCAACACCATTACTTCCCTCTCCCTTTCTAACTACTCTGCCTGGCACTATGTGAAAAACCCTTAGCAGTAACAACCGCGATCAAATGTTGATGGCAATAAGTCTTTTAGATCACTATGAAGGATTTTTTTTCCCATTCTTATTTGCAGAATTGTTTTAAAGTAGTCACATTGGAGGATTTTGAACATAAACATCCTGCTTGAGATCCTTCCACACCATATAAGTCAGATTTAAGTCCAGACTTTGACTAGGACACTCCAAAACAATGATGTTTTTATGACTTGCTGGTGTGCTTTGGACCATCATCCCGCTCTATAACCTTAGCTTACTTTAGCTTTAAAACCTTCTAGAAGTTGGCATGGTTACGACACTGACAAGTGCTACAGTAGGAAGGATCTACAGTTTAAAGACTCACCAAGAGTTCCGCACCCGAGTTGGTACGAAGTGTCCTGGTCAGAAAGAACTCCTGCGGCCAGTGGTCTGACATTCTCTTTCAGAGCAGAATTCATTGTCCAATCAATTCAAAGGCAATATTTTCCATTAGAGCAAAGAAATGTGTTTTACTCAAGATGCCAAGAACAAGAACAAAGAAATGAAGAATACCTCACAATAACAGTGCCAAACTCCTGGGAAGTCCTCCTAAGTCCCTGCCAGAGCTGCATTTGTACATCATAGCTATCAAAAAACCACACAACAACAAAAAAAAATTCTGCCCAGTTGAAATGTAACTAACAAGCTGACAGAACTCCCAAACCAGGACTGCCAGAACAGAGTTATATGACCTATGACCTGTCCAGAGGTAAGTCCTACAGTGTTTTAGATGTTGCTCTTGGAGTAATTATGGTATGCCAGACATCTGTGGGAAGGTTCTCCACTATTTGATGTTTTCTCCATTTATGAATCATGAGTCTTGCTGGACATTGCTGGAGTCTCAGAGCCTTAGAAATGGCTTTCTATGCCTTTCTAGACCAATAGATGTTATTGACCTGTTTTTGGATTTCTTTAGATCTGAGCTAGCCAGGTAAAAACCAACCATTTGTTCTACACTTTGCTTTGTACAGAGCATCTGGGCTCTCGGCTATTGCGAAAAGATTGCTTCCTGGAGGCATGGACTCTGTTGTAAACAACCATCCCTCACTGAGAAGAGAGAAGTGCCGAGTTGAACAAGATGGCTGTCAATGTTAATTCAATATTTGAAAGCGTGGCCAACACGGACTGAATGGCTTCATTCACTTCCTCTGCCAAACTACCGGTAGACTACAACTCTAAAACAGCACAGATAATTAACGTCTTCGTTCACAACTCCTCCTTCTGTTCGCTGATTGGCTTGGTTGAAATTCTATCGGAGAAATCCAAGTCAGTGGAAGAAAGCCCAGACTGTGCTGTGAAGTGAGATTTGAATCGAGCGGAACTGCACAGGAAGGCAATGGCCAAGTTAGATCTGAGCATATTGTGCTGCTTTTTAAGATATTTTAGCCTACTTCATGATGCCAGAAAGGTACTACCTCTCTACTTAAAAATGATATTTTTCACAGATCAAGCAGTGATCAGACATGGGCATGGTAGCTGAAACTGAACAAGAAAATAAGGATAATTACAGAAAAGTGATTTATAAAGCACGGTATTTATATTATTTTGTATGGCTGCTTGGTTTGAATGTCTTATTTCCTTCAGCATCATTTGAAAACAGTTTTTTGTAGGTGCTGAGGTTATGTTTGGTCTGATAGTTTAAACAACAAAGCAAAAACAGAATAAATTTCTTATTTGGATAATATTATTTCACAGTACTTTACAACAAAGTAGTTTCCTCTTGTGAGTCGTACATGATTCATACCAAGAGGAAAATGTAATTTAGATTGGTATTTATTGTTCTTCTTTTTATACAATGACGGTAGATCAACAACATAAATGAAATCACCAATGGTTGGCTGATTTATTATAACGCAGCTCCCTTGAATCTCACCAAGCTTTTAAACACAGCCATTTCAGAAAACTAACTTTCAAAAACTCAACAGTTTATCACAGCTTTCCTTTAGAGAGGAAGAGGGGTCCTTACAGATGAGTGATTGCTATGATAAGAAGCAGGCTTCCACTCCAGCATAGACACATGGCTGACAGCTCCAAAAGCTGAAAAGGCCAACAGCTTACCACAGAAATGCATGGTGTGCCTCATGGGGACAGGTGAATTGGAGCATGTTAACGCTGAAGTAAAGCACTTGTCAGCCTGGCAGAAGATCCAGTCCCCATCCTGCGTGGTAATTACAGAGGTAAATTCAATCAGAGAAGACGATTGTCACCAGTAACCTCCTTCAGCTGCTTGCTCCTGTTCTACTGGTTTTTCCCCCTGTAATTTACTTTTATAAACAGTTATTCACATCTAAAGAAATAAAGTGACTTCACATTGTTCTGCTGCAAGGTAGTTCTTAATCCCACTGCCACTGGTCTTCTGACGATCACGGCTCACTCAAGTCATGCGTTCTTAGTCCTGCCTTTGAGGGCAGACATGCCATTGATTTAGTGTCACACCTTGTCCTGTTATGACAGAAAAAATTATTTAGATGTCAGACTTTTATCTTCTTTCAAATTTAGCTAGCAGATTTAGCCAACTAAATACTGCACTCTAGGCACATTTTATTTTTGATCACTTATTACCACCATTAGCTTTGTTCACAGTGCCATTTTATAGCACAATCAAGTAGCTGTTACCTTAAGTTGTTATGAAAATGCTGTATATATATATCAAAAACAACTTAAAGAAATTTGACCCCCTTGAAACTGGTCTCTGTTTCTTTAAGAAGCTCCTATCCTTTCTGGCAGTCCTCCTTCAACATGTCATCACAACAATGCTTCTCCATTACAACTGTTTTTAGGAGCATTGTAGTTTGTATGAAAGGTTCAGCAGAAGTGCAGTTCCACCAGGTGTTTGCTAATTGCTACTGCCACTAGTCTGGTGGGGCTGTGTGGGGCAGACAGATGGGAGGGGCGCTATGAGGGGCAGAAGCTCGGCTGGGGACCGCAGCTCCAAGGTGGAGCTTTGGGTAAATAGGCAGTGCTTTGTATGAGTAGGTACTAAGGCACCACTGAATGGCTGCCATTGGAGATTCTATGATTTCTCAAACATGCATGAACGAGTCAAAGCAACACTCTGGGTATATGCATTATAACATGATATAAAGTTCAAAAAAGTTGATTTTGCATGATACCCCCTCTTTAAACTGCTCTCCCCACCCCCTGAATAATTTTGTTCAGATCCCAGTTGTCATACAATTCCCATCTTTTTTACAGCTTTGATTTGGAGAGGTAATTTATTGTTTCCAAATACACTGAATGCTACTGTTGACCTTGGGAATTCCAGATCTATAATCTATCAGAGTTCTTTATAATAATAAAAAAGGAACCTGAATTTGCACCAGTAGATTTTGTAAACAACAGTTATGGTGGTGCAACATGTCTCTAAAGCTAGTTTCAGGAATCAGTAATTAGACCATCAACAATTCCAACTGCACTTCCTAATCTCATCCAGTACCAAATGCATTGGTCCCTTTAAGTTGTTTTTGCAGTGGAGTGATACTGGGATTTGTCCCTGTCATTTCTGTGAATGAGTGCCTGTTTTCTCCTTATAGCTGATTGGTTGGAAGGGGTTTAAAGAGAATAAACTAAACCTACCAGGCGAGCAAAGGATTCCAGACAAGCACCCGATTGTTGGCATAATTCTCAGCTTTGCTCCCATTCCTCTCTTTAACAGATGCCATATTTTGTACCTGAAGGCCCCGTTGTTGTCAAGTTGTTGTTTGGTCTGGGAGCCTTTGACTTTGCTGGGTTTTCCGGCTTTTGGTTGTAGGGTGAAATCCTGAGGCAGGGTGAGGGAAGCTGCTCGGATCTGACGGCCAACACCTGGCTGGTTCTTGGTTTCTCCCACACCATGTTCATCTGTTTAAGCGATTATTCACAAGTATAGACACCCTGGGAATGTCCAGCCATTATACCGTTCAGGAAGGAAATGAGTTCTGTGTCCCAGAGATGAAAGTATTTTAAGTGAATGTGATATAAACAACAGAACAACATTAAAAGACCTTATGAAGATGCTAGTGAAAGCTAGTAAGAGTGTCATTACCCACAGTGAAACATGTCTGATAGCAACATGGGCTGAAAGGCCACTCAGAGAGGAAGAAATCATTATTCCCAAAGCAATATAAAAAACCAGATTACAATTTGCAAAGGAACTCAAGGAAAAATACCTTCCTCTTTGGATGAAAGTGAAACTGAAGTGTTTAGCCATAATGATCATTGTTGGATTTGTTACTTTTGGAAAATACTAAAATTAAAAATCCCTACAAAATTCTCTATTTTATTGTTCTTGTATTTTGTAAATATGAATATATTGAGCAAAACAAACTGACCTTAAACAAGAAGAGTTTAGCATGCAGCTTCAATTATTATAGAAACTAGTGATCAGGCCCGAAATCTGGGTGTAGTGATAGACCTCTGACCAGAACCTTCAGGAACACATAAAGACAATTACAAATTCAGCCTTCTATCACCTGAAGAACATTTCCAGGATCAAAAGGACTAATGTCTCAACAAGATCTAGAGAAACTTTAGTCGCATTGATTATTGCAACAGTGTCTTCACAGCTCTGCCCAAAAAATCAGACAGCTGCAGTTGATCTAGAACGCTGCTGCCTGCGTTCTCATTAAAACCAGGAAAATAGAGCACATCACCCCAGTTCTAAAATCCTTACACTGGCTCCCTGTAGCTCAGAGAATAGACTTTAAATCAAAGCTAAAACCCCAGCTGTTTAGAGCTGCCTTTAATTAGTAGTTAGTGGACCTTTGATCAATATTTTGATCAATGTTTTTGATGATTTTGATGCATATGCATATTTGCTTGATGATTTTGATGATTTTTTTGATGATGTTGATGTATATTTGCTCTATGTTTTTATGATGTAAAGCACTTTGAACTGCTTTGCTGCTGAAATGTGCTATACAAATAAACCTCACTTATTTAATGTCAGACACTGAGAAAAAACAGGGTGTGGCTTTTTTTTATACAGTACATATAAATAGTGATTGTCAGCTGTTTGCATTTGAGTCAATTTGACAAATACGCTTCTCATAATCTATTTGTGCCCAGTTGGTGAAACACAGACACAGCCACAATACATAATATAGTACAAAAGGATTGCAATTGTTTGTATTTAGTGTATTTGGTGTTAGCTGATTGCATTATGGCCATTCAGGGTCTAAGCACTCCATCACAGATAAAGAGTAAGGCTGATTAATTAACCCCCCCAGATACATTAATCACAATCACCTGGCACTGTTCCCTGAACCTTTGTCCCTGAACCAAAACCACACCATACTGCTACACTGTCATCAATACACAACATTAGGCATGCAAATGACCCATTTTACATTTTTAGCGGCAAGATTCAGCTAGAATTATGTTGTCTGCAGGTTCATATCCAGGAATCTTTTACTATCGAGGAATAGCAAAGACAATTATATGAGAGAGAAAATTAAAAAATATATATGAATTATAAATCAATCTTAATCAAAGCTTCTATATGCCAATTTCATGACTTTTTACAACTTTGTCATGTTTCAACTACGAACCTAAATGTATTATATTTGGATTTTCCGTTTTAGATTAACACAAATTAGGACATAATTCTGAAGTTGGAAAAAAAGGTTTATTTTTTCAAATATTTTTTATGAATAAAAATCTTAAAACAGGAATATGCGTTTGTATTCAGCCTCCCTTAGTCAACATGTTGTAGAACAATCTTTCACTGCATTTAAAATTGCAAGTTTTTTGGCATGTGTCTCTTTGCACATCTAGAGACTGAAATGTTTGAAAAATAGCTCAAACTCTGATTCGATAGGGAATATCTGAGGATCAGTTTTCAAGTCTTGCCTTGGATTCTGAATTGAATTTAGATCAGAACTTTGACTGGACCATTCTAAAATAAATATGCTTTGATCTGAACCATCCCATTTTAGTTTTGGCTTTCAGAATTTAGGGTTACTGCCATGGAGTAAGGTGAATCCCAATATAAAGTCATTTACAACCTCCAACAGAGTTTCTTCCGGGAATGTCCTGTATTTCTCTCCATCTGTGTAACCATTAACTCTGACCAGCCTTCCTGTTCCTGCTGAAAAACAAATTGTCTCCATATGATGCTGTCACCACCATGTTTTGCGTTGGTTATGATGTGGTCTGGGTAATAAGCATTGAAGTTTTCTACCACACATTTTGTAAGCCAAAATTTGAATTTGTAATTGGTCTCATGTGAACAAAGGACCTTCTTCCAATGAATTGAATTGTGGGAATTCAGGGTTGTGTTCAAAGTTTAGGATGTAAAACTTTACTCTATATTACACTTGTTCAAAGGACCTGTTTGATGTGTTCCTGACTCTTTATGATGCTGTTTGTTATGCTCTTTCACAATCCTCAGAGGCTGCCACAAAAAGATGTATTTAAACTAATATAAATATTTAAACTATTTACTATTCCCTTCTGAAGGTAATTGGTTGTATTGGATTTTATTTCGAGGTATCAGAATAGAGGGGACAGAATTGAAAAGCATTACACACTTCACATAAAGTGTGAGTTCTCAATAATATTCATACAAAGTTTGACAAACATTATATGCTTGATTCCTTTGACTGTTTGGAGGACATATTTAACAGTTTTTTTGTAGGTTTGTTTTGGTTTAATGGAAATCTGCTTTTATTTGGTTTGTTGGACGTGAAGGCTGACATGTCTGGAACACTAAGTAAAAAACCCTGCAGGTGGATGAAAAGACTGCCAATGAAGGTCAGACTTAGAAAATATTCTATTGAAGTTTAAGGAGTGTTGCCATGGAAACTCATATGTTTTGACAGTATAGGGAGGTTGCTTAAGAAAAAGAGCCCTGGGCTATATAGTGGTGTTAAGGAAAATGGATGATTATTTTGGATGATGGACTTCCTCACATTACACACCAAACTGGTTTCATAGGTACACTTTTTCCATGGATTTTTAACAGCTGCACATTCACGTCAATTCTAAGTAAATCTAAAGTTTTGAATTTCTAGCTTTTCCTATAGTTGCTACCAAATGTTACAATAACAGGGAAGCAAGGCAGCCAAACAAATGCAAAGTTAAAGAATTTGCAAGCTCTACAAGTAGGATGTAATTTTTTTAAGAATTAATGAAGAAATTACTTGCTAGTGTATAACAGTTGGTTTTACTCTAATCACCCTAAGCCCAGTCAAACACGGTTCTAATGTTGCTCCATCAATCATACACAAAAACATGTTGTTGAATAAAATGTGTGCTATAATGTGGTCACAAATACAAGGTGGAACGTGGTTTCCAAACTATAGCCAGACTTCATATCAGAGAACTGTGTCAAGTGAATTGAAAAATTACTTATTCTTGATTACATCTTTTTCCATTTCACTCCCTTTCCTGCATTCTTCCATCATCTTGAGTGAGCTTAAAAGCAAATGCCTATATTTTTTTATAGACTAATGTTTTGGTACTGACACATCCCTGACATTTTAAAATGTCCAAGCTACAAATATCGAATGACATCATAAAACAAGTATATAAAGGCATTGATATTAACGATATTCTATTTAAATGGATGGCATATTAAAAGTGATAGTCTGGTTTATGAGGTGAATAACCAAAAGTAAACATCCATCTGCTCTCTTCTACTTAAATGAGATCAGGTTACAAGGGTAACAGGTCCAAGAGAGATCCATCTCCCCAATTACAGTCTCCAGCTCATTCTGGTGGATCCAAAGATGTTTCTATGAGGCCCAGAAGTGATATACAGTTCCCCCAGCAAGTTCTGGGTCAACCCCAGAGTCTCTTGGCAATGCAAGATGCAGAGAAAACCTCTAAAGGCACCAAAAGAGGCATCCTGATCAGATTCCTGAACCACCTCAACTGTTTATTTCAGTGCAGCTGTCCCCAGGCACCCTGCTGTGTATCAAGGCTAGCTATTTCAGCTCTTTCTTTACCTGGACCGACTAGAGTTGCATCCACAGTCTCCTGCTCCATCATGCTATTCCATGTTAATAAGATGCCAATATATCTAAGCTCCTCCCCTTGAGACCCATTCTTCCCCCTTGACCTGGATGAACCCTGGCCTCAAGCTCAGACTTGATTTCCATAGACTCACCATCTTGATGTGGTGAAGGGGTTTCAGTATCCCAATGGTCCTGAAGCCAATGTTGTCTGGCACTTCGGCTCCTCGTAGTGTCTCGTGGTAAAATGACATCAATAGAAGAGCAAGACTAAGAACAATTTCATGATCATGGTGATGGTAGACCACAGTGTCTGGCAATCTTACCCACATTAGGAAGACCAAGGCACAGTGCTGGAGCCAGACTTAGGGGAGGAGCACATTGATGAGAAGCTGGTAGTTAAGCATGGCCACTTCTGACTCTGACTAAATCCAGAGAAAGCTATCGGAAATCACCTCCACATGGGCTCACTGTTTGCGAGACGGAACACCAAAGTTGGGTGCATTGTGAGTTCAACAGCAGGTGAAGGCGATGGCCTTGACATTCTGATGTCAAGCATTATGTTCTTTTGCAAAATACCACTGTCGAAAGAAAACCATAAGAAGTCTAAATTGCAGTTCGCCACAACCATGCAGGGCACACATGAAACATGTGGAGGAAGGTCTGCTCTGATAAGGCCCAAATTTGACTTTTTGGCCTACATGTCAAACTTTGTGTGGCGAAAACTAACATTAACACTAACACTATCCATTGCATTATCTCCATGGTAAAGCATGTCAGTGGCAGCATCCTGGTGTAAGAATGCTTTTCATCAGCCAGGACAGGGAAGCTAGTCAGATGGGAAGATGGATGGGTAAACCTGTAAGAAAACCTGTTGGAGACTGCAAAAGGCTTGAGACTAAGGAGAAGCTTAACCTTTTAGCTAGACGACAACCATAAACATACTGCCACAACTACAGTGCAATGGTTTAGATTAAGGGTCAGCAATCTTTACAACACTAAGAGCCATTTTTGCCTCCAAATTTATGTAGAGCCACAGAAGCAATATGACTCTTTGAAACAAAATCTCCTTTTTTAATAATACCGACAATGGGAAACTAGTAAACAACAATTTCATTTAATTTTTAGTAAATTTTCTTCATTGGGACATAAAATTTTGATAGAAAATGGTATCAAAAAGCATATTCCTTCCACTATTAGTATTATTCTTTGTGGCAATGTTATGCAAATAATGCATCAAAATGGCTTGGAAAAACTGCTAAAGCTAAACGTGTTGAAGTAGTGCTACTCTTGGTACTCACCTTTGATCCTAAGGTATTTTTGTAAGCAATGGATATTTTAAAACGCTGACATTTTCCTTGATTTTTATTTTTTTTTTATTTTTTTTTTTTTATTGTGAATCTTTTATTCCAAAACCCATTGCATTAAAACCAATGCTCTGTACCATTTAAATTTTTCCAATGAAAATTTTACTGATGTATCTTATGTATATACATGTATAGTAGAATAAAATGTTTTTTATCATTACTTGGGAGTCTTTAATGTCATTAATACAGGTTATTTTGATGTTCAGCAACCATTGTCTGCAAACGTTCACTGAACATTTAAGGTGACGTGCAAGGGACATTGTCTGAACGTTCAATGCTCGCTAGGAAGCCACTGCACAGAAGTGCACACAGAAGAGGCTGATGGTGTGACATAGACATTTTGTCACAGTAATTTGAAATAAAACTTGTGTATACTTTTGAAAAAATACAGGCTTGTGGTGTCACCATAATCAAGTTATAGCCTCTGTTTCTCTGCCTCAGTTCACTAAAGTTCAGCGTTCACAGACAATTGAAAAGCTGAAAACTTCTAAAATATATATTTCTTACTAGATAAGCCAGACATGAGCTAGCCTATGAAAGCTGTTGTCTGCACACTTTCCCGGGCATAGCCCACTTACTGATTGTCAATGCCAGGGGATGAGGTTAACGCAAAGTAATGTAAATGAACCCCCTTTGTTAACACCCCCAGGTGGCTCATCAGGCATGGGAACAATTCTTCTGAAACTTTCACTAATCTTGCAGAGCACCAACATTCAAATGACCTTATCTTCTCCCTTTTTTAATTTCCATGTGTTTGACATCATTAGAAAGCTTAGAATCCACACTTTCAGAATCTGTAAATAATTCAAAACACAATTAACACAAAGACTTTTCTATAGTACTTTTACAACTGAAAACATTGCTCAATCCTTTAGCATTTTTGTCCAAAGTTATTAAGAGCCACAGTGGAGGATCTAAAGTGTTACACGTGGCTCCAGAACCACAGGTTGCAGACCGCTGGTTTAGATTAAAGCATATTTATGTGTTAGAATGGCCCAGACCTAAATCCAAAGGAAAATCTTTGTTAAGACTTAAAAACTGATACTTGCAGATGCTCTCCATGCAGTATGACTGTATGTGCACTATTTTGCTCATGGGGAATAAGCAAGAATATCAACGTGTAAAGCTGCTGGAGACACAAGTCAAAAGAGTTGCAGCTTTAATTATTGCGAAAGGAGTTTCTTCAAAGATCTGACTCATGTGGGCTGAACATGAACGCACAGATTTTTTTTTCAGTTAATAAATAGTTTTTTTCTATTTTACAATTGAACATTAATATGTGTTGGCCTATCACACAAATCTCCAATAAAGTGCACTGAAGTTTGTAGCAACATTACAAAATGTGGAAATTTTGGGGCAATGCTCTGCAAAAGAAACATTGAAATGTAAAAACATTAAAGACGAAATAAAAAATAACCTGCTGTTCTAATTTTCTGTCTCTGCTGGAACTCTTTTCTGTTCTCTGTGCACTTTGTGACCTATTTGAACCTGGGAGTAGATAGATGTTCTTGTTCTGCATAGTAGCTGATATTAGTGTGCAAAAGTTACAATACCTGCAATGCTAAAAATACAATAAATGTACTGGTACAAATAACTGGAAAAACCTTGGACATATTATGTACACAATTATGTAAAGTTAGAGAAAAAAATAATCAAACTGCATGTGAAATGAAAAGAATTGGGTTTTATTTCAGATAAACAAAAAGTAAGACATCAAATCAATTAGCCTTCAGTTTGGCCTACTTGGACTGAAATCATCTGCCACTGAAGTGGCAGAAATCAGCAGAAATGAGCAGAAATGAGCAACTAGCCCTCGTGGAGGTTTGGGCACCGATGAGCTGCATGTCACATTAATTATGCCAGATCTGGGTGGGCTGTGTTTCTGGTGTCTCACTTCATCTATTTGTAATAATAAAGTAACAGCAAGGCTTCCCGCTAACTGGAAAGCAGCTCTGTATATTATGCATGACTGGATGTACTGTAAGTGCTTTCCAGTACAATGCTGTAATTATAAATAGCTCAGTAGGCCTTCATAGGCTTACAGTGTACTCAACCATTTAAAATCTGTGTAAACAGATACACTGATGCATCCTCATTACACACGAACTCCTTTACCTTTTTCTAACCAGTAACAACACTGAGGGATTTAACAACATCGTGAAAAACAGTCAAAACATTACATTTATTTTCTTTTCCCGTTTTTCTTTCTCTGGGCTTGTTCTTCTCTTATCTGCACCTGGAAATGATATTAATGTCTTTGGCATTTATTGAGACATCAATGTCAGCGTCTAATCAGAATTTTCGTGCATTTGGTTTATTAATTACATCAGCTGGTAGGAGCTCAGAGCGCTTGACAAAAAAAAAAAAAAAAAAAAAAAAAAAAATCAAAAGCTGACGCCTGTGTCATGATTAATTTCGCAGTGAACAGTCCCCGCGATGTCAGTGGTAATTAGGCATCACCCATTGCATAACACACCATGTGTCAGGGTGGGTGGCATGTGTGTGTGATTGGGAGTGTGAGTGAGAGTAAATGAGGAATGAAAAAGGAGAAAAAAGGAATAAGGTAAAAATAAAAATTGAGATTCAGAGACATGGCGTTACAGCCTTCTTAATTTTATGTTTGTATGTTGATGTTGATGTAAGGTGATGAATTCATGAGAAAAATGAAATCAACATATCTGATTATAAATTCTTAGATGGTCTAATCTAGACTCTTAATGATTTATGGAAGTGCAACAGTGTTCATAGCCCCTGAACTTTTTCCCATTCTGTTCCATCATAACCTTAACCTTTAATGCATTTTATTGAGCATTTATGTCACAGACCAACACAAAGTCCATTGCTATGAAATCAAAGGAAAATGATTCATGTGTTTTACACTTTTTTTATTAGTAAAACTTCAAAATATTTGGTTTGCATTTATATTTAACCTCCTCTGAGTCAATACTTTGTTGTATGTTTCGCTACAAGTACAGCTGCAGGTCTGCTTGGGGTTTGCACATCTAGAAACTAAAATTTTTGTTCATCCTTCTGCAAAGTAGCTCAAATACAGTCAGATTGGATAGAAATCATTTTCAGTCATATTCAGTAAATTAGATTATTGAAAAGTTCATTTACTTCAGTAACTCAATTCACTAAGTGAAGCATATTGTATAGATTGATTCCACACAGTCTGATGTTTTAAAGCCTTTATTTCTATTAATTATGGTGATTTTCTGCTTACAGCCAATGAAAACACGTGATTTAAGATGAGATTACATCAGACCAACAAAAAAAAAAAACATTTTTAATTCAGAAATATAGGATTAATGAAATGCATATTTAATACCTGCCTAAAGGTTATTTTCAACAGGTACTTTTAATCTGACAGCCTCATTGGAAATTTGAATGGACCGAATATGAATTTTCAAGTCTTCCAAAAGATGTTCAATAATATTTACATCTGGACTTTGACTGGGCCGTTCTAACACATGAATCTGCACTGATCTGAACCATCCCATTGCCTCTCTAATGTATGCTTGGGTTGCAGTCTAGCTTCTAATATGTTTTTTTCCAATAATGTCCTGTATTTAGCTCTATTAATGCCTACATCCAGTCTCATCAGCTTCTTGGTTCCTGGTGAAGAAAAGCATACCCACAGCACGATGCTGCTTTCACATTTCTCTCTTTGTTCAATGGGATATGCAGTACTTTTTTCCCACCACACAGAGTTTTGGATATGGACCAGAAAGTTTAATTTTGGCCTCATCTGACCATAGCAGCTTCTTCCATGTGTTTGCATGTTTTTGTTTGTTTGTTTTTTTGTTTTTTTGTTTTTTGCTTTTAGATGATGTACTGAACAGTGATGTTAGATGTTCAGATCTTGGGATATTATTTAAAGCTGCAATATGTAACTTTTACAAAAATATGGGTTTTTTGGCATATTTGTTAAAACTGTCACCATGTTGTGACAGTTTGGTATAAGACAGATAATCTGTGAAAAGATCAAGCTCCTCCCGGAGCTACTATTGATGTCTAAAGAAATGCACAAATATGTAAAAAAACATATTTTTCATAAAAGCTACTTACTGCAGCTTTAATGACCTAACTATGATTTAAGCTTTTAAACAATTTTACCTCTGACCTGTCTGGTGTGTTCCTTCCGCTTCATGAAAGTGTAAGTCTACTTATGTTTGTTACACCTTCACAGAACAGTTGTATCTACACTGAGATTGAGTTACTCTCACATGGAATATATTTACAAATTAAAGTGACTTTTGAAGGCATTATTTAGGGGTATCAGAGTAAATGCACTCAAAAAAAAAAAAAAAAAAAAACAAGCAAAATTTTTCCTCTACTTAACAATTACACACCGAATTCCCACTGAATTCCCAATAAGACATTGAAGTCTGTGGTTGAAATGTGTAAAAAAAAAAAAAAAAAAAAAAAAAAAAAAAAAGTTTCAGGGGTGTGAATATTTTTGTAAAGCAATGTAACTGAGGTCTTATTTAACAAGACTCATTTAACATTAAATTAATTCATAAAAACTTGGATGTATTTATTAATATTGTTGTACAAGAAACACAGATCTTGTGGTCTCATGGCTACATGAAATCTTTATTTTCATGTAATTTGCAGTGACCTACAGGGTGCCTGGCATCCTGCATGTCTCCAAAAACTATTGAAAAAACAGAATTCCATAAGACAAGCATAGTAACTCTGGGTGCAATATTTTTCCCACTTCTTTTTCTCACCCCACCCCCCTCCCCGAAAAAATTAAATAAAATAAACAATGGCCCATAACACTCAAATTAACACAGATTGAGATTTGATGTGCTTTGCAGCCAGATGGCTTGCTCACTCACTCTCTGGCGGCTGGCAGAGCAGCTGAGGACGCAGGCACTTCCAGAGCGGATTTGAAAGAATCTAGGCCAGAGAGAGCGGGGCTGCTCTCGGAGACTAGCCGACAGTGCTGTCATGTTTTAGTGCACATTTTCTATTTGAGGAAGAAGCTGCTACATAGAAAGTTGTGCTCTGTGTGCATGTGTGCGTGCGTGTGTGTGTGTGCATGCACATGCGTGTATGTACTGCATATTTGAGCAGTGACTGGAAGAGAAGGAATGTCTTGATAGAAATGCAGAAAAAAGAGCTTGTCACAGAACCATATAAACAAGCTTAAAAAACTACACTAAAGTATCAATAAAGATACAAATCTGTGCAACCCCAATAGCTGGAAATTCAGCAGCTTTAATGTTTAAAATTGGAGAAATAATTGCTCATATTAATAACTCCACAGTCTAATAAAGGTTAAGTGCAGTTGAGAAGGAAGCAGGAGACCAATTACTAAATATAGAATATGCATCAGTGTTTTGTAACTTACTTACGTGGAGATCAGCATTTTTGTAAACACTATAGCACAAACATTCTAATGCAACCTTTAGAGCTAGTCATTATTCAAAAGCCGAGCCTCCATCTGGAAAGTGGCGAACTTGGCTGTTTTCCTGGCGTTGCTGTAGAGAAAAACTGGGTCTGTTAGAAATTGCAGTACTTATTGGCTGAGGTGTAAATTTGTCTGGCTTCGATGATCATTTTCTTCACAGACTCACTTCTGCCTGTGGGGAAGAGTTCAGGTTTACAGAAACTTTAGGCTGCAAGCACAAGCTCTGTCTCTTGTAAAGGAATGCTGAAGAGCGAGCCCACAGAGAACGGTTTAAACACCGTCCTGTCCATTGCTCCTTTCAGGAGTGGAAATCCTATTCATGAGGTAAACAGAATTTCAGTCCTTGAGCTCTTTTCTGTCCGTGATGGTATTTCTACGTCAAAATAACTTTATCACCCCCAAACAGTTCATGTTAACTCAATGGCAGGTTCACACTAATTACAAACTGGCAAAGTTGTTCTTATTGCTCTGCTATCAAAGTCAGAAGTCTGTGGGAATGACCTGAAGCGCCAGACAACACCTTCTGTTTGAATTGATGCCCATCAGCTAGGCTGCTCTAAAATATGAATATGCTCTTCGACTACCTTGAAAGAATCAAATTTATCTTCTCTTTGTTTTTCATTGCTCTCATTCAGTTGCTACCTCATTATCTCTATCTTTATGAAAGCCTTCAGATGTGCTGCATCTCCAAGGGATTTCACTTATTTAGAAGGCTTAGATTAAGAAAAAGTAGCAAGAAGTCCAAATGTTTAGTAATTCTCGATTTTTTTTTACCTCTCTCTCTCTTTTGTCTGCATGGACTTTCATAATTTGAGCCCCCCCCCCCCTCCTCCAAATATATCTTGAGCTACTTTCACAGTGATACTTGTTTTGTCAAGTATGTTTGCATGTCTATGAACTCTTTTTATGTTGTCTTATGTTATGTTATATTTATATTTTATGTATGTTAAATGCGAACAACTGAATTGCAGCCACAGATTATTGTTTCATCATTGGGATTTTATGCAGTAGACCAACACAGACTGCTAAATTGAAAAGAAAAGGAATGGAGAGCATATATATATATATATATATATATATATATATATATATATATATATATATATATATATATATATATATATATATATATATATATATATATGTCCTTACTAATAAAACGTGTGCACATCAGTGTGTTGTGTGCTCGTATTTAACCCCTTCCACTCTGATAACTTCAAATAAAATTCACTGATATCAAAAGCATTTAAAAGTTAACTAATCAGGGCTGCTTGGTGGCACAGTTGGTAGCACTGTTGCCTTGCCTTGTAGCAAGGAAGTCCTGGATTTGAATTCTAGGATGGCGTCTTGCTGCATGGAGTTTGCATGTTCTACCCATGCATGCATGGGTTCTCACCAGGTACTCTGACTTCCTCCCATAGTCCTAAAACATGACTGTTAGGTTAACTGATCTCTTTAAATTGTCCTTAGGTGTGTGTGTCCATGTTCTGTGTGGTGAGACAAGCAGGTATAGACAAGGATGGATGGATGGAAGTGAACTAATTAGTAACCTGAGTCCTCTGGTGTGCAATATAATCTCAGAATAAATATCCTTTAAGTCTGTGTTAGTTTATAAAGCAATACATCAAGCTTTAAGCTTCTCATGGGGCACGGTTCAATCCATCATCAGAAATTGGAGAGAATATGGAAAAACTGCAAACCCACCAAGAATAGCTGTCCACCGAAACTGGGGTAGGGAACAACTATGAGCTGTGCACTCTACAAAGAAAAGCTCTACTGGCCTGGAAGAGTGGCAATGAGAAAAACATTGATAAGAGAAATCTACAAAAAAAATCCCATTTAAAATTTGCCACAAGTCATGTATGGAACACAGCAAACATTTGTAAAAAGGTGCAAAACTGTATGGTTAGAAAGCTGGGTAGAGAGATGTTAGAGTTGGGGATATGATCCTTGACCATCATGATTGATAGAAGAGGCAGTTTACACTTTCTTCTTTCTCTGCTCTTTGGTGCTGCTCTGCATCCATGAAGCCTCTTTTTCAACTCCTCTTGGATTTATGGTCGTAGTTCAGGGAATATTTGAGTTGTTGAGATTCTAATCAGCTGCTCCCAGTTGTAAAAACAATATGTTGTTGTCACTGCTGTGCATCATAAAAGCTGTCAGAAAGTAAAAAAGTAGGAGTACAAATCCTTCCAGGTGCACAGCTTCCAAAACCAGAGGGAATAATTGTTTGAACATGCAACGCCTCAACCCCCCTCTCCCCTGAAAAATGAAAAGTCAACTAAAGGAATGAATCAGAATTAATATAACAGAGCTGCTCCAACATGCTGCCATCATGAGCAGTGCAATTCTAGAACATGAAAAGCAAGAGAGAATGGATGAATGAAAAGCAACTTTCTCTTCATACTTACACCCTATACAACTAGCTAGAATGTAGGGGTAGGTAATAAGGTCTTAAAGATTTTATGATGATATTTTGTGGCATTTATTGTAACAACAATAAAAGTGATCATGAAAAAGTATTTATAACTTCTTTTCAATTGTTCTTTGGTCACTGTATGATCCCACAATCACAAATACTGCTCCTAAAAATAACATACCCAATTTAAAATAGGCTTCAGGACACCAGTTACATAAAGCAGCGTGATTATTGTCACTCTCTCAGAACAAAAACAATTATGACAATACAGTCAGTTTTGTGATTTTCAAGCAGCATTAATTGAAGACTATAATTTATAGTTTAAATTTGGGATGTTAAATTCAAATTCTTATCCGCACAAGAAAATTCTCACAACGTTGATAAACGATGTGATAAATGCCCAGCCCTACTACAATGGTTCGGTCAGTTTTCTTGCAAATCTACAGCATACAAGCCAGTCTGAAGTCTACTCAAGTATATACCAGACTTTCTCCATAGGCAATGAAGATGAAGACTTCATGACATTTGTCTTCTAATGTAAACTTCTTTGTGTTCTAATTTATATTAAATGGTAAATGGTAATTGGACAGAACTTATTCAGTGCTTTTCCAGTTACCCCACTTGACCATTCAAAGTCAAGACACTACAGACACATTTACCCATTTGCAAGCATAAATGTGCACACATTTATATAGTGTTTCGAAAATCTGTAGGCACCTTAAAGATTTTAATCACAATTTTTTACAGCTTTTGCTAAGTAAAATTATCCTCCCTTATTTGGTTTGTGCATCCTCACTCACTTTTCAGCCTACAGGAGCATTTTGCCATGTGAATTATCTTTGATTACTTGTGTGGGAGGAACATTTACAGTAACAAGGAACCTGGGAATAGGATTTACTGTTCCATATGCACTGCAATGACATTACTCCAAGTTATGATGATGATAGTCATAAATTGATCCTGATGACTCATAACAGATGAAAACTACAAAAGGGGTTTGTTTTGACACACTGCTGATCAGCAAAGCATTGTTTAATAAACCGTTTAATCATGTTCAATCAAACCTTTGCTGTTGGACTTCTGTGACAACATTTTTACAGCAAATTGCATCAAAACACCTTTAACTGGATTTTTGTAATTTCATGATCCTTGGTCTGTCCTCTGCTCTGCAGTGTTGTTTTCAAACTGTCAATGTGTGTTTCCCATATGGGCATCATTCCTCATTTACTGTGTCATGGCAGCACATGTTCCATTTACCATGCATTAATCTCGCTCAGCTTCACATCAGTCCCTTGTCTATTCCCTCGGGAGGCAACAGAGCATCCGATTTTTGCCAAATTACGATGTAGCACAAAAAATTTAATTGATCTTAATGAAGCTATAGAAAAAAATGCTTGTCTAGTGAGGCAGTGTCCAGGCAAGACCTGTCTCGGGGCTCCTGGGCTAACCTTTTGATAAGCCCTCTGGACAGTGTAGATTAAAGGTATTAAATCATCATTTGGTAGTGTGTGGGTGTGCATGTGGGGACATCCCCTTCACAGTCTAGTGCTCAAGTTGGAGGTGCGAGGTGGTCAGTGCAGACAGGTCATCCTGCTGTAGTGACAAATGGCTTTCATCAAGGGGCCTATGAGCTCACTTGGGAAACATACATGGAGACTTATGGCAAAGACGAATATTTAGCCACCAGCAGCCCCACTCGGCAGGACACAGTAAGAGAGGAGCGAGGATAGGGGGTCTGAAAAGGACGTGTTCACCTCTATCAAAAGCTTTTATTAAACCATTAAGACACACATTGCACAACTTTGTAGAGAGATGAACTCTCTGGGTGTTATTTCATCATGAAAACGTGTATCCCTGCAGCTCACCTCACCGCAGCCCCTTGTTGCTCTAATTCAGCAGCAAATGGAGATATCCTCAGATTGAAATGAGGCCAATTAGCACAGGCACAGCTGATTTAAAGCACTGATTAAGGGAGATGTGCCACACTGGTTCTAGGATTTATCCCCAACCTCTGCAGACTTGCCTCTGCTTGGGCTGCCATTAGCATCCCATGAGGCACTGGGGCAAGCTCCTGGCCAGCAGCCAGATTCCCAGTTATCTGTTTAAACAATTTTGTAGGCTATTTCAGGAAGTGGAAGCTTGCTGTCCGTGTCTCTTGCAGTTGTTATGGCAACAGCTCAGTTCATTTTAAACACAACTCGGAGAGATGACCCAATATCAGCCTCAAATCTGTTGAAATTCTGCAAGTTAGATAATGTGCATTCAAGACTTTTTAAAGATATCCCCAAACTCAGCATGGGACAATCAAATTAGAAAATAACCATCTTATATAGTAAAGAAAGGATACATATTTTTATTCTATTAGTAGGCAGCAGCAAAGCTGGAGTTAAGTGTATTTTGGGTTTATCTCGATGCTCACTAATTTGAGCACTTTGCTGCCAGTGAAATAAAAATTATCATATAGTCATTACAACAGAAACTTACTTGTGTGACTTTAATTTGAATTTGTTCAGTGTTATATAAAATAACTGCTTATCTCAGTAGCTGCTCCTAAATATAGCATCCGTTAATCCTTAACAAGTGTGTAATTGGTGCTGCATTAAAATGTAGGCAGTCCAGTATGGCAACGCACATATATATATATATATATATATATATATATATATATATATATATATATATATATATATATATATATATATATATATATATATATATATATAAATGCATGTTGGGATGTTAATGAATGGCAGTAAGGTTAACAAGAGTCTTAAAGCTGTACTTCCCTGTCCTGTTTTAAAAATGACCAACGTGACTGCATTCAGATTTCTAGTCAAGCTTATTTGTATAGCACATTTCAGCAACAAGGCAGTGCAAAGTGCTTTACATCATAAAAACATAATACAGTAACGATTTATGAAACAAGCAAAAAACATTACATTTTGTCAAATGCCATCATCAAGCAAATGCACATCAAATTTGATGTTCAAATTTCTGACCTTCTGATGATGCAAAATCTATCATATACTTATGATTTAGGAATTTTCATCTTAGTTGCTTTTTAAAATCTCATTAAGCAGTTCTAACTCACAAGACAGAGATGATACACAATGCTGAGTTCACATGAATGAGAAGAAACCAGATTTTGGGTAATCTAAGAATCATTTTTGTGTCTATGAATGAAGTACAGGTCCAAAAACATCAATAAAAAATCCAAAACTATGTTTTGAAGTATCTGTAGTTTGCCGTAAAACAGTTTCAGTTCAGGTTTGTCTTTTTCTGCTTTTCTGCTTGTCTGATTCTGATCTTGAAAGACTTCAAAAAAGGAGGGCTAAATTGCATGAGCAAAAAGAAAAAAATAATTGCATGCACAGTGAGTGGCTGTGTTGCATGCGATCTACAAAGACTGGGGCGTGCAATTGATTGCAAGTGCAAAGGTAGTGCAGACTTGTGCGCATTACTGGCTTAGGATAAACAATTTAACCATTGTTTGATTGTCTATTTCATTGTGTTTTGTTGTGTTCTGCAGGATTTTAATTTTTCAAGCTGCTTGGGTACAAACAGGCCATGGAGCCTGTGGCATAAACAATGTTTTATGAGGTTATTGACTGATAAAAAAAAAGTCATCTTAATCAGACATGAGTTTTTCCAAATTTATCTAAGTTTTCCTTCCCCTTCTTGCCACTAAGCTCCACACAATAGTTCTAAAAATATGCAAAAAAATCCAGTTTTATTAGTTAAATGCTAGCTAAACTAAAGTTAAAAGCTAGCTGCTATTAAGGCTCTGTGCCCCAGTATTCCAAACATAGCTTTTCACTGCTCATGCGATCAACCGGAGCGAACTGCTAGCACTCATAAACGATTAATTTTTTTTTTCAAAGGGGTTTTAGACTTAAAAGTGTTTGATTAAAACAGCAAAAAAATTGATTTTTTTTTTTTTTAATGTCCATTTAAGCCCCCTTCTTGGTGTCCCAAAATACTAAATTAGATCCATCACTGCGGTGACTTATCAAGAAACTAAGAATCGATTGTCCAAAAGGTTATGGATATCAATTTCAGCAAATTAATGAAACATTATTTACTCAAAATAATGTTTTGTCTTCACTACTATTTTGTATCGTGAACTGGTTGTTTGGAACACATTCCAAATTTGTGAATTAGTCTAATCCTAATTAATTAAGAGCTAATTTGGCCTCACTAACAAAACTTCTCGATACAAACCTTAAGCATACGTATTCATACTGGACTGTGATATTACTATAGATCATCATATGGGTTATTTCATGCTTTTTTTCTTTACATATTTTGGTGCTGCTGTGTAGGAATTCACATAATATCCTTGTGCAAGCTAATCTGAATTAGTTGAAAACTAATTTGGCCTCATTTCCAAATTCCTCTTAAATAAATCTGGTTTCTCAACATTGTGTCATTTTATTGGTTCTATTCTTGTTGTATATTTTTACTGTTTTACCCTTTAGTATTTTACTAGTTTTCATCATCCTTTCATCTTTTACTTAGTAGTTTAGTTAAGTGTGGATAGATTAGTGAGTTTGTTGATAAAAGCATTTAACTGTATGGTTGAATTCTTTTTGTTAATTAACTCTTATATATTAAAGATAAGTTGTTTGTGTTTATTCCATATGTTAGTGTCTTGGTGTTCAAAGAATGCCAGTGCATTCTTTGCACTGGCATTATACCTTCATCTATTTTTATTTTTAAAGTAAATGACAAAAAAGTAAATCATATTTTATCCATTTCTATCAAGAACTCCTGGAGTACTGTGCTTGTATTTAAGGATTTCACATTTTTGACCTTTAACGACTAATTGCATAATGGCTTATGACTCTGCTATGTTTAGCTTAGTAAACTTTATGGATTTTATTTTATTTTATTATTTTAAATCCAAACCTGGGTACATACTGTTCTTCCCAGCAGAGTGGAGAGTTGGGAGTCAATGCATCAACATCATTGGCATAACCTCTGGCACAGACCTTTGATATATTGCTTCAATATATCCTTCTAGCTGCTGTTACCATTTTGATGTGAACAGACTCTGATGAGATGATTCATTCCATTTTCTCCTATTTTAGCTGAACGAACCCACAAGTATAAATCCTGAAAAACTTTTCACTCAAGATCAGTGTGCTTAAGATTACTGTGGTCATATTAAAGTGTATTATCCAGTTGATAACTACGACTAAAGTAGCTTAGAGCCCTCATGGGGAGGGGACCTTACAACTACCATCATTCACCACAGCTGCAGTAATATCTACGATTTTTAAACTGTCATGTTTTGGATTACAGAGGACCCTAGAGCAGAGACTGACTGGGTTAGGGTCAGAATACCATACTTAAATAAAATTAATTTTAAAAAAATTACCAAAATAACTCAGAGAGGATCAGGTTAAGGGATGGAGGCAGAAATCAGGCATGAGAATGGACAGTTAAACAGAAGGATCCAACAAAGAACAATGAAAATGCAGGAACTTAAATACAGAGGAATTTTAATACTGACAAAAGACATGTAGCTGATTGGAAACAGGGTGCAGCTGTGAGAGAATGAAAACAACAGGAATGGAGGAAAAATGAAAAATAAACCCATAGAGGCTTTACTAGGCCTTCAGTGACAGACTACTGCATCCTAGGTGCACTAAGGAGTGTCATAAAAGATCCTTCCTCCCAGCATTTGTTAGACTTTATAACCATCACTCCTCCCAAAAAGATCAATAAGTGTTTATATCCGCACTGGTATCTGTATGACTCTACTGTTTTTTTCTTTTGTCACTAACTGTGAGTGGTTTGTATTTTTAATGCTCAGAAACATGCACATCTTGTACATTTTTAATTAACAAACTCAGTTGCACCTTCCTCTGGACTGGAGTATTTTTTACAACTACATAGTATTCATGTTGAATTTTTGCCTTACTGTAAAGTATTTTTTTTCTATTCTTTCTGATTTTTGTTTGTATGTTATATTCTTTGTGTGAGTCTGTTTTTCTGTTACTGTCTGCCGCTGCCACTTTGCTGCTGTTGCACAGAAATTTCCCCATCTTGGGACAATAAAAGATATTTCTATTCTATTCTATTCTATTCTATTCTAAAGAAGTTACAAATCAAGGGGGGAAAATAACACTAATATTAAAAAGACAAACTCCAAAAGCACAAAGAACGGAACAACACAATAAATGAAGAAACCCAATGCAAAGGAAAAAATATATATGGCAAGACCTTTAAAGCAGCAATATTGAACTGAATATGACAAGACCTGCTGAGGATTAATAAAGGAATGCAAACATCAATGAATACCAGTTGTGACTGCATGCCATTGGAGGTACTGAAGTTGAAATGAGTTCAAGTACCTGTGGTCAACCATCCAAAGCAGCAGGGAGTGCACAAAACAGGTGAAGAAGACTAGGTTTAGTGCATGGTTGTTTATATTACAAACAGCAACACCCAATGTCACGTGTAAATATGGGTGAAAAAACCCACTTACCGATGCAGTTAAGGAGGACATGCAGAGGGCTGGTGTGACAGAGGTGCTGGAGAGTGGCTAAAGACGTTTTCAAAAGACTCAAAAGTTTGGTTGTAAAATGACACATATTTCCCTCACAATAATTGTAGTTGACCTCAATCTAATGTTTCAATGAATGCTGTAAATGTTGTTTTATACTAACTAAAGATGCAGCTATACTGCATTGGTAGAAAATTGAATTGAAAAGTCAAGCAATCCAAACCGTAGCAGGAAGGTTAAATTCAATTTTTATTCCTAAAACTGAGTTCCAGCAGCCCACACACGCAGAGGAATAAAGTAATGCTGATGCACAGATGGGCAAAAGGAAGGGAGTGTAGTATACAAGCTTAGAAGGAAGGGAAAGAAAGGTTTAGAAACTGCTTTATTGAGATATTTTAACATATTCCTTAAAATATGTTAACTTCTGATAACTTTGAGATTATCATCATGTTGATTTTATAGAAAACTTTAGGAAATACATTAAGCTTCCAGTGAAGTACCTGAATGAATTAAAGAACTGATTTCAAGTTCTTTACTTATAGTTAGGCCCCAAATTTTTCATATCCCTGGGAGATTTAACCAAAGAAGTAATTTCATTTAACCAAGACATTTTTTCCTGAAAGAAAAGACATAATCACATCTACCAATAGATAATAAATCTGTTTATTTACATTTTATTAAAAAAAAAATACCTTCTCAATAATCAATGGAGAAATCTTTACTGACTCATTACATCCTTCTCATAGTTTCTAAATTGCTTTTTTCATCTTTTTCAGGAGCAATTTTTTTACTTTTGTATTGCTTATATCACATGCTTTCCACATTTTTATTTAAATATGCTGTTATTATGATTAATTAAAATTATTTTCTCTCTCTCTCTCTCTTTCTCTGCATCCATAAAGCCTCTTTTTAAACTCCTTTGGCATTAGGGGTCCTAGTTCAGGTGTTATTTGATCTTTTGAGATGCCAATCTGCTGCTCCCTGTTGTAAAAATAATACCTTATTGCCATGATTATGCAACATAACTTCTGTCAGAAAATAAAAAAATAAGAGCAAAGATCCTTCCAGCTGCACGGCATCCAAAACCAGAGGGAACAACCATTCCAACGTGCAACTCCTCAACTAAAAAAAATATGTACAAAAGTCTACAAAAAGGACAAATTAGAACCAGTGTAATAGAGCTAATCCAACACGATGCCACCATGCATAAAAATACATTTTGCAAGCCAAAATTCCTCCACAGCAATGGTTGGCAGGTTTCAGCTTTAGTGCTATTACTTTTTCACATGGTGCCAGGTTGATTTGAATAGCCTTTTCTCCTTAAAAGAATTCATCATTTGAAAACTGCATTTTGTGTTTACTCAGGTTATCATTGTTGGATTTTAAAACTAGTTTGGTGATCTGGAGTATTCAAATGTTACAAAAAAGAAAAAACAGGAGAGATGGCTGGACGTACGGATGGACAGAATGAGTGTTAGCTATCTTACATTTCAGTTTCACAAGCCAGACCCTGACTGAGGGCTTTAATTACCTCAGCAATATAATCAAAAACAGTATCATTTTGCTCTTGATCTGAACTGTGTTTCACACTAATTATCATGTAGGAACAGCATCATTTAAAGAAAAATTAAAACAAACTAATGATATACAGTGTGTCGTTGGAACCACACACCAACAGAGCGTAGACCCAGAGTGTTGTGTCCCACTCTCCTCTGATCAGCCCCTTCATTTGATGATTAAATCTTGTGATTTACCCCTTGCCATCTGAGCCAGACCTTGAAGCAGCTCTCCCCATTACACGAAGCCATCTCCATAATTACACTACCGAAACAGAGAGACCTGCTGCACATCAAACTCACAGCACTTAGATTGTTAAAGCACGTATGTCAGCTGTTGAATTTGACTCATATCCAAGGCTTGCCGGTAATGAAACAGAGGGGGGAAACGAGGGGGTGAGTCAGCCACTGGCCTTTGTTAATTGCATGTCTCACATCATCCTGGCCAGGACAGTTAATTGGAAAAGATCAAGGGGATTTGCAGTGTTAATGAGCTTCCCGTGAACTCGAGTCATACTTTGGATACCAGAGGAGCCTTTACAACTTTTCATTTCTAGGGTAATGTGGTCATACAGCTGTAGAAGACCACATCCTCATCTCCTGTGTTTGGCAGAGTCGGCTCATAGGGGAATAGATGTTCTATTATAAGCACAGGACCATTTGTCCTTCTCTGTCTCTTTGTCACTTTGCAATGGGCATATTTTGTTATGCTGCTGTTTAATATAAACTTTTATGTGTAGCTGTGTATCAAGTGCGTTATTACATTATAATGACATGTTTAGAATGCAGGTCAGATGATTTGGTTGCATAGGAGTGCCACAATCTGAGAGACTCTGCAGACACATTGAGAATCTTATAGAGCCTTGACTTATCTTCTGTACAGCTCTTTTTTGTATGTTGGACCTCCTCTACAGTATGCTTTAATAGTCCTGCTGTCCTCAGTTGCCTAAAACAGAAATTACAGAAATAGAAATGGACTGTATCACTTTGAGACTAATCAAAAACATCAAAATGGGAATTTTCCTATGGATTCCCAATAAAAATTGTCCTCTTTGTCAGAAATAAGGATTTTACAAGAACTTTTATTCCAACTTATAGTTTCTGATGATGACTTACACTTGTCGTTTGGCTCTGTGGCTCTGAAGGAATGGATCTGATTGCACAGAAAGCTTCTGTGAGAAAATTTGGGATCAGACTTCCACATCAAAGAAATGTCTGTGTGGTTGCCCTTCCCAGCTGTTGGGAAGGGCATGCGCAATGCTTATGCATTTATTCTGGTTTTACTGATTGTACTGACTTGACATATCATACTATTATTGATTTACTTGCTATACTGTGTCCTTTCCTGTTTTCATCATTTCACCATGTGACAGTTTGTGACACTTCACTCAGTACCAAATGCTCTGCAATATCAGCAATTGCTTTTTACAGGGCCATGAAAAAGTTATTTACTCCCTTGCAGATTTCTTCAATTTTTGTTTTTTTTTTCTTGATTAAATGGCACGCCAAGTATATTTGCATTGCACATTTCAGCAACAAGGCAATTAAAAGTGCCTTACATGATAAAAACAACATATTAAAAAAAAACATTACATTGCAGTGGCATAATAAAGGAAAGTAATGAAAAGTTGGACAACAAACTCAATTTAATGGTGTTCCAGATATTAATCAAAGGCAACACTAAACAAATGAGTTTGTAGCATTGATTTAAAGGAACTCAATGTTTCAGCTATTTTGCAGTTTTCTGGAATTTCCAGATTAGTGGTGCATAAAAACTGAAAGCTGCTTCTACATGTTTGGTTCTGGTTTTGGGGACACAGAGTAGACCAGAACCAGAAGACCTGAGTGGTCTGGAAGGTTGACAACAGGTTTTTAATGTATTTTGGTGCTAAACTATTCAGTGATTTATAAACTAACAGAAGTATTTTAAAGTGTGTTCTCTGAGCTCCAGGGAGCCAGTGGAAGGACTTTAGGACTGGGGTGATGTGCTCTACTTTCCTGGTCTTAGCGAGAACGCGAGCAGCAGCATGTTTATTATTAAACAAGGAATAAAAAATCTCATACCACCAAGATGTCTTAAAAAAAACGGAAAAACAACAAAGTTAAAACTGCTCAGAATCAAACCCAAAAGCAAACCAGGCTAAATCCAATAAACAAGGTTTATTTATAAGCTCTGAGAATCTGTAAATTATTTCACAAAGTCAAAACAGCCATTGCAAAGGTATGTTTACCACTAAAATTCAAGATGGAGCATGTAAGAGCATCTGACCATCTGACCTCAGTGTATATATATATATATATATATATATATATATATATATATATATATATATATATATATATATATATATATATATATATATATAAAAGACGCAGATCTTGCAGATCTATTATTGTATTACAAACATCAAAATCTGTCCTGCAATAACCAGGAAGCAGTGGAGAAGATGAGCAACCTCAATTTGTGCCCACAGTAGAGATGATCAGTCTGTTTTCATATACAAATGTATTGTAACAAAAGCAAAAACAATTTATTCTACACAAAAATATATAACTTTATTATTTAAGGTACGGAAATGAGACTGCTGTCAAAATGAAAGCACTGTATTACCTGGCAGTGTTTTCTGCTGCTTTTCTCCTTCCTGTTAGGCTGACTTGCATTGACAGATGCCAGCTCTCCTGCCAAAGGCCACATCATTCTTTGCATCCACACCACTCTTCTTGCCAGCTACCCATTACCGCTGTTAATGGTGTAGCACACATGAATCACTCCACGGCTGTCACAGCTCTCCAGTCCAAACCTAATTAAGCAATTAGGCCACTTGGTTAACAGTGATCATCAAAGAAATGGAAAAAACAGGTTGCAAGAGCTTATAGTACATAATGTGACTGTGACATTTGTGTAGATGACAAAACATATGCAATGTCTCCCTCTATGGTAAAAACACAGCAAATAAACAAAAAAAAATCCTCCATAATTGTTGAAACTAATAAAGGGATACTCGGGGCTTTTTGACAGCCAATCCAAAAACATTGACTTTCTTGTCCTAATTTGGCTGCATGCTGAGGGCCATTTATGTCAGAGCTTTAATTAACTGGCTGATGTCCTGAATAGTTGCTTTAAAATTTAGTCATAATGTTGCATCAGTCCCTCCTGCAGCAAGACACAGATTCAACATACTGCTGCCACCTCCCTACTTCACAGCTCGGATGGTATTCTCAGGCTTTCAGCTTCCCCTCCTTTCCCTCCAAAATGGCCGGCATGAATAGTAACTGGCCTGTATTAGTATAGTGCTTTGTCACTTTACACTACAATAATTTCATTCACCCTTTAACCCACACATTCACACGCTTATGGTGGTGAGTTACATGGTAGCCACAGCTGCCCTGCTGACAGATCCAAGGCTGTCATTCACTCCAGATTTGTGGATATCCAAAATTCTTTTCGTGATATGATAACTGATTCCTTTTAATTGTTTTTATGATGTCACACAAGGAGACAGTGCTTTCAAACAACTCAAATTTTGTTAGTCAACCTATCAGAAGCTTTCGAAGCCATGACCTCATCATCTGGGCTTTAGGTAATGTCTTGAAGCCATAACAATTTTAGTGTATGTAAACTTCTGAATTCAAAATAAAAATGATCTCTAGTTATTCTGGCTTTAGCAAATTGAAATCAAGTTGTTAATCTTAACTGACCAACAACAGAAAAGGTTTAGACTGATTTAATGTCGGTGAAAATTTGTCAATTCTATGCAAATTTCTAGTTTTGAGTGTTAATCTGAAGTGTTAGGAGATTAAATCACAAAATCAGGAAGACTTGGCAAGAATCAGTGTTTTTTTCTGTTGTTGCAAGTTTACACCTGTAAGTACATTTCTGATAAGGTTAAGCTATAAGAGATGCTTCTGCTTATTTATTACAGACAAGTTTGAAAATGGCAGCTACCAGGAGATATTATTAAACCCTAAAATACAGTTTAGCATACTTACTATTTGACATGGAAAAAATGTTCCAAATTATTTTTTACAAAAACTTATGACTAGGTTTTAACCAGACTGGTGCAAAAAATACACAGCCTTGAACTAGGGGGGCCAGTGCAGGTGGAGAGCAGGAGACTTTGAGAAAGAGTGAGAGGGAAGGCAGAGATGGTGTGGGTGGGAGAACGAGCTGAGTGAAAGGAGAGAGGATTTTACTGCAAAATGGCCCAGGGGGATTTAATCACAGTAAAACACTGAACTCTTATTGGGAGTCTTCAAAGAGTCCAGCTGTGCCAAACTGTAGCACCACAACAGGACCCATTATATTATATATCCACAATAGTCCTCTAAATCACCTCATGAATTTTATGTAAACTCTGTGGAAGCTTCACAAAAAATCCTTTAACTGGGGAAACTAAAAACAGGGGAATGTGTGAACAAGAGGGACTAAAAAAGCAACACAGAACAACTAAAGGAGAGTTTTGTTTTCTGTTTTGTTCGTTCTTTGAGAGGAAAACAGGTTTTGAAAGTTCCATCCATCCACCCATCAAAGATAAAAGGTAAATAAGAAAACAAAGTGTTTGGCATTCTCACAACTTATCTCCATGGCTGTAGCTCTCTGTTTCATAATATTTCTTAGATGGAAATATATATCTGATCATTTTCAGCCTTCAGCTTTTAATTTTAGTATTTTTTTAATGATACTGAGTCTACTTAAAAATAAACTTTATCATATTTGGACCACCAATGCATCCTGTGTGATTGAGATCCTGTAAAAGCCATGAAAAGTATGCACATTGAAAAGATGCTGTTGCTTGGTGTTACATATTAGCATTACTTGAAATAAACGTGAAATAAAGTTGCATTTTCTCTTTTATTGTTGTTTTGTAAAATGCGGTTGTGTTTGGAGTATAGTGTGCCCGCTTTCTGCAGGAAGGTTTCTCAACATCCTGAGTGAGGGTTATAGATTTCTGTGCAGTGATAACACTCTGGGATTTTTTTTCATTTAAAATGGGGACGACGCTTTGAGGTTTGTCATCAAGGCAAAACACATTTGAAAATGAATACTTCTAACACTTAACCACTCTTTTCAAAGCATTTTTCCCCGGCCAAATTGGGAAGGATAGATAGGAAATGAGCAACAGATGGCTGGAACTGATGAAGAGAAGAAAACAACACTGCTGAACAGAGTCAAACAGGCATTTTGGCAGATTTGAGGGCCGTCGTCTCCATCTTCCTAAACCATGTTTTTGACTTCAAGATGAGAACAGCCTACATTTACTCATTATACATAGACCTTACAGATGGTAACAACCTCCTTTAAGTCAGTTATTTCCTACAAAATCAAAGCAAATCATTAACCATTCATGCACAGAGATCAAAAACTTTAGAAAAGGTGGCTTGTTCCCTTCAGGTTCAGTTTCTTCCTTTAAACCAAGGAGAAGAAATAACCTCATGTCTTGTTCACAAGTCATGAAAGGATGGAGCAGGAGATGGATAGAGCCAAAAACAGAAGGCTGTCTATATCCATCTACATTTCAGTCCTCATTTAGGGTCATAAATCACAGATCTTGACTTGGACGTGATTCATGTCACTGATACAAGCACTTGAAAGGATATTTAGAGATAGGGCGAGGAATCACCTATACAAACCACCTCGAATGTTTTGGAGGTTTTCCATGCTATACAAAGAGGAGACCTGAAGAAGACCCAGAAGTTGTGGAAAGAACCATCCACATGTGCCAAGGCAGATTTACTCTACAAAAAGGATATCTGGCGATAGAATCCTAATTGATTGATTGGCTTTATTAAATCAAGACTGCATCCAGGATCAAAGTTGGCAGGCCCCATTGATTTAATAATAACCTGTGCTTGTATGTGTGTCAGTGGGTGTGTGTGTATTGGGGAGGAGGTGGCAGTAATTGCGTTTGCACTGAGTGTGTGTTGAGTTGTTAGAGTGGCGAGAAAGGTGGAAGGCCTGCAACACACAGAACAGGACAGGTGGATCCGCCTCAGGAATGCCACAACGCCGCAGGCCAGCCATACACAGAGGTAGTCAGTGAAGGAACGGGGCAGCAGCCCCCAGGTCAAAGAGGAACAGGCTGAGACACTGGGCGGCAAGCCCCTCCAACCCAGCCATACTGCCAGCTCCCACTGTACAAATCAAGCCTGGGACCCAGCCCGCCTGACAACCCAGGGCCCCCATCAACCCCCAGGAGCAAGATTACCCAGCACCAAGAAGCAGAGACCCCCCCCCAAAGCCCCCGACATGCAAGCACCAACCAACAGCAGCCAGAACTCAGAAGGACCAGGGCAGGGAGGGCACAGTACCACCCCACCTGGTGAGCTCGCTCCTGTGAGGTTAAGTGGAATGGAAGCCCACTAGAGCCCTGCACAACCCCAACAGCCCACAGCTGGTCCGACACATCCCGGGAGCCACAGCCTCCCTGCAGGAGCGCCCACCTCTCCAAAGCACCCACACAAACAGCCCACCACCAAAGGGCTAGACCCACCACCGTCCCCCCGATGTTGTTGGGTTTTCCTTCTGGAACTGTGACTAAAGTCTCACTACTTTCATCATCTTTGTTTTACAAAACATTCCTTCATGTCCAATAGTTAACAAAAGCAAAGGTTTTAACCGAACAACTTTAAATAATTATATTTTTGTCCAAATAATGTTTTCTTTATGGTGATGGATTTTTTACATTAGTTAATTTTAGGTCCTAAAAGTATGACCTCTCAAAGTAGGAAAAGCATTAAAAACGAACCCCTTTTATCAACAATGTAATCACTGAGGAATGTCATCCACAACATTTCCTAAACCTAAAGTAGAGATGGTGAAGTCATGTCAAATAAAAATCTAAGGATTTTACTGGTTTAATAGGTAATCAGCAAAACTGATACAAATCCATAGAAAGAGGTCGATAAACAACACAGGAACCACCTGAAGCACAACAACGTAGATGAGGCAGAAGATAGAGCTCACAACGGTGAAAAGTGCCAAACAAACCCAAACAGCAGTTCAGCAATTTTGTTAGTGTAGGTCATTTCAGGATGTTTCATACCCACTTTGACATCCAATAATTGAAATTGATTTTCTATAATATACTCATAGTCTGCTGCAAGGAAATATTGTTAAATGGCTACAGTAAATTACATCTACCGGCAATGTGTCACTAACAGGTACTTTGGATTGGCTTTAAGTATACTTCTATTTAAGTTTACTCTTGTTTCTTACATATACAGTTTTATGTTTCTTATATTTTTGCATATTTGTTGATCTATTTGTTTATCTATTATTCATGATCTCAGATCAGAACTGCAGTCAGTGGAATAAGGGTCTGATTTATAATCTTCCCGTTTTAAATATCTAAAATCAAATTATCTGTGAGATTACGTGTGAACTGGGAAAATTGTTATGGTATGTTGGAGATAATCAAATCAACCAATCAGACATCAAAGATAAATCTGAAATCAGAGGAAAAGGGAAAAGAAAAACAGGTCAGGTCATGAATAGCAGAGTTTAAATTAAGTGCCCTAAAATCCACTGGTAGTGTAAATTTACAAAAAAAATTAAAACTCTTCCCCATTTAAACTCACACAACACCTTACACTAGCAGGATCTCTACAGAACAAGGTCGTCCTTCTGTCAATCAGAGTGACTGACTGGACCAACTCTGGGCTGCTGGTGGCTCACGTCGAGACCACGAGGAGACCAGTTACTTAGAAACCACCGTTACTGTCTCATGCTCCGGGTGGAACCTCCATTAGAACGCTAGCTGCTTGTGAAACAAGGGACTGCTGTGCAGTATTTGAAACCCTGCTATTCTTGTAGTTAAAGAAAACGGTGAGCAACAAAGGAGCTCTGAACGTTGTGTTTGTGCACTTGTGGCAACAAGCAGCTGGTGAGTTTCAAGGCTTTAGAGGGAATATCATGAGCTCAGGCGGTTTTCCCTGGTATCACACTGACTCATCCATCAAGCTTCTCTCTCTCTACGTCCACACTTTCATTTCTGTGATCAGTGTTATAATTAATCAAACAACACTACACTGCAAACTTCCTACTTATGACAACTTCCACAGCACATGTCTTTTCAACAGTCAGTCATCTGCAGTTAAAACATAAACAGGAAAGTCAGTTGTAGAGATTTTATTTCAATGTAAATTTAATTTAAAACGTATATATAATTTTTTTAAATACTTCATAATCCTGTTCTATACCATCAACCTGATGAAAATAAGCTTTTATGGCTATATCTTGCACATAAACATGACTGACTGGATTATTCTAATCAATGTCAATGTTTAATTAATATTAATTTCACACGATGAGCCAGGTGGCTGCCTTGCTCACTTGGGCAGCCTGTGCTGGGACCTCCCCCCCAGCAACCCTGTCCACCCTTACCCATTCCACATGTTTATGTATGATGCTGTCTGTTGTCTGTATGTTGCTTTTTGTACTGGGGTTTATTTGCAAATCCCAAGCTGGATGCTGTCAAGGATGAAGTGTGAAATATTATTTTTTTCCTCCTTTTACCTAATCTGGTCTTTTTTCTCATCTAATGACAGGGCGGCACTTCTCTGTGACGGGTGCAGCATCAGACACCTGTCTACCCATGTCTTATGATGCTGTTTGTTTTTTTGTTCTCTTAGATGGGCTGTACTGATTCTGATTCTTATTCTGAATGAATGCTTATGTATGTTTGAAGTTTTATCACTGAGAAACATCTGTAATTTTATAAGAGTCAGTTAAGTGGTTAGAAGCACCAAAATTAGATATTTTGGATGTAAACGCTCTAAAAAGTGAAGAAAAAGGGTTTGGGGGTTTTTTTTGGAAAAAAAGAAAAATAAGTGTGAAATCCACCATAGAGCTGGAGGTAGTTGGTTGCTTGAATGTACGTGATTTCAAGTAAAGGTACTTATTCCAAGAAGAAACAAAAACGTGTCTCAACAAAGCAACCAGAATAATCTGAAAAGTGTGGTGTGCAGTCTTCTGGTGTGTCTCATCCAGCTTTTTGTTACATCTTGAAAGTGACATTTTTGCCCATTTATATTCTGAAATAACTCAAGTTCAGTCAGATTCCTTAGAGAGTATCTGTGAATGCCAATTTTTAGGTCTTCCCATGGATTCCCATTGATTCCCTACAGTTCCCACTGTTGTGGACCATTCTAACACATGGGTATGCTTTGATGTGAACCCTTTCATTTTAGCTCTGGCTGTAAGTTAAGGGTCATTGTCCTCCTGAGAGGTGAACCTCTGTCTCAAAATGTTTGCAACATTCAAACGGTTTTCCTCCAGGATCACAATAAATCAGCTACATAAGTTGATTTATTGAGGCGTAAACAGGAAACAGGATCTATGGCTTTCTTTCAGTATTGCCTTTCTTCTTGTCACTCATTCATAAGAACCAGCAAAGTGCACAACTAATAACTGTCATGTCTAAAGACTCTCCCACCTGCAATGTTGATCTCTGTAGCTCCTGCAGAGTAACCATGGGCCTCTTGGTTGCTTCTCTAATTGGGTGGGCAGCCATGTCTTGGTTGGCAGGCATGTAGATATTCTATTTCCTCTCCATTTTCAGACAATAGACTGAACACTGCTCCATCCAAAGATTGGGATAATATTTTCTAACCTGGTCTTGCTTTAAACTACCAAACAGCTTAGTCCCTGCTCTTTATGGTGTGTTCTTCATTATGCTTTTTGATCTTTAATGTTCTATAAGACACCTTTGAAGTTTGTTAATGTCTTACTGCTTTTATTTTGAATTTCCCATAAATACACGACTGTCCACAACCTGCTAGCACAGCTGGAAATTGTAGACTTATTGATACTGTTGTACTCAGACCCATTCAATAAATTAGATTATGATTGAAAAGCTCATTTCTTTCAGGAACTTTATCACTAAGTAAAATGCATGATATAGATTTATCACCCACAGATGGAACTTTGAAAGTCTTTATTTCTGTTAATTATGATGATTTTCCTCTTAAAGTTACTGAAAACATGACTTGAAAAATTAGAATATTACATCAAACCAATAAAAAAACTATTTTTAAAAATAGAAATGTGGGCTTAAAGAAAAGTATGTTTAATACATGCTTAAAAGTTATCTTTAAAAGGTACTTTTAATCTGACAAACTCATTGAAATGTCTGTTCTAATTTATTAAATATGACTCTACTGTAGGACATTGTGAAATCCATGTTTAGAAAACCATGGACACAGACATTGAACCTGTCCTATTATATTAAGTTCATAGGGTTTTTTTTTTTTTCCATGGATTTTCACACACAGTTATGGTAAAATTCCTTCAGATATTTTCTGGCCAGGAATTAGTTCCAAGTTTTAGTCAAGTACATTTTTAAGAGCTATGAAGTAGCCAAAGCCTGGGAAACACTGCCATCTATTGGTTGGCAGCAACCAGGAGAACTTCTAGGTTGATTTCACTGCCATTTTTATTCTGATTCAGTTTGCTTGTATAAACAGTATGTTCTCCAGTGTCTTATCTCTCTTAAACATATGGCTCAGTCACTGACTGAAGATTGGTGTACATAGCTTAAGGTAGGTGCAGGCAATCTGGGTCAGCTTGTATACTGGTAAACAACAGCATCAATTAAAGTCATCAACTTATTTTGATATTCTTGAACACTGCCTGTTCGTTTCTGTTGGATCCAGTGCTGATCTGTTACTATTCAGCCAGCTATGTGGGATTTATAAGATCTACAAGAATTAAAGAGACAGTAAAGTTTAAACAGTTTACACTGTTTTGCCCTGTTAACAGTTGACTTTCTGTTGCCCAAATTTTTTATTATTTTTAGAAATGTCCATTTTTTTTTCTTCATTAAAATGCAATCATAAACAAACAGGAAACTCGGATTTTCAACAAATGTCAATACATGATCATAATACCCCACTTATAGCCAGAGCTACATCATAGTTGCTCAGTGGTGGAAATAATGGCTGGTTAATATCCCTTTTCTACTTTCTACATTTTGACTCTAATCTAACCCAAACCATAATATAAGATAATAATTATTAATAATAATTAATATAATGGATGGTAGTGCAATTGGTAGCACTGTTGCCTTGCAACAAAAAGATCCTGGATTCAAATCCCTGCCTGGGTCTATCTGCATGGAGTTAGCATGTTTTCCCCATGCAGGTCCAAAAACATAACTGTTAGATACTCTACAACATTTTAGATACTCTATATTGCCATTTGGTGAGTGTGTTTGTGTGCATGGTTGTTTGTCCTGTGAGTCTCTGTGTTGCTCTGTGGTGGACTGTAGAACCTGTCCATGATGTACCCTGGCTCTCGCTGAATGACTGCTGGACACAGGCACCAGCACTCCTGCAGCCCTGCAAGGATAAGCGGGTACAGCCAATTCATGGATGGATTGTGGTCAATGACAATCATGCTCACACACATATGATATATCTCAACACTGTTCAACGTGACGACATGTACTGTTTACTGTATACTCACCTGACAACCAAATGGCCCAGTTGGCTCAGCAAATGGAAAATACCATTAAAACAATTCAGCTTGTGTACAAACAAGACGTCTCACTTTAACGTGAACTGTGAGTTTTTCCGCTTCTTTTGTGTTTTTGTTCAAAACATATTTGATTTTCATCCAGTGAAGCAACTCGTGGTGGGAAGAGAAGCCAGAAATTGTACTCAGGTAAGAGTAGCGTTACTTCAAAAATAATATCACTCAGAAGAAAAAAAATAAAAAGTATTGTGAAGTAAAACAACTCCTACAAATACATTGTTTTTCTAAAAGTTAATCAAGTAGATGTAACTAGTTAGTTAACTGGAACCTATGCATCCACAGGGAAAACATGCAAATTCCATCCGTAATTAATGCTTTTAAGTTCTTTCAGACTTGCAGAACAGAATATTTTAGGTTTAATATTTACAAACTGTGAAATGATGATGAGAGTCGAACTTTGAATCAGTTTTGATGTCTCGCTACGGTTATCCCACCTGAGGAAGCTGAACAAGTTGATTATTTCTATAACTATTCATTCATCAAATGTTTCTAAAGAGCCCTTTAGTCAGACAACAGCAGACATGTTCAGATGGTGGCGAAAACTTCCAGACTTGCTCTGACATCACAGCAGTCTGTGGGAGTTTGTTACAAGATTAGCTGAGAAAAGACTTATTCACCAGCACTGTGGTTGATATTCACAGTGAAAGGCAACCGTCAATGCCCAACTGCTCACTATGCTAATTTCTGACACGTCTCTGTGAATTTTATGCAGTATCTGTGGTGACATCCAGTGACCGGTGGGACTGTGTATCATAGTGTAGCTTGCATTGTCATCATGTGAAAGCCGTGTATGTTCAAATGTGTAGTGATGAGATATTCATAATAACGTGTAAAAAGCTTTATTGTCCAGTTTCTTATTATGCTTGCAAATATTTATTACACCATGAAGCCACTGTGAGCATTGAGAACTCTCGACTGTTTACCTCTTAGTGGCTTTAGGTTTTTAAACTGTGACTGAATTATTTATGAGCCATTGATTATTTCTGTCGTTTTTAAACCTTTATATCAAATGTAAAGCAAATATTAAGACAGTGGCACAATCTTTCAATATCTTAGAATGAAAGCAACCCCCCAGTTCACTTCTTTGAAAACCAATGTAATTTTACCAGAGTTACAGGTCACAGTAGAGTTGTTAAACAACCCAGAGATACTTTCCTAAAAGATCGATGCCACTGTCCGCAGTACCTATGTCTGTGATGAATTGCAACATGCATCTTCCCACTTCAGTGAGGCTGGAGGGGCTTTGGTTTGCAGGTGAGAAGCGGGACATCTCTGACAAGATGAGGCAAAAACAATGCCTGAGTTAGTTTTGGCTGTTCCAGTATTTCTGCCGACACATTAAAAGTACTGTTAATGTCCTTATTATAGACCAGAGATCCTCCTTTCTACACTCAAATCTCTTCACTAGTGAGGTTTAACAGAGGCCCCTGTGGGTGCCTTGACGGTACACCACAATCAATCAAACTAGCATAGTAAAAGTATAATGGAAGGATTCTTTTTGGGGGGGTGGAGGGGTTGTATAAAGGGTCTCCATTTTTGTCTGTCAACAGATGGAAAAGAAATCTTTGTTTCTATTTACTTGAGATCCTGTAATAATTTAAGCATGTTGTGACTCCAAAATGTAAACCGCAACCCAGTACAGGTAAAATAGTTGGTACAATAAACAATAAACTTAAAAATGTGCAAGCAGGAACGGGGCTAGTTCTCAAGGGTGGCTTTCAGGTCAGACTCTGCAGGATGATGAATGACCAGTAAGGCAACCAGTAAGTAAGGTTCAAATAGGAAGAAATGGTTTACCACCGGGTAAACCAGGTGGTTTCTTTGGCTTTCCTCTTCAGAGACTTGGACCTTGATAGACTGGAATACTTGAAGTAAAGACAGAGCATTAGAGAAAAGTGTCCATTTACTGGGGATTGTTTCGCCTGCAGCACCATGCAGAGAAGGGAACTGTATACCCTGAAAACTGGGAGTGGTGAAGCCTTGATAAGCAGGGATTCTGGTAGCAAGCTAAGCTTATTTCCATTCTACATTGATCTGGTTTTACCATGGAAAAGTGAAAAATCACTTTGTCCATAATCCTGAGTTCAGTGGTCAGGTAAACAGTCCATCTTGGCAACAGAGAGGGGCAATGAGGCAGGACAAATCCAAAATCTGTAAGGCTGTAATTGTAATCCAGTGACATGAAGCAGGGGTCAAAGGTATAGGCAAAGATACAATCAGGGAGCCACAAAAGTCGATGGTCAGGGGGCAAAAAACAGGTCAGGAACATGGTCAGGATAGCATATATGACCGCTTAAAGGCTGTGACAGGGATTGACAACAGACAGTATCACACTGAGTGTTAAGCAGGAGTTTTTATTGGCAGCAGCATAAGTGAGACATCAGCAATCAGCAGCCAGCAGGAGGAGCAGAAGCACAGGTGAGAGCAATGAGCTAATCAGCAGGTAAGGGAGAGGCTGAGCAGAGAAGCAATGACAAGCAATGAATCATGACAAGAAACACAGAAAACAGGGATGTCATCACAAATCCACTTTATTATTAAACTTGAAAGAGCTATTAAAAATAAAAGAACCCTATTACAATGTTACCACACCACCAAAAATAAATATGTTCATGTCTATTTTCTATGCTCACCCAGAGAAGAAGTAAAAGTATAACCAACTCAAGAGTTCCTTGTAAATTTATGAATTAGGTCCTTATTATGCTGGTGCCTCCAGGTGTTATTTCTAATAGGGTGTACAGGGTATACTGCTGCAGTTCAAAAGCACTGGAAAACAGACATAACATCGCCATCTTGTGGCCCGAATTGAACACTTAAAGTAACAAATTTTTAAATCCATTTAATTCACTTTATATTTTCTTCATTTTTTATGTTTTTCAAGAAAGTTTTATGGTTGCAAATATCACATGGACTTAGGTTCACTGGGTTTCTGTTAAAAACAAAAGATGTTTTATTTTGTTCATGATAACATGAAATTTACTGAATTCTTTTAGAAATCTTAATCAGGTTTTCGCAAAACACATCTAAATTACAGCCAGAATAAAACTAACACTTCTTCCAGTCTTGAATCCCAGACAGTAGTTACTGCACGGCTTCCTCTTGCATCAGCAAGAAGATACATTTTTGCTCCATTTCACAGAATCCCTGACTCCTTAGGAGTCATAGTTGGTAGTGAACTGAGTCCGAATGTGTGGGCATTTACTGGTATTAAAAGCCTAACACATTGCTCCATCCATCGACTGTCATCTACTTATCCAAGATCAGGTTGTTGAGGTCAAAGGTCAAGGAGGGAAACCCACACAATCTTGCAGCAACACACTTTTACTCACTCAGAAGCTCTTATCCAGGCCCCTGCCAGATGATAGAGCTCTGTAAGGCTTGGTCAGTCATCCTACTAAGGAAGCTGATTTCAGTTGCTTGTTTTCAAGAGCTTTTTCCTTCCATCATGATCTGTATCTCATAACAGTAGGTTAAGAGCTTAAGGTTTAGATGGACTGGCATATCAAAAGTTTTGACTTGTCGCTCAGATCTTTTTCACCCTGACTAACCAAGCAGCGCCAGCATTACTGCTGCTGTATTAACAGAAATCAATCATCCATCTGTCGCTCTATTTGAACACTACAATATCAAAGCGTTAGGGTGCAGCAGAAGCTGTTCCTCTGTTCTGTGTGGAGACAGTCAATTTGAACAGGACTCACTGAGAAAAGACCAATTTTTCTCATTCTAATCTAACACATATATTAGAGATGTGGTCCCTCAACACAAATGAAAGAATTGTTATCCGGTTGGAACTGGTGATCAAACAGACGATGAACTCCCACATTCAAGCAGGGCTTGACGTGCAAAGCCTCAATAAATCTGGTATGGGGGGTTTCAGCCAGAAGACATTTGAGGTTCAGCTGGATTGAGTGATATGGTAAGAGTTAAAGCTTTCCCATTAGATTTGATGTATTTTGCATAGCATTTTTGAAAAAAAACCCCTGAACTTTGTTTAAAAGCCCCAGTTTTAAAAAAACCCGCAAATTTGAAAAATTGAATTCGAGCAGAACTTGCTTTGATAAAGTCAATCATTGCATAACTTTAGTCCAGATTTATACTGGTGACTTAATTGTGGACCAGGGAGGAGCGGTTCAAGTTTTCACAGGATTCATGGAGCCTTCCAGCATCGGTTCGATGGCCTTCTAGAAATAAAGTTTAAATCCTTTTTACTGGTCTTCTGTGACATTCTAGTTTTCTAAAACACTGAATTCTGAGTCATCATTGTTTGTAAACCATAATCATCAACATTACAAGAACAAAAGGTTTGTAATATTTCACTATGTGTAATGAATCTATAGGAGTTTCATTTTATGAAATGAGTGACAAAAAATTTTACTTTTCACAATATTCTAATTTTTTTAGCTGTACCTGTATTTATGTTGCACCACTCGAAGTCTTTTACACAAAATCAAAGGACTAACATTAAAATAACAGAAACTACTCTGAAAAATATTGCATAACAAGAAACAAAAGTTAAAATATAACGTGATGTTTATTCTCAGGCTTCAATAACTCATCAGTGATTTGGCAAGAATTATATTATTGAGACTTTTTTTGTCAAAATCTGCTGTAAACAATCATGTTTTCAGTCCTGATTAAAAGAAACCAAGAATTTCATCATACTCGGGTTTTCAGGGAGTTTGGTCCAGAGCTGAGAAGAACAGAATCTAAGTGCTGCCTAACATGGTTTAGTTTTAGTCCTGGGAGCAGTAAGTAAGCAAATCTTTGAACAACATAGACATTTTAGTACCCTTTGGATCTCATCATGTTGACTGAAGCCCTCAACCCTCCCCCCCACAAACAGAGCACAAACCAGCTTCACACCACACTGGTTGACTCACAACAGAATTCCGTCATATTTCCCACATATATTAGTGTACGTATAATGTAATATTGGTGAGATGTGTCCAGGGCTGTAAATGCAGGAAGGTGTTTTTGTTCCAAGCGAGTCGAAAACATGGAGAACTTAGAAGCAGCATTCAGTTTTTATGCTCATCTAATCTGGAACAAACTTCCAGAAAACTGCAAAAATACTGAAACACTTAATTTAAATCAAGGTTTTATCTAATTTAGATCATGTGACAGGACAATGATCTCAATTATTATTATTATTATTAATAATTAGCAAATCTACAGAAATGTGGCTGAAAGAGAAAATAATCAAGAAACTGCCATGGTATAGCCAAAATAAGAGAGCTGTGCACTAGTATTATCCACTCACCACACTGAACTCTTGTAAGTATAACATATAATTAATATTGTAATCATAAAATTGGACCTTTTTTTAATTCAAAGACAACCCACATTTAAGCTTTTTAAAAATAAAACAAAAATTAAAAAAAAAAAAAAAATTTAAAAATCACACCCAAACTTGAGAAAATGTGTATTTTCAGAATACAACATCGTTTTCTTGGTTATTTGTTTGGAAGGAGCATTGCATAAGAAAACTTCCAAAATTTCTTTTCAAGCAATGAAGAAAACAGAGTTTATTATTGCTCGTACTTCATTTTGTAGAAAGTCGATGTGTCTTTTTTGGCTTGTTTTTTTTCTTTAGAGCTTTCTTCTTTTTTTTGTTTGGATTTGCCATCTCTCCTTTAAATGAGGATCGATTACTTGGTTTGGGTTTGAAATTTGCTTGACCGGGTTTCTTGACTCCTCCTGAACCTTGCACGGCGTTCTGGCTGGAGTGCCGCAGAGCTCCTTTGCTGTTGGTTCTATTCTTCTGCTTCTCCTTTTTCACTGACCTCCTCACACGGATGGACCTGCTTTCCAGCTTTGAGCCATCCAGTGCTAGCGCCACCTCTACCGAGTCGGCACTCTGCATCGGGGACAAAATTAAATACATTTTTAATGTTTACACCATAAAAATATTGTTTTACAAATCTGCAATTAATAAAACGGATTAGGAAACTTTGTAACTTTTCTACAATAACTCTACAACATTCCTTGCCTGAAGTCTAGCTAAGATAACCTGTTGACTGCTTCACTGCACCTCAAATAGGACATAACCGAATCCTTTCCCGAGTCCAGAGTTTGGGTCTCGCACTAGTCGCACTGCCTCCACTTTTCCACACTCCTCGAAATGCCTTCGAAATTCCAGCTCCTTGATATCTACAAAGATGCAACAGATGAGTATCATGTATAACACACTGTATCATCAACTTTGGTTTGGCACAGCATCTTACCAAATGCCAGATTCCCAACAAAAATGGAGCGCTTGTGATCATGCTGCAAGACAAGATGAATTTTTAGCAACAGATCTTCAAAGTGTGCAGGTGACCTGTGATGTTAGCAAGCCTTACTGCTGACTTGTCAGTCACTCTGTCCACTCGGATAAGAAAGCCTTTTTCAATCTCCATGCCATTCCTGTGAAGACAAAGCCAATGACCCTTTATTTGCTTGTTGACAGTTTACCATTTAAGTTCATTATTAGCTCAGGAGCACTATTAGGCTGCAGTCTCCGATAAAAAAAAGTGTCACCTCTCCAGAGCTTTGGCAACTCCCTCTTCATTTTTAAACACCACATAAGCATTTATGCTTTGCTTCTTGGGGTGAACTTTGCGTCTGTAAATAAATGTAAAAGAGAGAAAAAGAAAAAAAAAAAGTTTACAAAACAGGTAGTTCAATGATTCCAACGTCTTATTTTGTTTTTACACAGAAAAAAATGAAAAGCGTAACAGCACAGAAAATCCACAACAAAACATAGTGAAAAATATTGAGGTTCTGTAAAGATATTACAAGTAATAATTCCCTTACCCATAGTAAGACTGTTGTCAGATGGCAATGAGTTTATAGAAAAGTTAACAAAACCTCAGACTCACAGCTTGTCAAACTATTAACATTTACGTAAAACCACAAACAGTAAAAAAGGTTTAGAACTGTTAGATAAGCTTTATTAAAAAAATATTGACAAACTATTGTTTTGATGTTTATACTAACTCAACTATACTAAGGCTGCTAAAAGAGAATCAAGCACATGAAAAATTATATTTAACCAGTGGTGAGCACTGATAACTAAAAAGTTAGTTGTGCTAACCCTAAGGCACTAATCATTAATCATAAACTTTAGTTCCGCTAACGCGTTAAACCAACATGGTATTTAGCAGAAGCTAATACTAAACCGCTAACTTCAATTCAAATTATATCTGCCGTTCAAAGACGAGAACCAGTTTAATTTTGACATAATTTACATGTTTCATAATGCCCTTAGATACTGTATTTATGTTTATATCTTGCTCTCTATTGTTTGAGCTTTATTTTGTTCATGTCTGCTTCTTGTTTGAAATAAAATTATTGGGGGAAAAAGAAAAGAGAGAATGTGAGAAGAGGAAACAAAACTACTGTGTAAACAGTCTACACTCACTTCAGAATAAGAGCACGAATATAAACGTCTAACTACTTGAAGAACTCTTAACATTTGGTGACTAAAATCTTCAACACAGATGTCGAACTTTATCCAACTGAAAGTTTCCAAAAGACCCAAGTAAATTAGCACTTTAGAATTTATCTGGAAAAATTTGTTTATGGGAATCTAAGTGCGCTAGACGTTTTCAAAGTTAGCAAAAGCGCTAAATGAAAAATTCACTCCGCTATTAGCGCATTAACAGAAGTGTGCCCACTGCTGCATTTAATGCTTCTTAACTTGCAATACTGTTACCGCAGTTGGACAAATAAATCTGCAAAGTTCTTCTAGAGCTCAAAAATATTTGTCTTACCAATATATTTTAGTCAAAAACTTACTTAATAGTTGCTTCTTTACGGGACATGGAGGGATCCTCTCTGACCTGCAGTGATGAGAGGGTAAAAGAAATCTGACTAAAAGATGATTCTAATGATTAAATAGGTGAGAATTTCTCTGAATATTTTACAATTGTGAGTATTGATTTCTTTTACCACAGAGCGAAACCGAACAGATTCAATTGGTCCTTTATCTCTAAAGAGTCCTCGCAGGGTCTAAAGAAAGGACGGAAAAACAAGCTGTCAGCATGCAGCCCAGCTATTTGTGTGTTAACAGCGATAACAATAAAACCAGAGGAAGGGAGGTGCCAGACAGACAGCAAAAAGGAAAAAAAGATAGCTCATATCAATATCAGAGAGAAAACAAAGCCTGTGTTTTACAAAATACAACTAGGAGTTATCTACCGTTTGTATAAATTAATTTAGCTATCATTGACCACAGGGACATGAAATGGCAGAGAAATCCTAATGAGAAATCAATCTGAGCTAATAAAAAAAAGAAGGATGAATCAGAGCATGAGCTTTTCTGCTCAGATAAGTATGTTAAAGCCCTCTGTCTATAGTAGCATAACTATAGATATAGCCCAGGTTAAGCCACTCGATCTATAAACCAAATCAAACAGGAAAGTTTTAATCCTTTAAGCAGACAGGAAGCCTGATAACTAAAAGATCTGTCTCCATTTTCACAGAATCAGCAGTAAACCTGTCATCTGAGAGTGAACTGCATGAGTGTTAATACAGTTGAAACCAGAGGGTTACATACACCGAATAAAAATGTTTAGAATGTTCTTTCCTCTTGATGCCATCTATTTTATGAAGGGCACCGGTTCCTCCTGCAGCAAAACAGCCCCACACCATGATGCTGCCACCCCCATACTTCACAGTTAAGATGGTGTTCCAACCCAGTTCCGTTTTAGTCTCACAGACCAGATGACATGTCTCCAACAATGAAGGTCTTTGTGTTCCCTGTGTTCATTTGTGAAATGCAATCTAGCTTTTTTTTTATGTATCATATGGAGTAATGGCTTCCTCCTCACTGAGTGGCCTTTCAGCCCATGTCAGTGCAGGACACGATTCACTGTAGATAATGACACTGTCTTACCAGCTTCAGCAGCATCTTCACAAGCTCTTTGGTTTTTGTTCTGGGGTCGATTTGCACATTTCAAACAAAAACCGTTCATCTCTGGGACACAGAACCCGTCTCCTTCCTGAGCGCTATGATGGTTGGACATTCCCATCACGTCCATACTCGTCTATAATTGTTTGAACAGATGAATGCAGCACCTTCACGCATCTGGAAATTGTTCCCAAGGATGAACCAGACTGGTGCAGCTCCACAATTCTCTTTCTGATATCTTGGCTGATTTCTTTTGACTTTCCCATCGTGTCAAACCAGAAAGCAGTGAGTTCGAGGTTGGCCTTAAAATACATCCATAGGTGAGCCTCCAACCAACTCAAATGTGTCCGTTAACCTATTAGAGGTTACTATAACCATGACAATATCATCTGGACTTTCTCTCATTGTTTAAAGAGATATTAATCATTCTCTGTGTAAACTTCTGATTCTGAAGACGTTAATAAATAAATCTCTTAAATATTCTTCTCATACTTGTGGCATTAAGCAAATAGAAATACCTTTGGTAATGCTAACTGACCTAAGACAGGTGAGGTTTTGTCTGATTTAACTTCAGACAGGGAGGGAAAAAAAGGTTTATGTCTTTTTATTTGGTGTATGTAAACTTCTGGTTTCAGATAATCTTCTGCATGCGATGGAGCTTTATTATGCAGGACTTTATGTTAAAGAAAAATTGTGGATTTAACTGAGCCAGTGAAGAAAAACTAAAATAGGATAAATATGATTTGCCTTTTTAAAACTGTCTTCCAACTCTCTATGCAGCATCTGGCATCAGATGAAGGCTTCTGATAGAATTTTGAAGGGTACCTGGTAATGAAATTTTAAAAATTGCAAACGTTTTCTGCATCAGTTTGAATCAGTGCTGAATAGGCAATGAGATCATCCATGGAGACTCGTAGACTTTAATGACGGAGCTATAGAGTTTTGCTAAAAGTACACAGTCATGCAGAAACACAAAGTGTGGTATGTACAGGCTAATGTAGGGAACGTTTCTTAGTAAAATGGTTTACTTCAGGTCTCGTCTCGACATGCGCTTTCAAAAGCCAAGGAAGAATGATCCAGTCAACCGATGCACAAACTGTGGAGTGTACTGATACCTTCAATGTGCAGCTGATTGGTAGGTTGCCAACAAACACTGTCCTTTTCATCTTTAAGGCTTCCTCTTGTTTGATGGCCTTCAGCTTCTGTCGCTTCATCACCCAGTGCTCTGCACTGTTTTCTGCCCCCGTCTCTGATGCTCTCCTCTTTTTCCTCATTGATTTCTTTTGCACATCCTCGTCTGTATCTGCCTCTAATAAACTGCTCTCCCTAAAACCAATGCAGATAAACAGGGGAGAGAAGAGACAAATAAGTACACTGTAACTGTCTGGAAAAACAAAGACCAAAGGTGATGTTTTTTTTCTTTCTTTTCATAGGATAGTATAGAACGATGTAAGAAGGAAGACCCGAACAATAAAGGAGGCAGATGAGGGAATGATTCGCAAATTTCTCACCTGTTCAGCAGTTCCTGCTCAGCCACTGATGTCTTCCTGGGGGGCTTGTTCTTCTTCTGCTTGACCTCCACTGCTAAACCCTCTTTTTGCTGTTCATCTCTTCCTGTGCTCTTTTGAATAAGCTGTTGTAGTAAATAAATATATAATTAAAAAATAAGAAATATCAAGACTGCAAACACTAAAGCAGTCCATGGAAAAGCCTCTCGTTGATTTTGGTTTTCTTAAAAGTTGTGACTTCATGTTGACACGGTATTACTTTACAAACCACGTCTGCATTGCATCTTATGTTGACTTTTAATCAGCTGAAGTCCTTTGGTACCAGAACCTTTGATATCTGCAAACCAGATGGTGATCAAAAACGCCTCGGGGTTCCTGTAGTTCTCGTCCGAGCAGATAAACAAGTTTAAGATACATATTAATGACTAATAAGAGCAAGAAAAGAAGCTTACAGATAAAAATCTCACAGTGCTGAAAGCTGGACTGAATTATTCTCTGCTTTTATTATTATTTTCTTTCTATTAACATGCTCGACCACTCGCCGAGTTTACATACTCTAAACTGCTAAATGAATGTCTAACGCAGCAAAAACAAGCCTCTGGATGGGAAGTGAACAATGTCTATAAGTCGCACTTAGGCCTGTCGCAATAAGCAATTAACCGCATGATCAATTAAAATGAGCTTGATAATTTACATTCTGGTGATTAATATTTTTGAAGGGACATCACAATCCATTTTATTCATGGTTTCGGTTGAGTGTGGTTTTTATTTCCATTTTATTTATTATTTTTGTTTGTCGTGTTTTATTTTGGATATTAAAAATATCTTTAAAAATTACTAATTAAATGCAGAATATGGAAAAAATAGAAAAAACTTAATGAAAAGTGACAATAAATAAAAATTTTACTAAATAAATGAAAAGGTGACAATGAATAAAAGAAATTACTAAATAAATATAGAGTATGGAAAAATAGAAAAAAATACATAATGAAAAAATGTGATGATGAATAAAAAAAAAACCTAAATAAATACAAAATAAATACATGAAATAAAAGCAACTAATAAAACAATAAGATTGGAAATAAAATGGAAAATTTAATAATAGTGATGATGTCAAGTGTTCTTTACAAAATTAAAGTTTATTGGTCTCTGAGAGGGCGAACTTACATTATTATGCCATTATCAATATATCACTTGAAAATGGTCTCAAAACAACAATATCATCGTTTATCACAATAATTTCTGGGACAATTTATCGTCCAGCAAAGGCTGTTATCATGACAAGCCTGGTCGTACTAAAGGCGAGAGAGGGCTGGACTGAAAGATAGCTAAAAGGCACTAATCATGGTAGCACATACGCAAGATAATCCACAGTCTATCAAACCAGACAGGACCCAAGATCCAGGCTGTGAAAAGATGCCACCGAAACAGTCAGAGTCATAGCACGTTGGAACGCCATAACCAAGCAGATGGAGTTATGTACAGCAACCTCTCTGTCAAGTATGGGCGAGAAGTCCCGCAGTCACTGTGGGACCAAGACTGGAAGCCCCGAGATCAAAGTGGGGCACACCCCCAAAGGTGGTGGAGAATGACCGAGCTAAGATCCTGTGGGACTTCCAGGTCTAAACTGATAAACAGGTGGTGGCTAACCAACAAGACATCATGGCAGTAGACAAAGCAGAAAAAGAGAACAGTAGGGTTAGACATAACAATCCCAAGTGATAGGAACATCAAGTAGGAACATGTGTAGCTCGAGAAACATCACGAGGCATCCTAATGAGGTATTCTAATATCCAGGAATTTTGCTGGACCACCCCCTGAATGTGCTTATAGATGGTCAAAACTTCAAAAGATTCTTTCCCTAACCATGTGTGAAAACATCTCTCCATTGATAAGGATAGATAAGGTGGATTTAGAACTTCAACCCTCCACAACACATGCAGTGTGTGTGCTGCTGTTGTTTTTTTAATTACTTTAACTTATGGTAAAATATGAGATTGATTTACCTGTAATATTACACAGTAGTGTGATTTAAAATATCGAGAAAACATTTTTCTTTCAGAAATTGGTAGCTGTGTTTGATTCTTTAATTTTGCTTTTATCCACCCATCCATCGTCTATACTCGTCCAGCGATCAGTGGGTGAGAGTCGGGGTTCACCCTGGATAGGTCCCTAGTCCATCACAGGGCAACACAGAGACACACAACCACACACACACACACACACACACACACACACACACACACACACACACTCATACTTAAGTACAATTTCAATCAATTAATCTAACAGTCATATTTTTGGACTGTGGGAGGAAGCCAGAGCACCCGGAGAGAACATGCATACTCCATGCAGAAAGACCCCAGCTCGGGTTTTGAACCCAGGATTTTCTTGATGCAAGGCAACAGTGGGACCAACTGCCTGTCTGTGTCAGTTGGTCTGTAGTTTTATCCCTTTAAAATAAATGTATTCCATTAAGACCATTGGATTGTTACCCAGATCACAAGAGCACCAGCTTTGTGACCATTAAGTAACCTCAATAATCCTGTTGCGTGATACATGTCTCAGGATTGGAAAACATTTGTTTATGAGGTAATTGGTTAATTCTGGGGTTACAATCCCATCATCAAAAAACCAAACAGGACACTCTGCTATACAGCTGCACCAAAAGAAAACATCTAGGACTAAAAATACGTAAAAATGGCCACCTGTAACAACCTGCTTGTTCAGGGAAAACAAGGCGGACAAGAGTGGTATTTACCTTGGGAACAGGCTGAAACAGAGATGACGAAGCTGGTAACGGAGTCGTGAATAATGCTGATAATGACCCAGACGGTTCAGAGCTCTGCTGGAACAAGCTGCCTGATACCTCACCAACAGCATATCCAGATGACTGTTGACCAAGCAACATTTTTTCTCTGCAGAAACAAACAGACAAATGAAAAAGATGCAGATTTACAAAAAGTAAATAAATAAATGAAATTTAAAAATCCACAATTAGGTCACACTAATCAGCAGAGAAGGTTTTGTGTGCGTTTCGACTGTTTTAGTGTGTGTTCCCTCGCCCTGTATTCACGTGCTAATAGCAAGAGTGTGGCGAGTGAACAAACCTGTGGTGAGCTTTTTTCTTCATGGCTTCTTCGGGATCCCCGCAGTCCAGGCTGATCTTCTGATCTGAAGTCAAATCAGGTAATGTTTACAGTCTCATGTAGACTTGTTAAACACACAACAGCACGTTCCGTTTACAAACTGATCGCTGTCCTACCTCGAAATGTGTCCCCGTTGGAAATACAAAGGTACCCACAAAAAAAAAATCCAAACTGAAACTGTAAGCGGGAAATTTGAGGAATTTAGCTAAAGGTAATATATTTCTGACAATAAGAAAATATTTTATTTCTTCACTCGTTGATTATTTTTCTTTAAACGAAAAATGTTTGGTTTGGAAAACAGTACGTCGTTGTGTTACTTCCGGTGAACCTTCTCTCCACACCAGTTGGTGGCGGTGTCACGTTAGTCTGCGACTCTCCTTCTCTCTCTCTCTCTCTCTCTCTCTCTCTCTCTCTCTCTCTCTCTCTCTCTCTCTCTCTCTCTCTCTCTGCTCTCTCTCTTTTTTTTTTTTTTTTTTTTTTTTTTTTTTTTTTTTTTTTTTTTTTCCAAAAAGTCAAGTCACTCAAATAAATGTAACTGAGTAATTGTAACTAGTTATTACTAACCTCTGGCTTTGAATTTATCTGTAACAGAAATACACATTATTTATTCTAATATTTGTTTTCGGCATAAACTAATTTTCACATAAATTTGTTCTCTTTTCATCAATAAGTGTTTTGTTATCGAAAGCTACTCCATACACACAAATTTCTAACACAGAATATATGACAAAGTATGCCAGGGAAATAGCTTTTTACAAAAATCTAAAAGAATATATTGAATATACAGTATTCATATGTGTTTACTGCTTTTTGTTTGTACTCTTAGGAATAGTGGATAGTTCAATTACCTTAACCAGAACTGGAAAAAAAAAAAGTGAAGATGATGAAAAACTACATTTGTGGATATGAAATTTGCCAAATATTATAATCAGATTAATTGCCAGTCTTCTGTTTTAATTTGTATTCTTTCCATGAAAACCAAAAGTAACATGCTCATGCTTTAGTGAAAATTTTGTATTAGCATTACAAATTACAAAGTTGTTACATTCCTCTCAAAATTTCCTAGTAGGTGGCGGTAATGCGTCTTGACGCTGGTTGCCCACCGTCAAAAAATACCAGAAGAAGAAATTTTAGCTTGCTAAGCGGTCATGTTTCTGAAATCACCACTGGTCCGCTTTGAGACTTGGACTTTATTTTGAATTCTAATGCTGAAAGTTTTTCCTGTGAATCTCTGAAGGTATTTAAGGCTGGACCGTCTCATAAAAGTACCACATACATCAGCGTGATCTAAAGCGCCTGTAGTTGTATTTTTTTTCTGTCTTCTTCAGTCGGCTTTAATGAGAGCTGATCAGTCCGAACGGGCGGAGATGCCGCTGGACCCTGTGGGTAGGCGGGTATCCTGCGGAGGGGAACGGGCCACAGTACGCTATGTTGGGCATGTATCACCGTATGAAGGTAAAGAGGAGCATCAGCATCTTCTGAGGGGTCCATAGCTGAGGTAGAAGACAAAACATTTCAGGAGTGACAGGAAAGCTGTGGGTCAAAGGAGAGTAGGGAGTCTGTTTGGCTGTTTGAGGCAGGAGAAGAGGATGCTGAGCTTGTTCTGGAACTGAACTAGGGCCGTTTCTTGCTTTGTGGGGACCCTAAGTGAGATGCTGTGTGGGGGCCCCTTGTTTATCAAACTACAATGAAGAACTTCCTAACCCTTTAGATGTTCCACAAAAATGCCACAATCTATTACAGTTTAAAAGCAAAACAGTGTACAGTAAAAATTACACATCTTGAGGTGAATTAACCTGATAAACCATAATACAAAGAAAACAAAAATCCACTATATGTCAATAAAAAAAAAAATACAGATTTTGAGTGTTTCTAAAAACTGCTAGAATCATGCGACATATTCATGAAGCAAACACTAAAGTTGAGTTTATACTGAACAGATTCTAGCTGCTAAATAATTATCCGAGTCTAGCTAGCAGGACAAAAAAACTTGCTAACAGAAAAAGAAATAGTTACACCTCCTTTTATCCAGCCCACATCGCCAACAAATGCATCACCTTTATCCTTTGATTGTTTTTCTTCCGTTTATTCTGTGCTACTAAACTTCTTTTGGATGCCATTTTGTCTGGTTTATTTTTCCGGCAAACAGGAATGATAGCTAGCTGGTAATCATTCCTGTCGTACCTGTCAGCGGTTGCTACTCCACCTGTGATGGTGCACTCCCAACTCACCTAATAATTGAAAGAAACACATGCCAAAAATTAATCTTTGCCGTTTATTTTATTTATGTGTTATTATTATTGTTTAAGCATATAAAAGATGTAATAAATATGAGATAACCACAGATAAAGAGGAGATATTTTAATTTTTCTGAGATGAGGGTGAACATGCAGATTTGGGTACCTGATGGCTAGGGGCCTCTAAGCACATGCCTAGTTCGCCTTTAGCAAGAAATGGCCTTGAACTGAACATATATATTTTTTTATTTACTCCTCAATAACTGCTTGTCTCCCTATTTGAAAGTTGTTGTTTTTTTCTTGTTCGGCAGTACCTTCAGGTCACTCATGATCCAGGGTTTGCTATTGCGGAAGCATCTAATTGTTATTGTGGGAATGATGTTGTCCAAATGCAGTTTCCATGTAGCTGGCAAAGTGCATCCCAGTCTATAGCTTCAAATCAACCCAGCAAGGCTTCTTCAGCTCTCTGTGACCATCTTCTCACAGTTCATTTTATCACAGGTTGCCTCTCAGCAAGGGGTTTATATTTCAAACAGAGAAAAACAAGATAATATGACTTGCCAAGAGGTGGTCAAGCTTAGGGGGTCCATGAATTCTTGATATTTGTATTAAACACATCTGATGTCTTGTTTTCTATGGTAGAGCAGCTGAAAAATGGCTGAAACACTGGAAGTGTAGCAGACAGTGAGGGTTTTGTCTGTAGTTTAGCAACAGCTAATTTGATGATCCCACATGCAGTGTTGGCAACAGATGGCGTTGAAATGTATGCGGTTGCCAGGCAATTTAAATGCTTATTTTTCCAAGATGTTGAATGTTGTGCTTGGAAGCAACAAATAAAGAATAAGAAACCACTTTAAAGTTCACATGTCACATCTTAGATCTCGATGAAAAATATTCTCACGTGAAATTCTGTTACAAAGTTTAAACAAAAAAAAAAAATGCAGATTACATAAAATTTTTAGGCATAGTGCAAAACGGAGTGTTGTTTTTAAGATGGGCAAAAGGTAAGGTAACTAAATATCTAAATTTTATGTTTTTAAAATGTGGCAGATAAATTTGTAATTATTTATTTTACAAAAATTCAACCATTTAAGGTCTGTTTAAGTCTAACACCATAAATTCAAACAATGCCTTCTTTGCACATTTTTTCTATTGTTTATATTTTTGATTCAGTGTTCCTTGTTTAAGTAGAATATAATAATATAAATAAATCAGTTTAGTATGGAGATATATTTAGTTCCTAAAAAGTTGTTTTTAAAATGCTTTGGTGAACTGTTTCATGCTAAAATTGTCATTTTGAAAGCCACCATATGGTGCACATATGATCGCTGTTCCACTCACTACCTAGGGTACATATTAACTTACTACCTGCATGATCTATGTTGCTAGGGATGTGGCTTGGTGTGGAATGGGATAACCTGGAGAGAGGAAAACATGATGGCAGCCATGAAGGAGTGCGGTATTTTACATGCAGGTAGTCTTCAACAGTTTCTCTCAATTTCTTTGTTGTTGTTTTGATCAGTATCCATGATTTTAAATGATGGAAATTGGGCCTTGACTGATTAATTCCTGTTTGCATGTCAGGGAAATATACTTTGTACAGTGGGAGTTAGAGAATGTTTTAACCACAACAACCTTTTTCCAGGATCCAGGGTCTATTTGATTGCATGTTTTCATGATTCTACCCTCTATCTCCCAGAACATGATTAATATCCTCCGTGCTGTTCTGTGTCTGACACTGTTCAGTCCCGTCTGACTAGGCTTAAGCTGGTTTTGAATGCCGATAAATCAAAAGCTATTCTATTTTCAAATGGTAAGCTGCTCCCATCTCTCCTCCCAGCTCATTGCTGTTCTGATTGGTGAGAATCTATCTTTTAAATCTCATGTTGACAAATTGAATTCCAAGCTGAAACTTAATTGGGTTTCCTTTTTAGAAGCAAAAAGTGTTTCTCACATCAAGTCAGAATTCACCTGATTGCTAAAACCATGGAGGTCTGCTATTCATGAACTCTTCTGCCAGGCATTTGAAAAAATCAGATGCTCTGCCACTGTCACATTTAAAGGACAGAGACATCAGCTCGCTTGGCTCATGTAACTGCGCTAATGTTTAATGCTATGAGTTACTTTGAAAAACAGAGAAAACTACTACTTTTAGTCTTGTAAGTGTGACGGAGTGTTAGGGCCAGGCTAGGAAAAATAAAATTAATTACAAGAAAAAAAGTTGCAATAATCTGAGATTAAAGTTGTGATATTATGAAAATAAAGTCATAATAAAATAAAGTCATAGTGTTACAAGAACAAAGTAAAAATAATATGAGAATAAAGTCGCACCGTACAGCTTTATTTTTATATTATTACAACTTTATTTTGGCATTATTACGATTTTATTCTTGTAATACTATGACTTTATTCTGGTAATGTTATGACTTTGTTCTGGTAATATTACTTTATTCTCACATTATTATGACTTTAAACTTGTAATATTATGACTTTATTCTGGTAAAATTTTGACTTTTTAGTTGTACGACTTTATTCTTGTATTATTGTGACTTTATTCTTGTATTAATTTTTTCTCAAAATACATTTATTTTTCTTAGTCTGGCCTAATACTCCTTGGTATGTAAGTGAATAAATAAATAAATAAATGAATGCTATTTTCTTCTCTTAGATATCCTAAAGGAGGGTCCTTTGTCCGTCCAGTGAAAGTGAGCTTCGGAGTGGACTTCCTGACTGCTGTTTTTATGACCTATCAGACAAACACGGAGGAGGTGTTGAGCGAGGAGATCTTCGTTTCCTCCAAGAAGCTCGAATGGTTTGTTGTTGAGGAGCAAAGGTACAGTAATTGTATTTGCACGGTGTTCACTAAGCTGTGCTTGTTTTATGTGATTATTGAGCTGATCGTCGTCATGCTTTAGATGGATGCTGAACAGCTGGAGGGTGTTGTTAGATGCAAAGGGCAAACAAAGCTCTTATGAGACTTAAAAGAAAAGGTTGCAGGATATTTCTGAAAAATTGGAATTAGACTGGAAAAACATGTCGACAAATCCAAATTTCCTTTGCCTACATTCCCCAAAATTCTGTGTGGTTCTGTATCAGAGTTCAGTGAAATTATTGAACATTCTATCAGATGTATTTTCTATTGATATCGATCACTTATCTATCACAATATATGTTATTGATTTATTGCCTAATTATTAAACATAAGAAAAATCTGGCCATACCTAATCCAACACGCCACCCAGCTGTTGGTGCATTCCACAGTAGTCTTCTATGTAGCTTACTGTTCATTTTGATAACTGCAATTTGTAAGTCACTTTTCATAAAAACATCTGCCAAATGCAGATACACATCAACATGTTTTCTTTTCCTTTTTTTAATCGTTAGTCATTGTCATTTGCTACTACAGATTTGAGAATCTTCCATCAATTATGCTGAACCATTGTGAAGTAAATGGACCTGGGGCAGCTGGAGAAATCAGAAAAACAACACCCAGTATCCTGTGCTTCAGCTCATAAGGTAGAGTAGGGAACATGTCAGACCAGGTGGATCACATTCTGGCACCGAGTTCTGGTTCAAATGTCCTCAAGAATCCTGAGTACTGAGTTTAAAAGAAAGTATTCTTTGCCATCATTTTCTCTCTGACCTGGTGTGATTTTTACCAACCTAACAACTACAGGTGTAAATCTTGGCTGAACTCATGAATGGGATATTTTACATTTCAGTTCTTCATCTCGTTATTTGATGGGGGTTTTTGTTTATATGTTGCGTCTTTTTTTATTCAATTAAAAAATACGTTACTTATCCCAAAGGGGAATTAAATGCTGTAACTTTTATCATCCAAGTATCTTTTCAAAGAGTCATTGTGGATGGTGATGCTGTGAGCAGGAAGGATCTCCAGTAGCAGTCAGTCTTGCAATGAATATGAAAAGGGATTCTGACTGAAGGCGGTTGCTGTGACAGTCTCTTGACTGTCATGAAATGCTAACGGCTCAATTTCTGGTCAGCAGAGATGATATTCCACAGTGACGTCCTGGATTACACCATCAGTTGTTGACGAGCACCGCTAATCCACCTCATTTGCTTTTACCACACCTCCTTAAATCTCTGTCTGGTCATATGGATAGAATGCCAGGCAGAGAGATGTTGGAGTCAGAGTTATGATCTTTCCCTATTATGATGGATGAAAGAGATGGTTTGAACTTCCTCCTTTTCTCTCTGCTCTTCAGTCCTGCTCTGCATCGATTAAGCCTACTTTTTAACTCCTCAGGGATTTGGGGTCATAGTTCAGGTGTTTTTGAGGTTTTGAGATGCTAATCAGCTGCTCCCTTGTTGCCACGGTTTCACATCATAACAACTGTCTGAAAGTAAAAAGGCAGGAGCAAAAGATCCGTCCAGCTACACAGTAACTAAAATCAGAGGGGATATTTGTCCAAACATGCTATGGCTTAACCAAAAAAATTCTTAACAGAAGTCTACAAACAGAGCAAATCAGAATGAACATAACAGAGCTGCTCCAACTTCCTACTACGATGAGCGGCGCAATTACCGTATGGTAAGATTATGTGTCTGCTAAACTTGCCTTTAATCTAAACAGAAGCTTTGAAAATGGAAAGAAAAGCTGCTTTTTCTGCATCTCATAGGAAAATAATACGAAAGTATAATACTGGAGATTTAGCAACTGTAGACAAAATATCTGGAGCTGATCATTAATTTGAAAAGTCATGTTGAAAGTGAACGGTGAAGAAAGTGATGGAAAAGGGCGGCATATGGAGGGATTATTTATAGGTTTGGTTGATATTGAAACTAGCATCTCAGTCAGGTTTCAGCTGTGCTAACTGTGAATGTCAGAGAACTTGGATTCCTTCACAGCACTGATCAGATGTTCAGTGGTTGGATCTCACTGGGTCTCTGTTGTCCACATGGAAAGATGTGGCTGCGATTACAGAGCAACTGGACAAACTGGAAGGCCTACAGCTCAGGTACAGCTTCCTCTGAAAAGTCCGCGTTCAGGCAGTTGGATTGGGTTTTTAACTGATTATGTGTACCCTTTTAATTCTGTTAGTGTCAACAGAATTAGTTTGACCTCTGACCCCTGGGTTAACCGCCAGGCGTTCAGCAACCTCAAAGTACTCGCCCTCAACAGCTGCGACCTCACCTGGCTGCAGGTAAACAGTTCTGCGCACACACTGTTCTACATCACACATCAGATGACTTTAACAAGAAACACATTTTAATATCAGAGGAAAATAAGTAGAGTAAATACAGAACACAATTTCCACAAGATGATTTCATTTGTATGGAGTAAAAACCTATCCAAACCCACCTGGCCTGGTGTGAAGTTCCCTATTCGCAGTTAAAAGCTTACATTTTACAATAACACAAAATAAGGAGTGAACGTTGTGGCTCAGATGGCAAGGAAATATTCTGTAAATGGTGGTATGCAGAGTTTTTTGGGGGGGGGTTTGCAGTAGATGCTGGACGAGCTTAAAAACTGAGTTTATGTGGGGAGGGACAGCCATAAAGGCATGTGGATCAAGGTGGTGATCTAACCCATCAGGACTCAAAAGTAGGGCTGCTACGATTAATTGAATTAATCGTGATTAATCGATTATTGAAATAATCGTCAACTAATTTAGTAATCGATTAATCGTTAACTGGAGTATAGAAACTAAAAAAGGCCTTTTGCTGAAAAAAACAACACACCCAGAGCAGGAAGCCAAAACTGTACAAAATATATATACATTTTGCATTTAAGATAAAAAAAAAACACCTTTGTCTGTAAATATGTTCCAACCAAAACTTTTTAAATGGCAGTTTTAGCATCACCTGGTTCACATTCACTAAAGGAAAGCTGTATTATTGCATTTTAGGCTATAAAATGTTTATTTCCCTATTTGAAAAAGGAAATTAACATTTGTTTATTTGCCTCTTTTAATATATTTCTAATATTGTATAAAAAAAGCCTAAGAGGTTAAATTAAAAATCTGCAGAATGTGCCGATTTTTATCTGATTAATCGCCAGAATAATCGAGTACTAAAATAATCGTTAGTTGCAGCCCTACTCAAAAGTGAAGCAGGCTCAAAAAAGAGGCAGAGACAAGTGCACTAAAAATACGGCTTCTGACAACTGCTGCAAATGCCGCGACACTGTTTCTGCCACTTGCGCTGGCAGCAGCTTGTAAATACTTTTGCTAGCTTCCTTTTAAATTGATGTTATAGAAATATTCTTGCTTTCATTGCTCTTTTTAGTGACTTTTTTAAGTCCAGCTTGTGTGTTTTCTGTTGCTTCATTTCATACTTGTTGATTACAGTTTATTACAAATATTTTGGTGATTTTAAAGTGTTGGTGTTTAGATATTTCTGTGATAATAGAGGCTAAAATTGTTGTTATAGTATTACATTGTAGTTAGGTTTCTCAAAAAAATTAACTGACTAAATTTGCTCTTGTATATATGTCATCATATAGTTTGTCCGTCAAGATGACTGCTTGTGGCCGTTCTAGTGTTAAAGAGAACAGCAAGCAGTTCAGCAGCAGGGATAAAGAGAAAGAGATCTGGGGAATCCTTGTTCAATACATTCATTAATTAAAAATCTTAGCTAGTTGTGTCCATGTGAAACATTTTAATTGGGCCTATAAACGTTTCTCCAAAGGCAAATAATTCTTGAAATTTCTCTGTGTTCAGATCCTGGAGTGTGCCCCGATGTGGCCTCAGCTGGAGGATCTGTCTGTAGAAAATAACAACATAACAGAACTGCAGAGGTAACATTCTGGTCATCCATTTTCTATGTTACAGTATGTTTTTCCTCTTAGAAGTCTTTGAAACTAATAAGTACGTTCTCCGAAGGCCAGAGGGTGTCCTGGAGTTACTGAAGTGCCTGAGTCTGTCCTGTAATCCTTTGGTGCAGGAAAGCGTGTCCAGGTTATCTTCTCTGCCCAGGTATAGTCGGGATGAAGTTTAGTATTCCTATCTTCATAGAGATGTTCATATTTTCCACTCAGTGTCAATCAGTCAAGTGAATTTCATTAGCATTATGTAGCTGCTAAATTATCTGGAAGTTGTAACAGTTTTAAGTGTAAAGTTTTACTCTCAACCTTTCCATTTACACTTAAGTTTGTTTAATCAAAGTGTGAAATCAGTTATGTGCTTGTGCACACTTAAATTTCAGTGTAAAAAAACTTTAGAACCTGGCAAAGGCAAGATTATTTTTTTTTTATGTTCTGATGTGAAAAATTCTAAAAATACAGAAAAGATACAAACCAGAAACTCAAAAGAACAAAACAGAATACTTAAATTCTTATGAATGACGGTGATCTTTCTGAACTAACTGGAGTTTTTTACCTTGCAGACTGGAGTGGCTTAACCTGTCGAATACCAGACTGTCAATGGTTCAACTTGAAGATGCAGCTCATGGTTTGTTGACAATTTTTCTATTGTCTATAATGTGACACACATATTTATATATTTGTATGTACGTATATACAGTTGAAACTAGAAGTTTACATACACTGAATAAAAAAAACACAGTCTTTTCTCTGTCTGAAGTTAAATCAAACCAAACTTCTCTTGTTTAGGTCAGTTAGACTCACCAAAAATATTAGTATTTGCTAAGTGTCACAATAATGAGAAAGAAAATGTCAGATTTATTTATTATTGTCTTCAAGATTAGAAGTTTACATACAAAATGACTACTATCTCCCTAAACAATGAGGGAAAGCCCAGATGATGACGTCATTGCCTTGGAAATTTCTGATAGGTTAACTGAGTTAATCTGAGGCTCACCTGTGGGTGTATTTTAAGGCCACACCTGGAACTCACTGCTTTCTGGTTTGACGTGATGGGAAAGTCAACAGAAATCAGTCAAGATGTCAGGAAGATTATTGTGGAGCTGCACCAGTCTGGTTCATCCTTGGGAACAATTTCCAGATGCTTGAAGGTGCCGCATTCATCTGTTCAAACAATTATAGACGAGTATGGACGTGATGGGAATGTCCAACCATCATACCCTCCCCTTATCCTCACCCCCCAAGGGGACTAATAAAGGTAAAAAAAAAAAAAAGTATTATTCTAAACCGCTTAGAAGGAGACAGGTTCTGATCTTAAATGTGGAAATCAACCCCAGAACAAAAACCAAAGAGCTTGTGAAGATGCTGCTGAAGCTGGTAAGACAGTGTCATTATCTACAGTGAATCATGTCCTGCACTGACATGGGCTGAAAAGCCACTCAGCGAGGAGGAAGCCATACCTCCTAAAGAAACGTAAAAAAGCCAGATTGCAGTTTACAAGTGAACACAGGGACAAAGACCTTCATTGTTGGAGACATGTCATCTGGTCTGTGAGACTCAGATGGAACTGGGTTGGAAAACCATCTTAACTGTGAAGTATGGGGGTGGCAGGATCATGGTGTGGGGCTGTTTTGCTGCAGGAGGAACTGGTGCCCGTCATGAAATAGATGGCATCAAGAGGAAAGAACGTGATGTGGAACTATTGAAGCAACATCTAAAGACATCAGCCAGGAAGTTAAAGATCGAGTCTTAATGGGTCTTCCAGACGGACGGTGACCATCAAAAGTCGATGTTTTGGCGTGGCCGTCACAAAGCCCTGATCTCAATCCTATAGAGAATCTGTGAGCAGATCTGAAACGCCGTGTGAGAGCGAGGCGACCTACAAACCTGACTGTATTACTCTGGTTCTGTCAGGAGGAATGGACCAGAACTCCAGCAAACTATTGTGAGAAGCTTGAGGAAGGAAACCCTGAAGGGTTGACCTGAGTTACACAGTTCAGAGGCAACGCTTCTAAATACTGAGGACATGTATGTAAACTTCTGACTTTGAAGACAATAATAAATAAATCTCAATCATTACTGTGGCATTTAGCAAATAGAAATAATTTTGGTAATTCAAACTGACCTAAAACAAGAGAAGCTTGGTCTGATTTAACTTCAGACAGTGAGGAAAAAAGTACATGTCTCTTTATTTGGTGGATGTTGATGTCTGTCAATCACTGTGTATGGGTTTTGGATCGTAAAGTTGTTCATCTTTGACTCTGTAGCTGGTTGTACAGCAGTCTTTCCTGCTCTGAAGGGTCTCAGTCTGGACCACAACAACATCTCTGAGGTCAGCCTGTGTCATTTTTATTTGATCTCTTTGCTGCTTTACACTCAGATGATGAGCACTAATCACACTGGAACTTTTGATAGGACTTTGTGGAGGTTGAAGAGTTTGGTTTTTTTTAATAAAGCAACAGTTTTGTTTTAAACCAGTTCTGTGTCTCTTGTCTTCCAGTGGAGTGTGGTTAATGATCTTGCCAAGCTTCCCTCTCTAGTTAAGTTATCTTGTCGTGACAACAAACTGGTAAGCAGCGATGGAAACCCAAAAACTGTCAACCAAATGATTATTGCCAAACTGGGACATCTGGTGTACCTGAACAACAGTGAGGTATGTGCGAGTACACGTACGTAAATCTGCCATCATTTTTAGGTGTCAAGTTATTCCTTTCACTTCAGATATTAACTAGAAGAGGGCACTGTGGACTCTTTTCCTGTGAGATTCTAGTGTTACTTAAAATCAGATGCTTCATTTCTTTCTGTACAGCCATTGAACTCATGGGTGAATCTTTGAGGCGACGTTATTCAGCTGCAGAAGATTTATTAGTGGGATCGTAGCAAATGACAGTGACACTTAAAGCTACAAAGTTAGGCTCTTACACTTCATCCGGAAAGTATTCACAGCGCTTCACTTCTTCCACATTTTATGTTTTAGCCTTATTCCAGATTGTATTAAACAAATTTATTTCCTCAAAATTCTACCCACAAACACCTCATTATGACAATGTGGGAATTTTTTTTTTTTATTTTTTTTTTTGAGAATTTTGCAAATTTATTACAAATAGAAAACCAAGAAATCATATTTATGTAAGTATCCATAGTCTTTGCTGGAGACTTTGTTGATCCACCTTTGGCAGCGACTCCAGCCTCAAGTCTTTTTCAATGTGACGCCACCAGCTTAGCTCACCTGTCTTTATGCGCTTCGTTCTTCCTTGTAGTTCTGCTTCAGCTCCATCAGGTTGGACGGGAGACGTCAGTGCAGCCGTTTTCAGATCTTTCCAGAGATGTTCGAGTGGATTTAAGTCCGGACTCTGGCTTGCCCACTCCAGGACGTTCACAGAGTGGTTCTGAAGCTGCGCCTTTGCGATCTTGGTCGTGTGCTTTGGGTCGTCGTCCTGTTGAAAAATGAACCGTCGCCCCAGTCTGAGGTCAGGAGCTGCTCCGGAGCCAGGATGTCTGAACATTGCTGCATTCATCTTTCCCTCTATCCTGACTAGTCTCCTAGTTCCCAGCATAATGCTGCCACCACCATGCAGGGATGAGATTGGCCTTTGTGAGGAGCCGTGCCATGACGCCTGGCATTCACACCAAAGAGTTCAGTCTTTGGTGGATCTTGTTTCTCGTGGTCTGAGAGGCCTTCAGGTGCCTCCTGGTAAACTCCAGACAAGTTGCCACGGGCCTTTTATTAAGGAGTGGCTTTGTTTTTGGCATTCTACCACGCAGGCCTGATTTGTGGATTGCTGCAGAGATGGTTGCCCCCCCCCCCGCCCCAGATCGCTCAGTTTAGACGATCGGCTCCAGGAAGAGACCAGGTGGTTTCAAACTTCTTCCATTTATGAACGACGAAAGCCTCTGAGCTCATTGGGACGTTCAAAGCAACAGGAATGTTTCTGTGTCCCTCCTTAGATTTGTGTCTGAGGTCGACACAGTTCCTTTGATCTCATTGTGTTTGACCTCTGACCTGCTCTGGGACCTCCTATAGACGAGCGTGTGCCTTTCCAAATCAAGTCGAGTCAACTGAATTCACCACAGGTGCACCTGTCCATGGACTTCATTTTAGTTGTAGAAACATCTCAAGGATAATCAGTGGAAAAAGCTCAATTTTCAGCTTCTTGGTAAAGACTGTGAATACTTACGGAAATGTGATTTCTGAAGCAGCAAAACAGCCCCATGACATGACGCACCCACCGCCGTGTTTAACAGTTGGAACTGTGCTTTTTAGGGTTGAAGGCCGCTCTTCCTTCTCCAAACAAAAGCAGCATCCCTGTGACCAAAGAGCTCAAGCTCATCAAACCAAAAGACTCCTAAAACGCTTCACCGTGTTTTCAAATGTTCTTGGGCAAACTTTAAATGAGCAAATACCGACAAAACGTAACACCACAGTTATTATCAAAAACATCTCCTGGACAGGGAACAGTATAGTTTTCGTATCACAGTGTACTGAATATACATTTAAAGAGTGAGGTTAGATGTCCCTGATGGCAGTGTATGAACCACAGAGAGAGCATGCCCTGCTGGGAGGAAGAAAGAGGTATTTCTTTGGTCCTAGTCAAAGTAAAATGGTAACATTTCTGCAGAGTGATGGTTATTTCTGCTGGCTTTTAGATCAGCTCAGAAGAAAGAAAGGGGGCGGAGCTTGACTACATCAAGATGTTTGGAGAGGAGTGGCTGAAGGCAGGGGGGGCAGCTCAGCCCAGCCCGGTGTTCGCCTGCCAGCACCCGCGTTACCAGACACTTATTGAGAGTAAGCCGCTTTTGTTTTAAAAATGCCAACATAGCACAGTTATACGAAAGACAATGCGAGAACAAGAAAGCCTATCCCAAAGGTCTCCAGCATTTAAATGTTGAGATTGCTTTCTGTTCATTACTGGTTATGTTCTGACTTGCAGCACTCAAATGTAATTAAAAATACTGTGTTGATCACATGGATGGGAGAATTTATGTTGCAAGAGCTCGCAACACCTGACATTCCTCAGAGAACTATTATAAATAACAATAATGGCTGTGGGTAGAAAGAATCTCCTGTAGCTGTCTGTGTTGCAGTGGTTACAAAGAAGCCTCTGAATAAAGACGCCATGTTGTTGTATTACAAACGTTAGGCTCCAAATCAGAGAATTTAGGTGTTCTAGTGAACATCTGTAACCACGGTACTTCGCTCTTTCAAATGAAAGAGTTTAGGAATTGGTCTTATCGAGCAAAAACGAGGTGAAAAGGCTGAAAATGTAAGAAAGCTAAAGTCTAAAATACAGAAAAGGAAAATTATGGGATGTGCAGATGTGAGCAGCAATTCAGAAGAATAGACAGACTACCACAGGAGCTGGGAGCGCTTCAAAGAGCAACAGCATGCATCAAAAAAAGACTGTATATGAAAGGAAATGAACTTTTTTTTTGTGCAATTCCTCTTTGCACTATATCAGCGACAAAAGGAGACTTTAGAGAACAATAAAGAAAAGGCGGAGCCCGTTTTCTGTATTGTGACAGTTTTCATTCAGTTATCATTCATTGTTTGTTTTTGTTTTTTTTTTTAAGAGTATGGAGCCCCGGAAGAAGGCGAGCTGAAGAAGCCAGAGCCATTTGCCCTGAAAAATCAGCTGATAAGTCAGTTCTGCCGCATGCTTCTCCCATCAGTTGCCTCCAAAACTGAACATCCTTCTGGTTCAAAAATACGGTACTTTCTGAAGATGTTTTTGATATCCACATCTGTTTTTAGAGATTACATTCGTCTTTCCTGATGATGCTGACCGGAAACCTATAGAGAAGAAACTACCAGGTAAAAATCAAACTGATTTTCAGGCGCTCGACTGATTCTCCAGCTAATTTATCAATTAAGCTGTTATTAATAATTAAACATCACATAAAAGTCCCTTCTCTGTTTTATCCAAATGTTTGCAGCCTCTATGGTTGTTCAGAAAGTAAAAGGTTTGCTGCACAGGCTGCTGAAGGTCCCACCTGCAGATCTGAGGCTAACCTACACCAGCCCCAAGGTAACACTGGATCACACATCTCTGCTTGAGACAAAACCACTGAAGGGAAGTCACGAGTTAGTTTAGTTTGCTCTGTCTTTCGTAAATATGTATCTGCTGTATTTCTATACTGAATTCACAAAGCAAATAGGCCTAAATACTTTCCCAGCAGAGCCATTGGCACCTGTTTCTGAATCAGTTCGTATTTGCTCTCTATTAAAGCCACAAACAGGTGGGTTTAGAGACGGGAGCTTATCTTATTACTTGTAATAATCTGAGCTAACGGAAGCATGTAGATATTAAGTAAGTTACGGTGTGACAATAATGCAAAAGCGGAGGCTAATACTTTCTTGCAACACTTTGTATGTAGTTTGGACGTTTTTGTATTTTTTGTTAGAAGGAAACACTTGTCCATGGATTATGTCCACGATGGCATCCTGTTATTTTTATCCAGTGAAAAAGGAGGTGAAAAGGAATATTAACGAGTGAAAAGTTAGCAGTTGCTGCACTTCAAAAACTGATACAGTTTTCAGTTGGAAATAATCTAATTTAGTTTATTTCTAGTCTACCTCAAAAGGAACAACAAAAATTATTTTTAATAAAAGAGGGAAGCTTCTAAGTTGCTGATCACTCATTTAGGGTAAACTTGGCTAATTCTTACAAGGTGTTTTGGTTTCAGGTGTCGGGGACAGAGTTTGCCATCGACAGCGACTTCAAGACGCTCCATTTTTACTCCGTAGAGGATGGAGACCAGGTGCTGGTTCGCTGGTCCTGACCGGATCCAGCTGCTTCCGTCTGGCTGCATGTTTCCAAACTTTATCACCAACTGAAATGTGATTTCATTAAATCCCTCTGTTCTGTGTGAATATTTCTGATTTCGCCAACGATGGGCTGAAAAACATTCAGAACATAATTATCTTAATTTGTGCCTCATTCACAAGAAGATGAAAAGGTAGCAATTCTTCTCCTGCCTTAAAAACATTTTAATACTGAAACAGGTTGTCATGGTTGTGATAAAAGCTTCCACGAGGCTGGAAGAAATTTACATTTTCCACAGGAGTTTAGTTTCAGATTACAGTGCAGCAGAAAGAAACAGCAACTCTTATACATGTCGTCTTACTGAGGCTCTGCTATCACTCAGCCGGTTTTTGGTTAAACAGCTCATATTTCCAGTGTTTCGTTCTTGTTTCTATGTAGAACTAAAAGAAACATTTATCAGCTTTCTTTGATAACTTAATAGATTTATTTATATTCTTTATCCTTTACACACCAGACTGTATATAATTATTTTGAGAATTATCCAATTCTTTGAAGTGGAAAAAACTATATAATAAAGACCTGAAAAATGTCTCTTTGTTGTGTTTGGCTTCTTGCAATATTTTAGTAATAATAGTTCACCATTGCTGCTACACTTAATGTTTGTTTTCCTAAACATTTTGTGCATTTTGTATTTCTAGAACACCTTATATAAAACGTGTAAAAGCCTGGAGGAAGAGTGGAGATGCACATATTTCATGATGCTTGAAGTCCAGTGTGAAGTTTCCACAGTCAGTGATGATCTGAGGTAGAGTTTAGATCTGACCCGAAATTCGGTCCGGTCAAAATTATTTACTCGATGGTCGGGTTGGGCATCTGAGTCCAATTTTATAAGCCTACAATACATACAGCACAGAGAAAACCAAAGAGAATGGACTGTATAAGGTTGTGTTAATCTACCTATTATAGTCTAAATAGCGGAGTTGGCAGCTTATTCTGATGAGGAAAGAAAGAAAGGTGCAGAAGTTGGACTGTAACAAGCGCAGCGCACTGCGAAATGTGTACGCGGCTCCGCCCTTATCAATCACACATCCCAGAAGATTTGCACTTGACACGATACAGTTACAACAAGCGACAAAAAGGAGCTGGAAGATGTTAAACAAACAAATTATGGCCTAAAAACGAAAGCAGTAAATTCTTAAAACATGTCGGGTTTACTTCGGGCTCCGGCCTATAATAAAAGTTAAATTAGTTGGGTCAGATCGGGCTCGGACGCAATGCCTATGGGTAAACTTCTGATTTTGAAGACACGAATAAATAAATCAGACATTTTCTTTCATTATTGTTGCATTTAACGAATAGAAATAATGTTGGTGATTCTAACTTCATACGGTGAGGGAAAAAAGGTGCATGTGTCTTTAGCGTATGTAAAAAATCTGGTTTCAACTGTATGTAATGAGCTTGATGAGCTGTATCTTTTTCTAAGATGATGATTTGGTTTTTAGTTGGAGGAGCTGCACAAAGCAGCAGCTAGATGGGGTGCACACAAAAAAAAAATACAGCAATATGTCTGAAATCAGGTGTTTACAGGCTTAACACCTCCAGCTGATTTTAAAACGTTCTAAAATCCCCCCTAGATTTTTAAAATTTTTTATTTAAGAATACAGTTTGTTTCTTATGTTCAATCTGATCATTGTTTCCTTACAGTTTTATGACTTAAAAAAAAAAAAAAAAAAAAAAAAATAGGCGCTGATGAAACTTGGGCACTGAAATCATCTTCCATCATGTAGTCATGTTTGAGGAAACATATTCTGAAAAGTAAGAGCCATAGGAGAGCTATTGTTTAATCATGACTGGTCACCGTTTCCAAACTCAATTCTGTTTATCCACCCCCACTCCTGTAAAACTGAAGACATCTCATGAGCCAGAAAGTTCAATGTTTTTTTTATTACATAAAAGGTCCAGGCACCACAGTTTCACAGTTTTCCTTTAGAAGACCTTGACCTTAATCCTACTGGAAGACAGAAAGGGAGAAATCCTTCCTTTCCCTTCTGGCCCGCGATGATTTACAAAAGCAAAAAGGTTTTTCTTTCCTTTATCATGGTTTTCCTGTTATCCTTTGACCTACCACTGAACACATTATGTGGTTTGCTTGTTTTAAGTTGCTTTCAAGTCTGTTATATTGGAATGCATTTTTTACTAAACAAATCAGCAGGATAAATGTAACTCCATCTCTCTAAAAGTCTTTGAAATGAGCAGATTTTGGAATAGGCAGCAAAAACCACAGCAGCTTCCCGTCCTCTCAGACTATAAGAAAACAGATCCTTATTCTGAAAAATGCCCGGCTTCCCTCGTTGTTTGCTCCTGTCACTTCTGTCCTCATCTGTAAACTAGCTGTTTTCCTAAAATGTTTAAAACTGATCTAAAGTTAACCAGTCTGCTGCGAGCAATTCGAAAAGAAGCTTATTACGAATAAAACTAAATTTGGGGATTTTGTAGAAGCCGAAATATTTCAATAGTTCTGAAAGTTTAAATCTGACGAAACAGTCTCTCTCTCTGCAGTGTTTGAAGTCAAAGCAGCTATCAGACTCCAAGAGGTTTAAATTAGGTTTAAAAAAAAAAAAAAACAACAAAAAACATAAGTTAGAGTTGACTGATGGTAGCAATGGGTGTAAATTTCTCTAATGACCCTTCAGGTGTCAGGATCATCGTGATCTGATCCAAGCTGCAAAACATTAGCATAAAAGGAGGTTAGAACGCCACCTTGTCCTGATTGTTAAATTCAGCAGCTGCAGGTCTAGAAGGACATGGTGAAGAAGCAGGAAGCTACCAAACATCTGGGCTGCAACAGAGGCATGTGCAGTGAAAGCATCCAGAACAGAACCTCGTCCAAGCTGTAGCATATATATGCTACTATAACAGCACAAAGCTTTGCTGGGGCCCGTTAAATCGGGCCTCCGAATTAAAAAAAAATCAAAAAAAAAAAAATCAGTTGACAGCTGATTCATGTGAGGAGCAACTCAAACATGATGTGCAATAAGCAGAATTTGGTGGGGCGGGGTCTTGGGGGCAACGTGTCCGTTTTATTCTGCGCCGCTTCCGTCTGTGCCGTCCTTAGACGTCTGCACGAACGGGAAAGTTGTCCTGCAGCTGGAAGTCACGACAACTCCTCCGAGCGCAAGGTTTAGGGAAGAATCAGAAAACTTGCGAGGGGAAAAAAAAAAAAAAAAGCCTGAAAAGCTCGACAGCAAAAGTCAAAGTCAAGGTTTAGGAGGGTGAAAAAAAGATGCTTTGATGTTGGGAAAACGTTGCTGAGGTGACTCCCATCATCATCATCAGGGCCGGAGCTCCTTCCTCTGTTACCTCTTTTCCTTCAGCATCAGGCGGAAGTTATGCAGCTGATATATACTGGTGGACAACCTGGAACAGCAGAGAAAATTACACTGAGTGTGCTCCAATCGGTCCTTCGGATACCAGTAACCCGACTGTTTAGCGACACGGCAATGGTTACTATAGGAACCTACCTGCCAAAGGCGTTCATTAAAGCCACTATTTCCTGCCGACTGAGCTGGAAGCCCTTCGAGGGGCTGTGTTCTGGCAAGTTCTGGATCTCCTTCTCAGAGAAGAGGATCTTCAGAGCCGTGCCCAGACCCTGGGTCTGCGCACAACACAGAGCAGCTTCAGTTGGCAGAAAAGGAACTTTTTTTTACACAGATTGTGTGACTTGATCAGAAGAAAATTACTGAGGTTGTATTAAGTCGGAAGTTTCTAAAACCCGAAATACAGAAAAGTTGAACAAAGTGAAAACTAAAAGACGTTTCAACCACATCATTCATAACAGAATATAAATAGCATAACAAATGTTTAAACTGAGAAACTTTATAATATTATGCACTAAGGCTGGGCGATAAAATTCAAATTCAAAAATACTTTATTTATCCCAAAGGGAAATTAAATGTAACTCATTTAATCAAGGAGTTATTATAGATGGTGATGGTTGTGGGGAGGAAAGATCTCCTGTAGCGGTCCGTTTTACAACCATACTGAAGAAGCCTCTGACTGAAGAGACTCTGTTTTCCAATGACAGTCTCATGAAGAGGATGGTCAGGGTTGTGCATCATTTTCTTCATTTTATGCAAAATCCTTCTTTGCATCATCATCTCCAGAGGTTCCACAGTCGTCCCCAGAACAGAACCAGCCTTCTTTATCAAGTTATTGAGCCTTTTTAGGTCTCTGAGTCTGATGCTGCTGCACCAACAGATGATGGCAAAAACTTAAAATATTAATTAAAAAATACGTCCGATAGAATTTTAATAATTTTTCTGAACTCTGATCCAGAACCGCACGGCATTCTGGGGCGATGCAGGCAGAGGAAAAGCTTTAGCCGCTCAATCTCTCACAGCCAACTAAGCAAGGTGGCCTCAAATGACTCACTCACTCACTGGTTACCTAGCAACAACTTGTTGGGTAACACGCGCTGAGAAGACAGATAAGAGAGAGAGAGAGAGAGAGAGAGAGAGAGAGAGAGAGAGAGAGAGAGAGAGAGAGAGACTGACCTGCAGCTTTCCCCAGAGCCGACACTTACTGCAGCCCACGCAGTCCATAATCCGGGAGATGTTTTTAAAATGGAGCCGGAATTCCTCCTGAATCCCAGAAAAGGAGAGACGGACGTTCAGAGTTTATTTATCAAATTGGATTTATTGGTAAATGAACTTGTATAGCCTTTCTCTAATCATACTGACCGCTCAAAGTGCGTTCAAACCACAGCACTGTTCACCCAGACGTCCTCACAACACTCACATTCATACGCAGATGCAAAACTATAAGTAATATTTGTTTCGATTGTTTAGTGTGGAAAATATTTGCTTTTTTTTTCTTTTACGTAATTTTGCACCCAAATGCACCCATGCTCTTTGAGCAAAAGTTAAAGTTAAAACATAAAAATAGAAATAAAATGGTGGTTCTTTGAAAAGAAATGACAACAAATCTCATTTAGTAGCTATTTATTGAAAATGTTTTGTGGCTCTAAACGGGTTATTTGTTGCTGTACTAAGCAAAAATGACTGTTTGGAGTGTAAAGGCTTCAGACCCCTGCCCGAGATATTACTTTGCGCCCAGCTCCTATCTTTCCTCCTACGGCACAGCCAAAAGCTGCCCTCCTCTGCCTCCTTCACCAGTTCTTTGATGGCTTTCCGACACCCCGTTCTTGAGCTTCCTATATCGCGCAGCAGGTAAACATCTGAAATCCCACTTCAACAGGGCACACGAACCCCAGCCAACCTCCCTGGAGTCCTCTGCCACCAGGATGGTGTTGCCTGGCTCTGGCCACACAGGCTGGCTCTGGCTCTGGCCTCTGGCGAGGAGGGTTGAAGTTCTCTCCGGCTTTTTCAAACATAATATCAAGCTGAAGCTGAAATCAAACTCATAACCATCTGATCACTGGACAGCTTCTCTTTGCAACGAGCCACAACTGGCCCTGTGAAATGCAGAGACTAATAGGCTAATAGCTCCGCCGTACAGCAGCGACACAAACAAGGACTTAATCCAGTTAAACAGGTTAGAAGGGAGTGAACCTCACCATTCAAGTGTCATAAAGACAAGATAAAAATATCTTGCTTCGGAGAAAGTCGTGACACACCAGTGCTGAAGTTGTTTTTAAACTAAATGTATCACTAACAACATACACACTTAGCTTTAAGTCTCACCTTTAATGTCTTGGCCTCCATTTTGTGCCCAGCGAACATGGACTTTTCATCAAAGTGCATTGGGAAACGTCTGGAAGACAAAAAAACCCAACAACTGCACTACAATTTCAGGATATCTGCAGCTTCTAAAGAGGTCAAAGGTTGAGAAAATGAGCAGTCTTGTACCAGTAATTACCAGCATGTCTGCATGAGAACCCACAAATAATGCGAGTTGGTATGTATGCAAGCGGCCGTTTGCAAACAGTTACACGGTTCTGTAAGTTTCCATCTAGAAAGCTTGTGATGATTTCTTACTTGAGCTCATTAAAAATCTGCAGCAGCAGCTCCTTGGTTTCTCCATCCTCCTCAGCGTTCCCAGTGTACAGGTTGACGATGGCTCGTTCAAAGTAGGGCGCCACCTTGTAGAGAGCGCGCAGCTCGATGAGGTACAGGAAGTAGAGGTTCTTCAGCCGCCTGATGCCCTCGCCCTTTGTCTCTGCCGTGTCGAAGCGGCGGCGGAACTCCTGGATGTTTGGTCCCCACGCTGTGCGGCCCCAGCCCTCTGCAACGACAGACAGGAACACCTCCACATGATTCAGTGGTAATCAGTGGAACAGCAGCTTCATAACAACATGAACCTGCTAAGAAAGTCTTTTCTTTAAAAAAAACAAAAAGAAAAAAAGAAAGGCCAATAATCTGGTTATTCTGTTGTTGTGAATTATGACTGGCTTGTTTAGCGTCTTAGTGTGTGTTATGGTCATACCGTCCAACAAGAACTCTGCACACAGGTGGATGTTGATGCTGCTGTGCAGGCCCGAGATAAGTCGGTAGAAAACTCTTTTTTCCAAACACAAACCTGGACAGAGAGAGGGATTGTTTAGACACGTTTCATCAAACAACAAACACCGAAACCATGCGAGGCTCAAGTTCACACCAACAGCCCATCTAAATTATCGTAAAATTCGTTTTAGCTCCTCTCTACCTATTACAGTGTTAATGCTATGCCTTCTGTGGGTAGGACTGATCATTAGGAGACTGTCAGTATTTTAAAGTTAATCTTTGATTTTTAGTTTCCAACTTGGTAAAGTGACTCATTGAAGAGGCTTTTAGGCTAATGACTGTTAGAGGAAGTTTGGAGTTTTATGGTTCACACATGTTCAAGAATATATATTGGGACATTTTCACTATGTAATTGAGTCAGTGTGCATTTTAGCTGGAGCAATACTTAATCTACACTGCCTGCCTGGCACTGCATCTCTTGTTATCCTGATGCGCCCATCACTCTGGAAGAGGGTAAATCGGGACTCATCAGATCACATGACCTTCTTGCATCACTGTAGAGTCCAATCTTTATGCTCTCTTCCAAACTGAAGCCTCTTTCTCCAGTTAGTCTCACCAGCTGCGTTTCCATTGACCATAACATTGGGCAAATTGGAATTACGAAAATAAATTTGCTTGATGGAAACACCCCAATTTCAAAAAAACTCATGTTTTTCGATAAAAGGTTTTTGCGCAAGGTTGAGTTGGGTTTTTTAGCCGCATCGAAATTTGTGTATTTCACAAAACAGCAATGGAAACACTTTTTGTAGGCACTGGCCTCCTTGGACAATGTGCAGCTGGCTCCACCAGAGGTCTCACAGCATAGCACAGTTCATCAAAAGTTGAGTTTATCATTTGAATCCGTAGCTCTTCTGTCAAATCAACGACTACAATTTCCCAAAAACGCCACATACGTAGGGGCTCCCAAGTATAAGGGGCTTGTCGCTCCAGCGCCTGAATAAGACCCCAATGTCTCCTCTGACGGTTGATGATGAGCACCGGTGCTGTAGCTGAAATATGACTATCTCTCATGTGTTTACATCCGTCGCTGCCATGACTGTGTTTTCCACATTAGCAGGACATCAAAAAAGGTTTGCGCACATTTGTAATTGAAACCCAGCTAGTAATTATTGGTTTTCTAATGGTTACACAGCTGTTCAGTCCCAATCCCTTGAGTTCCCTTCACATTGTGTGTAGAACTGCTCTTACTTTCACTATTAAACAAAGCCCTGAGTTCTACTGTTGTTTTGTTCAATTTGATGTCACCAGATGTTCAAATGATCAGCGATCACAATCATTCAAGATTTTTTTTTTTAATCACATTTCTTCATCACATCTCTTCCTCAAAGACGATGGTTTCCCACTTTCATCCCTACAATTGTAGCTACAGTTGAATGAACTCACCTTCCAGCCACTTGTAAAAGCCTTCCCCTGTGGCGTCAGAAACACAGAAGACTATTAATTTGAATTCACATAATTAAAAATTAAGTCTTGTGCAGCCAGTTGTGTTACACTCACCATCATCATCTCCTGAAAACAGAGCAAAAAAAAACATTACATTAAGTCAATTAAAATGAAAATATTAAAATGTATTAAAGGAAGGTCTTGTTACATTTAGAGTAAAACTCTGGAGTAAAATCAAAAGAGGATTTCAGAGAAAGAATATTATAACTACAATCAAACATGGTGGTGGCAGTGTGATGGTCTGGGAGAGCTTTGCTACATTTCAAAAAATCCAAAATTAGACCAAAAGTATTTTTGATCTACTTTCAAGTGCAAATATCTTAGTACACTTGAAATAAGACCAAACTAACTTACAAGTAACTTTTCAGCAGATATAGGAGCTTGTTTTAAGTCAATAAATCCTTAATATTGATGAAAAAGTGCTAGTTATAAGTGAAATAATCTCCCAGTGGAACAAGACATTTTGACTGAAAAATGTCTTGTTCCACTGGAAAATTATTGCTCATAAGTTACTTGTAAGTTAGTTTTGTCTTATTTCAAGTGTATTCAAGATATTTGTACTACAAACTAGACCAAAAATACTGCGCCTTGCCCAAAGTTTTGCGGTTGTTTTACCTCCATGATGCATTCATGTCAAAGCGTACACTAGACTACCAATGTTTAAATAATGTTTTTATTATCAAATGTCCCTAAAGTCTTACTTAACAATAACTAACTAGCATCCCTAGCCATCTTCATATGGTCATACTGTTACAAAATACATTTTGTCAAATGATAAAATCTATTTTTAATCAGAAAATAAACACAGCCTTAATCAAAACACATTTGTAAGCAAAACATAAGCCCAGGGCACCTATTACTCTCATTGACACTCTTTGCTTTTACTTGATGTTGTTCCTGAGTTTCCTGCTTAAGTGTTTTCTTACTTGTCCCTAACCAGACCAGAGAATTTAATGGTCACTGAATAAGCCTGAACATCTTAAAGGTCATGCTGATTTTCTTCTCATGTTGAACACAACATATTTCCTCAATAAATAGGGTTACAAAACTGTTGAAATGGTCACCAAACCCAAGTGTTAAGTCAAGAGGCTTTGTGCCTACAGTGAACATCAGCTTTACTCCAGTCTCAACTGAACAAGGGCTCTGAGGTGTCGCTGTCCATGGTACTGAACAGTCAGTTTGACTTTTGTTATCGAGTAAAAAAAAACAAATATTAGAATCGCACCGTTCATGGTGGCAGAATGTTAGAGTAGCTCTGTTACCTTGGTTCTGATTTGCTCTTTTGCTAGACTTTAGTTCATTATTTCTTTGGTTGAGGTGTTGACTGTTTGGACAGTTAATACCTTTGGTTCTGGATGCTGTGCAGCTGGAGGGATTTCTGCTCTTATTTTTTTTTTTACTTTCGGACAGTTGTTATGATGGGTAACCATGGCAACAAGATATTGTTTTTACAACTGGAGGCAGCTGATTAACACCTCAAAAGCTCAAATAATATCTGAATGACTCAAAATCCCAAAGGAGCTGAAAAAGAGGCATCATGAATGCAGAGCAGGACCTAAGCTGCAGAGATAGAAGAAGGCGGCTTTCTAACTATGTGGCCAGACTGGGGTTTAAATGGGGGCGGCAAAAGCAAATGAGGTGGATTAGCAGTGGTTGCCAACAACTGATTGTGACATCCCAGACATGTTACTGTGGAATATCGTCTCTGCTGCCCAGATATTTAGCTTTTAGCATAGTCATGACAGTCATGAGACTGTCGTGCAGCAACAGTCTTCAGTCAGAGGCCTCTTCAGACTTGTTGCAAAACTGACTGCTACAGGAGATCCTTTCTGCCCACATCATCATAATCCACAACTATTTGGAGATAATTGGATGATGAGTTACAAAAACATTTAATTTCCCTTTGGGATAAATAAAGTATTTTTGAATTGAACTGAATATTCAAAGCAGTGAAAAAGTCTCAGAGTGAAACCATAGAAAAGTCTGGATTAATAAGGTCTGTTTCAGTTTAGGTGCTGTGTTGGATGTTACATATTTTTGTTTTAGTCTTCGTTAATATGTGCTTTTTTAGTGATTAACCGAGATTGTGCTAAAGGTTTATTGTCATATCTATTTGTTGTTCTTATTAGCACTTTTTATTAAACATACCCCAAGTTGGAGATTATTATTATTTAGTTTTCTTTCTAATAGGTCTTTCGGGATATTACTGGATCTATAGGGCGCTGTCTTCCTCTTTTACAACTGTGTGGCTTTTTTATTGTATGTTTAACTTATGTTTGCTCCTTTTAGACCTGGCAGCATTTCATCACATTGTTTCTCCCCCCAATTTAACGGTGTTATTAGTTTGTATCCACTTTTTAACTATTTTGTACCTACTTCTTGTGTTTGGTTTTTGTTTTTCTGTTTGAGATGTTTGTATTTTTTGCACATACTACAACAATAAGCTTCACTCCACAGCGGAGGAAGCTGCACCGGACCATAGAAGAGGCTTATAGCAGTAGGGAGGGGCCTTGTATCAGCAGGACAAGGACAAAATAACCAAGTAAATCAGAGCAGCTAAGAGAAGCTAAAAACAGCTTCTCAGCAAATGACCCAGTTTGGATCTGCTTTTAGAAAATCTCCAACTATGTCCCCCCAGCTGAGCAGAACCCTTGTCTGGCACACAACCTTAACAGGTTCTACTGTAGGCTTGGAAAGGAGCCATTCACACCTCCCACCAACTTGTCCACATCTCACTCTGACACTAAAGCTCCCCCACAAGCACCAACCACCCTCCTCTCCTCAGACCCCCAACCTGGACTAAAGATTGGAGAGGAAGATGTGGACAGGTTCTTTCAGCACCAGAAAATTAAAGGACAGTTCCAGGACCTAACAGTCCTCAATATGAACAACTTCACAGGTGACCTATTATGCTTCTTTGAACAGGTTAGAATAGGTCTATGGGCTTTACAAAACGCGCCCATTACATTTTTTTTTTGCACAAAATCCTTCTTAGATAATGAGATTTCAGTCTGGTCAGTTCTGCTTATTTTTAGCGCCTTTCAGAATGAGCTGTTTTAAGGCCTCTTGTCACTTTAAATCCAAATAAGCTGCTGCTGGCCACTCCACCCAACTCAACCTTTACATTCGCATGTGAAAATGGCTGCAAACAGGTGCGCAATTATACAACCATTCATCTTTGAAAAGCAGAAGTAGAGCCTCCTCCACAACCAACAAGGATGCAGCTGCTGTTTCTAAAAGGAAAGTCAACAACAAAACGCTTGTCTTTTCCAACAGCCATTGTACAGTGGTAAAACCAGCTGACCAAACATGCTGGAGCTCCGCTTGGGTTGCTAGGTGAAGGGCTGGGGCTGCTGGGTAACGACGCTGTGTGACTTAACAATCGAGAGGGCTCTTTTTCCAGACACCCAAAAAAACATTAACCAAAAAAACCGCTGGGTGTTTTTTCAAGCGCTTGGGCTGTTTTCAGAAGTAGTTGAGACCCAAATGGAAGTATAAAAACATGCAAAATGTGAGTTTTGCATAATAGGTCCCCTTTAACCAATCTCTGAAGCTGTGTGAGGTTCCTTCTTGCTTCAAATGCTCCACCATCATCCCAGTCCCCACGAAGCTCCCCGTTGGAGGATTAAATGACTACAGACCTGTTGCCCTGTTGTCTGTGGTCACAAAATCCTTTGAGCGACTGGTGCTGACACCACAGACCCCCTGCAGGACCCCTTACAGTTTCACTACGAGGCAAACAGGTCAGCAGATGATGCAGGACTACATTCATCCTGCAGCATCTCAACTAACCAGAGATGTATGCCTGTATCCTGTTTGTGGACTTCAGCCTGAATGTGACTTAGTGTGTTTTTAATTTTGGCCATTAGTGTTATTGAGTTTGACTTCATGAGTCAACAAATTAAGTTGGTTCTTTCATTTTTTTTTTCCCCTTGGATGGTCTGCCTGTGCCCATCAGATGATTTTAAACCCAGTTTTTTGCCTTCCACTTACCTCTACTGGGAGCCAAAGGATTCAGAGGTCTGTACACTGACCTGGGCCTGCCACAGAAAAGCAAACGTTTATTTATATCTAAACACCAACACACAAATAAGAAAGAGCAGAAAATCTAGTAGGTGTGTATTCTGTTGAAAAAAATTCAGCCTGAACACTAAATGAAATGAGACAGTACTACTGTTTGTCTGTGTCTGTCTCACTTGAAGCAGTTTTCCTCATAGATGCTGTTCCACACTCTCCACGCAGAAGCACCCTTATAGCCCGTGTATCGCTCTGGATTCAGCAGCAGATCCACATACTCGGCATCTGGAGAGGTTTCATCTGAAATAATCCATAGTAATAAATAAATAAAGATATCCAGGTTTTGTAGTTTTTATTTCTCCCACCAAGAAAGACTCCTCTTAATGCATCATGAGCCTAATAGAGTTTTAATTTCCGGTCTACATCCGCCAGAAGCCACATCTTCTGTGTCCCTTTTTTAATCTACAGTTTGAGCCAATTTTAATGTTGACTGATGCATCTAAGAAGTTTATTCTACTTCATTTTATTACTTTAACACTTTTAAGATTATGACACTATGTCTACAGTTGAAACCAGAAGTTTACATACACTGAATTAAAAGACACACTTTTTTTCACTGCCTGAAGTTAAATCAGACCAAACTTCTCTTGTTTTAGAATAGTTAGAATTACCAGAATTATTTCTATTTGCTAAACTCCACAATGAAGAAAGAAAGAACATGTCAGAGATTTATTTATTAATGTCTTCAAAATCAGTTTAAATAGAGAATGATTACTGTCTCTTTAAACAATAAGGGAAAGCCCAGATGATGATGTCATGGTTTTGGAAACATCTGATAGGTTAACGGACACATTTGAGTTGGTTGGAGGCTCACCTGTGGGTGTATTTTAAGGCCAACCTCGAACTCACTGCTTTCTGGTTTGACACGATGGGAAAGTCAACAGAAATCAGCCAAGATGTCAGGAAGATTATTGTGGAGCTGCACCAGTCTGGTTCATCCTTGGGAACAATTTCCAGATGCTTGAAGGTGCCGCATTCATCTGTTCAAACAATTATAGACGAGTATGGACGTGATGGGAATGTCCAACCATCATAGCGCTCAGGAAGGAGACGGGTTCTGTGTCCCAGAGATGAACGGTTTTGGTCTGAAATGTGCAAATCGACCCCAGAACAAAAACCAAAGAGCTTGTGAAGATGCTGCTGAAGCTGGTAAGACAGTGTCATTATCTACAGTGAATCATGTCCTGCACTGACATGGGCTGAAAAGCCACTCAGCGAGGAGGAAGCCATACCTCCTAAAGAAACGTAAAAAAGCCAGATTGCAGTTTACAAGTGAACACAGGGACAAAGACCTTCATTGTTGGAGACATGTCATCTGGTCTGTGAGACTCAGATGGAACTGGGTTGGAAAACCATCTTAACTGTGAAGTATGGGGGTGGCAGGATCATGGTGTGGGGCTGTTTTGCTGCAGGAGGAACTGGTGCCCGTCATGAAATAGATGGCATCAAGGGGAAAGAACATGATGTGGAACTATTGAAGCAACATCTAAAGACATCAGCCAGGAAGTTAAAGATCGAGTCTTAATGGGTCTTCCAGACGGACGGTGACCATCAGCATTCAGCCAAAGTGGCTGAAAGTGGCTCAAGGACAACAAAGTCAATGTTTTGGCGTGGCCGTCACAAAGCCCTGATCTCAATCCTATAGAGAATCTGTGAGCAGATCTGAAACGCCGTGTGAGAGCGAGGCGACCTACAAACCTGACTGTATTACTCTGGTTCTGTCAGGAGGAATGGACCAGAACTCCAGCAAACTATTGTGAGAACCTTGAGGAAGGAAACCCAAAACATTTTACCCAAGTCACACAGTTCCGAAGCAATGAGAACAAACACTGAGGAAAGGTATGTAAACTTCTGATTTTGAAGACAATAACAAATAATGTTTTTGAAAAGAACTGTAATTTTGTTGTTCACACTCCTAAACTGAATACAACTCTTCTGGGAAACTGAGATTAAAAAAAAAAGAAAGAAAACTAAAGCCTGTCAGAGAATAAAAATACTCTCTTCGGATCCAACCACTGCTTTCATTTCTACATGTGGCACAGCATAAAGACAAGGTTATTCTCCCAGCTGTGCAACTTTCTAGTAGTGAATAAGATGTTATTAACATTTAAAAGGATTTGATTTGGAGATTTGGTTTGTTCTCATATTATAGCTGGATTACAAACCAAGAATAAAAAGGATCTTACCGTCTAGCTCACAGAAATGATCCTGAGCATCATCGTGCCTTGCCCAATCAGCGAACGCTTCTTTACTCTGGTTACTGTAACAAAGAATAACTTAAGCTGAATACAGGAACGTGTCGATAAAAGAGACCAAATGAAAGCATCAATCATTAAGATCCCGAATGTGCAAAATGTCTGGCCTGAAAGGTTCAACGAGTGAAAACAGAAATGAGACACTTTGATGAGCAGAACTTCATTAAGGTCGGCGCTGAAACCTAAACTTGTTAAGACGTTTCAAGCAACAATATCGTAAAGATTTCACTGTGTTGTTGATGTGCTCCAATCAGGTCCTTCTGTTACGGGCGACCAAAAGGAGAGGAGTTGATCTGAGCACCCTCAGATTGACTGGGGCAGTTTGAATGCAAATGAATAGTACCTCGCACTACTGTCAATTAAATGCGCCGAAAAGGAAAATTAAACCCTCATACAGATGTGCCACAATCAGCTGATCCAATGGAAGAAATAAAAGAAATATTAAAATGAATAAGTTTGTGTTTAAATGAGTCTGCAGTGTGTCTGAGAGTGATTGATAACCTTTCTAACTTGTTCCTGAAGTTACAAAAAAAAAAAAAAAAGATTCTCCCATCAGTCAGAGTTTTAGTGAACAGTAGATATCAGAAAGCTGAATTTTTAAGTGAATTTCTCTTTGGGGTGATTTCATTACTCATTTTTGGAGCTGACTGAACCCACTGCAGTGACTTTAAATTAGAAATTACTCATCAAAAGCAGAAAATCGTTGAAATCTAATCACTCGAGACAGATTTTAATACCAGCTGGGTAATGCTGTTGTTCGCCCAGTATACTTCCAGTCGGATAAGGCAGATTTTAACAGGTCTTAACGTGATGCATGGACAGCCACTGCCATTGATCCATAAGTCACCATAACTGACTCAATATTTACTTATGAGTAAAGTCAGCTGTTTGTTAGTTCAGAATGGGCATTGGCCAACAAGCTTGTTTTTCGGAGCTGCTGGTGTATTTTTTGTATTATTTTAATTTTTTGGCCTGATTTGTACTTTTTGTTGAGGGTCTTCCTTGTTAGAAGTGCGGTTTGTTTGTGTGTGTGCTGCATCATGTTACTATAATAATTTATGATCATATGCAAGTCTTCTGAATTGTATCAAATCAATGTTCAGAGATTCTCAGCCCTAGTTAATATCCACTAATAAAGCAATTTATCTCACATTTTCAGTGTGAATTGTTTTACATTTCTAAAATAAGTTTAAACAGGGCATTCGTCTGATTAGCTCGGGGTCTGCAACCGAAACCCCAACTGACTCTTTGGACTTTCCACAGTGGCCAATTAATGTTTTTAAATAAAGATGTAATAACAAATGAAGGATTGAGCTATTTTTTCATGGAATATTTGCACTGAATTTTTACAACTGAATGACACTAAAAGCAGCAATAAAACATTTTTTAAAACAATTTTTCTTGTCATTAGGTTGGAAGCTTTGTGCTTTTTAACATTTTCAACAAATAGCAACATTCCATATAAGGAAATGCATTTATACTCTTTATGTGTTTATTTTAAAACCTAAAACACCTGGTTCTTTAAAAAATTACAACAAATTTTCTAAGGTAGATAATTATCAAAAATTGTGAGTTGTCTTTTTTTCAAAAGGTTGTGTCACATTTGCGGCTCTAAAAGACTTTTATTTAGCTGGACTGAGACACTTCACCTAAAAAAAGACATTGTGTAGTTTTAGGGAGTTGTAGCTGTGGCACGGCCCAGGAGGTGCAGGTACTTGTTTAACATCACTTTGCATTTTGAAAATGAGCTGCTGCAGCTGACGGGGTAAGCAGCATCTACAGCAGGGCTCTGACCCCTGATCTACAGCCAGCAGAGAGAAGAGGCGGGACACAGTGTGTGGTCTGACCTCAGGGTGCTGTTGATGGCGCCGAGCTTATTGGCCTGCTCACACTCGGCCTTGTCCGACATCGTACTGGCTGCCTGGGAGTACTGAACACACAGAGGAAGGTAGCACGTGTTAGCATGTGCTAACAAACAGAATTACAAAGCCTTTCAGTTATGCTAAACTACTTCAGCATGTGAGTAATTTCAATTTCACCTACAAAGGAACAAGTTCGACTTTCCTTGAACTATTGCTAAGGCAAAATGCTGAATGACAAGCCTTCAAGTCAAGAAGCTGAATAGTTTATTTGAAGGATTTTAATCTCCATTTACAAAAGCAGGAATTTAGAGAACGAACTGTCATCCTCCAAATTATAAAAACAAACAGCTATTATAATAAAGCTGAGCTCATGGCATCATTTAACATGCAATCCATGCAACCTCTCTTCAAAGCCCTTCAAAGATCTGTGGAACCCTTTCATTTGCTTGATTTAGGAAGTTTAGAAAATAAAGATGATAGCTTCCAATGTTTACTTGGAACTACATTTCCTCGTGTTTTTTTGTTTTGTAGAGTCACTGTGGTTCATTACAATTCAACAGCTGGATCAGACGGCTAAACTCGGCACCCGGTTGTAAATAGAAAGGTGTTTTAAGAGGTTTTCTTACCTTGTTGTAATTTCCGGACTTAATGCCAATAGGAACCTTACTCTGCAAAACAAACACCAAGTCAGCACCATCTATAACCTTGAGCAAATCAATTAAAACTTGCATGTAGCAATAATTTACATAAAAATAAATAGTGATATAAAGTTTCCAGTTGAGATGAGTGAAACATCTGACTGAATCTGTCATGCAAGTGTGGCTGAACTCTGACCTCGGGGCAGGACTCCACATGGCAGTCTTTGATGGAGCAGTGTCCATCATCCGGCCAGAAAGGACATGGGCGTTTCAGGTTCACCTGGAGGGGGGAGGGCGGGGATAAAAAACACGTCCACATGGAATCACTGCGTCTTAAAGACATACTTACTGATAATCACAATGGCTTTCCAGCTAGATTTCAAGACTCAGATATACAGGTACTCTCTGCTTGGTTGGACGTATGAACAGACTCACGCTGCAGAGCTGACATGGAGGTTCTTCGTTTTTAAAAAAATAAACATGGAAATTGTCATAGCTACCTACGACAGATGGTTACAGTTCCCAAATTTTAAATGGTATCATTGGTCTGCCCAGAAACAGGCTGCAATGTTTTTCCCAACAAACTCAATAAGTGTGTACACCGCTGCTGTTATTTGTACAGTTTTTCTATTTCTTGTATATAGTAGTGTTGTTTTTTTTATGCACATATATATCCATGCACATCTTGTACATTTTTATTTCTTTAAATTATCCGACTCAGCTTCATCTTTTTTAATCAGAGTATGCCATTTGTGATATTTATTAGTATGCTAACTGTGCTGTATTATTTTTCTTCTGTTGTATATTTGTCTCTTATTCTTATATTTACACCTAAATTTCCCCACTCTGGGACAATAATGGACATTTCTATTCTATTAGTGATCACTGCAAAAACATGCATAACACTGCAAAAGTATTTTTGGTGTAGTTTCTCGTACAACTATCTTAGTTCATTTGAAGTAACACTAACTTACAAGTAACTTTTCAGCACATTATAGGAGCTTGTTTTAAGTCAACAATTTGTTAATATTGATGAAAAAGTTCTAGTTATAACTGAAATAGTCTACATGTGGGACAAGACATTTTTCCCATATTATAAGTTAAAATGTCTTGTTCCACTGGCACATTATTTCACTTATAACTAGAACTTTTTCATCAATATTAAGGAATTATTGACTTAAAACAAGCTCCTATATGGTGCTGAAAAGTTACTTGTAAGTTAGTTTTGTCTTATTTCAAGTATATTCAAGATATCTGCACTAGGAACTAAACCAGCAATACTTGGTAAGATTTTGTATTTTTGCATGAATTAATCCGTCAAAACAAATTCAATTACAAACCCCATGGAAACTCAAAACACAACATTTAAGCTCTTAGAACATACACCTTTCAAAAGAGCCAATTTCTGATGCCAGTGATGAATGTGACCCCACCTGCTGGTTAAGTTTGAAGTTCTGAACGTAAATTACACCAGTTCATAATCCAGTAATGCTGCAGCTCTTACCCTGTAGTATCTGAAGTAATCCCTCTCCGCCAGTTTCTTGATGCGAGGATAAATCTTGAAGTTGTTGAAAACATCGATGCTTTCGACATCACAGAAGCAGTCGTCAAGAACCCCTGTGAGCTAAAGCAGAGCAAAAAAAAAAACAACAAATTAGCTGCACTTTACTTTTTAAATGTCTTATTGTTCTCCATTTTTAGAAAAAAAAAATCATGCTAAACTTTATATCCTGGTTTTATTTATCTTGAAGCTCATGAAATGTCATAATATATAAGAATAAACTGCCTCAAAACATCAGAACAATCAAGTGGAACAGAGCAGCATGTAAAATCTACCGAAAATAATGGATAGCTAAATAAAATGTAAGATTAAAACATTTAGTGATTATGTATCTACATAATTTATCAAAAAGAAGAGATGGGATGGGAACCCATGGGGATTGAGATGCAGGGCATGATCCATAACACACAGCAACCACTCCCAGTTCAGTCTCTTTTCCTACTGCCTTGCGACAACAGCAGGTTCGACACACAAACCACCACCAGTTTGAACCATAATGAATAATACTTCCAGCACACAATGTGCTTCCTTAATGGAGCCCATAAAAACCAAAAGAAACCCCACCCCATCCCATCAAGCATCCCAACACGCCGACTTCAACAAAATCCTGAACCAGAGAATATTAAGACGTTCAGCAAATGTTTAGTGAAGGCCAGGCTGTACATTTTGTTTTTCCACGGCAAATCTGCTTTAACACACCCAGATCTTGGTAAACAAGTAATGGCTGCTTTGTTTTAACAAACTACGAAACAATTCATTCATCAAAAATAATTGTTAAATACCTGATTCACTCTTTGAAATTAGAAGTACAGTGCTAGCAACATTGTCTGAGATGTTTAGGAAACAAAGAATGCAATAAATTACACCTTGATGAAAATGTTTGTTTATGGAATAAAAAAAAAGAAAACCTAAAATACTGAAATTATGAATTTTATTTATACAGTTGAATATATATATATATATATATATATATAATATGAGTGGTTCTGGGCTTAACTCTGTAGCATCAATTTACAACAACCGTCATCCCAAAGACAAACACATCCAGCTTTTATTCAGAAAAATAAAATAAAATCCTTCCTTGTGAACATACATTTAAATTTGATCCTCATTAAAAATAAAATGCAGTCAAATTCAGTTTATAATATAAATGTTGGTTAAAAAAGAAGCAAGCTGCTTGCATCCAGTCACTGACTTTGACTCCGTTTCAACAGAAAGAAACTTCCAGAAGACCTGCTGTGACCGACTTGTGGTGAGAGTGGAGATCGCACACACACACACACACAAAAACACAGAAGAACTTTCTATAGTCATGAAACTAAGAGAGAAACACAGATAAACTGATAAGATCTAAGGAAATGGTACTATTTATAAGACGAAAACAGAGAACATGTAGTTTGTGGCGGCAATAGTTCCTTCAATGGCCTTTAGAGAGACAAGGTTTGAACAGAAAGAGGGGTCAAAGTGCATCAGCCAACAGCCCTTTCTGGGAAGGTGACAGAGCTAAACACAAAACCACTGAGCCAGGTGTAGCTTCTATAGAGAGTTATGAAGATTGGTTAGCAACCTAAGCTAATAGCAGCTTTTTCCTGTTGCACAACATCCAAGGACACAAAAAAATAAAAACTTCAGAGGGGCTGGGGCTTCTGCCATATCAGCCCCCACATTATAAAACACTTTGCTATTCCGAATTAGAAAAACTTCTTCCTTATTAATTTTGAAATCTGCTTTTAAGACGTTGGTTTGGCTTTCAACCCATTTATACTATACTATCCATTATAAATACAGTATATTAATTTTTATTTTATTTTATCTTCTGATGTTAAAGTTGTTTATTCTTACTGATACTTTTACTTGTAATTTTTTACTTTATTTTAAGTATTTTATTCAGTTTTATTTCTGTCCTTTAATTACTGTCCAGTACTTTGCTCAGTGCTTGCTATTTTTAAAGTACCTTATAAATGAAGTTGAAAACTACAGCGATAGCACTGACAGAAATAAGATTTATCACGAAGGAAAGTTTTAAGCCTAGTCTTAAAAGTAGACAGGGTGTCTGCCTCAGACTAAAACTGGGAGCTGGCTCCACAGGAGAGGAGCCTGATAACTAAAGGATCTGCCTCCCATTCTACCTTTAGAAATTATCGGAACCATCAGTAAACCTGCAGTCTGAGAACGAAGTCCTCTGTTTGGAACATATGGAACAACCAAGATTTTCAATGGAGCTTTTGTATGAAGGGCTTTATATGCAAGAATGGGAATTGCACTGTCTTCTGGATTTAAAAGCGAGCTAATGATGAAGAGATAAAATTGTAGAAATATGTTCTCTTATTTTAATTTTTATCAGAACTGTCAGTAGCATTCTGGAGAAGCTAAAAGTTAGCTGAATTTTCCTAAGAGTGAAGAATAACGATAGTTCGGCCTTGAATTAACAAAAGAAGGGACTACTTTTTCTGTCTCACTTTGTTACAGGATATTTCTACTTTTGACAAGTGAATGAATGATATTCTAGAAACCGACTAGATATTGAATTTAAAGGACATTTCCTGGTCAAACAGCAAACAAAGTGTGTATTTTTTAATTTTTCATTAATAAAACTCCAGTAGAAGCACAACTTCACATCATACTATTAGAATTTCAAAAAAATATTAGGATTAGAAGTATTTTGTTATTCACTGTGGAGGAAAAACACTGAAATAATCTCAAAAACTTTTATATTTATGCATTAGCTTTTAAATAACTAGAGCTTTTAAAATCCTGGTCAGGTGTACTTTGGTTACCCTGCATACGGGGAGCCTTTTACCACCTGAATTTGCATCAGATGAAAATTAGGCATCGCTGGAAATACTTCCACATTTTAAAAATATCTACTGATGTCTCAAAAAATATTGTAAATAATAATAATAATAATAATTTCTGCTGTCTCTTGTTCACAGAAGGTGATCTGCTGGTCTGGTTAGTGTTTCATTTTAAGAATCAAACTCTCCTCTCAGCTGAAGAGAAAACCTGTTTACTCCATTACTCAAGGAGCTAGCATGTGACAAACAAGGGATTACATTATAAGTGAATAAAAAACTAATATCAAGTTTAAGTGCGCATTTATTAGTAAAAAAATTAAACTATGAAAAGTTAACCTACTTTTTTTGTTATTTTTCATTTATGAAAACAAAATATTGAAATTCACTACTGATGCTTGCATTTATGTTTTAAGAATTGAGAAATAAACTTACAAAATAATTAAGAAACTGCTTACAATAACCTTTATCCAACTATATATAGTAATGATGTAGCAGACACTCAGGAATACCAGTTTGTCTTATTGTAAAAAAAGCATTAAAAAAATTAAAGTACAGCTGACCTCCTCCGAGTGCAGCAGTCCACTGAAAGCCAGCACAATGATAGAATACCCAGTTGTTCTCAGCATCCTTTTCTTTTTCCTAATATTAACAAAATTCCCCTTTTTAGGAGTGAAACTGCTCTCCATATGTTGGAGCAGAGCAGCAGTGGTTCTGTGGGCAGAGCTGTCATAACGAACCACCAGCCCAACCCCTTATTGGGCTCCACCTCCAAAACAACCAAACGCCACCTGAACCGGAAGCTCCCAGCTTGTAGTTCAGGAGGGGAAACTACGGCCTTAAAGAGCACTGAGCCACAGCCGAGTTGAAACTACAACCCCCATGAGGAGTCTCGGGGCAGGATGTGACCTGCAGCCAATGAGAACACACCACGATTTGGACTTGTCCGTGGGAGTCAGACCTGTTTGAGCTGAAACTACAAAGCATTACGTTGATACCCACACAAAACGTGAATGCTGTAAGAAATAGAAACAGGGCTTTGTGTGGCAGTGTGGTGGCCGATGTCCAAAAGAGTTGCTGAAGCACAGCTGGATCAGGGGTTCTGATCCAGAACAGCTCCTTTTATTAAGCAGGACTGAAGTTGGGACACATAAAAGTTGCAGGTCACCAGAAGACCAGAGTATGAAAATACCACATGGAACCTCTGAACTGCAGGAAGCAACATTCTGACACAACATTGACACATTGATTCTTGGTAAAAACAAACTTATTTTTGCATAAAGCGGGGGGGGGTTAAAGGGCGTCCTTACATGACACAGGCAGCTCTGATCCGGACTGTCCGAGGAGCTGCTCTGCTGCTCGTTGTGCTGCGTTTGGGGTCTTCCGCTGTTGTGCTGAAACCAACCAGCAACTAAGTTCCTAAGAAAGCAGATCGATAGCAGAACCCAGCAGGCTCGTGCGGTTATCCTCCACATCCCTCACGGAGCTGCGCTGTCAACGTTGGGCAAAGAAAACAGACTTCCGCCTCTCTGTTCGACTGCGATCTATCTGAGGTTAGCACCCGGCTAACTGTGGCTAAAACTGGAGAGTCCGCTCACACTGCACAAAAACACGCCGCGGCACGCTGACAGAACGGAACATGTCTTTCTAAGTATGTGTCCACCAAATATCCATTTTACTTTCGATTAAAACACACATATACGCGTCTTTCTTCCGGAAAAACAGTTCCCATCGTTTTTCTTCTTCGCTGTTTCGTTCTTCTTCTTCGTTAATGGCGGTTGGCAAGCAATGTTTTGGTGCAGAATCGCCACCAACTGGAACGGCGTGGGGGACGGATACTAAATATCTGCATATGTTTATAAACTACATGTTTGTATATTTTTAATCAAACTATCGTTTTGTTGTTGTTTTATGAATTATGTTACCTGGAAACATCATTGTTATTATTATTATTCAACCTTTTAGATCAGGGCTGTCCAAACGTTTTTTGTTTTGTTTTTTCACATCGGCCAAAATCGTCAAGTCAAAAGGACTCAGAACAAACCAAAATTTATTTTACCAACTCAGCAATAAACTAAGTATGCAATACTTTGATTAAACAAGTAGTCAGATATGTTGTTAGAAAGGGGTGTGTAAATTATTATAGATCCAAAACTTTAAAAGGGTTTTGCAGGTTTGTCTATAAGAAATTTTGCCATTTTTTTATGCATCATTTGGAAAACAGTGTTACAGAATTTAGTAAATTCTGAGCAATAAAATAAGGATTTAGGACACTCTTTCTTTGAAAACGCTTGCTGTATTTAGCTAAGTTTAATAAAATAATTAAAAGCACATTTGGGTGCAGCAAAGTAAGCTTTGGATGCAAAAAACGTGGTTATTTAAAAACAAATGATTGGTGTTGTTGCTATCATTATCTATAATGATAGATATGATATCATTATAGATAATGATATCATATCATTATCTATAATGATATGATATTATCTGTAATGATATGATATTACTATGATATCATATCATTATCATATCATAATGATATGATAAATCTTTGAGAAGATTTTACTTTTTCTGTGACAATTTTGCCCTAGTTAAAAATAGAAGCTCTCCATCTACATCAAACACTTGTGCTGGGGGTCCAAATTTGTATCATTCTTTAACTGAAGTCAGGGGCCACACACAATCAGTCCAGGGGTTGCAAATGGCTCCTCGGCTGCACTTTGGACACCTGTTTTAGATCATGTCGTACCCTTCATATCTTTGTAAATGGAAGCGTTCTGCTTTCATCTGCTGGTCTAATTTTCTCTTCCCATCTCTTCTCTCATTTTCTTCAAATTGAGCGATTACCTCTTATGTGTACATGGGATATGCTTGGAGCCTCAACCACACATGAAGTCAGTGCATACAAGCTGGCAGACAGCACAACCTTATCATGTCTCCTAAAATTAACCTAATCACAAAATGCATTTGTATACAGTTGTATAGATAATTTGAGTTATTTTTGTAACCTGATGTCACTCATGTAAAATTGTAAAAGCAGGCTTGTAATGTGGCAGTTGGTTAACATTAAAAAAACATATTTGGCATAGAAAATTAGTTATTTTTCTTTAAAATTGATCATTATTTTTTAAATTTGCTGAATATTTTTAGCTTGTTTTAGTTATTTACTAAAAAAGCAACATCAGCCTTGATTTTCAGATTTTTTATTATTATTATTATTTTAAAATACTTTTTAAAAACCTCAGAATTATTATTACACAGAATAACATTTACTTCAAGAGTGTCCAAGCTTTTTGTCACGTGGGCCAAAATCGTCAAGTCAGAAGTACTCGCCATCCAAGAATATAATTAAGAAAAAAAACCAACTAAAATCAAGCAAATAAAGTAGTCTTTTTTAATTATATTTTTATTTAGGGTTTTTTTTTGTAGGAAAGGGATGTTATTCATTGTATATCCAAAAATTAAAAAAGGATTTTGCACATTTACTGTATTAAAAGAAAGGCATCAAGTTTTCACTTTTTTGGCTTGATTGAGCAAATTTGTTTTCAGAATTAGAACTGGGGTTGAGTCACTTTCTTTCAAAACATTTGCTATATTTAGCCAAGTTTAATAAATTAGATAAAAACTGATTTGGGTACAGCAAATCCATCTTTTCAGTAAAGGTGGTTCTACTTTTTATAAAAGCTTGGTTATAAAAAGACAAATACTTTGTGTCATACTTAACATTTTCCATTGTAAGAAAATTATGTCGGTAATAATTATACCCTTATTACAAAAAAGTCTCCATTTGCATCAAGCACCTGTGCTGGACGAGCCAAATTTGCATCATTCTTGAACTGCAATTGGAGGGCCTCACAAAATCAGGTCAAGGGCCACAAATGGCCCTGGGCTGGACTTTGGACACCCTTGGCTTACTTACTTGGGACTTGATTCAAGACTTGGGTAGAAAGACTTGGACTTGCAATACAATGATGCAGTCCCAGCCTCTGCCCAGATCTCATTTACAAGTACAAAACTTTGTATCTTTTCATATGCTTTCATGTGCTTCCCTTCTCGCCCACCTGTTTGTTTGCTAGATGATATTTTTAAAATGGCATTTGATCAGAAACAAATTCTTGGTAAAATATATAATTATTTAATTCAACACAACTCAACCACTTCTAATTATTTTAAAGCTAAGTGTGGAAAATATTTAAATGTTGAGTTTCAGGAGAAGATTTGCTGAAAATCATCAGAAGGATTTACTTATCGTCACTTTGTCAATACAACACTGTCACTCAGTTTAAAATAATGCGCTGGTCAAAGACTAAACTAAGATCCCACCTGTGATAAATGTAAGCAGGCACCTGCTAACTTTGTACATACGTGCATCACTTCTTGCAGTTATTCTACTCTTGCAAAAAACATTAGAAGAGCCATTTGATTCATGCCCCTTTTGTTGCTCTCTTTGGCATCATCCCACAGGGGAGACATTTTAATCGTCATAAGCTGAATATGAACACGGTGTTGTTGCATTGGAAGGACTTGTCACCTCCTTCGTTGTTACAGTGGCTCAAAGAAATTATATAGAAACTCAAACTGAAAAATGTTAGAAGCTCCCTCAAAGGTTCTGCATTTTTTAACCAACAATTTATAAAATATATTAAGCAAGGCAGCAGCTGTTTTGTTTGTGTGCATATATTTCTGTATGTACATAAACCTCAAATATGGTCACCTTGTTTAATTTACACCCTTTTTTAATACAATTTATTTATCTATTTATTTTGTTTCTCTGACCCTTAACAAGACAGGTTTTTCTGATTTCAAGAGCAACCATCAACAAACAGTAGGAGTAAAAACTCACAATAACATTGTTTTTTCCCCCCAATAAATCACAAATGTTTGTCTTTTTTCGTAATTTAGCAAATTACTTCAGTCAGAAGCCTAAAGTTTTGTTGGTGTTTTACTTAAGCTACTAAAATGTACAAATAACTAATTAAAAGAGGAGTAGATTTGTTGAACTCAAGAGTAAACAAATTGGAAAATTGGGAACAATACAAACAGTGTTTTATATATGTATAATATACAGTCATATTCAGAAGATTAGAATATATGTTCAGATGAATCTTATTTTTCAGATTAAATGAACCTTTTAATCTGACAAATAATCTTTAAATTTGTTAACATTAAATTCAGGTTATGATAATCTCAAGAAGTTTTGATTTTAAAAATCTAAACATCACAATGAAAATCCAAAAGCACCAATCGATTTACTTAATGAATCCACAGCCAACAGGAATCACATTTTAATAAGGAGGAACAAGCTGCGAAATCAGGTCTTCTGTGGTGCTTTGTCTTCACAGTTGAATTGCTTCAGCTGAATCTCCCCATCTCCGCTTCCTTCTGCATTGCCTTGTATGTGCCTATAAAGAAAGTAAGAGCAAAGCAAAAGTGAAGCAGCTGAATATTAGGAAATAAAAAAGTTAAGATAAAAGCTAAAACTATGATGCATAAATGGAATAAAAAGGAGACTGATTTAACATGTTTAAGGAATGTCCAAGCTATGAAACTTCAAATTTTCTTGAGAATTTCATTTGACCATCTTAGGCTATCTTTGACTACATTTAGAATATGCTTTAATCTCATTAGCACATAATAAAGGAATGAAAGAGCTGTATCGTTTCCTTAAAACAGCACAGCAGGGTAGAAAATACATTCTCCTGCACAGCTCTGGAGTCAACGTTTTAAGTTACTCTAACCCTTGTCAGGTTCACAGGTCACCAAAAGGGACTTCATTATCTGTTAGACGTATATGTAAAATGAAAAAAGTAAGTAATTATTTCTTTGTCTTTATTAGCTTACTAAGAAGTCTTACATCATGGAAAAGCTTGTTTATTTCACACTTAAATGAGGCCATGTTTTGCGGATTCACCAATTCATGTTTTTTTTTTCTTTTTTTTTGTTTTGAGGAACGAAACTCCAAATTATTTAGCAAAAACCTGTTTATTTGTGGATTCTTCCTTAGAGCGCACCAAAATTTGAAAGAAAATGTAGCTTGGGAATCTGAAATACGTCGGTGGAATTCTATTTGACACGCTATTGGCTGGTGTTTGCAAAACAGCTAGTTCAGGAGGGCCATTTTTTTCTTTGGTGCTGATTGGCTGCACCCCCAAGAGTGGCAATAAGGAAAAGTGTAGATATTAGCTTTTACTGGAGTGCCAAAGCAGTTTTTACTGTGGCTATTATTCCAAATTAAGATATATTTGGAGTCTGAACTAATAAAAGCATTTTTAGACAGGGTCTCTCATATTCTCAGATTTGAACTATTCGTGGGTTTCTTCACTTTTTGTGCTAAATTTATATTGACAACCAGACATTTCTAAAGAGTTGATGTTATTTCCTGTGTGCATTTGTACCTTCCCTCCTCAACATCGAGAATGTTTTCTGGCAGATGGATGTTTAGTGTTTCTGGAAGCAGAAAGACCAAGCTGCCACTGATAATCCCAGTCCCAGCGAAGATCACCGGGGGCAGAAGAAGCCAAACATCTTCCAGCAGCATGACCATTGGCGCTAGGGAACTTCCAAACCGACAGAGACAGGAGGTGTAGCCTACACCACATTGCCTGCGCAAAAAAAGAACAAACCAGAAGGTGTGAGTGTGCTATATAAGTTGCTTTTCTTTGAATCACTCACTGGGAACAAGTCCCGAAGAGGGCCATCTGACTAAATATATACTTCCTTTAAGCTGACAGTATTTTTGACCTTACACAAACTTCAACTATTGAAAAGCAGAGTAAACATTTCCAGAGTTATTTTTGGGGTCCTCTAAACTTGATGAAGTGCTATACAAATACAGGCCAAAACAAAAGACAAAGTACAGGTAAAGTACGGGAAGTACTTTAGTGAATTCAGACTATAACAGTAAGGCAAAAGGTGTACATTCTGAACAAGTGGTGACTTGAGAGAGCCAAATATGACCTATCAAGAACATAAAAGGTAAAACATTGCCTAATACTGAAAGTTTAGGTTGTAATTTTAGGACGATAGCAGTTTACCTGAGTACGGTGGGATAGAGTTCAGATGAATAGAGGAATGCTGTGGTAAATGCTGCCTCAGAGAAACCCTTTGCCACCACAGCTATGCATGTTCGAATCACAGAGTACTCTAAAAGGAAAGCAAGAAGAAGTTCAAGATCTGAACATATCCATATGCAGGCATTTATCAAAATTTCCCCCATTTATATCTTCAAAGACAAATACAAGAACAAAATCAACCTAAAGGTATGGCAGTGTTTATTCCAATCAGAGCTCCTGTTATCATCAGAAACCACGCCTGGCCATTCCGACGGCCAATTACATCCAGGATGAAAAATGTCAGGATTTTGGCCGGAACTTCAATGGCACCATAGATGAACTGAGTGAGGTAGATGCTGACACCGAACCCTGAGATCTTGAAACTGATCCCATAGTAGAGGAAGGAAACAGCAAACCTGCAAATATAGTAACATGGTCAAGATAAAACGTCACAGAGACCTGCACCATAGACAGTAGTTGTAGTCATTTCAATAGTTGATCTAGTACCAGGACAGCCCAGAGCAGAGAGTGATCTTCCTCAGCTGAGGGGTTCTGACCAAGTCCAGGTAGGTGTGGTTCTTCTCCACCACTTCAGAGACAGTTACCTTCCTTAGAACCTGAAACAGCCACAAACTTTACAGTGATTCATCTGATTAACAACTGATTTATTCAAGTAGAGTGTTTTAAATTTAGCGATAATTTTTAAATGAGATCTCAGAGACCAGTTGCTTCAAAGATCCAGTTGAATCAAACACACATCACCCTGCATCAGATGATGATTGATCCTCATCAGTTGATTCGAGGACAGAAAAATGTCACTGCTTGCAACAAACATGAGATATAGGAGTGCATGAACAAAATTTTTTAATAAAAAATACTTTGACAAAGTGATCTGTAAAATAGAAGCAAAAGGTGTTTGAAAGGAAGCAGGAAGAAGCTGTGGCTTATCCAGTCCTGCCTCTGAGTTTACATATAATTTCCTAATGAAAATGATAATTGTATACATATAATATGTGCTCCTTGTATTTGTTCATGGATTGCACAACAGTTAATGTCTTTGTCTAAACTGATCTGCAGATGCTATTTTCCAGCACATGGTGCCATTTTATAGCCCAATCAAGTAACTATGTTAACTTCAGCTTTTATGAAAATGCTGTATATACCAAACATGACTTGAAAGAAATTTGACTTCATAATTTAAGGCATTGAAATTGGCCTCTGTGTCTTTAAGAAGCTCCTGTTATTTTCAACACTCCGTCTTCAGGACGTCATCACAACAATGTTACTCATTACGGTGTTTCTGACTGTTCTTAGGGGCGTTGGACTAAAAAGTAGTTTGTATGATAAGCTCAGCAGATGCGCAGTTCCAGCAGGTGTTTGCTAATTACTGCTGCTGCTAGTCTGGGGGAGCTGAGTGGGGAAGGGCAGGGGAGGGATGATCTGTGAGGAGCATGAAGCTCTAAGAAGGAGCTTTGTGGCTGCCATGTGAGATTCAAGGATTCCTCAAATATGCATGAAAGAATCAAAGCAACACTCCAGTTATGTTTTTAGTGAGAGAATAACATTATAACATGATACAAAGCTCAAAAAAGTCGATTTTAATAATGCCCACCTTTGGCACATGGATCTGGCTAATAGAAAAAATATGTAGTTTATTTAGCTAATTTAGAGAATTATTTGTACCTCAGTGTCCAATTTGGTTGCACTTTGATTGGTCCTGTTCATTTTAGCGCATTGAATCAAATACTTCTTAGCTTCCTCTGTCCTGCCATTAACCAACAACCAGCGAGCAGACTCAGGCAGCCACCTGACAGAAAAAGAGTAAACTGTCTGTCATTTTATAAACAAACACATATTACAACTGTCAGGGAAGTGGACAGAACCTAGGAAGCAACATACCAACAACAGATGGTACCAACAGCACAGGGCACAGTCACTGTCAGCATTAGATGCCTCCAATCTCGTATGAAGTAGGCCAGTAGGGCCAGAAGCATGTTTCCCACGCTCCACGACAAGCTCATAATGGTACCCGTAAAGGTGCGGTGCTTTATATCTGTCCACTCGATACCTTAGCATGTAGATAAAAAATGGACAAATTCAATTTAACACTGGGAAAATCTGTAATTCTCTTAATACCCATAAAACAAGACCACATGAGTTATACAAATGATTTGAGTAAAAATGTCTTTGGGTAATATACTGGTACATTTACGGAGTTCTAAATGACTTTTAAAGTTTGAACAGAGAAAACTAAATAAAGGATTTGAACCAACAAACAAACGTAATATTATGTACAGTACATGGCTTCAAAATATTAATTTCACATTATAACAAGTCTTTAATATCTGATAAATTGCTTGATAACTCTTTACATAAGTTACCGGCACGTTTTAGAATTTATTTAAAAATTATTGCCTTTATTTTTAGAGCCCTGTCGTCAAGCCTCTGCCTATATCTCTGACCACCTAGAGCTCTACTCCTCTTCCTGCAGTCAGACACCTTTAACCTTTAATCCCAACTGATGCAATGAGTAGCTTCTCATTTCTTAAACAACTACGTTAAAAAACACATTCTGTGTTTGTGGAACAGATGTTAGTCCATTTAAGAAGGGTCAAATCATTGGCATCAAGCAGAAAAAACATATAAGGAGAGTGTAGAAACCAGCACTGCACCTTACGATTGTTTTAGTAATTGATTAATCGGATAAAAAAATTGGCACATTCTGTTGATTTTTAATTTAACCTCTTAGGCTTTTTTTTTTTTTTACACAATATTAGAAATACATTAAAAGAGGCAAATAAACAAATAATAAAATTCCTTTTTGAAATATGAAAATGAACATTTTATTGCCTAAAATGCAATAACATAGCTTTCCTTTAGTGAATTTAAACCAGGTGAAGCTAAAACTGGCACTTGAGAAGTTTTGGTTAGAACATATTTATAGACAAACGTTTTTTTTAATCTTAAATGCAAAATGTATATATATATATATATATATATATATATATATATATATATATATATATATATATATATATATATATATATATATATTACAGTTTTGGCTTAATTACTGCTCTGGATGTGTTGTTTTTTTCAGCAAATGGCCTTTTTGAGTCTGTATACTCCAGGTAATAATTAATCGATTACTAAATTAGTTGACGATGATTTCAATAATCAATTAATCATAGAAGCCCTCGTAGAAACTACTAAAACTGGGTCAAGAACTCTCCAACGCTTTATTAAAAACTGGAAGGCTAGAGGGAAACCATAGTCTTTGCAGAAGAGATAAATGACCGTGATCTGTGATCACTTAAATGTTTGGTGACATCAAATCGAAGAAAAACCACAGTACAACTCAGGCCTGTGTTTAATAGTGAAAGAAAGAGCATCTCCACAGGCATGATGTGAAAGGAACTCAAAGGATTGGGACTGAACAACTCTGTAGCCACCAGCAAGAAAAAGGCGGCAATTTACAAAGGAGTATAAAGGTCGGACTCTAACCCAGGGGCCTTCAAATCCAGGTCTCAAGGTCCAATGTCTTGCAACTTTAAGATACGTCTCAGCTTCAACACACCTGAGTCAAATCATCAGGTCATCAGCAGGACTCTAGAGGACTTGACTGCATACTGAGGAGGTGATTCAGGTGTGTTGGACCAGAGACACATCTAAATGTTGCAGGACACTGGACCCTGAGGCCTGCTTTGAAGACTCCTGCTCTAGAGTGATGTAAGAGGGTCATGTGATCTGATGAGTCCAGATTTACCCTCTTCCAGAGTGTTGGTCGCATCAAGGTGAGAAGAGAGGCAGCTGAAGTGATGCCCCATTATGCCTACTGTGTACTGTACAAGCCTGTGGTGGCAGCGCTTTCATCTGGGGTTCCTGCAGTTGGTCAGGTCAAAGTTCAGCAACATTATCAGGTCAGCTGACTACTTGAGGATACTGAATGATCAGGTTATTCCATGAATGGATTGTTTCTTCCCTGATGACACGGGGATATTCCAAGATGACAATACCAGGAATCATTGGGCTGAAACTGTGAAAGAGTTGTTCAGGGAGCAGGAGACACCATTTTCACACATTCATCATCCACCAGAGTTCAGACCTGAACTCCATTGAAAATCTTTGTGATGTTCTGGAGAAGGCTTTGCATAATGGTCAGACTTTCCCATCATCAATACAAGCTCTTGGGGAAAATTAATGGAATGGAAAATAAATCATGTGACAGAAGCTTATGGAAACAATGCCACAGCAAATGTGTTCTATACTCCAAGTTAAAGGCTGTCCAATAAAATATTAGACTGTGTGACCTTTTTTTTTTTTTTTTTTTTTTTTGTGGCAACTTTTTTTTTGGCAAGGGAATGTGTTTTTTTCCGTTAGTTTCAAATTTTACTCTCTTCTTCAGATTAACTTTGGCGCAAATTAGCTTGTACAACAACATTTAACGTTTGGATTTAAACTCCCGTATATTTATTTGATGTGTATTTGGAGTTGTTACCAAGGACTATTCCAATAATAGATAGCCCACTGAGGGAAAAGCCGGAGAGTGCTCTGGAAATAGCAAACATGATGTAAGATGTGGAGAAGGCAGCGGTGGTTCCTATCAAGGCAGAGGCAATTAAAGCCACCAGAAGCATGGACTTTCGACCAAACCTGCAACACACAAAGAACATAAAAACATAAAACAGAAGTTATTGTCAGGAGTAGCAACAAGTTAATATCGTTCTCGTGTGATTTTTTTTCCCCATTGGTATGTGGTTTCTTCTAAAAGAATTGTTTTCTGTTTTTAAACCTCAGTTATACAACTGTAGTGCTTTAAAACAGAGGTTCGAGTTCATTTATGTAGCATATTTAAGTAGCAACTGCAACACTGTCCAAAGTGGACAGTAGCAGAATGGCACCAAAGTACAAAAAGACAATAAAAACAGTAGAAAAAAAAAACACTTTTAAAAGAGTGGTTTCAGTGCTACCATGAACTTTAAAGCCAGATTAAAACCATTCAAAAATATTGTATATATATGCTCTCTCTCAACACATTAAAGGACACCTACAGCTTATCTTTTCTCTACTGTCGTACAGCCTTCCTACACACTCATCAATTTATACCTTTTTTATTCATTTATGATAAAAGTTAGCCTTTATCCAATCAGTAACATGCATTAAAAGCGTGATAATGATGGTGACAGTGAAGCCATCTACAAGAAGGGAGTAAACTGACTGTATTTCTTGAGGAAGCTTAGGTACTCCACTGTTTGCAACAAGATGCTGCACATATCCTCTATAGGTCTGAGACCTTAAAGTTTCAAGATACTGCTATTGCTGCAAACTCATCATAACACAAAATCAGTTACTTAGCAACAGTTTGATGATAGGGGATGATCAGGAGGAAGATACCAAAACCACTGTGCCCAGCTGGAAACAGCGGCAGTCGCAATAACAAGACTCTTTGTTCAATGACACTTTCACATGCTCACAGAAAACTTCACATGCATCTGTTGGTCATGCACCAGGGGTTACTGTATTTTTAGACAAACTCTAACCTGAGTTTCCATTTAAAAAAAAGGGTGGAACGAATTAGAAATGACTGACAGCTAAAAGTTTTTCCACTGTGCTGTTGCCTTAACCATTGACCAGTATCTGCACACACAAGTGCAACTTCTTTACTTGAAATTTAGGGCTTTGTTCAGCTGGATCAGTGTGTGCTTTGAATCTGGTGGTGGTCAGATGACCTGGTGGCGCCGGTGCATGGCAGCCTCACCTCTGTCAGACTGCCCCAGGGCAGCTGTGGCTACAATCCAGTAGCTTGCTACCATCAGCGTGTGAGTGTGTGCGTGAAAGTGGAGATGGGTTTTTCAAAGGGTTTAGTTCATTTGACACAGTGCAGTGTGAAATCAAACCGCGCCAACTGAAAATGTAGCAGGTGTTGCAGTTTTGGTCCCTAATCACAGAGAGTCCACCCTACTATCAGGTGTGAAAACATCCTCGGACAACGTACGTTCTCAGGAGCGTTCCGTAATACTAAGAAAGAACTGAAAATCTGTGTGTGTGTGTGTGTGTGTGTGTGTGTGTGTGTGTGTGTGTGTGTGTGTGTGTGTTTGGGCACTGAAGGCTTCTTTTTTTCGAGACCTCAACCACGTCACAAGAAACATCAGTGGGTTCAAAATAAACAGAAATATAACAGTGGTCAGTGTGTTTGTAGTCATGTGGCTCCAGTGTTGGTAATCGCTGATATGGGGGTATTAGGTAACTGGCATTAAGTTGCTTAGATACTCATTGCACAGCCACGTGTGCACCCATACACTCATAATACTGTTTTCTTAGCAAAAGAGGCAGCTGACATATCTTGAACAAAAGCTGCTACCAAATACACAAAGCACATGACAACAGTGTGGAATTGCATTTTTTTGCTTAGATGCATTTTAAAAGAAAATGTTTGATTTAATACACACACACACACACACACACACACACACTAGTTTATTTATTTTCTGCTACATTCTCCTTTGCACTAAAATCTCAGTTTTTAAATTCAACTTCTGAATAGATTGTGATACATACACCCTGCTGAGAGTGCGCCAACTTCTGCTTACTATAGTAACATACTGCAATGCACCTGATCCAACTCTTTTTTTCTCTACAAACAAAGGGATAGTATAGTCACTTTTACCTTTAAGTATTTTGTATTTGTAGATTTCACTATTTTATTATATAATATGATACAATACTATATATTTTATTGTCCCCTTGGAGAAATTTGGACTCTAAAGGGCTGTACGTAACAGGTAGAAAAAGAAAAATAAGCACAAGACAGTCCCCTTGTTTTCATCACAGTACGGCATGCCCATACATAACAAATATAAACATTTTGATCAAAATCATCTGCAAGTCTCAAAAATGTCTCAAAATTCCACAAGACTTCAAAATGTAAAACGAAGAAATAGGTGTGAGAAGCAAACAAAAAAAGACAACACAAATAATTGAAAACTACATTTCAAAAAAATCTTCAGACTTTTCTACTGTTATTAACCTAATTGGTGGCACCTAGAGGGCTTTTGGAAAACTGTTTATGATGTGAAAACACTTTACATTTCATAACTCACAAGATGGACAATTAATACATCCACATGCTTAAAATAATACATTTGGAATAAAGTACATTTAACAGTAATTGTTGTTTTGCAACAAAAAGGTTCTGTGTTTGAGTGTGAGCCTAGAGAGTGATCTAGACCTTCATTGTTGCAAATATTTTAAGTTGGTAAGGAATGTACTAAAACTCTAATTTACTTTCAAAATTATGAATGATGTGTGTAATGAAGTGTTTTGGATGAACTTACTTGTCTGAAAGCTGTCCAAAGACAATGGCTCCAAACATCACCCCGAGAAAGAAGTAGGTGGCAAGAGCTTGATTCAGTTGCTTGTCATTGCATACCAGATCCCACTGTCAAGAAGTACACATATTTTAAAGTGTGTGACCCAACTTTTCAGTTTCTAGTTGCTAACAGTGAAAAATATCCTGGTTTAATGAGAAAGTGATTAAATACGTTAGACTTCAAATTCATTTTGGTGTCCGATTTTGACTTCATTTTAACCTTACACTGCCTTAGTAAACCTGCTCGGTCTGTTGATCGGTGACCCAAGAACATAAACAGTTATCTGGTCTGAGTGAACCTGAAGAAAAGTCAAGGGTTACAAAACTAAGATACAGTAACACCAAAAACAACCAGATAGATACAAAAAAAAACAAACAAAAAAAAAACAAAGGAAACAATAGTACATCTAAAAATATAAAATAAATTTGGGTCATTTTGCCCTTCTGCTTCTTTATACACCTAATTCAATACAGTTCAATTCAAAAATATTTTATTGATCCCAAAAGAAAATTAAATGTTTTTGTAACTTATTATTTAAACTTATTTAAAGAATTGTTGTAGAAACTGATGCAGAAACGATCTCCTGTAATGGTCTGTATTACAGCGGCCAACTGAAGACACTTTGTTGTTGTATGTCAGTCTCATAAAGAGGATGCTGCTTCATGATTCATGCACACACATTGCCATTTCATCCGTTCCTTCCTCCGTTACTCCCAAGTAATCTTGGCTTTTGATTTTATTTTTTGTCTTAGTAAACAGTTCTCATGAAATATGGAGATAAATTGTCTCAAAAATAATCAAAACTCCAGCCCATCTCCAGCGGTCATTGGATGGAAAGCATGCCACACCTTTGAGTCGCCAGTCCATCACAGGACATACAACCACACAGTCATACCTATCTGCAGTTTAGAGAACCCAATTAACTTAACATTTACGATTCTGGACTGTGGGGTGAACACATGGTACCCAGTATTCCACCGTGTAGCTTGACATTGTTGATAAGATTCAAATCTTATATGTCATTTAAAACTTTGAATTACACTGTATTTCTATTTATGTAGAGCAGCTGTTGATCTACATGTTGATGTTATTTATTGGAATCAAATAATCAGTCTAACACCAGACTATTAGTAAAATATACGAAAAAAAAAAAATCAGTGGTCAAAGGAGACATGAAGGATCTATCTTGGTCAATGGCTGGTACAAAATGTTCAACAGTAGAGGAGACCAAAGGTACAAAATTGCAAAGGGTCAAAATGACCAGTACTCGCATAAAGAAGCTCCAAATATTACTAAACAACTCACTAAAAACATGTAAAACTACAAAGATACTGCAGAACAATGAACAACATTAAAAAAGTTAAAAATGATGAAGAGGCTAAACCGGATGCTAAATACAAATGAATGTCAAAGCAACTTTCCCACCACATTCATACAAAAGAACGACACATACCAAAGAGTAAAAAGCACAAAATTATCGTGAAAATACAAAAATGCACAGGAGCATAGCAAGCATACAAAATAGCTCAGACACAAAACCTGAAATAGTGACTTTGTAGAGAGCTACAAGATGCCTTCAGAAAAAAATCATTGTCACTCTGTCTCAATCATGATATAATTCAATATACATCATCAACTAACTGGATCGGATCAGCTCAAACTAATTCTTTCACACTGACAGTAACTACTTGACTAAAAGTGATTAGGTGATTAGTTAACAGCATTAAAAGTTAATGTTAAAATCTTTACTTGCACACCCAAACTCATCTCTGATTGCTTTTTTTTTTTTTTTTTTTTTTTTTTTTTTTTTTTTTTTTTTAAGTTGTTGGAAAGCTTTAATTTAGTCGAATTTTACCTCAGAGGCCGTCGTGGAGCTAAACTGTGATTTGTCGTAGGTCCACCCATCTGGACAAATTACAGTCGTGTTTTCCCTGCTGAGGTTGCTGGTTTGTGGGGTACTGTAGACCCTGCAGGAGCTGAAAGAGCCGTCATCCTGGTGAGGGATCCAGAAAGCCAGAGTCTCAGGGTCGGGGGACCCTATACTTTCATTGCTTTTTGCCAGAATCCTGAGGGAGCAGTGGTGAGGAGGGGTGGCAGAGATGAAGTTGTGCAGGAGAAAGTGAAGGGGAAGTATGGCACGGGGCAGACACAAGATGGACAACAGCAAAAACTGAAATCTGGAAAACCCTCCGATGTCATCCAGTATCTCTTCAAACCTCATCTTGTCAGGATAGAAAAAAAAGGAACAGAGTGCTTTGCTGACCAGATCTCTACTTGGTGTCTAACCCTCTTCTCTGTCTTTACAATCCATCCTTTACAGCAGGGAGGGGGACAGTCAGAAGGAGGTTCTTAGGGAGATGAGGTTTTTGTCCATGTTTACTCTTTTTCTTTCTGCCTTAAATGTTTCTCTCCATAATTTGTACTAATATTACAGGCCTCTGGCACATGTTCATTATGAACAAACTGTATTGATTTCTTTCAGTTTATGCACGGAGAACTCACTTCTAGCAGAAATCTTCTAAGGACACTGTAGGCTATTTGAAAGTTTCTATGTAATTAAATACTGTTAATGTATGAATACTTACCAAATTTAATCTTAAATAATATTGCTGAACATTTTTAGAGTTGTTTTTAATTCTGAAGGACTTATGCAAAACAAAGCAACCTCTAGGATTTATTTCTGAAAGTCCACCAATGATCTTAAATGAGTTTAGCTGAAGACATTCCAACCAATCAAACACAAATGCATTATTTTATTATTAGTTATATAAAGTGAATCTTTTGCAGTGATCCATATCATTAGGATGTCAGAACAGACTGTTAGACTGTTAACTAATCAGACATTTCAGATTTCTTTTTTTCTTTTTTTTACATAGAGACAATGTACAACACTTTTTTGACCTTTTCAAAAGAAAAATGGTATCAAGTTGTAGAATAAAAATACTACTTTCTACCTGTAGCCCCTGGGCAGGGTGATGGTAATCAAGTAGGTTGTGAACTGACAATAAACCAATATGAAAACTATGTGCATATCTGTGCATTCTATACATATCTAATAAATCTTAATTTGCATCTCACTAAAACCAAACTATTGAAACTACAACCCTACACACACGCTTAGTAAAACCATTTCTTTATTCACCTTCACCATTAATGAGGGTTAATCTGCTTAGATATACCCTTTTTTAAATAATAATAGCCAGATGTGCAAAACTGGTATTTGTCATCATCTCATTTGGCAAACTATTTCAGTGACTCACGAGAACAAAAGAGAAGGCAGTTTTAAAGGGGGGGGGGATCCGCCTTCCCCATATGGTGGCAGCAGCAATTAGCAGAACGGTTGTTAGCTGCATAATGAGAAGCATTATTGTGATGAGGTGCTGAGTTGGAAAGCGTAAATCCTTTAAGTATGTTTGATATATGTTTGATAGGTAACAGTTACTTGATTGTGCGTTAAAATGGAACTATATGCCTGGAGAATACAGAATCCCCCCCTTTAAAAGAAGTCCTACATTTTGGGATGCTGGACTCAGCTCTAAAGGTCACCCTAGTGACCTGAGTCATTTTATCTGATCTAAGTGTGACAAGCCACTTTAGGTTCAACTCTCAAGACTTTACATTCTTAAGTAACTAACCTGCACCTGATATTATACATGGAAAGTTCTGCGAGAAAGTTTCTTTTGTATGTTTTTCACAATTCGCCTTTTTGTTCTTTATGTTTCATTTTCATTCTACTGTTCAACTTCAAAACTAAATCCATGTTTGGGTTGCAAATTTGTCCAATAAATCCCACACAGATGTAAACAAATATCAGATATCTCTTGCTGACTCTTTGAGGGTTCAGGAGCTGTACAAGTCTCAATCGATCTAGCAGTTTGACATCTGGGCTTCAGTGAAAAGGAAATCTTTCATTCTTCCCGTATATTCATGTGAGTTCCTGTGCTTACAAGGAAACTGACAGAAATGTGAAATTCAATTTGTCAAGTGGCAGTAAACGAAAGCACATGACAAATTCCATTCAGAACTTGGTCACAAGTGCAGTGTTTTTCAAACGTACTCAAAGAAACCTTCTCCACCAGTTCAAGTAAGTTCAAAACCTCCATCATTATAATGAAATAATAATCTTTAAATAACCATTTTACAGCCTAAAAACACTTAATACCATACAGCTGATAAAGACTAGTGAACAAAGCTTTTTATCTGATCTGGTCAGAAATATAACGCACACATATTATGTCTTTTGATCTTCATAACACCCTTGTGCTGATGTCCATTATTTTTTCATTCATTTCTATAGCCTAACCTTGACCCTAAACCAAACCATTACCAGTAGATACCTAACCGTAAATGTAACTTAAACTTAATTCACACCTTTGTCCTAAACCTAACCCAAAAACAGCACTTCTTCTTATGGGGCCTGTGCTTTGGGCCCTATAAGGAGCAGTGAGTCATCACAGCTTAGTATTTATTGGAAAATGAGGCTTACAACGTGAGAAATTCAAAAGCACACACATACACATACACAGAGAGAGAAAGAGAGAGAGATTCACATCACTACAGAATTCAAAATGCATGGTCCTCAAAATTAAATAAGGAGAGCAATGTGAAGGAATTAAAGGAAATGTATAACTTATGTCCGTCATTATTTTGAGGCTGGCTAAGAAAGTAGGCTAAGAAAGTAGCAACAGATCATGTTTCAAGAGGGTGTAAAGTTAATTATGTCCAGTATTAAAATGTTGCCGGTAAAGTATTGAACAACTTTTATTTGAGGTTGTGACAAAACATTTTCTCAACACTGTAAAGCCGATGATGTTGTGTATCACAACAGATCTTGGGACTCGGGCATCTCCTTCTCTGAAATGAGATGGGTTTCTCTGGCTTTCACGACTGACAAGCGAATGCTTCTGATCCACTGGAAAATGGATTGTCCCCCACCCAATGAAGAATGGGCTACAACTACATCTCAACTGGCTAGTTTCGAGAGAGTCTCATACTCTCTTACAGACAGACTTATATGAGCACATATGGGGCTCATGCCTGTTGAAAAACACTTAATGCATTTTGGGATAGTGTATTATCATAAGTTTGTTGCACACAATATGACTTTTGTCTGGATAAAATGGAGAGGTAAATCTTATTTATATTTATTTAATTATATATTATTTTACTTTTTGTTACTGTCAGTGTTCCTATTTAGTTTGGGATTTTTATTGGGAAATGTTATTGAAGTTTTTTTTTTTGTGGAAGAAGAAAAAAATGCTCAATAAAATTGTTTAAAGTAAAAGAGAGAGAGAGAGAGAGAGAGAGAGAGAGAGAGAGAGAGAGAGAGAGAGAGAGAGAGAGAGAGAGAGTTGAAAGGCGTGTAGTCTTGACGCCCCACAGGGTAGCAATTCTCAGATGGGTGGTGCTGAAATAAATGCAATTAACACTGCGTCCTTCAATGCACACCACATCTGATTAATTATCCCGCTTAACTGTGAGGAAATACTGACGTGTGAATGGCCCCAGAATGAGGGTGGATATCTTAACAGGTTATCCTGTGTGTATTATTCAGAGGTTTCTTGATATTTGCAGCAAGACTGATTGCTACCAGAGATCCTTCCTGACCACGGCACTACCATCCACTATGAGTTTTGAATATACTTGGATGAGGTAAGATATGTAATTTCCCTATGGGATAAATAAAGTATTTTTGAATTAATTTAAAATGAACATTGCAGAATCGCAGGTGGGTTAAAGAACTCAAGAAATAATCTAACTGTATCCCTGGAAGATCCTGGATTGAGATCAGTTTATTTAGGTTCTATTCTTTGGCATTTTAGCCTACTTGTTAAATTGTGACACTGTGGATTTTATTATTTTTACTTTTTTGCAATGAACTTGTATGTTTTCTTAATAAAGAACTTACTGAGAGAAACAGAAAGAAAGAACAGAAAGAAAGCACTCTTGTTGATTCATGTCCATCCCCTCAGATAGTCTCCACCCCGGTTACGTCATGATGTGACATAAGTATAGTTGTCTAGTTTTTCGCCTGATTTTAAATATGGTTCAACGAGCCATTGACTTTCTTTTAATTTAAATGTTTTTAAATATATTTATCTAAAATAAGAAACGTGTGTGAATTATAGGTTTCATACTTTGCTAAGGCTTTTTAATTACCGCCAACACTTTGAAGAAAAAATATTCAGGCACATCACCAGTGGCCATTGGCAAACACAATGGCGGCCTGCCGAGGAGAAGCTGCTGATTGCTGAAGGTGAGACTGTTTATATCGTCATCTCAAATCTGTTATGTTTGTCTGGTCCAGAATCTTTTAGACTTTTGTACAATGTTACGCTTAGCAGAAAGCTTATTCTTGTTGCTTAAATGTATCTGAACTCTAGAAAAAATACCCTTCAGTTCAGCTACAAATTTGGCTTTTTATAGAAAATTCTTTTTTTTTTTTTTTTTTTTTTTTTTTTAAAAAAAAGCAGTTATAACGTTCTTTATTGGAAAAAGCTGTTTTTCCAAAGTGAAAGACCAAAGTTTGCATGTATGGAGAATTAGAAAACAAAATTTGCTCCATTGTACATTTGATGACTATCAAAAGAGAAGTATTCCTATTGGACAAAGTAAATAAGCATGTTCATAATATTCCAAAAATGCTCATCCATTTAGCCCTAAATAATAATAAAAAAGCAACATTACAACTGATGGTCAAAAGTGATTTGTATGTAAAACCAAAAATGCTGCACATACCTTTTGAAAATATGATTCATTTGCAATTATTTTATACTTTTACACAGCACAGTTGCAATGCTAGATGTACCTGTTGTAGTGGAGTACCTTTTTGACTATGAGAAAAATGTATTTTTCCGTGGTATGTGTTATTGTTTGACTCATATCTCTCAAATCTCTGAAGTTTAAAATAGTTTTTATCATCAGTGCAATAACTGCCTCCGAACATTGGGACATTGTGGTAGCTTTGGGTTAAGGAAGTAGAGTTGGGGTGCAACTAAGTGAACAAAACACCACATCGTCCCTTCCCTAATCAAGGTTTTACTCTCACAGTAACCTTTGTGTCTGTATGTTTCTTGTATAGGTCTAGGGCAGCAGGGTTGAGTCAGATTGACTGGATGTTTAATTTTAATTGAGTATTTGTAACGTATGATGCTTTGTATCTGCGTTGATGCCCCTGTCATAGTGCATAATCCCGCCTTGGTTAGCTGAATGTAAGCTTTGTTTGCATTCATCAGCTCGCTTCATATCAGTCATGGGTCTGCGGAAGTTCTGGAATAACTACAAAGTCCTGATTGTAATGGGCACAAGTCTGGGATTGATTCACTGGGGCTGGTACAACTTGAAGTCAAACCCAGTGCTGCACAAGAACAGAGAGGAGTACATTCCTGAGCCTGGCATTGTTGCATTCGTCTCACCTCCTGCTGCTGCTGCTCCTCCTCCAGCCAAAAGCAAGTAACATACGAAGGTATGTGGCTCCTGTACAGCTGCAACATGGCCTTGCTTTCTTTATGGTGTCTGAGAGCTAATGGTAAACACAGTTCCCGGTTTTTCCACCAGATGCTGCTCCTAAAGCAGGGGTGCCCATATCCAATCCTCGAGAGCTACTAGCCTGCAACATTTGGATGCAACATTTGGAGAAGGAATGCATCTTAAGGTTACATGATGGTAGCTTATAAGGACTGGACTTGGGCACCCCTGATGTAGAATCTAAATTTAGTCCAGTCCCGTTTTACTCTTGCAACTTTCAGAACATCCTTTCATTCTATCATCTTTGTGTTTACCACGGCTAGCGATCAACTGAAGTCCCAACAATGAATCAGGGTTCAAAATCGACCCACTAATCCATCTAAAGGCAATTCAAAGTAATTTACAGAACATCAAAGAATAGACAAAAAGAAAATAACAAAGAATTTTACATATGAAGCTCTCATTTAAGCAAACACTTAAAAGCATTGCACGGGAAACAAATGTTAAAATACACATATTAAAAGACAAATTTACATCCAGTTTTAAATTAAAGTTTAATTTTAGTTTGAAATTCAAATCTAGCCTTTAATCTTGCTCTTCAAACAGGTGAACAGTTCATTTGTCAGATTGTTTGTTAGAAAGCTAAAAATGCATTCTGTTCTGATTTAAAGGAGCCAACCGTTTTTGAATATTTCAGGTTTGCAGGGAGCTTAGGAGCTGCCTCACTTCCTTTAGTTCTGAAGTAACACTTGAATAATCCAATCTCATACTTAGCTAGCTACTTGGAAATGTATTTTGGACCAATACTACTTAGTTCTCCAGAGACCAGAAGCAGAATTTTAAAATCTGTTTGACAAACAGAGAGCCAGTGCAGAGAATTAAGTGCTGGTTTGTAGAGGCCGGCGTCGTATTCTCCTGTGAGTCTTGCAGTGTTTTAAGACAATAGTAATCTTTAGTAACAGACTTTATGTGGTAGTATCTATCCTGTAACACTGTTTGTCCAACCAAACGCCAATATGTGTTCAAGTAAAACAATTCAAAACCTAAAACTGGAGGCCCTAAGACTTTCTTTCTGTAACTTTCTTCTGTTAATGTTTGTTCTTTCTGTCTTTTAGTGAGTCACAATGAAATCTCAGAGCTGGCTCCGGAAGAACTGGCTGTGGACGGCTGGGGGCGCATTTGTTCTGATCCATCTGAGCACGTGGATCTTGCAGAGAGCGACGAAGAGCAGCGTTCGCTCTGAGTTGGAGCTCAGACAGAAGACTGTTGAAGGGAAGACGGAATGATCTCTGGACATGGCGCTGCAAAAGCGGCAGCATTTCTTCTCTTCCTTTAGGGTTAATGTTTGAGTTGTGAATAATGGCAAAGATCCACAACAACAACATGATCGTATGTATCTGTAAAGCTTGAACTGATTTTATTTGAGTTTATCAGCCGGAGTGAAAGTGAGAATCCCATCTGTTGTGAACATTTTTCAGTAAAAATATCCTTGGAAAGTTATTTATGTATTGATCACTTGCTTTGACTATAAACTTTTATTCTGCATCACCCTCATCTTCCTGGGAAGAACAGTCAAACCAACATGTATATCTATAAACGAATGCGGCAGCTTCAAATGGAATCGTTTTGGCTTTGGATCGTTCAACTTGTGCTCCCATTTTTTTTTTTACCAATTTATTGCCATTTAATCCCTTCATACTTTTATTTCATACCTGTAAGTACACAATTTTATGGCGTTGAATTTAAACCACGGTGTATTTTCTTTGAGGTTAAGTTAATCTCACATTTAGTTGAATTTAAAATTACAATCTGAAAACCCTTCTCCCATTTGTTTTGGTTCTGATCCCTTTATAGACCAGTTAATTTTTAAGACATGACAGATTATGATCCTTGATCAAACCAAAATAACCTCCTGATGGTGGGTATTCTGAATTAGTCACACTAGCACATTTCAAGAGTAGGGTGTGTAAAACATAGTGAAACTCCTAAAAATCATCAGTTCTCAAAGTCGGCCAAAAAAATCCTGCAAAAAAGTTTGGTTAAAAAAATACCAAAATGACTAGATAAAAGAAAATTCCAAACACCCTGCACATCTTTATAAAAACAGGAAATGTGTTTATATGGGTAAATATCTTTGAGACATGTCTCATTTTCAAAAGCAACCTCTTTAAACAGACTAGTCAGTTCAATTCATACAGTAAATTAATGGAAAATAAGACAATAGCAATAAAATATTAAAACGGCTGACGCTTTCTATGTCGTCCTGTAATAAAGACGTGTGTGGAGGCTATAGTTACTCTGATTAGGTAACGGATAGTATTTTAGATATACTGGTAGTAAGCCAGTTAATGGTTTATAAATGAAAGTATACCTCTGCCCACTTGTGTGTCTGGTTTATTAGATATAGCAGATCAACTTGGCATTCAGCTTGTCCACCTGGGTATTTTCACTTCAAGCTCTGGTTCTCTACTTGAAGCCTGGCAGCTTGAGGGATCTGCGCTGTATCTTAGCTGTTGCTAGGATTGTCCTCTTTTGGACAGAAGTCTCAGAGGTAGTTCCTGAAATCTGCTGCAGCTTCTCCCCCTATTTCAGGGTCACAGCCCTTCCCCACGTTGTTAGTCAGTTAGCTTGAGCCAAAGGTATTAGTACCTGTCGATCACACAGATCCAATCTCAGTTACTTTTGAGGTAACATTGCAACATCCTTACTCTATATTCTGGTAAGGTGGAGCCCTTACGTGATGTCTTACCTGCTTTCTAACCACACAGGCAGACAGAGAGTTAAAGAGGAGCGTCAAAAGCAAATGAGGTAGATTAGCAGTGCTCGCCAACAAGTGATGGTGCCACTCAGGACGTTACTATGAAATATCATCTCTGCCGGGCAAAAATGTTAGCACATTATGACAGCCTTGAGACTGTCATACAACAGTCTTCAGTCAGAGGCCTCTTCAGATTTGTTGAAAGACTGACTGCTACTGGAGATCATTCCTGCCCACCGCATCACCATCCACAACAGCTCTTTCAAAATACTTGGATATGAGCTTTGACATTTAATTTCCCTTTGACGTAAATAAAGTACTTTGAATTAAACTGATTAAACAGGAGGGTGAGCCGAGCATGTAAAGTACTGAGGAAAAACATTTATTTTACATGTAAAAAAACAAAAAAAACAAAAAAAAAAAAAAAAGCATTTGTACATTTGACACAATCCACCCATGCCATGATACTCCAAACTACATGCTTTTAACATTTTTGATGGCAATATTCATGAATTCCATCATCTTTGAACACACCAGGTCTTTTAGAGAACAAGTGAAGAATCAACAGCATCAGCAGACTGGGAGGAGTCTGAACAGACGGGCTGATTTATTGGCCCTCAAACAGTTCTTCACCAGTTCTCAGGATGAAAAAGGCTTTTTGTTGTGGAGCTGTCTTTCGGGCAGCTTCCTGCGATCTTTTCCTGCGTTCCTCTTCCTTTTCTTGCTAAGGAAGTTCTCCAGTTTGCCGCTCTTCTTCAGTTCCTGATATTTTTCGGCCAGCTGCAGCTTCTTCTTTTCCGCTGAGAAGAGAATTAAAACAGAAGAAAGTTTTACCAACCTGTTTCACTTCTATGAAAAGCAAATAACAGTTTTAAAAACGGCACATTGATTTGCTGATTAAACAATAAATCATATATGGTATACTTTTGGCAGGACTATAAATATGTAAAACATTCCTTTAAATTAGGGCATAAATTCTGAAACAAACATCTATGGTAAGTCCCTGGAAATGATTCCTTAGAGAAATTTATTAAAACTTTCAACAAGGTCCTATTACTAGTCTTTAAGGCTTTGTTTTAAGAATGCATCAGAAAGGTGAACTCACTCAACGAAGGTTGATTAAAGTTATTTCAAAACTGAAAAAAAGAACAAGTTCAGAAAACTGGAAATTAAAGACCGATTAGTCTTCTTAATGATGACACTAAATTATATGCACTGATCTTTGCAAAGAGGCTGAAATTAAGATTAAGTGATGTCATTAGTGAAGAACACTGTGGAAAAATCTGTGGATTATCAAATACTTAATTTCCCCGTCGTACATGAATATATAATTTAACAATGAAAAGCCAATAAACCAATAATGATCATTAACTTGGAAAGAATAATTTCAAAGCCTCACACCGAGATCTACTGGACTCATTTGATGTTAGAGCTGTACACCGGGCCAGGCACCAGACTTCTCCAGGGTTTATAAGAAGAGTGGCTCACAGCAGCAGTACAGGAGGAGAAGAGAAGTTTTCAGACCTAAAGGGACTGGAGCTGACTGGTCCCAGCTGCTTTGGTGAGCTGGGAGTCTCACTGGACCCTTACATACCGACAGGAATCGTGCTGCCTCAGAAAGTGACAAACGAGTGACCCAGTACGGAGTGTGAAAGCAGAAGATGTGTGAGTGAGAGGAAACAGGACCCCGAGGATCAGCAGGCCTGGTGCTGGACTCGCTCTTACATTTCTTGAGGAAGAAGGGCCGTTCCCCCCGACTGGCTCGCTCTCGCTGCTGCTTCTTGAACTGCAGCTCTCGCTCTCTCTGCTGCTCTTGGCTCTGTCTTGCTCGCTCCTGGTTCTCCTGCACAAACAGATGAACATTTAAAGACTGACCACCATCTGCACTGGTCACCTACAACTGGAAGCTTAAGCCAAAGACGTTAATATTTTTTTAAAACTAAAATCCTTTAAGCAACTGCCAGGCTTTAGCAGACCACACTGCAAAAATACTAAATCTTACAAACTTGACCAAAAAATACTTTTTTGGTCTAGTTTCTGGTGCAATATCTTGAATACACTTGAAATAAGACAAAACTAACTTACAAGTAACTTTTTAGCAAGATATAGGAGTCAATAATTCCTTAATATTGATGAAAAAGTATTAGTTATAAGTGAAATAATCTACCAGTGGAACAAGATATTTTAACTTATAATATGGAAAAATGTCTTGTCCCACTGGCAGATTATTAAAGTAATGCTTGGTGCTGGGTGGTCTTGCTGCCACCCAGCACCTGCAGGGGCCAGGCCACCATGGAGACCGGGTCCCAGTTATGATTACAACAGTGTGGACTGTCTACACTAATGCAGTCTTAATATCATAAGGTCAATCGTGTAATTAGGATACCATTTTCAGATATTTTGAGCTTTTGTACAGAAAAACTGCCCTGGTACCTGTTGGCAGCCATCTACTCTATATGGTATCCCTGAAATGCCAAGACAAGACATGGAAAAACAAAACAAAACAAAACAAGAAAATCTATAATATGCTTGGATACAGCAGTATGAACAGCGAGCTTTGTGGCTTATCCTCCTTGTGGTGGTGTCAGTGATCGTCTCCTGCACAACTGTCAAGTGAGCAGCCTTTCCCATTATTGCGCAGGCCATAACATGGCCAGACAACTTTTCTGAATTAAAAACCAGTTAAACCATTTTTTAAATTGATCTTATGTAATATTCAATCTTTCTGACAAATAAAATGTGTGGTTTTCAGCAATGTTCTGATTTGCTGGTATGAACCTGTATTACTGTGAATACTGTGAATAGTTGATAAAGTGTAATTAACCTCCCTGTGATGCCATAACCCTGCCCCACAGACAAACTGAAAACTTCCAGCAAAGTGGGCAGGGTCAATATTCACTGAGGGGCGTGACCAAGCTTGGGGATGAGCAAAAGGGGTTAACTGAGGTCAGGACGAAAGCACTGTTGCCAACTTAGCAACTTTGTCGCTATATTTAGCAACTTTTCAAACCCCTCTAGCAACTTAAAAAAAAAAAAAAAAAAAAAAAGCAACCAGTAACAAATCTAACAACATTTTCTTTGTGTTATTGGAGACTTTGATGGTGACATGTGAAAGCATCTCTGCAGTAACTGTCCAAGCTGTACCGTTGTAACCAATAGGAAAATTCAACTGCAGTAGCCACCCTTCAACCCAAAGAGGGCAGCACTGAGGCTGTTTTAGGTAAAATATTGCAGAATTAAATTTACAGAAAAATGTCTCAGTTTGCACAAAAACATAAAGATAGCAGCATAAATAACCTATTTACAGTTTATCTGCAAAAAAAAAAAAAAAAGTGATTAGTTACTCTTTAAAGAAAAAAGATTGCCTGAAACAGCAGCTCTTGACACAAGGGCATCTCTTCTCAATTCAGACTTTGGATTTACTGAGCTGGATCATCAAAGAGCTGAAAAGGGTGAAGTGTCAGGACTTCTTACCAATCTTCTCAGCAGGAACTGCAGCTTCTCCTTCCTCTGGCTGCTAATCTTTGTCTTCTTTAACTGCTTCTTAATGATCTGCAGAGAGGTTGCAGGTTAGCATGTTCTACATAAACAGAATTTTCAAGGTGGGTATCCTTTTTATGCCAGCTGATTCTTGTTTTCTCACCTCTTTCTCTCTGTGTTTGAGGTCATCAATAAACTTGTACGTCTTCTCAAAAATCTCTGGTTTGTATTCCCCTGACAGGCTGTCAAATCGAGGATCTCTCCTGGTCTACGGAACAAAAACAAAACAAAAACAAAAAAAAAAAAAAAAAAAAAAAAAACCAACATGAATGTTTTCATGCAAACAGAAGACTTGTGGTTTTGTCAGTGCTGGTTTTACTCACCGATTTCTTGACAGGGATGATCTGACGTAGGAAGGATGGTGGCGTCTTTGCTGAAATTTCCATTGGTCTAAAATTAAAAACACACTGTGTGACAATCTGAAGGCGAGTGAGATCAGCCTGTACAGTTTACAACTGCACTTCTTCTAAAATGTTAATCAAGAAGGATGACTGGGGTGCAACAGACCTGTTCTTGTTCAGTCGTTTCTTACTGCTGACCTCTCGACACTTTTTTTTGTCGTACGCGACCTCGTTGAACGCTTTTGTTCCCACCTTTTGCTGCAGCTTCATGATATCCTCAAAGGGCATGTTGGACAGTTCTGCATGGGAAGAAATCATCAGGAAAAGTCTTATGATGAGGATTTTTTACTGAGGTAGACCAAACTGAAGTACAGCTAAAACCAAAACAAATCATAACTCTTGTAGATTTTCAGTCAAAAAGATTGTTAAATCTTTTCCTTCAAAACCAATGTAAAAAGAGAATGAATTTTGAAAACAATTTCTCTGTTTTTGCTTAAATTTTAGTTAAAAATAATGACGTGACAAAAATTGTTTCTCAATAAACAATGGAAAAGTTTTTATTGGCATTACGGCAGTGAAACCAGTCTGATAATAATTGCTGACCAGTATGTTTCCACTGGTATTTTGACAGGTTTTCTTTTGTGATGAGCTCCAAGTGTTTCAGATTAGAAGGCCTCTGTGCCATCATCCTAATTTTTACCTCCCTCCACAGAGAAGATTTCAGTTGGGACCCTGGTTGGGCTAAAATGTTCCTTCCAGTCAGAAGAAACTTGCTGCTAAAACTAAAGAATTATTTTTGAGGAAATGAAAGGATTTCCCTAAAATTGTGTCCTATAAGAGAGGAACAACTTCAGGTTTGCAGGTGCCTCACGGCTGCTTTACAAAGCAATTTGTAGAGTCAACTCCCAGTAACCTACCATTCTGTCCAGTAGCTGCTATTCCTAATGGTTGCATTTCAATGTTCGAGGTGCTAATATATATTTTGGCACATCAGCATTTTCCTACCATGCACCATGGCTTTGGAATAAACTGCAAAAAGTTATGAAAATCTAAAGACTGGTATCCATTAAGAATTTTAAAAGAATCGTTAAAAAATCCAGTGAAAGAAGAATGTGATTGTTTGAATCACTGTGTTGTTTGTTTTATTTATTGAGCCTTATTCATTTACGTTACATAGTTATGACTATGCTGTTATTGTGGGGGACCGTGTCACAAGTCCAGGTGCACACATCTACAATCCAAATGGCTAATGCTCATAGAAATACAAGTTTCATGTATCAAGATACAGTCTTGATTTAGTCAAGTCAACTAGGACACCATCTGCAGATATCATTTTGGTAAAGCAGATATCATTTTTGCCCTGGCACATGTTGGCAACCAGCTCCTCCTCATGGTATGCCCGAAATGCTAAGACAGGACACGAAAAATAAACAAAACAAAGAAAAGCCAGGGTTTTCTGCATGAAACAGATTTTTAATCACTGGCTATTAAATTAATTTTATCTTCCAAGACATGAAGTTCTGCCAAAACCTAAAACCAAATTTAGAGGAGGGAATGCTGTTGCTCCAGAGCTATAGCAGTGCAGCGGCTCCTTATGCTCCATTTTTTGCTATTCCTTTTTAGTCCACACTCAAGAACATGTGTGACATTACTTCGGCATGATGGTAAGTTCTGAAATATATTGGACTTGACAGGTGGGACCATTTTGATGTTCTGTGAGAATATGCTTTTGTTTGTCTTTTAGTTTCATGAAACCTCAGTTTTGATTTTCTCTTAAGAGGTGTTCAAGAAACTTTGTAAAGTGACATCAAATTTGAGGATGATGGGACAACATGACAGAGAACTGCATCTTTTCTTCATCAATGTTGCTAATTTTGAGGGAAAGGTCAGAGTGAACAGAACGTAAATTTGAAATGTATTGTTTTATTTGCCAGGGATAATGTACATTAATTAACAATGCTGTAAATGCATCCGAATTAGCCAAAGTGGCTAGTTTTCACCTGTTGTCGCTGGACAAATGGAAATTTATCTCACTAAAAAACAAGCAAAAGCTATACAATGATAAAACAAAGTCAAAATGAACTTGAATGTGAACAAGCATCGCTTCCTGCAGGCACAGTCGTTGATATGACTGGCAAATATACACACTAGAGCACAGTGAGTCGCAATGATATGGTAATGTTAAACTGTGGAATACTGCAGTATTAAACGACAATATATTTGGTTTGTTAGACTTTTAGTGCTCTTGATGCCCAGATCTGAGGTTTTCTTGTTTTTTTTGTGACCACCTTGCTAAAGCTCATAAAAAGTAGTGGAGACATCTTCATAAAGGAAAAGAGACGTCACTGCTAAACAAAGCCCACATTATTTATAAAGGGCAGATCCACCCAAAACAATCTGGCTTCTTCACAGCAATATTTGAATTAGTTCTTTATGCAACATGACAAAACATAGTAATAACGAAGAGATAGTGCTGCACAGAGATGAGTTTAACTCTTAACATCCCAGAACAGGGAACTGGAGGGTAGGCCTAACACCATAACACATTTTCCAGGACGATAGACTGTCCCAGTAATTATTGCGATAAACGCAAATGTTGTTGTTTTGAGACCATTTTAAAAGGTATTATATTGATAATGGTATAATAATGCAAGTTCTCGCTCTCAAAGACCAATAAAATTTAATCTTGTAACGAACACCCAACACTGGAACTGGAAGATATTTTAAATATCCAAAATAAAACACGACAAAAACAATAAATAAAACTGAAATAAAAACCACTTTCAACCGAAACCATAAATAAAATGGATTCCCTGTAAACAAAATTGCCCTTCAAAAAATATTAATCGTCAGAATGGAAATGATCGAGCTCATTTTAAAGTTATTATACGATTAACGGATTTATTGCTTATTGCGACAGGCTTAATCAACACCAATTATCCAGCTATAATAAACTGACAGGACAGCCTGACCAGGAATAAAGCCATCAGGGATCTGGTATAAAATTGAATCCCATGTTTTCAGCAGCTGGGCCACATTACAACACATCCCATCTAAAACACCAATCAGAACTCAGATCTCATCTAATAGACCAATCAGAACTCAGATCTCATCTAATAGACCAATCAGAACTCAGATCTCATGTACGTTCTGGACATTGCCACAGCCACTCTCACCTTTCTTAATGTGTTCCTCGGTCTGCAACTCTTGGCCATCACCAGGATGTTCCTCTTCCTCCTCATCTTCTTCTTCTTCATCACTCCCCTCTGATGTCTCTTCTTCTGTACTGCCACCAGAGTCCTCCTCAGCCCCACCACCTGATTGGTCCTGAGCTTCTCGTTGGAGCAGCTCCTCTGCTTCCTCACCTCTGTGGGTAAACAGAGAGACCTTCTTCTCCACATCGGAGTCTTCTTCTTCGCTGCAGCTTACAGCCTTCTTCTTCCATTCCGTTTCCTGCCGCTGCTTCTCTCTTCTCCTCATCCTCGGTTTTCTTCTTTACACAAGCCCCACCGCTGCGTACAGAACCCCTCTGCCTACACAACCCTGACCCACAGCTGTTTTATCACATGGCTGAAAGCCCGGAAGTTATAAAGAGCTTTTTCTTCTTTGCTGGTGGCAGGCACATGTTTTTATGGTGCATTACTGCCACCTTCTGTTCAGGATGACAGGACATGAGTACGATGCAGTATTACAGAACCAGACAAACAAAAGAAATTTAAATTACTAGAATAAAGTAATAATATTACGAGAATTAAGTCGTACGAAAATGAAGTCAAAATAATACGATAATAAATTCCTAACATTACGAGAATAAAGTTGGAATAATATGAGAAAAAAGTCCAAATACGAGAGTAAAGTCAAAATATTAGCAAAATAAAGTCCTAATAATACGAAAATAAAGTCACACGACAAAAAACTCACAATATTACAATAATAAAGTAATAATAATACGAGAATAAAGTCATAATATTACCAGAATAAAGTCGCATTATTAGGAGAATGAAAACATAATTTCTTGATAACTCTTAAATTTGAAAGACTGTTGATGACCTCTCCGACAAAGAAGAGCCAAGCTACTGGGAGAAACAGATCAAACTCTTTCATGATTAACAAAAATTAATAAGATTGAGACTAAAATGAGCAGAAACATTACAATAATTTTGTGTAATGCTCATTCTGTGTCTCTGGAAATAATAAAATTAGTACTACAGTCTTTAGTCCTTTGTCAGTTTGAATACTGTCCAGCTGTTTGGCTGAGTGCTTCAGAAAATATCTGGATAAACCTCAGGTGTTGCAAAATAAAGCTGCAAGATTAGCACTTGGCTGTCAGTTTAGAACTAAAATCAATTTCATGCATCAATGCCTGTCATGGATGAAAGTCTTTGACAGACTAGCACACCGTCTTCTTCTCTCCTTACATAAAATCTGGACTTTACATAAACTGTTTGACCTCTTCTCACAGTTGTTACCCACCTGTATTAGACATGATTTTAATACTAGACGAGCCTTTGTTGTTACTTTTACACTACCTCTGCCCAGAACTAATGCCCTCAGAAAAACAGCAAGGTATGAAACCATTTCATACTGGAACTTGCTGCTTTCTGAAATAACATTGATTGGCGATCCCGAAAGGTTTAAAAGAATCTTAAGCAATCAAAAATACTAAATGAAATAAAACTGAATTGAATGGATGTGTTGATTTTATGCAAGCAGTGTAGACTGGTATATGTTTCTAATAGTCTTTGAAATTGTTTTTGATTTGTTCTTTGATTTTTATTCATCAAAGAATGGCTCAGCAGATTGAAAACAACATTAGAACAAAGCTTGTGTAAAAACAAGAGGTCTCACTTTAACATAAACTGTAGCTGTGTTTCTCATGCATTCATGGGCGGTTCTAGACAGGGGCGGTGTTCTTGTAAAACTGGTCCTGGCCCCTGTACTGAAGAGATAATACTAAATCAATTTCTTATGATAATATTGGTACCTATTTGGTCACTTGGACCAATTTCATTTCTTACATTTTCAGTTTTACTTTAACAATAAATTAAAAATGAAGGTGTTGCACTTTTAGCTTCAGTCATATTGAGATAGGATCACAGTTTTCATCCTCAAGACCAGGGGTCTGCAACTTGCAGCTCCGGAGTCGCAAGTGACTCTTTGGCTCACTTAATAAAGTAAACGATAAAATGTTGCTTTGTTTGTTTTAATTATTTTGTTCTGTGCCACCATGAAAAAACAATGGCCAATTTGGTCTAGAACCACTGTTGCATGCATTTCTGGTTAAAATATGTTTTTTCTTTATTCAGTAAAGTTTCTTGCAGTGGGAAGAGAATCAATAAATTTTGCTCAAGTAAGAGCAGTGATATTTCATTATAATACTGCACAAGTAAAACTCAAACATATGGTGCAATAAAGCTACTCATAAAAGCACATTTTTAAGTAAATGTAACTGACTAAAGGTAACTAGTTACTACCCATCTTTGCCAGTAGTTTTAAGGTCATTTTGTTGTGAAAATTCAATGCAATTATTCCATAAAAAAAAAAAAAAACAGCTAAAACCAGAATTTGTTACTATATTTAAAACAAATCTTTTGGTTCTTTATCGTTTTTATCCAGAGTAAAAAAAAGAGTCAGTTGGAGCAGGTTGCAGACCCCTGTTCCAAACGTTCTTGCTTAAGTTTTATTGTGAAAACACTCCAATATTCGTTTCCGGTTTAACGCTTTCAGGCGGAAGTTTGACGTTAAAGATGTAGCTTTACATCGCTGCTGGTGCTGAGGAGAGAGCATCCGACCTGCTGCAGGTGTCCACACATCAAAGCCGTAGGATGCAGCAGGGAATGTTCTGGGGAATGCTGTGAATGATCCGTGGGCTCCGTGTTTTCTGTCGGCCGATCACACTCTGAGCTCAGCCATGGTAGATTTGGTCCAAACTGCAGCGGTTCCTCCCGGAAACAGACATGATGGACCGGGCTCCCTGTCAAATATCAAAGGGAAGAAATCATCCAAAAAGTCGCGGGGTAGACGAGGCAAACAAAGCAGGAAGAGAAGGAATAAAAGGAAGAGGAACAACAGGACACCGCCACCGATTTTACCACCGGAGGTAGCTACCTTGTTCTGGCCAAGGATTAACGCAGGCGGTTAGTCAGTACTGCAGCAGAGTCCCTCCAACATGGTGGCGTCATATCTCCATGTTTATCTGCTTCCGTGTGTAGAGGGAAAACCCCACTCTAACATCTAAAACTTAAACATAATTTCTCCTACAAGAATATAAATATATAACACCCACCAACAATGCTTTGTTGTTTTAAATTCAGAACAATTTCAGAACCCATCACCAGCTTGTAGTCTCTAACTCTGCAGAGCAGTGCTGTCTCTCAATGCTGACTGAAACAAGAGAGTTAATTTTATAGGTTTCTGTATATAATCAGGTGATAAGGTTGCATTATGAAACTCTTTAGAGTGAGACTTATGCGATGTAATAAATGAAATTGTCTTCTAAAGGTTTTGCACATCACAGGCACAATTAAAAAACAAAACTTTATTGAAAATGAAAATGACAAAGTGTACAACCAAAACTTAGTAGGGGTTGAAAAACACAGGTCACACACACACACACACACACACACACACACATAGCTATATATATATATATATATATATATATATATATATATATATATATATATATATATATATATATATATATATATATATATATAATTATACCTCCATTCAGAAGACACATGCTGGTAATATTGCAAAGAGTACATTAAATCTGAATCTGCCTAAGTTATGAATATTTGTGGCTTAACTGTATCTGGAAAAGGGGCTGCACTGTGCTGAAGTTGGTAGCACTGTATCGTCTTGTACCGTCATGGGCTGAAACGCTGCTCGGAGAGGAAGAAGCCAAAACTCCAAAAGAGACATAAAAAAAACCAGATTAGAGTTTTTAAATGCACTCAGGGACAAAGACCTTAATTTGGTGCAGTTGGTAGCAAAAAGGTCCTTATCTTGAAACCTGGCCTGGGGTTTTTCTGCATGGTGTTTGCATGTTATCCCCGTGCGTGTGTCAGTTCTCTCCCGGTACTCCGGCTTCCTACCACAGTCCAAAAGCATAACTGTTAGGTTAATTTAATACTCTAAAATTACCCATAGGTGTGAGTGTGTGTGTGTGTGTGTGCATAGTTGTATAACTCTGTGTTGCCTTGTGATGCACTGGTGACCTGTCCAGGGTGCACCCTGCCTTTCAGTCAATGACTGCTGGAGATAGGCACAAGCCCCCTTGCAGCCCTTCAAGAATAACCAGGTATAAACAATGAATGGATAATATTAATAATACATTTATAAGTGCCTTTCAAGACTCTTGATGTATCTTTACATCAACAACATCATGAACAAAGGTTAAAAAGTGCTCCAAGGAGTGTTTTGTTTGACATGTGGGAAGGTGAAGAGATCTGAACAGGTGAGTTTTGACGAGAGATTGCAGGGCTGATGTGGTTCGGAGATCCAGTGGAAGTGGATACCAAAGTCGGGGTGCAGAGCAGCTAAAAGACCTGAGTCCCACAGTGAGAGAGGAGTCAAGAGTGTGGGAGGGTGTGTGAGTGTGAAGGAGATGAGTAAAATAAGGAGGGGCTAGGTTAGGGCTGGACGATATGGCTGAAAAACGTTTCACAATATAAGCGTTTCATATCAGTGGATATCAATAATTATTGATTAGTTTTTTTGTTTTAAATATCTGAAATACTGGCAGACTAGTGATGTGACCTTTCCTCTTTTATCCACAGTTTTCACTCCATGCCGTTGTTAATTTTTAAGCAGTTATGAGGCACGGTGGCGAAACCTTAAATTGCTGCTGCACAAGTTACTCAGCAAGTTGTTGCGAGGTAACTAAGCAGTGAGTGAGTTTGCTGATGCCACCAACCGAGCTTATATGGGCCGTGAGAGGTTGGGCGGCTAAAGTCCTTTCCTCTGCCTACATCCCCCATAATGCTGTGCGGTTCTGGATTGGAGTTTAATGAATATTCTATATATTGAAGATTGAATATTTTGTCAGACCTATTATCTATTGACATTGGTCATGTGTCTATCACGATATATAGGCTATTGTTACTGACTTATTGTCCAGCCCTAGGCTAGGTTAGAAGGGGTTCTGGAGATGACACAGGCCGCTGAGTTCAGAACCAGTTGAAGGTTATGGAGGGATTTGTGTGGCAAACCACAGAGCAGCGTATTGCAGTAATCAGTGTAACCAGGGTATTGACTAATGTGGCAGTGGTGATGGGGGTAAGTGAAGGACAGAGATGGATGATGTTACAACATCCAGGCTGTTGACCAGCAGGGAATCGAGGACAGTGGAGTTGTCAACGGATATGGAAAATTTGCCTGATTTGGAGATTGTGGACTTTCTGCCAATAAGCTATATTTAATTTTTATTGCAAGGCATAACAAAAGGAAATAAATAGAGAATTAAAAAGTATATGTCATGAAATATATACAATTGTGGTGGCAGTGATTTACATAAAACTTATGTTAAAACACAATTAGCAATACAGGAGCTAAATTAAATTAAAGAAGTGTAATTCAACACAATAGCAGGTGTTTTTCTAGTTATGTGGTCGTCATTAGTTCATAATCACTTATTTATGGCTTTCTGTTCAGTGTGTATCAAGTATTTTTAGGGCTCTGGTTCAAATGAAGTCACAAGACTGATCTCAAGGGGCGCCCTTACTAAAAGAGAGCTTCTTCTATTAGGTGTGCTTGCAGGCCTCCTGTCACACCTTAATCCACAGCTGAAATCACTTCCTTCTCACCAGGGGACTGCATAAAAGTGTTTGTTTTTTTTGTTTTTTTTTTTTTTTTGTTCAGTAGATTTATTTTACACATTTTGTGTTTCAGTCTGTGCCCCCTAGACTTCCATTTTAGGGGGTATAACATATTTTATTAAGTCAGTCTGAAGCCGTTCAGTTTGTGACTGGAGTGTGTTTCAGTTCCATGTCCACACCTCTTCCTTACATCTTCCTCCCTGTGTAAATGTTTTTCTTATATTAACAATGCTGGTAACATGTTGGGATGTTATCTGAATTAGAAAAGCTGTAAATGGTGCATGAAATCCAATAGCTCAGACCTTAACTTTCAGAAAGGTTTCAACAGTTCCTGTCAAGCAGTGCTACTCTCATTCCCCGCCTGTGTTCTAGGTTATTTGAGCTGAAGATGCACAGAACAGAGTACTGTAATTTTGGAACAGTAGAAAATATGCCCTTGCTGTGCTGTGCACTACTTTGAGATTTGATGTGTTGGTGCAGTCTGCATTTCATCGGTATACTGTTTAGTAATTTCACGTGTCTTCTGTTTCTGTTTGTTTCCAGGCTGAAGAAGGAAACATTGAATATAAGGTAATTAAGGTTTTATGTTTATATGTTTTGATTTGGAGTAATTTTAGTTAGTTTTCAAACAGCATTTTGAACTGCAGAAAAAAATTTTGAACCCAAAAGTCCAAGCAGCATTCCATTTTATTTCCAATCTTATTGTTTTATTAGTTGCCTTTATTTCATGTATTTTTAAAATTTTTTGTATTTATTTATTTTTTTTTCTTATTTATTGTCACTTTTTTCATTATGTTTTTTTTGCAGTTTTTCCATATTCTGTATTTATTTGGTAATTTTTAAAATTGATCATCACTTTTTTTCATTATGTATTTTTTTCTCTTTTTTCCATATTCTATATTCATTTAGTCATTTTTTTATTTAGTATCACTTTTTCATCATGTTTATTTCTATTTTTTCCATATTCTGTATTTAATTAGTAATTTTTAAAGACATTTTAAGTATCCAAAATAAAACACAACCAAAAACAATAAATAAAATGGAAATAAAAACCACACTCAACCGAAACCATAAATAAAATGGATTATGATGTCTCTGTAAACAAAATTCCCCCTCAAAAAATATTAATCACCAGAATGGAAATTATCAAGCTCATTTTAATTTATAATCCGATTAACTGATTAATTGCTTATTGTGACAGGCCTCGTTATTGTTTATTATTATTCTTTTAAGTGGTTGTTGTCACTGTTCCAATCATCTTACCATTATGTGAATCATGCCACTGATTGTTCGAAGTCACTATAAAGGGCATATTTTATAATATAACATATAATTATGTTAACTGTCTCTGTCTGAAATCAAGAAATACATTTTAAAAAGTATAAAGCCCCGTTTTCATCATAGTTCTGCAATAAACACCCAACCACAAAGCCCCCATTTAGAGATCTCTTTATCTTTTCAAATCATACAAGCTAAACCAGTGAAATCACAGGCCTTGTGTGCTTTCAGATCACAGAACCCTGGGGTTGGGGAATAAAAGAGGTGTGGCTTATAGCTGTTAGGAGCCCATGACTATCTCCCAAGGCAGAACAGAGGTGTACAGTCCCATAAGACCAGCTGCTGCAACATAATTTCTCTTTGGGTATTAGAGAAGCATAACTGAATTTCATTTACCTGCTGCACAAGTTTGTATTTGTTTCTTGTTTTTTCCAGTTAAAGCTTGTCAACCCCACTCAGTATCGCTTCGAGCATCTGGCCACGCAGCTGAAGTGGCGTCTGCAGGAGGGCCGTGGTGAGGCCGTGTACCAGATTGGCGTGGAAGACAATGGCCTGCTGGTGGGTCTGACAGAGGCCGACATGAAAGGCTCGCTCAAGACGCTAAAGAGAATGGCAGAAAAGTAGGTGACCTCGTGTACTCCTTTCATTGGTCCGCTGAAGTTCTCACAGCTTCAGCAACCATCACACAACATTGTGGTAATGATTTTCTGTTGAGTTCTTTATGTATAATACTTTTATTATAATATTACTCCACAGTACTGCTTAAAATGATCAAATACAAATGTACAAGTGGCTGCAGGTTTTATGAGGATATTTGTGTGCAGATCAAGACCTTTTGCACATACAACAATAAAATGGCCCTCCAGGATTTTGTGATTGTTTTTGTGTTTTTTTTTTTTTTTTTTTTTTTTTTTTTTTGCAGTCAAAATCACAGATTTTGTGTAGTGGAAGTAAGAAATACTGCCACCTGCAGGTGGGAGTTAGTAGTCAATTAAACCCAATGTTTTTGATAATTTTTGCAAAAAATTTGAAATAAATTCGCAATTGTGCATTAGTGCAAAAAAAAAAAAAAAGTGGTAGAAATGTGAGGTAGCTGCGTTGAACCAAGGAGGCTTACAGCAGTGGGGACTGTATCGTCTGCATGCAGGCCAGGAACAGAACAGGGCAGATAAGAGAAGCTAAAACAGCTTCTCAGCCAGCAACCCAGCAGCAGTTTGGAGGAGCCCGAACAACATCACTAACTACAGGAGCCCCCATTGGGTAACAGGTCTGTCATCATGACTACAGACCTGTTTTCCTGATGTCCCTTGAGCAACTGCTGTTGAAGTACCCGAAAAACATCACACTCTTCCTGCTGCACCCCTTGCAGGTTGCTTAACGGGTAACAGGTCAGCAGATGAAGCAGTCAGCTTGGGTCTACACTTCGTACTGCATCACTTCAGCTACCCAGGGACGTACGTCAGGAACCTGTTTGTGGACTTGAGCTCGCTGTTTAATACCATCAACCCAGATATCCTCCACTCTACCTGTGAGGATTACCAGCTTCCTGCCTGATCGGCAGTTGGTGAAGCTGGGGAGCATCTTTTCCAACACCAGTGTCCCTCAGGGGTGTCTTCTCTCTCCACTCCTCTTCTCTCTGTACACAAATGACTGTACCTCAGTAGACCTGTCAGCGAAAATCCTGAAGTTTGCAGATGACACCACCGTTATTGGTCTGATCCAGGACAATGATGAGTCTGCATACAAACAGAAGGTGGATTGACAGGTCCACTGATGTGGTTGAACCACCTGGAGCTTAATGGACTCGTGTGTGCTTTGGATAACTTGTGGTTCCTTGGAACCACCCTTTCTTGGGACCTGAGCTGGTCCTCACTGGACTTCCTGGAGCAACTCAAGATGTACAACCTTCCAGTGGAGCTGCTGGTCATCTTCTACACTCCCATTATTCTGTCTGTCCACTTCCAGGACAGATAGACTGAATCCAGATTTTTGTGTTTATTCTGGATATCATTGTCAGAGATTAAAACCTGAGCTGAATTATTTATGTGACACAAGCAAAAACACAAGAGATTTGTAAGGAATCAAAAACATTTTTCACAAAACTTTATCCATTCAGTAAGGATAGGTTCAAGTTGGTGAACCTTTTTAAATAACTTGATCAGAATGGGCTCTAACATTCAAGGCTTAAATACGCTTCATAACTCGTAGAACTGAACCAGATAAAATCAAAACACAGATCTGATTCAACATTTGTTTTTGTTTTTTTCGTCAATTACCGTATTATTAAGAATGCTTTGATTTGTTTGAATAGAAACAATTTTATTAATGAAAAATTTAGTCCTCTGAAGTCATCACTACTGAGAGTTGTACACGACAAGAATTTCATGATGTATAGTATGAACAGTGTGTTATAATTTATGTAATCATGCTTTGTTTTGCTTATCTTGTTGAAGGGTCGGAGCTGACATAACACTCCTGCGAGAAAGGGAGGTGGACTATGGCTTTGACAGAAATACCCGGAAAATTGCAGAGGTTCTTGTCCGAAAGGTTCCTGATGATCAGCAGGTGAGTGTGTTCTCTGCAACATTATGTCTGTAAATATCTGTTGAAATTCTGTATTTCCTAGCAGAGTTTAGCCACATCCATTTTTAAGTTAAGCCTTCATTAAAAAATAAAAGGGTATACGGTACTATTGTCTGCCTTCTCTATAAAAACCAATTGGATACCCAGTTGGAGTCTTGAAAGTATGATCCATTTCTGATGTTGTTTTGGTCGGCCCACAGTTCTTGGACCTGCGTGTGGCCGTGCTGGGTAACGTGGACTCAGGGAAGTCGACCCTGCTAGGCGTCCTGACGCAGGGAGAGTTGGATAACGGCCGAGGTCGAGCACGGCTAAATCTTTTCAGACACCTGCATGAAATCCAGACTGGACGTACCTCCAGCATCAGCTTTGAAATCTTGGGTTTTAACAGCAAAGGAGAGGTATTACATTAACACCTCCAGCTGATGATATAGTGGACATTTTGTACATTTCAGTTCAGGTTTTTTATATAGTTTCAAATCATATCAAAAACGTGGCAGTTCCAGGACTTAAATGGTGCTAGAGCTTACTGGGCACCAGTGGTTTTTGTTTTGACAGCCCAAACTCTGGCCCTGGCATTGGAAAACCACTTCTATCCTGGCACCAGTTTGCTACTGGGCCAGAGGAAAGAACTGCTTTAATAATTAGCTTGGGGCAAGCTCATGGGGAACAGCAGTCAATCAAAACATTGCGATTGCCATGCTTAAAGCTATATAGTTTAGTTTAGTTCTTGACTGGTTAAATTTAAAGGAGGGATATTTTGCAAAATTTACTTTTTTGAGCTTTATATCATGCTATAATGTCATTCGCTTATCAAACACATATCCAGAATGTTGCTTTGATCCAGTCATGCATGTTTGAGGAATCCTTTAATCTCCAGCTATACAGAGGTGCCTTAACACCTGGTAAGACAATACACCTCCTATTTCCCCAAAACTCAGCGTCAGTACCCAGCTCTTGGTCTATAGAGCCTTGATCCGCTGCATGCCTTATGTGGCAATTCACGACTCCCCCGCTTTGCTCGACCTCAGTTGGTGTCAGATGACTTCCTCTCTGTGGCCTCTCCTTGAACAAACACAACGCTGGATTATCGCTTTAGTTTTTGCCTGAATAATTCATAAACCATAGTTGGAGGCCGAAACACTTAACTCCTGGTTACGAGAAAGCATAGTCATGGGTGGTGCAACATATTCTTTAAAGTTTATAAACTTGAGCTAAACTTGAGCTACTAAAGAAGAATGGATCAGTAATAAAACATATTTAGAGTAAACATCTCATCTTAAATATAGTTATTAAAATGTAAACATAAAAAAAGTAAAAGGGTTGTTCTCGCTCTCTTTATTTCACTGACACTGGAAAACCCCAGTGTCTGAGCAAATTGCAACTACAAAATGTCAACTACTACTATTATTGATTGGTAACTGAACTGTTTCTAAGCTGGACGAAGCCCCTGACGTTTCTGGATCCTAGCATCACCTCTATCCTGTCACATTGTTCAGGTGGTGAACTACAGTGAGTCTCGGACAGCCGAGGAGATCTGTGAGAGCTCATCCAAAATGATCACCTTCATCGACCTGGCAGGTCACCATAAGTACCTGAAGACCACTGTCTTTGGTTTAACCAGCTACTGCCCTGACTTTGCCATGCTTGTTGTGAGCGCCAACACTGGCATAGGTGAGCTACAGACATGCATCAATCGAGAGAGAGGGAGACAGTGGATGCATTTTATTTCTTGTATGTGGTTTTCTTGCCCAGTATGTTTCCTCTCTTCTATGTCCAGCTGGTACAACTCGAGAGCACTTGGGACTGGCCATGGCTCTGAAAGTCCCGATTTTTATCGTAGTCAGTAAAGTGGATCTGTGCTCCCGCGGCACAGTGGAGCGAACTGTCCGCCAGCTGGAGCGAGTCCTCAAGCAACCAGGCTGCAACAAGATTCCCATGGTGGTGATGAACCCTGATGATGCTGTGACGGCAGCGCAGCAGTTCACCCAGTCTGCATGGTGGGTACCAGTTTGGAGCAAACAGTGCAGCTCAACAGTCACTTAACTAGATGAAACAGCAGTTGTCAGTAATACTTTCTTAAACTCAGATGTTAGAGTTTGTATTCTCACTTAAAAATGTGTTTATTCTCTGTGACCTCTTGAAACAAATAGTTTCATGTTTGCTCTTGTGTGTTTGCATTTTTTTGTATGTGTGTGTGTAGCATCACACCCATCTTCACCCTGTCCAGTGTGTCTGGAGAAAGTCTAGACCTCCTGAAAATTTTCCTGAACATCCTTCCTCCGCTGAGCAACAGCAAAGAACAGGAGGAGCTGATGCAACAGCTTACAGAGTTCCAGGTCTATGAGAAAACACACACATACACACACACACACACACACACACACACTCATATTAGGACTTTGTATTGACTTCTGTTCATTTTAGTAACTGCATTTATGCTTAACCCAGACATTCTCCCTAAACCTAACCAAATACTAGTCTATTCTTAACCCCTGACTCTAACCTTAACCAAAACCTAACTCACGTCATACCTCTGAACCTAACCCTTAACCCCAGACAAAGGTGTTCACCTAATAAAGTCCATCGGTCTTCAGAAGGTTAGTAAATATGCCAGAAATGATCCTAAATATGATAGCTAGACAAGTACACACACACACACACACACACACACACACACACACACACACACACACACACATATATGAAATTACATATCTGTCCCTTCAGAGGATGTAGAAGTACAGCTCAAAAAAGTAGAATAAATAAAGCTTACACAGGATTTCAGAAAAAGAATACTCTTCCCACAGTCAAACATGGTGGTGGTGCATTGATAGTTTGTGGCTGCCTTCCTTCCTGACTTGTACAATTTATGGTAATTAAGTAAAGCATTTTCTCCGCCAGAAAAGCTTGAAGGATCTGGCCATTAGTTCATAGACTTAACCTCAAGCACATTTGGGTCATTGGGGTGTTTTTATACTGGGACGATGATCCAAAGCACACCAGCAATCTCACCTCTTAATAGCTCCAAAATAAACCCAAGTTAAGATTTTTTTTATTGGCCTAGTCAAAGTACTGACTTAGATCTGATTGTGATTAGTTTAAACAGATTGGTCATGCTTAAAAGCCCTCCAATGTGGCTGAATTTAAACTTTGTAAATGGCCAAAACTGATCCACAGTGATCAACAAAACACATGATGCAGTTGTTGCTACCAATTCTTAGCTTTAAGGGGCAATTGCCTTTTTAAACAGGCCCAGGATGGCTTGGATAGATTTTTTTCTGTTAATGACTAAAATCATTTATGATTGAAATCATCCATCAAATTAAGATTTGTTTTTTGTATGCTACAGCTGTCCCATCATGTCTATGTGTTTACAGGTAGATGAGATCTACTCAGTTCCTGATGTTGGGACTGTTGTTGGAGGAACTCTGTACAGGTGAGATGACACGGTCTAACTAAAGGCTGAATCCTCGAGTTAGCCATTTTCTTGCTGTTGTGATAAATGATGAAAAGATGTGTTAAAATCTGACCTTATTCTTGTCTGTTTAGATTAAGTTTAAATCCAATTTCCCCAGTTTGAAAATAAAACCTGCACACTGTCTGGCTGAGAAAATAAAAATTTTTTGCTTTTTTTCCCCCAGCGGAGTGTGCAGGGAGGGCGAGCGACTCGTTGTGGGACCCACTGAAGAGGGTCGTTTCCTGCGCCTGAAAGTGGGCAGCATCCAGAGGAACCGCTCAGCCTGCAGAGTGCTAAAGGCCGGGCAGGCAGCCACTCTGGCTCTGGGAAACTTTGACCGCTCACTTTTGCGCAAGGTCAGAGCTCACTTAATGTTGGATTGTTATTTAAGGACAAAATTAAGGCTGATTGAGCTCATCCATCCGTGTACCAAATGTATGGTGGGCACACTTATGCTAATGCGCTAATAGCGGAGCTAATTTTTTGTTTAGCGCTTTAGCGTTTTTGATAATTTTGAAAATGTTTAGCACACTTAGCTTCCCCCTATATGAATTTTTCCGGATAGATTCTAAAGCACTAATTTACTTAGCTGTTTTGTAAATTTTCAGTTCAGTAAAGTTCAACATCTTTGTTGAGGTTTTGGTTATTGACTGTTAAGAAATTTTCATATCGTTAGATGTTTATATTCATGCCCTTATTTTGAAATGAGTGAAGACTATTTAATTTCATCTCCTTATATTCTTTTTTTCCCAGTAACTTTATTTGAAACAAGAAATATACAGGAACAAAATAAAACATGGACGGTAGAGAAGAAAATATAAACATAAATACAATATTTAAGGGCATTACAGAAGATGTAAATTATAATGTATCAACATGTTTGAATTTACCGCTTTAGCATTAGCTTCCACTAAATACCATGGCGGTATAGCGTTTTAGCGTTAGCAGAACTAATGGTTATGATTTGTGCTTTGGGGTTAGCACTACTAACTTTTTAGTTAGCAGTGCCCACCACTGACCAAAAGTAACAACAATCACTGCTTCAGATGCTATTCTGATCTGATGTAATTTGTTCTGAGGTTCAGGTGATATGAGACTCAAGAGTTTTTTCTAGAAAAATCACACTATTCTTTCAACAAAACCAACATATTTTGGGGCAACTAGCTGGACTGAGGAAATGGTTTCCCCTCTTCTCTCTTAATATAGTTATTAAAATAATATGGGGTTTTTTTTTGTCTGAAAAATATTGCTTTTGCTATATGTGCCTTACCAAAAAACAGTTGGTGCAAAAATACTGTTTTACATCTTCCAAGCCTCAACTAGATGTTTTTTTGTGGGGGAATCGTGGTGTACCAACAGATCAGGTGCCCCATAACTGGGGGCTAAAGTCCTCAATGCAGCCCAAAGTTCGATTCCAAATCTTCAGACCCTTTCCTATAAGTCTTGGACCCAACTCTCTCACACTTTATGTATTACTATTGATACGAATAAAGACTGGAAAGTCTTAACAACAAAGCAAAAGCAAAAGATGCATTCTTGTTAACAATGAATCCCTTGGGTTTAGGAGCATTTTGGACCTGAATTACTGATAGGACTTCAATAAACACCCAAAAAATGTTCTCTATACTGGAAGCATAACTTCACTCGTTTCAACTGAGTGGTACAGCACAGGTCGGTGCTGGACGGTACATTATTTTGTCTGTTTCCATTGTAAAAGCAGCCCATACAACCAACCTGTACCGCACCATCCTTGGGCCCCCTTCAGCTGTAGGTCCATCAGACAATGGTATGCTATGATAAGGGCAGAGCTACTGGTATCACACACCACAGTTCATTGATTGGGGATCAGAAAAACAACACTTCTTGCAACAAGCACAAGGCATACTAGTGCAGTACGTTTGCTGTTGCACTTGCGGGACACCGCATTTGAGTTTAACCCCGCCTACGAAGTGAGAGCTGCAGCAGGGTTGCTTGTTTCTCAGTTGGGGTATATGTGAATGCTCAGAGCCAAAACAAGTGGTGGAGCCATTTCCTGTGGTAAATGGATTTACTTATTTTGAATTCTGGCCTTCTCCTCAACATGCAACTGGCAGCGGTTGTTTGCTTATTTCAGGGCATGGTGATGGTCAGCCCCAAGATGAACCCAACCATCTGCTGTCAGTTTGAAGCTGCTATTGTTCTGCTCTTCCACGCAAAGACTTTCCGGCGGGGTTCACAGGTCACTGTCCATGTTGGTAATGTCAGACAGACAGCTACGGTGGAGTGCCTTCATGGAAAGGTTGGTGAGTCTTACTCATTCATCTTGCATTAAGAAACAGACTGTAAAGTCTTACTGCTGGTTTCAGGATGAGCTTCGAACAGGAGAGAGGGCCGTTGTTCGCTTTCGCTTCATCAAGCACCCTGAGTATTTGCGACTGAGTGCCAAGCTGCTCTTCAGGGAGGGAGTCACCAAGGGCATTGGTCATGTAACACGTCTGCTACCCCAAGACCAGAACCTAAACCATAACCAGAATCTGCAGGATTATTAGGGACTATTTGCACTCCCTTCTTTATTGGACCAACAAAAGCTGGCTTTATGCTCCTGCCACCTGTTTGCATATTTATCCACCTTTCATGGGTCCATAGTCCTGTCAATACGCCACAAAAACAAAGAAAACTGGTTTGTTACTCAAGGTTGCAAGAACAAAGTACACAAGAAGCTCAAGTGCCAAACTCCTGAGAAGTCCTCATAGGTCCGTCTCACTGCAGCAAACATCATTATATTAACACACCCACTTTAAATTTCTGACCAATCACACAATAGTTATTGGACACCACACAAGTAATAAGTTTTGCCCAATTGATGAGTCCAAAACAAGCTGGAAGGACTTCCAGAACCCACACTAGTGCTGGGTTGTAATATTTCTCTTGCCGCCTCAAGATTGGGTCTCTTTTACAGATGATGTGGTTCTGTTGGCTTCAGACTGTGATCTAGACCTTGCTCTTGAGCCAGAGAAGGGTAGAGTGCTTTCTTCTGGTCGAGGACAAGTTTAGATATCTCTGGGTCTTGTTCCCAAATAAGGGAAAGATGGAGTGGGAGATTGATAGACAGACTGATGCAGTGTCTGTAGTGACACCGGTCTGTCGTGGAGAAGAGAGAGAAGAGCTGAAAGATGAAGCTCCCAATTTACCCGTCATTTTACATTCCTACCCTCATCTCTGGTCATGAGCTCTGGGTAGAGTGAAGAACTAGATCGCGGATACAAGCGGCTGAAATGAATTTCCTCCGCAAGGTGTCTGGGCTCTCCCTTAGAGATAGGGTAAGAAGCTCGGTCATCCGGGAGGGGCTCAGAGTACAGGCACTGCTTCTCCGCATTGAGAGGAGCCTGTTGAGGTGGCTCGGGCATCTGATTAGGATGCCTCCTGGACGCCTCCCCAATGAGGTGTTCCGGGCACGTCCCACCGGGAGGAGACCCAGAGGAAAACCCAGGACACACTAGAGGGATTTTATTTCCCAGCTGGCCTGTGAACGCCTTGGGATTCCCCTGGAGGAGCTGGCCCAAGTGGCTGGGGAGAGGGAAGTCTGGGTCTCTTTGCTTAGACTCCTGACTTTATGACTGATCCCGGATTGGATGGATGGATGAATGGATGGATGGATGTGGTGCACACCTTTCCTCCTCAGTCCACTGACAAAAAGTCAATCATCTCATCCGGATGATTGTTGGTAAATGTGAGACAAGCCTCTTTGTTCTTTTTGGTCAGTAGTTTTGGCTTTAGCTCTCTTGTGTGAATCTCTCATGGGTCACTTATTTGCCTACTTCATGCTGTCAGACAGGTTGTACTGAAGTGATTTCTTGATTCTGTGGGTCATGTGACTAATGAAATGAAACAAGTCGTTACTTCCAATTAACTTTTCATGTAAAGCTGGTTTGGATAGATTTTTTCTCTAAATACGTTAAATAATCCTTTAAAAACTGTAGTTTGTTTTTACTCAGGTTATTTTTATCTGATATTAAAATTTATTTGATCTGATATATTTAAGTGCAACTAAAAAACCAAAAGCAAAGAAACAGAAAAGACAAGCTATGTTATTATAATTGCTATTTTGATTAGTCTCAGTTTCATACTGCTGCACAAGGTACGAAAAGAACTTTAAAGCACAGCACAGACCAACTTTACTGGGACTTTATAATCAAAACTGATACTGAAGGCCACAAGGTACAAATGTGAGGACTTGTACATGAGAAAAGATTTAATTGGAAGCTACAGCCGCAATTAAACAGTATAAACACGTGAATTAGTATGTCATTTGGTTGCCTTGAAGTATGATACAACATTTGTGGTAGAGTTTTACAAAAACTCCTGTTTTTTTTACAATATAAACAGAGTGAAGCTCAAGATTTCAATAAGCATTTCAGCATAAAAACCATTCTGGACAATATGGTCCTATACTCTGATGACAGGAGAAAGTACTGACACTCTTAACAAATACAACACATAATTCAATTGTTATTGTTTTGAGACTGTATTTAAAAGAAATATATTTTAGTACTTTTATGAATGAACATATGAAAAATTATTTTATCTCCTTTTTTCCCACCTGTCCCTCATTGTCTTCCATTTTATTTGTATGGATCCATAGTCTAAGGGAATATTTATCCATGCTAGCTGCACAGCATGCTAAATCTGGATGGTTTTTCCTGTTCTGAAGACAACACTCATCCAGCATGCTGAAACAGTAAGAGCTTCATCCACATGTTCATATCCACAGAGGATATTTGTAGCACTTCTCTAAAACCTGGGTGTTAAAAAAATCCAATATTCCAAACAGCAAGTTTAGACCGAGTACAATTTTTTGGGCATTTGTGTCGATCATCTCATGATGTTTTTGTATTTTGAAGGTTGGAGGTGAACTCACTTTGTACCAGCTGGAGCCGACACACTGAACACATTTTTTCAAATGACCTGCAGTGAAAGATGTGTGTGGTTGGTTTGTAATTCATGTGGATTTTGTGGATTCAATCCACACTGCAACTACGCCCAGTTAAGGCAAACTTGCATGCTCATTGATGAGCAGATGCTCTTATCCCATTATTGAGGATATCACACCTGTATGTGGTGACTTTAACTTCTAATCTTTTTTTGTTCTTTCTTTGAGGATTTGTGCAATTGTAAATCTAATCTTGAATGTACTCCATGGTTCTTGTAACTATTGAAATGCACCGCTGACTCTACTCTGTACATGTGTGCCAGAGAGCTGGGACTGCTGATTCTGCAGAGTGCAGCGGTCTCATGTAGATGCTGAAAACTGACACAGAGGGTTTACAGTTTGCTTTTCCTTACCGCCCCTCAAGCTCTTAAATAAAGAGTTTAAGTGGAAAGCTGAGAATGTGTGACATATCTTACTTTTGACATCATAGAAATATGTGTTTTTATTTTAAATGTTTTTTTTCTACCCTGTGATGGACTGGGAACTGGTCCAGGGTGAACCCACCTCTCATCCAGTGAATGCTGGAGAAAGGCACCAATCCTTTTCTTGGATGAAGGATTTTCTGTCTTCTTTAGTTAAATCTGTATTTCTTTCTTTCTCTCATGTAACAACTCTCAGATTCCTGCATTATATTCTTTCTCTCTTTATATCTTTAGCAAAATCACCTAATCTGCAGTAAAACAGGACAATGAGGGTGAATCAAATGGCTTTAATAAAAAAAACAAAAAAAAACAAAACACCCACAACTTTCACACCGTTTTAAAGAAATATCTAAAGCAATAATCAGCTAAAGCATTATGGGACACAAGCTGCAAAACTCCCCTTACCCTCTCCCACTCGTTTCTCTGTAGATCAATCAACTTTCTAAAACTCAATAAATTTATGTGGGGAAAAAAAACTGTGGAAGGACCCCAAAAGAATCTGAACCTTGTTTTTATGGGGTTTCCTGTCTTTTTTTGGCAGCTCTGTAGTGAAAAATAACCACTGTAGTCCATCATGTCTTTCCATTTTAACAGTGGAAACTGGGGAACTCTTGTTTCTTCTTTCTCTGCAATGGTTCGCCGATGCATTCTTTGTGTTAGTGGCAGGTAAGGGGAGTTTATCTGTAATTATGCTGCTGTTGTTTCTTCTCATTTAACACTTTGGATTTCTTTAACTGGACATAAGTCATTGCTAAGCTAGGCTCCTCTGCCGTGGCTTGATCCTCGGATAAAGCTGGGAGGAAAAGAGAAAAAGATTCTTATTAAAACATTAAGTTTGAAAACCTCAAACCAATAAGAATAATTATTGGAATTTGCTTAGAGAGCCTTTTTAAGACAAGCAAGGCCAGGTGAAGATTAGAAAGCTACAGACTAACTGACAAGGGTGGTGATCCAATTCTGCTTAGTTGAACTCAGGATTAATTTCATGATGCAGCACAGCATCACCATAGCTGCATTAACCTTGAAATTTCACAATCTGAAGTAACGAAAATAAATTTGCTGAATGGAAACACGCCATTTTCGAAAAATTCTCTTTTCCAGAAAAAGTTTTTCCGTGAGGATGAGGTGGTTTCTCAGACAAATCGAAATAGGTTTATTTTGCAAAACTGCTATGAAATCACTTTTTTCACATCACACGAGCCACATAATCAACATCCAGATGCTGTCACTGGCGCAAACCTTGAAGAAGATGACAACAGGAAGTAGTTGGAGGATCATGGCGCAGCATGTTTTAATGACTTATAGCCTGAACAAGCTTATTCATGTGTGATTTTCATTTCATTTCTTATTTAATGGAAACACAATTGTGAAATTGTTTTTTTTCGACAATAGCAGAAAATTGACAGAGATTTGCAGACCTTTGTAATGGAAACGCAGCTTCTGTTGAGAAAGGAATGAATATTTATCAGAAATTCTGCTGTAAAGTTCTTCAAAGATGTGCAAAATCAAAACTAATTTTTTTAAAAAGCTGGTCCGAGACCAGAGACTTTTGGCCCCAAGCCGATTGCCCATAACCTCAGGTTCAAAAAACCATATTGCTAATCACAACCTTGACTGCTGTCCAGGAAATCTGAAAAATCTGTCTGAGGAGGCCTTGAGCTTAGTTGGCATTTATATTTAAGTTTTGTATTTCAGCTATTAATGTAGTAGTCTGATTTCACCTTAAAACCAGAAACTCCTTCAAAACTGTCAGCATTGAAAAGCAGCAGGTCAGTGATCAGAAATGTTTATAAGTTCAGTTTACCCCAAGAAGGTTGCGGGGAATGTATCCTTCATGGTCGCCACATCGAGCCCACCACCATTCTGTCTCGACCTCCCCTTCCTGTTTCAGCACCGTCAAGCAGTCTCCTTCGCTAAAGCCAAGCTCGTCGTTATTTTGAGGCTGATAGTTCCACAGAGCATACACCACCCCACGGTTCATCACTCCCATCTTCTCCTGAACACCTACAGCGACACAGACAGGAAACTTGATAAGATGAAAGAACTCATATACTGTAGATCCATCTGGAAAATGATTAAAAACAATCATCTTTATTTCATATGGACTGACCAAAAATGAACAGAGATTAAGCTGCTCTCTCTCCAAGCATTGCTTTTAACTCCTTGAATACCATTTTCCTGAGACATACAAATAGCTAAAGATCTGGAACTTCTCCAAAAAGTAGGGGGAATTGAACATAGACTGGAAGGGTGAGGTGGTACAGTGGGAGAAATGTAAGATCAGACCATATGATTCAGAGAGCAGTGTGGAGCTTCTGGAGGAGCTCAGTTGCCACTCTTAACAGCTGCTTTCTGCTTGGTTAGAGCAGTAAAGTTGAACAAATTTCAACTTTGACATGCGCATGCCTTTATGCCAAAGTGCCAAGTCGTTGTTGCATGGGGTGTTCAATTCAAATGACCGGCTTTTAGAGCACAGAGAGGTAGAAGATATTCAGCAGCTTAGCTTTGACCAATCGAACTACAACAAAATCAAAAGCTTAAAGCTTAAGTTTGAAAAAACTTACCATGTTGGTAAAACAGAATCGCATTGAATTTAGAGATAAGCCTCACAAACTACTGGTTAAAGAATTAAAGGATGTTGTGTTGGACCATCAATACTTTCCTTGGATGCACACAAATCATTTGATAAGATATGATGGCCCTATCTGATTGCCCCACTTAAAAATGTGGATTTGGAAGCACTTTTATAGAATGAGTTAAGATACTCTATACACACACCTTAAAAAGGTAAATAAATCCAAATCAATCTAAAATATGGAGTTCGTCAAGTCGATCCCTTGTCTCTATTGCTTTTCAGTTTAGCTATGGAACCAGCAGAAAATGTCAGAGAGCACCCAAAATTCAAGGAATTTGAATTGTGTGTCCCTCTATGGAGATGATCACCTACCCTTCCTGGACTAACCTCAGGTTTCCATCACTGCTCTCCTTGAATATGTAGACTTGTTTGGTAGAATTTATATGTGGCTACAGAATAAAGTGTAAAATCCCATTCCTCTAGTTGACACTCCAACAGATTACTTTTAGTGACTTGTCACTGTTTCACTTATTTGTGCCTCAAACTGACCAGAAATTTTGAGCATCTTAAGTCCAATTTGTTGAAGCTGTAAAAAATGTGAAGGCTTATACTGATACTTAGAGGCTTCTGCCTCTTTCCATGATTGGTTGAGTGAATGCTGTAAAGATTGTATGCTTAAGTTATATTATTGGGCAACTAACATGAGAGCTTTGACATACTGGAAACAGGAAGGTTCCTTTGATCAAGCTTCAGGTGACCCACCATGATGGCCAAAGATTGAAGCTTCCATCAACAAGAATAGATTTCTTTCTCCACAAATGTTTATATATGTACTACTCACAAGAAGTTAGGGATATTTGGCTTTCAGGTGAAATTTATAGAAAACATAAGAAGTTAATGCTGCAATGATATTTTATCATAAATGTAGGGCATTTAAGTAGAAGCATGCAATGGTGACTTCCTCATCTCAAACAATGTATAGAAAAAAAAGCCAACAACAGTGATGGGTATGCTACAGCAAAAAATGTCAATGTCTCATGCTGTTCAAAAGTAAACTTATCGTCTCCTGAGGCGTGATGTCCCACTCTTCTTGAAGGCCAGCCCTCGGGGTCACTGAGGTTCTGGGGTCCAGAGTTATGAGCCTTACATGGTGACTCAGCTGATCCCAGAGGTTTTTCTATCTGATTTAGATCTGGAGAAAGTCACTCCTTTCGAGGTACCCCAGTCTCCAGTAGCTGTTCCCTGATGATACCTCGATGAGCTGGAGCATCGTCATCCATGAAGATGAAATTATGTCTGTGTTGATCATGGAGGGGCACAATGACTGGATTCATGATGTTATTCAGGGAGTATGAGCTTGTCACTGCACTATTCATAGACTGTAGGGCAGTTCTGTAATAAATAGACACACATGCCCACACTGTAACAACAGCACCACCACCACCAGTAATTGATGGAGAGCACTCTTTTTGACATTTCCAACATCGTTGGCGGCCATCATTTATGTTCTGCATTAATCAACTTTCATTATAGAACAGCACTGGGGCCCAATGGTCCCTTGTCCAGTGTAAATGCTCCCTGCATCATGAAAGATGATGACACCTGTCCCTGGTGATCAGGTGCTCTTGCAGGTTGATTAGCACGCAGACCACGTTGGTGTAGATGGTTTTGAATGGTCTGACATGACACTTGGGTGCTTCTCACCTCCCTTAAATGTGCCAGGATTTGAGTGGCATTCATCATCTGGTTCCGCAGGGTACAGTTTACAATGAAGCGGTCATCAGTATGGGATGTGGCCAAAGGACGCCTACTTCTGGGCCTCCACTCTCTCTGTATCTCTGTCACAACCTGGTGATGACACTGTGACGCTCTAAGCTCAGTGGGCACTTCTGTCTGAGAGCATCCTGTTTAAAGCTTTACATTGGCGAGGAGGTCAGTCGATCAGTTGTTAGGTGTCGTCTTGGTTTCATGATGATCATGTGAATAGTATGAGGAGAAGGACTGTTTAACTACCAATTCTGATTAAACCAGGAAATTCATTGGTCGATTCAAGGATCAAACAGCTGTTGTGAATTTTGCCATTAAACTCCTTGTTAGAGAACAGCAAGTTGTGCAAAAAGTAATGAAACACTGAGGAGCTGGACATGTGCATTTAAAAGTTTAGAGAAGGTCTTATTAAGTTTACCTGTAAAGGTTAATAGTACATTCTATGTTCATCCCGAAATTTCATCGGAAAGCAGAATATCCTTAACTTTTTGTGAGTAGTACATTTTGGTAAAATGCATAACCAAATATCTTACCATCAAGGAACTGGGAGCACTGTGCATAGCCCTCCTCCATTTCCTCACACTTGTCAGCTGCAGTCTGCATGTCACTGTATGTAGCTGCAAACACAGCTGCCCCAGATTCCACCAGAAACTTGCAAACCTGAACATTGTTGCAAGAGGCAGCACAGTGCAGGGGAGTCCTAAAATGGAAACAGACTCTCATCAATTGGGCTCATGATCATGAAGATGATGATAATGCTTATCAGAGGATCAGACTCACCAACCATCACTGTCAGCAGCATTGATGTTGACACCAAAATGAACCAAAAACTTCACTATTTCAATGTGGCCGGCACAGACAGCATTGTGTAACGCTGTGATTCCCTCATCGTTAGGCGTGCTGGCATCATCCACCTGCATGAAAAAAATCAACAACGTGAAAGATCCATCCATCCATCCATCCATTTCTTCATACAAACTTACATAATTTCACAGTATCCACTCATTCTTCTTGATTATGTATTCAAAAGCTCAGCCTTGCAAGATAAGATCAGACAAAACTGTAACTTACATCATAGATGACCCTCTGGACGAGGTCAAATTCACCCTCCAGAGAGGAATCCAGCAGCAGGGCCAGAGGGCTGAACTGAACACGCATACTGTGGTCGATCTGGGTAGAGCCAGGTTTACGCAGGATGGACCGTTTACTCTAAAAGACAGACCAGAAAGTCTTCTTCCAGAACATGTTTAGTGTATGTTTAGTTTAGTGAACAGTACTTATTTGTATTACCTTTTAGGTCCAATAAAGTCTAAGGTTTTTTCGAAATGGTTCTTGCAGAGACTTAAATGAAGTGTATAATTATTATTATTGATATTATTAGTATTATTATGACTCCTCCATACCTTTAAACTTCATTTTTCTTCTTAATGGATTCAGGATAGTGCAACCTTGTGGCCATAAGGTTGCGCTAGAGCTTTGAGCAGGCTACATCCATAGTTCACCAGAAAATCTAGCCTTTCTTGGTTAGTGTAATGAACTGGTGATGGTGGAAAGGCCATGGTGAACCTTCATCAGATGCCAAACTAAAAAAGCTGCATAGCTCAGAATTGGTCATACTTTAAGCCAGCATATACCCTCTAAATACTGATTATGTGACACAACAAATTCATTGAGGTTAATGTCTGCAGGAAAACTCTCGATAAGACACTAAATGTTGGCAGGAGTGTCACCTTAAACTGTCAAAGTCCCCAGCAAATAGAGAAAGCATATTTGGATCCACCTTAGATGTAAGCTCTACTTGCCAATTATAAGTTTGTGGGTCTAGGGAACTGATCCAGGATGAGCCAGTAATATAGTCAATATAGCCATTCTAAAACATTAATATCAATATTATTTCCAGTCAGAAATAATAATATTATTGATAATAATCTTATTTTTATAATAATGTTGGTAATAATAAAGAGTTTATTAAATCTAAATCTGCGGAAGTAATGAATACTTTTGGCTTAACCGTATCTGGAAAAGGGACTGCACTGTGGTGAAGTTGGTAGCACTATCATCCTGTACCATCATGTGCTGAAAGGCCACTCAGAGAGGAAGAAGCCATTACTTCAAAAGAAACAGAAAAAGCCAGAGTACAGTTTTTAAATGCACTCAGGGACAAAGACCTTAATTTAGTGCAGTTGCCTTGCAGCAAAAACGGTCCTAAGCTTGAATCCCGGCCTGGGGAGTTTTTGCATGTTATCCCTGTGCATGTGTGGGTTCTCTCTGTTTACTCCGGCTTCCCCCTACAGTCCAAAAGCATGACTGTAAAGTCGCAACATTTTCCTACTGTATTTTTACAATAGCAGTAGCATCTTTACTGGTAAAACTATTACTCACTGTTACTGGGACTGTGTCTTGTAGTATTGGTGGCTGAAAGTTGAGGATATCATCTGCCTGTTCTTCCTCCCCACAGCTGGGATAAGGTGGGGGTGGCCAAGTAAAGGTCTCCTCTGGAAAGTGGTCCTGTTGAGTTGAGGTGGATGAAAATTCCTCCCGGTCATCTTTGTCTTCCTGTGGGGATAGAAGGGAAGAGTAATAACTGGGCTCAGGGGAGGGTAGTGCAGGTGTTGCCAAATCAGCTGACATCAGGACAGCTAAACTTTTATCTTTGACCCTGGAACTGACATCTTTTTTGACGATCCTGTCGTCAGGAACAGTGGACTGAACGTTCTCCCCTGGTGTGCTGATGGTCTTCATAGGGATGGTTTCCATGGCAGCCAGAGTTGTCTTCTGGTATAGAAGCTTCTCGATATTAAATCCAGCCGGGCCTTCAGGCTCTACGACAGAACTGCGTTTCTTTAGTGGCCGGGGGGCGTTGTGCAGTCGGCGGCGGAGGCCCTCCAAGTCAGCATCGGAGTTCCTGTGAGGGGTAGACGCGAAGGGGAGGAGCTTGGAGGGACTGAGTGGACGTGGAGTTGCACATTCGGATGTTTCTGCATCAACACCTTTGTTGTCATTGACACCAGGCAAACTGGCATCAGTCTCGCTCTCATCAAACTCACAGAGCTCAGATCTCAAGGAGGTTTTCTCTGAGCTGACTGTTTGCTGCCTCTTGCCAGCTGGAAGGACTGGTTTTCCATACACTGCACAGGAAGAGACAGGGATTAGAGTTGGCTGAATGAATATACAAAAAGCACAGCACATTTTAAACAGTCTATACGTCCTACAACTGGATCCTCATTTGGGATTACATGATCCAAAAATAAGTATATTAGATTAACTGGTAACTCAACTTACTTATGAGTGTACGCTTAACCCAAAAAGTATTCATACCCCTGGCATAAAAGCTTTTCACTAAAGTGTTGGAGTAGCCCAGACAGAGTCTGGACTTGCACCAGATAGAGAATCTATGGAGGGAGTTAAAGATCAGGGTGATTGGAAGGAGGCCCACCATCCTCAAAGACTTGGAGCTCATCACCGACAATAAATAGTCAAAATACCAATGGAAACATGCAAATAGCTGCTCAGAAATTATTAGAAGAGCTTGATAAGGACTTTTTATTGCTTATCAAGAACGATTCAATCTTTCGTTTGAGAAATGCAATCTCATTTCCTAGGAGAAACAAACCTCTTGGTTAAACTGCAATAATTTTAAATCTGCAAGTATGAATAATTTACTTGGATAGGAATGTATTAATGAGTCTATGATTAATTTTGGAATTAATAGTATATTGCTGAGTGTCTACTGAAATTACACTCAAAACTGTTGATGTTACAAGGATTTTGCAGCAAACACAATACAAAAGCAACTAAAACAGAATCGGTGTCACCTCGGGGCTTGCTGCGGGGCAGTGTGCTCTGGCCATCGGGTTGGTGAGCTTTACCAGGGGTGGGCTGCTGGGTGTACATTGAATAGATTGATGAAGCTGCAAGAGTTTTGGGTTTTTGAAACACAGGAGGAGGTACATCTGTGGGGTTTGGTGTGTATGGTCGCACAGCAGCTGCAGGAGGACTGTCTTTATTGTTATGCAGAGGGAGGGTGTTGCTGTGGTTAGACAGGACCCCTGCATCCTTAAGCTGACTGCCACCTGGTTTCTTTTTCCCAGGGAAGGTCCCTGTCCATAATGCAGGCTTGGAGAAGGTTGGTGTACCAGAGGAAGGAAATGGTTTAGGTTTGGTGGGAATTGCTGGTGGTGCAGCTGACTTAGACAAACCATTACCAAATGGCTGTAGAAAAAAACCAACAAAACAAACAGAACGATTAAAGTCATGAAACTGAAAACAAATTAGAAATGAAGTAGAAGTCCAGTAATACCTGGCTGTCCTTATGCTGCTTCTCTGTGGTGTGACAAAGTCGTGAAGCACCATGGGAAGAAATGTGAGTGTTGTCTTTCAGGGTCTCCATACCTACAAAAGATGCTTTACACTAAAACCTTTTATTTTGAAGAATCATTTTTGCACCCTCAACATAATAAACTGTATCTATTGTACTATGCAAAGTGTTTTTGTTAAATACTGTGGCTTATGTGTATTTTTGCCTCTCTAGGTGGATGGTTGTTATCCTTTTAACAAGAAATCTAATCATTGGGGTGCAACGATAAATCGGCCCTGATTTCCTTAATTTTGGGGGATTGGATGTGAAACTAATCTTATCCACCAATCTTATCTACCTTTGCAAATGTCTGAAAATCAGCTGCTGTCTCCTTTTGCTCTCCCGTGAGAGAGGACTGACTCACAGACCCGACCACCAATTCATGTCTTTGTCGCTATATTTAACGACTTTTCAGGCAAAAAATTCGGAATCAGCAGGTCAGGCTTTTTAAAGATCGGTGATCGGCGAGAAAATTGCAATCGGAGCACCTCTTGTAATCATACTCTGATACTATCCAGACTATAAACTTCAGATTAACTTGAGAATACTAAAAATACAGAGAGAAACAAAGCTTTATCTCAACATAGACTGAGTACCTACAAGCAAGGGGGTGTTCATTTACCAAAATGAACTGACTTAAACTTTAATAGCAGAGGTTTGACATATGAGGGAGGGTGGAGGCAGAGCCACCTTTGTGTTCTGGACAGAAGTTGCTACAATTACAGATTTCACCTATTTCTGTGTTGAAACCTTTCACCTTTCAGAGTCGATAATCATCTTTAAATGTCTTACAATGTTAACTCAAAAGTAACAAATTACTATACATACCTATGGTTGGTTTGGCTGGTTTAGCTGGACGCTTTCGGGTAGGCATTGGTAAGGTAGCAGTGCCATCTGGATATGCCGACTTCACCATCATTTCCTGGCAAGAAAGCACAGCAGAATGCTGGGAGTTTGACCTAGAGGCAGACTGGATGTATGGCCCCACTGCCGCTACTCTGGAGCTTGGCTCATGTTGAGGGTTGACGCTGTTTGAGGTCACCTGACAAATGATAGCAGAAGCACATTCTCAAAAAGATGCACAAATGCAACAAAAACTAAATGAAGTTCCATAAATTGTGATAAACTTATTTTTGTTATTAGTTAAACTTACTGACAGGTTCTCTTTCTGCTGCAGGGCAGCCTTTTTTTTCCAAAGTCTCTCCTGAAGCTCACTGAGACGTTGGTCCATCGCAACAACTTCCAAGTTCTTCTTTTTCAGTCTGTCTTTCTGGTGCTGAAGCTTAGCACTTTGTTCCTGGTTCAGCTTGTTCCTCAGCTGGGGAGGAGGAAGTTAAAATGTCAACAAAGAGACCAGCTTCTGTTTGGTTCACTGGGGAAAAATCTTAGTTTTTAAGGTGTATCTGTAGCAATAATTCAAGTGCCAGCAATCTTGGAGAGTTTTGCTGCTTTTAAAGTTTACAGGTATCACAATCTTATGCATCAGCTGAACAATTTGACCAAGAAAAGCAAAAACTGAAGATAAAATTAATTGTTAGGCCTGTAATTCACTCAACAGCATAGGCAAAAATAGTTCTACGCTTTACATCGTACAGAGGGTCTGGACCCTTGGCTATTGAGAAACAATTGCTGGCTGGAAGCGTGGACTCTATTGAAGTTTTAAACTCTGATTTTACGCAATTGCTAACGCTTGCCTGTGTCGGATGTAATGTGCCAGCTCGATCACGATGAAAGCTACACTATGAAATTGCCTGCACTGTAAACAACCATCCCCTAGTGCGAAGAGAGAAGTGCCAAGTCGAACGACATCTTTACCATCAATAAAATGTCTTAAACATTCCTCCTGCTCTGACTATAATTGCTCATTCACTTCTTCTGCTGCCATTGCCAAACTACAACCATGGGAAGACTACAGTTCTTCTGAGAAATCCATCTCAACGGCAGAAATCCCACACAGCACTGAAGGGAGATGAGAATCAAGTAGAACTGCATAGCAAGGCAATGGCGAGGCTAATCCTGACACAAAAACTACTTCATTATCCTGAGGAAGGAACAGGATTAGAACCGGGAACCGCCCAGGCCACAGCCACCTATTCTATCACTTGAGCCACTGCCGTGCCCTGATCTAAGAGGATCCACTCACAAAAGGCCTAGACCTGAATAACATCCTGAGGATGTGCTTAAAGTTTATAATGACGAACCACCAGATGTCCTAACTGCCATCTTTAACATGTCCCAGGGTAGAACCATCCTCCTCCTCAAAACCTTTACAATCACACCAGAAGAAACAAAAAGTTGTGCTCCATGTATTGACCACTGTACTGTTTCATAGACCCACCTAAAGATGAAATGTTTTGAGCACCTTGTAATTTACAAATCACAGCCAGCCCCCCAACTCAACGTTTACACTCGCATATGAAAATGGCTGCAACCAGATGCGCGATTATACAACCGTACATCTTTGACCCTGAATCAGACCCAGAAGCAGACGAAGTGAAACCTCCTGCACAACCATCAAGGATGCAGCAGCGGTTTCTAAAAGGTAAGTCAACAACAAAACACCTGTATTTTCCAGCAGCCATTATACAGCGCATACAGCAATAAAACCAGATGACCAAACGTGCTGGAGTTCCACTTGGGTGGCTAGGTGAGGGGTTGGGGTTGCTAGGTGACGGTGCAGTTCATGTCAATTGTGACTTAATATTGAGGAGGTTTTTGAAACAGCTTGTTTTCCAGACACCAAAGAACATTATCTTATTGCTAAAAAAAACGTCTGGGTGGATTTTTTTGAAGCGCTTGGGTCATTTTTAGAGGCAGTTGAGACCCAAATGGAAGTATAAAAACTTGGAAAATGTGGAATTTGCATTTTAGATCCCCTTTAAGCAAGCAAAACCTGACTTTTATGACTGATATTTCACCTGCAAGTCTTTATATAAGTCCTTAAGCTCAGCTGCAGAAGAGTTGTGAGGATGAAAAGGAAAAGGTATCTCAAAATGAGTGTTTCTTAGAGCCTCCAACTGGTCACTCAGCTCCTCCACCTTGGCTGCAGCCAACTCCAACTCATTGTGCTTCCGGTGGAACAGGCTGGTCATCTGCTCAATCTCCTCCACTGGCACAAAGAGAAAAAAAGTCCCCAAAACGTTATTATGATGTCACTGCACACAGCAAATTCTTTCTTTTTGTTGAAAACTGAAATACAGTAAAATATCACAACAGGAAAGGTTGCAGTTGGAAGGCCTCCTTGCCATCACCCTAAACTTTAACTCCACCTACAGCTACAGAGATAGCTCAGGATAACCTAAGCCACTCTAGCTAAAAACATTATCAATAAGAAAAGTTTTAGTCCTAGTCCTAAAAGTAGACATGGTGTCTGCCTCATGGACAAACACTGGGAGATGATTCCACCTTGGAAGACCCTGATAACTAAAGGACCTGTCTCCCATTCTGCTTTTAGAACCTCTAAAACGCCCAGTAAACCTGCAGCCTGAGAAAACAGTGCTCTGCTGGGAATATATAAAAAAATCTGTAGTGCGAAATAGTGCTATTTTAAACCCCACTATGGTATAAAATATTTGATAAATCAGTCTATTATATTTTAATAATAATTAAACAATCTCACTGTTAGTCTAACATATTCTTTGTTAGACTGAATGATCAATTATTACACATTCCAAAAAACCTAGAGAAAACTGCTGCTTGAATCAAGGTCTAAATTTATACAGATTTATTATTAATCAAACTAATCTAGTATTTACTGAAACATAAGTAACAGGTTGGAGTAACAAAAACACATAATATACTTCTGCTGCTCTTAAAGGGCTTTGGCAAGAAAAATAAAAGAACCACGCCATACTGTATGTCAACACAAGAACATGTGTGTGAAGGCATAAGTGACCCCCCCCCCCACCCTTAAAAACGCTTATAACTGCCTATTTTAATAGTTCAAACACCAAATATACCCTAATATGCATTAATAAGCACAGAGCCATGGAAAAGAAACGGCTCTCCTGGATTGGCTGCAGCCAGTAGCTAGTCAAGTTGCATAGCACCGAGGTATTTCAGCTTTCCGAGCTGTATTTGCTTTCAAATGCTTTGGATATGCTCTACAAAAAAATCCACAAATAAAGAAATTTTTAGTGAATAATTTGAAGTTATGTTCTACAAAAAAACCCCCCAAAAAACATGAACATTGAATGGTGAACAAGCACGATCCACTTTAGTTCGCAAATGCTAAGCAGTGACATCATCAGTCTACCTTCCAGATAGTCTATATGATCTACATACATGTAATTCTAAAGAAATTATTTTATAAAATGGTTGATGAATGAAAACAAGTTTATACTGTCATCACAGGTCAAATGTCTGCTGTGAAAAAAGGACTATTTCAAAACCGTTTGAAATGTTGCACAGTGTTGGTACAAGACGAAAGCCTCTGACCTAATTTGGAGTTTATATTACGTTTCTGCTCCACTTGGCCCCTGAGAGCCCGAACCCGGAGCAGTTTGGCCTCCTGGTTATATATTTTCTCTTGCAGCTGAAGCAGTCGCTCTTGAGCAGATCCCTCCTGATGCTGCTCCTGCTGCTGATCCTGCAGCTTCAGGTAACACAGCTGCTGCTCCTGCAACATCCAGCGAAAGCCCTTCATCAGGTGTCTCTTACAGTCAATTTCCAGGGTACACAATGCTACTGTCGTTTAATATTGTTTTTAACCCAAACAGTAAAAGTAAACTGACTTTTTTTTTATAGCATTTACACCTCCAAAAAAATTACAGTGCTTAAGGCAACAAGATAAAAGTTACTTAGCAACCACCACTACCTCCTGGTTAATATCTTTAAAACTGGGATCAAAATTAAACTACGCATTCTCTTGAATTACAGCTTTTGAAAGCCTGACTTTGATCAAGATGATCCTGAAAACAGTGGATAATATAAAGCAACAACATGTTATTACACACGTGATCTGTGTGTAGTAAACAAATCCTGGGGAAGCGGTGAACAATACGCAGCAAGAGCAACTGTTCCTTTGTACAAATGTATGAAATCTGGTAAGAGTAACACTGTACTTTAGTCCAACAAGCACTAGACATGGTGGCTGAATACTGGTGATGGTTTTCATGTCTGCCTTTGGGTACTTTTTGGTACACTTCCTTAATAAGATAACACACACTCTCCAGCTAATATGGCCTTTGAAGACAGCTGCTTTGCCCTGAGAACTACATGTGTACACATACATGAATAATTTTCTTTCTGGGATGAGTAAAGTATCCATCCGTCTGCCAACACCATATCATTGTTTGAATAAACTGGCTGGACTCACTGTATTCTGTATGAGCAATATACTGGGCCTTGATCCTTGAGGTCGGAGAATGGCCTGAACACTGATGACTGACATAGATAAAGGCACTTAAGGTGCGAACATTAAATCAGGCAATTCAGGGATTTTTTTTATATATATATATATATATATATATATATATATATATATATATATATATATATATATATATATATATATATATATATATATATATATATATATATATATATATTTCAATGTCAGGCTGAGACTGGACTGAAGAATACCAGGTTATTTTTATAAAACTATTAATACTGGCAGTCACATGCTTGCATTTGCAGAGAGGTGTTTGGTGTGCTATACCTTGAAGGCCAAAAGCTGCTGCTGGGCATCAATCTGCTGCTGCTGTCTTGTTGCCAGATCCTGCAGCTCGCTCAGTGACATATCCAGAGGAATAACTGAGAACTGCAACAGAAAGCTGAGATTGAGTTTGTAGTCACATTTTTGGACTGTTTTTCTCTCTATCCAATCATTATGCCAAATTACACAATCTCTGGATGTATCTTTACCAGATGCACACAATAAAATGTGGTGAGATTTCAGTGTTTCTGAATAAAAAAAGATCTCACCCCATTCTCTCTGTGTCTTCCCACAGTAGTCTCTGACTTATTACTCTTCATCACCTGATCTGCAGCTCTGCATCCAGCTGAACACAAAAACAGATCTTTTGAAATGAGTTTTAAAATTTTTAGACTTGCTGCTGAAAAACTCTCAAGATGCAGTGCAGGTTTGTTGATTCAACCATAAGTACAAAATACACAGTGGAGAAACGGATTTTGTAGGTGGTTTAAAAAGGTTCACAATGAATCAATCATATGTCAACAACTGTTCATGAGATACGTTAAAGTTTGAACAGATCAAAGTATAAAAATAAGTCGCACTCTACTAGGAACAAAAAACTCTATCACAGAGCAGCCCATTTAATTCCTTTAGCTCTAAGCTGATTACTGCCCGTCAGCAACTGTAAATACATGCTGAATCTCTGTTCTTTGTGAGCTGCAGACCCTCCTGTGGATTTGCACTGTCTACTGTGAGATACAAGAGCACTGGATCACATCTGAAGGTGCCCTAAGGGAAACTCAATGTGTCCTCAAGGCATTCATTCCTGCATTTAGCGTCTTCTGGATCCTATCTGACTGTAGGACCGATGTTAACGTACGATACCTTATGGATGGTTAACTAAAACAGTAAGACAAAAAAGCATGAACCACAAATGCTTTTCTATAAACATATTTTCTTTTATTAAAAGACAAAAATTTTTTTATTAAAAGATCTGGAAACCTTAAGATGGAGTGAAAGCTTTTGGTTATTACACATGCTTTCAGCTTGAAAAACGAGGCTAGATATGTAGTTTGAGGTGAGTCAGTGTTTTTTTTTTACCTTGTTAATTGTCTTTGACTGTTATTCACTGTTATTTGACAGTATTAATAGATGTGTTAATTATTGTGCAGTTAAACAACCTAAAGCAGAGGAGAAGTTACTAGAAGTTAGACCATGGTTTGAGCGAACCAACATAAAAACAGATATCTAGTCATTGGTTACTGTTATCTTTGATTTTTATTTAAAATCATTAAGCTTGCTTTATAAAGAATAGCTAAGTGGTTGCAAGAATATTTGATTTTGGCTAGACTGTAGTTTTCTTAACTGCATTATATTTCTGGTTGTAAATTTGAACACTACGGAAATGTAATGGTAAATTCAGTGTGGTTAGAGGAATAACTAGAGCTGTTAGACTTTTGTACTAACCAGATTAAACTAGTTACCCTGGAGAAACCAATGGTAATGAGCCAAACGGCCAATGGGTCAGGTGCTATCTTACTACTAACACTGTCACCAGACTCCACCAGTGCATAAACAAGAACACTAATTACGTCATTATGACAGAGCATTCTTTAGCTGAGCACCCCTCAAGGTAAGATCATATAATAGTCTCTGTTGATGAAAAGGTGTTTCCAACCTGTCTCGTGTCCAGGAGCTCTTTGGTGACGCAGGATGTAGCGCACCTCCCCTCTCTGCTGCCCCCATCGCTGCAACACCTCCAACATCTGCTCATCTTCTTTGACAGCACGTTCTGAAAGGTTAATTAGATTAATCCAGCAAGTTACTGTTTGATCATAATATCTGATATACGTTTAATGTAATCAGACAAAAATAATAATGTCTAAAATTTGTTGTTTTCCTTTTACATAATAACAGAAAATATTGTTAAAAAAGTAAAAAAAAAAAATCTTTAAAATATAACAAATTAAGGCACAAGACACAACATGGAAAAATGCAACTTATTCCTATAGGAATAATCACTTCATTCTGCGGTGAATTTAGTTTAAAATATTTTGCAAATATGTGACAGGAGTCTGCAACAATACATACATAATGCCCTATGTAGTACATAGAATAATGAAAAGAAGAATACCAGTCATGAAAACCAGTGATCTGTAACTTTATATAAAAGTGCAATGTTTGGAAAATCACCTGAGCCTCTCCACATCTCAGCCAGGTAGCAGTCAGCCTCCCCGGGCCCCTTACAGAGCTCCACGACATCTCTGCACAACATCTCGGGCACGATGGGAACCTCAGCGATGTGCTGGTCATTGTTGCCGAGGTGCACAGTAAGGAACATCTAAAAAACATAGCGAATTATACAGGAAATGTTATGAAACAAGACGGTCAAATGCAGCTCCATAGATCAGAAAGATTTAGATGACATCTACACTGTAACTAAATGGAATCATCAGCAAGATGATTTCTGTTACAGTATTGCATATGGATGAGTGTTATAAAAACTGATGTTAGTATAGACCAGTTCTTAATGTTTGGAGTTGTTGAAAAAGACAAATATGATAAAACAATACTTTAGGAGTGTGTGGTGGAAGGTAATCAAACCACAGACCATTTTATGGGAGATTTCTATGCTTTTTAGGACCATAACTGATATTTGTGCACCATGCCATCTGTTAGTCCAGCAGGGTGTCTGTTGATTGGCCCAAAGCCAGATGGTACACCAAGGCTCACCAACATTCATGTGTAAGACATTTTCCAACACAACAAATAATGTGAGAAAGTATTTGCACCCTTACAGGCAGATTTCTTCTGTTTTTGCAGTGTTTTTTACACCTAAATGTTTCAGATCATCAAACAAATTTTAAGATCACAGAAACATATATTGAGTTAAACTGGAAAGATTTATTTGCCATTTTGTTGAACTGTCAGTTAACAGTAATTAAAGGGGCAGTATTATGTAAAATAAACTTTTTTTGAGCTTTACATCATGTAATAATGTTATTCCCTCATCAAAAACATACCTGGAGTGTTGCCTTGATTCTTTCATGCATGTTTGAGAAATCTTTTAATCTCCCATGGCAACCATTTAGCTATGCAAAACGCCGCCTTTGAGACCCATCTGCTCCTCGGAGCTGCAGTTTCTAAGCTTCCGAGCTTCCACCTCACAGAGCACCTCTCCTCCGCATCTTCCCCACTCAGCTTCTCCAGACTAGTCAGCAGCAATTAGCAAACACCTGGTGGAACTGCGCATCTGCTGAGCTCATTACACAAGCTACTTCTCATTAAAATGCTGATAAAACGTTGTTAAAGGGATAATAGAGGAGCACTGGTATAGTGACTTCCTGAAGGCAGAGTGTTGGAAAGAGCAGGAGTTTTTAAGGAGACAGAGGTCCAATTTCAAGGCATTAAATTACGAAGTCACATTTCTAGAATATACATAATACTACCCCTTTAACTATATTTTTTGGAAAGCTGAGTTAATTTTCACTAGCCACCCAGACCAGATTACTATCAGACCTATGGAATAAAAAAGTCTCCCAAACAGAATGCAATGACATTGGGAGCCAGAGCAGGCCCCAAACCACCCGTGGACCCGGCCCCAAACCTGCCCACACCAGCCAGGAACAGCAGCAGGCCAGACATGAGGGCAAAGCACCCTGACCTCCATACCCACGCCTCAGTGTCTTCAATCTGTGTCAGTTCACGAGGGTCCTGGGTCGCATGAAGTGTTGGAATCTATCACTGGATTACCCATGTCTAAGGGTTTTACTATTATTCTTATCATTGTCAATATTTTCTCCCTGGCTTGGCGTTGGTCACCTGCAAGTTTCTTCAAAGAGTAACTGTACAGGCAGATACCTGTGGGCAGGAAGGATCTCTACAGTGGGTTTGAAGAAACCTCTGACTTAAAACACTCTGTTGATCTATTATAGTCTTGTGAAAATGATGTTCAGTTGCCCAACATGTTCTTCATTTTATAAAACATCCTTGTTTGTGCAATCATCTCTAGATACTCCAGAGAAGTCCCCAAAACAGAGCCAGTTTCTTTATCAGTTTGTTCAGCCTTTTTAAGCCAATGACTCCGATGGTGCTACTTCAACATAATTCTAGAGATACCCTGCTCACGGTGGCAGCATGTAAGAGTAGCTCTGTTTCTTTTATTCAAATTTATTCAGTTTTAAAAACTTTAACTCCTCCTTTTCTGGCAGAAACATCGCTTATTAGACAAATATTCCAGTCTGGTTTTGGATGTTGTGCAACATGAAGGATTTTTACTGATTCTTTTCACTTTTAGATATCTAGGATGTGTAACCAGCAACAAGCTGCTTTTTTAGAATCAGGAGCATCTGATTAACATCTCAAAAGCTCAAATAATACCTCAACTGCTGCCCCAAATCCATGATGAGTTCAAAAGGAGGCGTTGTAGATGCAAAGCAGCCGCAAAGAAGAGAGAGCGAGAAGAAGGGATAAATAATGGGAAATGCGAGAGCTTTGGCAAACAAATTGGATGAACTTTAAGCCCTAACAAGGACCCAGTCAGACTATTGGGAATGGAGTGTTATGTGTTTCACTGAGATATGGTTGCAAGATCAAATCCCCAACTCCACGTCTCTCTGCCGGGCTTCCTGACCCTACAAGCAGACAAAATATTTAAGAGGAGCGGTTAAAGTAAAGAAGGTGGGCTGGCAGTGCTTGTCAACAACAGATGGTGTCACCCAGGACATACAACTGTGAAGAGTCATCTCTGCAGCTGTGATATTGAACTGTTAACAGTAGGTTTCCGTCCATATTATTTGCCAAGAGAGTTTACCGGTGTTTTTTTGGCAACCACTTACATCTCACCATCAGCTGTTGCTGACACTGTATGTGATGTCAACAGTTCAGCTGGTTCCAAGCTTCAGAAAGAAAACCTCAATGAATTTGTGGCAATATCTGGTTATTTTAATCATGCTTCACTTTCTGCTGCACCTCCAACGTTTCAACAGTTTGTCAGCTGTTCTACCAGAGAAAACAAAACCTTGGATTCATTTTAAGCAAAGGTTGGGGATGCATATATTATTAAAGCAAGACCTCCTCTTGGCAAATCATATTACAACCTTTTTTCTCTCTGCTAGGAATATAAACCCCTTGTTCAGAGGAAACCCGTAATAAAGTGAACTGTGAGAAGAAAAGCCCTGCTGGGTTGTTTTAAAGTTACAGATTGGGATGCACTTTGTCGACCACATGGAATCGACATCAGTGACATGACTGAGTGTGTGACCGACTATATAAACTTCTGTATGGACAACATCATCACCACCAGAGCAGTGAGATGCTCCCCCTGGATCACCAGCGACCTGAAGGAACTGCTAAACAAGAAAAAAGGGCCTTCAGCAAAAACAGGGAATTATTAAGGAGTATACAAAAACTGGAACTATTTCAATAGGAAAATGCTTATATATCTGTCCATTATAAGTTACGTCCAGCTGAAGCCAATTTTTTACCTGTGTGTAAAAAAGTGTTGTAGTTGTAAGAATTGAAACAAGTCTGTATTTTTCAGCTTAAATTCTGTTTTACCTTTATCTTTACCTCTCAGTTCCCTCTGTCTGTCAGTAAGCTAACGGAAGTAATAGATGCATTAAATGTAAAACTGTAATACAATCTGCTGTAGTAAAAGTGTAATTATATACATTTAAGTTACACTAATGGTAAAATCTAAACAAAATGAGACTGAGAATGTATTTTTTTTTAAATAATTGCAACAACTGTAATGTCATTAATTAGTGGTAAATAAAAAATAAAACTCAGTACAGGCAAAAACCCAAATGTGGGTTATTCATTTGTTACCCTTATTCTTACAACATACCTGTTTTGTTCCACATTGTAAATCGAGAGTATGGCTTTTGAACAGGCAATCCCCATAAGATATTCCTTTTTATCTCCATAATTCCTGAGCTGAAATTTAGGCTTGTTGCAGACTATCTTGACATGTCTCTCTGTATGTTATAGTTAATTTTAGTACAGTTTATCTCAGTGCTGTCCAAACTTTCTGGCATAGGGGCCAAAATCGTTACGATGAAAGCACTTGGGGGCCACAAAAAATATCTTTGTTGAAGTTTACAAATAAATTTCCTGTGGCTTCTTCATTGTATCTACTCAATAATAAGCTAAATGTGCAAGATTTTATTGAAACGAACAAAAGATATGTAAGATGAAGATTATTTTTTATTCTTTTAGGCCAGATTTGATTAATTTCAGCACTGTGGACATTGGCTGCACAAAATCATTCAGAGGGCCACAAATGGCTGCTGGGCCGCACTTTGGACTTCCCTGGTTTATCTCATCTATCTTACTTGCAAAAGTCTTAAGTCTTAAGTCTTGCAAAATCAAAACTCCAACATTTTTTATAGCTCTTTGGCCCCATTTCAGTTTTTACTTCTGTCTCATGTCGTTGCTTGGTGTGTAGTTTACATAAAGTACCAGTCTTTTAGTGATATTAACGTTACAATCTGATTTCAGGCCGAAATTTCACAATAGTGTCAGATATTTGGTAAATGTTAGGTCTAGATTTTGTGTGTACATAATGATATCTTACGCAAATGTTCCTATTTTGTTCCTATTATGTTTTTTAATCCCTGTCAGTTTAGAGCCTCAATCAAGGTAGCATCTATGGAGGAAATATCCAGTTTATGAAGTTACTTTACAATCTCAATGTCATTTACGTTGTCAGATACAAGTTGAGATTTAGACACATTAAGAATGTCATGGGTTCCTTTCTTTTCAAGATTGTAGCTGTGAAACATGAAGGTATTGCTTTACTTAGTCACTGGATGCTGCGTGGAATTTAAGATGTGAAACAAAGGACAGCAGGAAGTTTGCTTATAGCATGCACATGAATAGCAGTACTGCACAGAGAAGTTTGGTGCTCTATTTCCTCAAACAGATCACACCAAGTTCCTCTATTATCACAATTGAAAGAACGTGTGACTGGAAAAAGAAACAAGTCATCATTATGATATCAAAGTGTCCAAAAGAGAAGTATGCGTGCTCTTATCGGTCAGTAAGGCAACACTTCCTCACCTTCACAACCCAGAGGAGGAACACTAATGCAGCTTAGCTGATCATCTAAGGTATGTTAGACCATTGGTGGTGGTAAAGTCAAACACCCTATTAGCTCCTATAAAGGCAGTTTTATGGCTTAATTTTAATTCAGTACCCTGCTAGATCATCAACATTTTTTGATAGTTGTTAATTTGTTTCATACACTTTATCATTATTACCAGAGGCTCCCTGGTTGTTACCAGTTGCAGATAAAGCAATCATGAATCAGGCTTCCTCTTCACAGTGCAGTTGTTCGATTGATTTTTAAGTCTCATTTGTCATTTAAAAGTTCATTACTGCAACTGAAGACAGACAGATAGATAGATAGATAGATAGATAGATAGATAGATAGATAGATAGATAGATAGATGTTGAGTGAAGCTCTAAATGATAGCGTTGAAAAGTTGATGTTACATATTTATGACATGAAATATCAAGTTCTTTTTTTCTCTAACAACCTTAACCTTACCGGCATCATGGTTTGCAGCTGAAACCGAGAAACGGTCGGTCATGGAGTCTCCTGTTTGACCTGTTGCAGAGAGGTCCGTCTGATCCGCTCCTTGCAGCTGACGGTGAAGATCTCCTCCAGCCTTTATGCAAAAGCACAGCCGATGTTTTCATCACCGGGGCAAAAACTGATGGCGGTGGGCGGGGCTGAGGCACAATCCCTGCTGCTCTGTGACGCGCTCCGACGCACCTCCACGATCATCGGATCAGCCGCGGACTGGACCGCGGACTGTCAGGCAGCGCTGCAGGAAACCGAACTACAGACGCTTCTGTCAAAATAAAAGCCATGAAGTGCCCAATTATTGATTCTATAATAATAATAATAATAATAATAATAATAATAATAATAATAATAATAATAATAATTGTTTAGGATTACTGAAGAAATGTTTAAGTTTAAATAGCTCAACACAACAGATAATTTGTGTCTGTCTCTGTGCTTGTGTCATGGAAATGATCAAAAAGGTTCAATAAGAGCCTCCATGCAGGCTCTTATTGAACGTCCTTCTTTCTTTTCCACCATGTCCTGTGGGTCAAAGATCATTTGTATATGAATGAGTATGACTGTGTACATATGGTTACAAAAACGTGTGTATGAGGAGCCTATGTATGTCTGAGTGTATCTATGAGAATGCGTGCATGTACGGTTGAAACCAGAGGTTTACATACACCAAATAAAAAGATATGCACTTTTTTTTCTTACTGTCTAAAGTTAAATCAGACCAAACTTCCCCCTTTTTTATTATTATTATTATTTTTTTTTAGATCAGATAGAATTACCGAAATTATTTCTATTTTCTAAATTCCATAGTAATAAGAGAAGTGAAATGTCAGAAATGTATTTATTAATGTCTTCAAAAACAGAAGTTCAACTGGTTTATTCTGGACCTGCCTTTCTCTAGGTTGGCTTCATGAGACAATGGTGTCTGTCTGTCTGTCTGTTAGAGGAAGGTGGATCGATCCAAAATATCCTTAATATCAATACCAAGTCAGTATCAGTATCGGGTTGATACTACTATGGCAAGATCGATACTTTAGTTTCAGATTTCCTCGTGAAATTTCAACTCAACTCTTCCTCAGAGAAGATTTTGTTTTGATTTGTTCTAAAATTATGTGTGTGTGTATATATATATATATATATATATATATATATATATATATATATATATATATATATATATATATATATATATATATATATATATATATATTCGTTTTTGAGGCTCTAGTGGACTTTATCTGTTAGTAGCTGGACAGGAAGAAGGGCAGAGAGAGAAGGAAACGACATGGCGTCGCAAATGCTAATTTTTCGTACTGTGTTTATTTAGGAAACAAGCACTTTTTTTTTGTTGTTGTTCTATATTTTCTGTTTGTCATGTTAATATGTTATCAAAATATTCTGTGGACACCCTATAAACTTTTTACAAATTCAAAATAAATCAAAGAAAAACTACAAAAACACCAAAAGGTCAGAATTTTGATGTTATATTAAACTGAAATAAAAAGTATCCGTTTCAGTATCAGTATCGGTATCAGCACTGGTATACCTGTCCACAGGTCAATTACCTATATAAGGAAATAGAGGCAGGGACCTCACAGCTGTGCTACTCCTAAGTTATGATAAGTTGTGTTGTATATTTTTTCTTTTACCAGTCATATTTTTAAAATATCAAGAAGGCACAGAAAAGAAGACAACACCATGGGAGATGTTCAAACAAGAAAGGTTTATTCATCTAACCACTTGTTTTTAAAAAATACCATAACATTATTTTCATTAATACAAAGTAGCACATTTAGGCCCTGATATCAGACAGAATTGTTACATGATAATTAATTAGATGCTGTCAATTGCACTCTAGTGTGAGCAATTCGTATGAAGAAACTCCTTTAAATTTGTAGATTAAAGCTGCTCTTCATACTTTTTACCAGCAGATGCCACTAAAGAGGCTCATGTTGTGTTGTTTTGATTAATGAACCCTTTTTTGATTCAAGCTTCAAATTCTTAAATAAATAAATAAATAAATAAATAAATAAATAAATAAATAAAAAAGAGGTTAATTTGGCCACCACCAGATCATATCTCATACAGGAGGAGGTGGTGCTACACATAAAATCTAGGTCGGAAGTCTCCCCCACCATTCTTTTCAAAACATGATTGACGCGAATGTTTCAAATTTAATTATATATCTGACCCTCTTACTATTTCTGTTGGATGTTGATTTCATGGGTTTTTCATACACTTTTAAATCCCGCTGCTGGCTGGTCACACAAACCATATGCCTCGTAGTTACTACGAGTTACTTGTAATTATTACCTAACTATCAGTAATAACTCATTCTAACCAGCTTAATCTGACTCATTAGGAGAGAAAAGCTAATCAGAAGCGTTCAAAGTTTGCATATTCCTTCTTTTTATATCTTTTTCCCCTATTTTATGTTATTGCACTTCTTATTTCCTCTTTGTTGTTTTCTTAATCTGTTCTATTTGATATTTTTTATTGTTTTCATGAATTAAACAGTTTAGCTGTTACTGTAGCAACGGGAGAGCTCCATTAGTTTCTGTCGCACTTGTGTGTGCACACTTCACGTTTGCACAAATTACCTTTATTGAGGTAACAGTCAGGTTTTAAGAAGAGGAAACTGACTGCATGAAAAACAGAACAATTTCAAACTAATTAGTTTTTTTAAATGTAAACATCCAGAATTCTAACAGTATCATGTGACCAAAGGAGAGCAATTTGATTTGCTGATTTCCTGGTGAAGTTCATCCAGCATTGATTACTCTTCCCTGGGTCAGCAGAAGGTACAACCTTTGCAGGCAAATGTTTCAGTTGAATTTTTAACCCGCAATAAGAAACACTGAAATCTGCATGATGAATAATCATGTTAAAACAATAGTAATAAAATATTTTTCACGTTGAGTTTGGAGCTCTGAATTTAGGTTACTGAATTTAAGCACTCTGAGGATTTTATTTTGAAATTTTAACAACTCACATTTTGACTTAGGTTTTTTTTTTACAGAATTTTTTCATTCTGAATTTTGAACTCTGAATTCAGATTTTATGATAAAAACATATTTTTTACTTGGATTTCTAAGACAATGCTGTGATTTTGAATTTACTTTTTTTATCACTAATAAACTGAAAATGGGGTATTGAAAAGCTGAGGAAATCAGTTAAAAGGCAAAAAGTTCACAAACAACTGGATAAAAATTCAGTATTATACATTCAAAAAATGTTAAGATTCTGATTAAACAAAATTATTGGCATTAAAACACAAGTCTGATGATCCCACAGACTTTTGGGAAAATATTCTGTGGACCAGTAAGACAAAACGAGAGCTGGATGAAAAACCTCCAACCACCATTGTGACGCAAGCGCACTTGGGTTATGAGGCAGGACAAAACAAAACAAACAAAAAGCCCCACCTAGATTGATCTACTTAAAGTTCTAACTTTCATCTAATTATGGAGCTGTGACATAACCTTTAACAGGCCACTCTTGCTTGAAAACCCTAATTATTCACATGGGGCCACATAGTTCATCATTTCTAAACTACTTTTGTATTTAATCATGATTTTTGTCTGATTTTTAAATTGGTTTGATGATCTGAAACATTTAAGTGTGACAAAATAAAAAAATAAAAAAACAAGAACTCTGTACCAGGGCAAATACTTTTCACAGCTCTATACTGGTGGAGCTTTCAATATCTGCATCTGCAGAATACATAAAGGTGTGACTTAAAGGAGAGAATGGACCATAACAGACTGGAAAACAAAGATTGATATTTATTAAGATGCATCACTTGGTACAATTTAATTTTAGCTCACCGAAAGATCTGTCATGAAAATGAATCATTCAGCTGCTAAATCTTCAGCATAAACAAATCAAATAAAACAGCTTTTGCGGCAGAAAGCCAAATAAACAAATATAGAACAGACTGGAATTCAAATAGAATAGAAATATTCTTTATTGTCAAACCCACAGTGGGGAAATTCAGGTGTACCAGCAGCAAAGTGATAAGTGCAAGCATGCAGATTCATACAAAGATAAGAGATGAATAGAAACAAGCAAAAAAAGACAACAGAAAACAATACTGTACAGTTATTAAAAACATCACACTCAGATTAAAAAAATGAAATAAAAGAAATATGTAACTGAGTCGGATAATTTGAATATCCTGATTCAAGGCACTCTATTAACCTCCCCCCCCCCTCTTTTTTTCACAACAATTAGTTTATCTGTATGGTTTAAAAAAGAGACGGGTGAATAATGTGTTGTCCACTAGGTCCTATCAGTGTTTCAAAATACATTAAGCAGATAAAATGTAGATAAACAGAGCCTGGGACAGGAAAGAATATTTTTCATCCAGGAATGGTGTAGAAGTACGGAAATGATCAGAATTTGGAAAAAGTTTGCTTTAAACACTAGTTCTAAAATAAAAGAACAGTTCAGTGATATTTTCTGACAATTTGGTGCATGCATTCTGCAGTAAAGGTGCAGTTTAACAGGTGTCTGGTTGCTGTGGTAACCTGACCTCAATAAAGACAGATAAGACAGCCACTGAGTGAAGACAGAATAGAATAGAATAGAATAGAATAGAATAGAATAGAATAGAATAGAATAGAATAGAATAAGCACTGCTGCCTTGCAGCAAGGAGGTCCTGAGTTTGAATCCAGGCCTGGGTCCTTCTGCATGGAGTTTGCATGTTCTCCTTGTTTATCTGTGTGTTCTCTCCGGGTACTCCAGCTTCCTCCCACAGTCCAAAAACATGACTGATTTCTATCGTTTCAGTCCTTGAGCTTTGATACCAATGTATCAATGCATGTTTTAGAAGACAACCTGTTCCAATACAACTGAGTTAAATAGTCTCCTCATTCTGTCACAAAGTTATGCAGTTATTTTACTTTCATGGCTCCACTGACATTTTTTATGTGTATTTTATTTTATTTTTTTTTATTTTATTTTTTTTTTTTTGCAAGGGACCCTAGGGGGTTCAAAAGGTGTGTTCAAGAGAGGAGACATTTAAAAGTGGAGAACACTGCCCCACAATGAGTGGAATTGTCCAAAGACACACTGATGGAAAGCTGATCGGCTGAAATATTCCTGCCACATGACATAGCAGGAAAAATCAAGGAGCTGGTGGTGGATTTCAGACTGAGATCTTTTGGAGTGAAGACCATTTTTGACTCTGTAGTAGCATCATCCATCTTCTATGTAGTATGTTGGAGGAGCAGGAGCTTATCAACAGCTGAGGAAGTGGTTAGATAAGCTAATCAAGAAGTCCAGCTCTGTGCTAGGTTCCCCCCAGTGCAGGTGGTGGGAGAGAGAAGGACTCTGGCTGAAGTAACATCACTGTTGGACAATGTCTCCCTCTCCATGCATGAAGCTGTTGCTGAACTAGAGGGCTCCTTCAGTGACAGACTGGTGCATCCTAAGTGCACAAAGAAGCATTATCACAGATTCTTCCTCCCAGAAGCTTTTAAACTTTATAAACATCTCTGCTCCCAACAAACTCAGTAAGTGTTTACATCCCTGCTGTTATTTGCATAGTTTTTTTCCACTTCTTGTAATTAGTCTGTTGGTTTTTTATGCACATATATATACATGCATATCTTGTACATTTTTCTTTCTTTAAAATATCCTATTCAGCTCCATTTCTTTTCATATGACTATGCTATTTTTAATAGCTGTACAGTATTATTTCTTTTATGATGTAAGATTGCTCTTACTGTAGTCTCTTGTTCTTATAAATATATATATTTTTTACCTTTGTGTGAATATGCATGTTCTCACTTACCTAACACTTGCTGCTGTTACACCTGAATTTCCCCACTCTGGAACAATAAAGAATATTTCTATTCTATTTTATCTCAAGTTCTCCTTTCAAAGTTCTTCCAACTTATCAATATGCAGAAGGAACAGCAATATGTTCTTGATTACATTCCCAGCATTTTACTTCTGTCCTTCATTCTAGAAAATCTAAATCTAATTCCAGCAAATCTAAATCTAAATGATTGTTTTACGTCATTTTCGTAGACATAGTCATGACTAATGCGAACTACAAAGGTAAAATGGATGATGACTCCTAAGCTTGGAACTGTAACAGAGTAAGACATCTTTCCTCATTAACTATCTTTGCAGAAAAGTAACCGGGGCTCTGCAGGCAGAGACGCAACGAGGCAGACAGAGTGAGATAGCAGGTGTCATCGCTCGTCGTCTCGTTTTCAGCCAACAATCAGTGCTTTCACTGTTTGCCTGCGATGGAGGAGAAGGAATCAGGAGTTGGAGAGGGGGGAGAAGGGGGATTCTACCGCTCAGCCAAACGGGCCCGAACGGAGGAGGAGGCCGGTGCAAGGGATCTGGAGGAAGGTGAAGAGAAGGAGGAAGAAACGGGCTCCACCGAGGAGGATGCAGCGGGGAGCGGATGCACCGACAGCAGGAACCGAAGGAGCGCGAGGAAGGTTGGTTAAAAATATTAGACCGGAAAAGGATTAAACTTCACAACAATAATGATTTTAAAAAATGATGCTCTTGAGAAATTCAAAGACCGACATTTTCAGCTGATTTTGTTTTTAATGAGGGTTTTATGTCTTATCTCTCACACAAAATCAGTAGCATCACTGTAGGTTGACTTTTATCACTCATGCGACAACTGTCTGCATCCTTTCTCAGATTTTCATTTTGTTTTATTGTTTTTAAAGAACTGAGCAGTATTAACATGCACCTGGTTTCAACTGTTAAAAATTAAATTAAATTAAAAAAAAAAAAAAAAAAAAAAAAAAATCAGGCCAAATATCAAGAAATGCACAGAGTGCAACTTTGTAACACAAAGTAGCACACTATGGTGAAACGAAAGGAAAATCATACGTGGATTTTCACGTTTTATTTATTTATTTGCAAATTAAATTCTTGAAAAAGTGTGGCGTGCTTATGTTTTCAGACCCTTTTACTCTTATACCCTTAAATAAACTCTTGTGCAGTTAAGTGCTTCTAAACTCACAGCCTGGGCCAGGAGAGCACTAACCAGTAAAGCAGCCTAGAGGCCCATCGCAACTGCAGGAGCTGCAGACTCACACCTTCCGTTGAAAGTAAAACTATTTTGAACTCAACAAATCTGACGATGAGTGGTGCATTGTGAATTTTTGGAAGAAAATCATGGAAATTCTCTTTTGCATTTACGTACAAGCCACATAAGAGGACACAGCAAACAGATGGAAGGAGGTGCTCTAGTTAAATCAGAGTAAAACAGAAATTGTTGGCCTACGTGCAGAACTGTGTGTGGTGGAAAACCAACGCTGTAGATCACCCTGAACACACCATCCTCACCATGAAACACGGTGTTGGCTACATCATGCTTTGGGAATATAAGACAGCTGGTCACAGTTGGGGGAAAGATAGGTGGTGCTAGACGTTTGGATAATTCTTCAGTTGGAGGCTACAAAAGACTTGATACTGCGACACAGCTTCCCCTTCCAGCAGGACGACATCCTAAATCTAGCTAACAGTTTTGGCAAAACTTGAAGAATTGACGTTCACTGATGCTCTGACTGAACTCCCGTTATTTTTCAGAAATGGCAAATATTTCAGTTTGTAGACATGCAAAGCTAGTAGAGATGTACCCGAGAAAACTTGCAGTTGTAATATATGGAGAACTGATTGTGCCAAAATTGGCAATAAATGTATAAATAAATAAATGGCTTGATAAAATAATTAAAATGCCATATATGGCATCCAAAAAAATAAAAAAATAAGACTTTCCCACCTCATTTGATTATACAGTGTGAAATAAATTCACTTTTGTTTGTCATTTTCAACAGTATTAATTCAATATTATCACTATTATTTACTTTTACAATTTTATTTCCAATCTTATTGCTTTATTAATTAGTTTCCTTTTTTATTTCATTATTTTTTGAATTTTTTTCGTATTTTGTTTTAATACAATTTTTAAATTTACTGTCACTTTTATTGATCAAACATGGATTAATTTTTTCCTCAAATAATTCCTCTTTACATTGTCTCCCCTCCTGGTTTCTCTTTTGTTTGTTTATTCACAGATTTCTTTTCTTCTTTTCCCCATGTTCTCTTTTCGTTTTCCTTCTGACTCTTTATAGGAGGTAAAGTGAAAAGAGGGGTGGAACTGAAAATTATAAACAAACATTAAATATGTCACACTGTATAATCAAATGATTTGGGAAAGTTCTTATTTTTTTATTTTTGGGGGTCAATATTTGACACATTAAGTACTTTATCAAGCCATTTTTAAAATCCTATATTTATGGTCAGTTTTGGCAGCATCTGTCCTCCGTAATAACTGCAGCAAACAGTGGTTTGTAAAAGCAAAAAGTGTTGATTTAGTGGAGCTGAATACAAATGCACACCATACTTTTCTCTTCAAAAACAATGTGGAAAACTTTGCATCCTTTTCCATCCAACTTTACAATCATGATCTTAATTAATCATGATCTTTTAGGTAAAATCACCCCAATGCATGGAGGTTTTTGGTTGTAACATAGAAACGTTGCAGATGTGTGAATATCTTTGCTAGGCTTGCTACGTTTTGATGCTTTGAAGCAATAAGCTTCTGCAAGCATCCTGTGCATGTTGAAGGGATGTGAGGTGCAGCTGTCTCTCACCAGAGTGGTTGTCCTGCAGTTAGAAAGCTGTGAGTTTGATTACAACTTACTCCCCTGCCACATGTTTGAGTTTATTGAATGTAGTGTAATGAAAGGAAAACAAAATTATATACAAAGAAAATAAAATTTAAAAAGCAAAAAAAAAAAAAAAAAAAAAAAAAAAAAAGAACAATAGTAAAGTATATTTACATGTTCAAAGGAGAGGGTGGAAGTATAAATTTATTTTTAAACCCACCCCTCTTCCAGCAGTAGCATCATCCAATAAATTACCATTCATGTTAACTTGGTTAAAACATTCTTTCTTAGTTAGTAGTTTCTACATCCATATCTATGACTGGTACAGTTCATTTACAGTTACACGTCAGCATGAGCAAGCATCAGTAATCTCAATGGACAAGGCACCCAACACAAAGTTGTGGACTGTTCTGTGCATTGGTGTGTGGAAGTGTGTGTGGTTTCAGCAAAGCTGTACATTAATGTGACTGTAGTCTAAAAGAGCTATTTAAGTTCACTACGTTTGCCGTTTACTTTTGCAAGGCACTAAAAGATTTTCGATCGTGTATGATTTGCCCTGGCGAGCACAGCTTGGGTGCATAGTTACACATAAATGAATTCAAAGTGGGAAATTTTAGGTTGCCTTTACTCCAGCGACTCCCTTCAGCTTATGTGAGCGTCCTTTTATTTCTCTTCCAGTTCACATATGCCAGGCATCCGTTACCGTAGATAAAAGTTACTGTAAATAAAAGTGTTCTCTCACAGAAATCTTTTCTTTTCTCTTGTGTCTATTTTGTCCGCAGGTAAAAGTTGAAGCTCTGAGGTCTAATTGAAGACGGTATTTAGTTTCAGAGTGTCAAGGTGTTTTCAGTAAAACCAATTTAAAATGAACGCTTGGATGTGCATCTGTTAGGTAGGAATGTTTAAGATCTTAATGTCCATACCTATAAATGAATCAGTGTGTGTTTTTGGTCTGTGTTGCAAGTCGTTTAAAGCTCTGAGCCCTTATTAGGAGGACAGCACAACATCTTAGCGAGAACATGGTTGTGACAGGAAATGTCTGCCCTCATCAGGAAGTAAGGTCATATCTCTACGTGTAGGACTGGACTCAATACAGCCTCTTTTGACAGGAAGGTTTTCACGCCAGTAGAGCGTGTGGCCCCATTATTGGCTAGGCTGTTCTTGGTGCATGCAGCTTGACAGGGCTGACCTGCTGTTTCTCACGATTGTCTGTGGGTTTTTTTCTTTTTTGCAGGCCAGCTAGATGATGTAAGCGAGAACATTACAAGCCACTAAAACTAACTTAAAGCAAACCCTGGTTATAATACTTACTGTCTACATATATTGTAAATGTTTACAGTGTATGTAAACATTTACATACGCCGTGTAAAAAAAAAAAAAAACACAACCTATTTTTTCCCACTGACTAACAATAAATCAAATAGATAAAGGATTAGCAAAATTATTTTTATTTTCAAATTGATTTTCTTTTTTCTTTCTTCAAATATCCGTCCATCCACGGGTCGCGTGGGCACCAGCCTAAGAAGGGAGACCTTGACTTCCCTCTCCCCAGCCACTAGGGCCAGGTCCTCTGGGGGAATCCCAAGGCGTTCCCGGGCCAGCCGAGAAACCTCGTCCCTCTGTCCTGGGTCTTCCTCTGGGTCACCTCAGCCACCTCAACAGACTCCTCTCGATGTGGAGGATCAGTGGCTCTGCTCTGAGTCTAAAGGAGAGGCCAGACACCCTGCGGAGGAAACTCATTTCGGCTGCTTGTTTCCATGATCTCATTCTTTTGGTCACTACCCAGAGCTCGTGACCATGGGGGTAGGAACGTAGATCCACCGGTAAATGGAGAGCTTCACCTTTCAGCTCAGCTCTCTCTTCATCACAACAGACCAGTACGGTGCTCGCATCACTGCAGATGATGCACCAGTCTTCCTGTCAACCTCCCTCTTCTCTTTCCCCTCATTTGTGAGCGAGATCCTGAGATACTTAAACTCCTCCACTTGGGTACCACAACCTGAAGAGGGCACTCAACAAGACATGCCTCTAAAAATCAAATTATTTTTCCCGGAGTGCATTTGCAAACAGTGATATTTTTATGCTGAGTTTGGAGTAATGGCTTCTTCCTCTCTGAGTGGCATTTCAGCCCATTTCACTGTGGATAATGAGACTTTCTTACTAGCTTCACCAACACTTTCACAACGTTTTTATCTTTTGTTCAGGGGTCAGCGTGATTGCTGGACATCCCCATACTGTCTATGCTTGTGTATAATTGTGTAAACAGATGAACACGACACCTTCAGACGTCTTTAAATTGTTCCCAATTGATGAACAAGATTCGTTGATGGCCAGTTCTCGTCTCGATATTTTTCCCCTCTATATATTTTTTTTTTCTCACAATGTCACGCAAGGAAGCTGTGTGTTGGACGTGTTGCCTTAAAATACATCTACAGGTGTGCTTCCAGTTGAACTCAAATGTTGTAAATAAAAATCAGAATCTTACAAAGCTATGACAAAATTAGCCAAAGGCGAATTAAAATCGGTGCGTGTAAACTCTGACTTGGTTCAGTATTTTTTCTGTAACTCCAAATTATTCATGAAAAAATAGACTGCAATTTTTTCTGAAGAGATTATCTAAAATATTAGAAAGAAAATACAGCTTGGGAAGCTGATGTACAGAGACACAATTCTGCTTGACACGCTATTAGCTGGTGTCTGCAAAGCAGCCAATCCCGGAGTGCGATTTTCCTTGGCGCTAATTGGCTGTTCCCTCAAGAGTGGAGAAAAGGACGACTGTAGATGTTAGCTTCTCCTGTAGTCCTAAATTGTTTTCCGCTGTACATATTAATGCGTATTAGGGTATATTTGGTGTTTGAACTATTAAAATAGCAGTTTTTGAGCATTTTTATATAGGCTATAGGCAGATTTCAGATATTTGGAAGTAGATGTGGTCCCTAACCCCCACAAATGCTGGGGGACAACTGTATATATCAGTGGCATTTGCTTATTTTTATACTGTACTTTAAACATGGTAGAAAAGAGTTTTTAGTTATAATCAAGATATAAATGTAACCTCATATTGTAGCCATCCATCCTTCTATTCTTGGTCCTAAAGTTCATCAAAGCTCTCATCGCCTTCATCATCAGATTCATAACTGTCAGACATTTCACTGGCATTTGTAAACAATAACAGCAGCAGCTGTAACTTCATTCTTACTACATGTCCTTCTCCTGTAGTTTGGTAGTTTAATAGTTAAAAAAAAATCAAATAATGATTGCCTCATGTTTGAAGAAGCCAGATAGCATCCCTAATGCCTCCGGTGCTTAGACCAATCAAAAATGTTTGAAAGAATGCGTCACGGCTGCCAGCCAATCAGTGACGATCTCTATTGTATCACTGAAAAAAATAGCCATGCAAAGTTGTCAACAAACCAAAGTTTTGTGTTTTCAAGAATTATTTTAAAATGGCCAAATATTTGCAAGAGGTCAGGCCTGTTGTTGTAGAAAAATGTAACTGCTTCTGGGCTGGGCTAAGCCCTCAAATGTTCAGGATCCTAACTGCACCTCTGCCCTCACACTTTGATTTCACAGCAGGCTTCTAGACTAACCTTTAGGTGCACTGGTGCACCTAACTTTTTTTTCTTTTAAGTGCACCAATAAAAAAGTTAATTGTACCCCAATTTTTGACTGCATCATATTTAACATTGCAGTTTTACAGGTTCACTTTAAAAAAATTGAATTGAATTCAAAAATACTTTATTGATCCCAAAGGAAAATTAAATGTTTATGTAACTCATTTAATTAAGGCGTTATTATAGATTGTGATGGTTGTGGACAGGAAAGAGCTCCTGTAGCGGTCCGTTTTACAACCGATCTGATTAAGCCTCTGACTGAAGAGACTCTGTTTTCCAAAGACAGTCTCATGAAGTTATTGGTCTGGGTTGTCCGTAATTTTATTGATTTTATGCACAATCCTTGTTTACACCATCATCTCCAGAGGTTCCACAGTCACTATGCATCAAGGCAATATTGACTTGTAAATGATTAATTAGCAATCTAGTAAATATAAAGTTCTTAATTTGAAGCAGAATTGTATAAAACAGGTAACAGATTGAAAATGTGTTCCAAGTGCTTTAATGAGCTGAAAATTAAACTTGAATGATGAAATGATGAAATAAAAGAAAATCTAAATTTTAAGTGCAGATGTTTTAAGAGCTAAACATCAACATCTCAAGCTGAACATTTAATTCCATTCAAGCCATTTTTCCTATGAATAGTTTTTTTGGACATGAACTTCATGAAGGGAAGTTTTTCTCTTGCAATTTTGTCGGCAACGTTAACGTCTGATCCTTTTTTTTTTTTTTTTTTTTTTTTGTACTCGAATGACAGGCCGTGCTGGTGTGACCTCCGATATTTTTAAGGTGCACTATTAAGACTCTAATTTACATTTGTGACCAAATTGGTCATATTCCAGAGGAGTTTTTTTTTTTTTTTTTTTTTTTTTTAAAACAGTTTTCATAAAAAAGCATAAGCAGTACAGCTGCAGACATAGAAGATCTTGGATAAACACATGTGTTTGTGATAAGTACAACATTTCCACACCATCAGCTAAATCCAGGCAGTGGGAGCAGAAGCAGAAGGCATCAGGTGTAAGGACAAAGATAAGTCGACAGGAAGGATGCTACAAGTAACACAACACCCCCTCCCTGATGTGCACACACAAGCTAAATAAAGACGCACAACCTTCCACTGACTGAGGCTTGGTTTCCACAGCAATGGGCAGCGTGGGGGTGTCTGTGTGTGTTGCTATGCTGCACAGAAAGACAAAGTATCCATGGCGACCAAATTCCATTACATTTCGTATCTCAACTGCTCACAAGTAGATAAATGACTAACTGTTGTTGCTATAGTAACTAAGAGCAGTGTGAGAACAGTGGAGGGTTTTGCTTGTTGTTTCTGGTGGTACTTCTAGAAATATCAAGCCAGCACATCGCATACTGTCGATCGACACTGGTAGAAACAGCGGTTCACCTCTCAAGGGAGAATAGAAAGCTTCTAAAATAACTTTCTAGCTCTGTTTGTGCATGAGTGATGAGACAACATGCATTCTAAGGCTGATCTGCTTGCCTCAAAATGTCTGAGTTGATGAATCTCCTTCTGGAGTTAACAAGATTTGACAAAGTCTTCAGTCTCAATTCAGGAGAAATATGGCATCGGATGTGAAACTCTGGCTTTAGCAGTTTTATTTGTGTACGTCTTTGTGTTTACCTGTTGGTAACTAGTGTGTGGTCAGTTTTTGGACATCTGCATGTGTTTATATGTAAAAAAAAAAAAATACATTCCTCTATAGCTTGTCAGGTAAATTCAATTCAATTCAAAGAGAGATTTCGAACTCTTTAACAATGATGTATGGGGTGATGACATAAATTTACATAGCATCGAATAGAAAATATTAGCAGTTCAATTCCTTTTTGTAATAACAATAATAATAATAATGATTTCCAATAATATACAATCCAGTTTAATCCAGATACATTTAATTCAGTTAAACACGGTCATATTTGGGTATAAATTCAACTGAATACAGATCAATACAAAACAGTCCGATACAGCAGACAGACAGACAGACAGACAGACAGACAGACAGACAGATAGATAGATAGATAGATAGATAGATAGATAGATAGATAGATAGATAGATAGATAGATAGATAGATAGCCCTTTGAACTTGCTACTAAACATGTGGGGTTGGATTGTAACTTGAAATCAAAAACTAAGACACATAGCATCCCACTGCATTGCTTTTGCTTTGCAAAATTAGAATCATACCTGCTTTTCTGTGCAACGGTGAACTTGCTTTACTCACCAAGTCCTTTTCCTGAGCCTTAGTTTGACAACACAGAGAGATTTTTCTCAGATTAGTTCCTGATTAAATCTTATACTGTGGAGGTCCTGCTGTTTTCCATCAACTGAAAATTTTCACTACAGTGTTCCCTTCTTTCTCAGTTAGACTCGTTTCTTTTTGTTTGTTTGGGTTTTATTTTTCTTTTTTTGACGCTACAGATTCTGGTACAGGGCGAAGTTGATTCGTTTTAGTCCTGAAGCTTTACATTGTACTTTTTAGTGCTTCGCCAAGATAGTTTGTCAAGACATCTGCATCCTAACCACTGGAACTGTACTCATCCAACATGGTCCTTCAAACATGTCCTGGGTCTTGCTCTGGGTCTCTTCCTGGTGGGACAAGCGTCCGGGAGGCATCCTAACCAGCCACCTCCACTGGCTCCCCTCGATAGAGCAGCGGCTCTACTCTGAGTCCCTCTTGGATGACTGAGAGTCTCACCCTATCTCTAAAGGAGAACCCAGACACTCTGAAGAGGAAACTCATTTTAGCCGCTTGTATCCGTGATCTCATTCTCTCTTCCACTACCCAGAACATATGAGCTGGAGATCACTGTCTGATGAAGCCAACAGAACCACATCATCTACAAAAAGCAGAGACCCAATCCTGAGGCCTCCAAAACGGATCCCCTCGACACCTTGGCTGCGCCTAGAAACTCCGTCCATGAAGGTTATGAACAGAATCGGTGAGAAAGGTGGAGTCAACTCCAACTGGAAGCAAGTGAGAATTGGACTCCGCCAGCAGCGTGGACCGGCTCTGACGACAGCCAAACTGGGACCTAATGACCTGTATCAAGGGTACCCTGTACTCTTGAAATGCTTCCCTTCAGACTCCCCAGTCGGTTGCCTTCTCCCAGTCCACAAAACACATGTAAGCTGGTTGGGTGAACTCCCATGCTGAAGGTGTAGAGCTGCTTCAGTGTATACAATCCAGTTTAATTGAAATTCATCAAACTCAGTTGAATACAGTCAGATTTAGATTGAAATCCAATTTCAAACATCTTCTTGTGCCTTTCAGAGAATTCAGGGAATTTTATTAGAGAATGCTGTTGTGTCTCCCTGATTTTTTTTTTTCTCTTCATGTTTGCTGTACAAGCTTCTTCATGCTTGCTTTCGGTTTACCCTGTTGTGATGGGGTTTAACTGTAGGCTGGGCCAGCTCTCCGCTTCTTGGCATCTTTTCAGCGCAGTTGCAGTTTTTAACCGTTTCTGGTGTTGTGCTGAAAAGTAACAGCCTGCCAGATCAGATTTTCAAACTTTGTCCAGCACATGATATGCCTTTCACTAACAACCTCTGTGCTTTCATGCAGATTGTGGTTAGTTTGCAAGATTTGTCACCTTTTTTCCAATGAAAAATGTTTCTCAGCAAAGGGTGTAATGATAAATAGAACTGAATACAACACTTAAAATAAAACGTACTGAAGTAAAAGTAAATTTAGAGATTGTAGGAGTACTAAAAAAGGTATAAGCACATGAAAATAATAATTATTTACAAATACACACGTAACTATAATTCATTACTTACCACCCCTGACATTTATTTGATCACATGTACTGTACCTTTTCTTGTACAAAAAAATGGTTTGGACTTTTGGCGCGAGAGAAGCATGGAAGCAGATCTCCCTGCATTCTCGGGTGGGCAGACTGCAGACAGTGAAACAAGAAAGCTCAGGTTCACTGCAAACAACAATCAACACAGTCTGAACCTGCAGCCTCAACATGTTGCAGAAAAGGTCAGGCTGCAAAACCCACATGCTTGCACAACCTCTGTCTGACAAAGACAGTGAGGATCTCTTTGTTGGCCATGCCACTGTGCAGTTATTTCCTCTTGCAGCCATCCTCATTCTGACTCAGTGTTGTGTTCAGATTCTTGATGCTCTGCACACACCTTAACTAATTATTTTTCTGCAACTTTCAAGAAATATCCTCTCACACATTCATTCCGTCTCTCGCTGTGATTGTTGAGCAACAAATGATTCAGTGACTTCCAATCAAGAGCCGTAGAAAACCTAATGTTGCATGTAGTAGGACTTCACTCATATAAACAAGAGTTTCAAAAACAACAAGCACATCATAAACTATTATTGGAAACTGGTAAAACATGAAGTGAAGCTCTTTGAGAAATCTGGAAGTGAAATGTCTTTGCACTGGAATCACTGTGTACAGCTGAAGAGAGAGTCATCGAACTCTGTTAATCTCATCCAAGCTCTGGTCTGAACTAAGGTCTTGCTGTTTGTTTGGCAATGGAAGCATTCTTAACTACAGCTAAAGTCTCAAGCAATTGTTTTTTTCTGTGGCCAGTTTTATCCACAAATCTGAGACTGTGCATTCTGTTAGTCTAGTTTTAATAGGTTTTCTGCTTCAAGCATCCCCCATTTTCTAATAAATAAGGCATGCACTATTGTGCAATTGTGGTTCTCAGTGTGTTTTTAAAGAACAGATGGGCAGAAATGATTTGACAATAACTGCTCACACCAAAGTAGAGGTGTAAGAATTTCCCATCTCTAATGCCTTCCTTTGATCACTGTCTGAGTTACAGCAAAGGTGCGTGTGTGGTTTTGGGGGTGTGGTGGATTATTACATGGTCCTCTAGCCTTTCTGTTGTGTTATTTTTCTATCTTGTGCACAGTTTTCAGCAGACCTATGATGTGAAGTGCTCACATTTCAGTCTGCTTTGGTCAGCTGCAACACACCACATTGTGGCTTGGAGTGTCAGTCATATTGCTGTAGAAACACACTCCATCCACACCTGCATTATAATAATCAGTTTGTAATCAACTCACTTCAATAATATTTTCCCTATCGGCAAATGCACGGGTGAATGAAATGAAGTGAACATGTACCAATGAAATTCTATCTTCGGTGTCAATATATGGTTCTTCTCTTGCTCATTGGCTTCAAGCTGCAGTCTCGTGGTGCTGGACTTTGGGTGAAGGGTAGGAATACTTTGGGCTACATTTACATGAGACCGCTACCTGGAAACTGCCAGTATTTTCAGATGCTGATTGGGGAAAAGTTCCACATTTAGACGGCATGGATGAGACACCTTGAGTCAGCTATAGTTCAAATTCAATTCAAAATATTTTATTGATCCCAAAGGGAAATTGAATGTTGATGTAACTCATTTAATTAGGGAGTTATTATAGATGGTGATGGCTGTGGGCAGGAAAGATCTCCTGTACCGGTCTGTTTTACAACCAGTCTGAAGAAGCCTCTGACTGAAGAGACTCTGTTTTCCAATGACAGTCTCATGAAGAGGATGTCCAGGGTTGTCCATAATTTTCTGCAAAATCCGTCTTTGCATCATCAAGTCCAGAGGTTCCACAGTCGTCCCCAGAACAGAACCGGCCTTCTTTATCAGGTTAATGAACCTTTTTAGGTCTCTTGCTCTGATGCTGCTGCCCCAACAGATGATGGCAGAGGAGATGACGCTCTCAACAACAGACTTATAGAAGATCTGCAACATCTTGCTGCAAACCTTGAAGGATCTTAGTTTCCTCAAGAAGTACAGTCTGCGCTGTCCCTTGTTGTAGTTCTCATGCCAGGCCACTATATGGCGCTGTGATTTTAGCATGTCGTCGAACGCGCATACGCTTTTAACCCTTAGCTTCCACCTTTCCTTATCAGAAATCGTGTAAAACTGAACAGGTTAAGTAACACAACAGAGTACAATGCTATCCGTGATTTATTTTGTTGTTATCTCTTCATGTATGAATAGAATAAAGCCTGCAGCCGACTGTTCTGCACATGTGCGCTTTCACACCTGCTGAGTACCTCATACCTCTGCAAGGGAGTGTTACAAAAAACATTCACTCCTGGTTTCAAAAAGTGCCAGTGTGAGAGACTCCAATCACTGGTGTCGTGTAAACGAGCGACTGGATCGCAACAAAAATGTTACGGTTTAACTGAAGAGTGGCTAAGTGTAAACAGGGGCTTAGCCGTGCGCTGTGTCTTCAGTTGTTTCAAGAACCGTCTGTTTTCCTCTAGCCTTCACTGTAACTCTGACATAAAGGTATTTTCTCTTTGTTGCTCTGCCTCTTTTTCATCTTTGTTTCTCTCTCAGTAGGTTAATGAACTTTATAAACTGACAAACATCTGTTCTTATCTCATCATCACTTTTCTCTGACAGAATTATTTCTATGGAAATCAATGTTTTCCACATGTTGGTGTACAATATGCATTGGGAAGGACAGATTTTGTTGCAGCATTGTCCTGTCAACATGAAAATGCTAACCTGCTATTTGTGTCATGTGGGGGGGGGGAATCTAATTCACATCATTGTTCGTCATCAGTTGTTATCCCATATTAACAGAGAAATGTCTGCATGTCCGATACCTTCCACATTTAACTCCACTCTTTGTTTTCCTCAGGACTTCATGAAGGACAGTCACCTCATCCCTCCATCGCCCGTTGTCCATGTCCGAGGACTGTGTGATGCTGTGGTGGAGGCCGACCTGGTGGAAGTACTTGAAAAGTTTGGCACCATCTGGTAGTTTCAAATCTTTAAATATCTGTTATTATTGCTTAGTCTCATTTTTTTCCAGTCCAGTAAGATACTATTTTAACATGTGATTGCACAGGGATGGATAATTTAGTGGGAACATGTTATATTGTTTAAATTCAGCTCAACCTGTTCTGTCATAAGTCCTCTGACATGTTGAGGATTTGTTCCAGCAGAACACAGTCTAAATTCTTTAGAGACAGTGCTTCTTACTAGTGAAACACCTAAATATTGATAGTATTGGGATTTGGTCAATAACTCAACACCATTATCATTTTATATACATGTCCTACCTCTATATAATGCTTCTGTTGGGTCAAGAGATCCAAATACTACAACCAAAACCATCCCAGTATCTTGGTAGGGTAGGTTGAGGCCAGATATTTCAGTCCTAGCCGCCTACTGCTAGGGATGGGAATCGGTTCTCAGTAGTTCAGTTCCTTGGAATCGTTAACCTTCCTGCTTAACGATTCTGCTTGTTGGTTCCAGTAACGTGTGACATATTTGCGTGCTGATGTATCGTACACGCTCCATATTTTGATTTAGAAAATATCCAAGATGGCATCGCGGCAGAAGCGCTCTAAAGTATGTTTACATTTCACAAAAAAAGCCGATACTAGGGTCGGTTGCAACAATTACAGAACTGACTGGCACGAATGTAAATTGTTTGATACATTGCTTAGCAATGGCGGTGACTCTAGAGGCGGGGGGGTTCCAGCACAGCGTCTCCTGCCATAAATGTCCCAGGTAACATTAAACTCCTCCAGGTCCTGGAGAATATCTCCACCAAATGTGGAGTTCACATATGTCCTTATAGGATAAAATAAATGTGTTGTTTACCCTGATTTTTGTTAAATATTTACATGTGAATAATACCAATAAATTCAATTCAGTTCAAAAATCAAATGTTTTTGAACTGATTTTGTGATTGGTGAACTGATTTCTGGACTTCCTCTGCATTTACTCCATTAAAGAAAACTTCTTAACTTTTCTTTCATTCAAATCTTAGAATATCTGTAGGGTCTGTTGGTTTCATAAAACAGAATATAATGCATTTAAAATATTTTTTTATATATAAATATGACAATTGTGATAATTATGCAGTGCTTTGCTATTTTTTGCTGAACAAGTTGCATTTTAATGAGAGTGCCTAAAAGCAGCGAGGCACCGGTTTACCGTCTGTTTTTTCCTCCACACAGTTATGTGATGATGATGCCCTTTAAGCGGCAGGCTCTGGTGGAGTTTGACAGCTTGGAGAGTGCAGAACGTTGCGTGATGAGTGGAGGCAGCGAACCCATCTTCATCGCCAACCAGCAGGCCTTCTTTAACTTCTCCACCAGCCAGAGAATCACCCGACCCACCAATGCAGATGACCCCACCAGCAGAAATAAGGTTCTTCTGCTGTCCATCCAGAATCCGCTGTACCCCATCAGCACTGTGAGTGGAGTGGCTTAAGCCCAAAATATTGCTGTCTTCTTTTAGGTTTTTCTCTATTGATTTGGACCATCATATTTAACCAAATTAGGCTTAGATCATGTTTTAATGAACTGAAATGTCTAAAGAAAATTTAATTAATGCAAAAAAAAAAAAAAAAAAAATATGGGTGACCATTAAAAAAAAACATCTGCAGAGTATTTTATTTGGAGAACTTGTTTAAAACTACTGGATTATTTTGTAAATCAAACCCCTTCTGTAAAACTGTGGTAAGTTTTTACCACAGTTTCACAATTTGACCCACTGACCAGGTTTCTTCTGCCTTTTGAGAATATTTTCAGTCACATGCAAAATGCCCCAAACCCCATTTCCCAGTTTCTAACTTGCTTTGTTTCTTTTGATAAGAAAGAAATTTTGTTTCTTTTCTTTGTCAGAGCATAGTCTTCATCACTGTTTCTGGTTTCGAATGAAGCGCACAACACCTCCTTATGTTTAAGGCAATTTAAAGAGTTTTTTAGTTATTAAATATAGAGAAGCATATCTTTTAAAAAAGTTCCCAAATATTTAGTTGGATCAATTAAAAAAAAATAAATAAATAAATAAATAAAAAAGTTTGATTCTTATTTAGGTATTAGGACTCACTAACAAATCAATACATTCCAATTAATTTAGTTTAAAGAAACACAAACTTTAAGTCTGTGGTTTTTGTTAATATAAAGGGAAACAATGCAGTTTAACAGTGTGTTGTCTGTTTTTTGCAGGATGTGTTGTACACTGTGTGTAACCCTGTGGGTAACGTCCTGCGCATCGTCATCTTCAAACGCAATGGCATTCAGGCTATGGTGGAATATCCTTACTGTAGTTCTACGTTTGTTTTAACATCAGCAGCTACATGACATGATTCTGTTTGTTTCTACAGCACAGAGGCTAAAAAACATCATCCTCTTTCCAGCATAGCTGTGCTCCTCTGAATGTTCAGCGTGATACATAAATTAAAGACCACAGGTCTAAACAGACTTTTGCTACATATTAAAGAATATTTGAAGTACTAAAGTTAAAGATTACAAAACAATCAGAAATACAGCTTCTTGTTTTTTTTTTTTTTTTAATTAAATCTTTGTTTTGACAAAACTAACTGCACAGATATATGGAGAGCCGTTTTAGTCAAAATTAAATACATACTGTTATTAATACATTATTAATAAATATTCCATGAAATAAAACAAAATAAATATTTAAAAAAATAAATCTTTACCTTATTTGTTTAATTTTTTATTTACTTCAAGATTTACTCATTTATTTCAAGATTTATTTATGTATTTATTTATATTGTTTATTTTTTCCATTCATAATGGTCGCCACAGTGAAAACTGTCCGCACATTAGAATATAAGAACATGAAATAAAAAAAGGCTGAAATAAAAAAATACATTTACATTTATTTAAATAAATAAATACATTTAGATTTCAAAAGTAAAAGTCCATGAAATACGTAAAGTAGCTTTACAAAATAAAATTGTCACAAAATACAACACTATTATGAAATGAATAAACAGTGAAATAAATAAATAAATATTGAAGTAAATAAATGAAATAATTAAATCTTGAAATGAATAAAAAATAAACAAGTTAAAAATTTATTTTTTTTAAATTAATTTTGTTTTATTTCATGGGAAATTTATTTATTTCATGGAATATTTATTAATAATGTATTAATAACAGTATTTATTTATTTCATTTTGAATGAAACAGCTCTCCATACAGATAAAAAACCTTAGAAACAAATTCATATTTGTGCTAAAGAACCCAAATTCCATTAATTTACATTGCACTAATTTACATCAAATGTCATCAAAACATACATTTAAGCATGGAAACATGTCCAAATAATAATAAATCACCTCATTTTCAATTTCAATCCTTCATTCTAACTGGGGTGGGTGACATGGCTTCCAGGGTTTATTACATGTAAAGAAAATTTTGCAAAGGCAAAAAATGAAAAAACTCATACTTACTGTAAATTAGGTGATCAGCCTGTGGTTGTGCTGAGCCCGCTTTGCTTTAATAGTGGCCTACAGATCACCTGAACTGTCTCTCATCTTCGCCTTGACAATAGCCCACAGTTTCCTTAATTTAATTTAATTTAATCCTGAGCTGTTTTACGCATGTTCAGCTGTGTGTAATACATCTATACAGGGATTTCTCTGTTAGACTTAATTTACTGAAATAAATTATTTTTCAAAAATACTCTAATTTATTCAGTTGCTTCACTGTGCAAGAGGTCTCTAACTGGGAAACTATGAGAACAACATCATTTTGAGATACAATAAATGGCATCAAATGCACGACCTTTATTACTTTCTTATATCAGAGACGTTTATTTTTGATGTGACACCAGCCAGTATTTCTTAATTTCACTCTTGCATGCTTAATCCTTTCAAAACTCCAGTCAACAGCACTAACAGCACCTAACTGTGATGTCTCTCTGTCCTTGTTTTCTACACTTTCACAAGTTTCTCTTAGGTGACTCCAGATAATAGCAAAGTAACTTTGGGTGATGTAGGTTGTCTTTGACAACAGCAAAGGACAATACAGAAAAGTAACGAGAAGGTCTGCAACCAGTCTTGGTGTATATATAGCTTGTAAATCTGCCTGTCATTGGTCAGTGACTTTATAGTCAATATTTTCTATATGCAGACCTGTCAAAGTATTTAACCCATACTCAAAGAAGCCTGATGAGTTATTCTGATTCAGGGTTGCAGCTGTGGTACATTATCTGTTTATTACACTTTATGATCAAAAGTCTTAAACTTTCGGGCTGTTATTGGTGGAAATAAGGAAAGAAAAACATGTTTCTCAGCTGTGTGGTTTCTGATTCTCTACAATTTGTGTATTTTTGTTGTTCGAAGCAAGTGTTGGTTATCTTCATGCAACCCAAACAAATAATCTATATTCCTGTTGTCATGGGCGCTAATATTACACATTCAAGATTCTTGACCCAGTGAGTTTGCTGTTCTGTCCTGGGCCCAACATTCTTCACAGGGAAGATAGTTTGATTTGAGAGAGGAGTAAAAGAAGCCATCTATGTGAAACATGAAAAACCAACACCGAAGGAGGTGGCCGGAGATGGGTTTTTTTCTCCTCCGGCAGTTTTTCAGCAAATCGTCAGGCAACAGCGACCCAAACACTGAGCTGAATAGAGGGTAGGGCCTGTTACTCGTGTCTTAATTGCGCCATTAGTGAATTTAATTACCCTATTGGCACGATTGTTCTGACTACAGCTTATAAACCTATTATTTCTCAACATGTTCAGAACTGAAGAGGCAAAACATTAAACAAAGTAAAAAGAAAAGAATGTCCAGGATGTTTGACAATTAACACTAGCCTCGGGTAGTTAGTGATAGTCAGACTTTATTGATGCAAGTATTTTAACTGTAAAATTCAGGTATTGCATTCATGAATTCAGATTTAAGGAGAAGTTGTTTGTATTTATTATTTTTATGTGGGTGGTGCTTGCTGATTGAGAACGCCAGTGCTTGGATTCATTCCTCTTTTCATTGCTCTGTAATACCATACCTCAGCAAGACTGTTACTTGTACAACAATAACAGCTGTAAACTGAAAGCATTTGGCTGTTGGTTCGTGATAATCAGGTGGTGCCTTGACTTGGTAATTTTAGTCACAGGTCACTCAATTTTATTAATAAATTCCCTTGGGTGCTTATTCGTAGCTACTGATGGATCAGATTCTTAAATTATTCAGGTCTAGCTTTCAGTGTACAAAAACAAATAGCTGATTTAATTTCCACACATTAATATTTAATAAACAAAATTAAGCTTAAATGTAAGATGAGACAAGATGTACTTTTTTGATCTCAGAATTGGGAAATTGTTGGGCAGCAGCAGCATGACATACAGGAAACAGACAAACTTAACATAAATAAAAAATAAAATATAAAGTAAAATGTAAATTTCCAATTGAAAGTGGGCGGTACAACGGTGCATAATCGAAACCAGTTTTTATTTTTGTTATGATATGAATTTTCCGTAAAACGTTTTTTTTTTTGTTTTGTTTTTTTTTTAAACCTCGTAACGTACCCCAATAACCTGTTTCAGGAGGGACCTTTTTCTTTGCTACACCGATGAACACACATGCAGAGCATCACAAGGCAAGCTCATGTTGTTGGAGTATTGAGCGTGGACGCAATGGACAATTAAAGTAAAGCAAAAGAAGCTGTGGCAGACGTATCAGTTGAGGATGATAACCAAGAAAAACCTGTACCTAAAAGATGGGTGGTTTCTGTTGTGTGGAAGTACTTCGGCTTTAAAGGCTCGGATGTCAATTAAACGACAGTAATTCGCAAACTCCGTCGAAGTAAAGTTGTGTCCACTTGCTGTAACAAGAGCAGTTTGTAACACCATCTCAGGTTCAATCAGGTCTTCCAATACGACTTTTTAAAATTAAAAGCGGCACCCTCCACCTCCAAACCTGGAAAAGCTTCAGGAGGACACTCAAGGCCCCAACAGCAAAGCTTAGCTTCCTCAAGAAGTAGAGTTTGCTCATTATTTTCCTGTGTACTGCCTTGGTGTTAGATTTCCAGACCAGTCTGTTGTCCGTCAATACACCCAGGTATTTGTCTTCCACCACCTCTATCTCCTCCCCCTGGAGGCCCTGTAGGACAACCACAACATCACACAGAACGCCGCCCAGACAGGAGATACTTTGGCCTGCCGGTCAGGTAGCCATACATCCAGGAGATCACTGAGTTGTTGACACCCATCAACCTCAGCTTCTCACTCAACAGCAGTGGCTGAATGGTGTTGAAAGCACTCGAGAAATGAAAGAATGGGATTCACAGTACCTCCTCCACCATCCAGGTGTAAATGAGGTTTTTTGCAATAGGTAAATGACAGCGACTTCAGCTCCTAAAAGTTTAGATGAGACCGCTAACTGGAAACTGCGGTATTTTTGGATGTTGATTTGGGGAAAGTTCCACGTTTAGAAGGCACTGCATCACTGTTTAGAAGAGATCTCTAGACACCTTGAATCCGCTGTAGGGCACTGTATGGCGCTGTGGTTTTGGCAGTTCTTCGTTTCATGGGTCCGTTCAGTATCTGCGTTAAACACAAAGTGTGTCTCTGTCTCTGATGAACCAAGTGCTCATGTAACACATATATATTCCGTATCAGAAGATGTGCTAAACTAACAGGTTAAGTAGCACACGCAGTACAACGCTATCCGCCATTGTTTTTGTTATCTGCCCGTGCATGCATAGAACAAATCCTGCAGCCGTGTGTTCTGCATATGTGCGCTTTCCCATCTGTGGAGTAATTCACACCTCCGTGAGGGGTGTTCCTGAAAAGTTCCACTCGGTGACCTGGTTTCAGAAAGTGTCAGAGAGTGATCACTGGTGACGTGTAAACGAGCGACTGGATAACAACAAAAATGGTTTCACTGACAACCGGCTCAGTGTAAACGGTGCATAAAAGCACTAAGTGTCCCTAATAATTCAGTTTTTTTAGAACCTATTTTAGCAGCAATAACTGGAAGTAGTCAATTTGTATACACTTTTCTAAGTCTGTCAAATCATTGTGGAATAATATTGGAACACTTTCTTTATACAGTCTTGCTTGAGTTCATTGAGGTGTACAGACTTCTCTGCTCAGTTCTCAAACTGCCAGACACAGAGCCACAGCAATCTATGAAATCATATCAGTATTTTTGAATTGTGCCATCATGAGCTCTGTCAGGTAACATGCTGTCCAAGCCCTGTGAGAGCTGAGAGGTGAATCTACATCTGTGAGGTTTAGCAGCCGGCTTAAATTTTTTTCAACTTGACAATAAATATTTTCCTTGTGAAATGATGAACTGTATGTATTTTCCTTTACAGAGCAGTAGTGCTTGCCTAGTCTTGTGTTTTCCTGCTTTGAATGGTGTTATCACACCTGTGTACTCCAGACTAGAGACAGTCACATTTGCTGATGAAATGTCAATGAAGTCATTCAGATGTTAACCAAAAGTAGTATTACCTGATTACTTCTTTCCCTCTTAAATAAGTGTTCACTTAGTCTCTCACACACAGCTTTAGGATGGCCCACAACCTGTTGAGAGAAGAGTTAAAGTCCGGTGTAATGTGAGCCTGATATCAAGCTGGGGTGGGGGCTTGTGCACGTTGATTATGGGCAACATAATCTGGCTTTTGGGTCGTGGAATGTCACTTTGCTGTCAGGAAAAGAGCATGAGTCTGTGTGTAAGGTTGAGCATTAGCAAATAAATATAGTTGGATTCTTCTCAACTCGTAGCTTGCACTCTGGAACCCATCCCATGGAGACTCTAAGGTTGCCTGGGGCAAGAGGTGTCGGGCATGTTCGGACAAGCTCCTCGTTGAAAGGGAGTGTATTCATTTGGCTTCTGTGCCGTTATGGATATTCTGTGGAATATCCATAACAAACATCATGTCTGAGGTTCTAGGTGGTTCATTCGTGTACCAACCCACCTTGGGCCAAAGGTTAATGATTCATTTTGTAATCAGATGGTCAGATATTTTTGACACTGAGGCGAAGTGAGGGTCAGAGCTGACCTCTGATCATAACTTAGTTGTGAGTTGGACCTGTGGCGGTGGGGGGGTAGGTTGCTGCACAGACCTGGGTAACCTAGGAAAGTGGAGGGGGTGAACTTCAAACATCTGGAAGAGGATTGTATTTGGAAGGTACATGGGGAGATAGAATTGCCAGGTCTTCCATTGAATGTGACTTCCAGGAACTTTAAGCTAGGTTTGTAGTTGATACAGCGAACTGAGCAAGAGGGGGTGCACGCCAAAAGCACCGTTTCCACCCCTACGCGCTGGCCTCGCGCGCTGTTGCAGCGTCTGGTCATGCACCTCTGAATTTTTGTAACCTGATCGCTTGCGCCACCTTTCACTCAGGCTGGATGATTTGGAAGGTGCTCTTGCAGAGCAGGTCCCCCTGCGCTGGCATTTATATGAACCCTTCATGAATACATATTTTCAGAGAACACTGCACCGATGTACACGTCAAGTATAAATGCCACACCGCTTGCTCTGCTCGCTTCCACTCAATGCGAACTTTCGAAAGCGCGACTATAACTCAGCCTTTAATATAACAATATATTATTGATGTTATGTTTCTTACAGAAACATGGCTGGATGAAAACAATGAAACACCTCTATTAATTGAATCAGCGCCTCCTAATTACAATTTTTTTAAGTGAGAATCGAAAACATAAGAGGGGCGGAGGGGTTGCTACAACATTACATGATTCACTAAACTGTAAAGATCTTTCCCTGGGCAAATTTGACTCTTTTGAATATTTGGGAATTGAAGTAAAAGGCCACAAATGAACTCTGACACTAACTCTATACAAAATCCCAAAATATGTGGAAGATTTTTTCAATGACTTTAGTGAGCTGTTATCTATGATATGCATTGATTATGATTGTTTAATAATTGTAGGAGACTTCAACATCCATGTTGACAACCCAATAGACAGAGGCAAAAAAGCTGAATGATGTACTTCAAAACTTTGGTTTGACTCAACACGTTAAACAGCCGACATAATCGAGGACACACTCTGGATTTGATTATCAGCAAGGGTGTTAATATCTCCAAGGTCTCTGCTATTGATGTCGCTCTGTCTGATCACTTTTATATTGTTTTTGAAAGAACAATCTCTGTTGAATCAATTAGTAAAACAGATATTATTACAAAATGTTCTTTTACAGACAACACAGCTGAAACTTTTTATCAAATCTGCTCCTATACCTCTCTTCCATGCTGTAAACCAGCAGATGAGCAGGAAGATAACTTCTGCTCTAAAATTTCAGACATCACTGATTCCATTGCTCCTGTTAAAGTGAAGATTGTGTCTGGCAGGAAGAAATCTCCGTGAATAAGTGCTCCACTTATAAGAAACAAAAGAAGCCTTTGTCGAAGGGCTGAACGTAAATGGCTTACTATGAAATCTACAGAGAGGCTACGAAGCTATCAGTCTTCTCTAAAACATGCAAGGGAAACATTTTTGCAGAACTCAAACAACATCAACAATGCTCATGCCTTGTTTGTCACAGTTGTCAGGTTGACAAACCCTCCTGTGACTGTAACACCAGAACTCCACTCTACCAGGGCCTGCAATGAATTCGCCAACTTTTTTACAGAGAAAATTCAAAAGATTAGAGGGTTAATCTGCACATCAACACAAAATCCAGCATGAATGCTATGTCCAAATATAACAAATGCAGAGAAAACAACTGAATTTCTCTGAGTTTTCAACTCAACCTTGAAAACTTAGAAGAAATTCTGAAACAATTAAACTCATCCTCCTACTGTCTTGATATCCTACCTACAACCTTCCTTAAGAAAGTTTGGTCTGTCATTGCATCTGACCTGATTCAAATCGTAAATTCATCCCTCTCATCAGGTGTTTTCCCCCAGGCCTTAAAAACAGCAGTTATCTGATAAAAAAAAGAACAATCTGGATAAATCACTACTGCAGAATTACAGGCTAATCTCTGATCTTCCATTCATCAGCAAAATTATTGAAAAATCTGTGTTTCAACAGTTAAACAACTTCTTAAGAATCCCCTTGTCAAAGTGTTCAATGACATCTACATAAGACTACAGACTATAAAAGAACCACAGTGTTGGTTCTGTTGGACCTCAGCTCAGCATTTGACACTGTTGACCATGTGATATTATTATAGTGACTGGAGAGCTGGGTTGGACTTTCGGGTACAGTACGTAATTGGTTTGAATCCTACCTAAAGAACAGGGATTTCTTTGTGTCAACTGGCAACTTCTCAATGGAGCAGACAAAAATCATGTGGAGTACCCCAAGGTTCAATCCTGGGACCCCTCCCATTTAAAATCTACATGCGCCCACTAGCTCAGATTATAACAAGTAATAAGATTAGTTACCACAACTATGCTGATGACACACAGCTCTATATCACGATGTCATCAGGTAACTCTGAACCCATCCGATCACTAAACAGATGCTTAGAACAAACCAATACGTGGATGTGCCATAACTTTCTCCAGCTGAACAGAAACAAAACTGAAGTTATTATCTTTGGACCTAAACAGGAACAATCTAGAGTCAGCACGCAGCTTCAGTTATTACAGCTGGAAACTAGTGATCATGCCGAAATCTGGGTGTAGTGATGGACTCAGACCTGAACCTTCAGAGACAAATAAAGATAGTTACAAAGTCAGCCTTCTATCACAAGATAGAGATAGATAGTCCAAGATTAAAGGACTAATGTCTCAACAAGATCTAGAGAAACACATCCATGGGTTTATCTTTAGTCACATTGATTATTGCAACAGTGTTTTCACCGGTCTGTCTAAAACATCAATCAGACAGCTGCAGCTCCAGAACCCTACTGCTCGTGTTCTCACTAAGACCAGGAAAATAGATCTCATCACCCGAGTTCTAAAGTCCTTCCACTGGCTCGCTGTAGCTCAGAAAATAGACTTTAAAATACTTCTGTTAGTTTATAAATCACTGGACGTCTTAGCACCAAGATACATTAAAGACCTGATGTCTTTGTATCAACCTTCCAGACCACTCAGGTCTTCTGGTTCTGGTCTGCTCTGCATCCCCAGAACCAGAACCAAACATGGAGAAGCAGAATTGAGTTTTTAAGCTCCACTAATCTGGAACAAACTTCCAGAGAACTGCAAAACAGCTGAAACGCTGAGTTCCTTTAAATAAAGGCTAAAAATCCTCCTCTTTAGAGTTGCCTTTGATTAGTAGTAAATGGAACATTGATCAATATTTTTGAATTATATCTGCTTGATGATCTTATGATTTTGATGCATTGATATTTGCTTGATGGTTCTGATCATTTTGATGTATACTTGATTGATGTTTTTACGATATAAAGCACTTTGAACTCCCTTGCTGCTGAAATGTGCTATACAAATAAACTTGACTTGACTTCAGCCTGAAAGTCATCGGTGCTGGTTGCTATGGCAAGCTGAGGGCAGATTGGTGGACACCGGAGGTAATATTCTGGGGTTGCAGAAGCAAAAACTTGGATGCAGGAGGACTTGGGTCTTCAGTTTGAAATAGTGAAAAAAGTCCAAAGTCAGAAAGCAAAGTTCTTGATTTGATGTCTTGTGCTCTTTTGGACTTGCAGAAGAAGACGGACAGATATATGGATGGATGGAGGTGGAGAGGGAGTGAAAGATGGATGGTTGGATGGGATATTAGCTTTGATTTCTGAGCATTGAACTTTGAACATCAGGTATCAATTTGAATCTAATCAACTCTGGCTGAAAGTGATATCTTGTCAAATCACTCAGTGATATCAGGCAGATTTACAAACTAAAAATAGAGCACGAGTGACCACAGACTTTCATCATGCTATTTATATAACCCAACTCTCTTTTCACATTTTCCTGTTCTCTTTCTGTCATGAGTCACAGACAGTCTTTATTTCAGAGCGTTAACAGCTAAACCAACAGAACAAACACGTTTGATATTCTGGTTTTCAAGCAGGTAGATTAAAACATGTTTTTGCTATACGTATGGGCTACAGTTATACAGTACTATTTTCAGGAGTGAGCAGCTGAAACTAATTACCTCTGATCTCTGTGCAGGGAACAAGTGCAGCCACCAAAAGATGATAATGACACAGTCACACAGTGTGGTTCACTGAACTGGAGAGATGACTTGGCAGGGTTTCCATAACAACCTAATCAGAAACAAGAAATTCTTTGTTTTAGTAGTACTGTTATGGCAGTGAGCTTGTTTTGTCAAAATAAATAGAAAAAAATTAATTAGCCAGAACTCACAGATCCGTGGGATTTTATTTCTTTTCTGATTGGCTGCTTGAATGTTCTTCTGTTGAGTTATCCTTAACAAACAAATTAACATTTCAGTCAGTGGAAGACGCTCAGAAAGCCAAAATGGCACTAAACGGAGCAGACATTTACTCCGGCTGCTGCACACTGAAGATCGAGTATGCTCGGGTAAACACACTCACACATTGTCCAGCAAACACGAAATCAGGTGTACACACATGCATGCATCCTCATTCTTATGCCCACGCACACACACCCACCCAGAGGTGCTGTGCTCTGTCGCCCCCTGCAGCCTAACAGACTGAACGTCGTTCGCAATGACACCTCCAGCTGGGATTACACGAAACCCTTCCTCCTGCACCGAGGTAGGACACCTCCTTCATGTTCTGCTTATACACAAAGCACACAGACACACACGCACCCACACAAGTGTGGCTGTTATCATTTTGTGAGTATTCAGAAATGTGTAGTCGTTCATTTTGATGATTTCAGTTTCTGAATTTTTGGTACATGTAGAAATGACACACAAGTAGTGATGCTGAGTTTATTCAGCCTTGGATACTTCTCTCTGTGTGTTTGTAATGTCACCAAATAGTTTTAGAGCTTTATTTTGTTTAATCACTTGACCACTTGAAAATGAGGTGGCCGTCTTCAGTTACAATGTAAAGCTGGAAGGAGCTGCTTCAATTGTAAACATGATATTTAGTTTAATCATTCAAAATTATTTTCCAGCTACAGATCCTGTGTTGAGTATTGCTGTATTTTGTGTGTTATGTTTGCTGGTTTTAATTGTTTGCTGCTGGTGTGCAATAATATTAAGGTTTTAAATTACCCTGCATTTCATTAAGTTATATGTCATATTTGTATTGCCTATTATAACCATAATAAAGGAACCTGACAGATACCTAGGTTCTCAGTTCTGGAGTTACAAACTATAGATCATCTGCATAGAAAGAGGCTGTTGTCAGTTGTGAGACAGAGAGGTTGCGCTATTGACCATTAAATGATAGGAGGACCAATGATTTTGGCCTAGTCATTTTTTAGTTTTCTTGTTGCAATTCAGCACATCAATAAAATATCCAGATGAAACTTTGTGGAGATTTTGTCTTTGTTCTTTTGGAAGCAATGCAAGTATGAACAGTTTTTATTATGGTCATTTCCACTGAAATGTTAGGAGTTTTTTTGTTTTTTTTTTTGGAATTTCATCACGGAGTGCTAATAATTCTGGCCTGAAATGTACCTGTGCTGCAGATCAGAGGTGTATAGCCTGGGATCAGCTCCACAGAGCTGTGCTCTTACATGTCCTGGTGTGGAGACACTCCAGTCTCATTCTCTCCCAGTTGCTACAATAAACCTGATTCTAAAGTGCTGTTCTCTCCAACTGGAAAAGTTTATGAATCTTTGAATTCTGAAGGAAACTCTTTTAGTTTTGCATAATTAAAGTCACAGGGACCATTAAAGCCACTGCTACCTTAGTGTTCATCTACCTGCTTATCAGGCAATAGAGTGGTCCCTATTCATGGTTCAGTATTTGCAGATTTTTCTGTGCAACGTAACTCCAAATTATTTGCGGTAAATTCACCTATTCACTGATTTTTTTCGTTGAGTATATTTGAAATATTCAAAAGAAAATGGAGCTTGGGAAGCTGAAATACCTAGAAGCAATGCTACTTGACACACTATTAAGCGCCATTCATTTTCCTTGGTGCTGATTGGCTGAACCCCAAAGAGCAGAGATAAGGAAGACTGAGGATGTTAGCTTCTGTGGTAGTGCTGAGACAGTTTCCACTGTTTATATTAATGCATATTAGGGTATATTTGTTGCTTTAACTAATAAAATAGGCAGCAATAAGGGATTTTAGAGGGGGTCTGAAGTATTTGCTCATTTCAGCTATTTGCAAGTGGTTGTGGTCCCTACCCCCGGTGAATTCCAGGATCCACTGTATAGTTTTTATAGTACTAATTTATCATAAGCCCACAGTGGAATGTAAGCAGCCACGATCAAGATGGAGAATATTTTGTATGTTCTACGTTTCACTACTAGAACAGGATGTTCCAGTATTGTTCCTAACTAGGGTTGCCACATTTTTAGTAGAGAAGTAAAGAAACAACCTTTGCTGCCATTGGGGTAACACACACAACAGAGATGCTTTGACATGACTGAAAAAAATGTTCCCAAAAAAGTAATATTATGCACAGTAAGCATTTTAGGTGGTTCATCCATGGTCTATTCCCGCTTTTCCGTGCAAGGTCACGGGGGGAGGGGGAGCCTAATGACAACAGCAGTAATTGAGAAAGAGGCGGGGTTCGCCCTGGACAGGTCGCCAGTCCATCACAGGAAAACACAGAGACACTGGACAAATACCCATGCACACACAGGCTCACACCTTAGGGCAATTTAGAGAGACCTACTGACCTAATTCTTAGTCAGACGATATTCAATATTCATACGTGAAAATGATAATGAAACTGAATAATTATAAAGAATGGTGTGATTAGTTGCTGGTCATTTCACCTTGTTGCCATTTTCCACCATTGCAGTTTTTGTGAATGGCATTGAGCTGTCTGCCACAGACTTTATATACCTTCAACAACCAAAGATTTAAAGGGGGGGTATTGTGTAATATCGATTTTTTTTTTTTTTTTTTTTTTTTAGCTTTATATTGTGTTGTAATGTTATTCCCTCATCAAAAACATACCTGGAGTGTTGCTTTGACTCTTTCATGTATGTTTGAGGAATCCTTGAATCTCCCCTGGCAGCCATGCGGGGTGCCTAAACGCTTGCTCTCACAAAGCAACACCTATTTACACAAAGCTCCTCGTTGGAGCTGCAGTCCCCAGCTGAGCTTCCGCCTCACAGAGCACCCGTCCCCCACAGCTCCTCCAGGCTAGCGGCAGCAGCAATCAGCAAACACCTGGTGGAACTGCACATCTGCTGAGCTCATCATACAAACTACTTCTCTGTCCAATGCTCCTAAGAACAGCTGTAAACAGCATATTGGAGGAGCACTGCTGCTGAAGGCGGAGTGTCAGAAAGAGTAAAAGCTTCTTAAAGACACTGAGGCCAATTTCAAGGCGTTAAATTGCAAAGTCAAATTTCTTTTAAGTTATGTTCGATATATACCGCATTTTTTATAACCGAAGGTAACAAAGTTACTTGATTGTGCTATAAAATGGCACTACGTGCCTGAAAAATACATAATACACCCCCTTTAAAGTACTTTTTGTGCTGTGCTGCTAAAAACTTTGAAGAAATGTGGTTACCAGACTTCAGTAAAAAATATCAAGAAGCAGGAGGTCACTTAGAGTTTTGGTGTGATCAGGGCTCTGCCATATTTTATACAGCTGTTCAACCATGTCAGCATCTGAAGACACGTAGTGCAGGCTAGTGCTATCACTAGTGCCTTGGACTCCTACAAATAACTCCACCTGCATTTCCTGTCCAACACAGGAGGTTTCTAATTGTAGAAACTGAACAAGGATGTTGTAAAAGCAGCACCAACTCTTTGCATTTTGCATTTGTCTGTCAGCCCTGAACAAAAACACCCATCTAGATGTACAACAGTAAAATCTGAGATACTATCATCCTCCAGGTAAACACAGCTGCTGACAATCCTGCATGAGATGCTTCTCAGTCAAATCTCATCCGTCTTGTTGACACTTGACCTGGGATTTGTTAGGAAGAGCCAGTCTATGTGGGTTAGAATGTCGGCTTTCATGCAGACTGGTGCTCCTGGTTATAACTGTCCCCCCTGCATCTCCTTTAGGTTACAGAAAGCTAATGCTAAAAAGCTAAGCTGTCTGCTGTACCTCTGATGAAATAAAGTTGGGGTTGAAACCTCTCTATTGCAATCACACCTCAAGTGGCTGAATTGAGTAAAAAAAATGAAGACAACAAAAGGCGAAAGCCATCAGCCATCTAATTCCTGCATATTGTCACATAAAAACTGCACACTGGAAACTCAAGTGCAGCTGGACTGCTGGCAACAGCTACCTTCCAGCTTTCTTTTCATTAAGCCATTTTTGCACATCGAGTCGATAAAAAGTACACACTACGGCACCAGCAAAGGGTTTGAACCAGTGATCTTTTTCCTGTCAGGCAACAATGTTAACCACCAGCCAACCATGCTGTCATATTTTAGTTTTAAATGGTTCTATTGTTGTGTGTTGCAGATCGGGGAAAGGGAAGGCAGCGTCAAGCCATCCTGGGAGAACATCCATCCAATGGCTATGGTGCTGGCTCTCTGTCTGCATCGCTTTCTGAATGTTTCCCACTCCTTGTTTGAAATCCCACGTTAACTTTGTGTGTGTGCCTCTGCACAGGCCCACACTGTCCCCTGCTGCCGCTGCCTCCGAACAGCCGGTACAGGAGAAGCCATGAGCACGTACCAGAACTGGTCTCCTACAAACAGCTCGTCCCAAAGACCTTCCCCTCCACACTTCCTTCCACCGTTTTGGGCTCGAGCTCTGTTGCCATGGTGAGCGGCCTCCATCCAAACAAGATGAACTGTAACCGCCTCTTCAACCTCTTTTGTCTTTACGGCAATGTGGAAAAGGTTTGTCTGCGTATTCATTTTTTTATTATTAAACATTTATTTAATTGGACAAACAATAGAAACTAACATAAATAAATGAATAAATAAGTAAATGAAACAAAGTAAAGCAGCAATCAAAATAGTCAGATGACAAAAAGAGTGATATCAACATGATGTGTCCGAAAGGAAGTAGGAAGAACCATATTCTTATTTAATTATACTCCTTGTCCTTTTTTTTTATTAAATACCAATATCAGGATCTCTTGAACAAACAACCAAAAACCCCTAAGAATACATATTATATACAGTATATGCGTATTTGCAGACAAAAGAAAATAAATTATGGAAACAAGTGAACAAATGATCTGTGAAAACATTTGGTGATGTAAAAACCATATTTTTGTTCTGCCTTTTGAACTGGGTTATACTTGAACATTGCTTGAGCTCTGCAGACAACCTGTGCTAAGATACCTTAATGTTTGCCAGATAATCTGGTTTAAGATTCTTTTTCTTTGATATATGACGGTTTGTTTTGTTGCACACACTCCAGCAGCTTTAATCTACGAAGTAATTAGTAGGTTTTTTATTTTCTTAATCTCTTTTAATGCTCAGAGACATGCCTATAATGTACATTTTTTTAATTAACCTATTCAGTTGCACATTCCTCTGGACTGGAGTATTTTTTTTATAACTACACAATATTTATGTTGAAATCTTGTCTTTACTGTACAGCATTTTTATTCTTTATTCTGTTTTTATATAAATATTCTATATTCTATCTTTGTGTGAGTCTGTTTGCTGTTATTACCTGTCACTTTGCTGCTGTTGCACAGACATTTCCCCATTGTGGGACAATAAAGGATATTTCTATTTTATTCTATTCTGATTAACAAGATTAGGTCAAGGATGTAATCAATCTAGGATTTAATATGTAAATTTTTTCAGTTTAGATTTTGCACCATTTAAATAATACAATGACAAAGTGCTTCATATTAAAATAACACACAGCTAAAATGAAATAATAAATCAACTTTAATCATCTAAACAGGAAATACTTAAGCTGCATTTTAAAGTAATAAGCACTTTTTTCAGCATAATAGCAAGAAAGGGGTATTAGAGTTTCAAAGTGTGATTGATTAGGAGTTTTAAATGTGTTTGCCGGTCATGGGTCTAACACAGCTCAGATCCTCAGACTTGGTTGGTCTGCTGTTCTAAGAGATCAGTGTTGTCAGTGGTTTCCGAACTTTTTAGTCTCTGACCCACAAAATAAAAACACAAGAGGCTCGTGACGCCCACTTCTGGTCGAGCATACAAGCATTTTTACTGAGTCGGTTCAAAAGTCTCCCAGTGGCAACACAATCAGCATTAACAGCCGATTTGTTGACCGATTTGTTGCTTTTTATTCATTCACTTCCTGATTTTTTTTAATTTTTTTTTTATTTTTATCTTTTACACTGTTTATGAAACGCATATGCTTCCTCTTTGCTATTTTTGGTATTTAGGTAATATTCGTAAGAGGATCTCTCATGAATATAAAGTGTGCAAAACATGCAAACTTTTTCAACGACACATAATGACAAATTCTGCCCTTTTTTTAAATAGCTTAAAAGTACAACACAAAACGGATGTGCAGAAAGTATAAATGATGTCTAAATTTCTGAACAATTATTCTGTATAAAATATCCATCTACTCAAGCTTATCTGTTCTTTAGCTGTATTTTTTTATCCATTTTTTATTACATTTTAGCCCCAGTAAGTGCTTTTAACTGGTCCTGACCGCTTGTTTTTCCAGGTAAAGTTTATGAAGAGTGTTCCTGGAACAGCACTGGTGGAGATGGCTGATGAGTATGCGGTGGATCGTGCTGTGACCCACCTCAATGGCACTAAGGTGTTCGGCAAGAAACTAAATGTCTGGTGAGACTGATACCCACTCAAGCTTCAGGGCACCGTGTGGAGGACAGGGTTGGTGGGGTGTGGGCTTAACTGCGGACTAATATTACGCTATACTGAGACCAGGTTATGTTCAACTGCGTTTAAAATACTCACCACTCGGTACCGCTGAGATTCTGGCCAATGTTTCTGGCTCCGAGGCACAGCAGCCCAGGTTAACCAAATGTCCTGGTCGTTTTTGTAAACAAGAACTGCAATTGGAAGGTTGTGTGTTCAATTCCAGCTTCCTCCTGTCACATGTCGATGTGCCTCAGGACAAGGCACTTAACCCCAAGATGCCTACCGATCTGGGTATCAGTGTTCAGTTCAGTCCAAACAAGTAAAAATGCCTGGGAGATTAAGGGTTGCAGGCGTTTACTGAAAAAAAATCTTCTTGATTTGTGTAAAAATAATTAATCATTGACATAACTGACTTTGCAATAATTGTTCATATCCAAATATCTTACTGTGCTGATTGAAAAAGTACTGCGACGGTGATGGAAGTGGCGAAGAACTCTCAGAAATGTAGTTTACAGTGAACCGCTGGTATTATTAGGGGTTAGGGACCTATTTTAATAGTTCAAATACCAAATATACCCTAATATGCATTAATACGCACAGTGGAAACCATATTGGCACTACTGCAAAAGCAAACATCCACGGTCTCCCTTATCGCCACTCTTGGGGGTTCAGCCAATCAGCTCCAAAGAAAATGAATGCCGCTCCTGGATTGGCTGCTTTGCAAACGCCACCCAACAGCCGGTCAGGCAGCGTTGCTGCCAGGTGTTTCCGCTTGCCAAGGCCTTGGTGGTAACCACAGGGTTAGCCTTCATGTTGCTGTCCCAAATAATTGAGCTATCAAATCAGTTGAAGGCGTGTTACTTCGTAGCATCCTGTGGCAGAAAACCATTCTTTACCAGTCCCTCCAGGATTTCTCGATTGTTTTTGTGTTTTGTTTTTTTTTTTTTCTAATCAAAATCACTGATTTTGTGGTGCTATTTTTTTCCTTATTAAATCCCTTCCAAAAAGTACATATAATAGAAAAAAGATGAGGAAAAAAATTACAAGCAGACAGATCGGACAAACATACATTTTTATTCTTTAAGGAACTTGATTTTTGTCACTCGCCATATCGATCACGGACTATAACTTGACATCAAGTAAGGCTGAGGTAGCGGTGTAGGAGAAGTGGGAAACACTGCCACCTGCAGGTGGGAGTTAGCAGTCACTTAAACTTATGGTTTTTTTTTTTTTGTTTGTTTGTTTTTGTTTGTTTTTTTTTTACCTTTTTTGAGGAAAATATGCAGTAAACTCACAATTATGGTTTAGCGCGGAAAAAAAGCAGGGTTCTGTTGATTTTGTGTGAATTTCTGCGCTCTTGAAATCACAAAAAACTGGAGGGACGGCTTTACATTTCAAGGCAACTTTCTAATTTATCTCCTCTGTTGTATCTGATGGTCATAAGTTGTTCTCCCTAACTAAAACTGTTTAATGGATCATATCCGTGATTGTTCATTTCTGCTTTCTAGTTGTTGGTTTTGGCCTTTGACGTCCGTCTGTCGCATCTTAGTGTGTCCAGGCAGCAAGCGGTGATTCCCAGTCAGGTGTTTGAACTGGCTGATGGCAGCAGCAGCTATCAGGACTTCAGTCTGACCAGAAACAATCGCTTCAGCAGCACGCACAGCCACAGGAACATCATCCAGCCTCCGACCGCTGTTCTGCACTTCTACAACGCCCCACCCACCCTCAACCAACAGCAGCTGCTAAAAGTGAGGACATACAGATCAAAGGCTGCATTAAGTATTAAAATGTTCCTTTAGTCACAAAAAACCCAGCCTGATCTCTCTTCTCTGTTTCCTTTCAGTTCTGTTCCGAACACGACGCTCCTGCCTTCACCAAGTATAAGGTCTTTGATGCCAAACGTGAGTTAAAAGCACTCCTACCGACACTAAAATGTTGGAAATATGTGACACTCAGACTTTTTTTCTTTTTCATTTTGTAGCCAGCTCTAAGACCCTCTCTGGTTTGTTGGAGTTTGACTGTAAAGCTGCTGCTGTTGAAGCTTTGATCGTGCTTAACCACCACCAGTTTAGAATAGCTGGTAAGTGACTCAGGCAAAAAGAGATAAGAATAAATAAACTTCTTTCTTTGTTGATTGTGAAGCGCATTGTTTCGTTCATTATTGTAAAGCAGGCTTTTTCTCTCTGACTTGCAGGCAGCTCTAACCCCTTCACCATAAAACTCTGCTTCTCAACTTCCACGCACCTGTGACCCAGAGCATAGATGGTTATCACAAACACACCTGCAGGAGAGATATTTAACTTCTCAACCTGAGAAGGAGGAAGAGTTTGTTTTATTTTTGAAGTGTTTTATATGATGTTTGCATGCTTCTACATTAAAACGGGTGACAGAGAAGCACCAGTTCCATTTCTAGCCACACCTGTTTCTCAGCTCAAATTTTGTGGCACCATCTGCAGATCTGAATTAGTTAAAAACGTAGAGTTTCATAATATCTGTAATTGCTCAGAAGAAATCATTGAGGGATGTCTGAATTTGAACTGAGAGCACAGGCATGCTTGTGATTCCTTTTATGGTTTTTCTGAGTCGCTTTGGTGCAATTCTCGAATCATTTTCAACATTTGCAAAACAGTAAGTGCATTTCTCAAAACAATTCATACAAACAGCAAAACACCATGGATTACCTGCAAAATCCAGTCTCTTTAGTTCATCTCTCAAAATTAAATATCTGCCAATGAGTATATCAGTGTCTCAGAATGACAAGTCCTTGTTTCAGTGTGTATGGATAAGACAGTCAAATTGATTAGTCATGTTGTCAATATAGCGGTGACTGGAGAGATGTTCTGTTGTAAACTACGGCTAAAAGTTTTGATGACAAGTATCGTAAGTTGTAATTGAGGAAGATCAATGGCAAGAGATTGGATAAGATTCACATTTGTGCTTTTACTGTTATTTGTTGACAGACCATGTCTTTGTGATACAGAAAGGAAAATACAGCCCTGTAGAGCACAAAGAAAAAACAAAACAAAAGTAGAAATGGGAACATAAGACAATCTCCTTAAGGAAAACAATACATGCAGTGCTGAAGGAATTACAGTCAGAAGCCAGAAGGGTCATCTGTGTATGTGGCTGACAGTCGGATACTTTCCATCTCCATCCTGAGAAAATTCCACAACAGGGTTGAGGAATGAGGAGCAGGGTGAGAGGAACGCCATCCTGTTGAGGGCCACAAACCATTGCCTGATGATGTTGGAGTGATGGAAACTGGCGTATATCCTCAGCCCGTTCTGCCTCTTCCTCTGGTTTGCCTCCTAACTCCTCTGCCACAGCCTCACTCCTCTTCCTCTTTGTAAAACTGGTACTGGTGGATCAAGCATTTTGCATGTTAAGGGTTATCCAACGAACTTATGCTTAAATGCTGTGGAGGTTGAGACTATTCAACAGAGACCCATATAATACATTTTGATCAACATGACAAAAGCAGTTGAAAATTTGTTCGCAAAAATGAGAAACTGCTTTTTTTGATGTGCACAAGTGACACAATGATTTGAAGATTGAACAAGTAGTTTTGAGAATTTCAATTCTGATTCGAGAAATGCGCCAAAGCGACGGAGAAAAACTGCACTGAGGGCAGCATGTAGACATTGTAGTAAGCAACAAAAATGATAACCTCTCCACCCGCAGCCTGCTTTCCAAACCTCCTCTGGCCAAAGGCTGCAGCTGTAAACTGTCTTGGACACAAGAACATTATGTCAGATAATGCAAATAACAGCAAAAAGGTTTGATTCTGTACAGAAATACACCAACACGAGATACTGGCTTTTAGGACACATCCGCGCGAGAAAGATGTGGTCAGTTGGCTTGAATATTATTGTATCACTGTCCTATTTTAAGAAGGTTAGCCCAGCCGATGTTTTTATGATTAAACAGGAGGTTTGTGTGTGACTGTAGTCTTTGTTTCTTTGGTTTATTTAGTTGTAGATCCCTCTAGAGGGGCCTGTTATCTGCTGCACGTGTCGGGGTCATGACGTATGACACCAGCAAAAACAGTCAATGTAAACTAGAGCTCTTTAAACAGTTCAGAGAATAGAATAAAATAATGTTTACTGTTATTATTGTTTATAAAACTATTGAAATCTAATTTTAAGTGTTGAGAAACGTGACTCATTCCACGCTGTGTTGGTTTTTAATGAACTGAGATGAAGCCAAAATGGAAAAGCTAATCCTTAATTTTAACAATATGTTTCCATTGGTTTAAAGTGTTTAAGTTTTGGAGCAGCCCAGCCAGAGTCCTGACTTGAATCAGACAGAGAATCAGCGGAGGGAGCTAAAGGTTAGGGTGAGGCCTTCCAACCTCAAATACTGGGATCTCATCACTTCTGCGCTCCTCTGCTGTTAGCTATAAGAACACTTTGATATGATTTAATTCAACTCAAAAATACTTTATTAATCCTGAGGGGGGAAAAAAACCGTTTAAACTCAAGATTATTCAAGGTTCTTCAAAGAGTTGTTTTAGATGCTGATGGCTGTGGGCAGGAAGGATCTCCTGTAGAGGTCTGTATTACAGCGATTCTGGAGAAGCCTCTGACTGAAGACAATGTTGTAAAACAGTCTGATAAAGAAGATGCTCAGAGTTGTCTGTAATGTTCTTGATTTTATGAAGAATCCTTCTTTGCACCGTCTCCAGAGGTTCTACAGTCGTCCCCAGAACAGAACCAGCCTGGTTTATGAGCCTCGTTCGGTCCCTGCTTCTGATGCTGCTGCCCCAACAGACGACGGCAGAAGAGATGACATTCTTTGCAACCGACTTACAGAAGAGCTGCGGCATCTTGCTGCAAACGCTGAAGTATCTAAGCTTCCTCAAGAAGTACAGTCTGCTCTGTCCCTTCTTGTAGACGTCTTCGCTGTTGAGTCTCCAGCCTGTTGTCCAGGTGAACAAAGAGGTATTTATGCTCCTCATCCACCTCAACTTCTTCTCCTATGATGGAAACATTGTTTGATCCAACCCTGTTTCTCTTGAACTCTACAATAATCTCTGTTTCGTTCACATTCAAAATAAGATGATGCCAATAAAGAAATTTTAATTGATTACTGAGAAGGGTATGAATAATTTTTGGCATGCTATTATTTTTAATATGTAAATAAAACACCCTGTATATTGTCTAAGTATCTTCTGAGAGATGTCTTTGTCATTTACAGTCAGAAACAAACAACATGGTTTAATGGATTTTTTTTTTTTTTTTTTTTTTTTTTTTTTAAATCTCAACATGACAAAACACTTTGAGCTTAACTGTGTGTTTGAAAAAGTAAGTACATCCTGTTTCCATGGGATTTCAGAAGGATGATAACAGCCAGGTGCTGATAATCAAATGTATTTATTGAAGTGATCCTGAGCAAATGCAAGCGCCTCTTTAAAAGCCAGTTTCGGTGGCGGCACCACCAGGAAACCCAGTCGAAACCCCAGTCCTAACCTGACGGACGTGTTGTGATGAGATTTTAAAAGATCAGGAAAAAACAGAAACGACAAAAATACTTTCATAAATTCAGATTTTTATTTTTAAATAAAATGTTTATTAAGAACTATCAAGTCCAACTCCAGAGAAAGAAAACTAAGTGGCTTCACATCGAAGGTCAAAGTTCTGATGAAAATACAGCCTTTCATATGATTCTAGTTACATTAAACGTCAATCGTGATACAAACGTACAAAAAAAAATTACAAGCATTTTCACAATAAGTTTTACATGAAGTCCAAACTGGTATTACAAAAGGACTATAAATAATTGTCAACTCAACCTACATCACACGAGGATGATAAAGTCACAGGTGTCAAACTCAAGGCCCAGGGGCCAAATCCGGCCCCCCCATAGCATTTTATGTGGCCCTCTAGACTCCAGATGCCAAATTACACCAATCAGTCCATCCAATTTTTTACGATTCACACAAAATCAACAGATCCCCGCATTTTATTGCGCTAAGTGAGTTTGTTGCAAATTTTCCGCAAAAATGGTCAAAAACGTTGGGTTTAAGTGATGCTAACTCCCACCTGCAGTATTTCTTACTTTTACTAAGCCGCCGCCTCAGCCTGACTTGATGTCAATTATAGTCCGTGATCGATATGGCGAGCAACAAAATGTCACATTTACCTCATACGTAATATTGCAAAGTTTCTTGCAAATATTTCTGAATTAGCTCAACAAAATCTGTGATTTTAATCGCAAAAAAAAAAAAAAAAAAAAAAAAAAATCACAAAAACAACTGCAAAATCCTGGAGGTCTGATCAGTGTGAAAATATTTAATTTTAAGAACTTATCGAAGGCAGAGACCACTATTTATTACTATTTTAACAGTTTGTTAATGGGTTTTATCAATACATTCCAGCACAAACGGCCCTTTAAGAACATTTATGAAGTTGATACGGCCCAAAATGAAAATGAGTTTGACACCCCTGATAAAGTGGTTCCCAGTTTCTCTATGAACACATGAAAGAAGAGAGGTTGGAGAAAAAACAACAGAGCAATAAAAACTGTTATTTTCCCAAAAAAGTTGTTCCACAGGATTTCTGTGAAACTTTAGTGTCTTAAAGGCGGATCTAACTGATGGGTTTAGGTCGACAGAAAGCTGCTAATTCTGTAGTGATGCTAAAACGTTACATTTTTCTACTATTCGCCTGCAGGTTAAATGACAACAGGTCTATATCCTGCTTCTTGTGATGTTTAGAGGCATTGTTCTAAATAAATTCAATGGAGAGTTTTATGTAGGAACCATAGGAGATGAGAACTACAAACAAAGCAAGTAGGTAATAAAGAGTTCAGAGCTGGACTAACTCATGGTTCAGTAGGATCCTTAACAGAGTAAAAACAAAAATACAGAAAGTCAACAGACCGACGTTTGAGACACACGAAAAACAGCACTTTAGAATCCTACCTACATCTTAGAGCGTAGCGTGCAATGGTCATAGCAATAATACAAGAGTATGTACAAACAACTCCCCACTGAGGTAATGTCCTGGTAAAAAGAAAGTACACCCTCCTTCAGTTCTAAGGTTTTATCTGACAAATACGAAATTCTAAAATGATTCAACTCTAACCTCAGGCAAACACTGTTACCATTTCATTCACCGCGTAATCTTATCAGGATCTGCACTGTGGGGTTTCCCATCGTGACGTTTTGGCTTTGCTGCTAGCAAAGGATTTAACAGAGATAAAAAGGAGAAAATGTCATCAGCAAGTTTGGCCTCCTACAGAAAAGCAAGTACTTAGGCGGTTTTCTGGTGCAGAGACAGAGATGTGTATTAAAACATCTCAGAAGCAATTGTTACGCCCCCATCAATTTGTGAAAGATTACGCTGCAAAAACAAAAAATCTTATTTCTGGTCTAGTTTCTAGTGCAAATATCTTGAATACTCTTGAAATAAGACAAAACTAACTTACAAGGAACTTTTCAACACGATATAGGAGCTTGTTTTTAGTCAATAATTCCTTAATATTAATGAAAAAGTACAAGTTATAAGTGAAATAATCTGCCAGTGGAACAAGACATTTTTCCCATATTATAAGATGGAATGTCTTGTCCCACTTGCAGATTATTTCACTTATAACTCGTAGGTTTTCATCAATATTAAGGAATTATTTAATTAAAACAAGCTCCTATATTGTGCTGAAAAGTTACTTGTAAGTTAGTTGTTTTTTCCTTATTTCGAGTGTACTAAGATATTTGCACTAGAAACCAGACCAAAAATACTTAACATTTTGTGCTTTCGCAGTGTATGAGGCCAGATCAAGACAATAGAAGCAATGAATCATTCGAACATGTCAATGTTTATTTGAAAAGGGAAAACCATTTATTAAAGTTGCCCATCTTTGCAGGAGTGCGGATCCCAGTAATTTAACCCCTAAAAGAAATGCAGCACATCCCAGGCCTCCGACTGAAGCTCTACATGGTGCTTTAAAACCAAGCAGCTGGGATTGTGGAACCAGGGGGGTTAGAGTTTAGAACCTGAGCACCAGTGAAGCTGAAAGATGCGATGCATTCACTGCTTTAAATACAGCCAAGTTGTTGTGGGTCATCGTCAACCTGGTGTGCATGAATTTTTTGAACAGCACATCCTTTTGATTAGATGTACAGTGAAGAATGGGCGGCTACTGATCTAAGGTGTGACTTTCTGCTCGCCTGTCACTGGAGATAAGCACCAGCACCCTGTAGGCGTAGAAAACAGAAGGTTTGAATTTGTTTTGTAGACTTGAGGTTAGATTTAAATAAGTTTAGAACCTGCTAAGAGATGATTTCAATCGTGTCCTGAAACCCACAAATTTAAGTCTTTACTTTTACTTAACAGTGACTTTAATTTTAAGGTCTTAGTGAATTTGACACATTTCTTATTTCACCATGAGGTTAAAATAGCTGCAAAAGATAATAGTTTAGCATGCTCATATATTAAATTAGGATGGTGTTACATAACAAAAAAACAAAAAAAACATTCATGCTAAACTTAGGGCATTGTGACATCTTCCCGAAACATTTTATGTATTTAAGAGGGACTAGATCTATAGAAAGGATCTTGTGGCTGTCAATGCACCAAACAAGTTAACCACACTGTCATCACCCATGTATCTGTGAGCTGCCAGTGTCAAGTATTGGGTTTGGTCTTGTCTTTCAGAAAAGATTTTGAGAGCAGGGGAGGAATACTTTCAATTAAAATATGCATCTTTGGTGACTTAAAACTACATTATCATAATTAAAACTACATTATCATGATTTAGGTTAAAATCAATGGAGAGAAAAGGATAATCTAATAAATAACAGTATATACATATATGCACTACATATATTTTTCCAGTTGAGTGGTGGTATAAGGTCTGGTGTCCTTGACAACTTCAACATAACAAAGCAAGGGTAGAAAAATAATAAGATAGATGAATATTTTTTGAGAAATCTCTGAATGATCGTCAATTTGAACTAGTTTTGACGGCAGCACCTTGTGCACTTTAAGGCACACGCACTTCAACACAAGGTTGAACAGTATTTACCGTCACATCGGATTTTTTTTTTTTTTTTTTTTTTTTATTGACAACCATCGAGCTGGACTGGTGTTTTCATGGATTACTGATCTGTATGTCATGTTAGATTTATAAAGGTGCCACTGTTTGAACAGATGTTACATTCAAGATCTGGGGGAAAGAAACCTCACTCCACATTCCAATGTTGGAAAAACACCAGGTTTCAGTGAGCTGTTCATTTTTGGGATATTCTTGAAGATCGATGTGAGACTTCTGCAAACGCTCAGTAATTTTACCAACAGGTTGAACAGAAAAAAAACTCATTTTCCCCGCTTCTTAACGAGATCCGAAGGTAGTTAGTGGACGGAAGATGACGACGCTGTGTCTGACAGGTGGATGGCCATGCCAGAGGGCTGCTGGGCGGAGCTCTGGCCTGGGCCCCCGGGGTTACTGCCGAGGTTTACAGGAGTAGGGCGGGGGTTGAGGCGTGGTGGCATGGGGTTGGAGGGCCGGATGAGAGGTGGGGGTTGCTGAAGGGTGGTTCGAGGCTGCAGGAAGCGAGCCTGTTGTTGGAGGGGTGGTGGCTGGCGGTGTAGCGAAGGTGTGGCTGGCAGAGAGGGCCTCAGGAGCGGAGGGGGCTGGTGGAGAGAGGAGGACGAAGTGTTGGAAGTCACAGGATTTTGAACTGAAGAAGAAGAAGAGGCAGCAGGCGATGCACCAGAAGAGGTGACCTGACCCTGAGAGGAAAAGGCAGGACAGAGTTACTTTAAATGATTGCCAACTTTAAGAGCATTTGTTTTTCTGGACGGAAAGAATCTAAAGCATGTGTTAAACAAAAAGTCACATTTGCTGTCATACATAAGTGCAAATATTGCAAAATTTCTTGCAAATATTTCTTAATTAGCACCACAAAATCAGTGACTTTGATTGTAAAAAAAGTCACAAAAAACAATGGTGAAATCCTGGAGGGACTGATCGACGCGAAAAGTTCTGCATTGTTTATTTTTAGGTAGCACTTAATAAACGCAGAGACAGCTATTTATTAATATTTTGGGTTTTATCAATACATTCTGACACAACTGGCTCTTTAAAGCTGCAGTATGTAACGTTAACAAAAATATGTTTTTTTTGTTTTGTTTTTTTTTACATATTTGTTAAAACTGTCACCATGTTGTGACAGTTTGGAATGAGACAGATAATCTATGAAAAAAAAAAAAAAAAAAAAAAAAAAAAAAAAAAAAAAAAAATCGATCTCCACCTCCTCCCTGAGCCATTTTTGCCACACCGCTCCCGACTAAAACCAACCAATCAGAGCCAGGAGGAGGGGCTTAGCGCTGTCAATCACCCTCATGTACGAGCTGCTAAGTGCGCTAATGGTGGAGAAACAACTTACCGTTACAGGAAAACCGTTTATCCGTCGTGATCGGCGGTCATGCTAACTAGGCTAGCCTCTGCAAGATGCAAAGGGGGGAGGAAGAGGGGCGAGATGAGCAGCGCCACACGGGTGGTGATAGGCAGCGCTAAGACCCGCCTCCTGGCTATGATTGGTTGTTTCTAGATTGCACTGGGAACACTGGGAGATAGCAGAGGGGCTCAATTTTTTCAGAGATTTTCTGTCTTATACCATTCTGTCACGACATAGTGACAGTTTCAACAAATATGTAGAAAAATACTTTTTTTTTTTTTTTTTTTAATATATATAAAAGTTACATACTGCAGCTTTAAGGACATTCATGATCTTGATATGGTCCAAAGTGAAAATGAGTTTGACATCCCGGATCTAAAGGAACAGATCAGGGATTTGTCTGGTAAGGATGTGAAGGATTAATCCGTAGTTTTCCGAGCTTGTGAAAACACAAGGCTTAAATTTAAACATGTAAAGTTAAAGATCTCACCTCCTCATCCTCCTCATCGGTGCTCTTCCCTGAAGGAGTGGTCGAACTGTTCTTTCCCTCTTCACCTGAGGTGGCGCTGTCTCCATTTGGAGCCTGAGTTCCTTGCTCTGCCTCCCACTCCTGCAGCACCTCCTCCAGGTTGAACCGCCGGCGATAGTTCACGAAGAAGTTCTTCACCTGACCCACTGTTTTGTTACCAATGACATCAGCGATGGCCTGGAAGTTTTTGCCATACTTCCTGACTCCTGCAAAAATGACACAAATTGGTTGTAACATAAATCAACACAGTGTAACTTGATCTCAACAGAGTCACAAGAAGATCAGCAGGTGCTTGTCCTGTTGCTGATAATTACCAAAAAAAATACTGTGACCTGCTTTAAAACCATTTGTGTAGGAAAGAAGAAGAATTGATAAAATGCTCTAAAAAGATCGGGGGCACAGGATATCCCAGGATAATGTTTAATAAGAATCAGAAACACCTTTATTTGCCTAGTTTTTGCACACAAACAAGGAATTGGACTTTGGTTCTGCTTTGCTCTCAATAGAGACATTTAGGACATAAATATAAAAAAGGCAAATAAAAGGTAGCATTTTTTGATTCTTGTAAATATGTACATAGAGGAAGACAAAGTTGAATTCTGGGCACTATGATCGTTAAGTGTTCATCAGAGAGACAGCTTTGAGGAAGAAACTGTCTCCATAGAGGTTAATTTTTGCAAATAACTCTCTGTGGCAACAACCTGAAGGTAAAAGTCTAAAGAGTTTGTGTCCAGGATGTGTGGGGTCTGCAGTAAGGATACACTGATATGAAAATTTGCTCCGACACCGATATCCGATATTATTATTGCCGTTATATTTCCCTACATTTTCGATACTACATAGAAACAGCCACACTGCTTCAGATACACAAACAGCAATAAGATGGAAATAAATATCGGCTATTAATATTGGCACATTTTTACTTATCAGAGTAAAAAAAAAAAAAGACCAACAACGGCCAACACCGGTGTTGATGTCGATACGTCATGCATCCCTAGTCTGCAGGGATGTTAGCTGCCCTTTTCCTGACCCCAGACCTGTAAAAGTCCTGGATGGAGGGAAGAGCCCTGATGATCCTCTGTGCAGACCTGATTGTTCGTTGCAGTCTGGACCTGTCCTGTTTTGTAGATGAGCCAAACCACACAGAGACGGACGAACCCGGGACAGACTGAATAATGGCCACGTAGAAGATGACTCCTGTTTTGCGCACCCATCACTGGCTCCCTGCTGTCTTTCAGATGAAATCTAAGATGTTTAAACTTCTCTGTGGCAGCACCCAGACTCTCCCTCTGTCTGTTAAGCTCTCTCAATCTGAAGGTCAGTTTAAGTCTAGACTGAAAACGCATCTATTTTCCCTGGCCTTCAACACCAGTTAAAAAAAAAAAAAAAAAAGTACTTAATTGATCTAAGTTTTTGGGAAATTGCTGCAACTTAAATTAAGTATGTCTTGGTTTTTATTGGTATTTTATTGCCAATTTTATCATTTTTTTTGGCAATTTAATTTTATTTCTTATTTTATTGCATATCTATCTATGATGCTGCAATTATTGTGACGTACTTTGGTCAGCTGAGGTTGTTGTAAATGTGCTATATCCAGATTTAGCTTTTAACTGTTACATGCCCCATTTTTTTCCCCACTTTTAACAGAGTACTTACAGTCAGCGACATTAAACCAGCTCATGTTTAATGATGTGGTTTATTTATTTAGACCTTTTCAACCTGATGGTATTAAATGAAATCAAGCTCACCTTGAACGGCCAGAAGCTGCTCGTCTGTAGTCCAGCGGGCGTTCACCTTCTGGTTAGACTAGAAAATAAAAAACAAGAATTAAAAGATCAAAACACAGAAAAAAAACCTTGTGAAGAAGCAGGTTCAGTATGAATGACCATCTGCTGTTACTGACTTAGGGTTGAGAGGACCGAGCAGACACTGAAAATAGAGTTGTGACAAACCAAACCAAAGTTTTAGTTAGGACCCTTGCTTATTTTTTGAGACACACGTTCCTCTTTTGTCACAGAGTAGCAGAGCGTATGTGAAGTACTTAACTGACATGTAAACTTTGCAATGTTTCATCTGTATTATCTCCATTGTCTTCACAAGAGTGCCAAGTACTCAGCGATCTTGGTGCCACTTTGATTTCACAAGTTTCTGTGCAGTTTTTCTGCATGAAACAGTATGACGGTGTTTCAATCTGACAATGGCGTTTCCTTTGGATAATCACGGTACACGTGATTGACGGACTTAAATATCGTTGTTTCATTTGGAGGTTAGGGATGTGTTTACCTCTGTCAGTCTATACTCTTCAATCCCAGACTCCAACAGCTGTTTCAGTCCACTGTTCATCTGTTTAGCATTCTGGACCTGAAGAACAAGACAGAAGCACAGAGAAGTCACTTTGATTTTTACAGTCTCTCCATGTTTAGCATGTAGCTGTGAAGTCCCACTTGAAATCAAACATAAAAAGAGACGGTCAAACTGTGTATATTTGAGACGGCCACTGTAAAATGACTTGTTTGCGTGTATTTTTGTCAATATAAGTATGAATAGCTAGGCATTCTATGTGGAACTGTGGCTGTTTCTTTTAACAATCAGATCATGACACACATCAGTGCCAAGTGTCTTTGACGCACATCCTGCTCATGTTTTTTGTAACATCTCAGATTTAATTTATGGTGCGATCCATTTAAGACGGTCAAACTGAATGGAAGTCGAAAATCTCGATAAAATTACTTGAATTAGACACTACAGTGGTCTAATGCTACGTACTGATCCCTAACCATCGGTATTCGCGGTGGTTAAGGACCACAGCCAACTATGAATCCCTAAAATATTCAAATACTTAAGACTCCCTCTAAAAACACTTAAAACTGCCTATTTTAATAGCTCAAAGACTAAAAAATACTTTATTATGCACAGTGGAAACCGTCTTGGCACTACTGCACAAGCTAAAATCTACAGTCTTCCTTATCTCCGCTCCTGCGGGCACAGCCAATCATCACCAAGGAAAACGAATGGCGCTCCTGGATTGGCTGCTTTGCAAACACCAACCAATAGCGTGTAGAGCAGCACTGAGCCTCGGTATTTCAGCTTCTCAAACTGAATTTTCTTTCTAATACTTTACATACACTCTAAGAAAACATCTGCAAATACGTGAATTCTCCACAGAAAATAGACTGAGATTAAACTGAGCCACATTTTTTTTTGATTTGCTACAGAAAATATTTAAAATAATACTTTATCATCTTTATTGAAAGCAGCACTTTGGTTTGTGTTACAAGCTCTGACAAAACAGGTTTAAACGTTTTTATTGATTAATATTTTAAATAATTAATTAGTGACTGAAGAGTACTTGGCCGTCATCTGTTCCTACACACCCTCAGGTGCACACGTGTCCTTGAGAGTGAGTGAACACGTGATACATGGCTGTTAGGGATGGAAGGGTTAATAAAGAAAAAATCCTATTTAATCTTATTGAGCTTAAGACATTTAGCAAAGAAGAGCAGTCAGAAATATTATCCTTATATGAACAGAGCAGGTAGAGACAAGCCCCCCAAAGACTTGCAGCCGTAACTGCAATAAAAGGTGGCTCTACAAAATATCGACTCAGGAGGATGATTAGATTATTACAAAAAGATGTTAAAACCGTGCATCATCTTCCGCTATAGGTGTGATGTAGCAGAAAATCCTGATAAAATACAGTGAAGTTTGTGGCTGAAACATAAAATATGGAAAAGTTCAAGGGGTTTAAATATTTTTGCAAGGCACTTCATTTCAGCATAAAAAAAAAAAAAAAAAAACAATGTTTAATTAACAAAGGCAGGTTGTTAATAACATAAATCACACACTGAGGTAGCAGGGCTTGAAAGTGCCTCTGAAACCGACGTTACCGGCTTATATTTAAGTTACTCGGCCATGAGAAGCCAGTGGAGGTTAGAGTCACAGTGAGAAAACACAAGGTATGTTGCAGCTCCTTCTACCTGTCTCTTAAGGGACACCAGCTCCATGTCCAGCTGACGAAGGAGTGTGTTAGCAGCAGAGGCACTACAGGACACAGCCACAACGTCCTCCTGCGTAAGGTACATGCCTTTAGGGGGACGGCAGCGGGAGCGCTGGTGGTGTCGGTGCTGCAGGGTCTGGTGCTCACGTCGCCCTAAAGGTACCTTAGTGCCTGGCACCGCCAGCTCAGTTTGGTTCTGGAGGGAACACGATATAGAGACCAGAGGAGCGCTTAGCAAATAAATGACGTTAAAAACAGACTATTGAGACAAACAAAAGTATTTAACTCATATCTTACATGAGCCTGGCTCACTGAAAGTGGTTCAAATGAAAATTAACTGAATGGTTAAATCTGGAACATTTCCTGGGTCCAACTGTGCTTATTAATATGCACTCTAAATCAAGAAAGATTTTGTTTTGGGCCTAAAAATAGACTTCTGGAGAACTCTGAATATTGCTTTATCAACCACGGCTGCTTAGACTGGACTGAGTGCATCCGTACTGCAATTTGTCAACACCCACAATCCATACCGCATCACTCCCAGGTCACCAAGATAAAATAAGTTCTGTTTAAAGTGTAAAATATTCTTCTGAGAATCCAGTGAGCACAACATTTTATTTTGCAAATTACAATATAAATACCATTAGTAGACAAGACGTAATGAACCTCTTCTGTTCATATATAAGAACAGAAACTGGTGTGATACCAGATGCTAAATTACTGAGGAGTCAAACTGTAAACAAAAGGTGTTTGTTACAATATATATTCCAGTATTGGAGGCTATTTTGGTCTGCAAACAGTGGACAGTAGGAAGTTCCCCCATGTTGCACAGCTGATTTGATTAAATTAATAGCATGACAGGATGAAATTTGGTTCAGGCAACAATGATTATAAAGAGTGACAAGGACAGAGAGGAAAGAAAAAGGACCAGAGGGGGAAGCATTAAGATGAAGTGAGATAAAAATAAAACTAATAATAACCAAAAATAAAAATTGTACTTCCTGAAAAAGAAGAGTGATTTCTGTAAGCTAATGTGCTGAAGCTGAACTGTTAGCTGATTTACTGAAGTAGCTAAACTGAAGCCGAAACTCTGGTTGAAAGGTACAAAATAGCAGAAACATTAGAAGACATTACGACCTGTGTAATATTGCTATAATTAAGTAAAATCAGTTTTTTTTAAAAAAAGAAGAAGAAATGGTGCTTATTTGAATGCATATGTACATGTTTAGTCTTGATTCCCCAAATGGAAAGGATAAAAAAGGATCACCACAGATGGTTTACACAGGTACAGTGAGCAATGCTAGTTACACACACTGGCAGGGAAGGAAAGAATCAGACGTCCACTAACAAATCTAAACACAATCCATTCATTGATACACAAATATAAACAAGAATGATGTGCATCAACTTTCAGGCCTGAATCCTTTGAGCTCACCTCTTTCTTGGCATCTTTGTTTGGATCATAGTCACTATCATTTGCCTCGATATGATTGGCCTCCTCCATCTCCTCCTCACTATGACAACAAGAACAAAAAAGACAAACACGTTTCAAAAGACAAACCTCATGTCCAATGAGGAAAGAACAGCTTTTTAAATCTACCTGATAAGATTTGTCGAACAACAAATCGGCTTAGAAAAAATGACACCAGTGAAAGGCTGCTTTACTTGTCATCGTTTTACCTTCAATCATTTAGAACCGTTACAAAATAGGGCTCAAAAATTAGGCCCCAGCTGAAGGAAACTGTATGCATAGGGCCACCGCCTATTTGCAGTTCAGCATTTGCGAATTCGTCTATTCATGGATTTTTCTGAGGAACATAATTCCAAAACATTTGCGGAAAATTTTCCTATTTGCATATTTTTTCGCAGAGCATATCTAAAATATTCTGAAGCAAATGCAGTGGTTGATACGGAGGCTATCTAAATTTGGAAGCTCCTTTAAATACGACCTTCTTTTCCCCAGGTGTATCCTTCGCAGCCCACCCTATCCCCGGATTCATTGTGGGCCGAACGGGACATTTTTGTTCCTGTAAAAGTTGGTGGACGAAGCGGGAGAGGAGTACAGCATTGAATTAAAATATGTCGGTACAAAAATTAAAAACTTTTAGCAGTTGTGTTGTTACGCTTTTGTCATTTGCACAGACATGTTTTTAATATAATTTCTGTTAAAAAAAAAAAAAAAAAAAACAATAAATCAAATGATTTCATTAATTTAAAAGAATTAAATAAGATGGATTGTCCAGGTTCAGGTTCACTTCTGGCCTGGTCCCTCAAAGGACGCAGCTTGTGAATTTGGACACATCCTGTGGTTTGCACATAATTAGCAAGCGCAAACAGCTTTGGGAAGCGCGTTAAAATTGTTTACAGAGTCTAAGGAAATCCATTATCAGGTGTATAAATAGGGATTTAACTGTGCTTCAAAAAAGTCATAATAGATAATAGATTTAAATCACTTTAGATTTGTTTTCCTAAAATGCGACTGTTCAGTGTTCAGCAGCAGAGCTGATCGATCGAGCTAATCCAAGAGCAACAGAGCTAAGAGAGACCAAACAGAGGTTCTGATCACATTTCTTCACATTTTCACTCGAGGTGAAAATGATAGCTCTATCAACAAACAAACATTTATGTGACAGTGGAGTCAGTGAGCTGTACCTGTCATCCTGGTTGCTCCTGTTAGCCAGTTTACGGGCCTGTCGGTCCATGAGGCTCGTTCTGGAGCGTGTTTTCTTCCAAGAATAATAGTACTTGACAAGACTGGAGATGGATTTGTCTGGTAACTGAATGAAACACAACAGGATTCCACATTTAGTGCCAAAAAAGAACCTTTCCTCAAGAGTAATAGGTGGGATTTTAATATAGAGGCTAAATGTAGTCTTTATTTAAAGGCCAATCGGTATTAAATTTCAACATTGAGGCAGCATGTAATGTTCCTTTAAACAGAAGTAACTGCTTAGTTTATTCATAGCCTTAATACCCTTTTAAGGCAGTATTTTTGCCCAAACACTTCATTCATTGATAATGCATGGCTTCCTCTGTCTCTCTTCTTACCCTGAAGTGCTCATCACTCTGGAAGAGGGTAAATCTGGACTCATCAGATAACATGACCGTCTTACATCACTCTAGAGTCAAATCTTTGTGCTCCTTTGCAAATTAAAACCTTTTTCTCCAGTTAGCCTCACTGATTCGTGGTTTTCTTATGGCAACACAGCTGTTCAGCCCCAATCGATTGAGTTCTCTTCACATTTGATTTCACCAAACGTTTAAATGATCTCAGACCATGATCATTCAGGATTTTTTCCTGACCACATTTCTTCTTTGGTTCCCCACTTTCCTTCCAGTTTTTAATAATGTGTTGAACAGCTCTCTAACCAACTTTAGTAGTTTCTGCAATCTCCTTAGATGTTTTCTCTGACTGTCAGTCCTTAAACAGACTAACATCCTTTCCGCGACTACAGGATGTGTCTTTCGTCATGGCTGTTTATGAAACAAGAAGCTTTTCATTGCATCAGTTGGGGTTAAATAAGCTGTTTCCATCTTATTTGTTGGATAATCGCCCATGCGGCAATTATCCAACAGGAATATTTGCTTAGTGTATCCAGGTGATGACTTTTTTATTTGGCCAGGCATGATAAATAAAATGTTTTATGCAATGGTTTCTGTATGTGCATACAACAGGAATACATCTAACAATGCTCAGTTAACTGAAGAACATGAAACCTGAAACATGAATGAATACAAACAGAGCTGTGTTGGGGCTTTACCATCTGCTGGATCCGATGGAAGCTCTTGCCATGGAAGCTAAAGGCCTGTTCAAACAGGACCTTGTCCTCTATAGTCCACTCGTCTGGGAAAGGGGTGAAATTGGGCAAGTCAGCCAGGGACTTCTCTATGTTGTGTTTGTGCCAGAACAGCATACCAAGAGCCTGAATAAAAATTCACAAACACATACGAAGTGTGTTAACCGAGAGCAGATCCAGAAGCACGTTTCCAGTGAAATCCTGCAGCAGTTTGACCTCTGTCTCTAGATATTGAATAAATAAAAGCAATGAGACTGCAACCTATTGTTTGTATGTTGGCTGACATGTTTGCTCAGCTCTGGTTAGGCTGACATGCACAATGGAACCTCCTTCTACCTTATTCAACGGGTCAAATTGGAAGTAACCACAATATCCATCTATTATCTCTTTTCCTTGATGAATGTGAGAGACTTTTAGACACACGGGACAAAAGCGTTGCATTAAAAGTACCCGCAGGGCACAAAATATAAAAAATACAAAGGTAACTATGTTTTTTTAGTACCTGCTGAATAATAAACAGGGAATAGTTAAATGAAAACAACAAAATAATCTGATTTAGTGAAAAGGGATCAGAAAATCCTTGTAGATTTAAAAACATAAAAAGCGTTTTTGTTTGCCAAATTAAAAGGATGTTAAATTCAATTCAAAAATAATTTATTATATACAATTTTCTAAATTTGTTGGGTCAACTGTTTTAGATTTCTTTGGTCTAGAAATAAAGGATTTTCTCTCTCTTTCAGCTGCATTTAATACAAGAATGCACCCAATCTGATTTGAAGTGAAAGTCGCTGAATGTTTCTGGTTTGACATTTTCCAGTTTAAGAAGATTTTATTTTGTCAGTGGAAAATCTCCCTCTAAAAAAAAAAAAAAAAAAAAAAAAAAAGTCTCCATCCGCTCACCTCACCTGCGCTGACGGGACAAATTTATACTATTCTTGAACTGCATCCAGGGGGCCACACAAAACTGTAGAGTGGATTAGCACCTAGCATTGAGGTTTCACATGCAAAGAGGATGGATTTAATGCATTAAAACATTTTTTAAAAACTATATGGTCTCTTCCCAAGGCTTTTATGAAAGCACTTTTCAGTCTGCAATATCTAAGTAATATGAAACCAAAAAAAGAGGGTACACTCACTATTTAAGATTTACATAAAGTAAAAACCTAAAGCAGATACGAATATCTTGTGTGGGAAAGTAAATGCATCAATGGGAAATTACAGTTGTTCAGATTAGCTTTAAATGAAAAGCAAACTCCTCAAACCTTCTCCTTAACTTTGCATGACGTAAAAAACATCAGATGGAGGTGTACAGAGACCCACCTGCTCCACATTGTAGCCATGCTTCTCCTTGGCAATAGCAATATATTCATCCACTGTGAAGGGAAAGGCTCACTGTTAGTTTGGCCTGGTAGGATGAACCAGGAACAGAATGAGAGTTGTGTCACTCACATTTGGAGTCAACAATGGAGTGATATGGAGACCATACCAACATCCCACCGCTGTCTTTTTCTGTATACTTGATGGAACCTAAATGTGGACAAACATACAGAAAACAAAACAAAAAACGTGAAACTCCTCCACTGCAGCTGCTGTGTTCAGCAGATGTCGTATTTTAATCCTCACAAATAGATTTGGCACAAAAGTCTCATATTTATGAGAGACCAAACAATAAAAACATCCTGAAAAAAAGATAACATTGCTATAGCCATGCAGAACACCAAGGCCATAACAGATATAACGCAGTCCTCTGAGTGTAGATCGTACATAAAAAGAATGGATGCAGTGATTCATTTACAGTGCTGATCTACAGAAGCTACTGAGAGTTTGTGCTAGTTATGGCGTTTGGCAAGACATTTTGTTTAACTCTAAAAGTCTGAAAGAGTTTTATTGTGATTGCTACAACGAAGGAGGATAAGCATATAAATTTTCCATCTTTCTATTTAGCAGACCAAGTTTTGGATGTGGTGAAATAATGTGGTGAAATACTTAGATCATATCTTAAAAAGTTATTTATGTGAAGATGATATGAAGCAACACCGTTGCGCGATGTAAATGCAAGCTGATATGTTGGCACATAAATTTTATACGTGCACACATGATTCAAATAAAAATAAAATTAATTTATTTTAATTCAAAAACACTTAATTTATCCCAAAGAAGAATAAATGTCGTAACTCATATCATCCAAGCATCTGCAAAGAGTTGTTGTGGATGGTGATGCTAGGGGCACAAAAGATCTCCGGTAGCAGCCAGTCTTGCAATGAATCTGAAAAGGCTTCTGACTGAAGATTGTTGTTGTATGAGAGTCTGATGACTGTCATGACATGCTAACAGCTCAGTTTCTGGGCTGCAGAGACGACATTCCAAAGTAACAAGTCCTGAAAGACACCATCTATTGTTAGCCAGCACTGCTTTGGTTTTGCGTTTTCTTTTTAAATCTCTGTCTGGCCGTAGACTTAGAAAGCTGGACAGAAAGACGTTGGAGTCAAGGATACATGTAGTAAAAAACAATATCGCGTTGCCATGGTTACGCATCATAGCAGCTGTCTGAAAGTAAAAGAAGTAAGAGCAAAAGTCCTTCCAGGTGCACAGCATCCAAAGCAGAGGGAATAACTGTCCAAAAAAAAAAAGTCTACAAAGAGAACAAATTGGAACTAATGTAACAGAGCTACTCCAACATGCTTCCACCATGAGCGGCGTAATTCATGAAGCACCGATGTTAAAGACGCCCTGTATCAAGCTTATTCTTCCTCTTTTTATGCAGCTCACTTGTAGCCTAATTACAGTAAAGCCATGAAGGGGGGGGGGACTGCAGATGGCTTTTTAGGATGCATCTAGAGTCTTCTTGTGGACATCTGCAAGTCAAATGTTTGTCACGATGAGCAATGTTCCAATTTTTCATGCCTTACTGAGCAACTAGATTTATTTACCATCTGAATTAATTAAAAAAATCAATAACAAGAGGTTTGACTGTTGGAACACATGGTGACACGAGGTATATGTCAAGCCTCTACAAACACTGGAACAAACATCTGTGATAGTTTCATCTGCCTGAAGATTGATGTTGATTGATGTTTTCTTTTTTTTCATGAGATGGGCTAATTTTGTCTGAAATAAAAGGTGAATATCTTACATTTCATTTTTGACCTAGAACAGAGGCTTTGCACTCTGCATGGATCATTCTTCTTACTCCAAAATGACAACTCAGTATGGGTGATTATGTTCAAGAAGGTTAATTTCTAACCAGATCGTAAGGTTTTCTCTCGAACTGGGAATAACTAGTAACTGAGATGGCTTCATGGATGAGATTTACTTTATCTTAAAAAGAAGCTTAACAAACACAAATTTGGACAATTTAAAAACAATTGCATTAAATTAATGGTCTCTCAAGTTGTTTGTGGGCAATAGTGGTAGCCTCGGTCCATGTTTGCTCCCGTGTCCCGTTTCACTTTATTACAGTAATTATTGTAATTAATCGGAACTAATAGAATACACAGACTGAAAGCAATGGATAAACTCTGCAGAATGCTTCATTTAATGCATCTTTGGTCTGTGTTCACTGTCCATAGACAGAGGCTACCACTATCCGTCACTCGGCGAAACCAGTAAAAACCTCACCGGGCTCAAATTCCGGAATGTTTGCCTGATAATCCGCTCCAACCCGCATTCCAATGTCTGCAAAACATAAACAAAAACCGTAATTGTATAAACCAAAGAAAAACATTTTACCAACAAAACAGTGAGCGGGGTGTTCGAGGCTACCACTCACCATGTTCGTCGTCGCTGCCGCTTTCGTCAGAAAAATGTCCGTTAGATGCGTTGGACGGACTTTTAGTCCCGTTTGACCGACCTTTCCCTAAATACTCTGAGCCTTTATCCATCATCCCCGGCATTTTTGCGATTAAATTTGATCTTTAACGTTTTGTGTCCCGATAAAGACGTCAGCTGGAGCGGGACAGATTCGGCTGCGGGTCCCTCACTCGCCGCACCTTCTACCGTGTCGCTGTACCAATTTCTACGTTTCTCTACCGCCTGTTTATAGGCACATTTTATGCTCTAACAGTGACTGGATAGAAAAATATGCGTGGATCTTTGACTAATTATTTTTCAATATGAAAATAATGAGCCCTATGCAGATTTATCTTCACAAAACCTGTGACGGAGGAGGATCTAGCTGCTGCGGCGGAAGCGTTCTACGCACGGTCGAGCTACAGTGTGATTCGTTATGTTGGTTGCAACCTATCGCTAATAGATCCGTTCGCCTACACTACTAACCCACACAAACATGTTGAAATTGTAAATAGCAACTATTAAAAACATAACTCTGACAGCGACACAGCCAATGTTTCAAATGTGCCTGATTGTTGTTGCGGTAATCCCTGTAAAATGTGAGAACAAACTTTTGAATCTGTTTTCACGGATTAAATACTAATTCTGAAATTCATCAGTAAATCGCTGAATCAGAATATATTTTTAATCTGGTTATAATGGCTCTTCTACACATAGCCAGCAGAGGGAGACTCAGCATAAAAATAAGTTAATTTGTTATTGATGAAAAATATGCAGGCAAATGCTCTTTTAATTGAACAATATGCTCTTTTAATTGAACAATAAGCTATTTTTCCAAATTGAGTAGGACACCTTTAAATGTCAGCACCATTTTCTCTTCATCTCCCAGTGGAGTGCTTTAAAGTAAACAGCTCTGAATTAAACCAGCAAGCCAGACTCCTATGATTGACTAGTTTCTTTTTCAAGGGGCCTACATTATCTAATGCAACAATCAATGAGGACCTAACGCTGTTAACAAGAGCCATAATTTGTGAGGCGCTAGAAATTAAGCTGTTGACCTCTGCAGTGTTTTTCCGTGATAGTAAGAAAACTAAAAATAGAATAGATTCTTTAAAAGCTCTTAAACAATTTTTTGATAAAGATGTTAAATTTTCTCAAAGAAACAAAGGTATATTAAACACAAAGATAATTTAAAAATGGTCAGACAGAATGTGGTTATAGGGAAATACTAAAATTTGTTCATGCTTAATGCCATTTATCATCACAGGGTCCAGTGTATGAAGACAAGAATGGGTAGGTCTGCAGATGTTTTTAGCAAAGCCAACTGATTCTAAAATATATCAGGCTACATTTAGGCCACCACTTCCAATTCCAACATGAATGTTGAAATCCCCCTCTATAATGACCACTAAGATCCAAGATGGCTGCCTTGGTACTATGCTCGCTTGTACTTTGTGGGGTTTTTTTGTTTTGTTTTTTGTTTTGTTTTTTGAGTATTTCCACTGTACTTTACTGCTATACCATAGTCACTTTTACCGGAGAGCAACTACTAAGCATCCGGCTGTCCCCTTTGGGCGGTTTTTCTCCAGATTTCATTGACCCAGAGGGTTTTTCTGAGCTCCTGGTTGTAAGTGTGGCAGCTCTCTATGGGATTTACCAGAGACTGAGATGAGGGAAACATGAAGGCTCATCATGGTATGCCAGCAAGGACTATGCGCTCCCCTCTTGTTAATCCATCTGGCGACTGTCTGCCCTCGGCGTACAATCTGCTCCTTCTCGGCACAAATAACTTGGATTTCCATGGATCTGCTGCCCTCTGCTTCACCCAAAGCTGGCTTGGTGGACATATTCCAGATTTTCTCCTAGATGCAGCCACTAAAGGAGCTACTACTGCCATTTACCGGAGAGCAACTACTAAGCTTCAGGCTGTCCCCTTCGGGCGGTTTTTCTCCAGATTTCATTGACCCAGAGGGTCAATTTTCATACTATTCCATACTATTTTCCTTAGTATGGAAAATACTCCTGGATCAGTGCTTCTGTGTTTCTTATTTTTGTCACACTGATACGGGTTCTGCTGGAGACATCCGGAATGGGCTCAGTGTAGAGCTCTAGAGTTCCATATCGAGAGGAGCCAGTTCAGATGGCTCGGCCATCTGGTTAGGATATGTCCTGGATGCCTCCCTGGTGAGATGTTCTGGGCACGTCCCACAGGGAGAAGACCCAGAGGAAGACCTGGGACATGCTAGAAGGATGGATGGATAGATGGATGGATGGATGGATGGATGGATGGATGGATGGATAGAATAAAAAACTCAATTTGACTGCATTGTTTGATAACCAGGATCAAATTGGAATGTATGCAATTGACTTGGAATCTGTCTGTATAATTGGATTGAATTGACTTTTTTTGTAAAGTGCCTTGAGAATGACATTTGTTGTGAACTGATACCATATAAATAAACTGACTTAAATTGAATAAAGTAGGGACTACACTTTTATAAAACACAAATTAACTACTTCATCTGTGTTTACTAATTAATTATTGAAAAATAAGTAAATGTTTAACAATTCAAGAGCAATAATAGCACCTCCAAGTGTATGCATATGAATACACACACCACACTTCAATCAATCCATCTCCTTCTTGAGAAGGATGATGGCTGAACATTCTCATTGTGTTTATGCTTGTGTGCAATTGTTTAAACAGATGAACATGGCATCTTCAGGCATCCAGGAAATTGTACCCAAAGATGAACCAGACTTATGGAAGTCCAAAGTTGTTTTGCTGATATTTTTTGCTTGATTCCTTTGGTTTTTCCAACCTATTGCCTTAAAATACATCCAGTCACATGTTTTAAAGATATAGATATTGAAATAATTTTTGCAATCCTAATTTACCTAAAACAAAAAGGCTTAATCTAATTTAATGTCAGACAACGAAAAAAAGGGGCATAAGTCTTTTAAAACATTGTAAGTAAATGTCTGGTTTCAGCTTCAAAATCACCATCTATATCAGTGCAAGTTTCAAGTCCATGAAGTGGCAGAGGTTTGTCTGCAGGCATCACCAATCCATCCATGAACCGTTCTATACTGGTCAGTACCAGGCACTGTGGAACTGGCTAAGTCTGTTCGCTGATAGGCTTTTTGTCCTACGATCACTCTCTGTTGCTATCAGAAGTGCTGAGTTGACCCTCTTTTTTTAAAGGCCCCAGCCCTGCCCTCACCCTCCCAACCAGAACAGTTTGTGGCATCCTATTATTTCACATAGTTGTTTTTACATCCTGGCTGAACTTTCCTGTGTGAGAGGATCATATATGTGTGTCTGCAAGGACACCAGGGGCATAACCTAACAAATGTGTGGGGTCAATTGGTAAGGATTTCTCTCTCTTCCATTCCTTGTGTGTACATAGGGATAAGTTGTATACTGAGTTGACAGATGCAAGTGATGGAGATGAAGAGCTTAGACTTGGATTGCATCCAGTGCAACTTCATACTCCTAATTGATTTGCTAACTCTGGGTTTTGTTGAAGTGTTTGTTCCCTTAAGGATTTTTTCTGTTTTTGCACTTAGATGTTTTGGATCATTAAACAAATTGTAAAACTGGACAGAGATTACTTGAGTAAACACAGAAAGGCAGTTTTCAAATAATTTTGTTTATCAAGGTAGTGAAGCTATCCACACCAACGTGGCCCTATGTGGAGAAAGTTATTGCCCCCCAAATTTAATGATTGCTTGTGATAGTCTTTTAGTGCGCTGTGGGGAACTTTGGTCCCATCCTTCTTTGGATAATTGCTTGAGTTCAGCCACAGTGGAAGGTTTTTGAGCATGAACCTCCTTTTTAAGATAATTTTACTTTGAACTGGACTTGCTATTCTGCTATAGATCATTGTCCTGCTGCATAACCTAAGTGTGCTTAAGCTCATCCCACTTACACCACTATGTTTGAATGTAGGCATGATGTTTTTTTCCAAATTGCTATGTTCTGTTTATGCCAGATATAATGGAAGCGCATTTTCCAAAAAGTTCCACTTTTGTCTATTCAGTCAATACAATATTTTCTCAGAGTTCTTGGGGGATTAAGTTCTCTTCACCAGTAGCTGCCATTTTTGCCCATTCTCATTCATATTGTTAAATCATGAACATAACATCAGGAGGGAGTTCTGCAGTACTTTAGAAGTTACATGTTCTTGTATGACCTCCTGGATGAGTCAGTGATGTACTCTGAGAGTAATTTTGGGAAGGTTCACCAATATTCTTTGCTTTCTCTGTTTGTGGATAATGGCTCTCACTGGTTCGCTGAAGTCCCAAAGCCTTAGAAAGGCCTTTTTAACCCTTTTCAGGCTGATAGATCTCAATTACTTTGTTTCCCTTTCATTTTTTGTTTGTTTTTTTTTTTTTTCAATCAAGGCCTGATGTGTTGCTTTTTGAGATATTTTAGTCTACTTTATGTTGTCAGACAGGTTCTATTGAAGTGAATTCTTGATTCTATATGCCTGACAGTAATTCAGCCTGGTTGTGGATAGGGTAACTGAACCAAAAAAGGTGACCAATCACAATTATTTACAACAACAACAAGGGGGTAATTATATTTCTACAAAGGTCTGGATAGCTTTTTCTTGAAACTCTGGAAACTTATGTATAGGGAGGAAATGCTGCTGGGTTTTGGTGGGAAATCGAATGAATGTAGATGATCTGGAAATTCAAGGAATATAAGAAAATTCAACCATAAAAGAAGAAGGGTTTCGTTAAGTACGAGTTTTGAATCATGGATCCAAGGCGGTGAGTCGCTGAACTTGATTCTGTTGTTTAGATTGTCAAATAAGAAGAAAAATAAGAGGTTGGACTAGAAAAAGGGAGTGAAGAAAATGACAAAAAAAACCAACTAAAAAATGAAGAACAAATATGCACAACAAGAAGACAAAGATAAATTTAAAATGTAGCTTCTGTCTGCTTCAGGAAAATCAAGGATCACTGTGTGAGATGAAGAAGGTTTAAGGGAGCTAGTTTGACGAGGACAACATAAGGCATAGGACCCAAAGAAAGGGAGGGAGGGAGCGGGGGTAGCAGGTTCAGTGACACAAACAATGTTACCCTCGCTACATTTAACATCAATCCCAGCAGGCGACAACAATGGCATCAGCAAGGCCCTTCCATCTCTAAACATTGCCAGATTTCTCTTTGGCTGTTTTCAGTGTGCATTAACAATAAAAGGGAGGTTTTTCTGTTTTTTATTGTGCTCAGCAGGTAACAGCTCTTGCAAATACAAAGGTTGCAGCTGCAGCAACTTAGCAACCAGCTGCCATTAAATTACAGTGCTTAACGTTTCCCTCCAAGCAGATTACTTCTGTATTTGCTTCGTTGGAATACATTTAAATATTTCCGATCATCAAATGAGTTTTAATGTTACACAAAGGTAACCTGAGTAAATACAGAAAGCTCTTTTCAAATAATTATTTAATTTTTAAGGCAAAAAGTTTTTCAATGCAATCTGATCCCTTGCTGAAAATTATTACCCCCTATATCCAGTAAAAGCTCTTGGGATCCTTGACATTAACAACGACCACCAGCATTTGCTATTGCTTGCGATGAGTTTTTTTTTTATATAGCTTTTTAGAAATAGTGATCGTCAAAATTTTCCAAATTTGTCCATTTTGCATGGCATGAATGGCCTTTCTAAGGTTATGCCACAGCATCTCAATTATTTTTAAGTGTTTACTTTGGCTTTTGTGAACTATTTTATCCATCCGGATGTGGGATTGCTGATGCTTTGTAACATTGTCCTGTTGCATAACCCACTGTGCTTGAGATAAAGGTCCAATATTCGTTTTCATTCAAACGTTACTCACCATATTTGACCGTAGGCATTATGTTGTGTTCTGATATGTTAAGTTTTAGTTTTATGCCGAAAATGTAATGACACACCATGCAAAATGTTCCACTCTTGTCTAAGAGTCGGTAATTTTTTCCAAAACCCTTTGGGACGAGCAAGAAAGTTTAGGGCAAATGTGAAATGAGCCTTTGTGTTCTGTCTGGACCTTTACTTGTTTGCACCCTAGAACACCCCCTTGGATGCCATTTTTGCCCCATTTCTTTCTGTTGAATCAACACTGAGGCAAGTGAGGCCCTTAAAGAGTCATTTTGATAGGCCAGCCACTGTTCCATGTTTTTCTCCATTTGGCCATTTGATTCTCTGGAGTCCCAAAGCCTTAGAAAGGGCTTTGTAACACTTTTTAGAGTAATAGATGTTTCTGTGTTCCTTATCTGACAATTGTACACATTTGGCACATCCAGCACAGGTGCTTGATGCAGATGGAGACTGTTTTTTTTGTAATAAGGGTAAAATTATTACTGACATAATTTTCTTACAATGGAGAATGTTAAGTACGACACAAAGTATTAGCCTTTTTATAACCAAGCTTTTATAATAACTGGAATCATGTCCATCCAGAGACTTTTACTGAAAAGCTGACTTTTCTGCACCCAAATCAGCTTTTATCTAATTTATTAAACTTGGCTAAATATAGCAAACATTTTGAAAGAAAGTGACCCAAACCCTGGTCTTATTCTGAGAATAAATTTGCTCAATCAAGCCAAAAAAAAGAGTGAAAACTTGAGACCTTTGCAAAACGTGCAAAAGCATAAATCACATTCCTTTCCTACAATAAAGGACTACTTTATTTGCTTGATTTTAATTTATTTTTAATTTTCTTGGCCCACTAGTACTTTTGACTCAACGATTTTGGCCCACGTGACAAAAAGTTCGGACACCCCTGGTTTAGCCTATGTTGTTTGACAAATTCTTGATTCTACAGGTCTGGTAATAATCAGGTCTGCTGTGGCTGGTGAAAGATATCTAAAAAAAATCACCAATAATTTCTGATTTTAGAAAGTGGCAGATATATTTTCACTTAGTACCACATTGGTTTGAAAAACTTTATTCCTTTCAACACACCCCAAATTTGAAAACTCCTGTTATATTTAATTAGGATTCTTTCTGACATTGAAAACTGTTAAATGAGATGGGGGTTGGCTTTTCAAGCAACTGTATAAATTTCAAGCAACTGTATAAATTAATATTAAGTGACTGGATGAATCAAATCGGAATGGCAGTCAAAAAAAATTACTCTGAGGCTTTGAATCTTGAATTTAGGACAAGGGTTTCCAAGTCCAATTAGCGAGAGCTACCATCCAGAAATTTTTAGACGCATCCCTTCTCCTACTCACCTGAATCAAACAGCTGAATTCCCTCATCAACACTCATGAACCATTCTATCCCAGCTATATTTATACCAGACAGTCTACAGTGTTTTATCCACTTAAGTCTAAACTTGGACCACAGAAAGTAAATTATTACTTTTGACAACTTTCACAGTCACTTACCACTTATTAGCATACTGGAATCTTTATTAATTGTGAAAATTAACCAACTTTGTTGGTGTTAAAGAGTAAATGCATTGTCTCTGCATGTGTGAAAATTATTCACATATCTAAAAAAACAAAAAGAAAAGAAAACATAACAAATAACAGATTTCTAAAAATAGACACATGTATATTTTTAAACTTAATTTCTGACAGACCTCTTGGAAATTTAGCTGAATATGAAAAACAAGCTATTGCTTATGTGGATGAAACCTTTAGAAATGTCCACAAAATATTTTTAAATTCATCTGGATGATGTTGGGAAATCTTGATGTGTATAAAAAAAAGTTAAAAGTAATAAACTTTTCTTTTAGAGGTAACTTCAAACAAAAAATCTGAAGCTGCCCGGTGGTAGGATTTTATTCTCTGACCAGAAGGGAGCAGAAGTGTCTTTGCTGAAAGAGCAGCTACCTTCTTCTGCCCTTGAAGTGTTTCCTAATGTATGAGTGAAAATATGAAAACTGCTGTAAATAAGAAAACTATTGTGAAGTACTATGCACAATACATATGACTGGACATAAAGTGTGCAAAGTTTGAATTATGTTGTTGCTGTATTACAATGTCTCATGAATTGCCTGAAAGTGGACTTAAAAAGTAGACTTCAGAGTTTAAGTATGAGCTATGAATGATTGCAAATTCCTTGTTCTGGCAGGTTTCCCAAAGGGACTCTACTGAGAAGCTGGCTCACCAAGTCACGTCCCAGATTGCTGCTGCTTATTGCAGGGTTAAAGAGGCCCCAGGTGACCCTCATGAGGAGGAAAAGGATGAAGCGCACAAAAGTAGCAAAGGCCACGTAAGCGGTAAATATGGCTTATGTTGCATGATGAAACGCAGAAATCCACGACAACAAATATCTCCACAATTATACAAACTGGTTAAAGAGAGGTAAACATGCCCAACTTTACAATTTCTAGTTTGGACTTTTAAGTTCTCTAAGGTTTTCACTTTATAGATGGGCATGTTACTGCAGGAAAGAAAAGTCAAATCAAATGTAAATCGATATTTTGGATTTCATGATTAATTTGTTGTAACTTATTTCTGTCAAATGAGCATTGATAGCATTCATGACAGATTATATGGTATCCTCCACACTTACATTAAAATAAATTGCTCTTTATTGCACTAGCATAATCTCACATTGAAAAATACAATATTTTGTTGGTGGAAGTAATATTATGTCAACAAATAACAGCTTTTTACTAAATCAGCATTACCACACTTGAAAAAATTACTCAAGACTTAGCTTGGTCACCATCAGACAACTCAGACTTGACTTGGACTCTAATATAAAAGTAAGCAGGCAAGTAAACCACTGACAGACATGCACATGCAGTGGACGTCTGCCAATTTGTGGTTCAGTATTTGCGGATTCACCAGTTGAAGGATGTGTTTGTGGAAATTAATTATAAATTATTCCGGAAACACCGGAAAATTCACCTATTCAAGGATTTTTTTTGTAAAGCTTAACTAAAATACTCAAAAGAAAATGCAGCTGGGAAACTGAAATGGTTAGGTGCCATTCTACCTAACACACCATTGGCTCACATTTGCAAAGGAGCCAATTCAGGAGCACCATTTGTTTTCATTGGCATTGACTGACTGTACCTCCAAGACCAAAGAAAGGGAAGACTGTCGATGTTAGCTGCAGCAGGAGTGCCAAGGTGGTTTCCACAGTGCGTAATAATGCATATTAAAGTATATTTAATGTTTGAAATATTAAAATAGGTAGTTATAAGCATTTCTGAAGGGATTCTCAATTGTTCGCGGATTTCAGTTATTCACGGTGTGGTCCAGTGTGTTTTGCTCTGTATTAATTTAATTATTTAGCTGAGGAAGGAGATCTCCTTAGGAGGCAAGTACTTAAGTCTGAGAGAGGATGCACATGATGCTTTGTGCTTTTGGACTGAGATTGCAGCTAAGCCTTTAGCTAGATGCTGGTACTATATACATGTTGGCAACAGTATATAATACCAGCATATCTGATTTCAACAGGACATTCAAGCAGTTCCAGCAGATAATACCCTTCTGTTCAGATGATAAGGAGGTGGGTCTGCTGCTATGATTATCTGAGTTAAAACCCAATATAGGAGTAAAACGAATGGTTACAAACTCATTTCTCCAGCAAGACAGAACTTAGTCTCCTCACATATCAGTTCTGAAGGTTGGAGCATTGAAAGAAGGGTTGTTGGTCATTTATCTTTGTACAATCTGTCAAGAAACTTGCATAAACTCTTGTGGATTCTTTTCTTCAGCTCATCACACAAATCTTTTGTTGGATTTCAGTCTGGAACTTCACATTTATATTGAAGAAGGTTAATGTGTCTTAAAGGAATCTCCTGTGGCAGCCATTCAGCTGTGCAAAACGCTTCGGTAGGGACCGAGGCGCCGCTCCTCGTTAGAGCTGCAGTTTCCAAGCTTCCGAGCTTCCGCCTCACAGAGCACCCCTCCCCCACAACTTCCCCCACTCAGCTCCTTCAGTCTAGCCAGCAATTAACCTGGTGGAGCAGTGCATCTTCTGAGCTCATCATACAAGCTACTTCTCAGTGAAACGCTGATTAAAAATGTTGTTAAAGGGTTAATAGAGGAGCATTGTTGTGCTGACTTCCTGAAGGCAGAGTTTCAGAAAGAAGTTTTGAAAGAGACAAAGGCCCAATTTCAAGGTGTTAAATTACAAAGTCAAATTTCTTTTAAGTCATATTTGACATATACAGCATTTTTTTTTATCACAACTGAAGGTAACAAATTTACTTGATTGTGCTATAAAATGATTCTATGTGCCTGGAAAGGACCTAATACTTCTCTATTAAAAACCCTGTCTGTATGGATTTGGCAAGAGGCCGAGTGACAACCTATTTTCGGTTTTCTGGAAGAAGACACCAGTTTTTATGAAAATGTCCAGACATGGTAAAAAGTACTGGATGCCAACAAAGTTCCTGGGGTGACAGAAAGAGAAACAGCCCAACGGCATCACCTATCCTCTTCTTTACTTAAAAGAGGGCAGGAGGTTTTTGTTTGCATCTTCATTACTTGTTCCGTGGCATCAACACGCTCCATCTCATCCTGGGTGATCCCAAGGTGTTAAAGACCCAAATAGGATATGTAATCCCTCCAGCGAATTCTGGATATTTCCCAGTGCTCCTTCCAGTGTAGCGTTCCCGGAAGATCTCCAAAGGGAAGGTGCCCAGGTGGAGCCCTAAGCAGATACAACTTTTTACTTTGAGCTCCCTCCATATGAAGCAGCTTCCCATCCTATCTCTGAAGCTAGGAAGGCGTTACAGTGGACCCCCGCCTATTCGCAGTTCAGTATTCACAGATTCACCTGTGTGCAGGTTTCCGTGGAACGTAACTCCAAATTATTTGTGGAAAATCCACCTGTTCACTGCTTTTTTCATAGAGCATATCTAAAACATTTGAAAGAAAATGCAGCTTGGCAAGCTGAAATGCATACTTATAATGCTACTTGACATGCTATTGGCTGGTGTTTGCAAGGCAGCCAATCCAGGAGTAGCATTCATTTTCCTTGGCATTGATTGGGGCACCCCAAGAGCAGGAATAAGGAAGACTAGATATTAGCTGATGTGGTAGTGCTAAGACAGTTTCCACAGTGCGTATTAATGGGTATTAAGGTATATTGGGTGTTTGAACTAGGCAGTTATAAGTGTTTTTAGAGGGGGTCTAAAGTATTCGTGGATTTTAGCTACTCATGGGGGGTTGTGGTCCCTAACTGGGAATACTGGGGTTCCACAGTGCATAATCTCTTCTATTACCGCCACCTACTGGTATTATTGTTCCTTCTAGCTGTTGCCCTCAACAGCGTTTCCAGAGTTTGATGAGCTCAGTTGACTTTAGTTGTTCTGGAAAAACCTGTTGTCTGTGATCCCTCAGCAGGTCCAGTTGTTAAGTTTGTGATCCCCAACCCTTTAGTCATGAAACAAAAACCAGTCTGTTAGAGGGAACACCGAGCCGTTTCAAAATCTGTGACAACTGTGAAAGTTGCGAGTCCCCAGCTTGAGTTAGAGTCTGTAATGGTTGTTTCCAGGGTCTTGTTTTCTCTGTGGCCATGCCAGTAGCTTTTAATGGTTGTTAGGAAGGCTTGGCGACCCTGGGAGGCTCCTCTGCTACAGAGGCCATGTTTGTAACTGCTTCAGTTGTTTTAAAAGTTTCTGAAATGTTCAGAGGGTCATAGGTCATTACACATGCTAAAAAACTCAACTATAAAGCATGTATTTGTAATTTCTCTTCGGGGATAAATAAAGTACTATTGAACTGAATTGAACTGAATTGAATATATAAACTGGAGGGATACCTGTAAGTGTGGATACCATTACTTTTATTAATGTGCATGTTTTCCCCACAGAAAAAAAGTTTTCTATATTATTTTTTTGTGTGTAAGAATATGTGGCTGCAATAAAAATGCACTTAATGGAAGGGTTTTTAAAGTGGCGGGAAAAAGTATTCCTACCCCTTCAAGTTTTTCACACTTTATGTTTTTACCACAAACTTGAATGTATTTTATTGGGATTTTTTTGTAATTAAATCCACTGCAATTAATTACCTTCATAAGATACTTAGCTGGTTAATCTCAGCATAAATAGAGGTGCTCTGTGAGTGCCTCAGTAATGCATTTGTAACATTTGTGACATTCACATTGTGAAGATCAAGAAAACTCAGTTTGCTAACTAAATATTTAGTTTGAAACGGCGAGATTTTTAAATCTATGAATGACATGGTGAAAATATTACTTTAAAATGTTTATCTCCAAACTAAATGTTTATCTTTCTAGCTAAATATTTAGTCCATATTTAGTTAGCAAGTTATTTACCGAGTAAACTGACTATTTAGCTCCAAAAGAAATGTTTAGGTTTTTAAATAAGCTTGCTAACTGAATATTTAGTTTAAAACTGTGGCATTTCTAAAGGTATGAATGACATGGTGAAAATATTACTTTGCAAAACGAACCCCCATTTTTTTTCCTCCTATGCTTATGGCTAAATAACCCAAATTATTGCCATAAATTTCTGACTGTGTGACTTTACAAACAGCAGCACATAGTCTGTGATCCCTCAGCAGGTGTGATTAAGAGGATTAACAAAAATCATGCACGGCTTTGTGTTGCACAATCACATGAAATTCCAGCGAAATAAACTGAAATTTGTGTTTGTAACAAATTGTAAATAAGATTCAAGGGATAGATATCAATCCTGGCAAGGTGCTGACAGAATCACATATTTTACCACATAATAAAAAACATATTTGACTTTAAGGCCATAAATAATTCAGCTTTGTGTTGCTAAGAACAGACACAGGGTTGAATAAAAACTTTCAAACGACACATAAGCCACAAGTCTGAAGCTGACATTGGAGGAAATGATTTGAACATGTCCTTTGATACCCATTTCATTTCCCACTATTTTAGTTAATTGTAGGAAAACATTTTTATGTACATATAAGATACTGCTCTTGCTCAAAATTCTACCCAAACTTCTAAAAAGATGATTTTTGTTCACAAATATGCTTTGCTCCCCACGAAAACTTAACTTGTAGTCTCAGATGTAATGCCTCTTGCTCCTGTGGCCTGCTGTTTAAATTGTTCTCTTTGCTGTAAAACTTGATTTCTACTTACTGATATCCTTGCTCTTTGATTATTTCTGCCTGCTGACAATTCTTTTATGTAAACGCCTGACTTAAGTGTTCACTCTTTTCTTCCAGAACCTGCAGCCGAATGCCCCACTTCAGCTGAGTTCTTGACCGTGCGAAGTTGCTTATGGAAGACAAAGGAAAGGACAACCTTTGTGTAGCATAAATGCTCCAAAAAGAACTAAAATGCAAGAAATGCTAAACAAAAGGAGGACAGAGAATGAACTGAAGAGACTGAGATCTCCAGATTAATTCAGAAAGCTTTCTTGACAACACACTTCTGTTTTGACTCATTAGTCACTGTACTGACTGTGACTTTGTACATCTTTCCTATAGATGTGTTGGTAGACCACCCCCGCTGTCTTATTCCCAGTTTAACTCTATCTGGTTTGAGTTCTTCGGCAGCCCAAACTAGCTACTGATTAAACTCTGTATGGTTAAACCCACCACTGTCTCACATTCTTCAGTAAATGCTTCTCAAATAGCTTATTTCACTGCAAAATAATGCTTTGCATACCAGTCACTACTACTACTACCATTACGACTACTACTATTACTGCTACTACTACTACCGGGCCAGCTGACAGCTTTGCCATGGCCCAAGACAAGATAATCTTAGAAAGGTATAATTTAAGTTAAATATGTATTAAAATATTACATAAAGATGTAGTTGCATTTTTGATTCCTGTGCTACAGTACATCATGAAATAATTTAAGCTGCTGCTCTGTCTCACTTCATAAACCCTAAGATCTGAATGGATAACCTGTCAGTGTTAGCCCCACTAAGTGATTTTGATTTGTAATTATGAACAAAAAACAATTTAAATTATAAAAATATTTTTTATATATTTATTTCTTTATTTAAGATAAAGAAAGATTAAAGTGTAACTAACTCAATAGCTCCGCCCCTAGACAATTTTTGAACATTTTCAGCAAAGTGGGCGGTGCCAAGAGACACTGTGGGGCGTGGCCAAGGGGATGAGTGAATTGGGTCAAGCAGGGCTGTGGTCAGGATGAGGGAAAGCACTTTAGCCAACTTAGCAACTTTGCAGATGTATTTAGCGACTTTTCTTACCCCTCTAGCAACTTTTTTTTTTTTTTTTTTTTCAAAAATGCGACTCGTGACAAATCTAGGGACACCAGTCGCTCTGCAGTTACTGTCCTGACTGAGCGAGAAGCGAGTGCTGCCGTGAGACCCTTTAGCTTCCTAAGCACAGTTGTCCTGCAGCAAACCGCCTGCAGTCAGAGCAGAAAGGAGACCCACTCCTTTGTGTCCACATTGTAAATGAAATACACATGTGCAAAGCTGAGAAACGCTATCGATCAATGCTTGCTCGCTCACAGTTCCAACTGCTGACACGCCACGGGGGGGTCTCTCTGACTGAGATCCTTTTATACTTGAGCCAGGGCTGTGACGTAGACATCAACCAAGATGTACCATTGTAACCAACAGGAAGATTTGACTGCAGTAGCCACCCTTCAGCCCAAAGAGGGCAGCACTGAGGTGGTTTTAGGCCAAATAGAGCAGAATTAAACAAATTTACATGAAAATGTCACAATTTGCACAATAACAAAAGGTAGCACCTTTTAGGACCAAGTTATACAGCTTACATGTAAAAAAGAAAAAGAAAAAAAAGTTGATTTGGGGTTTAGTTATTCTTTATTTGATACATGCAGCTCCAGTTATATTACAATGTTCACATTTTGAAATATCAGTTTTGGGCCTTTTTAACATATTAAATTGTGGTACTTTTGACTTCTCTTGTGTTACATGTTTAGATCTGAGCTCCAGTTGCCACTGGCTGAACCTCCCTTTAGCTGTTGCGGTTCAATCTTCAAGTTATTCACGGCTGCTCACCTCCAGCCACAGACCCTGTGCGCAGTGGAGCCATTAACGTTTCCGACCGGACCTCTTCTAAATATAACTTCCAGTAGTAAAGATACACAACATCTTTTTGACAAAAAAAGTTTGTTTGTCTGCGCCATTAGAGCAGAGGACATAGAGATGAGAGGTCCATCTGTAGGTGACAGTGGACCGGAAAGCAAACCGTGGCGTCCCCCGCAGGTTAAAGTCATTCTGGGCCCGCAACAATTGTTCAGTTTGTCTCCCCCTGTCGGCGTCGGTGACTACTACCGCTACCACTACTACCACTAATCATAATATCAATAATAATAATAATGATAACGAAGAAGACTGCCATAGTTTACGTATAAGTAAAGATGTTAATGGAAATATTTGCATTTCTACATGCACTCGAACAAATGATATTTGATCTTTATTAAGGTGTTTTTTTTTTGGTCATATTATTGTTTTTTTTCTTTTGTTTTTTCTTCAAACCAAATGCTTTACAAGAAAATGTTAAGTTTTAATTCATTTAAAATTTGATTTAATACTTTGTATCAAATCAAAGAATCATTTACTCTTATAATTACCAGACAACCTGTCAATGATTGAGTTTAGTAACTTTTTCTGCCTTGATAATTGAGACAAACATGCATTTTTTTTTTTTTTTATTCTAATAAAAAAAATAAGATACTCACACAGATCAGGATGGTGCTTTAAGTTTAGATGGATGTGCTTCCAGTCTTTTATTCCACTTATGAGAAAGCTACTTTCATCTGGGCTTAGAAGTATGAAATAAACTACACAAAGCAATGCATTTTTCTCCTCACAGTATGTGTGCCATTGGTGAATTCTGTTCAACGAAACACTTTCTGTAATGAAAGTTATTTTAGGCATTTATTCAGACTGGTAAGTAAAATAATCTTATCTGCTGTGACTTCAGGAGGATCTCACTGTCCTGCACCCTGCAGCTCATCTTTTGTGCTTCAACTATAATAACTTGAATAAAAAGGTGACTAAAGAATAACTTGCAGGCCATTCTTGATTCTCTTCTAAATATATGATAATTTATGTGGTTCTGTTGTCATATTACACTTCTGTTCACAATAAGACTGAAAACGAATGAAAGAACTTGGAACTGAATATCAGAAATCTGCAGTTAATGACTGGGCTCAAAAGGCACTGTGAAGACCTATGATATGTAAATGTTTACTATGTTTACTCTGTCCTTTTCCTCTTATGCCAAATAAATTGCTTTTTTGGAGGTGTGGACATTCCCCATAATTTATGAAACATTTCCAGATGCAGCCGTTGCTGTAAAATAAATAATTAAATGAATAATATAAGTTAAAATCACTCTAGATAACCTCTCTTGGGCCCCTCACTTACAGAACTCTTCAAGATAAACAAGAAAGTCTCTTGTGAGTCTCAATATTTTGTTCTGCATTTAAAAACCGCAGCATCATTTTGAGGTTTTACACATGTTCCAGTTTAATGAACTCATTACCGTCACTTTATTTCTATAGCAGAGATTCACAATAACATCATCTCAAGGGTCTTAAAACAAACAGATCAGACTGATCCAGGTGTCACTTCTATGAAGAAGAAAAACAGAGAGAGAACATTAAGGTGACGAGAACTACAACTGCAAGCAATGCATAATTAGACAGTAAGAGGAGGACAAAGTGCTGCAGCAGTGTGAGAAAACGTGGGTAGCATTTCATGACTGAAGAGAAGTGGAAGAAAGACGCAGGATGAGAAAAAGCATATTCTACAGCTGAGGCTGCACGGTGGCTCAGTCATCAGTCCTGCTGCCTTGCCGGATGAAGGTCCTGGGTTAAAATCCCAGCCTTGAGTCTATATGTGTGGAGTTTGCACGTTCTCCCCATGCATGTTGGGCTTATCTCAGTTTTTTTTTTTTTTTCTCCATGGAAGCAACATCTGGTCTGGCATTCTGTTTAATGTGGTACCTTCCTGGAGGGGGGAATCGGCTGAGATAATACTGCCAGCAATTAAACGTTCTCCCTCTCCTGCTATTAACTTTTTGCTTTTCATTAGCATAGAAAGTACTCCTACATCAATTCTGTTTTTTATTTTGCCTCTGCTCTGTCTTCTCAAACCCCCAGTCGGTCATGCCAGATAGCCACTCGTACTGAGCCAGGTTCTGGTTCTGCAAGAGGTTTCTTCCTGTCAAAGGGGAGTTTTCCTCTCCACTTGCTCGGAATGAGGGATTGCTGTGAAGTCAACGACACAATGCAAGCGATTGTCTGCTGTTGCTACATGCTTGTCCAGGAGGAGTGAATGCTGCAGGTCAATCACTGCTGGGTTTCCTTAGATCAGGGTGTCCAAAGTCCGGCCCGCAGCCCATTTGCGGCCCTTGTGTGGCTCGCCAGGTTGATGCAGATGGAGACTTTTTATCTTTGATTAGAGCAAAATTATTATTAACAAATTAAAATCTTCTTTCAATGAAAAATATTAAGTATAACACAAAGTATTTGTCTTTTAATAACCATGCTTTTTGCTTTCTCTTTGATTCCGTAGTTAATAAGACCGCATTTATCGACTGACTTCTACTGAGAAACACTTTAGAGAACCCAAACCTGCTTTTCATTGATCGATTAAACCTGACTTAAAATAGCAAGCATTTTTAAAGAAAGAGTGACCCAAATCCTGTTCGTATTGCTGAGAATAGGCTAAATATGTATGTTTTTTTCATCCAGGCCCAAAAGGATTTTCAAACTGGATGCCTTTCTTTTAATAACGTGCAACAGACTTTTTAAGTTTTGGCTCTACAATGATTTAAACTCCTATTTATTTCCAAAAACTCCCTTTTAGCTTTTTACCCCACCTCTCTTTCCTTCTTTTTCCTTTTCCCTTTCCATTATATTTGAAATAAAGCAAGGCAATTTGTAATAAAATTTCTTATATATATATATATATATATATATATATATATATATATATATATATATATATATATATATATATATATATATATATATATATATAAATTCCCTTCTCACCCTCCACGGGTGGTCTTTCTCAACCTCTGAGCTCGGGTCCTCTACCAGAGGCCTGGGAGCTTGAGGGTTCTGCGTAGTATCTTGGCTGTGCCGAGAACTGCGCATTTCTGGACTGAGATGTCTGATGTTGTTCCTGGGATCTGTTTTAGCCACTGCTCCAGCTTGGGGGTGACTGCCCCGAGGGCCCCGATGACCATACATACATACATACATAAATTATATATATATATATATATATATATATATATATATATATATATATATATATATATATATATATATATATATATATATATATATTTTTTTTTTTTTTTTTTTTTTTTTTTTTTTTTTTTTTCAACTGGGGGCATTATGGCTTTCGCTGTAACGCTCCACTTGTGAAAATAAATCTGTTGGGCTTCTCCTTGGCTCTCAGACAACAATTTAGATTGCTACATGTCTGGAGAGGACATGTTAAAAGACAACAACAAAGAAAAGGAAATCTTTGGAGGGAGCTGAAACTCCATGTTGCCTAGCAACAGCCCTGAAACCTGAAAAATCTGGAGCAGATCTGTATAGTGGACTGGGTCAAAACCTCTGTTGCAGTGTGTGCAAACAGGAACTACAGAAAACGTCTGAAAAAGTCATTGTAAGCAAAGATTTCAGTACCAGATATTTAGTTCTATTGTTTCAGATACTTATTTCACACAATAAGATAATTATTTAAAAATCATACAAAGCATGAAAAGCTGAGGTGTACCTATGATGAAAATTACAGACCTCTCCATTCTTTTTTAGTGGGGAAACACAAAATACTTATATCAAATACTTATTTCCCCCACTCTATAGATAAATTGCACACAACCTGATGTTTTGAAACCTTTATTTCTATGAATGATTTTCCATGTACAACTTATGAAAATATTTAAGATTACAATATTACAAATATTAGTGGAAAAGGTTGTTATTTTTAACAGCTACTTTTAATCTGATAAACAAGCCTCACATTCTAATTTATTGGATATAGAAATACATAATTTCATTGAGACCAGCTTATTATCCAACCATAAAGGTTATACAAAAACTATATGATTCGCCTTTCTGTGCCATCTGGGGAGCAACGAGACAAAACTGTCTCAATGCCATATATGAAGTATCAAAGGAGACATAGAGAGTGTCATCATAATGCAACTGGAAACACTAGCTGGGCTGGCTGGGCTGTGTCCCACCTCCAACTGGTTTGATTACCCAAAAGGAATTGAGTAATTGTATCTGGCTCTTGCTTTGCGGAAAATATTGGATAAAAACTAGTCATAGTAGTTAAATGTGCCCAGGAAGCACCTCAGTTGCATCTGTTTTGTTGGTTGTGGCACATTCATTGATCTTGTCTGTGTCTGGACTTGGTATTGAACCCAGGTACAACATGTGTGGAGCCATGAAAACACCATTTTCTTTCACATAAATCCATGCTACAGGGAACCTCTCCATCACCAAGACTCTGCATGTAACTGCTTTTATCTTTTTTAGCCACAGTTTAAAAGATGTCCTGGTTTTAGGCACCAGGATGTCCTCTACTCCAATAACCACCTGAGGGAGCCCTTGCAACAGAAATCTGCTGGGTGCAGATTTCAGATAGTGGGGCATGGTGCACTGGTACAGCCAGCCAGTGTGTGTTTATTGTTAATCTTCTGGAGACCTCATGCTGACATATATCTAGTTTTGGGACCACTGGGAGTACATATCTAACTTGCAAACGGAGTGAACTTTGGTGCAAATATTCTGCCCTCATTTTCTACTCTAACCAACCTTGTCTCGATTTCAAAAAAATGTGTGTGATTCCTTTTAACCCTGTCTTTCTCCTGGATAAAGCTATTGGCTGAGCTTTCGTTGCGATGTGTGTGCTCTCTTTCATCCTATAGCCTTTAAAACCGTCTCAGAGCTTATCTGTTAAGCTGCATTTCTCTGCCAGAAGAAGCTGCTACTACTGCCATTAACTTCTTACTTTTCCCTGACATAGAAAGTACTCCTGGATCAGTGCTTCTGTTTCTTTTTTGTGTGTATGCTCTGTATTCTCCAATCCCCAGTTGATCATGGCAGATCAGTTTACACTGAGCCAGGTTCTGGTTCTGCTGGAGGTTTCTTCCTGTTAAGGGGGAGTTTCTCCTCTCCACCGTTGCTACATGCATGCTCGGTGTGAGGAATTGCTGCAAAGTCAACGACGCAATGCAAGCGATTGTCTACTATTGCTATGTGCTCGTCCGGGAGGAGTGAATGCTGCAAGTCAATTATTCAATGCAATCTGCTGGGTTTCCTCCAACGTTAAACTTTTTTAAAGGGGCAGTATTATGTATTTTCCAGGCACAATCAAGTAACTATGTTACCTTCCATTGTTACAAAAATGCTGTATATAGCAAATACGACCTAAAAGAAATTTTAGTTTTTAATTTAATGCCTTGAAATTGGGCCTCAGTCCTGCTCTTTCTGAAACTCCGCCTCCAGGAAGTCATCACAACAGCTAACCCTTTTAATAACGTTTTTACCAGCTTTGCACTGAGAAGTAGCTCACGTAATGAGCTCAGCAGATGTGCAGTTCCACCAGGCGTTTGTTAATTGCTGCTGGCTAGTCTGAAGGAGCTGGGTGGGGAAGTCACAGGAAAGGGCTGTTCTGTGAGGTAGAAGCTTAGAAACTGCAGCTCCAAGGAGGAGCTGGGTCTCAAAGGCGGCACTAGGTCCATCCAGGCGTTTTGCACAGCTGAATGACTGCCACGGGAGATCAAAGGATTTCTCAAGGCAACACTCAAGGTATGTTTTTGATGAGGGAATAACATAACATGATGTAAGGCTAAAAAAAGTCAATTTTACATAATGCTGCCTCTTTAACTTGAATAATAATTTGAACTTGATGCATTGTTTGATAATTATAGGATCAGTTGGAATTTATGTGTGATTGGATTGAACTGACTTTTTCTGTGCCTTGATGATGTGTTGTGAATTAGCAGTAAGGAAACTGTATAGATAGATCGATAGATAGATAGCCATAACCATGACACTCCTACCACCGTGCTCGACTGTCTTTGTACTCCTCACCTAATTGCCGCCACACGGCCTCTGAATATGAGGCTCAGCTTTCAAAACTTACTGTAAACTGCAGTGTGAAGCCTGTTTTTTGTCATCACTGAGAGTCCAGCAAACCAGCTGAGGTTGGCGTTCTCCAACCACTGAACTGAAGACATGTTGCCCCTGACGTTCAGCTCAGAGTTAAGAAAAAGGAGGCAGAATGAAGGGCTAGACAGCGGTCCACCCATTGTTTGAAAGGAAGCTTGATAAACTGATAGAAGCATGAGGCACAGAAAGATGAACAGGAGGGGGGAGAAACCATTTTTCCCTCTTTCTCTGGGTATATTTTACTCCAGGAAGTGGTATGTTTGAGTCCTCTGGATGTTGAATTTCCATGACACATGAAAAGAAATGAGCTGGCTCGGATGGAATTTGAACCTGACCTGGTCTGAGAAAGAAGCAGAGCGAGGGTGCAGGTCTGGATCTGGTTTGGGTTACCAATCCAGTTGGCTGGCAGAGATCAAAAGGACCAGCAGACTGGGGGCTTGAAGACATTTTAAAACCTGCCTACATGTTTAGGTTTGTTTTTTTTTTTTTTTTTTTTTTTATTGAGAAGAGTGCAAAGCTTTGTAGCAGATGCCCTTATGCTTTGGACAACTCAGGTTCATCTGGGAACTTCTAGAGGATCAGCATTCAGAGAGAAGTTTAGGAACAGAACGAAGCTGCTGCTGGATGTCCCTTCGTTTTTAGTTACTTCAATCAAATTCAAGTAATAGACACAGGTTTGGATGTCTCCCCCTTTCTTTCCTTCTTACAGAAATTTTCTGCCATGTTTATCTTATAGATCAGGGATAGAAAACCCACGTTTGACCTGTTTTGCCTCGAGAATTTTTCACACAAGTTTATGGTGCGTTTGTATCCTAAAAAAACCCCCATTAATTTAAGATATCTCACAAACGGGATAGTAACTTGCATGTCAAAAATTTTAGCAGGAAGACTTTCAGTATTTACGGTGTCGCAAGAACTGACCGTAAATACATTATTATATGCTCTGTGTCCCATAGGGGGCTCTGCAGAAGGTCCTAAAATTGGAAGAAAAAAAAAAAAAAAAAAAGAATTTTCCTCCATTAAAAGGCATAAATTTATGATATTGAAATATATTTTTTGACAATGTAACTCTGAAATTTGTGACAAAAAGTGACAGAAATCCTTTAAGATTGAGGTGGTAAATTTATTAGATGAATATCTGAATATTTTCCAAAGCGTAAGAGGCACATATGGGCTCTTTCCCTAAATCAGAACATCTCCTGGGTGCAAACTGGACATGAACGCCTTGAACAGGATCCAAAATACATGCCTGACATAGTGGGGGCTGCATCCAGTCTGGACCTAGGAGATGTCGTTCCGACTTCGGACTTTCCACTTTCATATTTAAATTTATGCCTTTAAATTGGAGAATTCAAATTTTTCGACATCAATGAAAATCCTTACAAATATGTGAAATTAAGCTCAAAATTTCTAGGTTTTTTTGGCTGGCGCTGGGCGATATGTCTTAAAAATAACATAACTGAATTATTTAATACCAAATTCTGATTTTAATAGATTTTTTTTCCCTCACCTTTTTCCTTTTTAAAAAAAAAAAAAAAAAAAAAAAAAAAAAACACCCTAAAAACATTACAAATGACAGGAAACATCTTAAAAAACTGGCTTTTATTTCAATCATTCCTTCAGCGAGCTGACCTGAATTCAGAAGCTGTGTAGTTCTTGGGCAGGTTAACATCACGCTGGACTATGGAAACCCAAGGAGTGGATTGGTAGGAAAAAAAAAAAAAAAAAAAAAAAAAAAAAAAAAAAAGTATCGCCCAGCTCTATTTTTACAATTCCCAATTTCCTTTCCAATTTTTTCCCCCTCTCTCATCTAGACAGGCTCTAACACGCCATCGTACCATTCCAGCAGCGGCAGATGAAATGTACCCGCTTTGAATTTGCAACTGTAAAGGGCAGGTAGATGGAAAGAGGAGAAATGGTTCCTGTTTTTCCCCGAAAGCAACAGGGGCACAGCATAAACACACACAGGCGACTATTCATCTGTGTGATCGGGTAAGAAGTGTGAGGGTTACTGCAGCATGGAGGTGGGGGAGGAGACGGAGCAAGAAGAAGAAGAAGAAGAAGAAGAAGAAGAAGAAGGGGGGAGAGATGAGTCAGGAATTCCACTGAGAAGCATGTGACCTGCTTGATGAGGAGAAAATCACTGATGAAGCAGCAGCATTAAGGAGCAGAGGAGCACTTTGGATGCTTTAAAACAGAGCTGAATGGAAAAACCGGGCTGCTCGGTCAGCTGTCGCCTTAACGGCGCTCCAGCAGACTGCTGTCGCTCTTTCTGACAGCTTTTTTTCTAGTGTTTTCATTGGAATAATGGCACAGAACTCAACATGTGACAAGCCAAAAGTTTAAGTCAGCAATGCATAAAAAGAGAAGAAAGAAATCCGTAAACTGAAAGGCTATTCATAAAAACTAAATCCTGACCAGGTATCATTTTAAATTGGAATTACAAACAGATCCTCGCCACTTTTATCCCCAGGCTGCTCATTTTACACCATCTTTCCTCCTCTTCATGGCTCTTTCAGTGACTTTTTCTGGCAACTTTTCCCCACAGGCAGAAGCTGCATCAACTGAGACCTTCGGGCTCCTCCCGGCTTCCAACGCACAGCAAACAACGCGACCCGCAAACACCTGAAGTGCTATTAAACATCTGAAACTGTATTTAGCTTCCTCCCCACCCGTCCTCCCTTACACAAGTGCGTACATTTACAGCTTGGAGCGTATTTTAAGGATTTTTTTAAATTCAGATTTTCAGTCAAGGGCTCAAATTAGTAATTAAAAGAGCCGCTCTCCATATGTGCACTGATAAAAACAAACAAAAAAAAAAAAAAACTGTGATAGCAGTAATGAAAAGTACATACCAAATAACTCAAGCATAAAAACAAAAAACAGAATTAAAAAAAAAAAAAAAAAAAAAAAAAAGTATGAAAAAAAAAAACCCCAAAAGAAGTTCCTCGTATGGAACGTTGCTAAACGGGTCAACTTGTTGGCTGAGTGAGCTGGACGTCATCGAGTCCTGCTGTCCAGGAGGGAGCGCGCCGCTTCAAGGGTCCCTCTCTTTTTTGACCTTTATGTCTGCAGCCAGGATGGTGGTAATCTCCCCCTGCATGAAGGCCCAGGGCACACTGGAGCCAACCAGCGGGCACCGTTCACCGCTGGGACAGTACACCTCTCCGGTGGCACCCTGCTGCCTGATGCTGTCGCACGAACAGGGGAAGCAGAACTTGTGGGAGGGGACTGATGGGCACTGGACGAAGTGCGTGTCCTCCAGTCGCTCCTGGCACAGAGTGCAGCACAATGGCACGCTACCGGGTCCAACAGACGAATCTGGAATGCTCTGTAGCGGCGCCGCCGCGTGGGGGTCCACGCCGGCAGGTGGAGCAGACAGGCTGGTGCTCAGAGACCCCTCCCTTGGAGGTGGCCTCCTCTGGGAAGACGAGGAGGGCGACGCGGGGCTGCCGCTGTTCAGCCGAGCAGCCGTCGAGGCGGCGTGCACCTGATTGCTGTCCTTAAGCGAGCCGACGCTTCCTGCGTTGTCGGTGGCGTGGATGAGCGCGGCCATGGGGGAGCGGCCGTTCTGCGCTGTGGCAGCTTCGGGGGGTGTGGCGTGGGTGTGGGGTGACGCGACAGAAGGGGGAGCAGCTGAAAAGCTTGGCAGAGAAGACGAGGGCATCTTCAGAACCTCCGATGGCGAAGGAAGCCATGGCTGACCCTCGCTGCTGTTCATTTTGGGGGCACTGCCTTCGCCGTCTGGCTCTGGGGAGGCTTTTCTCTTCACAGGCCGGGTTTGCTTCCCTCGGTCTGTAACAGAAGATTCAGAGGAAGGGTTAATAATCACAACACATGTAAACAAGCCCTAATACTGTAAAGTTTCAAAGCAGGCTTGCTGTTTTAAAAAGCGTCTTTTAGTTTGATGCTGCCTGCTGCCAAACCTCCACTGGACGTCAGTGTCAGAGCCGGCCCAAGGCAGAAGCAGACCAAGCTGCTGCCGGGGCCCCCAAACCATCAGTGGGCCTCTCACACATGCTTGAATGTTAACACAGAGATCACATAGATCTAAAATTTTTTATATTTGTTTCTTGAGAATGAAAATACTATTAAAATTGACGACGGTTTCAGCATAGATACAAAGATTTTGAATTGTTTAAATTTTTTTTTTAAAAAAAGGTAAGATTTAAAAGGAATTAGCAAGTTTAGAAGAGTGAAGATAATTGACTTTGCTCAGTTGTTGTGTTAGAATAGTTACAATCCGAAGAAACCGCTTTTATCTTTTGTGTTTGAGCTCAGTTTGTTCACAAACACATGCCAGCAAACTTGGGCCGAGGCGATTAATCGGCTTAATCGTGACGAATCAATGATTGAAATAATCCTCAACTACTTTAGTAATCGATTACTTGTTAAATGGAGTATACAGACTTTTACTGAAGAGACATTTGTCTGTAAATATGTTCTACCCAGAACTATTCAAGTTGCAAAGTTTTAGCTTCAATTGGTTAATTACTTTAAAAAAATTTTAAAAAATAAATACAAATCCTATTAAGCACCTTTTGCTATGCAATTATTAATCGATTAATGCAACAAATAATCAACAAATTAGCCCTACATTTTACTGATTTTAAGTCAAGGGTTGACCTTTTTACATGTTGATGTTACAAGTATTATTTTAGCTACAGATGCATACTTTGCTGTAAACGATCAAGCGTACACTAAAGGAATGTTATGTTATTGCATTTTAGGCAAATTATTTGTTTATTTGCATCTTTTAATGTATTTTTAATATTGTACAAAAAGGGCTGAAGTGATTAAACGAAAAACCTGAAGAAAGTGCCAATTTTTTAATCCGATTACTCGACAGAATAATCGGTTTCTAAAGTAATCATTCGGTGCAGTCCCACAGCAAGCAGTTATCTGCGACTGCTTTAAAGTTTGGCCAATTAAACTTGGCCCCCTCTCCAAGACTCAACCAAATCTGCATTGAAACTCCATTAGTGGGGATGACGTCCTTCACAGGAAGAGGGGCCCCCAATCAAATTCTGCTTAAAGTATGTAACCTTTATGAAAAATACGTTGTTTTACACATTTGTTAAAATTATCATTATGTCATGACTGTATAAGAGATAATCTGTGGGGGAAAAAAAGCTCAAGCTCCTATGCCTTCTCCCAGTGCTCCCAGTACTAATTGCAGAAATGCACCGCTCAGTCAGAAAAAACCAATCAGAGCCAGGAGGCGGGTCTTAGCGCTGCCAGTCATCCTAGTGCACGCACTACTCACAACACACTCCCCCTTGGACTCTGCTACGCTACAGCTGGTTCACCACAACATAGCCTGCTGCTAATGCTAGTTAGCATGGCCACCGATGACCACGGATAAACAGTTTTCCTGGAACGGTGAGATGTTTCTCCACCATTAGCAGCGCGCACATGAGGGCGACTGATAGCGCTAAGCCCCTCCTCCTGGCTCTGATTGGTTGGTTTAGGTCGGGAGCGGTGCATTTCTTGGCAATAGCAGCTCAGGGAGAAGCGCCATCTTCTCACAGATTGTCTCATACCAAACGACATGGTGACAGTTTTATCAAATATGCAAAAAACATGTTTTTTGTAAAAGTTACATACTGCAGCTTTAACAGAAAGCGGGGCCCCCCAATCAAACTCTGCTTAAGGCCCCATACCACAGTGTGGGACTCCTCATCTAAAACCTCTGCGATCTACATTTATTAAACGAAATGATGCTGTAGAAACGAGCATTAAACCAACTCTTACCCGTTTTTGAAGTCGTCGCGCCGGCCTCGTACGCCATGATCCGCTGCATTGCAGCGGAGTCCTTGTTGAACCTGCCGTCCAGCGTGTGCAGCGCCATCAGGTCCCTCACCGTCTTGCCTTTGCCTCCCCACTCCTTGTGGCTCTCCGACATCTCCGACAGGCTGTCCGGCCTCTGTTTGTCTTTCAGCTCCCCGGGCAGACCCATCTGACCCGGACGACCGTTAAGCGGGTGCACGGCGGATATGCCGCCATTCACCAAAGGCACCAGACTGGGAGGAACTGAACTAGTCCTGCGGGAGTTGGTGAGCTCCGGTGGATCGTCGGATTTCGGAAATCCGTTCGGGATGGGGAAACCGTTGGTCTGCCGGCCCGCCGAGTACTCCACACCTAAGCGGGGCGGCCGCTCAGACAGCGGGTATCGGTCCAAAGCTTGCGACGGACGGGAGCCCGGGTCCCCGGGAGCGTGGTTTGCCTCCTTAAAGGCGTGGTGGGACTTCCCCGGGCCGGTGGAGCGGCCCTCCTGAAAGCCATGTACCCGCTTCAGCTGTCGTGTTGTCTCTATAACAAACTCAATTCGGTCGGCCCCTTCGTAGTTGACACATCCTCGGCAAACGGCCTCGGTGAAATCCCAGATGATCGCCCAAGGCATGCGGGGTAAATCGCACAAATAGCAGGACTGTCGTCTGGAGGCAGTTACCGCTGCGGAAGACATGTTGTAAAAGCCCCGGAGCCAACGCAGAACTATCCAAAATGTCCGTCTGTTTGCTTCTCGCCGCTGGGAGGCAAAACTAAGCAGCTGTGAGGTTCCGAGCCATCAAGGGGCCGAAGTGAAATATCCTCTTTCAGCCATTGTTGCCGTGTCTGCTGCGTAGTGAAAGCGCGGCTCCACGCTTAATACTCCGCTCCAGCAATTAGGTAGAGCTGTGACGTCAGAATAACACGCTAACACCTTTTCTTCTTCTGTTTACGAGTTTCTTCGACTACACCTCAGGCGCATGCTCAGTGCTACATCAATGGGTGCGCCCCATTTATTCGTCGGCGAGGAAATCGAGAAAGGAAGGCGGCGCACCTGAAAGGAGGACACTCTTTCCAGCTGCCCAGCAGCTGCAGCATGCTACGGGTGCCCACTTTCAGATCCATTAGTGAGAGCTGTGGAACCACACACTTTGACTATGTCACCGATGAGTTGTTTTGGTGTAGAAAGTAATGGATAACTTCAATGAATCGACATAATATCACGCACTCCATGCGGCAAGTGTGAGCCCTAGTAGTTTATATTTCAGTGTAGCACATTTTTGTTGTTAGCGATTAATGAGCAGATAAATTCAGATACCTTTGACAGCTTATACCTGGCTTTGTCCTCCATTTCTGAGGAAAGTTCCTCCCAAACCGCCTTGTTATTACTCCTTCCCGGCTGATCTGCCGGGGAACTGTTAAGGAATGCACCCATTGTTGAGGAGAACGTTCACAAGGAGAACGTTGGATAAAGATCATCTGGTCCACATCCTCTCCCGCACTCGAAATGGTAATGGACGACAGTTGCATTTATCACAGGTTTGGTTATGTGAATAAACTATTCCAGCTTTAATGTCTTGTAGAAAACTTGAATACATATTGATGGGTGCAGTTTGCGTTCCCTAAACTTTATTTATTCTCAATACTGTACAACTTTTAGCATAAAAAAAGTAAGTGTGTAAGATAGCTTTTAATGGTAAATGCTGTAGGTATCCTTGGACTGAGTAATTTTATGCAGCTTAAAAATGTGGCAGAAATGTATTCAAATCAAAATTTCAATTATGTGGAAGCAACGATTCACAATGTTTTTGTCCCTAATAACCTGACAGAATATGTTCATACCAAACAATATTTAGAGCAATTATGTTCCTCAACAGAAATAAAGGCATGGTCCAATGAGAATGTTAAAAGGGGACAAAAATAATATTTACTAATTCAAAATTTGTTCAAATTTATTTTGATCCTGATTACACAAAAAAAAGTGATCTTACTATCTTGTGAAATATATTTAAAATTGGACTGCCTCCCACACAATGATTGCTGGAGATAGGCACCAGATTTTGGTACATTTTATCAATGGGGGTGGTGGTGTCTATCAAATAATGAGAAAAACAGGGTCGCAGGGGGTGTGGTTGCGTGGTTAACTAATGGACACCTTTCAGGACTGCACATTATTACTATTATTTATTATTTATTTATTTTTAACTTTTTTGTTAAGCTTATGCAGGAGCATGCCCTCCAGCAGTTGGCACCCAAGGAAACTACCTACAGTGGAACACTGCTTATTTGTGGTTCAGTATTCATGGATTCACCTATTGGCGTACTTTTCTTTGGAAGATAGCTCCGAATTATTTGCGTAAAATCCACCTATTCGCAGATTTTTTTCGTAGAGCATGTCTAAAATGTTCGAAAGAAAATGCAGCTGAAATATCTATGCTGCTTAACATGCTATTTGGTGGCATTTGCAAAGGAGCCAATCGAAGAGTGTCGTTTATTTTCCTTGCCGCTGATTGGCTGTACCCCCAAGAGCGGAGATAGGGAAGACTGTAGATGGTGGCTTCTGAGTCTTTTGAGTCAAAGGTCACATTTTTGGGGCATTTCAATCACAAATTAGTTTTTAGTTTGAATTTCTTGAATACCAATAAACTTTCTTATTTTTATGCATTGCCATATTTTTCTAAAGCTTGGAAACCCGCAACACAGCTGTATCGATATTTTTCATACTTTTCAGTTTTCTTTCAAATGGTTAATCCAATCATTTATAATGATTTTTCAAAAATTTTATTTTGAAGTTAGCTTCTTGTTAACCAATTTATTTTTAATTTGGAATATTTAAATCATGGCTGAATGAAAAAACAACATCATCCAACATTTTTCTGATCCAATCTGTATTTTGGATGAATTACAATACATGTGCATTCAAGGGGGACATGATTAAAGCACCACATAAAAAGGCTTTCATAATGCAATATCCATGCATATCATGTGCACATTGTGCATGTGCATGTTGAAAATGGGTCCACACCGCCCCATACATTATTTCAGGTTCCAGTATCTCCCACACACATGATCAAAACCATGCAAACATTTCTGTGTGTCACCATGGTCTCCTGGTCAAAAGGTTTTCAAGGTACAGTAAACACCTGAAAAAATTTATTTTCACCCACTTGATACAGGAAGTGACATATTTTGATGGTGGATATCACAAACAGTGAAATAATAACAGTGAAATCACCAAATAAAAATCTTAATAAACTGTCTTCCATTTCAGATTTTACACTTCCCATATCCTTTGCCAAAAAAACAGAAAGTGTGTCTGCCTGCCATGATCCTTGAGTGACTGTTTTGGTTTTTATTTGTTGGTCTTTTGATCATTTTCTTGTTATTTATTTATGTGCTCTAGGTCTTGCCATACTTCAGTTAATTTCTCTGTGTGTATTATTGCTAGAATGGTGTTGCCATATATTTCATTCCTTTGTGTTTAGTTTATTTGTTCACTCCTGTGTTTTGTTCTTTGTGTATTTGGATTTTAGATCTCTTAGATCACAGTTGTTTTTTCTCCCCTTGGTTTCTTATTTCTAGAATCTTAGTTCAGCTTCCTTTTGTTAGTTAGTCTCTCTCCGTCAGTTTCCCTGCTTTCCTTCTGCCGCTACTGTTCCTCACTGTCTCTGATTATCTCATTTAGTTCCCTTTTCCCACCCCTGCGTCTGTATTTAAGCTTTGGGTTTGTTGTTGTTCATTGATGGATTCTTCTGTTACTTTCTCCTTTACTTTGTCTGTTTCTCTTCCACCAGTTCCATGTCCCGTTCTCTTCATGACAGCTCTGTAAATTTTCACTTTGCATTATTAAACACTCCCCGTTTTACCTCTCAGCCCCTAGCTCCTGCATTTGGGACTGTTCATAATCAAGGACCCCGCCTAACAACCACTTTGTGGCCGCATGCGGACATTGAGAAAATTATTGCAAATATCGATTCCTCACAATCACTTGAGCTTTACCAAGATTTGATTAAAGTTATCATTTTCAGCACTGTTCAGACAGAACACACACAATTAATTAATAATTAGATAACAGCATGTGATTTTTTTTTTTTTTTTTTTTTTTTTTTTTGTTGTACTTTCTTAAAGTCTTGTTATCACATTCTTTAGATTAACCACTGATACCTTTGCTGGACAGCATCCCTCATCTCTGTTTGACTCCAACCTCACAACAAAAAATGATGATGGGATGCCTGCTGTAGCGCACTTTGTAGTATGTAGCAGATTTTTTCCCTGTTGCTTTGTTCCTGCTAACAAGGTTGAAGTCCTTGCATGTGTAGGTCTGGAGCTGTTATAAAACATCAGGGAGCACGGAGGAAACACAACACAAAACTCAGTTCTGATGTTAAGACGACATCTTTCAAGTTCCTGTAGTGTTCTCATCCCCCCAGATGCTCCACTGCTTGATGCGAGTCCAGACGGAAAAGTAGTCAACCCATACGCAGAATGTTAGCGTTTCTTGCAGCAAAAACAATCAGAAAAGGCGAACAACCAAGCATCAGAAGTCACTTCTAGGATCTCACATAATTTTCAGCGCGCTGAAAAACATGAAAAGCATTCAGACTTTATATCCTTTTGCAAATAAAATTCATAGAAAGCGTATTTTACCAGAAAAAGAAAAGCTACTGAACTCAGTGAAGGAAGGTTTTATTAAATAGGTTGTAAGGCTGGAGATGAGGGTTGTGGGAGAATTACAGGACAGACACAAGCTTGCCCAGCTCCGAGGACCAAGAGACGAAGATATCCACAAAAGTAAGCATTGATTTTTTTTCTATTCAGAGATCACTCATCAGCATTTTTACTTCAAGATTCACAAAAGAGATGCAAAATTTGACACAAATCGTTTTGCATCCTGAAATAATAAAAACTGTGAGGTGGAATGGAAAAAAATGATCTTAGAGGTTAAATTCATCTGGCACGTTGTTCACAACTGGAAGAACGGCCATGACAGAGATGTCACAGGTGGCAAAGAAAGGAGACAAGAGGAAAACTGTTTTCCCCTTTCCTTTCTTTAGTCCCCCTCCCTTTCTTGTCCCAATTCTCATTGCAGGCCTGCAGGAAAATGTCGGCAAGCTGCCAAGACAAGAGCCGTTGGGAAACTGTGGCAGCTGCCAAGTGGGGATGGCTGTGGTGTTGCACACAGCTTTATTCTGCCAGAAAACTCCACTCAGACATTACAGTCAGGCTAGACAGAGTGACTTTTTACATCACCTCTCTCGCTCTCACTGCTAGCTTCACTTTGTTTATAGACTTCTACTGTCTCCCTACGCCGCTCTGGCAAACATACTCTCTGAGACACACACAATGCTCCTTTCACAAGTTCAGCCCCATAACTCAGCTTCTCTGACTTAATGTTAGCAGCTCTTTGCCGACCGCTCCATTGTCAAGGCGGCAGAGAGAGTAAAAGAGAGGAAGGTGGAGCATCGCAGGTTGCCAAGAATGATTCACTCCAGTCAGCCACATGTGCCACATCTGTAGCCATAATGATGAGTGATGTTTGTTCAGAAGCAATGATGCTGCTGAATTAGACAGCTTTGAAAAAGGATCACTGAGCACCTGGGCGGGTTGGCTGTCGACCATCTCCCGCTGGCGCACTTTGTTTCAGAGACGTTTCTTGCTATGTGCGGATTATGCAAATGCATGTAGCGGCCCACACGTCACTGGAAAGCTGAATTTTTAGGCCACATCTGAGGAGAATCAAAATTGCCTGAATTCATACGCTTAATAAAATTATCCACCGTGATTAACTGTGGCTAGTGTTTTTAGAATAGAATAGAAATATCCTTTATTGTTCCACGATGGGGAAATATCTGTGCAACAGCAGCAAAGTGATAGTGACAGGCAATAACAGCAAACAGACTCACACAAAGATAGAACATAAAATACTTATATAAAAGCAGAATAAAAAATGAAAATACTGTACAGTAAGGGCAAAATTTCAACATAAATACTGTGTTGTTATAAAATAATACTCCAGTCCAGAGGAATGTGCAGCTGAGTTGGTTAATTAAAAATGTACAAGATGTGCATGTCTCTGAGCATTAAAAATACAAACTATTTACAGTTAGTAACAATAAAACAATATTTTGGGGGATAAATAAACTAAAATTGCTGGCGTCCATTGACAGAAATGATGGGAATGATTGAAAAGGTAGTGTTGAAGTATACTGACACACACAAAAGTGGAATTTTTGGGTTTGATGTTGTTTAGAAAAAACAAAGACTTCAAACTTGACTTAGACTTTTACCCTAAAGACTTGAGACTTGACTTGGTCTCCTGGTCTAAAACTCTAGTCCTCAGTTTAATTCAGTTAAATTCAGAAATACTGTAGAAATCATAAATGCAAAGTAAATTTTGTAACTCATATCATCCAAATTTCTTTATATAGTTGTTATTGTAAGTAGATGCTGATGGCTGTGGGCAGGAAGAATCTCCTGGAGCAGTCAGTATTACAGTGATTCGGAAAATGCCTCTGACTGAAGACAATCTGTTATTGTATTACAGTCTCATGATGAGGACGATCGGGTTTGTCTGGAATGTTCTTCTTATACATATCTATATATATCTATATATATATATCTATATATATGTATATATAAATATAGATATATACATGAACCCTTCTATCCACAACCATCTCCAGAACAGAACCAGACTTCTTTATCAGCTTGTTGAGCTTTTTTAAGTCCCTGGCTCTGATGCTGCTGCCCCAACAGATGATGGCGGAACAGATTGCACTCTCCACTACAAGATATGCCGCATGTTGCTGCAAACACTGAAGGACTGAAGCTTCCTCAAGAAGGAGTCCATCATTTATTTAAAGTAAGAGGTGTACAGCGCGAAAAGGAATGGTGAGAGTCCAGACCCCTGTGGTCTTTGAACCACTGAGCAACAGTCCAGATAAGATGCTTCGTACGTCGTCTCTGGTTCATTTCTTTCTTGTTTTAATAGAGGGGAAGAAGAAGAAAAATCCCAGGTTTCTTTTTAGTACAGCTGTCAAACTTCTACAGAGTCATAGCTCTGTTGAGCCGTTTGTTCTCCCATCTAGTGTTGACTTCATTGAAATTCTTTCTAAATAAAATTATTTCTAATAAAATAAAATTGTTGGCATCGTAACAGTCTAGGTCCTCAGTCAAATAGAACCTGATCTATGTTTGGACTGTATTGATTCAGTTGAGCTTTCTGAGTTATTAAAAATTTTGGCTTCATCTCAACCTTCAACTTGTATGTTAGACCCATTCCCAACCAAATTATTTAAAGAAGTGTTCCCTATGATTACTGGCCCTATTTTAGATATGATTATTCAATCCTCTGTAAGCAGAAAAGTATCACAGGCTTTTAAAGGGGTGTATTATGTAAAATCAACTTTTTTGAGCTTCATATTATGTTATGATGTTTTTCCCTCATTATAAACATACCTGGAGTGTTGCTTTGATTCTTTCAGACATGTTGGAGAAATCCTTGAATCCTTGTGGAGCTGCACGTCTGCTGAGCTTATCATACAAACTACTTCTCAGTCCAACGCTCATAAGAATGGTTGTAAATGGCACAATGGAGGAGCATTGTTGTGATGATGTGCTGAAGGGGGAGTGTCCATAATACTGCCCCTTTAAAGCTGCAGTATGTAATTTTGCACTGCTCCCAATCTAAAAGAACCAATCAGAGCCAAGAGGAAAGGTCTTAGCGCTGTCAATCACCCTCGTGTACGCACTGCTAAATGTGCTAATGGTGGAGAAACAACTTTTCATTTCAGGAAAACTGTTTATCTGCTGTTATCGGTGGCCATGCTAACTAGCCTTAGCATTCGTGGCAGGCTGTGTTGTGGTGAACCAGCTCTAGCATAGCAGAGAGCAAGGGGGAGTGTGTGGGTGGCGCATACATGAGGGTGATTGACAGCGCTAAGACCCTCCTAAGACACAAGGAATGTGACATTTGATGCCTATGTCTCGGATTCATCTGTGTGTAGTGGCTCTTAATTCACTGACTCCAGCCTCAGTCCACTACTTGAGAAGCTCCCCCAATGTCTCGAATGGATTTGACAATCTTCTCAAGGCTGCGGTTTCCTACCACATTTTTTCCTTCCACTCAACTTTCTATGAATACACTATAACTTTGTGACTTTATTCTGAAATTTTCTGAGACACTGACCTTTGGGTGTTCATTACATGTAAGCCATGAATATCAAAATTAAGAGAGATAAAGGCTTGAAATATTTCACTGTATGCATAATGAACCTGTATGTGACAAAAAATATACAAGTTTTTGATGATATTCTAATTGTCTGAGCTGCCCTTGTAAATGACAGATAAACCCTGTGCTGTCTTTTTCTGCAACAAAGCGAAGCATGAATTATACTAGTATACAGTGAACCCTGCTAATAGCTAAAATCTGCAAATACTAGCCAGAGAGCTGGTTTCAGGTGGATCCTCATCTACCTAAATGCTCTGTCTGTTTTGCCTCTGTGTGTGCAAGCTGCCCCTGATTGTTGCCCGCTCCCTTTGAGCCTATGCTATTGAAGGAAGGAGCGTAAACCAACTCTGCTGTTCCCAGTCGCATCCAGCATGGTTGAGATCTGACACCATGTGAAAGAGTGGCTTGGCTTCTCTCAGAAGGATCCTGTTGCTCAGGAAGAAAATGAAATAACATTCATTCAGTCTGTGCTGAGCACTGGAAAGCAGGTCAACAGGGCAAAAGAGAAGTACAAGCTGAAGAAGGACAAGTGGGACAATAGAAGGACATTCACACTTGTGGGATATTAAAAAAATCCTGTTTTTACATGATCATTTATTAAATCTTAGTCTATGGTAAAAGTACCCATCTAAAACCTTTTCATTTTGAAAATATTTCAGTTCCTTTAGGATGCCCAAACCTTTTAAAGTTATGGTTACGATCTAATTTCCGTGTGCCGTACAAGCATTTTAGTTCAATTAAATTTAATTTACTTTATTTATAAAGTGTCAGTTCCCAACAAAAAGTCTCAAAGTCATTCAGAAAACAAACCGTTTCAATTCTGTTCAATCCATATTCATACAGTCTTCCTTCCAACTACAGTCAGACTCAGTAAATCATATACTGCCAGCTAGATAAAAACGGTCTATATGGGGAGACAATTATTGGATCCCTGTGGTTGTTTCATGTTAGTATAAAGGAAAAAAATTACCCAGAATTTAAAAAGCACATCACACAAATGTTAAAAGCTGATTTTCAAGTCACTGAGTGAAATCTGTGTGTAATTATTTGATTCCCAAGACAAACATTATATAGTACTTGGTGAAAAATCATTTTTGCCAACCACAGTGGTGAGATGTCTCTTACATATGGTCTTCAGGTTGTCACACATTACCAGATGGGTTTGAGCAAACTGCTCGTGACAGAAGCCGTCTAATGAACTAAATCATTTTTATTTCCTGAAGCTTCAGCTGCGTATGCTGATTTTCTGTGGTGTTGGAGACCAGCTCGGCCATCCCGTGACCTTAATGGTGTATCTTCAGTTACTGTTATCCTGGAAAATTCATGTTCAGTATTCTGGCTGAGGGAAAAAAGGTACTTTTGGTGCATAGTTAACAACTTTCTCCCTTCCTACAGTATACCTTTTTCCATGCTAAAACTAGGATGTGTCAACAGCAGACAAACAGTACAAAGGAGAGAAGTACTGGCTCACTGCTGATGCTTGGAGGGTATGCTGACACCTGAGGAATAAATACAGCCACATTTATGTAATCAAAAGTGAACATTACAGCATGTGCTGGAAGGTGCAGAAAATACATTTAAAAGCAATTGCTTGAGGCTTATTAGTGGATAAATCTAATACCTATATAAATTCCCCCCTGGGGGACTAATAAAGGCATTCAGATTCTGATACCTTTGCAACTTAAGTCTTATTTCACTGTTTTTAATCACATCACAGTTCTGAGGTGTTTTGTGGCTCCTCTGAGTTTGTATATCGACCATTTACTTCAGCCCTTATCTCATTTGTCTCCTCCTCCTTTTGTAATTAGTTCCAGCCGTTCCCGTCACCTAGATTACCCCTGAATGCGTTTGTTCCCAGCTGTGTCATGGCCCTGCTCTGCCCTCTTGTGTTCCCAGCCGAAGTGTTACAGACTTTCAACAAATCACTTTCATCTGACGTCTGCCGTCCATCAGTTCGGGAAGCTCGGGGGGATAAAAAATATTCAGGAACCTCACAGGTGAAATGTTTGTTGCTGGATCCCCGAACACTGAACTTAGCTGAGCAGCTGAAGCCTTCAGTGCATTGGTTGCTTTTCAGGCTTCTTTGTGACCTCCCGCATAAATTGTTGATGTGCTTTTGGAGTAATTTCCATAAGCAAACGGCACCCTTCCTCTGATTTGTTGGAATCCCAAAGTCTTAGAAATTACTTTGCAACCATTTCTGTAGAAATCAGTTATTTTAATGTAGCCTTCTTCGTGTTGTCAGGCGGGTTTTTATTTAGGGGAGTGGTTTGGTTTGGCTAGTGAAATTGAGCTCAGATTTTGCAGTTAACCACAGTTAATGTAACAAGGGGGGGGATTTACATGCGTTTTTACATAGATCCGGGTTGGTGTGAAGAGGTTTTTGCCCCCTTAATAAATGAAACCATCATCTGAACAGTTCCCACAGTGAAACATGACCTGTACCAACAGGGGCTGAAAGGTCACTCAGGGGGGGAAAAAAAGCCACGTTATAAAAGAAAATATATAAATCCACATTAAAGACTCCAAAAGCATTCAGGGAAAAATGCTTTAATTTTGAAGACATCCTGTGGCCTCATAAAACTAAAATAGGTGTTTGGACATAATGACGGTGGTTAAATTTTGAGGAAGAAAATTGGAAAGCTTGCTAGCATGAAAACATCATCCTAATTTGGACTGGTGTTCATCATCATTATGGCAGAAAAATGTGGAAATTTTGACGTAACATATCAGTAAGAAATGAAAAGCTTGGGCACAAATGAACAAGAACCCTAAGTAAACGACCAAATTTATTACAAAGTGGATCCAGAACAAGAACGTCAGTGTTTTGGAAGGTTGTGGAAGGATACTCGGAACTAAAAAAGAACTAAATTATTTTCAGGGGCTTCAACATCGACAGGTCACTTGACAGTGTTTGACAGACTTCTTGGGCAATAAATATTTCTAGATTTCAGACAGTAGAAAGTATTGTTTGATATATTTCCATCCATGCTCCAAATGTCCTCAAAAATATGAGAGCAATCCATTTTCAGCGTACCAACTCTTTATTCATCACTACAAATAAACTATGGCGTGATATTATATGTTGACAAAACTAACCTTGTTACATAATTTGTATTCTTGTAAGAAACTAATTGTAATCGGATGTTTTTGTTGTTGTTGTTTTGCTGGAATGAATGAAAAGCTGTCTGACTTTTAATGGTTTTGTTTCTTGATTTTGTCACAATCTAACCAATGAGGACTGGGGGGGGTATTTGGGGTAGTATTGAAATATTCATCATAAAACAAATTTAAGTCTATCTTCATGCTCTTGGACTGAGATATATATATATACAGTTTAAACCAGAAGTGTACATACTGTAAATAAAAACTCGGATACCTTTTTTCTCACTATCTAAACTTACATTTGTTATGATCTATAGATGTTTGAACTTTTAGTATCATTTGAGGTTCTGTTTGGATGATTTCTTTATTGTTTATTTCCTCTTATCTTTCCATTTTGTTTTATCCCTGTGTTAGTTTGTTTATTCTCACTGTTTCTGCTTTGGATTTGTTTCTTTTTGTTTACTGGTCATATTCAGGTTTTTTCACCCTTCTCGTTCTCCTTGCTTGCTTATTTATCACCTTACTCTCAGCCTGCCATTTGCTCCCCATTCCAGCTGTTAGTCGCTTCCTCATTTGCCTCACCTGCTTCTTTCCCCAGCTGAATTCATTTACTCTGAATTCATTTCCTCATGTCATCTCCCCTTCCTCCTCGGGGTATTTAAGCTTGGTTTATCTCTTTGTTCTCCGCTGGTTCTTCTGTCATGCTTCCTTGTTTCCATGCTCTGTACCTCATGTGTTTCGTACCAGAATTTCTTTGTAAATTATTCATCTCCTTCCCTTAACTTCCCATTATGATACTCCCCATGTCTTGCACAAAACGTGACAGAAGGAGCCAGCCAAAAGGACCAAGACCAACCCTCTGCAGACAAGCAGAGGTGGTGCCAGCAGCAGCTGGAGTTGGCTCAGAGAGACGTGCATTGGGATGTTGAGATCCTGCCTTCTCCGCTGCTGCTGAAGGATATGAAGCGAGAGTCAGCCCAACAGAACAGACATCTTCACCTGGGCTCCGCTTCATTTTCGGCTGCTCCCGCTGTGCTGCATGAATCCCACCTTGAGGAGTTTTGTTTCCAGGGAGAACCTGGATGGATTTTTCATCGAGGAGGATCTGGATGATGACGACTTTCTCTGGAATGATCAGCAGGATGGCGAGGAGAGGAACTCTGTTTGTTTGTCGAGGTACTGGTTCTCGCTCCGCCAGGATACGGACAGCGGAGCGTTCAAAGGAACTTTTTCTCCACCCCTCCTCGGCCAATCCTCTCTTTGGCTCATGCATTCTCAGATTATGGCGCCCAATAGCTCACATCGTCTCTGCGAGGGTCAGTGCACCACCGTACTAGAATGCCTACTGCTCATCCACCACCCACCTCAGCCCCTCAAGGTCCTCCATTCCAGCTTCTCTGGGGGGGTTGAGTCGATGCCTCCATGTCATTTCAGTCACTGTCCCCTGGATCCTCTGTGAGTTTCATGCCTCAGACTCCCAGGCCACTGTAGCCACACCAGCCGCAGGGGTCCTCTGGCCAGCAGCAGCAGACCTCACTGCTGCAGTCACAGCTAGTGCTGCTACTCTCTTAGCTTTCATAGCAGCAGCCTCTCTGCCAGCTGCTGCAGGACCAGCGGTCTGTCCAACAGCTGCAGCAGTAGTCTTTACATCAGCAGCAGCAGCTGCACCTGCAGCTTCTGCAGAGCATCTCCATGGGCCCCAGCCTGCAGAGCTTCCTCGTGGGCTCCAGGCTGTAGTGCTCCACTGTGGTTTCCAGTCTCCCAAGTTCCATCATGGGTCATCCCTGGCTCCAGAGCCTCTCGGAGACTCCCTTTGCCTTCACCAATGGCTATCACCTGGATTCTTTGGGTCCCACAGATGGGCCCCCGACTTTCAACATCGCAGTTACTCAAAGGTATAGCGTTGCTGATCTCCAGAGACGCAGCTGCTCAGCCATAGACCTTCAGTCCTCCATTGACGGCGGCTTCCAAGGTTCTTCAAGCTCCAGTCACCAAGGTTCTTTCACTGACAGTCCCCTGAACTTCTGACCCAGCCTCCAGGGTTCCCATGCCTCCGTCAGTGGCCTCCAAGGTTCCTATGCCGTAAAAGTCGAACCCCAAGGTGCCTCATTTATCATCATCTCCCTCCATCGATGACAGGCTCCGAGGTCCCTTGAACAACGGACTCCAAGATTTTTCCGTTGTTGGCCTGTGAAGCATCTTAGCTGACCTAATGACTTCAAGCTCTTTCGTCACCGGGCTCCTGACTATCTCTGCTTCACCCAACGACCTCCAAGGTTCCTTGGCCGCATCCACAGCCAGTCAACGGACTCCAACCTTCTACGCTGCAGGCCTCCTGGGTTCTTCAGCTGCTGCCATCTGCCTACAGACCTCAGCAAATGGCCTTCCAACCCCAAGCGGAACCGCCGCCCTGCAGCCTGCAAGCTCCTTCGTTGCAAGGTCCTGTACTGCTTCGTGGTAACTGCAAGCTGCACTCCTGAACTTTTTGTCTCCTCTGGTCGTCAAACTGAACTCTGTGCCCGTGTATCCATTACAAATGTTCACAAAACTTTTTCGTTATTCTGCTAATGTAAAAAAACCCCCCACTATTTTGCAATTGTGGTGTTTCGATTAAATAAGAAATACAACTAAAATCACATGTGAATCAGCTTGTTCACGTGATAAGTCATTACAAATCATGTCGGCGATAGATGTAAACACTTACATGAGATATATTCATATTTCAGCCACGGCACTAGCACTCATCATCAACCATCAGAGGAGACATCACCGTCTTATTCAGGCGATGGAGCAACAAGCTACATATATATGCGGCATATTGGGGAAATTATAGTCAATGATTTACAGAAGAGCTATGATTTCAAAACTTTCGAATGACAAACTGAACTTTTGATGGACTTTGTGATGCTGTGAGACCTCTTATGGAGTCAGCTACTCATTGTCTAAGGAGGCCAATGACAACAAAGCTACAGCTACTGACTCTGAACTCTGATTGTTGTTGTTTTGCCCTCTTCGAAGGCCCCCCTCCGCCTGCCTGGTTTGGGTTGTTTTCTGTTTATTCTTATTTCTCATCCCTAGAAACATTCTGTATGTAAACTTCTGATTTTGAAGTCATTAATGTGACAAACTCTCAAATGTGACAAACTCTCTCTCTCTCAGTATTCTGGCATTTAGCAAATAGAAATAATTTTGGTGATTCTAAATGACAGAAAACAAGAGAAGTTTGGTCTGATTTAACTTCAGACAGCGAGGGAAAAAAAATCTTTTTATCCGATGTATGCAAACTTCTGGTTTCAACTGCACATGTATAAAAGAATAAATCTTAACAGAGCAGTTACAGTCAAGCAAGGGAACCAGTTGTTTATTGCTATCATTCTTATGGACTACCAAAAACATCTTTTAGACAACTGGCTCAACAATCCCTTCCCAATCCTCACTTACTAAACATGTCCCCATGCAAAGACAGTCATGCTTTTATGCTACATTCATTTGATATATTTTTGTCTTTGTAGTTTTAATGTGGTTGTCATCCTTTCTGTTCATTTAGCTGAAATGTTCAATAGAAAATGCCCCTGAGTCACTGGACTTGAAGTGCGTTTGCCTGAGAGACAGCTGGGAGCGATACAAGCCATTGCTTTGGATGTCCAGTGGATCATCCGACACCTACAGAAGGAGACAGAAGGAAAGACTCAGCTAGCTCACACTAACTCGAATGTATTTTTACAGCACATTTAAAAACAAGTTAGGTTAAAGCTGCAGTATGTAACTTTTACAAAAGTATCTTTTTTACATATTTGTTAAAACTGTCACCATGTCGTGACAGTATGTTATGAGACAGATAATCTGTGAAAAGATCTCTCACCTCCTCCCTGAGTTACTATTGCTGTCTAAAGAAATGCACCGCTCCCGACCTGAAACAACCAATCAGAGCCAGGAGGAGGGGCTTAGCGCTGTCAGTAAACTTCATTTATTCACAGCTAAATATGCTAATGGTGGAGAAACAACTTACCATTACAGGAAAACCGTTTATCTGTCATCATCGGTGGCCATGCTAACTAGCCTAGCCTTATCTGTCTCATACCATTCTGTCAGGACATAGTGACAGTTTCAACAAATATGTAGAAAAATACTTTTTTTTATAAAAGTTACATACTGCAGCTTTAATCAAATCGACATACAAAGGACAAGGAGGTAAAAACAGCCTTTCTTCTCCTGTTTTAGCAGTTTTTACCAAAGGCGTGATAAGGAATTTTACCTCTTCAAACTTCTTAGCCTTATACTGCTCTGCACCCTTCAGGAAGTTTAGCAGTATAATGTCACAAAGCACTGTGCCCTAGAAGACAACAATACTATAAGTAACAGCAAAAGGAATAAGAATATGCATAATAAGAAGAAGCTGTAAGAACACAATGAAACAAGATTTCTGAAGCTACAACAAAAAATGTAACATTTTAGGGTTTTTTAAACTCTGGCAAAGCTGGAAATCTAATATATAAACATATAAAACATATTAGATAATATTAGTCTAAAGTATATCAGCATAGCTCACCACTCCCACTGATGTGAACGCTGCCACCGTATTTATGATTGTCGGGATCATGTTAAATTTCCCTGCCTGACAACAAAGATTTTTGTTAATATCCAGTTTTCCACTCACTTGTATAGAACAAACATAAACTCCACAACCACGAGAAATTATACCTCATGTATTTAAAATGTTCCTGTGTTAACTGGGAATAAATTGCTTGTACTAAAGCTTTGATAAATATTAAAACATAAACTCACATTTCCATTGACAATAACATCAAATCGAATGGCAAAGGCTTTAACCAGAGTACGGTAGTCTGTTCCATTTTCCGTCTTATAGTATTTTGCAAACCTGTGCAAAGAAATACAAACGTGCAAATCTTTCAATATATTCACCTCTTTACTTTTTGTAAAGTCGTTTGTTTAATGGAAAATAGTTTTCACATCTTTATAAATATATTTTAATCAATTGGATGTCATCTCCGGAGATGGTGTCAGGATATGTCCTACGTCTTTTGTCTATGCAGCATTGATTGCTAATCAATGCTGCATAGACACAAGTAATTTGGAGCTATGTTCCACAGAAAAACCTGTGAATACTGAACTAGGAATAGGCGGAGGTCCACTGTGCTGGAGATTGTGGGCCAGGGGTCAAACTGAATTTATTCTGGAAGTAATTTTATGCAAAAAAGTAAAATGATTAGGCCTGTTTTAACACACGTTATACACAGTAAAATGAGCAGTGTTAATGCCACATTTAAAGAGTCCATTTCAACACTGAGCCAGTGAACACATGGTCCCGCCCAGTACAGTGTTAAAGTTACACTGACCTCAGTGTTAAATTTTCAGAGCCAATTTTACTCTAATTAGAATTAAAATGAGTTATAGAATAAAACTTGATTAACACTCACAATTGTTAAGATGCTTTTACTTTTTGGAGATAAATAATACTCACAGTGTTATTTAAATATGACACTGCTACTTTTCAAGTGTTATTATAATTAACATCCAATAGTGTAAGATCCATGTAACACTGTTGATTAAATTTAACTCTAAACTCAGTGTTAATATGTAACTAATCCAGTCAGTGTCAAAAATTTTACTTCATTGTATACTGTTTTATTATAAACCTATTCCTGATTTCAACATATACATTTATTGAAATCAACAATTACTTAAATAAAAATATATACTTTTAATGTTTCTCACAGATATACAGCTAAAACTTAGCTAAAATATTTGTAGGACAAAAAAAAATCTTCCATGTCTTCTCAGTTAAGTTTGGCACAGAAATAAAATGCACTTAAAGGCTTCTCTGCATTTTCAGTTTGATTACAAAGAGAAAAAAAAACAAGATCTTTGTAAGACATTGTGAATTTACATGAAAAAATGTAACCATGTGTGAATATTTTAACGAAAATCACAAAGTGTTGTCTTGGTCTACACTTTTGCCCATTCGCAAGAAAGTCCTGGGTTCAAACATTCAATACAATTAATTTTCTGCACAAAAGTCCAATGGTAGTCTGGCCTATTGTGGCCAACCTGTAAGACTAAATTGGTCATTAAGAAAGAAACCTAAATTACCTGAAATTGTAGCCAGGAGTAACATTGCTCTGCTGCGACATGGCATCGAGTCGGGTGAATGAGTACGACGGTTTACAATAATTGTCTGACTTATCCAGATCACACACCCAGCTGATCATAATTCCAATCACTCCACCCTAGCAGATTTATGAGAAGAAAGGAATATGAGGATGAATAGAAATAAAAAAGCAAGTAAGAAATGAAACTGAAAGGAGTTGACAGAACTATTCTACGTGATCAACAACGAGGACCTGACCGTGTTTGCCAGCAGAGTGAAGTTCTGCTCTGCATCTTTAAGAATGTCCCCCACTTTGAAGATAGGGCAGTAGATGTCAGTTGACTTGTTGAAGTTACACCTTTTGATGTAGTCATTAGTTATTGATGGAAGAAAGTTCCCTCTGCAGAAAGACGCAGAATTTATGTAAAATCATCACCGTCGTATCTAAAAAGGCTCTGCTTGGCTGATATTATCCACATTCTGAATGATCCAACTCCAGAAGAGACAACTTGAACTACTGTGAGGCTGGGACTAGCACTGATCAGTTATACATGGTCATAATTAACATGCATTCACTACTTGTAGTAGTCAGCTTTGTTCAGTGACAATTGGATCACCTAGAATGTATGTTGTAGACAGAAAATAAAGCGAAGGGTATTGTACTTGGTGTAGTTAAAAGTTGGAAAACGGATGCTGTTCTTTATGAAGATTGTGAAGTTCTCCACATCGTTCATGGTTTCTCTGAGAAGAGAAAACAAAGGCATTATTATCTTTCTGAAACCTCAGAGATGGAGTTTCAGAAAAAACTATTTAAAAAGTGCAATTTTCAACATGTCAGAACCAGATCATCACAATATCCCTTATGTAAAGCTTGCAATTAAATGAAGTGTAAAAATAATGTTAAAATAAATAAAACACATTTCTTCTAATTCTGCACTGATGATTGAACTCTCAATACATTATAACTTCACCAGTTGGTTCTGTTAATGCATATTTAGTTATAGTGAAGCCATTTGGAACCAGAAACTGTAACCTGAAACTCTAAACTTTAGGTTTGAGGACAGACAAATTAACTAAAATGCCCCGTTGATGTTGGACATGTCACTTAAAAAGTTTGTCATCAGTTACAGGGGTTAAATTGGGCAGGGCTGCTTTGAAAAAGTCTAGCTTTGTTTTGATCAGCTTGGGGAAACCTTTATTCTACTTGAGCAAGCAAAAAAATTTTTGTTCAAATTCAATCTGTGAGGGCAGCATTGTCTCACCAGTTTAACTTAAGGTTTAATCTTTTTTTAGCTAAGCAATAATTTAATTTCCTGTTTTGTGAAATATTTTAGGTCATGAATTAGAGGTGATCAAATGTAGATCAGATTCTTCAAAAGCAGTATAATAGCCCTCTATTCAAGCTATGAATAACTTCCTTGGTTGGTCAGACCCAGTCAGTCTCAGCACATAGAGCATAAGGATGAAGGCTTGTGGCAAAAATAGGTGGTGTTAATTAAAAGAGCAACTTAAATTATCATCATTTTCTTTGGATCCAGACCGGTAGTCATTACTGCCGTTGGTCCATCGGAGTTGATAAAATCACATACATTTAATACCTACATGCTCCCACTAGCTCAGATTATAACCAGTAATAAAATTAGTTACTATAGCAATGCAGATGATACATACAGCTCTACATTACAGTGTCACCAGGTGACCCATTCAAGCGTTGAGCAAATTAGAACAAATCAATATGTGGATGTACCATAACTTTCTCCAGCTGAACAGAAACAAAACTGAAGTTATTATCTTTGGACCTAAAGAGGAACAATCTAGAGTCAGCACGCAGCTTCAGTTATTACAGCTAGAAACTAGTGATCAGGCCTGAAATCTGGGTGTAGTGATGGACTCAGACCTGAACCTTCAGAGACACATAAAGATAGTTACAAAGTCAGCCTTCTATCACCTGAAGAATATTTCCAGGATTAAAGGACTAATGTCTCAACAAGATCTAGAGAAACTCATCCATGCATTTATCTTTAGTTACATTGATTACTGCAACAGTGTCTTAACAGGTCTGCCTAAAAAAAAGAATCAATCAGACAGCTGCAGCTGATCCAGAATGCTGCTGCTTGTCTCCTCACTAAGACCAGGAAGATAGATCACATCACCCCAGTTCTAAAGTCCTTCCACTGGCTCCCTCTAGCTCAGAGAAAAGACTTTAAAATACTTCTGTTAGTTTATAAATCACTGAACAGCTTAGCACCAAAATACATTAAAGACCTGTTGTCATTGTATCAACCTTCCAGACCACTCAGGTCTTCTGGTTCTGGTTTGCTCTGCATCCCCAGAACCAGAACCAAACATGGAGAAGCAGCTTTCAGTTTTTATGCACCACAAATCTGGAACAAACTCCCAGAAAACTGCAAAAATATTGAAACGCAGAGTTCCTTTAAATCAAGGCAAAAACTCCAATTGTTTAAAGTTGCCTTTGATTAATAGCATCTGGAACATCATTAATTCTAATCCATATTCTAGCTTTTGTTTTACCATCCTTTATTATATCACTGCAATGTACTCTTTTATGTTTTCATCATGTGAATCATTTTGAATGGTCTTGTTGCTGAATCCTCCAATGCATAACAATCACAATTCTTAGGTGAGCACTTTGAAACTGGTCTTGGAGAAGAGGAAAAAAGATCGGAGCTGGAAAATATTTTGTTGCTGACTATTTTTGTTCACAAATGTAGCTAGAAAGGTAGGTTAAAAAAAAAAACAACAAAAACATTTTAATATCTTTTTCATTGTACTATTCTCTTTATGATGATAAAAGTTAAAGAGCAAAGTTAGACACCTATTAATATGTCACATGCCATAGGCTATATCCACTGTGATCCAGTGGATTTTTTTGTTTAGATTAATGTGAATACCCATTGTCTAACCTGTGCATAAAATCCTCTTGTGGTTGTTTTTATATTTGCTATAACCAACAATTTGCTATTACCACCTCCAATAGGCGAGGCTTTGTCTGCAAAGATGTGTCTGGCAAAGACATCAAAGAGCCTTTTTCAATTATTATGCAATTATTATGTGAAAATACCTGGATGTTTTGATGGTCAACAAATCACCAGTAGTAATAATGTACCAAAGTGGTCCCTCAAGTTTAATATACACATTAAATTACTGCGTATATGTAGATATCACATGCAAAGTATCATCTCACGTCTTTATGGTGTCGATCTCTGCGGGACACCACCCTTTAATCTCACACATCGAGATGTTGGGCTTGAAAGGAACACAATTCCCTGTGAAGATTCCTAGACACACAAAATGTTAAAGGGACTTAATACTAGCAAAATTATATTTTATATTTCATATAGTTAAAAATTCAAACTTAACACATTACCATATACTCCTGGTTTGTGACGATGTTTTGTGCAGTCACTGTCTTTGGTACAGTTGTATTTCTCAGTCTGAATAACATAGAAAGATTTAAACAAAGTTAGGATAAGTATTTTACAGTAATAATAGATCAAATCAAATTATTATATTCTGAAAGAACGGCTAATCCGGTACAGATTTTTGCTAAGTATTGTTCATCTTTCACCTCATGGACTACAATTCATTTAATTACAAATCTCATCATTAGCATCACTGGAAGAAGTTTAAATACCCTGAAAGATGGAAATGAATGTGACTTTGAATCAGTGTTGAATCTGTTGGCAAAATAAACTGCTATTAGTGGAAACACAGCTTGATAGCTGAAGTGAGAAAACAGATGTTAATGTAGGCACACCACAAATCAACATCTTTTCCCTGGCTGAGTGGTTACATTACGGGTCATAGTGCTTTTTGTACTGAATGTGATTTTAAGACGAAGTTGCATTTTTAGGGAGTTATTTTGATTTCGGGTAAGGAGAATAAATAATGTTTGAATTTAGGAGCTCAACTGCCAAGAAACACTAGATGTCTGGCAGCGTTGGATACTCTAAACCTCTTTAATGCAATAACTGCTCCGTGAACTGGAGTGAGTGATCATGCAGCACACTGTGATGCACAGCTCACACCTTACAGTCAGGCAACCATAGCCTCTAAAATCAGCTCCTTAAACAACTGAAGTAAACGCAACAGCACAGGGAAAACGCATTCATCTGTACTGCTTTTGGTAAGAAACAAGCGTGTGTTTTTGTAATGCTGTCTTAGAGTCAATGAAGTAACAAGATGACTGATTTATTCAACATAATATTTCCAAACACCCATCAGAACTGGTTTGGATAAAGAAAACAAGCTAAGATTAGGAAACTCGACACTGGCTGTATATAGAAATCTTAGCTGCACTGTGAACTACTTTAGTATGAGGATATTATGCATGCAAAATGCGGAATGAGCTAAACTGTTGGCCACAGACAATTATTTATAACACAAATACTATGCTACACGTCTCAGATTTTTATTTGTAAAGTATTTTGACATCTATGAAGCCTATCTTTTCGTGTTTCTGGTTGAAACATAAGATGACAGAATATTCTGCTTGGTTGTTTTTCCCAGCATTAGATCCCTATAGCACCCTCTAGATAAGATCTCTCCAGCTTTGTTTTACTCTTCAGCTGATCCAGCTGTTGTTGCTGTGTCTCCTGATGTTTTTTTTTTATTACAAGAGTAAAATTTACATAGCAGAAGCATCAAAGTACGGTGGCCGACAGGTGCAAACACACAGCAACCGGCGAAACGTGCTGCAAACACATGAATGATGCAAACTCCAAAACACAAAAAAACAAATGTAACAGAAAAACAAAACAAAAACAAAAACAAACAAACAAACAAACAAAAAATAATAAAATGCTGCAATAACTGAAAATAGCAGCAAAAACTTACACTTAAAACAAATGCAAACAAAAAATGCTGGAATCACAGCCAAAATGTTACAACCGTAGAATGTAGAAGCAAAAGGGGAAATGCCAAGCCTGGCCATTGCCTTCCTTCGCAGTTCCGCTAGAATCTCCCTTCAGTGCTCCGTCTGGGCTTTCTCCCATTGAGCTGGATTTCTCTGGACTTTCAACCGCGCCAATTAGCACACAGAAGAAGAAGTTGTAAACAATGACTTTGATTTTCTGCACTAGAGTTGTAGTGTGCCTGTAGTTTGGGAATGGCAGCGGAGGAAGCCATTCAGTTAATGTTTGTCAGGCTTCCAAATACTGAATTAACTTTAACATGCATCTAATTCAGCTCGGCACTTCTCTCATCACAGTGGGGGATGGTTGTTTACAGCGCAGGCAATTAGCATTAAGCTTCATAGTGTCAAACTGGCGCATTACATACTTCATGGGCAAATGTTAGCAATTAATACTTCAACAGAGTCCACGCCTACAGGAAGTAAATAGTTTCTCAATAGTCGAGGGTCCAAACCCTCTGTACGAAGCGAAGCGTAGAACGAGGGGCTGGTTCTTAGCGGGTTAGAAAATGCCGCAAACAGCAAAAATGACAGCAAGTGTGAAACACTGCGAACTCCAGACCACTAGGAGGAGTTGACCGTCAAATCATTTAGGGCCAGACCCTTCAGTAAAGACAAGATGTCCAGAAAAAAGTTGGAAGAAGAAAGACAAGGTGTGTTGGACCTCGTCTTGTTCAAACACAGTCTTTTAAAATATTAAAGAACAGCAGCATATTTACATATGTAATATTACAGACCTCAGACTCCCCCCTGGTGGTCTGGAGCACTTTTGTTTTGTGGAACAGTTTGCAGCGCTTCATATTTCCTGTTGTTTTTGCTGTTCCCCCCCCTTAGCTTCTTTGTCCAGTAGTCGCAGCATTTAGTCTGCGATTGCAGTATTTTTCGTTTGCATTTATTTTGTTCATTTTAGATTTTTGCTACCATTTTTTGTGATTGCAGCATTTTTGGTTGCAGTGATTTTCTGTTGAATTTTTTTTTTTTTTTGGCCACCTTACCAAAGAATCATTTTGACTGAGAAGGACTCTCACAGTAATTAACATGTTAAAGCAATATAACTGAATAAATAATTTCTCATCATTCCAATTCGCTGATATTCTGCTTTTTATAGATTCATACTGAAATGAGAAAACGTCATAAGGAGGGAAGCGTGATAAGCTTACTTCAGTATTTTCTTCACTGTGCAGTAACCCTGGAGCTCATGATTTGCCAAATGTTTGTAAGTTGTTTCCCACTTTCCAAATGCCTAAATATTTTTTGTCTTATTTTAATAAATATTATGTGTAGCAGTTTTTTTGCAGTATAGACAAATAAATTTGTTTTTGGATTTGCTCTGATAATTAATTTCCATATTTGGACATTGGATCCGGTCATGGAATCAGCAGTAAAGTCAGACAGGAAAACACTGGAAAACATAGCAGTTCCACAACTGTGACAACAAGCGACACATTTATGGAGATGCAGAAGTGAACTTCATGGCAGCTGACCTCGGGACAGTATCCTTGTACTTGATTCTCTGTTGTAATCATTTTGGTGATGATGCAAAAGACTGAACCTCCCTGTAGAAAAATCACATGGATATTGCAGCTCATCATTTGAAGGCATCTGTGTGTTAATTACTTAAATCCACTGATCCGTACCTGTGTAGGAGTGACATAGTCTGCAACATCCATGACTCTGTTGTTGTAGTTTCCAAAGCCTTTGACCTTGGTCATGACTGAGGACTCTATAGCTGTGTCTCTCACCTGGTAGGCCTTTTCCCAGAGAAACACCCAACTGAAAAACACAAACACATGCCAGCAAAAATGTGATGAACATATTAAAATTAGAATTGACTGAAATAAATATCAGGCTACGTGGCTTTTGCAGCCCAATTAGCAGGGTGGATGATTAACAATCAGCAGATTAGAAGCTGTTGTATGCTAGAAGTGCCCCTTATAGCTGCATTAGAATCCCACTGTTAAAGGGTGTTGAATCTCAGTGATAATAACTTTTGTTTTCCTTCTATGATTTGTTGAAAACCTCAGCGTTACCCCTTTTAAATTCAAGTTCTCTGTTGCAGACTGGAAAAATAATGTTTTGAAGAAATAATTAAAGCCTCAAATTAATGACATTCATGTGGATGATGCATGTATGTAAAAGTTTGGAAGTCCGACTCAGTTCACCAGTCGCTACAGTGATATACCATGGTCAACTGGGATACACCAATAGCAACTGCTTGTTCTGTGAACTTCAGTCAGTTAAAAGGAAAGTGGGAAGACTCTTACATCCATTTTCTGCTACATAACAGAACCAAAGAAGTTGTTGTTCAACAATTTGTTTGACGCAGTTTTCTACTTTGCATTTGGTAGAACCCATCACCTTCTTTTCCTGGAAACTCTGCACTGTGTTAGGACTGTCAAAGTGCCACATTTCCAGTTTGACCGATAAGAGCACTCTGGCAAAAACATGACTTTTGACAATTTGACTAACAACTGAAGAACTGAATACGACACTAAAGTCCAACGCTGATTTCAAAGGAACAGAACTTGATGAAACAAGTTAAGGAACGCTGAACTGTTTATTTTAATTACAGACTAGTTACAGACTATTCAATTTAAACCCTGTTTGGAGTTGAGATGGTTTGAATTTTATTAGTTAATAAAGTAGTGTAGCTATTAAATCCTGAAAGCTGTTCGGTTGGTATTTTATTCAGTGGTTAGTAACACTAAATGATTGTTTAGCAAGAGGAAACCATTTTGGACTTACAAAAGCATAACTTTCAAAATGTGTTATGGGGTTAAATCCAAACCCTGCTAGTCTAGTTTAACAAAGTCCAAAACCTTGTTTGACGCCAGTTAGAAATATTTGACCCAGAATGTACCAATAATCAAGCAAGATGATAGATAGATAATATCTTACAGTGGACCCCTGCTTATTCTGTGTTTGGCGATTTTTCTGTGGAATATGACTCCAAATTATTCGCAGAAAAGCTGCCTACTCACAGATTTTTTCGTAGAGCATATCTCAAATATTCTAAAGAAAATGCTGCTTAGGAAGCTGAAATGTCTTGGTTCAGTGCTTCTTGACACACTGTTGGTTGTCGTTTGCAACGCAGCCAATCCAGTAGTCCCATTCATTTTTCTTATCACTGATTGGCTTTACCTCCAAGAGCAGAAATAAGGAAGAGTGTAGACACTAGCTTCTGCGGTGGTGCCAAGATGGTTTCCACTGAATTAATGCAAATTAAGGTGTATTAGTTGTTTGAACTATAACAACAGGCAGTTATAAGCATTTTTAGAGGAGGGTTTCAAACATATTTGTGGATTTTGGCTGTTCATGGGCAGCTGTGGTCCCTAACCCTTCCAAATACCAGGGTCCAAAATATTTAGATCCTATTGCCAATGGGCGACTGTAGTTCAGTAAATAGTTGCCTAGGAATGTGAAAGTTGTGGATTTGATTATACATAATGATTTCCCTCTAGGCAAGTCTCTTCACCCCAAATGGTCAGTGTGACTAGAAAAGCGATTTATAAATTCATTCCATTTAGCACTTAGTCCATTTATCAGCAGTGAGATCTGGAGTATCATCTACACTGATGCAACACTGAGTCAGTTCATTCCTGAATTACCATTAATTCGATTCAGGAGATGTTTATATAGCTGAACAGGCCACAATGAGCACCTGAAGTTTGCTTTTTTTAATCCTGAACAACCCTGAAACACTCAGCAAAGACACAGTTTGTAAAAGCATCTTATATCTGTAGGCTCCATTTATATTTTCTAAATATTTAATATCAGTGTCTCTTAAGCTCAGCTGTGTTAAAAGTTAACAATCTCTGAGCGGTTATGGCGAAACACAGCAGCAGTGGTTCCACCACCAGACCAGAAGAAGAGCTGCATCACTTAAATCACAGCTAATGTGATTTAATACATTTGTATTGACAGAAATTTTATAGTAAGGAACTGACACTGCTTAAAATCTTTGGTGTAGCTACCCATCATTTAATAACAAGATATTGAAGTATCTGTTTATGAGTAATTGTGGAGAAGAGTCACTTAAAACCGCACCAGGTAGAATCTGCAGCCTCTTGGACATTTGAATGAAACATCAATATTTCAGTGAAATCAGTTTTAAAATTAACTGGATCAAATCTGTAGAAACAGTTTGACTTCATAATTTGTTTTTCATATGTGTAAAATATTTTACCACCACATCCTTTAATTATTCAGGCCTTGTGATAATTAATTAAATCATTCCCACTCACCCAACAAAGTAAGAAATGATGATAAGTTGAACAATCCGGTTGATGATGCCAATAGTCCAGCTTTTCACAACCACCGACTTAGTCGTCTCATAAGTGAAGAAGTTCTTCAAACACGACCACATTTTTGCAGTATGTGGATTGAAAATACAAAAATACAAAAAAAGCTCTGTGGTATTAATCACTAATGAGCAATTTTTTTTTTTTTTTTTTTTTTTTTTTTTTTTTTTTTACAATGTATAGATTTTAGCTGGAAACCCAAGAAAATTAAATTTATGTAGCTGTGTTGTCTGTCCCAAAGGTAACTGTAGATTAAAGTCTCTGTAAAAAAGACAAAAATAAAACAAAGCTCTGGCAAAAAGAAAAAGCTGTTAACGCAGTTGTTGATCAGTCTAAAATTCACTGACTTCTGTCTGTCTTCACCTCATGTTCTCTTTCTTTTTCTGCAGACTTTAGACATAACGGTGAAAAAGAGAATAAATGAAGATTCTTCTTATTCGGTGCTTATCTTTTGTGTGTTCAGTGATTCAGCCAGTGGTCTTCTTTCCTCGCTCTGTCAGCTCGGCTTGGCTCTAACTTGAGCCTCCTGTGAGGCTTCAAATAAGACCCCTCCTCTCTCTGCCGAGTCTGCTGTGGTTGCACATGCTCAGTTCTATGTGCAAAGCCATCCAGCAAAATTTTATTCTAAAGCTGAACTCTTTAAAATGTCTGATTTTCCGTTATCTTTTTCATTCTTTGGTTTTTCATTCTTTGGTTTTTCATTTGCTGTTGGTTTTCAGCAGTTTCAGTTTAAGCCAATAGTGAATTTGCACAGAATAGACTGTGTCTGATTCAGACAGCAAGTAGAACATGGTGCGACAATAATTAAGACAAAAAGATGGTTAATTGGAGAGGGAAAGAAAAGTTCTGTGTATTAATAATGAACAAATATGCATGCATGTACACCAGAACTGTTCACATCATTTTTTTTTTCAAAGTCCAGTCCTTAATGTTCATAAGCAAATATGTGTTAATCTTTTAACAGTTAATTCACAATCCAAAAATCTGCTAAAGGCTGCTTTATGTTGTTTAATATTTACCCTATTGGAAATATAAAAATGTATTCATGCTCTAAGAAAAATAATAGAAACAGATTAAAACCTGTTAAATTTGTCTTGAGATATATTATATCTATATATCTCTCTCTATCTCTCTCTATCTCTCTCTCTCTCTCTCGCTATATATATATATATATATATATATATATATATATATATATATATATATATATATATATATATATATATATATATATATATATATATACATGATTTACAACAAATAAAAAGGAATGGTTGATAGTAGTACAAGTTGGCAATTATAAAAAGCAAGTCAGACCCATAAAAAACAAACACTGAAACATTTGTTGATTCAAAGATGTTAATTTAAAATATGCAGTTTTGACTATTTAAAAGCCACTGTTTAAATGATTTTCTAAAACTGTTCAATGTTGTGATGTTTCTTAATTCTCATGGTAATGTACTCCAAGAGCGTGATGCTCAGACGAAAACGCAGCCTGACCACAAGAGCTTTTCATGAATGATATTTTGTAATAACCCCCGACTACCTGCTCTTGTAGTTATATTTGATGGTAACTGAACAAACTCTTTTAATGATGGTGGGGCCTGTCCATGAAGCACTTTGCATGTAAGTATAATAATATTATAATATTCAGATATTATCTGAATAAACTATTATATTTTCCCAACTCAGAAAATTATATTTGCTTAATATTTTACAATGATGATGAATTTGATTTTTTTTTTTTTTTTTTTTATCCAGACTTTTCAAAGTCTGCTTATAAAGTCTTTCTGTTGGTTGTAATGTGGTCCTGCTTGAATGGGACCAGCTCATCAAATAATAGTTTATATGAGAAAGAACTGTAGCATTTTAGTTTAATTTTGAAGCTTCTACTGTCAGATCATTTCTAATGTCTCTATAATAACATAAATTGAAATTAATTTTATTTCTTAATTTTTTTAATATGACTTTTAAATGAAAGTTGTTAATCTATTGTAATGCCTAATATTTGTACTCCCATACTGGTGTTAATGTTTGTCCAGCAACTGTGATGATTGGATCTGGGTGTTTGCTATTACACTTTGAAAAGAACATGCAGACTGTTTTACCAACATTAAGATGAAGGCTTGAATTTTTTAGCCACTGACAAACTAGCACCATTGCTGATGACAGCATCTCTGCAGCCTGTTATTTGTTTTTTGCATGTAAATAAATTACTGTGTCATCTGGGTATAACTGACATGTGACATCAGTTGGACATCAGCGGGGCAGGTCATTTATATATAGACTAAATACCAAGGGACCTAAGACTGAGCCTTGGGGTACACCAATATCATTATGAGGTACATCTGAGATTTTACCATCTATTCTCACACATTGTTTTCTGAGTAACCAGAGGTGAAAAATTAAACTTAATTTAATCAACAGAATTCCATGGCTAGCTGTATCAAAAGCCTGTCTTAAGTCAAGGAGCAGAGCTCCAATCACACCCCCTTTGTCTAATTCGGGGTGTGAATATTTGATCTTTCCAATGAGATAGCTGTTTGCTGTCTCGGTGGAACAGTGTTTTCTGAATCCAAATTGCATTGGATGCAGTGTGAATGAAGTAGGATTCAGATGTAGTAAAACTTGTTCAGAAATCAGCTTTTCTATGATTTTTGATACAGTCGGTTGTATACTTATGGGCCTATAGTTTATTTAAAGACTGGTGTAATTACTGCAGTTTTCCATGCTGTGGGAACATACATACTCCAAAATACCAACATGAAAAAGTTAAAATAATCCAAATCCAAGTAACAACCAAAGCACACAGACCCATGGATGATGGCAGAATAAAGATGTAAGGATGTTTGGAGTATATATTAGTTTTTACATACTATTTATGTTTACTCTTACTATCATTAAGAGACACAGTTCTTCTACTTTTGGTTTACACTGGTGCAGAATACTGAAAATAGAATACTCCAAACCAGTTTTGAGGATGCTTTTATCCTTTTTTTTTTTTTCTTTTAGCAAATGATGATTTGATTAATACAAATAAAAAGCATAAAAATTTTCTGCTGGAGTTTTTCCAGGACTTAAGACAGCTTCCATTAAACCAGCTGATGTAATGTAGTCGAGGGAAACAGAAACCACAGAATATCCATTAAGGGAGAGGTAGACCACACTGAGAGGAGAAGTCATTTTGTGTAAAAGACAGCTATTAGCCCCATGGATGAGTCTCCACATCCTAATATACACATCTAACCATATCTAGAATATAACATTACACACTTATTCACTTACAGCGCCATCAAGAACCACTGAATGCCTCCATTAAACATCACTAGCTCATCACAAGTTAGGAATGGACAAAAGCCTGTCAGTTTAGCCTACCAGCTGATAGATTCTATCTTTCCTCCTTTCTTTCTTTCTTTCTTTCTTTCTTTCTTTCTTTCTTTCTTAATAGACATGGGGGATCAGAAAATAGTCACCTCATTATTGCTGTCGCCAGTCAGGCTGACTTGTTTAGTAGCATCTCTATGGTTTCTATTGTCACTGTATACTGAAGCAGCAACTGTCATGACTTGGTTCTACTTTAAAATTGCAATATTCTATAGTAGCGTAATAAAACTTTGGCTCTCTGACCCTTTGTGGGAATTTGAATTAATGTTGATACAAGTTCACAAATGACAAGTGCAGTAATCTCATCCTGTTAATCAAAAAACCAAACAATGACTACAAAATTTGATTTGATCTTCCATGCTTACTGGCCCATAACTCTTTCAGAAGAATGAAAGTACTTTTGATTTGCTAGCAGTGCCTTTCAATTGTACACTTGACAAATGCAATCTGAAAACAGAAAAAAAAAAAATCTCTAAAGCAATGATAGTACATGTGTTTTGTACAGAATTATGGAGAATGCTCCAGTGAGAATTTGTATGAGAATTAAAAGGAGAGTTCATATTTTTCCTATTCTCTATAATGTTCCCTGTTAATCAAGAATAGAGATTAAAATTCTGCTCCTTACATTTAAAGCTCAGTCATGTGTCAGAAATCTGATGGTCAAGCTCCTCTGCCTTTTTCCAGTGCTCCCAGTACTAACTTCAGAAATACACCACTCAGTCAGAAATAACCAATCAGAGCCAGGAGGAAGGTTTTAGCGCTGTCAATTACCCTCATGTACGTGCCGCTCACACACTCCCCCTTGCTCTCTGTTATTTTACAGCTGGTTCACCACAACATAGCCTGCCACGAATGCTAAGGCTAGTTAGCATGACCACCGATGACGGCGAATAAACAGTTTTCCTGGAACGGTGAGTTGTTTCTTCACCATTAGCACATTTAGCAGCGCATACATGAGGGTGATTGAGAGCGCTAAGCCCCTCCTCCTGGCTCTGATTGGTTGTTTCAGGTCAGGAGCTGTGCATTTCTTTAGAAGGCAACAGAAGCTCAGGAAGGAGGTGGAGGAGCTCCATCTTTTCATAGATTATCTGTCTCATATTATACTGTCACGACATGGTGACAGTTTTAACAAATATGCAAAAATCATATTTTTGAAAAAGTTACATACTGCAGCTTTAAATGGACCATTTTATGTTTAACAGAAGTCGTGCATCCTTATTTATGATCATTGCATAAATAACGTTTCAGACAACATAGACTAGCTATAATGTCAAAACTTTATATAGACGTGGTATGATTTTTGGTACATTTGAATCCTTTAGAAAACCAGCCCTTGAGGACAGAATTTGGAAATCCCTGCCCTGGAGGAGAATCTCTATATACATAAATTTTTATGGGGAAAAAACTCAATCCCTGTGCTTGATAATTCTACTCCACCTAAATTTAAATAAAATCTTTTACTCTAAAGTTCTCATCACAAAATACAGTAACAAGTCTTTATTAAAATGCTTCTACTTCATGAGTACAGTACATGTGGACACACGTATTCCCATGCATTCAAAGCTATAATAACATAATTTGAATATGATCTGTGATAACAAAAGTATTAGTGAGACATAAAAAATGAAGTAGCACTACATCGACCATCTCAAAGAGATTTGTATTGATTTGAAAAATTACAGTCACAGAAGAGAACAGCAGAAAGGGAGGAGGGGAGAAAGGGGCTTTGTTCATCCCTTGCCCTCCTACTAGCCATTAGTGACACGTCAGCTTCCAAAAGTATGACCATTGTTTCCATTAAAGTCAGGACTTCCGTCCATGGCTGAAACATCAACCACAAAGATCATGTCAGTGAACATTATATATCAGTGCAGCAACCACTTTGTGAAAGCTGATGGGAATTAAGATAAACTGGACTGTAGTATCCTCTTCTCACTGTTTGATGGATTGAGGTTTGTGTGATTTTCAGCCACTTTGATTTGCACTCACAAACTTAAAATACCATCAAATTTGTTTCAGTAAGTGTTTTAATGTATTCCAGATAAAGTTTACTGCCACTGCAATATACTATGCTGAGAGCATCACAAACCAACTTGCCCCCCTCCCCCACTACCATTGCATCATGACTTAATTTTGATCAACTTTTTTTGTTAGCTGACTTCAATTTCACCAGTAATACTTTATTTCGACACCTACAGAATCAAAAAACTACTTGGCTAGCAACATGGAGTGGGCTAAAGACCTCAAAAACAGCATTGTCTCTCATCTGTTCAACTTCAAGAACAGATGAGAGACAATGCCTATGACATCTCCTACTATAGAAAGTTATGCAAAGCCATTAGTAAGGCTTTGGGGCTCTATTGAACTACAGTTAGAGAAAACACGGAAGGGGTAAACCATCAAATGAGTGGCTGAACCACCAAAATTACTCCAAGAGTGCACTAACTTGTATATTAACTTGACCTCCAAATGGCATAGCAGGCTCAGAAAGATAGAAAATTACATTAGAACAACAAATCTTGTGTAAAAACAAGAGGTCTCGCTTCAACATAAGCTGCAAGGTCTGGAGCATTTTGGTTAAAATATGTTTGTTCTTCATTCAGTGAAGTTGCTCACAGTAGGTAGAGTTTCCAGAAATGTTACTGAAGTAAGAGTTGTGATACTTCATAATATTATTACTCAGTAAAATTAAAAAGTACAGCGCAGTAAAATTACTCCCAAAAGTACATTTTTTTCAAAACGTTACTTAAGTAAATATAATTGAGTAAATCTAACTAGGTACTACCCACCTCTGGATAAAACCATCAAAGGTGGGTAGATTAGCCAGAAATTATACTCAAGTAAGAATAGTGTTACTTTCATTTTTATTCAAGTAAAAGAAGATCTGATTGAAGGATAATGATGTTTAAACAAAGAATGCATCAGACACTTGCAGTTTATGTCAAAGTGAGATTTCTTGTTTCTACACAAGCTTTGTTGTTCTAATGTTATTAGACCACCACCACTTGTCTGGTAACAACATTGGGTGATGCATAGCGATCTCCTTGACGTCTCCAACATAATTGGCGGTCATCATTTCTGCTCAGTTGAAATCGACTTTCATCAGAGAACAGCACTGAGACCTTCAGCTTCATGGTCACTGATCCCTTGTCCAGCGTGAGTGCTTTCTGCCCCATGCAAGACGATGATGCCTGTGCCTGGTGGTGTGGTCAGGTACCGTTGCAGGCTGTCTAATGACATCAGACTTATATAATGCTTTATTAGACACTCAAAGATACTTTAAAATGAAGTCAGTCATTCCCATTCACAGGCTGATGATAGCAACCTACTGGATTGTAGCCACAGCTGCCCCAAGGCAATGCAGATGAAGTGTCTTGTGCACGGACACAAAGACGGAGACAGATAGTGCAGGGCTTTGAACCAACAACCCACCGATTGGGGGGGGGACAAACTCCTACCTCCGTCGCCACCATTATGGGACCATGCTGATGTAAACAGTTTTGAATGGTCTGACATGACACTTAGGTGCCTTTCACCTCCCTTAAATGTGGCAGGAGTTGATTGGCATTCATCATCCGGGTCCGCAGGGCACTGTTTACAATGAAGCGGCCAAAGGATGTCCACTTCTATGCCTTTCTGTGACTCTTCCAGTCTCTCTGTATCTCTGCTGCAACCTGGTGATGCCACTTCATGACACTCTAAGATCAGTGGCCACTTCTGTCTGAGAGTATCCTGTCTGAAGCTTCAGAATGGCGAGGTTCTGTTGATTAGCTGTTAGTGTCATCTTGGTCTAATGATGTCAAAATGTGAACAGCATGATGAAGAGGACTGTTTAAACACCATTTCTGATTAAACCAGGAAATGTATTGGTCGACTCATTGATCAAACACCTGTTGTGAATTTCGCCATTAAGCTCCTTGTTAGAGATCAGAAAGTTGTGCAAAAAATACACAAACATTGAAGAGTTGGATATGTGCATTTAAAATTTAGAGAAGGTCACATTAAGCTCACCTGTAAAGGTTAGTAGTGCATTTTAGGTTCATCCTGAAATTTCACCCAAAAGCCAGCTATAACAAACTTTTTGTGAGTAGTTTATATACATCACCTACTACAAGTATTTGTTTCATAAGTTTTATATTGAAATAGAATTATTTGGAAAAGTGTTCTGCTTGAATTTCTTATTTTGTAATCATGTTATGTATTTGTATTTCTTTTTCATTTTAGTCCTTAAAATGTCATAATTTGCACATAAATTTATATGGTTGTCTGTCTGATTACATCATTATAAACATTCGAAATCAGATCTTATGATCAGCTACTCAATACATGAGTTGCCATTTTTACCAAATACTTTTTTACTCTGTTACCCTTTACTTTTCTCGAGTATAAATATGTTGAAGTAGTGCTACTCCTACTTGAGTAGTAATTTCAGGCTACTCAACCCACCTCTGGTTCTATCTATAACCATTACTCCGCATTAAAGCTGTTTTCTTCAAGTCTTCTTTGAGAACATTCCAGCAGGTGGCAGCAGAGGCGCGGACTAACCGTCGAAGAAGAAAGCGACGCGTCATTGTTTTGGTTTGTTTCTCTGCAGCAAAGTGGGGCCATAAACACTAACGACCGAGAACAGACAGGCAACGCTGTCAGGGCTTTTATCGTGCATGAAACAAGGTAAGTTCACAGAAAACAACGCCGAGGTGAGCTTAAAAATGGTGCTGATGTAGATCAGGGATCTGTTTATGTTGACCGTAAATCGACGCTGCCTCGTATTGTTTTCTATATTGGATAAATCTTTTAGCATGAGTTGCATTACTGATAGCTGTGAGCAGGAGTATAACATTGTAATAACAGATGAATGTCGCACTAAAGTGTGATTCAAACCAAAGAAAGTGCAGCAGCATAAGATCTTGTATCAACGATAGTAGCCCCAAGTCAGATGGACAGACAGAAAGATAGATTATGACAAAAGTTTACATTAAAAAATGAATTCTTTTGTTTCCCTGTTTGATTATTTGATTATATGTCCGGAAATGAAACCGTAGTTGGAGCTCTTGTTGAGGTCATTTATCCACCTCAACGCATCGAGGCAGAACTGACAGTCTTTGGTCCCATTACTTCAATGTTTTTCCTCCATATGGCAGAGAATGTGATAGGGACAAATCTCACTAAAGCATTGGTAGCATCTCCACGTATTACAAATATTTCCATCTCTTTAAATAAAGAATAGTATTAGCAGTTTTAAATTGTGTGATCATATATGTCTGAGGGGTGAATTCTATTTTTCAGGAGCCTAAACTAAACACATAAAAATAAACGAGGAATATAATGCACATTTGTTTTTAGAATCACTATATTTAAGCTTCAAATATAAATTCCATAATTATATTGCATCCAGTCACCACAATAGTCAAATATGAAATTATTACTAATCACATTAATATAATGATTAATAACTAATAGACAGTCTCTCTCGCTCTCTTTTGGGAATGTAAACTTAGTTTCCAAACATAATTTAGATTTCTAAATATCTGATTTTATTTTTAAAAAAGTGTTGGGTAAAGAAATGATTCACCAGAGGATGGCCAGGTTTCTTTCTCTCTTACCTGGTAACAGTATGTTCTGTTACATGTTAGTTCGGCATCACCTGGACAGATTTCTGACGGTTTAAACCCAAGTAGGCCACGTTAAATCTGATCAGCAGAATCATTTTAAACAGGAGTAGAGCACATAGTTGTAAACAAATAGGATTATCTGAAGTGAAAGGAAAATTCAGAATCAGAACAGAATATTATATGGGAAAGAAAGAACCTTTGCTTTCTATATATGAAAGAAAATGTCTCCCATATGCACAGTTCCTCTCACATAAGCTGATAATTTGTAATAAGGAATCAGATCTACTGCATTCTTCTCTAGTTTCCATAACTTTGCTGCATCACAGTGGCCAAATTCCCACTTGTTTCCAGATCATCAGAGAGGCAACAGTGTGAGTGCAGGTGAACTTTAGTACAGTTTATAACTAGCTATTAATATGAAATGATTAAAATCTGTTTAGTAATCAATCCGATTGCAGTTCATTTCATTGATATGCGTGTTTTCTAGATTGACACCATGACAACAAAGCGTGGACTGATAACCGATTCATTTAAAGTGTTGAAGAAATCAAGAAGAGGGGGAAGGAGGAAGAAGAGTCCCACGCCTCCTCCATCACAGCAAGGTGAGGCGCTGCACTGGGCGTGTAGTTTAGGCTTTTCTTTGCATAGCCAATGAGAACTTTTATTATTTTTAGCATATTGGCTTCTATAGGTTCACATTAACAATATGTTCTGCAATGCTAATCAAATATTTTGAAATAGGTTTGTTAAACAAGAACAGAGCTTTGCTTTGGTAGCTTCCAGTTTTCCTAGAACGTACGCTAGTCCAACTACCTCGTAGTTATCATCATTTTAGATTTTCTTTGTTTGCTTAAATGAGTTTTTAAACTGAGTTAAGGAAAGAATTTGCTAATTAAAAGCAAAAATGTGTTAATCTTGTTATGAGCACTGGGTCACTTTTGTTTTGATGCAAAACTGTCTTCAGTTCTTTCTGAATCTTCTTGTTTGAGCAGAAGATGTTGCTACAACTGTCAGAGAGGAGGAGATGCAGAAGCTCAAACAGTTTGACCTGGACTGGAGACTCGGACCCTGCACAGGTAACGCACCTTTGGCACTTGGAACATATTGTCAAAGTCTTAAAATAAGGCTCTGTGACAAACTGAATATTTATGATATGTTTATTCTGCATGAGACATCTAAAATGTTGAATTTCATCGCCTAGCTAGATGATTCTCTTCTGTTTTCAGGCATCAGCAGGCTCCAGAGGTGGGAGAGAGCAAAGCTTCATGGTCTGAACCCACCTGAGGAAATCAGAGAGCTGCTGTTGCAAACACATGATGATCCTGAGTATTCCCTGAGGTGACACACACACACTAACCTTCACTTCCTCTGATCACTGGATTTGAGTCATAACTTTAATGAAACAAGTCTTAAAGAAATCACATCTCACCTCTTTACCAATGTACTGATTTTTATTGAGCTGAAGTGCAGCAGCTAGTAGATGTTTTTAAGTGGATGTGGTGTCAGTTTGGGTCCAAATAGCTCTTTAATTCTCATAAAGGCACTGAAGTGGTTCCTGTCATGCCTGTTTACCCTCAGGGTTATGGTGTCAGATGGAAACGATAATAGCAGAGAAAGAAGAGACACTGTTATCAAATCTGCTATAAACAGTAAATGTTACAGACCTAAAAGTGTTAGTGTAGAGGTTCCTGAGTCCAGCCCTTGAGAGCAGCATTTAGATGCTTTCCTGCTCCTACACACCTGCATCTAATGAACTGTTCACTACCAGGCCAGAGATGCATCTAAAAGCTGCAAGATGGCAGCTCTTGAAGACTGGACTTGGGCACCGCTGTGTTCATGTTTTTGTAACAAAGCTGGAATTATCCAGAAATGAAAGTAGTTTACCATCTGTCCCATAGGTGGCAGCAGACCCATCTTAGTGTCAGTGAGATTTACCTGTAAATGAAGCATCCATGATACATTTTTTTTTTCAACTAATAAAAATCTGAAAAGTTTGGATTGCATTTGTATTCGGCCCTCTGCTTCATACAGAACCACCTTTTGCTGAAATCATTGGCTGTTTGTGTGGAAGAAGGGGCCAAAATCACACCTGATCAATGCATGCGATGAGTTTCTCCATACAGGAGGCGTCTTGAAGCTGTCATTACCAACAAATGCTTTTGTACAAAGTATTAAATAAATATCAGTAAGCATGTTCAATACATTTTCCCTGTCATTTCACATTATTACACGAAACTTAATTTCTGAATTTATTTGTTTTGGTTTCTTTCTATATATGGATTACTTAGGTTGTTACTAACACCTTGTAAAAATGTCATGTCAATAGCACCTTTTAGAAATATGCTTACTATGAAAAATTATGATGTGTTAAATACTTATTATACCTACTGTTGGCGTTCATATTTGTTCATCTGAAAAATGGAGAGATACCATTTTAGGTTTTCATTACTTAAAGTAATTCAATAAATGATCAGTCCAACCTCTGAGATGAAGCACATGTATTAAAACATTTCTAACAAAAAACCATCTGCTGAAGCAAAGCAGCGTTTCTTGTTCACTCTCTGTTTAAATTCAACCCAAATACAACTACTAGAGTTTACTGAAATGATATCCAAACAGAATTCCGCCAACCTGGCCTCTGGAAACTGTACCACAGATTCATAATATTACAAACTATATGACAAACAGTTGCCACCTTATGTTGAATAATTGTAGTATTTATCTGGGTGTGTAGCATTCTTCAGAAAACTCCAATGAAAAACTCCCTCCAGCTGTACCTGAAGCTGTACTAAATAACCAGCTCACAAACAGCAATAGGCCTCGCCCTGATGGATTAGTTCTTTACTTTCTCCTTTTCATGTATGCTTCCATGCTACAAACATCCTCTAAATCTTCTTCAAGTTACTCGGTGAAAGGTAGAGTCAACCATGTCGCTCATTTTAAAACCCTCAGCTGCTCACCTCTCTTCCCTCTGTCTTTCTTTCTTTCAGCCTCTGGAGAGAATATCCTTTCTGAGGAAAACATCATGAAGACGAAGAAGATTCAGACTTTTGTGAAAGTCGAGAGTGTTTAAATTTTGTTGTTTTTATGACCATGTTTGCTACTTCTCTTATTCTGCTTCAGTTAAAAGTTTTTACAATTTTTCTTTTCAATAAAACATCACCAGATCTCTTGCTTTTTCTTCTACAAGATGTATACTTTAGTGGAAGTTTCCACTGTTTAAAAAATATCCCCAGAAAGTTTCTTTATCAGTTATACATTATTTTATTCTTCTCTGGTATCGCCACATTGGCACACATTTCCTTTTATTAAGTGATTTAAAAACATAGTTTTCGTTTTCCCGTCACATTTCTGGAAGATAAGAGAAGCAGGGCCAACATGCTTCTTAAAATCTATGCTAATTTTATTATTGATTAAAAAAAACCCTTTTAGTCTGTTGAATGTAGCTGGATAAAGGATAAAGAAATGGATGTAACTGGTTGTAAAAAATAAATTCAAAACTAAAACTACTTTATTTATCTCAAAGGGAAATTAAATGTTGTTTAATCAAGGAGTTATTATAGATTGTGGTGGTTGTGGGCAAGAAAGACCTCCTGTAGCGGTCTGTTTTACAACCAGTCTGAAGAAGCCTCTGACTGAAGAGATTGTTTTCCAATGACAGTCTCATGAAGAGGATGGTCAGAGTTTTCCATAATTTTCTTAATTTTATGCAAAAATCCTTCTTTGCATCATCTTCAGAGGTTCCACAGCCGCCCCCAGAACAGAACCAGCCTTCTTTATCAGGTTATTGAGCCTTTTTAGGTCTCTGGCTCTGATGCTGCTGCCCCAACAGATGATGGCAGAGGAGACAACGCCCTCAACAACAGACTTACAGAAGATCTGCAACATCTTGCTGCAAACCTTGAAGGATCTAAGCTTCCTCAAGAAGTACAGTCTGCTGTGTCCCTTCTTGTAGACGCTTCACTGTTGAGTCTCCAGTCCAGTCTGTTTAGATGAACACTGAAAAGTCACATTTAATTAATTTATTTTGTATGATTAGGAGCAGTTCTGGTTGTGAGGAATAGTTTTACTGTATTTTAGAATGTGAAAACAAATTGTGTGTATAAAATGTTTATTTTTGCTATTATTATTATTATTATTATTTAATTTGATTTTTTTTTTTTTTTTCTATTCCAAGTAAAGCAAACAGCTTGAAACGGCGCCATCTGTTCGCCATTACTTCAGCCAAACTATCCGTGACACTGATTGGTTTACATAGACGTCAGTTAAGTGTCAGCAGACGCACCGTTCGGTGATTGGTCGAGAGATGAACGGAGGCGGCGTCTTTCTCATAGCTTCCGCTGCCAGAGTAGGTATGATTAAGCGCTGATTGGTTAAAAAGGTACACGGTCTGATTTCTCGGCGTGTCATTGGTTCATTTTTACCTTCGGAAACGTCTTTAATGACGTTCATTACAAGTTAAACCTGGTCAGTCGCAATTTTTCATTGATGAGTTTTAAGTTTCTTTGTGTGATGAATGTCGCTTACTTTACTATCTACGACGTTTAATATATAAAAACAATAACAGGATTTTATGTGAAATTTAGAATAACGGCACAGCTCTTATTTTGAAAGGTTTTTCAGCGGAAATTGTTTCCTGATCCTTTGTCGGCTTGTTTTTACTGAACGCTGTAGGCTGACCTCAGATTTACAGACATGATGAGAAATACCATAATATTACACTCTGGAACTATTTTGTGCCACATTACTTAAAAATCCTTTGCCTACAGTTTTTAATTTTTATTTATTTAGATTTTTACAAATATTCTGTTTTGATGATACCAGGATTTGATTTGTGACCAAGGATCGACATCTCTCTCTTTTTTTTTTTTTTTTTTTTTTTTTTTTTTTTTTTTTTTTTTTTTTTTTTTTTTTTTTTTTTTTTTTTTAAAGAAGCTATTTTGTGGTTCTTAAACGGTTTTCCTTTGGTTTCTGGGACGAATTTAGAGTAAAACCAATGGTGCATCGAAGCCTCCTGCCTTCCCTCAGTCTGAACGGTTGGAGCTGAGACGACACACGGACTGCTCCGGTAAGCAACCTGTTCATCTCCGGAGGATTAACCGTTAGACATCATGTTAGCTCTTTAGCCTCCCAGCCGCTGCTACACATAAAACAGCCTCGATGCTCACAAGCTAACAGCTAGCAGAAACACCCCCAGAAGTCTGTCATCACGGTCGCTGGGTCAGTATGCTGCCACATCAGGCAATCATCGGGTCAAATACCGAGAGGTTTCATAAAAAACATCGCTAGCTTTTGCGCAGTTGAGGCGCTGCCAGGACTTGATTCGCAACGCCTGGATTGATGGACGGTGTAAAATGAATCACTAGTAGACAGGGCTGCAGTGCTGAACTCATATTTGGGGTCTTTGTGAACAGTGATGATGAACTTGAGCTTTGGGGATGCTCAGCCTCTGCTCAACAGCTGACTTTGGCTTTCAGTAAACAATAAATACTATTTAGCTATAAGATCTTTTCAATCTATCAATTTTTATGGCTTTTACACATCAGTCATTTCAAAATCTGTTTTTTGACAAAAGAAAATTACAAAAAAAAAAAAAAAAAATCCGTTTGTTGTGAAAGTGAAAACTGATTTCTGCAAAATAATGACAATTAAATGAAAAAATATGTAACATAAAATAAGTGATTGCATAAATATTCACCCCCTTTAAAGTGACTGACCTCGTCCAACAGAGGTCCAGCCAACTGGTGCCAGTAGTCTCACAATTGGTGGAGTGAAGCTCACCTGAGTGTGTGTATCTCAAGTGAGCCACCTGTGTCTGGAAGGTCCATTCACTGGTTCGTCAGTATTCCACCATTACGGCATGAAAACTAAAGAACACTCCAAGCAAATCAGAGAAAAGGTTATTGAAAGGTATAAGCCACCCTGTTACATAATTGAACAAAGATAAGACGCTTTGTTTGGCGTGCACCAAGCACAGCACATCACCACAAACACTCCATCCCCACTGCGAAGCATGGTGGTGGCAGTATCATGCCGTGGGGATGTTTCTGTGCAGCAGGCCCTGGAAGATTTCTAAAGGTAGAAAGTAAAATGAATGCAGCAAAATATAGGGAAATCCTGGAGGACAGTTTGTTTGTATCCGCAAGACGACGACCCGAAGCATCCAGCTAAAGCTACGCACCAAGGGGGATGCTCTGGAGTGGCCCAGTCAAAGCCCAGATCTCAATCCGATAGAGAATTTCTGCGCAAGCACTTATTTTTATTTGTCAATATTTTGTACAAATCAAATTTGTCGGAAAAAAGGCAACTTTTCTTGATCATTATTAATTTATAAAAGGAAAATAGGCTAAAAAAAAAAAATCCAAGGGGGTGAATAGTTTTTCTAGGTACTGTATGATCTGCCTCTCTAAATGCACCGACATGTGACCTCGTGCTAAATTAGAAACTCACAGGAGAAGTTTGGTAGGTTTTTCTAACTTTATATAGTGTATGATAGCAGTGGTTGAGAGTTTGTATTCATAAAGTGAATACAAACAGGAAATGAAGCCAAGGAATAGACCTAGTAAGTGATAACTGTGGGATAATACAGTGCATCTGGGAAGTACTCACAGCATAACATTTTATGTAAAAAAGTTTTTGAGATTTTTTTTTTTTTTTTTGCAAATTTATTAAAAATAAAAAACAAGTTCAAAATTGAGCTGTTTCCACTGATCCTCCTTGAGATATTTCTGCAGCTTAAATGAAGTCAGCTCTCTAGTATTGTGGTGGAAAAGTGATAATATGGACTGTTTTTTTTTTTTTGTTGTTTGTTTGTTTTTTTCCTGCCACAGAACCTGATCACTTTTCAGTCTTTGAACTGATCATAATCTCTGCACGCCAAATTATTCTCCAGTCAAATGTGAGGCCATCTGCCTGTCAGCTGTCAAACTGGGTCACAGCAGCAAATCCTAAAAGCATGGCTGAAAAAGAAAAGAATAAGAGTGATTCGAAGGCCAGAGTTGATCAGAACTGAGTGCGCTGGTGGCACCTTAAGAGAGCTCTGCAGACGAGCCTCAATGAGCCGCTGGAAAGAAGAAGAATATGCTGAAGTTGCTCCACAGTTTTGTGACAGAGTTTGAGTCATACAGGAGGTGATTGCTGCTGAAGTTTGTGCCACAAGTTGAATCATGGGGTGCACTTAGTTTTTCAAGCACTAATCTGGTGTTAAATTTTGATGAAGATTGAAATGTCACATGTTAGGCTAAGGTAATGGTAGGGCTGGGCAATATGCCTTAAAAATAAAATCTCAGATTTTTTTTCATACCAGATCTCATTTTAATTGATTTTTTTTTTTTTTTGCGTTCTTTTAAAAAAAAAAAAAAAGTTACAAATGACAGAAAATATTTTCAAAAGGAGGCTTTTATTTCAATCATCCGTTCTGTGAGTTATAAGACGGAGTATCATTTCCAGGCTCCAAGAGTTTTTAATTACGAGAATAAAGGCATAATATTAGCAGAATAAAGATACAATTTTACCAAGAAAGTCTTTAAAATTATGAGAAATAAAGTAATTTCACTAAAAAAAAAAGTTTGGATAATTAATTTTTTGTTATTTTTTAATGTTGGAGTTCTCATAAAATTACTACTTAATTCTTTATTATTACAACTATATTCTGGCAATATTATGATTTTATTCTCGTATTACTTCAACTTTATTCTTGTAACATTATGACTTTATTTCCATTAAAAAAAAAAAAAAAAAAAAAAAGCCTGGTTTTAATACTCTGTCATAGAGTTGACCTGGATTCTGAGTCCAAATAAACAGAAGCTGTAAAAGACGCTTATCAAACAAGATGGCCGTCCTGGGCGCGCTGACATCACTCTGAGCTACGGAAACCCAAGGAGTGCATTGGTGGGGAAAAAAAATCCAGATTTTCCAGAAATTTAATCTTCATAAACCTAAAAATCGATTAAGCGATAAAATTGATTTATTGCCCAGCCCTAGGTTATGGCCATACCTCCTGTAATCTGTATTTAAATGTAGAACAACGTCATTGTAAGAATGTTAAATTGCCGCTTGTTTGTCCCCTTTTCCCAACAGCGATGGAGAACGCTCACACTAAAACAGTGGAGGAGGTTTTGGGCTTCTTCGGTGTAAATGAATCTACAGGTCTGAGCTGTGAGCAGCTGAAGAAGAACAGGGAGAGATGGGGACCCAACGGTACACACATATATATATATTTATTTGCAAAGAAACACAACCAAAATACTTCAAAACTTTTATGCAAATTGTGGTGGTTGGTGATTTTTAGCTGCCACCCTGTTACATAATTGAACAAAACTAACATTTGTATGTTTTGAAGAAGTCATGTTAACTTTTTAAACATACAACACAAAATTTCCCTGCAAAGCATTCTTTGTAAATACTGTTTTTAATACCTGTTGCCATGGTGCTTTGTTGACTTTTTTTCTTTAACTTACAGAATTGCCTGCAGAGGAAGGTAATCCATCATACATTGTATATTTTTACAGTCATATTTTTTTGTCTTATCTTAATTTTGTGTTATCACTGCCCCGTTGGCCACTGTGTGTTTTCCTGTGGTTCTTACTGTTCTGTTATATCTTTACTTTCCCTCTGCAGGAAAGTCACTTTGGGAGCTGGTCCTGGAACAGTTTGAAGACCTGTTGGTTCGAATCCTGCTGCTGGCTGCATGCATTTCTTTTGTAAGGAAATACAAAAACAGCCATGTTTGTACTTTCAATAGATAATATTTAAACAGAGAACGTGTGTATACTTTGTAGTTTTGTTTAAAACACAGTGTGTATTCAGTTCTGCAGGATAAACACAGCGATAATAAAGTGCTTGAAATGTAATGTTTGGGTTGAGCTTCAGGGTTGGAGTTCTAGGAAGGCGAGGAAGAGAATAAACGTCCTAATTAGCCATGTCCATATCGAGCTCTTTTTGGTCCCTGATGCCGCCTCGAGTTATTTAAGAGCAGGCATTTGGTGAGTCATGGAGTCAGATTCTTCAGTTAAATCAATGCATAAACAAAGCCCAGTTGCTTTAAAGTGCAATAAAATAGCGTACTACACGGGGGAAAGAAGTTTCTGCATCACAAACTCAATATGCTTCCTCAGCACAGGGTTAAAAAAAAACCTAGAAATAATGTTCTTATAGTATATCATGTAAACAGACATTGGTTTGTTATTTGCTTCCTAACATACATCTAACTTGAAACACATCTACAGTATTCAGTAAGCTCATGTTGTTACTGCTGCCAAGGATTTCGTCCGGGTTGCATGTTTACTCGATATTTTCATAGGACTTGTTGATAATTCAGTTCATTATTTTATTTTATTTTTTTATTTTATTATTATTATTATTTTTTTAAAAAGGTGGTTCCAGTTAAATTTTTGCTGTCAAATATTACCAAAAAAGTTGTTCTCTTAAATTTAGGGCTTCAGTTTGAAGGTTCTCCAGGTCAGTTTTGCACTCTGCTGAGTTTTTCCCTCGACTGAGAGCTGTCTCGGGATTCTGTGTGGGGATTTCAGGCCATGTGACAGACGGCAGCAGTTGCTGTTTAACTGTGGATGTCATTTAAAAGCCTCATGGGCGACTGATGTAACCACACACAGAAAATCAATGACAGGTCTCTTGTAATATCTCCAGCCGTTGTCTTCTGATTAGCCGAGATTGGGTCGCGGAAGGCAGCAGGTCCAGGAGGGAACCAGAGACATCCCGTTCTGCAGAGACATCCTCCAACTCATTATGGGGGGAATCCAAGGTGTTCCCAAGTCAGACGGGACATAGAGTCCCTCCAGTGAGCTCTTGGTTTTCCACAGCGTCTCCTCTCAGTGGGACATGCCTGGAAAACCTCCAAAGAGAGGCACCCAAACCACCTCAAATGACTCCTTTTGATGTGGAGAAGCAGGAGCTCGACTTTGAGCTCTACCTTCCGGAGGAAGCTCATTTTGGCCACCTGTATCTGTTCTCTTATCTAGATGATTTAAAAAAAAAAAACCTTCATTGGGAACCTGAGTGGGTACCAGCATGCAGTTTGAGCATCCCTGACACCAATGAGTTTGTTCAGTTTGTTACACCCATAGGATATCAGTTGATTCCAAAATGCCCCATTGCACATGAGCCCTCACCTTTCTCTCTGCCTCTTCTCTGTGCTGCAGACCCTGGCATGGTTCGAAGAAGGAGAGGGGACCATCACTGCGTTCGTTGAACCCTTCGTCATCCTTCTCATCCTGATCGCTAATGCTATTGTTGGGGTGTGGCAGGTACTGAAATGTCAAACTCATCACTGACACGAAGAAAAATACCCAGTTCTGTTTTTGATTGTGTAGAAACAGCTTTTTTTTTTTTTTTTTTTTTTTTTTTTTTTTTTTTTTTTTTTTTTTTTAAGACAGTTCTTTCTAACAGAGCAGGAAAATAAAACCAGTTACAGTGACAGTATTTTCATCATCTTAATTAAGACAAAACTAATTCACCACCCATTAAACAAAATACATGTAGCTACCATCCAGCACGTTTACTGCTTCACCGTTGCAGGTGCATGCAGCTGAACGCTGAAGTGAAGCAGCAGCCCCCCCATTTTTGCTAACATTTGGTTTACATCATAGACAAAAGCATATAAACCATATAAAACATGTACAGGATATAATCTGACTTTAACATTTGCTTTTAATATTTACTTTTGGCCCACAAAACCTTTCTTCCTCAGCTGTGTTCTCATATTGATGATATATAATAATCAGTGCTATATTAATAATATTACTAGAGAAAGTTTGAACTGATAGTCAGTTTTTTCAAACCACAATCATGTCATAGAAATCTTATTTTTTGCCTTTATGGTGTTCCAATAAAAATTATGATAAAAGTAAGAATGTTTATGTTTTTTAATTATAAAAAGACAAATCATATGGCATTATATTCTTACAGTCAAATTCCTTAATTTGTAACTATTAGTACAATTTACCAAGTAAAAAAAAAAGAGAAATCATGAAAACTCGTGTTCTAATATGTCCAATCCGCTTCAAAATAAAAGGGGGAAAAAAAAGAAAAGTCAGCCTTGAGAACCATCAACTCAACCTTTAACTAGAGAAGAACTAAAAAAATATATAGACTTTGTGATATTTCTGTTTGTTTTTTAGGAAGCTAAGGTCCTTAAACAATATACACCGATGTCAACTAAGATATTTCTTGTGTCCATCAGGAAAGAAATGCAGAGAATGCCATTGAAGCTTTGAAGGAGTATGAACCTGAAATGGGCAAGGTGTACAGACAGGACAAGAAAAGTGTCCAGAGAGTCCGAGCCAGAGACATCGTTCCTGGAGACATCGTTGAAGTTGCTGGTAAGTAAAGCAAGTACATCATACAGTTCTTTGATGGATGTCGTCATTTACACTTCAGAGAGACAGCAACAGTTCACCAGAACCAGAATAAGAACAGTTAGCGTAGCGTCCTATAATGTTTACCATCTGATCGATCTGTTTTTAATAGCAGCTCAACCCAATGCAGTCATGCGCCCGTTACAATACTGTAGTATATTTCTGCACTCTGAAACTGGTAGTATAAAAAATATGTGCTGCAACTACCCGGCCCGGCCCGAAATCTGGGTGTAGTGATGGACTCGGACCTGAACTTTCAGAGACACATAAAAGCAGTTACAAAGTTGGCCTTCTATCACCTGAAGAACATTTCCAGGATTAAAGGACTAATGGCCCAGCAAGATCTAGAGAAACTCGTCCATGCATTTATCTTTAGTCGCATTGATTATCGCAACAGTGTCTTCACAGGTCTGCCCAAAAAGTCAGACAGCTGCAGCTGATCCAGAACGTTGCTGCTTGTGTTCTCACTAAGACCAGGAAGATAGAGCACATCACCCCAGTTCTAAAGTCCCTACAGTGGCTCCCTGTAGATTGGAGAACAGACTTTAAAATACTTCTGTTAGTTTATAAATCACTGAGCGGCTTAGCACCAAAATACATTAAAGACCTGATGTCTTTGTATCAACCTTCCAGACCACTCAGGTCTTCTGGTCTGCTCTGCATCCCCAGAACCAGAACCAAACATGGAGAAGCAGCTTTTAGTTTTAATGCACCACCAATCTGGAACAAACTTCCAGAAAACTGCAAAACAGCTGAAACACTAAATTCCTTTAAATTAAGGCTGAAAACCCTCCTGTTTAGAGCTGCCTTTAGTAGTCTGGACCATAAATCTGCAAACAAATCCGGGTGAGATAAGTTTGGTTTTCCAAAGGGTGGAAGTCTGGGTGTAAATCAGTTAAATAAAGTAAGTGAATCATTGATCAATGTTTTGCAGATGATTTTGATTATTTTCATGTGTATTCGCAAGATAATTTTGATGATTTGCTCAATCATTTTGATGTTTTGATGATTCGCTGTATACTTGATTGATGTTTTTAATGATGTAAAGCACTTTGAACTGCCTTGCTGCTGAAATGTGCTATACAAATAAACTTGACTTGACTTGCCCAGTCTACTAAAAACAATCTAATTTGTGTTCAGATATTCATGGTATTTTAGTAAAGACAACTGCTTCAGAAACTCCTTTAACCCTTATTTACCTACAAATATATAGAATAATTTATTATTTGTGCTTTTTTCTGTCAAGCAGCTGTCAAAGGAAGTAGAGATTGATCTTTGAAAATAGTTCATACCTCAGATTTATATGAAGGTATTTAGTAAGGCTGGGAACCTTTAGGCCCTTCGCGATTCCATTGCAATTCAGAAGGTTAAGATGGGATTATAACTCAATTTTTTTTTTTGAAACAACACGGTGCATAATTATCTCCGGAGTGGACAGACTGCCAGTCTATCCCTAGATAATCCAGTAAAAGTTGCAGTGAACTTTGAACTTTGCATTTTCCGAGTTAGGAGAGCTTTGACGTTGGTTGCTCGTTGCACTTGCTTGTAGTAGCAGGTATAATCAGCTGTTTCTCTTCCGCCTCTGGGTAAAAACATGTTGCGGTTCCTCTTGTCCAGTTTTCCCTTTCGGCCAGAGGGTTCTGGGTGTAGTGTGTGGGGCTTTGTTATGTGTTCACCATCAACTTTTTGGTTGCCAAGAATTCAGTATCTTTCAGTGCTTTTCTCTTTATTTGGTGGTGGAAAATTAAGGCTCACAAAGACGAGATTTTACGTGGGGTTTAAACGACAAAACAAAGTACAGTGAATGAAGCGTAACAAAGCGGAGTGTAATACAGAACTAGAATTGATCCCATCAAGTGCTTCTTTCTGAATGTTAGAATCTGACTTATTTTTGTACTATTTTCATGTCTATTTTGTTTGATGTAAACCGTTAAAAACATCAAGAAGGTCTGCCGTTACAGACTTTTTCAAGGAAACTGACCCATATAATCATGAGAGATTCATTAGGAGCTCACTGAAACTAAAAATCCTCAAAGCCTGCAGAGCTTCCTTACATTAGGCTACATATTATTGTAGATTAACAGATTATAACACTGCTGTTCAGAGTAAATAACTTTTTGAAGCAGGACAGATGTGCCAAGCTGAACATGGGATCATTTCTCATGTCTTTGTTGCTTTTGTATTTATCGTTTTTCATGTTTTTCAGTTGTTCAAAGCTTCGTGTTGCTTCAGTAGTGAATAACTGCATGTAAAATGATGCTTTGCTGTTTTTTTTTTTTTTGTTTTGTTTTTTTTGTTTTTTTTTTGTCTACAAGAGTAAAACAATTTCGGCGGCTCATCCTGTTCCTCTCCTTCTGAGCCGCTACTGAGTGGCGCTCGCTGCTGCTCCGAGCACAGAGTAGGAGAAGAGGAGGACAGGAGGGAGAGGGTGCAAGCATCATCCCGCTGTCTCTTCTCTCTCTCCTTTCTGCCCCGTCTCTTGGCGCCTTTTCAAGGCCATGTTCAAACGCAGGCATAGCTGAGACCAAGGCAGAATCGAACAGACCACTGGGAGATGAAGGAGATTAATCTTTTTCACATTTGTATTTAAATATGTTGGTTTTATGATTATTATAATCTTGATGATTCTTTACGAGCCAGCTTTTTGGCCAGTTGTTGCCTTATGTGACGCGCGTGGGCGGAAAGCCACCACTGCTTACACGCAACTGAGTTCTGTCTTATCTTTTTCAAAATTAGGTTAGCAAACAAATATTTAGATAATCAATTTTTGATTTTTTTTTTTTTTTTTTTTTTTTTTAACTTATCCATGTCTGCATCTGGATGCTTGGGAAAGAAAAGATTATGTCGCCTCCCCCTAGTATTTAGCAGGAAAGTGATCTAACTTATGCATATTTGTGCATAAGTGTGACCACTACGTTGTGGTAAAATGCTTCCAATATGATGTTGGCTCTGAATTTGCCTCAGTAGTCTACAAGGGGTTAACCATAAATCATGACCGTTTATCATATCTGCCTAACTTGAACATGAATTCCCTTTAACATAGATTTTAACATCAAAACCTAATTTTTCACATGAGACCAACATCTGAGTGTTTCTGTGCTAACTGAATCTGCTATGGCGGCGTTAACTACGTTATATGAGTGAAATAATTTTGGAATAGTGATAAAGCCATACTATTTTACACACCTCCAGTCCTTGATATGCTGGGATTGTGTGTTTTAGTACTGCACTGTAAAAGAAGAAAGGAGCGTTTTGACACACACACACACACACACACACACACACACACACACACACACACACACACACACACACTTCCTCTGTACAGGGTTGGCTTATCTGTCTGCTTCTATGCACTTCTTTAGCTGATATCGTCATGGAAACTTGGCAAGAGGAACAACTCGCCACGATGAAACGTATGAAGCCAAGTCTTCTGGAGAATCAGTGTAGATGTTTCTACTCAACCGGCTGACCTGAGTGACGCGCATCGATAGGACAGGAGATGGTCTTCTGGTTCATCGTGAGTCCGATCTAGCGGCAGCCCTGAAAAACGACCGGAATCGCTTTGGTCAAAGGGGATTTATGCATCCTCAGGGCTTGGTCGTAGGTTTTTCCCATCAGTTACCGAACCCTTCTGTTTTTAGAGCAGCGAATACATTTTGGAGAGATAATCATCCCGCTGACCTGCTGTCTTTTCAAACACTGAGCGGGTAGCGAGAGGCATGTGAAAATATTTTCCTTTTAAGCAAACAGAGTGCAGTCAGTTGTTTCCATATATACACTCAGCTCTGCTCACAACACTGGGAGCATTTCTGTCTTGAGATTCCACAGCACTGAGTCTCTCCCTTATACAGAGAGACAATAAATGTGTGTGTGTGTGTGTTCTTTGCAGTTGATCGGTTTATTTTAAGAGCATGGGAACTCGGTAACACAAAGCACTCAGAGTTTAGAGTGACTCGTGCTATTTTTCATTCATGATCAAAAATCCTGTATATGTTTGAGTTTGTATCTTGTGTTAGTAACAAGGATGTGTTGCGTGTATCCACCCCTCTGTAAAACCAAGGATATGATAAATGGCTTCAAAACTTTAAGCAGCCATTAAATATGAGTGGGCGGGGCAGGAGTCTTTCATCTCGAGTGGACGTAATAGGTTTTTTGAAAGGCAATGAAAATTTCGCTGTAATATTTCTTTTTTTAGCTGCATCAACCTCCAACCTTGAGCTGGAAAAACCAGTTTGTGCCATTTTTGGATTGTGGCTGAGGGCCGCACAAAATCACTTCGAGGGCTGCAAATGCCCCCCGGGGCCGCACTTTTGACACCCCTGTCTTAGATGAAGAACTGGCACCTTCAGTGGTCTCTACCAGACCAAGTATTTGTGGGTTTTGACTGTGCCTCTGGCACTCTGAGTGGCTTCAGCAGGTAGGACGGAGCGACTTTGCAAGTTGGAGAACATGCCTTCCAACGCCCCCAGTGGGCAGTGCCCTGTCACATGACCCTGTTTTGGGTCGCTCTTCACCCTATAGGACAGATTGCCTCACACTTGACTCTAGATTCAAGCAGAATTTACTTCATCCTTGCCTGAATGACTGCAAGTTTCCAGGTCCTGTGACTGCACAACAAGCTGAAGTCATTAACCCCACCACCACCCTGATTAACAACTGGTACAAGGTGTTGGTGCCACTGCGCTGTGCATAATGGCCAAATTTCTTTACTTTGGTCGGGTCTGCTCAAACAATATGGTTCTAGAAGTTCTATGGTTGTGCTGTGTTCTGTCTGTAGGGTGGAGACTTTCTCCTGGCAACCCTTCCAAACAAGCCAAACTTGTTCCATGTTTTAACGATACTGTGATGAACTTCAACTTGCACCATGGTAGCTGAGGCCTGCAGCTTAATCTTGAGCTTGTGTAAATCTTTTTTTCTGTTCTTTCTGTCTCCCTTAAACCTCCAGTCGGTGATAAGGTCCCCGCTGACATCAGGTTGACATCCATCCGTTCCACCACGCTCAGGGTGGACCAGTCAATTCTGACGGGGGAGTCTGTGTCGGTCCTTAAACACACAGACCCTGTACCAGACCCCAGAGCGGTCAATCAGGACAAGAAGAACATGCTTTTCTCTGTGAGTCTCAGGCACCTTATACGTCTTTTGTTGAAAATAATAAAGAAAAGAAATGTTGATTTGTTGGGTCTCCTTGTTGGAATATAAAACAGAGTAACTTAAAAGAGCAGAATGTTTGTTTATTTCTCTCTCCTGAGGTGCAGTAAACGTGGCATGATTTGATGTCGGGGAGCTGGACAGATACTGGAGATGCTTATGAGCTCCTGTAAATCCCAACAGTTGAAATCATTTTCTATTTTTTGATGCAACCCTAACTCAAAACACAATAGTAGGGCTGGGCAATAAATCGATTAATCAGATTTCTTGGTTTTTGAAGATTTAATTTTTGGAAAATCTGGATTTTTTTTTTTTTTTTTTTTTTTCCCACCAATCCTCTCCTTGGGTTTCCATAGTTCAGAGTGACGTCAGCGCGCCCAGGTTGGCCATCTTGTTTTATAAGCAATTTTTACAGCATCTATTTATTTGGATCTTGAATTCAGGTCAAATCTGCAATGAAATTTTTTTTAATGAAAGTAAAGTTATGATGTTACAAGAACACAGTCATAGTAGTAAGAGAATAAAGTCTTAATATTGCCAGAATAAAGGTGGAATATTTTGAGAATGAAGTAGTAATTTTATGAGAACTCCAACATGAAAAATAAAAAATTAATCGTTCAAGCTTTTTTTCCTCATTAAAGGTGCAGTATGTAACTTTTATGAAAAATGTTTTTTATATATTTGCTAAAATTATCATGTTGTGACAGTATAAGACAGATAATCTGTGGGGAAAAAAAATCAAGCTCTTCTACCTTCTCCCAGTTCTCCCAGTACTAACTGCAGAAATACGCCACTCAGTCAGAAACAACCAATCAGAGCCAGGAGGGTCTTAGCGCTGTCAATCACCCTCATGTACGTGCCGCTCACACGCTCCCCCTGCTCTCTGCTACGCTACAGCTGCTGCTAATGCTAAGGGTAGTAAGGATGGCCACCGATGACGGAGGATAAACAGTTTTCCTGGAACGGTGAGTTGTTTCTCCACCATCAGCACATTTAGCAGCGCGTACATGAGGGTGACTGACAGCGCTAAGCCCCTCCTCCTGGCTCTGATTGGTTGTTTTAGGTCGGGAGCGGTGCATTTCTTTAGACGGCAACAGAAGCTCAGGGAGGAGGTGGAGGAGCTCCATCTTTTCAGATTATCTGTCTCATACCAAACTGTCACAATATGGTGACAGTTTTAACAAACATGCAAAAACCATCTTTTTCATAAAAGTTACATACTGCATCTTTAAAATTACTTTTTTTTTTCTTGCAATTTTAAGACATTCTTTTGGTAAAATTGCATCTTTATTCTCCTAATATTATGACAACATTCCCACAATTAAACAGAAGTTCTTGTCGCATGTCCCTAATACTCTCTTGTACAGCTCACAGAAGCGATGATTGAAATAAAAAAAACACTTTTTGAAAATATTTTCTGTCATTTGTAATTTCTTTTTTAGAAAAGAAAGTAAAAAAGCGATTGATATCAGATATCAGATTTAGTATGGGGAAAAAAAATGGAGATTTTATTTTTAAGCCATATCACCCAGCTCTACACCACAGTGGTTTGTCTTTTTTAATTTGCCTTTTTTAATTTAAAACTGACTCATAAAGATTTTTAGATGTATGTAATAATAATGTCCCCCTAAAATATCTGCTACTAATCCTGTGGCTGATACTACAACTCAGAACTGTTGGGACATAGGACTTATTATTAAAGTGTTTCTACCACATACCATACAGCACTACATGTGCGACTGTGTGTGGGTGTGCTGAAATATCAGCCATCTTTGTGCAGGGGGGCATCAGTAGGGTAGGTTTGCGTATGTGCTGTACTGTCTTCAATGGACACCAAAGGTCAAAGACCAGCAGCTCTGATGTTTTATTCAGCAACATTTCTGTGGTGACTGCAGACCTTCATGCTGTCACGTTGTGGAATATTTCCTGATTGGGTGTCAGCCCACACAGGGATAAAAGGGAAATTACATTTAAAAAAAAAGAGAGAAAAAGTCTGTCCCATGAGAGATTAGGGTGGCAGTCTGTTGGTGTGGCCTTGTTTCTTTCTGCTTGTTGTCTTCTACTCACTGATTTTTTTTTATTTTTTTTTTGCTCTGTATACTCTTTAGTTGATGTAACTCAATTTTTGCACCTGATGGCGATCATTACATTCCAGTTTTCCCATCCAGGGTACAAATATCGCAGCGGGTCGGGCCATCGGGGTTGCCGTGTCAACCGGGGTTCAGACAGAGATCGGGAAAATCCGAGACGAGATGGCCTCCACTGACCCTGAAAGAACGCCACTGCAGCAGAAATTAGATCAGTTTGGGGAACAGCTGTCAAAGGCAAACTCCTTTGCTCTTATAGGTCTTTTGTTCCTACTTGAGATTTTAATGCTAGGCTATGAAATCTGTAGTGTAATAACATATCTGTCCTCCTTCCTGTGTGCTGCGATCTGCAGGTCATCAGTGTTATTTGCGTGGCTGTGTGGGCCATTAACGTTGGACACTTTAATGACCCGGTTCATGGAGGCAGCTGGCTGAGAGGAGCAGTTTACTATTTCAAGATCGCTGTTGCGCTGGCTGTAGCTGCCATTCCAGAAGGTAAAGTTGCAAAAGATTACCTTGGTTTTACACTTAAACGCTTTATTTTTAATGTTCCTACCTTACTGCTGGAGTTATTTTCATGCTTTTGCATGAACACAGTCCAGGCATGCAATAATAAAACTGGGCTGGAACCCAGTGACCCACCTTTTTGAGAATGACGCATAAGCCTGCTCTATTTAGATCTGGACTACAAACTGGACGAAAAGCGGGCCATTTTTTTTCATTCCCAGGCCTTCCAGCTGTCATCACTACCTGCCTGGCACTGGGTACTCGAAGGATGGCCAGGAAGAACGCTATTGTCCGCAGCCTGCCATCAGTGGAGACCCTGGGATGCACCTCCGTTATATGCTCAGACAAAACGGGAACACTTACTACCAACCAGATGTCGGTGTGCAGGGTAAGATTTGGGAGAGGATGGCATTCACCTGAGGTTTTACCCTCTCAAGAAGCCGACACACACACACACACACACACACACACACACACACACACACACACACACACACTTTTTTGATTCACTGATGGAAAAACAAATTATTTGTCTTGCTAACAGTAAATTAACAAAACATGTCGTTCAGTTATTAAGTAGTAGGCTACCCTTCAGTCTCAAAAACTGTGGTCGGTGTGTTAGATAGTCATCAGGTGATTATTTAGCGATCCACTTGTCTTCTGTATTTTTTAACGAACTAAAAAGTTAGTTGCACTAACCCTAAAGCACTAATTATAAACATTAGTTCTGCTAACACTAAGGCACCACACCAACATGGTATTTAGTGGAAGCTAACGCTAAAGCGCTAACTTCAAACTATATCTCCCCTTGAAAGATTACAACCCTCGAGCTCCAATCTAATTTTAACGTTATAATTTATTTGTAGCATTTATGTTTATATTTTGTTCACAACTGTCTTTATTAAACTGAAAGTTTGCAAAACAGCCAAGTAAATTTGCGCTTTAAAATTTATCTGGAAAAATTAAATTAGAGAAAGCTAAATGTGCTAAACGTTTTCAACGTTAAGCGAAAAATTAGCAGATTAGCAGAACTGTTCTCACTACTGGTTTTTGACAGTAAAATGAGCTAAATAAACTGGAGAAATCAAAGAACATGATCCTCACAGTGCTGGTTGCTTCATCCAGATGATATGATGACATTTTCAGCTCCAACACGACGAGGAAAACTAAACTCAGATATCTCAGACTTGGTAAAAAAAAAAAAAAAAGAAAAGCCTGAAATAAACTGATCTGACACTTTACTCCTAACCTTTGGTCTCGTTGTGTCACGGCTCAGTCACCTGGACTGAGTCCCTCGAACTGTGGTTCTGAACACCCTTGTTCTCAGCTCAGTGGATGTAGACTCTCTGTGCGACATCGGTTCGACTCGACTTCACGGTTGCTTCTTGAGGGAGGCACTGGCTACTTTGATTTTAGCACAAACGTTGAGGGTTTAGCAGTTCCATGGAATTCAAAATGGTATTTCTGGAGAAGACAGAAAGGTAATAAAGGTAATAAATGCTGTGCTATGAAGATTATTGTCTCCACAAAACTGCTTCGCTTTCTCAGCAGACTGATAGAGTGGGCCTTGTGTCTTTGATCGTGACAGTGACCATGATTGTGTGAAAGTAGGCAGACACATCAGTTTCAGATATTAGCTTTAGGGACGGAACCATTACTAGTTTTATTCAGAACCATGCCTAAATTTAGGATTAATATTTAGTATCACAGTTTTAAAGTGAAATTACAGTATATATAAAAAGTATTCACCCCTTTAGATGTCTTACCCGTTCTACTGCTTTTAAAAATCAATCATGATCAACAAAATTTGGCTTTATTGACAAAAACGGTAACAAAAAACTGTAATGTCAAAATGAAAACTGATTTCTACAAAATAATGACAAATAAATAAAAATATTTATCATAAATAAGTGACTGCATAAATATTCACCCCCTTTAAAGTGACTGACTTAATTCAACAGAGGTCCAGCCAGATGTTGCTGTCGTCTCATAATGAGTGGAATGGAGATCACCTGAGTGCAGCGACTGTGTCTCAGTTGATTATCGTGTAAAGACAGCTGTGTCTAGAAGGTCCATCAGTATTCCTGGCCACCATTACAGCATGAAGACTAAAGAACACTCCAAGCAAATCAGAGAAGAGGTTATTGAAAAGTAGAAGTCAGGAGATGGATACAGAAGAATCTCTGAGGCGCTGAACATCCCCTGAAGTTCAGTTAAATCCATCAAGATATGGAAGGAAAATAGAGCTAAAGGTGCATCTACTAAATGCTGACTTGACGGGGGTGAATATTTATGCAATCACGTTAGGTCTGAAATGATTAATTGTGATGAATCGATTATTGAAATAATCATCAGCTAATTTAGCCAAATTTTGTCGATCAGATTGATAGTAAAAGCAATAAAAAGGGTAAAACATCCAAGGGGGTAAGTATTTTTATAGGCACTGTAACATTAAAACTGTATTCTTTCACTGCATCATTAAAACCTCCAGTTTTTGATCTAACTAATCAACTACTTCTATGTCTGCTGTTCTCTGCATGTATTTAGATGTTTATAGTAGAAAGTGCATCAGCGGAGTGTTGCTGCCTGAACGAGTTCACTGTAACTGGATCTACTTATGCCCCTGAGGGGGAAGTGTGAGTGTTTTTAACCTTTAACTCCTTCATTAACTTGTGCATGTTGAGTCGGTGTTTAATGAAATGACACTTCCTTATTTTTCCCCTTTTGCTCCAGCTTTGTTCTGTTTTTAATCAGTTTTTCTCCTCATCCCTGCAGTTACAAGGACGGCTCAGTGGTGAAATGCAGTCAGTACAATGGCCTGGTGGAGATGGCCTCCATCTGCGCTCTGTGCAATGACTCATCTCTAGACTACAATGAGGTAAGAAATGCTAACATGGCTACGAAAACAGCGCTCACCATCACTCAGTTAAGACCTGTTTCTGCTTCTCCCGGGTTCCAGGCAAAGGGTGTTTATGAGAAAGTTGGGGAGGCGACAGAGACTGCCCTCTGCTGTCTGGTGGAGAAAATGAACGTGTTTGATGTGGATCTGAAGGGACTGAGCCGTGCCGAGAGAGCCACGGCCTGTTGTTCTGTAAGCGTGTGTGAAGCTCGGATACATCAGCGTTTACACGTGATCTGAAAAAACATAAAGGAACAGCGAGAGAGAAGTTTATTTATCTCAGACCCGAGCTCTGAGATAAATAACCTCTGAAAAATACCTTTGTGTTTCGATTGGTTGTTTAAAAAATGATTAACTGTAACTATTCTGCACTGAAGAATAGGTCATTGGGTGAGAGGTGGGTTTCATGCTGGACAGCTTGCCAGTCTATCACAGTGCAACCAAGAGACAGACAGGACAAACAACCACAACACACTCTTACTAAAGGGCAATTTGGAGAGACGAATTCATTAATAGTCATGTTTTTGGACTGTGGGAGGAGTACCCAGAGAGAACACACACATGCACAGGGAGAACATGCATTTTATACCACAGGAATATAAAGCCTGATATCTGAATTTTGCTCCATGCCACTTTATTCTATGAGAGCAGAGTTTTGTTTTTTTTTCCCCACGACTTCCTTTCAGGTGATTAAACAGCTGATGAAGAAGGAGCTGACGCTCGAGTTTTCCAGAGACAGAAAGTCCATGTCTGTTTTCTGTTTCTCCAATAAACACAGCCAGTCTGCCTCCGGAGCCAAGATGTTTGTAAAGGTCAGTGACACCTCACGTCTCAGGATTCCCCCCTCCCGCCCCATAAAGACACAGGCACGTCTTCATTTGTCTCGCTGCGTCTCATTTCCTCAGGGAGCTCCAGAGAGCCTGTTAGAACGCTGCAATTACGTCCGCGTCAGCGGCTCCGGTCGTGTACCTCTGAGCCCGGCTGTTCGAGAGCAGCTCCTGTCCACCATACGGGAGTGGGGCTCAGGACGGGACACGCTGCGCTGCCTTGCCATGGCAACCAGGGACACACCACCTGATATTCACTCCCTTAACTTGGAAAACTCTGCAACCTTTGTTGACTATGAGGTGCTGATAACAGTCTAGACCAGGGGTGTCAAACTCATTTCCATTTTGGGCCGTATCAACATCATAAATGTTCTTAAAGGGCCGGAATGTATTGATAAAAACCCATGAACAAACTTGAAAATTAATAAATAGCCGTCTCTGCATTTGATAAGTTCTTCTTAAAAGTAAATAACACTGAACATCTTTTCACACTGATAAGTCCTTTCAGGATTTCACAATTATTTTTGTGATTTTTGCAATCAAAATCGCAGATTTTTGTTGTGCTAATTTAGAAATATTTCCAAGAAACTTTGCAGTATTTGCGTTTGTGTGAGGGAAATGTGACTTTTTGTTACTCGCCACATCGATCACAGACTGTAATTTGACACGAAGTCCGGCTGAGGCAGGAGAGTTGTAGAAGTAAGAAGTGCTGCCATCTGCAGGCGGGAGTTAGCATCACTTAAACCCAATGATTTTGACCATTTTTGCAGAAAATTTGCAATAAGCTCACAAGTATGCATTAGCGCAGAAAAAATGTGTGAATCTGTTGATTTTGCATGAATTTCTGCGATCATGGAATTGATAAAAACTGGAGGGACTGATTGATGCAATTTGGTGTCTGCAGCCTAGAGGGCCACATTAAATTCTATGGCAGGCCGGATGTGGGCCCCCAGGCCTTGAGTTTGACACATGTGGTCTAGACTAAACTCTGAATCTATAATTTATTTTAACAGTTGTTATATGATTCTGCATTTTATATGAAATTATAAAGTCCTTCTGTTTGTGATAACGAAAGCAGAGACCAGCCTTTATCTTCACCTTTATCTCTGACTCAGTCGGACCTGACCTTTGTGGGCTGTGTGGGGATGTTGGACCCCCCAAGGAAAGAGGTCCTCAGAGCTGTTCAGATGTGTCGACGGGCTGGCATACGGGTCATCATGATCACAGGTAAGCGTGTGCAGCTGTGCAGATTTTCGCAGTAATTATTTATTAAGTGCAAAAACAGCAAGAGCAGAACCAGAACTTTCCCATCAGCAGGACGACAGTGGACGCCCAAGAGTGGATTAGGGATGGTAAGGAATCATTCATCAGGCTACTAAGCTGAACTCAGACCAGTTTGTTGTTGCATCAGACTTTTAAGCCACAACTCACAAAACCGCTTTACACACTGCAGAAACACAAAATCTTCCCAAGTATTTTTGTCGAGTGTCTTGTTCATATATCTTAGTACACCTGAAATAAGACAAAACGAAATTAAAAGTAACTTTTCAGCAAGAATGACTTCTGTTTTTGCAGTTAGAAGACATTCTTCTGGTTAAAAAGCGTCTTTATTCTGCTAATATTATGACTTTATTCTCATAATTAAACAAAAATTCTCATATCCTGGCCCTGATACTCTGTCGTCCAACTCACAGAAGGGATGATTAAAATAAAAGCCACTTTTTGAAAATATTTCCCGTCATTTGCATTATTTATTTATTTATTTTTTTTAGAAAAGAAAGAGAAGATTAAAAAAAAATAATCGAATGGATTCAATGTAGTTGGTGGCTACAATGTCGTTCCATTATGAAAATATTAGCAAAAACTAAATTCAAAGAAAAGATTTGGCACGAACCTGTTCAGCGTTTGCTTCTCTTGCCTTTTATGCTCATCCAGGGGACAACAAGGGGACAGCGCTGTCCATCTGCAGGCGAGTGGGCATCATCACAGAGCAGGAGGAGGAGCAAGAGGGCGTGGGAGGAATCGGGGGGCTGACGGGCCGAGAGTTTGACGAGTTGCCCCCCCATCTTCAGCGCCAGGCCTGCCGGACTGCGCGGTGCTTTGCCCGCGTGGAACCGGCCCACAAAAGTCGCATTGTGGAATATCTGCAAAGCCTGAGCGACATCACTGCCATGGTGAGAGTGTGTTCAGACGTTCGAACGTTGACAAAATCACGTCACTTTCTCACGTGAATTCGCTTTCTAAGTGAGCAGAATAAGCACTCTTAGGTCGATTAAAAATGCATTTCTCTGGATTCAAACTGTGCAGCAACATGTTTGTGAGCAGAAGCTCCTCAGTTCCCTACGTGTGACTGATTTAATAGGGTGAAAATAAACAGGTTATGCTGCAGTTATCGCAACATTTGATGCTCACAGCATCCTTGTTCGACAATTATTTTAATTTTTGACATAAACAAGATCTAAATCTAGATGTTTGCATTACTTGAAAATGTGTTAGAAGTAGTGGTGGGACTCAATTAAAATGTTTAATCGAGTTAATTACAGGGTCTGTAATTAATTAATCACAGTTTAATCCAAAACTATATATCAACAAAATAAGCAACATTTTCATTTCAAAAACATTTTTTACTTCTATGTTATTGAATAAATAGACATATGAGCTCAATAACAAAGAGATTTATTCTTTTTAATCTGTTATTCAACCATCGGATTATTATATCCATTCAACTTTTAATTGTTTGAGGAACTCCTGATCATTCATGTAACTTTGAAAAAATACTTCAGAAGTGTGGACTGTGGACGCTGACAGTGGTGTTGGGGACGTCTGCGCTGCTGCTACATGTTTTGCATTGAGATGCTATTTTAGGCTTGAAAAGCTTCACTGATAGGCCGACTCCTATTTGCACAACTTGCACACATCAGATCGTCTTTTGAAGCAAAAATTATCTCCCAGTGGGCCGAAAGAAGCGGCTTTTCTGTTAATCGCTGCTGTTTTTGCAGATTTACGGCCGAAACCTTTGTTTGTAATAAAAAAAAATAAATAAATAAATAAAAAAAATGTGATTAATTGCATTAAAATCTTTAACTCTTTAAAATCAGTGTAATTAATTGATTAATTGAAATTAATGCATTAAACCCCAGGCCCCAGTTAAAAGGTAGTTAGGTTTTATACTTGCAGCAGCTTTTGGATGACAAACCCTGATTTTTTCTTCTTTGAGTAAAAATAAAGTTTAAATCGAAACCTACTAGGGGTGTGAATACTTTTGGCCAAACTACTGGTCAGACCTCAGATTCAGCATTGTCTGTGTTTCATGTGTATGTAACTTTTCCCCCCGTTATCTAGAAGGATAATGCTATAATACTAATCTGCCACCATGACTATTACTGGAATAGTTTAGATCAAACCAGGGGTGTTCAAACTTTTTGATACATGGGCTAAAATCGTCGAGTCAAAAGTACTTGCAGACTAAGAAAATAAAAATAAAATCAAGTAAATAAAGTAATTAGATTTTTTTGTTTGTTTGTTTTTGTTTGTTTTTTATAGGAAAGGGATGTTCTTTAATGTAGATCCAGAACTTAAAAGGATTTTATTAAATTTAAACGAGTCTAATAATATAATTATCCTACTGTTGACTAACATTAAACATAGTGCAGTAAGATATATATATCTGTATTTTGGAAACATTGGTTTGACTGCCTCCTAAAAGGCGAGAAGTCTTCTTTTACATATTTCTGTGTATTCTTATTTTCTTTTTATTATTATAGATTGTTCTTTTATGTGATTTGGACTACGAGTCTGTAATAAATCTATCTAAAAGAAAGGCATCTAGTTTTCAGATTTTTTGGGCTCGATTTATTCTCAGTTATAAGAGCAGGATTTGGGTCGCTTTCTTTCAAAATGGTTGCTATATTTAGCCAAATTTAATAAATTAGGTCAAAGCTGATTTGGACGCAGCAAAGTCGGTTTTTCAGGAAAAGAAATGGTTCCACTAAAAACACAAACACTTTGTGTCATACTTACCTTTTTCCATTGTAAGAAAATTAGGTCGGTAATAATTTTACCCTGATTAAAAATGAAACATCTCCACCTGTCCTGGACAGGTCAGATTTGTGTCATTCTTCAACTGCAGTTGGGGGGCCGCACTAAATCCATCCGAGGGCCACATATGGCCCCCGGCCCGCACTTTGAACACCCCTGGATGAAATGAAACTGAGACCTTAGCCCAGGAGCGTGTTTTTGGACGCTCTCCACATTTTTCTGCCTGTCCTCCCTCACTGCCTCAGACAGGCGATGGCGTCAATGATGCTCCTGCGCTGAAGAAGGCAGAGATCGGCATCGCGATGGGCAGCGGCACGGCCGTCGCCAAGTCGGCCTCGGAGATGATCCTTGCCGACGATAACTTCTCCACCATCGTGGCTGCTGTGGAGGAAGGCAGAGCCATTTACAACAACATGAAGCAGTTCATCAGATACCTAATATCGTCCAACATCGGAGAGGTGGTCTGGTTAGTAGAAAACAATCAGCGTGCCGATGAACCGAAGACAAAAGATTCCCTCATCAAGACAAAACTCTCTCGTTTTGCTCCTCAGTATTTTCCTGACTGCTGCACTGGGCATGCCGGAAGCTCTGATCCCAGTCCAGCTGCTGTGGGTCAACCTGGTCACTGATGGTTTCCCAGCAACCGCTCTGGGCTTCAACCCCCCAGACTTGGACATCATGTCTCGTCCTCCCCGCTCGCCCAAAGAGCCGCTCATCTCCAGCTGGTTGTTCTGCCGCTACCTCATCATCGGATGTGAGTCGTCCGCCTGGAACATGGAGAACCCGTCATCAGATGGGCTGGTGAACGAGTGGGAGGTTTGTTTTGTGTCACCTGAGCAAGTGTTTTTTGTTTGTTTTTTTTCCCTGCAGGTTACGTGGGAGCAGCCACTGTGGGAGCTGCAGCCTGGTGGTTTATGGCAGCTCACGATGGCCCAAAACTCTCCTTCTATCAGCTGGTAACCCTCCCAGCTTCAATCTAAAGTTCAGAGTTCAATGTCTGATACAAGTACTGTGGCTCGTTAAATGTCAGCGATGCGCAGCAGAATAGTTAGAGTGCCTATGAAAAGTGTTCACCGCCCCCCTCCCCCCCTCAGGTTGTTTCACCCTTTTTATTGCTTTTACAAATCAATCATGATCAACAAAAGGACTTTTTTTTTTTTTTTTTTTTTTTGACAAAAACAATTACAAAACTACCTTTTATTGTCAAAGTGAAAACTGATTTCTACAAAATAATAACAATTAAATAAAAATATGGAACATAAAATAAGTGACTGCATAAATATTCACCCCGTTCGAGTCAGTATTTAGTAGATGCATATCTGGACACTGCAGTTTTTCCTGCTAAACTGTTCCAACTCTGTCAGGTTGCGTGGGGATCGACTGTGAAGAGCACTTTTCAAGACCAGTCGGATTGAGGTCTGGGCTTTGACTGGGCCACTCCAGGACATTCACCTTGTTGTCTTCAAGCCAGCTGTGTAGCTCCAGCTGGTTGCTTCGGGTTGAGAAATAAATGTTCTCTGAAGCCGTAGTTCTCTTTCAGATGCAAACAAATTGTTCTGCAGGATTTTACCTTCTACCTTTACAGGCCTTATTAGGCCACTTATTTTATGTTACATATTTTTATTTTCATTATTTGATAGAAATCAGTTTTCTCTTTGACAATAAATGGGGGGGGAGTGTTATTGTTTTTGTCAAAAAAGCCAAATTTTGTTGTTCATGACTGATTTGTAAAAACAATAGATGGGGAAAACATCCAAGGGGTGAATAGTTTTTATAGACACTGTACACAATACATGATAAAATCTAAAAAGCTAATTTGACATAAAAATACATGTTTAACTCCAGCTGAAACCTGAAAGCATCCGGTTAATGAAATTTCTATGAATCTAAAATGTAAAACCTATTTTTTCTGATATATATGTATATGTATGTTTTTTTTTGTTTTTTTTTTCCCCACCACAGAAATCCAGTCTGAGTAACAAACAGCCTCTTTGTTGCTCCGTACAACCGATTAAAGTTTGCAGTTTGAGCCTTTTAGAATAAAACCCCTTATGTACAAGTTAAAGGGAATCTCTGAGGCTTATTAGATTAACATCAAAGAGGAACAATCAAACCTATCATATATAGAAAGTAAACTTTCACGTCTGTTATTGTTTTTTTTTTTTTTTGTTTTGTTTTTACCTCCCTCCCACTCTCCACAGTCCCATTATCTCCAGTGCAGTGACGGCCATGTTGAGTTTGCCGGTGTGCAGTGCTCAGTGTTCGAGTCCCCGTATCCCATGACGATGGCTCTGTCTGTGCTGGTCACCATAGAAATGTGCAATGCCTTGAACAGGTAAGAACCAAGCAAGTCTTTTCGTAAAAAGACTGGGGGAGGATCCCAGCATGGTGGCGGGGTATGAGCCTTGTCCAAAATACTACCGTCACTGTCAGGATGTGGGAATCTTTAAATGGGACTGGGAGCAACATGCGTCACAACATTAGGCATGCGCACGCGGAGATGATGACACTGAGCTCCACAGTGAGGACAGATGATTGTCTTCTTTAGCTGCTGACGACTGTAACTTCTCACTCTCCATACCCTTGATGATATCGCAGTTGTCTTCAGTTGCACTGAGAAACGTCAGTCATTTCTGTCATCTAAACCCAGTTAGTCCTGTCCAGGACGTTAGAGGGAGGAGATAGGGCACCAGTCCATCATAGACCTCAAATGAAGATTTTCCCTACTTTCAATAGAGAGAGAAAAAAAATCACAATCTTGTTTTTCTGACAATTTTAAAATTTTGCAAGAAGAATGGAATAGAATAGAAATGTCCTTCATTGTCCCACAGTGGGGAAATTCAGGTCACAGCAGCAAGTTAAAGGTAAATGGAAGCATGCAGATACACGAGAAAAACAGACTGTACAGTAAGACCAAATTTACAACATCAGAAAGAAAAGATACAGTTTTTTTTTTAAATAGCATACCCAGATTCAGAGACGTGCAACTGAGTCGGGTCATTTAAAAAATGTACAAAAGTGCATAAAAACTATAAGACTATATAGAAGAAATGGAAAAAAAACTGCAAGTAGCAGCAGGGATGTAAACACTGATTGATAGTATTGGGAGCAGTGATGGTTATTAAGTCTTAAAGGCACCTGCACTGCAAAAGCTCAAAATCTTACCAAGTATTTTTGTGAAGTTTCTAGTTCAAATATCTTAGTACACTTGAAATAAGACAAAACGAACTTAAAAGTGACTTTTTAGTAAGATAAATACGCTTGTTTTAAGTAAACAATTCTTGAATATAGATTAAAAAAATACTAGTTCCACTGGCAGATTTTTTTCACTTATAACGAGAAATAATCTGCCAGTGGAACTAGTATTTTTTTAATCTATTTTCAAGATTTATTAATATAAAACAAGCGCATTTATCTTGCTGAAAAGTCACTTTTAAGTTCGTTTTGTCTTATTTCAAGTGTACTAAGATATTTGAACTCGAAACTTCACAGAAGTACTTGGTAAGATTTTGAGTTTTTGCAGCATGAAAGGAAGGATCTGCGGGAATGCTCCTTTGTTCACCTAGGATGCAGCAGTCTGTCACTGAATGAGCTTTTTAGTTCAGCATCAGCTTCATGCATGTGGTGGAAGACATTATCCATCAGTGATGTTAGTTTAGCAAGAGTGCTTCTATGTCCCACCACCTGCACTGGGTCGAGGGGCATGCTAGTACAGAGCTGGCCTTCCTGATGAGCTTCTACTGCCACTCCAACAAACTACATCATTGAACATGGCGGCTGCCACCATAGAGTTACAAAAAAAAGTCTGTACTCGCACTCAAAAAAGACCTCTGCCTCCTGTAGAGGTAGAGTCTGACCCTTCCTGTAAAGAGCATCAGTGCTATGAGTCTCGAGGGCCTTTGTAGCATGGCAGCATAGGGAGTTGATGGAGACATCATGAGATCCTAACCAGTGTGGTTTTAGCTTTTAGCATCATTTTCACTGCTAGGATTTTTTAGACTTGATCATAATTTATCAAAAACAACAGACATGGACTGAAACTTCTGTACGCTGCTGCGTGTTCATGTTGTTGATACTAATGGATGGATAGAAACTTTATTGTCCGAACGGGGAAAGTTGTCTTGGACATCGTACGCTAAACGAAGCTGCTTCCACAATTAAATACACTACAAACAATACAAGTCATGTGAACACCACAATAACATAAAAAAAAAAAAAAAAACCCACATATTGCTCATATTATACATTCCAGCAAGTAAACAAACCAACAGATCAGACCAGAGCATCAGAAGCATGACAAAACACTATATGTCTACTTTATTTAACAATCTGATTGATGTAGGGACAAATGAACCTTAAAATCTAAGTGCAAGCAGATGGTAACAGTTCGTATTGTGAGTTGAGGATGTGAGCGGGGTCAGACAGTACCCTTGGAGCAAGTCTGAGGACAGACTTAAAAGGGAGGAGTTATCAGTCCTTCCTATCACCTTCATTGCAGTTTGCACCATGCGACTAAGTTTAGATTTTAGTTGCACAGAGAGATTACCGTACCACGCTGACATCCCAAACCTGATAATGCTTTCCGATGCGGCGTGATAGAATAAAAACCCCAAAGACTCTGAGTCTACGTAAAAAATACAATCTCTGCTGTAGATGGGAGTGAATTTACTTTAACAGGTTATCTAGGTGAACACCCAGATAATCTGTAAGAAAAGACCTGGTTTATTTTCTGGTCATGAATAAAAAGTAGGAAATTGTCACCCATGGACTTCGGGTCAATCAGCATCTCTTCTGCTTTCCTGGCATTAATAACAAGGTGCTGGTCATCGCAGTACCGTCGGAGAACTTCAAAACATAATTTCCGGGGGAGCTGTTGATGCAATCATTTGTGTAAATAGTGAAGAGGACAAGAGAGATAACACAACCTTGGTGGACCCCCAGTGCTGATGGACCTTGTCTCTGACAGGGTGGTGTTGACTCTCACAAGCTGTGACCTGTTTATTAAAAAAGAATAAAACCATTTAACAAGAAGAGGATTAAGATTCATCTGCTGTAATTTCTTGATGAGCAGGTGAGGCCGTAAGGTATTAAAAGCAGATCTAAAATCTATAAACAAAAGATTTCAAGAGGGACACAGCATATTTCTCTCGACACTTCATTCCTGCTGATGTTAGAGCCACTGGCCTGTAGTCATTATTATCAGCTGGGCTTGATTTCTTGGGAACCGGAATGATAATTGACCTTTTCCAAAGAGAAAGAACAAGCAGTGGATCAAACAGAACACAAATAATCACTAAGAAGATGACTGTTCGTTGATTTCTGTTAAATTCAGAACGTGCCGCACCCTTCAGGTAAAAAGTGTAACAGTAACCTGTTTTCTTTGGTTACGCAGCCTTTCCGAGAACCAGTCTCTGCTAAAAATGCCTCCGTGGTCAAACCCCTGGCTGGTGGGGGCCATCTGTCTCTCCATGGCGCTACACTTCCTCATTCTGTATGTCGACCCCCTGCCGGTAAGAACGCATGAAAGCACCGACAGCTTCGGTTCTTCGGCCGCTGGTATTTGGAGCACGACGCCCTCATCTGCTTTGCGTCCACAGGTGATTTTCCAGATCCGGCCTCTGTCATGGACTCAGTGGGTGGTGGTGTTAAAGATGTCGCTGCCTGTCATCCTGATGGACGAGGCTCTCAAGTTCTTGGCCCGCAAATACATCGAGCCAGGAAGCCAGGTCCAGATGAGAAGAGATCTAATGCCTTCTAATGTTGCATTTAGCTTGTTTTTGTCTAATCTTTTTTTTAATTTGTCCCCTTTTTTTTTTTTTTTTTTTTTTTAAATTGTCTCGTAAAAGTCAGTAGAGGAGGAGGAGCTGCAGAGGTCATGGGCCAGCATGGGGTTGGTCGCCTCGGCCATGCCGAGGCTCCGTCACTCCGTGAAGGGCGTGTCCTGGTTGTTTGTCCTGATTTCTGCACCGCTCGTGATCTGGATCTTCAGCCTGGACTCCGACATCACCAACATCTTCTGGGAGTGAAACCTGAAACGGAAGGCGGAGGAACTCTGAATCTCAGGAGGTGAAGAGGAACGATGGACTTCTGGGAGAATGACTTGGAAACGACGACAGAGGCTTGAAGACAGCGTCATACAATGATTTCCTTGGTCATAAAGGTGCTTTGTGGGGCTTTAAAACACTTTTTCTTTGAACGTAATTGCTTATTAGCCTCCAGATTCCAAACAGAAATGAGAATTTGGGTTTTGATCTAAAACTGATTTCACATAATAACGGTGTGTTTGTGTTTTAGGTATCTGCACCTCTCTCTGGTTGAGCCACGCTGCTTTTGTTTTCATAATTTTGTTCCATATGAAACCTGAAACAGAAAGAACCTGTTGTGACATGCTTCACATAGCACCTTTTAGAAACTGCTAAATTTATCAGATTACATACACAAATTTATCCGCAGTAGGGGTACACATTATTCCTGATAGATAAATGTGGAACAGAACAATCCAGCTGGGCGTTTCCTTCTGTTTTACCGCTTAATTTTGTTCATATTGTTGCGGCGGCCATCTTGTGCTCTGCGAAACGGGGTGAGAAATGGCTAATCTGAGAGGGACGACCATTAGAACCATTTCAGAGTTAAATGAAGTGCTTCATGGTGGATGTTCAGCCAGATTGTCCTGCGACTGCTGGGTGATGGAATAAAGCTTGGCGTTTAAGGCTTTTAAGATGAATTTGGCGGTCCGAATCTGTCTCGAGTTGGCTTCAGTTCCGTTTCTGTTCGTGTGTTGGTTGTTTTGATGCGTCTGGAAGTCTTCAAGGATACGTGACTGTGGCAGGAGTCGGCTGTCTCTTCATACCATCTGACACCTGTTGATGGTCTAGGGTGATGTAGGGGGCTTGTCATGGTTGGTCAGGAACTGAAGGGGGTGAATGAACTGCGAAGTGTGTGATCTGCATCAATATTCAGATTCAGTTTAACTCAAAAATGCTTTATTGATCCCAAAAGGAAATTAAATGTTGTGTCTCGTATTATTCTAGAGTCTTCAAAGAGTTGTTGTATGTAGATACTGATGGCTGTGGGCAGGAAGGATCTCAAGTGACAGTCTGTATTACAGCAGTTCTAAAGAAGCTTCTGACTGAAGATACTCTGTTGTAAAGCAGTTTCATGAAGACGGTGCTCAGGGTTGTCTGTAATTTTCTTGATTTTATGAAGAATCCTTCGTTGCACCATCATCTCCAGAGGTTCCACAGCCGTCGCCAGAACAGAACCAGCCTTCTTTATCAGGTTGTTGAGCCTCTTTAGGCCCCTGGCTCTGATGTTGCTGCCCCAACAAATGATGGTAGAAGAGACGACACTCCCCACTTACAGAAGAAGATCTATAGCATTTTGCTGCAAACCTTGAAGGATCTAAGTTTCCTCAAGAAGTACAGTCTGCTCTGTCCCTTCTTGTAGACGCTTCACTGTTGCGTCTCCAGTCCAGTCTGTTGTCTAGATGAACACAGAGGTATTTATTCTCCTTAGCCACCTCCACTTCTTCTCCCATGATGGAAATAGGGTTTGATTTAACCATGTTTCTTATAAAATCTACCATCATTTCCTTTGTCTTGCTCACATTCAAGATGAGACGCTTGTTTCCACACAAAGCGGTCCACCAGCTCTCTGCTCAGCTTCCTGTCCATCTCTGATCCACCCGACGACTGCAGTCATCAGCGTATTTCTGTAGATGACGGGACTCAGACTTGTGCTGGAAGTTTGAAGTGTACAAAGTGAAAAGGAAAGGTGAGAGTACAGTCCCCTGTGGTGCTCCTGTGCTGCTGACCACCTGGCTAGACAGTCGTTCAGTCTTACAAACTGGGGTCTGTTTGTCAGGTGGTCATGGATCCAGGCGATTATTGAGGCCTCCAGCTGTGTCTTCTGGAGTTTCAGACGAAGCAAATCAGGCTGAATTGTGTTAAAGTTGTGTGAAGATCTCTACAAACTAATCTGTGGGGCTGTTGTTTTTAGTTGCTACCTTCCAGATGAAGCCTGTGTGTCACATAATGTCTCAGTTGAATGAATGTGCTTCAACTGAATTTAAGACTTAAATTCATTATTTTGGGCTTGTTTATAAACTTTCTGCCATTTTCCAGTGACACGATGTGACATCATGCTTGTGGATTGTTGATATTTTTTGTGTGTATCACATGTTGCACTCTGAGATAAACTTAAATGTTGCTGTAAGGGGAATAAATATGTTGAGATGATCCGTGTTGTGTGTGGATGATGGCTCCCCGAACCACAAACGTCTTTTTTCGCTCAGACTTCGTTCTCCAAAAGGATTTATTTGTTATTATAATGTCATGTTTTTGTATCTTTTGCAATTTTTCCAAGATTTTAGCCCAGCCCCATATTATAACAATAATAATAATTGCCCTTGGTGTTCTTTTTCAGTAGTTTCATCTTAATTTAACATTGGGAAAATAGTTTTAGATTGTATTTGAAGCAAAACATAAATAACATCTGGTTGTTTTGAGCAGGAAATATAATTTTTTTTTACTTTTCATTTTATTTATATTAAGCTGATATGAAAAAGTTGCTGTAGTTTGTTTCCACTATCTGTCAGCTGATGGCTGTTGTTTTGGCTGGAAAGCAGAAAAGTTAAATGTTACAGATCATTCTTTACTGACTTGTCTGAATTGAATAAAGATGAACCTGAAAAACATTTTTTTTTTTGTTCAGATCTTCCATCTCATCATCATCTACGCCGAAGAAGCGTTTTGTAGTTTTCATTTTTTCACTTTTGTTCTTTTTGCTGTTTATCTACAAAGTTTATCTATAAAGTGCCGAATCGCGACATCATTGTCATTTTAGATTACATTAAAATTTACCGTTCAAATCCAAATACATTAAACTATTTGATTTTTGTCATAGTAGTCTAGTTCGCTTCAGTCAATATTAGGGATGAATTAGTTGAAAACGTTATTCCAAACACTTAAATACATGTTCTTGGTTGACGGATCGCTTTTTTTGGACAATTAGTCCCTCTCGTTTAGGATTTTCTGCAGCTAGAATGATTTTTGTTCCTACTTTTTAACTTTTGGACTGTTATTATGATGCGTAACCGTGGCAACAAGATGTTTGTTTGTTTTCTACTACCAGAAGCAGCTGAGTAGCATCTCTAAAGCGCAAATACTAACTGAACTACGACCCCAAATCCCAGAGGAGTTGAGAAGCAGAGAGAGAAGGAGGAAGTTCAAGCCATCTCTTTCATCAGTCATAATTAGCAAGGATCATATCCTCAACTCCAGCGTCTCTCTGCAAGACTGACAGCTACCAGATAATCTTCCTGCCCGCAGCATTACCATCCATGACTCTTTCAAAAAGTTTGGATGATATAACTAACACAAAATGTATTTTCCCTTTGGCATAAATGAAGTATTTTTGAATTGAGTTATATCTTCCCAGCCCTTCCACAGGCTGAGCAAAACTCTGGCGACAGTAGACACAAACAACTCCCTATTGACATGAAGAAATCTCCATATTTAATCTATATTGTCAGATCATTTAGATCCACTGACATTCAGTTCAGTCTTATTTATCCAGTACATTCAACTTTTATTAATAATGCCAATGTTTATGACTGTGTTAAGATGCTCTGGTCAAAACATCTGTCTTGTCTGAAAGTTGTCAACATGTCTGTGGTCTGATTAACCGATTGGACTTATCAGGCTTTGTGGATAAATATTGCTGAGTACCATTTAACATAAAAAAGGACATTTGTACCATATCTGTTTCGTCATATAGAAGCTGATAAAAAGAGAAATGATCCAAGCACAGAGCCCTTTGGTACTCCACAACTAATTTGTACACATTAACATCTCAGATAAACATAACTTAATCCATTTTAGTATTATTCCTTAGCAAGTGTTCAAGCCTCTGTAAAAGGTTATAATAACTCGTATTAAATATCACAAAGATCCAACCAAGACAAGCAAAATAAGGGAATCCACTCTCCTGGCAAAAGTTCATTCAGCTCTTTCATTTTAAGAATAAAATAAATTCACAGATTTGACTCCAGAGATATATTTATTTCTTTTTCAAACAAATAAATACGTGAACAGGTCTGACCTTCCCCACACAGCTTGATGAGCTTCTAACAATCAGATGGAGGAAAAGTGATACCTAAATGTATATTACCTGGACGTTTTCTGTTTTTACAGAATTTCTTTTCTGACAAGGATTCAGAGGGTTAAAGACAGACATCATTGTTTCAAAATGGTTTTGAGTAATAAATTCTGATTCTGCTCTGACTGACGCGATTTGGCTGCAACAGTTGTTTGATATACCCACGAAACTGATGAGTTTCTGAAGAAAAACTGGGCTTTTCTACAGAAGCTGATGATTTGATTAAATTCACTTTATTTCTGCAGAGCCAAATAACAAGGATCATCTCTAGGCACTTCACAAGACAAACAGATCTAATTAATTTACAGACATATATAATTAGATGATACAGATTGAAATTCAACCACATCCCGGTGTGGTTCACACATGTGAAAATCTTAAAGTCATTATTATTATTATTATTATTATTATTATTATTATTATTATTATTATTATTAGTTAGTGTTTAAAATCTGGGGACATTATCTCAGGTAAAAAGGCACTGAGTTTGTGAACCTAAACTGTGACGAGCAAGAAGTGTGCCGTGTGTTTCTCAATATATTTGTTTATGTGATAAGGGCGGCAAGGGGTGGGCAGGTTAGGCTTCAGCTCCATTTATAGACCTGGAAAGGGTCAATGTGAGTGTTAGCGTGCCAGTGTATGTAGCTGTCACTTGCAAGGAAGAATATCTGTGCTTGAACACTGCAAGAGAGAAACCTGCAAGATAATTTCAGTCTTTCTTTAATCTGGGAGCAACGTCAGCAGTGAAGCAGAACTCCGGGGAAAGTAAGTCATTTTAAGGTTGAAGCTTTTCATCTTAACTCAGCCACAGGCAGAGGTAAAAAGGTACTGTCAGGTGGATGAGGTAATGTTCATTAAATAAGCCAAGGGTCAGGAGGGAGACGGTACGATGCCTTTGGTTGCTGTGTTCACTGTGTTGATCTACGGCGATGTCCTCATATGGCAGTCTCTCTGTGTTCATGCATACTCACAAACCACAACTTATAATGCAAATAACCAACAAAAGAAGCAACAAATTACTGTTTTATCTTTGTTTTATCATTAATTAAACTTTAATGTTTAATTCAAACCATGGCAACAAATTGACAAGAGCAGTCCTGATAAAGCTGACTCTCACTGACCTGTCGGAAACGCTCAAAACTTTCTGGTTTTGGGTGCAAATTTAGAAAAGATCGGCTGGCAGCTACATGATTTCCTAAAGGAAGAGAGGTGCTGTGTGGGGGCTGTTAGTTTGCTGATGGTTTCTGTAATTCGGTAATACTTGAACTGACTGCGTGTGCAGAAATGTCTAAGAGTTCGAGCTGCTAAAAGCTGTCCGATCATGTTAGGGCACAGGAATTATGATGGGCTGGCTCTTTCCATGCATGTGTGTGCATGCATGTGTGTGCATGCATGTTGCGTGTTCCGCTGTGTCAAGATTGTACCAGTTTGACTCAGGCTGGGAAGACTTAAGGAAATGGGGGTTCCCTTATGAGGACCACAACGAGACCCCAGGCCAAAGATGAAACTCAAATCTGAATTAGGAAATCATGAAAGGCTGCTGGGTCGCTGTGTGGGACGATCCAAAAACGAGCTGTGTGCAGGTGTGTGAGCTCATGACACCTGATAGTCACAGCTACTGGAGGTCTCTCTGGTTCAAACCTGCACATGTTAGGAGTCATCTTCCTTCCTCCTGGCTTTGCGACCGTCTGCCTTACTGTACATATCAATCACTGTCTCTCCAGGATGAATAAAGAAAGTGAACACACTTTTCTTGCATGAAGTGAAAATGAAAGGAAGGGAAAACTGTGTACATCTTTCAATAAGAAGGGGAAGGGGATTAATGAGGAAAAAATATTGCATTCTAAATATCTCTAAATTAGCGCCACAAAATCAGTGATGTTGATTGCAAAACTCACAAAAACAATCGAGAAATCCTGGAGGGACTAACTATATAAGCCTAATATCTTTTCTCCAGAACAAATGAAGTAAGAGTAAAGTCTTGGGTTATTGAGTGTTAGAAGGATACAAGCTTAACAAGTGAACAACACTCCTAGACAAGCGTACCACAAAACATTCAGCTAGACAGGCAACTGGGTGTCATGTTCTTTGATTTCTCCAGTGCATTTATTGCAATTTAGCCTGATTTACTATACAAGAAACTCCAGAAGACACTTGGATGGCTTCGCAATCAGGCCAGGAGCACCACAGGGGACTGTACTCCCACCTTTTCACTCTACACCTCAAACTTCCAGCACAAGTGGGAGTCTTGTCAGCTGCATATATACTTAAGACTCTGCAGTCGTTGGGTGGATCCGAGATGGACAAGAAGCTGAGCACAGAGAGCTGGTGGATTACCATGTTGTAGGAATAATAATAATGTTGAATGTGAACAAAACAAAGACAATTGCAGATTTAGGGAGCAACAGTGTGAAAGGCTTTTTCCATCATGGATGCAGAAGTGGAGGAGTATAAATACCTCGGTGTTCATTCACCTGGACAACAGAATGGGTTGTAGTAATGCTGTCTTCAAGAAGAGACAGAACAAATCATATTTCTTGAGAATCCTTAGGTCCTAAAGTGTTTGTAAATGTTGCGGATCTTCTGCAACCTGCTGTTGTGAAATTTGTTAAGCAACAGCATCCGAGCCAGTGACTTCAGAGCTGACCAAGCCGATGACGAAGGCTGTCTGGCTGATCTGGTGGCTCTAGAGAGCTCTGTGCAAAGATGGGTGCTTCATAAAATGAAAAACATAATGAGCAATCTTGAGCATCCTCTTCACAACACAGGAATCCAGTAACAGAGTCTTTAGGAAGAGGCTTTTTGAGATTTGATGAAACACCGACTGCTACAGGAGATCCTTCCTCCACTAAACTTTCTCACTAAGATAGAGCACATCACCCCATTTCTAAAGACCTTACACTGGCTCCCTGTAGCTCAGAGAATAGACTTCAAAATACTTCTGTTAGTTTATAAATCACTGAACGGCTTAGCACCACAATACACTAAAGACCTGTTGTGATTGTATCAACCTTCCAGACCACTCTAGTCTACTCTGCATTCCCAGAACCAAACATGGAGAACCAGCATTCAGTTTTTATGCACCGCTAATCTGGAACAAACTCCCAGAAAACTGCAAAACAGCTGAAACACTAAATTCCTTTAAATCAAGGCTGAAAACCCACCTCTTTAGAGCTGCCTGTGATTCGTAATAAGTAGAACATTGAACTGTATTTGCTTGATGATCCTCATGATTTTTGATGCATTGATATTGGCTTGATGGTTTTGCTGTGTACTTGATTGATGTTTTTATGATGTGAAGCACTTTGAACTGCCTTGCTGCTGAAATGTGCTGTACAAATAAACTTGTCTTGGCTTGACAGACTTGACTTATCAACACAGTTGAAGGTACGGTAAGTAGTTTTTCTGAATGAGACTCAGGGACTGTTATCACTTTGGCAAATTATATGAACTGTGTTGTAGTTTGATAATAAATGAATGCTTTTCGCTAGTGATGGATGAAAGTCAAACTGTTTGGTGGATTAATGTGTTCCTCGTCATCCCCAGCTGTCATGGCTCCCAGCTTGGCCCAGGCCTATAGAAGAAGGTGGTGGATGGCTGTCACGTCCATCATAGAGAATCTGTTCTTCTCTGCCGTTCTGTTGGGTTGGGGCTCGCTGCTCATCATGCTGAAGAACGAGGGCTTCTATTCTCACCTCTGCATAGGTAAATGTTCTGGTGGTCGCCGCTCAGTTAGGGTGCCCAAGCAAGACGTGTGCAGGAAGATTTCAAAGATGCTGACATAAAGTGTATGATCTCTGCTTTCACCTCCTCCAGACTAAACTGTATGATGTTTGGAAGAACCTTTTCTCATTATCGCAACTGATCACACGCGATGTATGTAAACTTCTGAATTTAAAGAAAGTAATGGAAAAATTCCTTGCTCATGATTCTGGTATTTTGAAAATAGGAATGATTTTGCTAATCTAGTCTGATATCCCAGCTTAAAGCTGCAGTATGTAACTTTTATGAAAAATGTTTTTTATATATTTGTTAAAGTTATCATGTCGTGACAGTATAAGACAGATAATCTGTGAAAAAATCAAGCTCCTCCGCCTTCTCCCGGTGCTCCCAGTACTAACTTCAGAAATGCACCAGTCAGTCAGAAACAACCAATCAGAGCCAGGAGGAGGGGCTTAGCGCTGTCAATCACCCTCATGTAAGCGCTGCTCATGCACTCCCCCCTTGCTCTCTGCTAAGCTAGAGCTGGTTCACCACAACATAGCCTGCTGCTAATGCTAATGCTAATTAGCATGGCCACCTATGATGGCAGATAAACAGTTGTCCTGGAATGGTAAATTGCTAGCACATTAAGTCGCGCGTACATGAGGTTGAGTGACAGCGCTAAGCCCCTCCTCCTGGCTCTGATTGGTTGTTTTTTGGTCGGGAGCGGTGCATTTCTTTACACGGCAATAGCAGCCGTCTATTGGTGGTGGGGGAGCTTGATCTTCTCACAGATTATGTGTCTCATACCATACAAAAGTTACATACTGCAGCTTTAATAAATATTAATATGTCTAAAAACAGTTAATGATAAAATTATTAATTAATCAGGGCACCGCCTGGAAACCAGGAATTAATGATTAACAATAATTTAAGAAGAAAATAACACACACGACAGTCCTAAGTGAGCAATAACCTGTCCTCAACACATTCTGAACAATCCTTTGCGGCAAAACTGCTTGGCCTGATGCCACCTTTTCATTTTAATGGTTGGTTTCACAATCAGTCAATAATGTGTTGATAAGATTTAAAAACTTTCCACGTTTATTAAAGCAAGGAAGATGCCAACAAACTGTTTCTTCTTGGTTGCACACAGAGTGAGAACGTATTTTATACAAAACGATGATCCAAAATCACAACTCTTGGTTGGTTTATGTCATGATATCAGCTGTTTCTGAGATAATTATCGATGCATTATGTTTTCAAATAAGATAGTGACTGGCGAAGAGAGCGCCTGCAAGTTGGATGTTTTCTTTCCAAACCAGCATTGACAGGCCCAGACCTTGTAGTTTGATATCCCCAGGGGGTAATTTGTATTACGGCCAGCAGAAAAAGCATTCATCATCAGTAAATACAGTAAATACAATTAAAAGAAAAACATAATTATAGACATAGAGACATAAGTACTAAGAGACACACACAACACTCAACTAGAAGTATTTAAAAGGACGGTAATGGCAGGTGATAATGATTTCTTAAATCTTCTTAAATTCTTAAATCTATTGGTTCTGCAGCTTTAAAAAAAAAAAAAAAGAAGTAAACAAATTTAAAGCAAGTAGGGGGTGGTTAGGTTCAGCTGAAATTGCCTGCGCTTTCTTGAGGGATCTGTTTTTTTGCGGCGTGCAGAGATGTTGTTTAGCGGAACACTGGGAATCGTGCTGTGTCAATAACCCATACCAGCAAATAAAATAAAAAATAAGAGCCGATCCAATGAAACGACTATAAAACATCCTCATCCTCATTCTGAAAATAAGGTCTTCCAGCTGATGGCCGTTGCTGTCATTCTTGATTGCAGCTGCGATTTTCCAGAAGCAATCTAGAAACCCTTTGTCTTCTGCGCTGTCCCTGTTAAAATCACTGGATTTTTCCCACTTCGACAGGATGAAAATAAGTCAGAAGACAGAAATACCTCTTCCAAAACACCTCTCTCAAGGGGGTGTATTTTTCTTTTTCTTAAAGACACTGATGAACAGCTTCCCTCTGAATTAGTGAGAAAGCGTTGTGTTTGTGCATCAGTGAGAGATGTGGAGTATTATAGTTTGTTTGTTAACCTCTGGAGTAATGCTTGGAATAAAGGATGAGTTATCAGGAAAAATAAATAAAAAAAGGAGCAACAACGACTAGACGTTTTTTGGACATTAAGTATGAGTTTCTGAAATCTGAGGGAAAATTTTAGCCCCAGTCAATTATTCTGGCGATGCCGATGCTCAGATTAGATAACATCAGTGTGGCAACTTGGAGTAAAACTTAAAAATTAATATTACTTACAACATTAATATTAAAATCAAATTAAAAGAGGGTTTTTGTTCACAATCAGCCTGCATTTAAAACCTTTAAAAAAAAAAAAAAAAAAAAAAAATCTGCCATCTATGTTGAGGTGCTACTGTGCTTATTTCTAGAGTCATAACTGTGGATTGTTTTTTTTATTTATTTATTTTTAATCCAGTAAATGAGACCAGTGGCACAAACAGAACTATGGTGCAGGGCAGCCGATGGCCCAGCTGTGTGCAGCAGGATGAGATGCTGAATCTCGGCTTCACCATCGGCTCATTCTTCCTGAGCGCCGCCACGCTGCCCCTGGGAATCCTGATGGATAAGTTCGGACCACGGCCAGTCAGGCTCATGGGCAGGTCTGGCACCACATTCATTTCTCATCAGCTAGCTTCTGATTGTGATTATGACCGCTTTTCATGCCGTAATAACAGTGAAACACAGAGGCTGTGGAGGTGGAAGGACTCCATGAGTTTGAAGCAAAGTGAAAATACCAGCCAGAATTGTCATAAAAGTAATAGTGGTAGAGCTGAAAGAGCTGGGAATATAAATGTACACATATAAGAAAGTCTAAAACCTTATAATCACGAGTCTGACATTCATCAGTGAGAGCAGGAGATGACTGACATTAGGAAAACTATGCACCCCCCCTTCCCTCCACCTTCTTCAAATTCAACGAAATTGGTGTCAAACCTTTGTGCAGCAAAGATCTTCATTTGTGCCGTTATATTAATAAATGTGTCCAGATGTCAAAGTTCAACCAGCCCCCCAAATTTACAAAATAAAACAAATTTGGTGCCAGTTATATCAATTTCGTTTGGTTTTGTTGGTGTGTGTGTGTGTGTGTGTGTGTGTGTGTGTGTGTGTGTGTGTGTGTGTGTGTGTGCGCGCGCGCGCGGGGGGGGAGGGGTGGCGGGGGAGGTTGACCTCTAGAAACTTTTAATTTTATCTTTAAAATTATGAAACAAAAATGACTGACACCATATTTCCTTTAATTTTGTAAATGTGGACTGGCTGGTTGACGTTTGAGGACGTTTATCAATATTTTTAAAATGATAGCAGCACAAACGTTTCACACCAGTTTTGTTTAATCTGATGAGGGTGTGTGTGGGGGGGGGGGCAGCTTCACTGAATATTAATGTAAACCCCAACATTTGGCATCACTTTTCACGGGATCACAGTAATTAATATGAAGCAGTAATAACTGCCAAGGACATAATTGAACTTTCAGTGTGAAGTCATGTGGTGTGTGTAAGCCATCCACCCATCGTTGGGGGGTTGGGGGGGGCTAGCGCCTATCTCCAGTGGAGATGCACAGACACAAAGGACAACCAACCAGTCAAACCTAAGGCCAGGGCCGGCCCAATCCCTTTTGGGGCCCTAAGCAGATTTTCATTTTGGGTCCCCCAAACCAGCATGTCTACACCTGATGGTTCATCATTCCCAGGCTTCACCAGAGGCGCTTCTCCACTGGCAGGTGTCACTCTAACCGGTTAATATCTGGTTCGGTTCTACCCCAATTGTGAGCGTCTCCATTAAGGTCTGCTGTTACTCACTACTGTGAATGTGGGAACGTGGGCGGGCCGTGAGCACGCAACAGTTGACCACTCGCCACTGATGTTTGCAGCGACACTCAACAATGGAGAACCTCAAGGTTATGGTTCTGATGGGCCCAAATAAACCCAGATATTTTATTTTGTCTTATAGAAATTCACTGCTGGCCCAAAAATAATGATAAAAATTCAGATTAGCTGATTATTTTTGCTATATAATTATATTCTGGCACTTTTTTTCTAAACTTCGTTGTATCAGCCTTCCAGACCACGCAGGTCTTCTGGTTCTGGTCTGCTCTGCATCCCCAGAACCAGAACCAAACACGGAGAAGCAGATTTCAGTTTTTATGTACCCCTAATCTGGAACAACCTCCCAGAAAACTGCAAAATAGCTGAAACACTAAATTCCTTTAAATCAAGGCTGAAAACCCACCTGTTCAGAGCTGCCTTTGATCAGGAGTCTGGACCATAAATCTGCAAACAAATCCGGGTAAGATGAGCTCGGTTCTCCAAAGGGTGGAAGTTTGAGTGTAAATCAGTTAAATAAAGTAAGTGGATCACTGATCAATATTTTTACCGATGATTTTGATGATTTTCATGTGTATTTGCGAGATAATTTTGATGATTTTGCTCGATGATTTTGATGTTTTGACGATTCTGCTGTATTCTTGATTGATGCTTTTATGAGGTAAAGCACTTTGAACTGCCTTGCTGCTGAAATGTGCTGTGCAAATAAACTTGACTTGAACGTGCAACCTTTTGGATTTAGGTCATGCAGTCAAAAGATGTAAACCAATATCCATGCATGAACTCTATTTATTTATTTTTTTTAAATCCAAACAAACAATAAAATACACATCACACCAAATCAATATTATGTCGTTCCAGTGTTTCATACTGCTGGTGCAAAACCGCAGCTCCGACAGAACCCTGACCAGAGCTGCACCACATCTCTCATCTTCATTCCTGCCCGTTCTTCAGAGAGAAGAATCGCTGTCATTCCGCTCCAAAACTTAAGGCGTGTGTTCCTGGCACGACTCGTGATTGCACTCATCATTACGCTCCTCCGCACCGAGCAGCTCTTTACCAGACGGCCGGTCCACTGCTGTACTGTATGAGACGTGTTGTTTGGCGTTTGCAGTGACGTAAATTACGAGCCAATCAACAAATGCGGTCAGCTGTGAATCAAATCCACTCGGTGCGGCTTGTACTACCTCTGAAGTGAGTAGGAAAAGCTGAGAACAGCCGTGCAGAGCCGCTCATGGCTGCTAATGGAGATGATCTGGCCGGGGCGGACGGGGGCAGAACCGCTTAGAGGCGCTCTGATGGAGAAACGCCATAAGTGTGTAACATACCTATTATCATTGGCGTCATTTGTAGTTAGCTTACGTCATACCTGCGTTTTTCATGGCTATTGATTTTAACCTTACAGGAGCAGCAAACTAACCAAAATACTCTAATTTTTGTTTTGAAATGCAGAGTGGTATTTAAATGGGGTGTGTTAATTTAACTTTTTGAAAGTAACATCAGCAAACAAACACTGAATTTACATTAATCAAGTTAACAAGTTTAATATATTTTGTTTTTAAAATTGGGAACTGATATGTAAAATGTGCAAAACCCGCAATCGATCACTACAAAATAAAACCAAATGACATTCACATTTTCTTTCATCCTTTCATCAAAATAAACAGCTGTTAAAAAAAAAAAAAAAAAAAGTGCGGGGGCCCTAAGTAGACGCTTAACTCACGTATGCCTTGGGCCGGCTCTGCCTAAGGGCAATTTGGAGGCTATTTAACCTGACGGTTGTATTTTGGACAGTGAGAGGAAGTCAGAGTACCCAGAGAGAACCCATGAATGAACAGGGAGAGCATCCAAACTCAATGCAGAAAGGATTCAAACGCTGGACCTTCTACCCGCTGCACCACTGCGCAGCCCTTGTGTATAAGCTCCGCTAACAAACACCAATGAGATGAAAACTGGAAGGAAAAAAACACAAACAAAAACTGACTTTTTTTTTTTTTTTTTTTTTTTTTTTTTTTACAACTGCAGTCTTTAAAAAACAAGCACTGATAAAATGTATTATTTATCTTCTGAATGCGCTTGTATCTGATACATTAAACAGAGAAACATTAGACAATAACACTTTTTCCACTGAATTCCCCCCAGAATCATGTTTGACGTTTCCTCTTCTGTGACATGCTGATGAATATCAGACCATTTTACTTTGACTGGACTACTCTCTTCTCAGTACTTAGTGCAACAACTCCAACCAGACAATAAAGAAGTGTGTTTTTAATAATCGAGAGGGATTTTGGCTTGTTTAGGATTGAAAAGGAAGCCTGATCTCAGACATCCAACCTATGTGTTTCAGTTCCTGTTTCGCAGCATCCTGTGCAATGATAGCTGCTGCTGCATACGACCCTGAAGGTGAGACAATACGCCTACGTTTAAAGATGAAGCTTTTAGCTGCACAGCTTGACTTACTCAATTTTTGCATTTTTGCACATCTGCATGTGAAGGTTAAGTTATATCTGGCTGAGAAAAGTCCAAAACAAAAACAAATTGTGGCTGCAATGTTTGTCATTTTTTTCATCAGTGCTATCTGTCCTCATTTTCTTCGCTGTTTCCTTCAACGGCTTTGGAGGAATCTGCCTGACCTTCACATCACTCACTGTGAGATTTCTTCTCATGCATCCACACATGCACAAACACACACACAACGCTGCAGCTGCACGTACTGGACAGCAACTGGACCAAAGACGATCCCAGTTTGAGGACCTCTGCCTTGTGCAGCGGTTCCTTCATTTCCTCTCGCTCTACGGCAATTTCTCATCTTCCTTACATCCAGCTGGTTAACATTTGACGTTTTTAACTTGGTCTGGTCACATAGTCTTTCTTTGATCGGGAGGATTGCTAACTGGGTAAAGCTCTACTTTGCCAAGATGCCACAGCTGTAAAAGACTCTGCAAGTTATCGCAGATGTTTGATAGCAGTTGTTGCTGCTAAAGGTGGCCCAACCAGTTATCGGGTTTAGGGGGCAGTCACTTTTTCACACAGGGCCTTGTAGGTTAGCATTATTTTTCTCCCATAATAATACACAACTTCATTTAAAAACTGCATTTTGTGTTGTCTTTGACTAATGTTTAAATTGGTTTGATGTTTGGAAAAACTTAAGTGTGAAAAACATGCAAAAAATAGGAAATCAGGAAGGGGGTAAACGCTTTTTCACACCACTGTAAACAGAGGTCATAGAAGTGTCCTAATGAGGGCTTACTGTTTGTGTGTGTGTGTGTGTGTGTGTGTGTGTGTGTTTCACCTCGGTAAACCTTTCACTCCAACTATAGACATAGCTCTAATGCTGTCGGTACCACTAGGCCATAAGCAGGTTTCTTTTCGGTCTCCTCTACAGGTTTTACTTCTTTTAAATTCAGATTACTGAATTGGTTTGGTAATCTATAGATATAGACATGGTCTAGACTGCTGGCCAAAAACATTACTTATTCTGCAAAACAAAAAAAAATTACTCAGTACTTTTGGTCTAATTTCCAGTGCAAATATCTTGAATGCACTAGAAATAAGACAAAACTAACTTACAAGTAACTGTTCAGCACAGTACAGAAGCTTGTTTTCAGGCAATAATTCCTTAATATTGATGAAAAAGTTCTAGTTATAAGTGAAATAATCTGCCAGTGTAACAAGACATTTTGACTTATAATATTTAAAAAATGTCTTTGAGTGATTATTTCACTCATAACTAGAACTTTTTCATCAATATTAAGGAATTACTGACTTAAAACAAGCTCCTATATCTGTTGAAATGTTACTTGCAAGTTAGTTTTGTCTTATTTCAAATGTATTTAAGATATTTGCACTAGAAACTAGACCAACAATACTCGGTAAGATTTTGTGTTTTTTGCAGTGTAGCCAAGGACGTTAGAATATTTTATCTTGGTGCATCTGTTGTTTGGGAGGTTATATAAAACGGAAGTAAAGTTTCTACATTAACATAAAAGGAGCTGGATAAGATGGGAAGGTAAAAAAGTGAACTGGAAATGGGCGATGAGCTGCTCACACACGCCCAGAGAGTCCACAGATTCTCACACACAGCAGGACAGAAAGGACAGGCCATGGTTTGGGACGTAGGCCAGGTCAGATGGGAGCAGGCAAAGGAGCAGGGTGGGGCAGTGGGGTGGGTAGAATCACCAGCTTTCTGATTGGCTGGAAGGCTGCATGAGAATTTAGACCAAGTGGAACAGGATCTGGTGCTTCCAAAACTATCACAGACATGCACACACACCCACACACACCCCACAAGCTGTCCCCGGCATGGAAAATGCTCACATGGACAAGCACTTTATTCAAAGGGAAGAGAACTTGCTTTTGATCCAGTTAAGAGCTGTAGCGCCTCCTGCTGGGTGCACCCCTACATTACAGCTGAAGAAGAGCTATTACTGTAAATTAAATTTATTCAGTTTAGTTAAAAAATGTTCAGATAGTCAAATCTTAACTGACCAAAGCATTCACAACAAGGGTTTTTATAGGCTGGTATTATATTAACATCAGAAGTTTTCTTTCTTTCTTTTATTTTTTTTAGTTTGCTTTAATTTCTTTCCTTCTTGCAGCTACCTAACATGTTTGGAAATATACGATCAACCATCCTTTCCCTGATGATTGGCTCCTACGCTTCTTCGGCTGTCACCTTCCCAGGAATCAAGGTGTTCACTCACATGCACCCATACACACGTGCATCTGAAGTGCAAAAAGATCAGATTCCACTTCCTTTAATGGGAATGTGTTTGGGATCGAGAATGCTGCAGAGGAAGAAAGTGAAAATGTGTCAACTGTTTGAAAAATGTAACTTAAAGGACAGGTTTGCACATTCTGACGGGAAAATGAATTTCAAGGATGACAACAAGTAGAGAAAAAATGTATTTAGAGGTAGGAGGTCAATCCTAATAAGATCAGAACAGCTAAAACTGCAAAAACACAAAATCTTAATCAGTATTTTTGGTCTAGTTTCTAGAGCAGATATCTTGAATACAGGTACAAGTAACTTTTCAGCACAATATAGGAACTTGTTTTAAGTCAATAATTTCTTAATATTGATGAAAAAGTACTAGTTACAGTGGATTGAAAAATTATTCATTCCTCCCTTTGAATGTTTCCGTGTTTTGTTACATTACAACCACAAGCATAAATATATTTCATTGGAATTTTATGTGAAAGACCAACATGAAGTGATGCACAATTGTGAAGTAGAAAGAAAATTATACGTGATTCAAAACATTTTTTACAAATAAAAAACTGAAAAGTGCAGTGTGCAAAATATTTCCGTTCACAAACGCTCTCTATCTAACCTGACTGGGCTTGAGCTGTTTTGCAAAGAAGAATGGGCAAAAATTTCAGTCACCAGATGTGCAAAGCTGGTAGAGACAGACTCTGAAAGACTTACAGCTGGAATTGCAGCATAAGGTGGTTCCACAATGTATTGACTCAGGGGGGCTGAATACCTTTCTACAACACACTTTTCAGTTTTTTACTTGTAAAAAATGTTTTGAATCATGTATAATTTTCCTTCTATGTCACAATTGTACACCTCTTTGTGTGGGTCTTTTACATAAAATTCAAATTAAACATATTTATGTTTGTGGTTGTAATGTGACAAAATATGGAAAAGTTCATGGGGTATGAATACTTTTGCAAGTATAAGCGAAATAATCTGTCAGTGGAACACAACAGTTTGACTTATAATAAGGAAAAATGTCTTGTTCCACTGGCAGATTATTTCACTTACAGCTAGCACATTTACATTAATATTAATGAATTTCTGACTTAAAACAAGCTCCTATATCTGCTGAAAAGTTATTTGCAAGTTAAATGTGTCTTTTTTCAAGTATACTAAGATAATTGCACCAGAAACTAGACCAAAACTACTTGGTCGGATTTTGTGTTTTTTGCAATGCAAACATTCTCTGATGTCACGATATCAGCTTTACTGTTTGGTGAAACTTTTTATCATTTTCTACATCTCTTCATATCTTCTTCATCATCGCTCCTCTCCTTCCATTCTTCACCTTCCTCCTAATCCCAATCAGTTGATTTATGACTTTGGTGTGCCGTTCCGGCTCATCATGTGGGTGTGGACGGGTATGGCCTGCATAGTCTTCCTCAACTGCTTCCTGAACTGGCCAGGTGAATCCTTCCCAGCACCAGAAGACAGCAGATACACGTCAGTGCTCATATTCTCTAACATCACGTTAATTACCTAAACTGTTGTTTACTTGGAGGACGTTATGCTATAGAACTGCTTACACTCAGTAAGACAATCATTATTTTATTGTCATTGTTATGACAGTTTAAACCCAAAATATTCATGATTTTATTTCTATCAGCTGTAGTTTAGAGTGCACGATTTCTTAGATGGGCTTTCACCCATGGTATTCTGTATCTGGTAGAAAATTACTCAATATTTTTACCATTTCAAGACATGATTAATCTTCTTCCTTACACTTCTCTTCCCCTCTTCTCACCACTATCTGCTCCATACCTTGGATTTTTTAAATTTTCCTCCTTAGAACTGGTTATAAATGGTATTCCTGCCATAGAAAGTTAACAGTGACACAAATCCTAAAAATTAATTCAGTTCAATTCAGTTTATTTATATAGCGCCAACTCAAAACAAATGTCATCTTGAGGCATTTTACAAAAAAAAAGTCATTTCAGTTCAATCACACATACATTCCAGTTAATCCTAGCTATCAAACAGTGCATTAAGCTCAGTTCTATTTAAGGAAACCCAGCAGATTGCACCGAGTAATGTAGCATCAAGTTGTTACATGGATGAGCATGTTGCGACAGTAGACAGCCATTGCGTTGTGTTGTTGACTTTACCACAATCCCTCATACCGGGCATGCATGTACCGACAGTGGAGAGGAAAAATTCCCCTTTAACAGGAAGAAACCTTGAGCTGAACCAGAACCTGGCTCGGTAAGAGCGGCCATCTGCCACGACTGACTTTGGGGTTTGAGAAGACAGAGCAGATACACAAAAAAGAACTGATGTAGGAGTACTTTCTATTTTGATGAAAAGTAGGGAGAAAAAGAGGGAGAATGTTTAGTTGTTGACAGCATTATCTCAGCCGATGCCCTCCTCCAGGAAGGTATCACAGCCAAACTGTCAGGATCTTGGGTTGTTTTGGGTTCATGGTTTTTGATTATTTGTTGTTCTGTGTTCCTTTGTCTCTTATTCTTTGATAAGATCAGCCTTGTTTCTGTTCAATCTGGTCTTAGTTATTTTAGTTAGACTATTATTATTTATTCCTTGTGTTTAGTTATTCTTTGTTGCAGTTAGATTAATTTTCCTAGTTCCTGTTTGTTTACTCTCCCTCGCCCCCTTGTGCCATTCTCTTTCTCTTCTCAGTCTGCCCTCTGCTCTCTCCTCTCACACATGCAACCTGTTAACCAATCAGCCCTGCTCTATTGTTCCAGCATTCACTCTCCCAGTATCTAACCACTTCTCTTTCATTCACTCCTCGCTGGTTCCTCCCATTATACCCCGTTTTACTCCATGTGCCTAGTTCTTTGTGTTCCTGCTCTTTGTGTCTTCCTGGCAGTTTTTTAAGTTCTTGTTTTCATTATCGTTTTCATTAAATTACCCACTCATCTTCTCATCGCCTCCACCAAACAATAACAAACAGAACATCAGACCAGGTGTAGTCCTGTGGAGAGGAAAAATCTGAGAGAAAACATGAAGTTAACCGTCCAAATGTGCAAATAATGCAAACTGGAGAGTGGCAGAAGAAGAAAGTGAGAAAAAGTGGTCCATTTGTCCTCCAACATCTTAAGCTCATTGCAGCATAGCTACAGAAATAGCTCTGTATAACCTAAGCCTATAGAATGAGGCATGAGAGAGGCAGAGTCAGGGAGAAGCATCTTTCTGGACTGTATTTGCCCCCGGGGACAAAGTCATTAAATGAAATTGGCATTTAAAACATTAAATACAAATTACAAAATCATTAAATACTGTTATCAGAATTTCCCAAATCCATGACATCATCATCTGGGCATTCCCTCATTGTTTAAAGAGACAGTAATCATTTTGTATGTAAACTTCTGATTTTGAAGACATTAATAACTAAATCAGTGTCTGTCTGTCTACCTCCCTGCTTACCACCCACCCTCCCTCCCTCTTTTTGATCTTCTTTTGGCAGTAAAAAGATTAGAATGAATGGGGTTGTGACAGAGGACAAGATGACTGGGGACAGATACGTCACTAATGTGATGATCATGGAGGACACGGTGAGAGCCAAACAACAAGAATCTGAACAGAGAGACTCCGAAAACACTACCAAGGGTACAACCTTGTTATCTGCTGACTTATGTAGGCTTTGTAATGCATGCATGATCATTCATAATGATGTGTTGGCATTGTGATTGGCAAAAGTATCATTCAAAGGTCTTTGTAAGGCTGTATCGCCACACAAACTGTGGCAGATTGCAATAAGAAATGGTTTCATACAGGCTATGATCTCCAAACATGCAGACTCTTAGTTCAAGATGCAGCTACATCTCAGCATCAGGTCTCAACAGAACAGGACTTATCATTATTTCTTTAAAGTGTAAAGTCAAGTCAAGTCAAGTTTATTTGTATAGCACATTTCAGCAACAAAGGCTGTTCAAAGTGCTTTACACCATGAAAACATAAAAACATCATAAACACATCAAATGGTCACTGGTTATGAAACCAGTAATAAACATTACATTCTGTCAAGTGCCATAGTAAAAACATCAACACACATCAAATATGTTCATCAATGTTCCAGTTATTATGGGTCAAAGGCAGCTCTAAACTGGTGGGTTTTTAGCCTTGATTTGAAAGAATTCAGTGTTTCAGCTGTTTTGCAGTTTTCTGGAAGTTTGTTCCAGATTTATGGCATCAACAAGTGACACCATAAATATATGTGAGCTATGAAGGCTTGTTGAGAATTTCCCTGATCCCTTCCATCTTGTGGCTTTCAAAATAAAGTGGAAACTTAATTGTCGTATTTGGTGGGGTAAAATGACTGTGGAGGGCTGAACCCATCAGTTTTTCGTTGTTTTTTTTCTTTTTTTTTTTTTTTTTTTTTTTCAAATTGTTCTCCCATCTAGCTCAGATCAGGTGAAAAGTTGCTGCAGAATATTCTGGTTATCTATAAACTGAAAGTGCCTAAACACAAGGCGCACGTCATGAGTTATTATTCTTCCGCCTTGCAGTGGTTCTACAAAGAATTTGTCTGTTCTCCTAAATAGCTGATGTTGAGATGTATGCTGGAAATTGATGCTGAATTCTTTAGGGCTACTTTCTGAGTTTTCTTTGCCATCATATTGAAACCTTTATTTAATATTTTAAAGTGCTCTTTATCAGTAGTTCCCCTTTCACTCATGCTCTGCACACGCTTTAATATGTAATGAATGTATTAGTGATTGCAGATTGCACAATACATTCAATCAATTGTTTTATTCAAGTGGTTTACACTGGAAAAATTAATGTAATTAAAAGAAAACCTTAAGATGGGAGCTTGTTTTGGAAAGGAATCCATCACTTAGAAACATAAACTAATATAGTTTGTTTGCTTTCTCTTTTTTTCCTTATCTGTTAAACTTTATAAGGTGGTAAAAAACATCTTCCTTTATATTGCATTAGTTATATAAAACAGCAATGCAACTTCTCTGAGCTGCACAGAACCCAGCTGCCGTAATTCTGTTGAGTTCTTGGAAATGGACTGTTTCAGAACTGAACAGTGCTTTGCTGTGATGTTTATTTTCCAGCTGCAGTGCCAATCTGTCATTCTGTGTGCTCTCCCATCTTCCTGTGGAGTGTCCTCGTCATGGCAATCACTCAGCTGAGGCTGATCTTCTTCATGGGAGCCATGAATAAGATGCTGGAGTTCCTGGTCACTCATGGTGACCCAAACCGTAAGTGTGAAATACACACAAAACCATTTATTGCAGATCCTGAGTTTAACATTTACAGCTATTGCTGTTGTGTCTTTCAGTTTCAGTGGAGCTACAGAAGGAGGCGGAGGACCAAGGTACCTGTCAGGATTCTCAGTGTTGGTTCTTTTAACATGTAGTGTCCCCTGAGACTCAACTCGGGATCCACTCAAGATTGTGTCTTGATCCTACTGATTGTTTTTCACATATTTGAATTGATTTCACTCTGCGTGTCTTCTCCAGTGGCTTTCTACTCATCCATCTTTGGTACAATGCAGCTTCTATGTCTGTTGACGTGTCCTATGATTGGCTACGTCATGGACTGGAGGATGAAAGAGTGTGAAGAGGAAAATGTTAACATATCAACAAGCAAGAGGTAGGGAAACGTCTTGACCATTATTGTGGCTGTGTACTGATGTGATTCAAACAGCAAGTGGGGTGATTAGTCTAAACCAGGGATCTGCAACTCAAGTCTTCAAGGGGAACTTCTTGGTCCAACACGCCTGAATCAAATGGCTGAATCATCTCCTGAGTATGCAATAATGAAAACAAGAACTTAAAAAACTGCCAGGAAGACACAAAGAGCAGGAACACAAAGAACTAGGTACATGGAGTAAAACGGGGTATAATGGGAGGAACCAGCGAGGAGTGAATGAAAGAGAAGTGGTTAGATACTGGGAGAGTGAATGCTGGAACAATAGAGCAGGGCTGATTGGTTAACAGGTTGCATGTGTGAGGGGAGAGAGCAGAGGGCAGACTGAGAAGAGAAAGAGAATGGCACAAGGGGGCGAGGGAGAGTAAACAAACAGGAACTAGGAAAATTAATCTAACTGCAACAAAGAATAACTAAACACAAGGAATAAATAATAATAGTCTAACTAAAATAACTAAGACCAGATTGAACAGAAACAAGGCTGATCTTATCAAAGAATAAGAGACAAAGGAACACAGAACAACAAATAATCAAAAACCATGAACCCAAAACAACCCAAGATCCTGACAGTTTGGCTGTGATACCTTCCTGGAGGAGGGCATCGGCTGAGATAATGCTGTCAACAACTAAACATTCTCCAGAGCTAATTACCTGATTATTTGACTCAGATGTGTTGAAGCAGAGATACATCTAAAAGTTGCAGGACACCGGCCCTCGAGGACTGGAGTTGCAGACCCCTGGTCTACAGGCTTCTACGTGGACTTGTGTGTGAAATCCTGCCTTCATGATAACCCTATTACACACCATGGGAACCATGTTACATCAGCACAAACTGGTTATACTTGTGACAATTGTTCCCTCAGCAACTCAGCGCCCCCAAAAAGAGACAGAAATATCCAGAAACTGAGCAATGCCATCAGAGCCTTCATCTTCACCAACCTCCTTTTGGTCATGTTTGGAGTCATTTCCTTGATTGACAACTTGCCTCTGCAGGTTAGGAAAAATGTTCCACTAGAATACAAAGATAACAGTTTCTATGAAAGTGTAGCTCCTTCAATCGTTTTTCAGTTCTCACATTTGTCATGTTAAGACAGAAAAACAGCTTATTCAGTTTTTCCACATACTGCTTTGGTACTTTTGCCTAACCTTTATTTCATAAATAATAACTGTCCTTGAGGGCTGGTGTCCTGCAACTTTTAGACTAATCAAATAGTTGAACTGCCTCCTCATCATGCTGCCATGTCCTACAATGTTGTGTTTGTAAAGTTACACAGTCAAAAATTAACAGCAGTAGTTTGGGTTATTTAGCCTGTCAGAAGAATAAAAACTGAGCTTTACTTTTCAGAGTTCCAAACTTAATATTTAACTAGCAAGCTAAATATGTTGTTCCAAACTACATATTTAGATAGCAAACTAAATATTCAGCTCCAAACAAAGCATTTAGTTTGGAGGTAAATATTTTGCATTAAACCAAAAAATGAAGTTAGCATACTAGCTTCAAACTAAATATGTAGTTAGCAAGCGAAATAGTTAGCTCCAAAATAAGTATTTAGTTAGCAAGCTAGCTTCAAACTAAATATTTAGCTAGCAAGCTAAATAGTTAGCTCCAAACTAAATGTTTAGTTAGTAAGCTAGCTTCAAACTAAACATTTAGCTAGCAAGTTAAATATTTTTGCTTCAAACTAAGTATTTAGTTTGGAACTGTGACATTTATAAATGAATGAATAACATGGTGAAGATATAATTTTGATAAATTAACCCCCCTTTTTTTTCTCTTATGACACCAAATTATTGCTGTTAATGTTTGACTGCATAACTTTGCAAATGGCACCGCATAGTTCTGTGGGTTGAAGCAGAGACACGTTTAAAAGCGGCAGGACACCAGTCCTGGAGACCTCTGGTGTAAAATGTCATGTTTTCATTGACCTTTGTTGTTACAACGCCACAATACATAAAACCTTGACATTTCTAGTACAGATAAAAAGCAAATATTGACAGTCCTATAAAATGTGCCCTGCTCTGTCTTGTTCTTTAACAGGTGGTGTCTTTTGCTCTTCACACCGTTGTGAGAGGATTTATCCACTCCTGCTGTGGAGGCCTCTATGCAGCAGTGTGAGTGACACCATGAGCTAAGATTTTCAAATCCTTTAGACTTACTTCTCATGAAATCAAAGATGGTGAAATGGCGACAGCTTCCTGTCACAATCCCAAAGGCTTCTGTGATCAGACTCAGCGGCAACATAGAGTATTGTAGCAGGAGCGAACCTTTTTCAGAATTTGCTTACCCTGGCCTTCAATTGTTTGCTTCATGCTTCATTCTTCATTCTTCGTCTTCACCACCACCACCAAGAAACTGATGTCTGATTGTCTAGTTTTTCTTTTTTTAATTTATTTTATCCTAATTGAAGTTAAAGATCTGGAAAACTGCCACGTTGTTCCTTATTTACATCCTCCTCTCATTCCACCCTAGGTATCCAGCGAACCACTTTGGGACACTGACGGGTTTTCAATCAACAATCAGTGCTGCGTTTGCATTACTCCAACAGCCACTTTTCATACTGATGGTGGGGTATCTCGGTGGAGACCCTTTCTGGGTAGGGAGATCTCACAGAAGCACACCGGCCACAGGGAAAAGAGGATTATGCTTGTGATGCATAAACTTCTCAGAATGTAACCAGAATGAAAAAATACTTCAAATATCCACATCAGCCAAAACATGCAGATGAGTTCAGACTATTCCTGGTTGTGGTTAAATTCAGGACTGTAGGTGGAAAAGGATTAACTGAGCTTGTTAAAGTCGGGTAACCTGCAGTTTTGCAGTGATGTTAACGAGAAAACATGAACTCATGGTTTACATGTAAAGATGCTTTCGAGAGAAACGAAGTTTATATCTCTGTTAGAACATGATTATACTTTTGTATCCTCACTAAATACTGGTCAACAGTAGATGAAGAGTATTGGGGCATTTGTTTTTGTCAAAAATGCATTTTTAAACATCCCTGGCTGTAACACGGGAACTCAAGTTTACTTTCTTATTGCAGATCAACATAGGACTCCTAATCTTCTCCCTGGTCGGCTTTCTGTTGCCGTGTTATCTCTTCTATCACCGGAGAGGCCTAATCAGAGAGAAGGCGCATCTAGATGTGATCGCTGCCCGCCAATCAGAGAAGGAGCACGATGATCTAATCCAGTCAGACTGTGGACCTTCAAAGAGCGAAGAATATGGAAACATACCCAATGGGCATACTGTTTAACTAGACTGGTTATAATAACATGGTCACTTGTTGTCATCATTGATGTTATTACTTTGACTATGACTTATCTGTTTTTGAGAAAAAAAAAACTTTAGACCTCAAGACAAACGGCCACCAAAATAAACAAAACTTAGATTCCATGTTGAAATGACTCTCTTCATAGAAGTACAATGATTCTCAAAGCTAAAAGTGTGTGCACATATTTTGATGTGTTTTGGATTTTCATTCATGTCAAAACCAACAGTGAGATGTCGAATTAACTTGTAATTTTTCTTCATCGCAAATTTAGAAAAAAAATTAAAGCTGAGGGACCATAATGGCGGAGCTACATCATTTTTTTCTCGGGGTTATTTTTGTTGTTATTGACTGCATCCATTATTGTCACTGATCATGTTATATTTACAACTAGGCTTGGAGGTTTTTGTGTGTTAAACAGTACAGTTGTGTATTTTGTATTATCGAGGCCAAATGTGTAAATATTGATGTGCAAATGCACAATTAGTAAAACACACACACACACACACACACACACAAGAAAATTAAGATCATTACATACAATTTTCTCAAGATAATAACGTTAACTGAGTCTGTGTAACTTTTGACTTAAAAAATATCACACACATGGACACAATTTACCATTGAGATTTAACATTTATATCAAATCTTAAAGGGCTAATTCACCACTGTCAACTCTATTCATCTGTCGGACGGTCTGACTTGTCCTCTCAAAAACTGAGGCACTGCTGGATTTTAATCTATAAAAGGATTTTATGCCAATTGCCTCCATATCTTCAGACTTATATCCAAAGGAAAAGTTAAAGTGTTTACAGTCTTTGTTGCCAGGATATTTATCTGTGTGAACCAAAGACCAGGACAGAACTGGGAAAGAAAGTTTTTAAATATGCTGCTCCTCATTACTGGAACCAATTACAGAAGAATCTAAAGATTGAGGAGATGGTGTCATTGAACAGTTTTAAATGTCTCCTGAACAAATTTGAGACACAAACCTCCGGCTATACATGTTCATGTGATTTGTTTTATTAAGAGTCAAATGTCACATTTAAAATGTCTGAAGGTGGAAATTGTCTTGTTTTCATCTTGTTTTTCCTGCTGTATACCCCAGGGCACGCTTGAAAATGAGATTTTTAATCTCAATTAGTTTTCTCCTACTGGTTAAATAAAGGTTACACGTCATATTGCCACAGTAATAACTAAAAGTTGCATTAAAACAGTGGAATAAGACATTGATGTCTACCGCAAGCACAACAGGAACATGATCATGCAGAAAGACTCCAGGCAGGACTCGAACTCAGGACCTGTGAGACCCGATAAGTGTAATGGAGCCTCATTTATTTGATAAAACCATGATCTCAACTAAATAATTTGCAATGTTGATCACATCCAAACCAAACCATAATCTCGCCAAGGGCTCCAAAATGGCTGAAGCTGCCTCTGCTCACTAAAGACACTGAAGAAGAAGATGGTTAAAGAGAACCAGGTATGCAAGTAAGTTGTGCGGCATTAGGCAAGTGGTGAAGTGAAGTTGCATCAAAAGTAAGAACCATTCTGTCTGATTTCCTGATGTGTCTTATGGAGGTTCAGCTATGGAAACATGGTTTTCTTTGTGCAACAGCGCATGAGAAATGGGTCAACGCATAAACATCCATTGTTTTTAATGCCTAGATTGCCCCTTTAGTTTAGGGATTTATGGAATCACATGCCAACTGCCTAGAAACTGCAACACACAAACACACAGACAGAACCACAACACACAATGCATGTTTGTTTTCCTGGTGGCAGGATTTAAGGTTTGTTTTCACTCCCCAGCTTGTGTCTGTGTTGGGGTGGATGTGTGTCTGTGTGTGTGGTGAGCTTGGCTGTGTGGGCTTATCCTCACAGCCCCTGCTGCCAATTTAATCTGTCCATTGAGTGGTTCATGTGTTTTGTTTTTTCATGCTTGGTACAGTATGTGTTCAGGGAGACACGGTGTATACTTGGATTAAGTAACTCCACTGAAACAATTTTCTGAAGTTCACCAGCTTAGATGGCTGTTTGTGGGTTGTAACTGATTGGTGTTAGTGGTGGAGTTAGTTTGGGATTTAACTTGTTATTCTCATGGTTTAGGGATAGAACTTGGCAGTGATTGATCCTTTCATAAATCACTATTTAGCAGAGGTGAAAAGTAACTAGCTACAGTAGTAGTTACATCTACTATTGTAAGTTTTTTTGGGGGAAAAAATACTTTTAGGAGGAGAAGTAGTAGTAGTATACTGTACTTTAATTTCTGGATACTGTACCCACTGTGAGTAACTCCACAGAATGAAGAACGAACATATTTTAACAAAAAATGCACCAGACACAGTTTATGTAAAAATGAGACCTCTTGCTTGTACACAAGCTTTGTTGTTCTAATGTTATTTTCTATCTGCCGAGCCTGCTGTGCCATTTGGAGGTCAAGTGAATACACGGTAAACACCATGTATTGTCACTGGAAGTACTTTGTTGATGGCTGAAGCCAGGAAGGATCTCCTGCAGTGGTTTGTATTACAGCAGCTCTGAAGAAGTCTCCAACTGAGGACACTTTCTTGCTGTATGACAGTCTCATGAAGAGGAGGCTCAGGATTGTCCATCCTTCCTTGCACAATAATCTCCAGAGTTTCCACAGTAGTCCTGAGTACAGACCCAGCCTTCTATATCAGGTTGTTTACCCTTTTTAAAGGGGGTGGAATTGTGCAAAGTTGACTTTTTTGAGCTTTATATCATGACATAATGCAATTCCCTCATCAAAAACATACCCAGATTTTTGCTTTGACTCATTCATAAATGTCTGTGAAATCCTAGAATCTCCCATGGCAGCCATTTGGGGGTCCCTTAATGCCTGGTCATACAAAGCGCTGCCTATTTACCCAATGCTCCGCCTCAGAGCTTCAGTCCCCAGCCAAGCTCCCACTCCACAGAGCACCCCTCCCCCACACAGCTCCACCAGACTAGCAGCAGTAGCAATTAGCAAACACCTGATGGAACTGCATATCTGCTGAGCTCCTCATACAAAATACAATGCCCCTAAAACAGATGTAAATGACATCAATGGACGGCATGGAGAATGTGATGATGTGCTGAAGGGGGACTTTCAGAAAGGGTAGGATCTTCTTAAAGACACAGAGGCCAATTTCAAGGTGTCAGATATGTCTATGATGCAAAGTTAAACTTCTTGTTATTTTTGATATAAACAGCATTTTCATAACAACTGAAGGTAACATAGTTATTTGATTGTGCTATAAAACGGCACTATGTGTCTGGAAAATACATAATACCCCCCCTTAAGTCGCTGGCTCTGATGCTGCTGCCCCAACAGTAGGTTTATAAATTTATATTGAAAAATAAGTTATTTGAAAAAGCATTTGTTCTGCTTGAATGTTATTTTCTAACTAGCTTATTTATTTGTATTTTTTTTTCCATTTTAGTCTTTAAAATACCAGAATTTGAGCATAACATTATAATTTTGTCTGTCTGATGACATCATTTCAAAATATTAAATTAGATGCTATCAGTTATTTGGTACTCAAGAACCATTTTATTAAATACTTTTGCTTGAGTACTTTTTTGGACGACTACTTTTTGCTTTTACTTGACAAAGAATATGTTGAAGTAGTGCTACTCTTACTTGAGGACAATTTTTGAATACTCTACCCACCTCTGGTATTTAGTAAGCAATAACACTTTCTGTGTAGAGCAGTGTCCGAGCTTTTTGTTATGTGGGCCAAAATCGTGAACTCAAAAGTCTGAAAAAATATTCCATCTGTTCTAATCAATAAAAACTGGATATAGGTCAATCTTCATTAGAAAACATTTCCTGAATTTAGAAAAGTTTTAATACAGCAATCAAAAGCAGATTTGGGTGCACCAAGGTGTACTTTAGAGTATAAGTTAATGAACAGATGTGGTGCTATTGACCATCAAAATAAAAAGAAACCAGAAACCTTGGAAAAGATGATCATGTTATGTTGCCTCTAACATTTTTAAAGTAGATCGTAATTTAAATATCATAGTTTTGTCCTTATTTATTTAATTTTTGTGGTTTGGGGGCTGTGCAAGATCAGTCCAGGGGCCGCAAATGGTCTCCGGACCCCACTTTGAACACCCTTGGAATAGATCTTGAATGTCTGCATAATAGGAACAAATCTACAGACAGGCATGTTACTGTGTCAGTGTCAAAGTCTTGTTAGATTTAGTTTATGTGTCAGTCTGCTGAAAAAACTATAGGAAGTCTTTGGAAAGAGCGTCGGATTATGCCGCACTGTTTGCAATCAATGTAATCACGATTTGGAGCCATCGTGACGTTACCTGCTTTAGGGGCGGGGCTTGGTCTCAGAACCAATAGAAAACGCTGATAGTTTGATTGGCACTCGTGATGCCCAATCAGCATTATTTCTATTACGACAACGCTGTTCTTGGACCCTGGCGCTGGAGTTTTTGTGGCTGTGAGAAATCTGTCGGCCTCTGGGAGTCTGTTGGCCACCAGCATCCTGGAGATGTGAGAGGAGGATATCATCTTGTGTGGATTATATTCACTTGGTTGTCGCAGTGGCTCCGCGTTCATCTCGGAAGCATCAAGTTATGAAAGCGGGGAAGCTGCTTGCGTTTCCTAACCCCGTTTAAGCTAACTGTCTTCAGTAACAAACGTCTGTCATATCGGTGGTTTTTGCAACCAAACCCTCTGAGGCTGAATTAGCTTAGCTGGGGTTTCTTTATATGGACCGGGATGGGCTGTGCTGAATGATTCTCATCCGATAATCCAGCCAGGACCCAGACTGGCACACCCTCAGCCGGGTTCGGATTCCTGGCCGCTGGAAGCCCTCTCAGGTGAGGTGAAAGATTAGCCGGCAGCTAGCCAAGGCTAACACCTGGGTATCTTACGGCTAACGGCAGCTCAGGGTGCAGCATTAAAACCGAATGAGCTTAACTGTGTGTGTGTGTGTGTGTGTGTGTGTGTGTGTGTGTGTGTGTGTGTTTTGTCGGTATTTAAAAGTGTGACTCTCAGCAACGTCGAAACGTGTCTATATTCTCTCGTTTCTGCTGATACTCTGTAATCACGGCTCTGTCTCCACCCTGATTTTACAGTATTCTACCCAGATAGGCTCCTTAATGATTGAATAAACATATTTTAACAAGCAATATTGATTCTGTAGGTCAGTTTTCTTCTCATCCCAAAGTAACATCCACACCCCACGGCCCACTGTGGGCGTCGCTGTAGTTTGCGCACATTATAACCCCCCACCCCCTCCCTAATTCCTTAAATCAAGCACGGATGCTTTTATTATTACATGGTTTTTGTTTTTCTATTCCTAAACATGATATTAAACCCTGGAACATCTGGATGATCCTCTACTGACGCCCCTTTATCAAATGAAGCCACCTGGTTCATGAGAGCTTTGAATTGATCAAATCTATCAAGGAGTCGTTTTGCTGAGTTGTGAGATATTTTAGATTACTTTGCTGTATTTGTCTCAGCTGATCTTCCCTTCTGACCTGTAAAAAATAACATAACTGCTGCCTGGTTGTTGGTGAACCCCCATCAAACACTGGAGATGGTAGCAAGAACCTCCACTCTATTGCTAAACTGAACTTAGGTGGTCAAGAGTTCAAGAGTCATTGTTATGGACTGGAGGAGCCACACACCCAGTGTTTAAATAAATATAGGATTAATATGTACAAGTATTTGCAGTCAATTTTTTTTTTTACATATAGAAAGAAAAAACCCAGAATGATTGTAACAGTGCAGTCCATTTTTAATTTGTCTGCATCATTTTTGATTAGTGAAAATTTCACGCTAATTTGTTTTTTTTTTTTTTGTGCATCACCGTTAGCAGCCAGGACCGGTGAACTAAACTGTGGTCAAGGGGCAAACAAAATCATCCCAAGGGCCACAAACTGCACCCGGGCTGCACTTTGGACACCCCTGTATTACATGATCTAATTATTTAAAGCCGAAAAGCTTCAGTTGTGGGTTGTTGTTTTTTTTTGTGTATTGTTGGTACTATAATAGATTTTACAGTTGGTGTTTTATGTACCATACACTTATTGTAAGTTTGATACAGCCTAAAGCAAAAATCTAGAAAAGATTTAGAGTCGACCTCCACTTATATGGGGATTTTTCTGTGGTTCAGGTCTGAGTCCATCACTACACCCAGATTTCGGGCCTGATCACTAGTTTCTGGCTGTAATAACTGAAGCTGAGTGCTGACTCTAGATTGTTCCTCCTGTTTTAATGACAGGATTACCTTTTTAGTATTTTTGTTTTCTCTAAATTTCTTTGTCAGCAACTGGTGTCTGTCATGTTTTAGATGAAATTAGAAAGAAGCACTGTAGTTTGTTCTATAGCTGTTTTTCAACAGGAAATGTAGTAAAACAATAGTTTGCACTTTGGAATTGCTGAGGATTGAAGGAAAATGGTAGTTGTGACTTGTAGTTTACAGTAAGCAGTTCATTTAGTAAAGTAACTGAAGGAGCTTCTGTATCTATTTACATTAAGAAATAACCGATTAATAAATGCAAGTTTTAAATTTTTCTTTTGAAAGTTTAAAAAAAAAAAAAAAGGATTATGACCTCTCGGTTGTCAGAGGAGATTGGCGTATTATAACAGCGTACCTTGTTAAGGCTATAACCGTCACTGATGTTGCTACAAGGTTGGATCTGTGAGGAAGGCCAAATCAGGTTAATGCATGAGTAGTACAGTGATTGAAGTCTCTACTGTGTTTCCTCCACCATGCTTTGGCTGACCATGTGGAGCTGAAGTCTTGTTGGAACGGCAAACATAATGGCAGCGTGGAGGTGGAGCTCAAGGTACTCTGTTAAATCAAGGTTGAACCAGAGAGGAGGCAAGTAACCAGGGCTGTAACGATTCATCAAATGATTCAAGTACCTCGAAAGTAAAACTTAATGTGAAATGTTGTAGTTCCCTGTTTTTGAGCTTAAAAAGTTTTTTCATACTTCAAAGATATTGTCTTATTAAAAAAGGAGCTGAATTGTTTTTTACTTGCATTTTCCTATCTAGCTATCTATCGCTTCTACAAAACAGGACTTTTTTTTAAAAAATTTGATTAATCGTCAGAATAATCAGTAGATTACTAAAATAATTATTTACAACAGCCCTGTTGTAAATAATTTTTTAGACTTGGAGCTAAAAGTGTGAAAGATGTATTTTCCCTGCACAGTTTAATCTTTAAATTAAGAGTCGGAGATGAGGATGTGTGTCCCTGATTCATACTTGAAGCTGTGTCCATGGGCTTTAAAAAGTCTAGGTAGTAGGAACGGGACAACGGAAACGGTCTGTCCCTTTGGTATCAGTTGTTTACCACAGAACAGTAACTTCAACACTTAGTTCTGCTTTATTATTTCCAAAATCTTTAATTTTTATGAGGCAGGTTTAACATACAGCATAGCAGAGACTTTTAATAGGGATTGTCAAGATGACGTTTTTCCAGCTACAACTTCTTGCTAAAGTAAGGCTGTATTTTCTTAAGGATTTTTTTTAAAGATTGATCCATGTTTTCATATGAACTCGCCTAGATTATTAAGTCAGAATCAGCTTTATTAACCAAGATTGTGTGCACAAGCGAGGAATTTGACTTTGGTTTACTGGCACTCACAGCGTACAGACTTTGAGTATAAACAGAGGAACATTAGGGGAAATGAAACGAGGATAACAGAACAATATGTGCATGTATCTGCAGCTATTTTTAATTTTTTTTAAATAAAAGAAAAAGAGAAGGATTGTTGTAGCAGTGCAAATATGCTTATTTGTTTGAAAGTAGAGGAGCTGACTACTCAGCCTGTAAGGTGTTCTCTTGCATCTGTTTTTTTTTTTGCGAATAACGATCTATAGCTCCAACCTGAAAGTCTAAACTGTTTGTGTCCAGGATGTGTGGGGGTCTGCAGAGATGTTGACTGTCCTTTTCCTGACCTTAGACCTGTACAGGTCCCAGATGGAGGGAAGGTCAGCCCTGGTTATGCTCTCTGCAGACCTGATTGTTCGTTGCAGTCTGGACCTGTCCTGTTTTGTGGATGAGCCAAACCACACACTGATGGACAAACACAGAACAAACTGAATAATGACCATGGAGAAGTTGACCAGCAGCTCCTTTAGTAGGTTCTTGAGTTGCCGCAGGAAATTCAGTCTCTGCTAGGCCTTATCCTGAACAGTGTCTACACGTGACGACCACCTCAGGTCCTAAGATTCCCCTTCTGTCGGCTTATATCAGTCATCCCTTCACCACTTATTCCTTGTACAAAAAAATGACGCTGCTTATTTGTTTAACAGAAACTAGAAAATGGGAACACATAACTCCAGTTCTGTGTGGAGACGTATTCATTGTAGTTAATATCATTATGAATAGCAGAATAGAAATACCCTTTACTGTCCCACAGTGGGGAAATTTAGGTGTAACATCAGCAAAGTGACAGGACATTGAGGCATGTAGATTAACACAACAATAAAGGTATTAAAAAATTTTAAAAACAGCAGCTGCAGTATGTGACTTTTATGATTTTTTTTTTTTTTTTTTTTTTTTTTTTTTTTTTTTTTTTTTTTTTTTTTTTTTTACATATTTAAGATTTTCAATATGTCGGCACAGTATAAGACAGATAATCTGTGAAAAAATCAAGCTCCTCCGCCTTCTCCCAGTGCTCCTAGTGCAAACTGCAGAAATGCACCACTCAGTCAGAAACAACCAATCAGAGCCAGGAGGAGGGTCTTAGCGCTGTCAATCATCCTCATGTACATGCTGCTCACACACTCCCCCTTGCTCTCTGCTATGCTACAGCTGGTTCACCGCAACATAGCCTGCCACGAATGCTAAGGCTAGTTAGCATGGCCACTGATCATGGTGAACAAACAGTTTTCCCAGAAAGGTAAGTTGTTTCTCCACCATTAGCACATTTAGCGGTATGTACATGAGGGCGATTGACAGCGGTGCATTTCTTTAAACTGTAATAGTTGCTCAGGGAGGAGGTGGAGGAGCTCGATCTTTTCACAGATTGTGTCTCGTACCATAATGTCATGACATGGGGACAGTTTTAACAAATATGGGAAAAAAAACATATTTGTGTAAAAGTTACATGTTCCAGCTTTAAGAAAAATATACTGTACCTTAAAGGCAAATTTACAGCATAATATACTGTGCAGTTATAAAAAAAATAGCATACGCTGATTCAAAGGAATGTGCAACTGCGTAGGATAAGTTTTACAAAATTGAACAAAATGTGTATTTGTGCATCAGAAAACAACAACAAACTATATACATTATATGAAAATAAAACTATGCAAACAACAGATGTGCAATTACCAGTAATGTTCCTGGAAATGAGTAAAACTGTTCAAATAATAGTGAAAATACCAGCACTGATGTACACACTTGATGAGTTTTGTTGGGAGCAGTGATGGTAATGTAGACTTAACTGGTGCTGGGAGGAAGGATCTCCTGTAACGCTCCTTCGTGCGCTTTGGATGCAGCAGTCTGTCACTGAACTATTATCACGTTTTCCTACTATAGTGCAGCCCTAATTCACAATAATACACAATATAACCTCACCTATAAAGGTTGTGAATAGTACTGTGTTCATACTGGTGTCATGTTTTCTCATTGTGTTTTATTCCTGTAGGTGCAGCATCCTGACCAACCATCAGAGCAGGCGGCTGAATGAGGAAGGAGGGAAGTCCTGTTTTTGATGTTTGAAGAGGAAACTGAACCCAAGATAAAACGTCTGTCAGGAATCTCTATTTGTCCCTCATTTTCTTGCAGTTGTTTTAGCACATTACTCAAGAGAGGCTAGGGGGATACAAGTTTGTGGTCTTGTTATCCAAGGCTGGAGAAGGGGGGCAAAGAGGAAAACTGCCCATAGCTTGAAGACCGACTGTTACGTAAGCAGCAGTGGAACAAGCACCCTCATGAGTGACAGCTTTAGTCCTCTTACATTCCTGCCTGAAATGAGATAATTACCCCGTTAGTGCTCTAGATCTTCACTGAGTGTAACAACTCAGCAACTGCATGTGCATGGATACTAATGGATGGTCTTCTGGATTTAGCCCTCAGTGTTTTGGAAAAAAGCACTCGGTCGTTTCCTCCTTCTTGCCATCTGATCACCTCGGGAATGTAGCCGGCAGGTGAGGTGGTTTCAGTCGGCCACCGCTGGGGTTCAGGGATGCCCCGACACAGGAAAACCAGACTCCTCCACTGGCCTGCGTACAGACTGCTCTGTCTAATGCACGTCCTGGACTGAAGCTTCCAACACAGTGAAAACGGGGGTTGACATTTCTTTTATTTGCCACAGTTTTGCTACACTGCCTGACTTCTTTGTTGCTGTATTTTTATTTTTTATTTTTTTCCTGAACATTTTGCTATTTTAAACAGACTGGATGCTGATGTGTGGAGCTGTCTCTCTAATCTGAAGAAAGCCACAGAGAAAAGGAAAACAGCGTGCCTCAGCAAATCACCATCGCAGCATCTCCTCTCCTTTCTTTGTTTCTGCCTCGCTTGATTCTTCTCTTTTGTTTCCTCATCTCCAGTCTTCACCTGAACAGGTCTACCTCTGCCTACATACCTCATTTATATTCCCATTTAAGACCAATCAAGCTGCATCTGACCACATCAGGGTGATGCTCCATTGGAATGACTGCAGAAGTTACAGCCTTTGATTTGAAGGGTCCAAATACTTTTTTAACGCCTGGTATTTTATTGCACTACAAGGATTTCTGCCAAGCCTGTGTTCAGTCCGTTGCAGACCAATCCCTTTGACTTGCTTCTATTGTTTCGAGAAGGAACCTGTTCAAAGAATAGTTTTGCACGGGCTTCTTCTCACCAGCATGTTTGTCGCACAGTTTTGGGCAAAAACGCAGATTCCACTCTTCGCGCGGAGCTGAACAGAGTTGAACCTCCACCTTTGGATAATCAGTGGCTTATGCCTTCCCAACAGTTTCCTCTGACTAATTTAGAAACAAGACTTTTGCAGCTGGCAGAGTAATAAGCTCCACTTTAACTGCCAAACGCAGAAGAAAAGTAGTATCCGCCCTGCTTTTCATGCCGGATGTGGTGCTACCGAAGAGACGGATCCCTCCTCTCCTTTGCGCCTGTCCTGTCCCTGTTTTTACTCTAGAGTCCGCTTGTCCCTTCAGCCCCCGCACTGGAACGTTAATGACGGATTCCTTAACGTAGTGGTTGGCGAGCAAAAGCACCAATCACAGCACACAGGAAGTGATGCCAGGTAGCAGTAGTAAGAGTGGAGGGCGGGGTCCATCCTCGTCGCCTCTGCCACATGCTGTGGTCCCACCCAGCAGACCCTTGAGACCTTCCCGCTACGTTCCAGTTTCAGCAGCCACGTTCTTCCTTGTTGGATCCACCACGCTTTTCTTCTGCTTCACGTAAGTTACTGCAGGTCATTGCTACACACACACACACACACACACACACACACACACACACACACACACACACACACACACACACACATTGGTGTCTGAACTGTGATTTATGGGTACAAGGATAAGTTTGTTTAATAGCAGAATTAATATAGTTCAGTTTATCAGCGTTCTGTCATTTAACAGCAAGCATGATTTGAAGGCCTGCTGAGTAAGAGGGGCCTGATTGTTCTGGTGAGATGGCTGGGTCACAGTCTATCAAGGTTCAACTCTTCTAGGACTGGGTGATAACATATTCGATATTAGCTGATTTATTATTTTTGAAAAGTATTCACCCCCTTGGATGTTTTACCCTTTTTATTGCTTTTTATAAATCAATCATAATCAACAAAATTTGGCTTTTTGGACAAATTTACAAAAAAAAAAACAAAAAAAAAACAACCCTTTAATGTCAGTAAAAACTGACTTCTTCAAAAACAATGACAATTAAATAACAATATTGAACAAAATAAATGATTGCATAAATATTCATCTCCTTCAAGTCAGTATTTAGTAAATGCACCTTTGGCTGCATTCACAGCGCAGAGTCTGTGTGTCAGGGTTGAGTATCTGGACACTGCAGTCTTCCTCTGATGGCTACAGATGAGGTCATGCAATTATCTGAATTAGGTGTGCTGGAACAAAGACGCATCTGAAACTTGCAGGTCAGGGGCACTTCAGGACCAGGGTTGGGAACCGCTGACTTAAGACACTCACTTCACTCAGGTGATCTTCATTCCACTAATTGTGAGCCTACTGGCACCAACTGGTTGGACCTCTATTGGACTAGGTCAGTCACTTTAAAGGATATTTATGCAGTCACTTATTTCATGTTAAGAATCTTTATTTCATTTTAATTATTTTGTAGAAATCAGTTTTCACTTTGATATTAAAGGTTTTTTTTTTTTGGTCATTTTGTCAAAAAAAAAAGCCAAATTTTGTTGATCATGACTGATTTGTAAAAGCAACAGAAAGGGTAAAACGTCCAAGGCAGTGAATAATTTTTATGGGGACTGTATAGAAGCAGCAATGAAATCCTGGCTGAGTTTAAAATAAGAGTAGTTTGGTTGGTTGTTTTTTTTTCATAAATTATGACACTGTTTGTGTTGCATTTAGGGAAAAAAAAGAGGAAGATAATGTCTATACATGATAAAATGTTCTTGGCGCTTTGTTTGTTGTTACAGTTCCGAATTGCAAGAAAAAAATGACATTTTCTTGATAAAATGCCAAGTTGTACAATGGTTCTATTGGTGCCTATTTCATAAGGCAGTCAATTATAATGTTTGCTAAATGAGAGTTTATTCTTTCATAGTTTATCATTTAAAATAAAGCTTTCATGTCGGCATTGTTAAAAGCTACTTGTAAGCCTTAAATTGACTGGACTCCCCATCCCAAGTCAAATCTGACCAAATCTGAAACGAACTTTGAATTTTTCAGGTATTTTGAGGCATTTATTGTGGTAACAGTAAAAATCCAGTCATTGTTTTCCACGTATCTGAGACTGGGTTGCAGGAGTAGTGGGTTCTCGAGAGAAACCTAGCCATTCCCTCCGGGGGATCCCAAGACGTTCCCAGGCCAGATGGGGTATATAGTCCCCTCTTGGGGATTCTGGGTCTTCCATGTGGTCTCTTTCCTGTGCAGCGATCTTGGGGCATCCTGATCAAACGTCTGAACTCCTTCAACTTACTCCTTTCAATGCAGAGAAGCGTTGAAAGGAGTCCTCACCCTTTCTCTAAGGCTGAGTAAAAATAACGCGAAGAAATAGAGAAAAGTGTTTTATTCTCTGCATAAACTGTTCATATTGTGATTGTATGAATGTGTTTTTTATTTTATGGCTGGAGAGCTGAAGGAAAATTTCCAACCTGGTGGACATTAAAGTTTTATCTTATCTTATATTTTTGAAAATTCATCTGTGGTTTTGGCAATTTACGCCACTAGGGTCAGAGTCCCACAAATGCAAATACTGCTCTGAAGCCATTTCCATTATAACAAAGGCCACTTCACTACCCACTACTAACATTAAGTAGTGCAGTTTTACTGCTGAACAGCACAAAAATTGCACTAAATAATATTTTCAATATATATTTCAACATATTTTGCTATATATTGATTAGACCTGTCACGATAAATTGTCCCAGACATTATTGCAATAAGTTATAATATTGTTGTTTTGAGACCTGTTTCAAGTTTTCAGTGTAATTAGGATATTTTAAATATCCAAAATAAAATATGATGACCAAAAACAATAAATAAAACTGAAATTAAAACCACACGCAATCAAAACCATAAATAAAATGGATTATGATATCTCTGTAAACAAAACTGCCCTTCAAAAAATATTAATCATGAGAATTTAAATTATCGAGCTCATTTAAATTTATTAATTGCTTATTGCAACAGGGCTAATATTGATGCTCTAATGGAAGCAAAAGTAACCATCTCAACCACGCTTTTATGGGGTTTGCAAACATCAGTTTAGTCTTTTTTTGATAAACTCACTATTATCTCAAGGATGTTTTTTTCCCCCGTGCTTTTAATAAACGATACGATAATTTCCCCTCCCTAACAGACACATTTCCTGCTATTTATGGTGCAGAGGTGGCAGAACGCTGAAACCCAAACAGTCGTTCTTCATGCTGACAGCGCCGCTCTCTGCAGTGAGCTTGGCTGTTTGTCACAAACTGAGAATGTGGAGGAAAAGGGGTAAAAGAGCAGCGATGGAGAAATGTGAGAAAATCTGATGGAAAGGTGCGAGTGTGTATGCAGAGCCGTGCCTCTTTGCATGTATGCATGTGTGTGTAAGATCTAATCTGTGTGGTCAGTGTGGTGGCCATTCAACTGTGTGCTTTGGATTAGTGAAGAGAAAGTAGGCCAACATCTGTCACCCTGACAAAAGCCCATCACCCAGTCTGTCACCCCCCCCCACCCCACCCCTCTGTCAGGGTTTCTATTCATGCATCCTGTCTCAATCACAGGTGAGTCTCAGAAATACATATTAAACATCTGTTACACCATCGGTTTTCATGAAAAAAAAATTTCAAATCGCACTGCTTGTATTTAAAACGGTTTTTTGAACAGATATGTGCCAAATAGACTGAATTTATGTAGCGCCTTTCCAGTCAGACTGACCACTCGGAGAGCTTTACACTACAGCCACATTCACTCATTCGCTCTCACAATCGTGCGCATATTTACACACCAATATGCAGATCGAGGGATAGATAACATTCAAACATGTTGATAGGTTCTCCATATATCTGGGAGCTAAAGATGCGCATAGGTCTGTCGCAATAAGCAATTAATCAATTAATCGCATGATAAATTAAAATGAGCTTGATAATTTCCATTCTGATCAAAATTTTTGAAGGGCAGTTTTATTTTTAGAGACATCATAGCCCATTTTATTTATGGTTTTGATTGTGTGTGGTTTTTATGTCCATCTTTATTTACTGCATTTGGTTGTCGTGTTTTATTTTGGATATTTAAAATATCTTAAATTACTGAATAAATACAGGACATGGAAAAAATTGGGAAAAAAACAGTGGAAAAAAATTGACAATAAATTAAATAAAAACTAAATGAAAACAGAATATAGGGAAAAAAATTTAAAAATTGATAAGGAAAATTACTAAATACAAAAATAAGATTGAAAATAAAATGGAAAATTAAATAACAGTGATAACGTTAAGTGTTCTTTACAAAATTAAAGTTTATTGGTCTTTTTAGAGGGCGAACTTGCATTATTATGCCATTATCAATTAATACTTTAAAACACTATCGTTTATAGCAATAATTTCTGGGACAATTTATCGTCCATCAAAATTTGTTTCCGTGACAGGCCTAGACACACAGCTTAGCAGTTCTGAACTGGCATTTCTGATATTTTTCCATAAATTCATGCGCCTACTGCTGACAAGTGTGCCCTGGGTCTACCTGAAGCTGTCTGATAAACAGGAAGGACCACAATATGAGTTATAAAAACTGTATGAACATCATCAGTGATGTGCATTCAAGAGCAACTGGCAATACTGGTATAAAAAAGGGCAAGTGATTAATCAATAAAATCTCCTCTTTGTTACGTTTTTCATTACAAAATGTCCCTTGCGTATATTAATTTTTATTTTTTGTTGGGTTTCTTTAATCAGTCACATTGTCATCTCTACTTATTGTCATTGTCATATATCTTAATTCTGGTTAAAATGACCAGGTATTTAAAGCAACTAGCAGACATTTCACCAGGAGTATAAAACGCGCACACACATTATTAAACCACATATATATGGGCCTTTAGCAAGAGATTATCTTAGTTGGTTTAAAAATAAAATCCTTTATGTAATAAAAGTTGAGAAAATGACTTCAGCAGCTGTATGGATGTCTTCTTGCCTGCTTTTTAGCTGGACTCTGACTTTATGAAGGCAACGCAAGAGTCTAAGTCGGTGTAAAAAGCGCCGCTGCAGTCTGTCTTTCTGTATACGTCTTAATTGTACTTCAGCAGTTTGCTCAAACAAATCCATAGAATATAAGGGAGTACAGATTGAAAGGTACTTGTTGCAAATAGCCTCAGGCAGGCAGTACCTACCCTGACTGGCAGGAACATACCTACGTTATGTAACGTGCCTTTTTAAAACCGTGGTATTTGGCCAGTCACTATACGTAGTCTGGTAGTTCTGCTTTACTGGTTAGTAATTCTTTGCTTAAAATGCTAAATACAACGTTATGGAGTAGAAAGAAAATGATGGTAGCAATAAAATCAAGACAGACTTTAAAGATTTGAGCTTTTACCAGTCAGCATCATCCAAGAATACTTCTCAGTGTGAGTGGAATATTAAAACTACATCTGAAAAGTATTCACAGCCCTTCACTTTTTCCACATTTTGTTATGGTTCAAAATTGTATTAAATTAATTTCTTTCCTCAAAAAAATACTCCATAATGACAATGTGGACCTTTTTGAGTGTTTTGCAAGCGTTCCTCTGTGGAGAGAGGAGAACCTTCTCTGCAGCATTTTACCAACCAGTCCAGACGAAAGCCACTCCTTCATAAAAGGCACATGGCAACCCGTCTGGAGTCTCTCAAAAGCCACCTGAAGGACTTTGACAGTGAGAAACAAAATTCTCTGGTCTGATTCGACAAAGATCGAACTGTGTCGTGTGAATGCATGTTTGGAGGAGACCAGGCACAGCTCCTCAGCAGGCCAATAACCATCCCTGCAGTGAAGCTTGGTGGTGGCGGCATCATGCTCTGGAGGTGTTTTGCAGCAGCAGAAACTGTCAGACTAGTCAGGATAGAGGGAAAGATGAATGCAGCAACGTACATCCTGGATGAAAACCTGCTCCAGAGCGTCTTGACCTCAGACTGAGGTGGCGGTCCGTTTTTCAGCAGGATGACAACCTGGCGCACATGGCTTCAGAACCACTTTGTGAATGTTCTGGAGTGGCCAAGCCAGAGTGCTGACTTGAATCTGATTGAATATCTCTGGAGAGATCTGAAAATGGCCGACAGACGTCTCTGATCCAACCTGAGCTGGAGAAGAACTGCAAGGAAGAATGGGCCAAATTGTCTAAAGATGGGTGAACTAATCTGGTGGCATCATATTCAAAAAGACTTGAGGTCGGGCTGGACGATATGGCTTAAAAATAAAATCTCCCGATTTCTTTTTTTTCCCAATTTCAATTGATTTATTTTTCTTGCTTTCTTGTCTAAAAAGGAAATTGCAAATGACAGAAATGATTTTCTAAAAATGGCTTTTATTTTAATCATCCCTTCTGTGAGTTGTACGACGGAGTACCAGGGCCAGGCTACAAGAATGTTTAATTACGAGAACATAGTCATAATATTAGCAGAATAAAGATGCATTTTTCCAAAAAGAACGTCTTAAAATTGCGAGGAAAAAGTCATTTTAGTCAGAAAAGCTTCTAGAGTTGCTGAGAAGTAACGTGAGAAGCTTAGTGCGTGTGGTTCTTTCTTTGAAATAGATTGTCGTTTGGGTCCAAATAAATGGAAACTGTAAAACACGCTTTTCAAACAAGATGGCCACCCCGGGATCACTAACATCACTCTGAACTATGGAAACGCACACAAAAAAAACCCCGATTTCTTTTCTCCAAAAATAAAATCTTCACAAACCAAAAATTTGATTAAATCGATTTATCGCCCAGCCCTAGCTTGAGGCTGTAATAGCTGCCAAAGATGTATCAACAAAGTAATCAGCAAAAGCTGTGAATACATGTGAAAATGTGATTTGTTGGTTTACTACTTCTAAAAAATTTGCAAAAATCTCAAAACCTTTTTCCCACATTGTCATAATGAGGTGCTTGAGGAAACAGATTAATTTAATACAGTTTGGAAGAAGGCTGAAACATAACAAAATGTGGAAAAAAGTGAAGTGCTGTGAATACTTTCAAGATAAACAGCTTGAGCTCAGTAGCTCGTCAAACCGCTTCGTCTCTTTCAGACTGTTTTTTTTTTTTTTAAACCGTGTTGGTATCGTGGTGTCTGACATGGTGCTGTTGGGGTTTCAGGTGTCCGTGGCTTTCTGAGCAGTTCTCTGTCGCTGTGCCCATCTACAATGGAGTTATCTTCTTGTTTGTGTTGGCTAACTTCTGTATGGCCACATTCATGGACCCCGGCATCTTCCCCAGAGGTGAGTGAGAGGAAAGAAAGGGTAAATGGTCTCGATTTGTCACCAGGTTGAAGGCAAACAAACTTTCCCCGTTGGTGCCCCTCGTTTTTCGATTTAAACAGACTGTTTATTCAGTGACCAAATGTGTGTTGTCCATGCAGCGGAGGAAGATGAGGACAAAGAGGATGATTTCCGTGCTCCGCTCTACAAGACGGTGGAGATCAGGGGGATCCAGGTCAGGATGAAATGGTGTTCAACCTGTCGTTTCTACAGACCACCACGTTGCTCTCACTGCTCCGTCTGTGACAACTGTGTGGAGGTGTGTGCAAGGATACACTCACAAAAAGTGTTTTCACTGTTTGTCATCATAACCCTTTGTCTACACCAAATAATTTGGCACCTTTCTGATCTAGAGACTAAAACAGAGGAGACGTGAGGAGCCTCCAGGAAACCGTCCTGTTAAATTCACCTTTCCTCTCAGGCTTGAATAGGATCAAGAGTGACAGTTTTGGTCAGCCTCTTCTGATCCTTTGAGTAAAATCTCAGTGGAACATTTTAGTGCTGCAGAGTAAAATGTGTAAAAACAAGTCTTGTTCTAAGCAGAATATTTACCCTCGGGAAATATTTTTGTTACAGTTGGGAAAATAAGTACTTGATACACTTCAGATTTTTCAAGTTTCCCCCACTAACAAAGAATGGAGAGGTGTGTAGTTTTCATCATAGGTAGAGCTGATCTGTCCGAGACAGAATCTAAAAGAAACATCCAGAAAGTCACATTGTATGATTTATAAATAAATAAAATGAAATAAGTATTTGAAACAATAGAAAAATAGAACCTAGTATTTGGTCCAGAAAGCGTTGTTTACAGGTACTGAGGTGAGACGTTTCCTATAGTTCTTGACCAGGTTTGCAGACACAGCAGCAGCAGCAGCTCTGGTCCACTCCTCCATACAGATCTTCTAGGTTTTGGGGCTGTTGCTAGGCAACACAGAGTTTCATCTCCCTCCAAAGATCTTCTGTTGGGTTCAGGTCTGGAGACTACCTGGGCCACTTCAGATCCTGAAAAATCTGGCGATACATGGCTCCGTCCATCCTCTCTTCAATACGGTGCAGTTGCCCTGTCCCCTTTGCAGAAAAGCACCACCCAAAGCATGATGCTTCCACCTCCGTGCTTCACAGTAGGGGTGGTGTTCTTGGAATTCTCTTCATCCTTCTCTTTCCTCCAAACACGGTGAGCAGAGTTTACACCAGAAAGTTCTGTTTTGGTCTCGTCTGACCTCATGACCTTCTCCCATGGCTCCCCTGGATCATTCAGCTGGTCACTGGCGGACGTCAGGCGGGCCTGGACCTGGGCTGGCTTGAGCAGGGGGACCTTGTTGCAAGATTTCAGTCCATGGCGGTGTAGAGACTGTGGTCCCAGCTCTCTTCAGGCCATTGACCAGGTTCTCCCTTGTAGTTCTGGCCTGACCCCTCACGTTTCTCATGGTCATTGGTGCTCCAGGAGGTGGGATCTTGCATGTCAGAGGGGGACTGACACTTTCTAATCTACTTTCTAATAATTTTACCAACAGCTGTTTTCACCAAGCTGTTTGCCTGTTGTCTTGTAGCCCAGGGGTTCCCAAACGTTTCCATGCCATGGCCCCCCAGACAGCATTAGCTTCTTGCCGTGGAACACCTTTGCAAACCCACAGGCATTGCTACAAAATGTGTAAAGAAATATTGACTTTTTGAATGCTTTATCTCATTTTTATTCACTATTCAATAATTATTTTGTTTAGCATAAATGCTGCCTCAAACCTTCTGATTTTAGTTGGCCATGAGTTCTGTAGTGGAAAATTTTATGACCAGGCAATATATATTACCTGATATATAACATTTCATATTGATTACACATCAAATTTTGTTTAATCCCCACAGTTCTCAGGGATTTTTATCCTCGACTGCAAACCTTCAGTCTTTTTCTTGACAGAAACCTTTCCATTTCACGCTTGCTATGCTGGCTTGAAGAGCAAAGCAGCTTGATAAATTTGACTGGCAGGCAATCAGAAACATAAGCGTGGCAAATAACATTTAAAGAAGTTATTTTAACTTATATTGAATAATGATGCCTGAACAACAACTTCATAAAAAAAAAAATAAGATGTGTGATTTAAGAATTATTGGATTCAGTTTTTTTAATTGAGTTTTTATTTTCTCCTCATCTTCCCTCCAACTTTCTGAGGCCCCCAGCACCCCCTGGCAGCCCCCCAAGTTCAAACAAGTGCAGTTAATACAGGTAATGAGTGGAGGATAGGAAGGCTGCTTAAAGACGAACGAATAGGTCTGTGAGAGCCAGACTTGCTGGTTGGTAGGTGATGAAACACTGATTTCATCCAATAAAATACAAAACATTTAAAAATCATACAATTTTTTTTTTTTTTTTTTTTTTTTAAGACTCAGTCTCTTAGTTGTGGTGATCCTATGATGAACATTACAGACCTCTCCATTCTTCCCCACTGTATCTCCCCAGTGCCGTTCAGGATGCTCCACTATCTCCTATTGCTGTTCCTTGACAACAACATACGTTTTATCCCAGTGAGAGTTTCTGCAGGTCAGCCTCGGGGCACCATCCACAGAGAAAGTTGTTTGTTTTGCCCTGTCTTGTACACCTGAGTGCTGCAGGCAGAGCACGTCACAACGCAGACACACAGGGCGCATCTATGGAGCCTGGGGCCTCTTTTACAGTAAAGGCTGGAAAGAAACGCTTCTGAGCGGGAAATCCAGATTGCATCAATAAAATCATGTGCACATAGGGTAATACATGTTGATAAGCCAAAGTAGCAATTTAATAACACATTGTACTTGGAGATTAATGCTGTGCCTCTCAGCGACTAGAGTCTTTCATTTGGTTTTGGTAGTGGTGTTGTTTTGTAAAGCTTCCCAAGCTGCATTTTCTTTTGAATATTTTAGATGAGCGCTACGAAAAAATCAGCGAATTTTCTGCGAATAATTTGGAATCACGGTCCACAGAAAAATCCGGATATACTGAACCATGAACAGGCCGGGTTCTACTGCATTTAAGAGGAAAAAAACAGGGAAAACACGGGCCTCAACGTGTATAAAGAGAACCAGAGTGTGACCCAAAGGACTTCCCTAAATGAGACGGTGCAGCTGAACCCTGATGACAAAGACGCATTTTAATCTATTTTATAGCAGCTCTGAGTCAGACTCATGTAAATATTTCACATTTTTTAACAGAACATCTTTTATTCCTGTAGTTACTTTTACTGCGTTAAAGCTACAGCCTGGTTCAAACAGAGCTGCATCTGTTACTTCAGCTATCCGTTTGCACAGTTCTGAACTCGACACTTGAGTGCAGTTTTTGCTCCAACGAACGACAACTGAAGGAATCCTGCTTTAACTTTGTCTTTGTAGGAGTTCGACCATCACTGTCCGTGGGTGAACAACTGCATCGGCAGGAGGAACTACCGCTACTTCTTCCTGTTCCTGCTGTCTCTGACGGCTCACATCATGGCCGTGTTTGGGTTTGGCCTGCTCTTTATTCTCTACCACCGGCAGAACATCGACCACCTGCACGCCATCGTTACGTATCCTTTAAACTCTGCTGTTTAGCTAAATGAAGTCTGGATTCTGTGAGATGTCCAAGTTGATTCAGTGTGCTGTGGGGAGGTTTTGCTTCATCTTCTTATATATTTATTGAAACTAAAGCAAAAATTAAAATTGGATCCAGTAGGTGAGCTGCTGCAGGCCTTCATTATTCGTTCTCCTTGACTCCCTGTGCACCCAGGCTGGCTGTAATGTGTGTTGCAGGCTTATTCTTCATCCCCGTCGCCGGGCTCACTGGCTTCCATGTCGTGCTGGTGGCCAGGGGCAGGACAACCAATGAGCAGGTAGAAAACACAGAAGGCTGTTCCACAGGAGATTACTCAGGGGGAAAAAACAGTTGCAGAGTTTTCAGTTTTGATTATGCTGTTTAGACGACCTGTCACTTTGAATTTAGGTGACTGGAAAGTTTCGAGGGGGAGTGAATCCTTTCACTAATGGCTGTTGGAGGAACGTCTCTCATGTTCTCTGCAGCTCCCAGGCACCCAGGTGGGTTCCTTTAAACTATTTCTGTAGGTGCAGAGTAAAAGCTGAGGCCTGGTCCACACCTAGCCAGATATCTGGGAAAACAAATACTTTTTATCCGTTTTGGCCTTTTACCCACATGAAAACGCCATTTAATATCACTGAAAACGATTATTTATATAAAACCTCCGTTTTTGGTGTTTTTGTGTGTGTACATGGAAAAACAGAGATTCAGGGTCCTGCGCATTCCAGTCTGCGACAAATAATGTGACATATCCACATACTTACTTTGACGTTATTCTCAATCAACTTCGTCTTGTGTTTTTATAACTTTATATTCCAATAGGCTATTTTAAAATAGTTAAACATGAACATATCTGTCCACACAAATGAACCTCCTGGCGCCATGTTTAATTCCTAACAGGAAGTTAGGAAATGTGCTGTAAACGGTGGCAGGAAAAGTTCTGATAGAAGTGTAGTGTATAACTGTCTGAAGCATTTGAGAAACAATATACCCAAAGAGAGTTCTGCAGAACCTTTCTTTAGTTGCACCAGGAAGTTGTAAGTATGTTCCAGGTATCTGTTCTTGCCATTACACTTCATAAATCTAGCCGATAGCCATGAAGGTGAATGTTTTAAGTCAGTAGCTTTTTGTCAGTCAGCACAAAGAGCTCTAGAATGTCCTGGTAAACGGCTGTGTTGACTATGAATGCAGTGGACCAGAACCAGCAGATGACAGAATTCAGGATGATACCAACGTAATTACCTCTATTTAGCCTCAGGAGATGAAAGTGATTCAACAAAACTAATGGACATCACCTGATAAACAGCAGCTCTGAAATGTCCAGAGACTGTCTTAATACCAGAAGAAGTTACTTTCTTTAAATATCTAAGACCTCACTGTCGTTAAAGAGAATCTCCGTGTTCACTCGTTCTCTGTAACATGAGTGTACCTCCCATGTGCCGGTTAGTATTACTACCATGCTGTCTCCGCAGGTACCTGGGCAGGAAGAAGTGTGTGCAGAACGTGAACGTGCAGCCTCCGTTTCTGCGGCTGCAGCTCACTGAGGCTCAGCTGGCAGCCAAGATCCTGGACAACGGCATCCAGGGAGACCTGCACAGGGTGAGAACGGCACACCTGCTTCACGCACGCTGCTGTGGAGCGTTTGGAGCTGATCGCCAGCTAAAGTTGGAAGAAGTACAGGGTGTCCGTTCATCCTTAAAAAGTCTTAAATTCACATATCTAAAATTAAGGCTTTAAAATGTCTTAGATTCATTTTAAAAAATTAAGTTGGCCTTAAAGGGGCAATATTATATAAAATTGACTTTTCTGAGCTTTACATAATGTTATAATGTTAGTCCCTCATCAAAATCATACCTGGAGTTTTGGTTTTATTCTTTCATGCATGTTTGAGAAATCCTTTAATCTCCCGTGGCAACCATTCAGCTGTACAAAACGCAGCCTTTGAGACCCAGCTCCTCCTCGGACCTGCAGTTTCTAAGCATCCGAGCCTCCGCCTCGCAGAACACTGCACATCTGCTGAGCTCATTATAAGAGCTACTTCTCGATGCAAAGCTGGTAAAAACGTTGTTAAAGGGCTAACTGTTGTGATGACTTCCTGAAGGTGGAGTTTCAGAAAGAAAAGGAGTTTCTAAAGAGACAGAGGCCCAATTTCAAGGTGTTAAATTACAAAGTTACATTTCTTTTAAGTCATATTTGATATATACAGTATTTTCGTAACAATGGAAGGTAACATAGTTACTTGATTGTGCTATAAAATGATTCTGTGTGCCTAGAAAATGCATAATACTGCCCCTTCAAAAACGTTAATCACAAGTCTTACATTTTGTCATGGCAGGAATATTCTATGTAGTTTTTTTTGTTGGGTTTTTTTTTCTTGAGGGACTTTTCTTTCAGGCAAAAGTTTGACTCACATACAGACCTCTTCATTGTATTCTGTGACTCGAGGCGGTTTAGTTTACCGCTAACTAGCTGTTAATACACCCTTGCTTGCTAGCTTTTTTGTGTGTATCATGGGTAAGTGCACATTTATCGCCAGGTGGCTGGACGACGTCAGTCTTCGCCACTGGATCACTTCTGTTGCCAACCCATAAGATGCTACGTGCATTCTGTGCAACAAAGCTTGTCACTACGGGGGTTGAGACTGCAGTGAGCCATATGCAGTGTGAGAAGCACAAAGCTGCTGCCAAGAGCCACAAACAGACCCCAGAAATGTCAGTTTTGATCCCCTGGCGTGGCTAAAGCTCCCCAGAAAACTGTCGACGCCACTACTAGCGCTGAACCAAGATCAAACTCTGGAGTCGGAGGTCTAGTGGATTTTAAATACGATGTTCAAGCACCAGTCTTACCTATTAAAGAATTTTATTTCAACAAAGTTGTTGCTATGGAGGGAAATGCAGCTCAGAAGGAGGAGAAAAGGGTAGCGCATGGACCCAAAAGAGAATGGAGAGCCACAGATGCAGCTATGATGATAAGTAGGGAAAAAGATTAAAAGGAACAGTAATTAATGTCTTCAACTAAAGTAAGAATGTGCCAATGTCTCACAAGGACCGTACTGTTCTGTTGGAATACAGGTCTTGAATTTCATTCATTCGTGGTGGTCTTAAATCTGAGTTGGTGACACCTGCAGAAACCCTGGAAGGACGTTCTTCAGCCTGCTGCTAAACCAATGTTTTACATGCACGGGGAGTGGATAGCTTTGCATGCAGGATGGCAGCAGGAAGTCTAACCACTTAGTTGTACAGAGTCGATTTGTTGTTGCACGTATCAGCAGGAACGTCCTGCAACTAGAGCTCAACCCAGATGATGACTTGGTGATTATTACTGGAGGATAAGGTGACTGAACGTCAGTCCAATGAAGCATATGTTTACTAAACTGTCTGAGCATTTATTATAATTCGCTCTCCAACCGAACCTCAGTGGCTGCCATGGAGAAGAATCAGCTGTCAGCGTAGCAGTTAACCTGCTGAACCGCTGTTGTCTGTGATAAAGTCAAAGTTCAGAGGATATGTTTATACCTGCTTGTGAAGGTGTGCATCATTTACTGTTCTGTTGGGCTGAACTTGGTGAGTTTTTGTGTTTTGTTGTTTTGTGTTTTTCTAGGAAATACTCAAAACAGCAAGTGAGAATTGCAGTCCCTTATTGTCGTGTCTCCTCCTGTTCTGCAGTCCAAGTCCAGTCTTGAGATGATGGAGAGTCAGTCATGTGACGCTGAGCCTCCTCCGCCTCCGAAACCAGAGCTGCGTTACCCTGGAATCAGCCAAAGGAACACGGAAGGTAACGTGACGTGACCCACCTCCTCCTGCAGATCTCACTTTTCCACTTCCATCAATAAAGCAGGAACGGTTCTGATTTTTCTCTGTAATGTGTTTCCGGTAACCTGTGTTGATGCCTTCCTGCAGAGTGCAGCCTGCTGAGCAAAGCCCCTCCCACCCCCACCATGTACAAGTACAGGCCCACCTACAGCCCGGGAAAGAACCACACAACACTCACTCATGCTTACGCCAACCAGGTAACTCGCAGCCAGCCAGCTGAAAGGCAGGGCCGCTCTACACAGACCAGAGAGAACCTGCTGTGTGTTTCAGCTCCATTTGTCCTTGTTTCTGCTTCTTTTATCACATCGATCTAATACATCTCCAATTTTTTTATTTCCTTTTGATTTTCCGTTGGCCATCTTGGTTTCAGTGGCTTACTTTTGATCAGTATCAGTAAGTGATTATTTTAAAAGCATTTCCCCCTCTTCTGTTTGAGCGTGGTGTCCTGTCCCTTTTCTGTTTGATCTGGACATGGGCAAAATACTGGACAGAACCCTTCCCAGATGATAACGACTGCATCTAGTATTAGACAGCATCTACAGCGTGGAAAATACGTGTTTGATACACCCCCGGTTTCAAGTTTTCCCACCTACAAAGAATGGAAATGTCTATCAACCTCAACTGTTTGAGACAGAATCTAAAAATCCTGAAAGTCACATTGTATGATTTTTTTTTTTTTTTTTTTTTTTTTTTTAAATAAATAAAATGAAATAAGTTTTTGAAACAATAGAAAAATAGAACCTAGTATTTGGTCCAGAAAGCTTTGTTTACAGGTACTGAGGTGAGACGTTTCCTATAGTTCTTGACCAGGTTTGCAGACACTGCAGCAGCAGGTCTGGTCCACTCCTCCATACAGATCTTCTCCAGATCTTCTAGGTTTTGGGGCTGTTGCTAGGCAACACAGTGTTTCATCTCCCTCCAAAGATCTTCTGTTGGGTTCAGGTCTGGAGACTACCTGGGCCGCTTCAGATCCTGAAAAATCTGGCGATGCATGGCTCCGTCCATCCTCTCTTCAATACGGTGCAGTCGCCTTGTCCCCTTTGCAGAAAAGCACCACCCAAAGCATGATGCTTCCACCTCCGTGCTTCACAGTAGGGGTGGTGTTCTTCCTCATGACCTTCTCCCATGCCTCCTCTGGATCCTCCAGATGGTCATTGGTGAACTTCAGGCGAGCCTGGACCGGATCCTTCACATTTCTCATGATCATTGATATTCCAGGAGGTGAGCTCTGTCAGAGGGAGATTGACACTTTCTAATCCACTTTTGAATAATTTCACCAACAGTTGTTCTCACCAAGGCAGTTTTGTCCCTGGTTCCCTTTGACGGCTCTTTGGTCTTGCCGATGGCGGAGAGGTTGGCGTCTGATTGCCTGAGTGTAGACATGTATCTTATGCTGCGTTCAATTTACCTGGGAAGTCGTAACTCGGAGTGGGGTTTGACGTCAGACTCGAGGTAACAGCGTTCTAGTTAAGAAGTCGTAATTTCAACGTGGCGACGCCCATAGACATTGTGTGCAGTACCTCTTACAAATATCGTTTGAAGCTTTACTGTCCGTAAGCAAACGCCACTTTTAATTTTTTCAGTTTAGCGTTGCAGGCACTACATTGATTTTAGACGCACTCTTACATGTGTTTCTTGTTATATATTTCCCACCACATATTGTGATTGTTGATGTGAGGAGCAGCCATGTTGAAACACGACGTCAGCCATATAAGTCATAACTGGGGGTAGTTGGAGTCGCTCCCAGTTTTCCAGTGGGAAATCCCACTTCGGAGGGCGTTCCAATTGAGTTTTACAACTGGGAAGTCGGAATTTCCCAGTTCTGAGGACAACTCGAACGCAGCCTTTTATACAGGTAACAAGTTCAAGCAGGCGCAGTTAATACAGTTAATGAGTGGAGGATAAGAGGTCTTTAAAAGATGAATTCTTGCTAGATTTTAGGTGATTAAAATGCAAATTAATTATTTAAAATCATACAGTTCATACAGTGTGATTTTTTTTTTTTTTTTTTTTTTTTTTTTTTTTAAGATTCTGTCTCTAACAGTTGAGGTCTACCTGTGATGAAAATGACAGACCTCTCCAAGCTTTGTAAGTGGGGGAAGTTTGAAAAGTTATCAGATGCTTATTTTCCCCCACTGTAAATTAACTAGGATTGATTTTCAGTAATTTAACCCGGTATTTGCTCCCATGTCTGATCCAGATCCTCCCGACTCTCCAGCAGCAACCTGGACTGCTCTCCTGTTTCTCCAGAATTAATTGTCCAGTACCTGTATTAGTTTTCCTTTCTGCTTAGAATCAGTCTGTCCCCTGTTACCATCATCATCAGTTTAATATAACCATGTCATTAATGTCCTCCTAACAGCCTCCATCCTGTCTACTTCTGCTGCTCTCTTCCTCTAATTCACATGCAGAGAATATTTGCTGCTGCTGATAGAAACTAAACTGTCGGTTCTCAGACAAGCGAACTCTCTGATTTCCCACAATAATATTGTATTCAGTATTAAAAATACATAAGAAAATGCAAATAAACAAATAATTTAGTTTCTTTTTTTTAAATAAGAAAACATTCTTTCATTCTCTAACATCAACATGTGAAAAGCTCAGCCCTTTCTGCTTGACTGAACAAAAATACATTGTAAGGATGATCTGTTGATTATTTTGTGATTTAATAATTGGATAGCAAAAGGTGCTTAATAGAGATTTTTTTTAAACAGCATTTGAACCAGGTGAAGCTAAAACTATGCCCCTTAAGGGGTTCTGGGTAGAACATATTTACAGACATCTGTAAATGCAAAATGTTTATATTTTTTGCACAGTTTTGGCTTGATAACTGCTTTGAGGGTGTTATTTCAGCAAATGGCATGTTTTAGAGTCTGTATACTCCAGTTAACGTTTATTCAATTACTGAATTAGTTGACGACTATTTCAATAATCGAACAGTCTGATTAATTGTTTCAGTTCCTGTCTATATACTGGACTGTAGGTTTTTGAACAGGGTTTAGTTTGAATACCAAACAAAGCAGTGATCTTCCTGTTTTGTTTTGTAGTCTTGTGAAATCGAGGTAATACTAATCACTAGCCGTAATAAACAGTGGCTGCGTTTCCATTGACCATGAAACGACACAAATTGGAATTACAAAAATAAAATCGCTTGATGGAAACAATTTCGGAAAAAAAAAAAAATCACGTTTTTTGATTAAAAAAGCTTTTGCGCGAGGCCGTAATCGAAATTTGTGTATTTCGCAACACTGAAAAGGAAACAGTTTCTTTCGCATCACATGAGTCAAGCCGGGTCGTATACAGCAGCAACGCGCTTACTTGTTGGCACTGGCCTCCCTGGACGATGTGCCGCTGGCTCCACAAGAAAAGTTGAGTTTGTCGTTCAGCTCTTCTGGAAAATTGCTGACTACACTTTCCCAAAAACGCCGCATACACGTAGCTGCTCCCAAGCATAAGAAGCTTGTCGCTTAAACGCCTGAATAAGAAGCTGACGTCTCCTTTGATACCTGCTGATGAACGCTAATGCCGTGGCTGCATTGTTTAAATCCGTCGCCACCATGGTTTTTAATGATTTATTGCGTGTAAAAAAACCAAAAAAAACCAAAACGTATTTACCAGTCCTTCCAGGAAGCTGCGATTGCAACGATTAATGCAAATTCACCAAATTCGCAATTTGGGGGATGAGTGCGCCCCAACACTCGCATTACCACACTCCATCCTCCCCCCTAACTCGACCCCAACCCTTACTTACTTTCTCCTTCCCTAAATAAAAGTAACTTTTTGTAAATACACAATTCATCAGGTACAATAACCTTTTTAGGGTGTTGTTTCATGAAGGTACAGCAATTTCAATTTTCTTGTAAGACCATGTTATGGCAAGAACCTTTTGAAAAAGGTGCTGCAAAATCAGTAATTTTAGACCGCAACAATCACAACAAAACATCACAACACCCTGGAGGGACTGATTGATGTAACTTAGTCGCACATTTGCGACGGAAGCGCAGCTCGTAGCTGTTTGTGTGCGTCAGAATCACTCCAGCGGGATTTCTGTTTCTTTAAGCTCTGTACTCTGACCTGCTCAGCATCTCGTTTCTTTCTCCTTCCCTTCCCTCTTCTGCCTCCTCCAGTTGAGTCGAGGGGAGAGCGTTGGCAGCGCCAGGGACTCCTCCTCCTCCACCTCCTCCCTCCTCCAGGCCAGTCAGCAGCCTGGTTTCCGCTCACAGCCCAGCCTGGACCGAAGGGAAGCGTCTTCGGACAGAGCGGTAGGGGGACCCGGTGGGGAGAGGAGGGATGTGGGGAGGGAGGCAGGTGGAGGGGGCATTCCTGGCTACTCCCTAGGCGGGCGCTCGTATCCCTCCTTCTCGGACCCCACTGTGCTTTCAGGAGTGGCGTCCCGATCTTCAAGCTCCACGCACACCTCAGCAGGCACTGCCCACGTCTCCGAGGCGACCACCACCTCAACCAGCTTCAAAAGCTTGGCCAATCAGACGCCTCCGCCTCACCACCCCTCTCGTAACGGCAGCCTGTCTTATGACAGTTTACTGGCAGGAGGAGATGACTTTGACAAGGGGGGGGTGAGCGGTCCGGCAGCCCCTGAGCCTCCTGCTGGGAGACCCTGTACACCAGCAACAGGCGGCTACGGCTCACCCTTCCTGTCCCAGCAGAGAGAGGCTGACCTGCCATCCCAGTCCTCCCAGTCTCCCCATCACCACCACCGATCCTCTCACCACCACCACCACCACCCCTTCCTTCATCGATCCTCCTCCTCCACCACGTCTTCTTCCCCTCCACCCCCCCCAGAGAGAGACCGTCTGCTGGGAGAGACCCACACCACCCCTCATGTCGCAGCTGCCAATCAAACCTCCACTGCCCCGCCTCTCCCACACCACCACCATCACCACCACCACCACCACCACTCCCATCATCATCACCACCACTCCTCGTCCTCGCGCCCTCCCCGCTTCGCTGCCCCTCACGCGACCCCCCACCAAGCCTACCCTTATCGCACCCGCTCCACAGACACCCCCCTGGGCTCCTCCTCCGGCAGCACGGCCCGCTCGCCTCTTTCCGCTCACCCCCCGCCTCTGGGCAAGTCGCTGTCTTACTCGAGCGCCGCGGCTGCTGAAATGCAGTACCGCTTGGTCCGCAAGGCCTCGGCGTCAGCCGGAGCGAACGCAGCAGGCGTAGGAGGAGGAGGAGAAGGTGGAGGGATGGGAAGAGGAGCAATACAAGCACCAAAGTGAGTATCGGTTTCACCTTTGACCGGACGACTGGTTTGCTGCTAACACTGAAAAAGCCACATGCCTGTTAGAAACCTGACTGACTGCTCCTCCTGCTCTTCCTCCTTTTCTCCCCCTCTCTCCTCCTCCTCCTCCTTCTGCCAGATTTCCTGTGAGTTCCTCCTCCTTTTCCTTTGCAAATCTACCTCTCATTTGTGACTGTTTTCACCGTTACGTGTGTGATGCTGTTGTTCGTGTGCAGAGCTATGCTAACTTCATTTCTAGTTGTTACAGAATGAATGAAATTCAATTCAGCTCATTTATATAGCGCCAATTCACAACAAAAGTTGTCTTGAGGCACTTTACAAGAAAAAAAACACCCAATTCAATCATACATACATTTCATTTCATCCTAGTTATCAAACACTACAATAAGCTCAATTAATTACTCAAAGTAGTTCAAAATGTTTCTAAGGACCAAGCAGTATTTATTTTTACCAAAAAATATTAACAAAAATCCATCAAAAGCAAATCTCATAATCTAGAAAAATGGGCCTAAAAGAATATGTCAACTAAGACAAACCTAACTAAGGATAACAAACAAGAACTGACCTCACAATGAACACACACAGAGGAATTTATACACACAGGCTAGCCTACAAGAAACGAGGAGGGGAGGGGAAAGGAGACTAAGACAAACAATAAATAAACCTAGGCAACTAATTCAAACCAACAAATTATTACTACAACACAAATATGAAAGCTAAAACATCCTAACACCAAAAATGCTTTTAAACTACTGAACTTTGAGGGTTTGGTAGCTTCTCCAGACTCAAGTCCCCTGTTTCCAGCATCCTGATGGATTCCTCCACTTCCTGCTATTGCGTCATAACTGCTCTCCCCAGCTAGTTCGTTAAATCTCAGCAAAAACAACGGTTAATAATCTGAACATAAGGTGTTCACTAAATGTGTACACCCATACTAGTAAACAAAGTAACACGACAGAAAAAAAGCAATTATAAATAAATGGACTGTGTGAAAGAAACATTTAAATACTAACACTGAGAAGTAGCAGGAGGAACCTCCACAGAAACCCAGCAGCTTGCATCGAGTCATTGACTTGCAGCATTCACTCCTCCTGGACGAGCACGTAGCGACCGCATGGCGTTGTGTCGTTGACTTTACAGCAATCCCTCATACCGAGCATGCATATAGCGACAGTGGATAGGAAAAACTCCCCTTTAACAGGAAGAAACCTCCAGCAGAACCTGGCTCAGTACAAGCAGCCATCTGCCATGAACGATGGGGGTTTGAGAAGACGGAGCAGAATGCACAAGAAAAACAGATGAACTGATGTAGGATTATTTTCAGATGTAAAAAGCAACATTTTGGTGCCATCTTCCAAGTTATAGAGGCTGAACTGTTTTTTTATAAACACCCAGCTACTGAAACATTTTGACCACCAACAGGTGAAGTAAAAAAACAAAACAAAACACAATTTTATTCAATGTATTGAAAATGCCTTTGGTAAAGAGTTGAAAATAAAAAAAATTAAAAAAAAAAAAAAACCCTAAAAGTTGATGTGTTGGAAACAAAAGTTTACATACACCAAATAAAAATGGTTAATGGCCTATACTAAGACCTCAAAGCACTTCACACTATGCTCATTCTCTCACCCATTCATGCACACATTCACCCGCTGATGGTGGTGAGATACTGGAGTGTCGCAACAGCTGCCCAGGGGCAGTCTGACAGAGGCGAGGCTCTCATGCACCGGCGCCACTGGGCGCTCTGGCCACCACTGGCAGGCAAGGTGGGTGAAGTGTCTTGCCGAATGACACGACGACGGAGGTTTCAACATCTCAAGAAACTGCGCTTTGTGTAGCCTGATTGATTCACTCCAAACCAGTAGATGGAAACATGCCTAATTCCCTTTTTTCAATGCAACGTTTTTAAATTCGCATGACAATTGGATAGAAACATGGCTTTGAACCATCAGAAGTGGACCACACAGGAACGTTGGAGGGTAGCTTGCTCAGACTAATCATAAGGATGGTTGGTGCAAAGATTTTTGTAACGTATTTACCATTTACCATAGATGTGATTGGGAAACACTTGTCACAGAAACAACAGCATCTTGTGCTTTTGTTTGGTGTGTCTGCATGACCTTTTCATATCCACATGCGTTTTCAGTCCTGACCCGTGACCTTTTTACGGTTCCACCCTGCACACCACTGAGTTTACTGTCATTGTAATCATGAGCATGCTTCAGAGCAGCTTTTCACTGTTTCTAGTTAAAAGAAACAATTTGGTCTTTACCAGGTTCTAAAATCATATCCAGCTAAACTCAAAGGTACAAAAATACACAATAATTTCTACCCTGGGGTTGTTTATTAAACAAAGATGAGGCCAAAATGGAAACTAAAGCAACCCAAGCCCATGATTTCATAGTTTGTTGGAACCCTCTTCATAACTGCAAAGTTTTCCATACATAATGTTACTTCAGTTTGTAAGTTTGCAGCTCTCTTTAGCTTCCACCATAGCATTTTAATCTGGTTGAGATCTAGACTTTGACTGGTCCGTTGCAATACCTTAGTGACCCTAGAATACTTGACCACGTCCACACGGGAACTTTTATTTTCGTCTAAAACGAGAGTGTTTTCACCCATTTGTGCCCTCACGTCCACACGGAAACATCATTTTAGAACCAAAATGTTTTACATGGGTTTCAGAGTGTCGACATGAACACACACGAAAACGCCTCTCTTGTGAAAATGCTCAGGGTAAGGCAGAAAGTACCAGACCGCACTGATAGGGGGCAGTGCTGAGCCCCATAGACGTAAAGGGCAACAGGTGCTCTTCTTCTTTGCATTTGAAAAGCTGAAAACAATCAGATAAATACAAAAAATACAGTCGGACTAGAACCAACCTAGGACGACTCAACTCATTGTCGATCCCCATTGAAGCAGCCAGATTTTTAAAAAAACAAAGGCAAACATGAGGATAGACGCATGGACTTTATATACAAAGGAAGGTAAAATCATACACTATTTTCAATTTTAATAAAAAAAAAAAAGAGATCAAATGAAGAAAACAAACTTTAAAAAAAACAAAAAAAAACAACAATCTAAGTTGACCATATTTTTTTTTTTTCTTGCAGTCCTATTGAACAGTTTGGAAATGATTACAGCATAATTAAAAGCTTTTTAAAAAACAAAACAAAAAAAAACTAAATATTTCAATTAAGGTTAAAATATAAACTTCAGTGTTGAGATTAATTATATAGATTTTAACCCATTAAAAATTTTAATGCAATTACTTTTTTTTTAAACATACAAAGGTCCCGGCTAGAACCTTTGCATTTGCGTGTTTCTGGTAGGCCTGTAAATGTGACGCACAAGCAACATCCTTAAACAGTGATGGACGACTCAGGGCTAATTTTTTCTTCAAAAAAACGATCTGATTGGACGCTGGAAAAGACTTGTGCAAAAAGGAGTTGGCCTATGACCGAAGCTATTTATGCCTAAAATGCCATCTCGATGTGAAACATGTTGCAGCAGTAAAGACTAATGGCTAATGTCAGCGTATTTCTAAAGCTGTATTTTTTTAAAAGAAGTTATATGAATGATCAAGGGTTCCTTAAAAACTACTTTCTATTAATTCAATAATTTAGCAGAAAGAAGGGTTTTTGAATTGAAAATGTTGCTTATTTTGTCAATTTAGTTTGATTAAAATGTGAATAATTAATTACAAACACTGCAATGAACTCCATTGAAATTTTAATCAGGTCCCACCACTAATTTGTACTTTCGACTCCAGAGGAGTCATGAACCCCACTGCACATCACTGCGCTTTATTGTTTACCATTCTTGTCGGGTTTTCCGCTAGCCTGGTGTGGAGGCTTAATGCCTTGGGTTTTTGAAAGGCGCCCTCAAATAAAATGCATTATTATGTGTCACACTACTTACAGGTCTGAGGGAGTAAAAATGGTGTTTTGGTCCATTCTGTGTTTAAGTGTGGATGAAAAAATTTCAGAAACGTTCCAGAGTTGACGACTGCAAGGGCCTCAGACCCTGTGGCTGTAAAACAAGCCTAGATCCTTCAACTCTCTGGGTGACAGTTGGGATGAGGTGCTTACTTTTTATCAAACATCTCTGTTCAGCCTTTCCCCACCTGTCTTTTCACAAACTTTAATTTTAACTCGGGGTGCACCGATAAATCGGCTACGATTGGCCGATACTTGTTTGAGAAACCCATCTTATCGACCTCCACAAAGGTTTTGAAATCAGCCACTGTCCCATTTTGCTCTTCCGTGAGAGAGGGCCGACTGACAGACCTGCCTGCCCACCTGGTCACGTCTGCATGTGCTCGGTTCACACCAGTCAAACCACTGTTGCCAACCTGGCGACTTTCTTGCTATATTTAGCGACTTTTCAGCAAGGGTGGAAGAAACAAATTACAAATACTCACGTTACCGTAATTAGAAAATTTTGAGTACTTGTACTTTTGAGTATTTCTTTCAAGTGTGTAATTTTACTCTTACTTAAGTACAATTTGGACCATGTAATCTACTTCACTACTTTTAAAATCAGAAATTGCTCCAGAGTACACCTACAATTTGAAATAAAGTTCGCAAGAAGCAGGACTGTATTATTGCCTTTATTCATGCTTGACTGATAAACATGCCTCCAGTCACTAGGTGGCAGCAGAGTTGAAATTAATCAACAGGCTGCATGCCTAAGCCAGTAGAAGTAAATTGAATTGAACGCCTATTGACAATGCAATAAAACATCCATTGGTTTAAAAAGTAATTAATACTCTGAGTAGTTTTTGAAAAGAGTACTTTTACTTAAGTATTTTTTTTCAACACAAGTACTTGTAATTGAGTACAATATAAGCAATGTAACAGTACTTGTACTTAAGTACAAATGGACGGCTGTCTTTGTTGTTTTTCCTCTGTTATCCGTCAACCTTCCTGGTAATGTGTCAACACACACCTGTGCTTCAGGCCTTCAAACGGCCAAACCGCTGCTCTTACAGAGAACCACACTGGTGATGGTTACTCAGGATTTACCTGGTTTTGTTTTGATAAATTATCACCACGTTTGTACACTTGAGTCCAGATTAGAACAATGTCTGTACCTGGTAAAGATCATATTTTGTATCCTGACATAAAAAAAAAAGTTATCAAGGGTGTACTTTTTGTTTTCCAAGACTATATACATTTACTCTAATTAGAAGTGCATGTTACCTTTTATTCATGTTATATCTTGTGAGATATCAGACTTTGATGTTATTTAGGTAAAAAAAAAAAAAAAAAAAAAGTTTTTATTTCTCTTCCTATATGTTTTGGGTCAGGGGTGTCAAACTCATTTTCATTTTTGGCTGTATCAAGATCTTAAATGTTCTTAAAGGGCCGGTTGTGCCAGAATGTACTGATAAAACCCGCTACCAGACTTCTGAAATATTAATGAATAGCCATCTCTGTATTCGATAAGTTCTTCTTAAAATAAATAATACTGAACATTTTTCATATTAATCAGTCCCTCCAGGATTTTCACGATTGTTTTGGGGATTTTTTTTGCAATCAATCAGATTTTGTTGTACAAATTTAGAAATATTTTGCAATATTTGCACTCATGTATGTCGGTAAATGGGACTTTTTCTTAGTCGCCACATCGATAACGGACTATAACTTGACATAAAGTAAGGCTGAGGCAGCAGTGGAATAGAAGAAATACTGCCACCTGCAGGTGGAAGTTAGCATCCCTTAAACCTGATTTTTTTTTTTTTTTTTTTTTTTTTTTTTTTTTTTTTTTTTTTTGACTATTTTTGCAAAAAATTTGCAATTAACTCACAATTTTGCGTTAGCGGAAAAAAAAATGCAAGGATCTGTTTTTTTGTTTTTTTTTTGTTTTGTTTTTTTTTTTTTGCGTAAATTTCTGTGCAAAACCAGAGGGGGACTGATTGATATAATTAATTAATTGGAGTCTAGAGGACCACATAAAAAGCTATAGCGGGCCGGATTTGGCCCACAGGCCTTGAGTTTGACACATGTTTTGGGGGGTTCTTCCAGCATATGACTAAATGCATGGTTTTAGGTTGTTTTTTTTTTTTTATACATGTGACAATGATGCCCTAGTGCTGGGCATGTCTAGGAGATATCCTCATGCTGGGGTGTCCATACTTGTCAGAATAGGAATGAAATAGTTTGATTACCCAGCAGCATCCTCCTGATTCTCCTCTGAATCACGTCAGTGTTTCCTTCATATCCTGGTCTCTAAATCCTGTTTTATTTTTCTGTTCTCATAAACTCAGAGGTGAGCTAATCCAGATGAAACCTCGGAGTCGGACCAATGGCGGCCAGCCCTTCTCCTCCTCTTCCTCCTCCTGCTCCGCCCCTTCCTCCCCTTCTCACCTGGTCTCCTCACCCAGCAGACCTGGAGCAGACCACATGAGCTCGCCAGTGACTCAAAGTCCAGCCCACAGGCCTCAGGGCGGTGGAGTAAAGAAGGTGACGGGCGTCGGGGGCACCACCTATGAGATTTCCGTCTGATTTCTGCTGATGGTTTGCCTGAGGAATCGAACTGGATTGGCCTGCCCCCCCATTACCTATCTTCAGTAACTGCAGATGATTTGTGAAACCATGAATCTGATTAAAAAAAACAGAGAAAACATTGAGCTCATTTCTGGGGTTTTCATCCTTTCTGAAGGCTTTAGTTTCACAGCAGTGGAAGCTCCTCGTGCTGCTGGGGGTGTGGAGCCTCCAAGAACCTCTAATATAGGTTTACAAGTGTAGCTTTTCCTACGGTTCAGATGAGCACTTTGGACTTTGTTTAGATCAAATTTTGCTTTTTATATTTTAATAAAAACGTCTGGTTACTGTTGAGGTTATTGAGAGACGGGAATCCTGTGCGGACGTTGGAACCTCATGGAAGCAGGATCAAACGAAGGGCTTCTGTGGGAACTAAACGCGCGATCAGTCGGACGATTATCGGCTGAATCTCCCTCCTTAAATGCAGTGGACTAAGAGCAGGAATGCTCGAGTTGCCACATGTTGCCTGATGCATGAAGTGGATAATCAGAGTCCCCCGTAACCTGTGGCCCCCCCAAGCCCCCAGAGGTCATCATCTTCCTGCAATTGCAGCGGGGAAAAGTGCAGCTCTCTGAACTCGGATTGCAGGGAAACTTTCCATGTTGCTGCACAACGCACATGATGGTGGGAGAAAGATTCAGCATTTGGGGGGGGATTAAAAAAAAAAAAGTGCTGATTGCCAGTGTTTTGATATTTTACTGATTTACTCAATGTGAATTTAATTCCATGCCTGTACAGAATGATGTGATTTTTTTTTTTTTTTTTTTTTTTAAATATGGATTTCATTTTGTAAGACGTTCTTGGCAGACTGGAGCATGTACTGTTTGCCAGCATAGGCTGCTGTGATCGGGCTGAGGAACATTTCGTCTGTTTGAACAAACAAAAGTAAGCAAACTAAAGTGAATATGGAAACTAAGTCTTGGCTCTTGATGAAGGAGAAAAAAATTTTCTAGAAAAATCTGAGCAACTGCCTTGAAAATGAACATTAAGTATTTTTTTTTTTTTTTTTAATTATTTCTTGTATTTAATTTGACCGTTTTATATCAATTTATATGGAAACATAGCTGTTGATAAATGAGTTTTTAAAACCGATTCTTGACCGGAAAGAAAGGAAGAAAGCGTCCCTTTTGATTGGCTGATACCTTCCAGCTGCTCCTCCGTGGGAATCTGTTTTCCAAGATCACAGCTGGAACCGGTCACACGGGAAAATGATCCGGATCGGTGTGAACGATTAAAGGTGGGACCGTGTGGAAAAAAAAAAAGTTCCAGCCACATTCAGAAGCAGTCGTACCGGCAGAGGATTTCGGTGGAAAAATCTGGATATTTACATGAAACGGTTCTAAGCAGAGTCGATATTTTGTGTGTGGGAGTGTAGGTGGTGGGGGGGGGGGCAAAATCATTTCAGATAGAAAGTAATGTGTCAACCTGAGTCTGAAAATAAATGGTTAAATGTGGACAACAGGAGAAGATGGTATTCTGTGACATTACAGCATGTTTCATTTATTTTAACTGCTTTACAATCTTCAGCTGGATGGTTGTAAGGAGGGCTGGGCGATATGGCTTGAAAATAAAATCTCCGATTTTTATTTATTTATTTATTTTGTGATACCGGATCAGATTTCAATCGTTTTTTTTTTTTGTTTTTGTTTTTTTTTTTGTTTTTTTGTTTGCTTTGCTCACTTTCTTTTTTGAGAAAATATTTTTAAAAGGTGGCTTTTATTTCAATCATCCCTTCTGTGAGTTGTACGACAGAGTATCAGGATAGGAGAATCTTACTTACAAAAATAAAGCAAAAAAAAAAAAAAGGCACATCGTTTCCAGAAAAATGTCCTAAAATTACGAGAAAAGTTGTTTTAATGAGAAAAAAGCCTGGTAATCAGGATCTGCTGTAAGCAGCTCAGTTCGTGTATAGCTTTGAAATAATAGTTTGCACGAAATGTTTCGAAATCCTGCTATTTTATGCTGATATGTTAAAAGATGAAGTATTTCTATTAAAGCTGCAGTATGTAACTTTTATTAAATATATATATCTACATATCTGTTGAAACTCACTATGTCGTGACAGAATGGTATGAGACATAATCCGTGAAAAATCGAGCTCCTTTGCCGTCCCCCAGTACTAACTGTAGAAATACGCCACTCAGAAACAACCAATCAGAGCCAGGAGGCGGGTCTTAGCGCTGCCAATCATCGTGCCTGTGCCCTGGCTGGCTAGCATGACCACCCATGACGACGGATAAATGGTTTTCCTGTGGCAGTGAGTTGTTTCTCCGCCATTTTGAAGCGAGTAAATGAGTGCCGGCACTAAGATACTCCTGGACTGATTGGTTGTTTCTGGTCGGGAGCGGTGCGTTTCTTCAGACAAGTAGCTCAGGGAGGAGATCGATCTTTTCACAGATTATCTGTCTGGTAACATGCAGTCACGACATGGTGACAGTTTTAACAAATATGTAAAAAATATATTTTTTGTAAGAGTTACATACTACAGCTTTAAGTTTTATCTGTAAAACTTATACCAGAGTATAACTTCAGAAGATGCTTAACATTTTAATCTTTTATTTTTCGCGTTATCTGTTCACACAGTTTGTCTTTTTGGTGTTCTTTCAAGATATATGTTGAGGATAAAATACTTGAATGTGGTTAGTTCTGAGAAACAAAACTGGATTTGTTGAAGAGGGATGGCCGCCCTGGGCTTGCTGACATCACTTTGAATGATGGAAACCCAAGGAGCGCATTTGGGGGGAATCCCGATTTTCCAAAAATGTAATCTTCATAAACAAAAAACTCAATAAAATCAATTTATCGTCCAGCCCTACTTGTAACTTAGGTTTTGGCCACTCCGCAGGTCTTGATGGCTACTTGTGTGGTTTGGATCGTGTTGCCCCGACAGTGGAATGAAATGATAGGTCTGGGGTATTTTATATATGTAATATAAACAGCTTGCATAAAACTCGTGAAAAAAAAAATGCCTAAAATAATTTCATACTCTGCATAACTGAAACGCATACATCAACACACACACAGCATTATTTTCCTCCAACACAAAAGCCACAACTGCATGGTCTGGAGCAGAGGCATAATCGTGTTCCTTAAGGACGCCAACAGTTACAGTGGCTGGTATATTGTCCTCCGCCTCCCCGCTGTCCTCTGGCGGTTGTCTTTGCCTTCTCTCACTAACACCCCCTCCTCCCTCCCCCCAGCCGTGGAAGTGGAACAGAGTAACTGTTCCACTCGAACAAAGCAGGTACGGCTCCCTTTTTAAGCGACGGATCTTGAATATCCCCAGGTTTAAAATGGCGGCTACAAACCGGAGTGTGAGATTCAACGGCTGAGTGTTCCCTGCGGATAGCCACGATCGACTGTCGCCTTAACTCCTCATCAGCAGGAAAATGGGATAAATGGGTACACTCTGTTGTACCAGCAGCGCGCAGACATTTTAACTTTTTTGTCTTCTTCATGGTGAAGTTCTCGTAGCCCGGCGCACCCCTAGCTACCGCTAAAAACAGTTTTGCGCAGGGGCAACCGGAAGTGATCGACGTGGCCTGAATTCAAACGGAAGTACGTCACCACTATTTGTTGCGTATACGCAATTCAGATTATTTTTACGCGGTCATTTATGCTACTGAATGATGCGACCGCAATCAAACTTCTACATGAACGGTTTATGACCCCAGATCGACCCGCATGCGCAGAAGAAGAACATGGACGTCACACAGCAGTGCACTGTTTATAGTTCTGGAGTTGTGCCTTGTTGGAAGAAAGACAACAGTTTTGAAACTAGTGTGCATATGGTTTTATTTCTTGTTTAACAAAGGAGGCCAAACCTTTCTAAGACAGTAACTCCTGCAGATAATTTACACAAGTATAAATAACTAGAGGGCTGAAGGAAGCTCTAGACAAATGCAACATGACAAAAATGTAAAATCCACCTTCAATAATATGTTTAGGAACAATATACAAGAAGAAGAAACTCAGTGCATTCAAAAACAACATCTAAACTGCGTTTAACAGTTCATGACTGGAATGTTAAAAGAAGCTCAATGTTAACTTGATTATTATTTTAAAAAGTGGGTCTTTAAAACAAAAAGGCGACTGCATGAATGTCTCAAACCCTGTCTGGACTCATAGTCTTTGCAGCTGAACAGTTCAATCAATGTTGGCCTCTATAGAGACAGAGTAAAGCTTAATCCACCCAGTTTCTCCAGCGTTTCTCGGAGCTCCTAGAGGGAATGCCGGCAGGCTAAAACCCTCCAGACCAGCTGAAAACAATCAACACAAGCAGTAATATTAACCTGTGTGTACCAGTGGTCAGTTCAGAGGAATAAACGGAGTGAATCTTTAACACATCTGGAGCATAATTAGTAGCATAATACATAATACACAGCTGTGGCCTATGTATGGACAAAAACTTCACCCTGTTGAAATGTGGCGAGCAGACTGGTGGGGAACAGAAACAACCCCCCCCTTCATGCCGACACCTTCTTGCTCAACAAATCACATTAGTTCTTTTAGGTTTTCTATAACTGAAGACAAACCATTAGGAACTGGAACAGAATTAAGAGGAAATGATGCCGTTTGACTGGATGTTTTCACCACACCCCTAAATAATCTGCAGAAGAGGATTTGGGGGGAGGTAAACTGAACAGTTTGAGAAGAGTGGAGATGAGGCAGATGATTAGTCTTCTACTACGAGTTCAGGCTTTATGCTAACCATCCTATTTGTCTTTCTTGGATTCAGACTCCTCCGCCTGGGCGTTGGCTCCTGGTTGCTCAGGCTCCTCCTCCTCAGGGACCGGTGGGAACTGGGAGGGGCTCAGCTTTTCAGCTTTGTTCCTGCTGAACTTTTTGGACTTCTGGTAGAGCTCGTTCAGGTTGAACTCTCGGATGATGTTTTCCTAGAGGAGAGACGTGTCAACGGTTACTGGCAAGCCTCTAAAACTTAATGACAAAGCAGATGTTGAGCAGCTTCATCACACAAAAATCAAACAGAGAGGAGTCCAAAGACTTTCATTTAACAGGGTTCCTGCAGGTTTTACCAACTCAAATTTAAGACTTTTTAAGTCCTTTTAAAGGCAATTATAAATTAAATTTAAGAACTGTATCGGGACAGAAACGTACAAAAGAAAACCACGTTTTATATAGTAGTGACAAGCTTTTCTGCTAAGAATGCAGGTAGCATCATACGGGTAGGCATTAGAAATGAGCTAGTGGCAAAGACAAACGTTGTCTAATATAACCTTACTAGCTAGCTAGTAACCTAGCTAGCTGCTAACCTTACTAGCTAGCTAGTAAGGTTAGCAGCTAGTTAGCGGTAGCCTCAACCGCCTCAAAAGTCACCGAACGTAATGATGTCTGCGTGCAACTCAAACTTTTGCTGACAGAAAAGTCCCATGAGAAAAATAAACTACCTATAATATATACAAGATCAAATCGCCTGCCACGACAAAATTTATGACATTTGATTAACCTATTTAAGACCAATTTACATATTTTCTAATGAATTTAAGACTTTTTAAGGATGCACAGATACACTGTTTAATATCCTTCTGGAAAAATCAAAAATTAGTTTCTGAAAGTAGGACCTCAGTAAAGCTCCAAGATACAGCTCTGCCTTTCTTGTCCACCTGGGGGCGCCGCATTACTTCCTTCCCTCCCTGAAACAAGACCAAGGACGGAAGCTGCTTGGACAGAGGAGATGTTGATACTTTGTACCTGCAGGTGAAGCAAAAATATGTTGAAGTTTTTTTGTTTTTTTTTAAAAGCATTATTATAGATGTGAAGTTTGTCAAAACTGGTTTATTTAAATACATTTTGTTTGGCCAACAAGCTAATTTCTCCAAACTTTTACTGCTATACAAGTTATGCTATGTTACCCTTGATGGCTGGTGGTTACCATAGCAACCACTAACAGTCCCTTTTTTCTGTTGCTATTGGTAACTATAGTATGCATTAGGATCAGCTCTTGTGTTTTCATTACCAGTGTTATATTTTAACATACATTTTAGATTTCATGTGTAATTTTACCATGTTTTGTTTGTTTTTAACTGTTATCATTAATGTGTGCATTTTAGCTGTGTTTTATTTCACAGCTGTTAACTGTTCTGTCAACTATTCATTGGGAACCATTGCTCTTTAGTTAGTTTAGGTTTCTTTAATGTCTAGAGGCTGCTGGACTGAGTATATATATATATATATATATATATATATATATATATATATATATATATAAAAATTCCCTTCTCACCCTCCACGGGTGGTCTTTCTCAACCTCTGAGCTCGGGTCCTCTACCAGAGGCCTGGGAGCTTGAGGGTTCTGCGTAGTATCTTGGCTGTGCCGAGAACTGCGCATTTCTGGACTGAGATGTCTGACGTTGTTCCTGGGATCTGTTTTAGCCACTGCTCCAGCTTGGGGGTGACTGCCCCGAGGGCCCCGATGACCACAGGCACCACTGTGGTCTTCACCTTCCAGGCCTTCTCCAGTTCCTCTCTGAGGCCCTGGTATTTCTCCAGTTTCTCGTGTTCCTTTTTCCTGATGTTGCAATCGCTTGGTATTGCGACATCCACCACAACGGCTTTCCTCTGTTGTTTATCCACCACCACGATGTCCGGTTGGTTCGCCATTACCATTTTGTCTGTCTGGATCTGGAAGTCCCACAGGATCTTTGCTCGGTCATTCTCCACCACCTTTGGGGGTGTGCCCCACTTTGATCTCGGGGCTTCCAGTCCATATCCTGCACAGATGTTTCTGTACACTATGCCCGCTACTTGGTTATGACGTTCCATGTATGCTTTCCCTGCCAGCATCTTGCACCCTGCTGTTATGTGTTGGACTGTCTCAGGGGCCTCCTTGCACAATCTACACCTTGGATCTTGTCTGGTGTGGTAGATCTGAGCCTCTATTGCTCTGGTGTTTAGGGCCTGTTCCTGTGCAGCCAGGATGAGTGCCTCTGTGCTGTCCTTGAGTCCAGCTTTTTCCAGCCATTGGTAGGATTTCCTGATATCAGCCACTTCAGTTATTTGTCGGTGGTACATCCCATGTAGGGGCTTATCCTCCCATGATGGTTCCTCCAGCACCTCATCCTCTGGTCCCCATTGTTTGAGACATTCGCTGAGCACATCGTCGGTTGAGGCTTTGACCTTGATGTATTTATGGATCTTGGATGTTTTATCCTGGACAGTGGCTCTCACACTCGCTAGTCCTCTGCCTCCATCCTTACGGCTCACGTATAGTCTCAGGATGCTGGATTTAGGGTGGAACCCTCCATGCATGGTTAGTAGTTTCCGAGTTTTAACATCCATGGTCTTTATCTCTTCCCTTGGCCAGCTTATTATTCCTGCAGGGTATCTGATTACTGGTAAGGCATAGCTGTTTATCACACGAATCTTGTTCTTGCCATTGAGCTGGCTTCTCAGGACTTGCCTTACTCGTTGGAGGTATTTGGCTGTGGCTCCTTTCCTTGTGACCTCATCGAGGCTGCCATTTGCTTGTGGTATTCTCAGGTACTTGTAACTGTCCTCAATGTCTGCTATTGTTCCCTCTGGGAGTGAGACCCCTTCTGTGTGGATGACCTTCCCTCTCTGTGTAACCATCCGACTACACTTCTCTAGTCCGAATGACATCCCAATGTCAGTGCTGTAGATCCTGGTGATGTGGATCAGTGAGTCGATGTCTCGTTTGCTCTTAGCGTACAGCTTGATGTCATCCATGTAGAGGAGGTGACTGATGGTGGCTCCGTTCTTGAGTCGGTATCCGTAGCCAGTCTTGTTGATGACTTGGCTGAGGGGGTTCAGACCTATGCAGAACAGCAGTGGGGACAGAGCGTCTCCTTGGTATATGCCACATTTGATGGACACTTGTGCAATTGGCTTGTAGTTGGCTTCAAGGGTGGTTTTCCACATCCCCATCGAGGCTGCAATGAAGGCTCTTAGAGTCCTGTTGATGTTGTACATCTCTAAGCATTCAATGATCCAAGTGTGTGGCATTGAGTCATAGGCTTTCTTGTAATCAATCCAAGCCGTGCACAGGTTGGTGTGTCGGGTTTTGCAGTCTCGGGCGACTGTTTGGTCTACCAGGAGTTGGTGTTTGGCTCCTCTGGTATTTATGCCGATGCCCTTCTGTGCTGTACTCATGTATTTATCCATGTGCCCACTTATCTTAGCTGCTATGATGCCTGACATGAGCTTCCATGTTGTAGAGAGACAGGTTATTGGCCGATAGTTGGATGGGACCGAACCCTTTGAGGGATCCTTCTGGATCAGGATTGTGCGCCCTTCAGTTAACCATTCAGGGTGAGTCCCACTTTGTAGCAGCTGGTTCATTTGAGCTGCCAGTCGCTCATGGAGGGCAGTGAGTTTCTTTAGCCAGTAGGCATGGATCATGTCAGGACCTGGTGCTGTCCAGTTTTTCATACCTGAGACTCTTTCTTGGACATCTGCCACTGTGATAGTTACTGGGGCTTGCTCAGGGAGGTTGCTGTGGTCATCTCGTAGAGAGATTAGCCACTGTGCATTGCTGTTGTGGGTCGCCTCCCTTTCCCATATGCCTTTCCAGTACTGTTGGGTCTCCAGCCTTGGTGGGTCTGCTCTGTTGTTATTACCCTGCCATTGAGAGTACACTTTAGCTGGTTGGGTGGAGAAGAGCCGGTTAATCCTCCTGGCTTCATTTTCTCTCGTGTACCTCTTTAGGCGACTGGCCAAGGCTTGGAGCCTTTGTTTGGCAGTTTCGAGCGCTTCAGGTATGGGCATCTGGCTGTACTGCTTGGGTACCGGTCTTTTGATTGCACCTCTTTGGAGCTCTGACAATTGGCTCACTTCCCTCCTTGTTACCTTGATTTTAGCCTCTAACCGTCTTTTCCATGGTGGGTATTGAATCTCATGGTTGCTCCTATAGCCGAGCATCTCAAGGATCACTGATGCTGAGTTGTACACCAGCTCATTGGTTTCCGTTATGGTGTTGGTAGGGATCGTTCTCAATGCTGCATTCACATCTTCAATGAGACTTTCTGATGGTACTTCACTCAGCCGTTGTAATTGGCATCGGGATTGCCTGGTGTTCATTCGGGCCACGATCCTACCTCTCAGGTCAGTTGCTGCCTTGTTCAGCTGTGATGGTTCGTTCATTATTGGGGCTGCATACCCAATCTGCGGGTGGGGAGTTGAAGCTAACTCCCCTCTGACCTGGCGTCCTGGCTCCCCCTTGCCGTAGCATTTGTGTTGTACCTCGTCTATCTGAAGTTGTGACAGCATTTGCCGTTTGCGGATGTTGGAACACTGAGCTACTAGTTGTTTGGCAGTTAGTGTTGAATGGGGATGTCGACGTAACCATTCCTCCCGCATTCTTTGCATGTAACCCCTCTGACTAGGGTTACTTGAGTAGTAGCATTCCAACAGATCCAAGTTTTCACCTCTCGCCCAATTCCGTCTTGTTCCAGTAACCCATTTTTCGTGAAGGTGCCCTGGTTCCCCAGCACCTGACGCAGACCTTGTTTGACCGGGCGACGTCTGAGCCAGTATGGCGTGTATTCCTTTGTCACTCATCATGAGGTAGGCAGTAGCGCGAAGGATCTTGCCTAAGGACCCACACTGGATATCTCAACCAAGCGACCCGGCCTGGATTCGAACCCCGGTCTCCCGGGTGAAGGTCGGGTGACTTACCCATTGAGCCGCGCTCTCTCTCTATATATATATATATATATATATATATATATATATATATATATATATATATATATATATATACATACATACACACACACACACACACACACACATTTTTTTCATGTGTGCAGACGTCCTACCTTTTGGAAACATCTCCATACCGTCCAATGTCTACCTTCCCAAATTTGAGACCAGCACAGTTATACCTGAAGCAGAGCAGAAGTAGCTGAAGTTAGTGATGAGTAGTTTTAATACTTTGGAATTTCTAAACACTAATTTCTATCCCTTTTCTTGTGTTTTTATTAATTTCATACTACAGATCCATTTCACCTCTAAGCTAGTGAGATATTTGCTTTAGAAATGCTGAATGATAAGCCTCCAAAAGAACTGATTTTGCAGATTTTAGCCTGAGATTGCACATCTTTCTGTTTCCACAGTGAAAGATGACACGTGGATTCTTACTTAAGCGAAAGATCAGCATACACTGAAGCGAAGGACTGACACTCTGGAGACCAGTTGGCAAAAAATTCAACAATCCAAGTCACACGACTGTCCTTGTTCAGCTCATCCTGAATGAACACACAAGTGATACAGTTATGGTCAAAAAGCCTTTGCAGATAAACTTCGTCGGTGACAGACGTGCGTTTACCCACATCAATGGTTTTGTCGCTGAAGTATTTGATGTACTCTGGTCCCATGTAGAGAGGAGGCTTACAGGTCATTAGAAACACTGGAACACACAAGCAGCACCAGAGATCAGGTCATGTTAGAAACATTAAAACAAACACACTGCTGCTTCTTTGCGCTGCTTTCTGGCATTTTTCTGCCAGAGGTAACTACAAAAACAAGCGACTGAAGCAAAGAGTGAAACAGTAAACAAGAACTTCACAATCTGTCAAGAGACGAGCAAGATGTTTTCTCTCGGTGTCAGGTTGATGTAATAAACATAGGGCTGGGAGATATGCCTTAAAAATAAAACCTCTGATTTTTTTTTTTTTTTCATACCAGAGCCGATTTCCATCGATTTTTTTTTTTTTTTTTTTTTTTTTTTTTTTTTTTTTTTTTTTCCTCGCTTTCTTTACTAAAGAAGAAAATATTTTCAAAATGAGGCTTTATTTTATCTTCTCTTCTGTAAGTTGAACGACGGAGTATTAGGGTCAGGTAACAGAAACTTTTTAACCGTTTCATTTTGAGAATATAGTCACAATATTAGCAGAATAACGACACAATTTTACCAAAAGAACATCTTAAAATTACAAGAAAAACGTTGTTTTAATGAGGAAAAGTTTCTAAAGCGTTTACAAGATCTGACATGACCACCTCAGTCCATTTGGTTCTCTCTTCAAAATAGAAATAGTCATTTGCACGATCGTTTTAAAGTCCTGATACTGATAATAATTTGATGCTGATATGTTAAAAGATTAGGCATTTCCTTATCTGTAAAAACAATACCAAAGTAAACCTTCATAAGATGCTCAACATTTTCATTTTTTGTTATTTTTCATGTTAAGAGTTCTCATAAAATTACGACTTCATCCTCCTAATATTACGGTTTTTTTTTTCTGGTAATATTTAAATTTTATTCTCATATTATTTCAAATTTATTGTCACATGACTGTATTATGACTTTATTCTCGTAATTAAAAAAAAACAAAAAAATCATAGTCTGGCCCTAGTACTCCATTGTAGAGTTGACCTAAATTCAAAGTCCAAATAAACAGAAGCTGTAAAACACGCTTGTCAAGCAAGATGGCGGCCCTGGGCGCCGGCATCACTCTGAATTATGGAAATGGAAGGAGCGTATTGGTGAGAGGGGAAAAAAAAAAAAAATCCAGATTTTCCAAAAATTAAATCTTCAAAAATCAGAAATTCGATTAATCAATAAAATCGATTTATCGCCCAGCCCTAAATAAACAGAAATGCTCCTTAGAGAAGTGCGAGAAAACGTACAAGGGGAATCTAAAGTTGGACTGACCAATGCAGAGCGTCAGGTAGAGCAGCCCCATCCTGACGTCCAGTCGGAAGAACAGGATCACATTGGCCACTTTACTGAAGAGGAAGATGTTCCCCACGTGTTGCTCCACAGTTACTGAGAAGAACAGACAAACACATTCAGGTCTGGCCTAAACTCAGGCCTCAAAGTCATGTCAGTTTGGTATTTTTCTGAGCGATTCTTGCGGCAGACACAGACTGAACAGCCCGGATTGAAAAAGTAAGTTGCGGCGAGTTGGCCGGATCATGTGCGAGCACATGCTGGGGACAGCGTCGAGGAATGACGAAGGAAATCTACTCACTTGCTCTGCGGTTCTTCATCATGACGATGGCGCTGAGGAACATGAGGATTTCCACTTCTCTCTGAAAACAAACGCATAATCATCACCAACTGAACTCCTGAATAATATTTTCTAATTCTGATATTTAAACATTCGAAATCTCATGTTTTTACATGCGATTTATGTTTATATTACAAAAAAACTTGAGTTTTTCCACTAGGTTATTCACCTTTTTGGTTTTTGAGTTACTAACAGATAAATACACAGTACATAAAAAAAAATCCCATTTCATTGCTTTTATACCCTTGAGATCTTTTTACTTCTGGATTGCAAACCCGGGGTTCCTAAACTGGATTTGGTTTAGCTGCCGAACAAAACACTGATATTCCTTTTTTTCTTTTAAGTTTATAAAACAAGCTGTGAAATAAATCTGTATTTCATTGAATCCACATTTTCAAAGTATTAAAGATACTCCAGATGTCAAAAAGAGTGAAATAGCCTTTACCAAACTGCAGAACTGGAAGCCAGCTTCAATACTGTTTTATTTTTTGATTTGTTGAAAAAAAAAAAAAAAAAAAAAAGTAAAATAAAACCTAACCTAGAAGTGGGTAGTAACTAGGTACATTTACTTTACTTACTTTTTGGGGAAAAAATACTTTTAGAAGTAGTTCTACTAGTCTGTACTGTTTACTTTTACTCAAGTAATATTATTATGAAGTATCGCTACTCTTACTTGAGTAAAATTTCTGGATAGTCCACCCACGGTGAGTAACATCACTGAATGAAGAACAAACATTCTAACTAGACATGCATCAGAGACACAACCTACAGTTTATGTCAAAGTGAGACCTCTTGTTTGTACACAAGCTTTGGTGCTCTAATCTTATTTTCAATCTGCTGAGTCTATTGAGCCATTTGGAGGTAAGGAAGATACATAAAACAGTTGACATTATTGTCACTGGAAGTACTTTACCCTGTTCTAACATATATATATACACACACACACACATTACCTATGGTAAGTATTGGTTTCATAAGTTTTATGTTGAAAATATTATTTGGAAAAGTGTTTCTTCAGCCTGAATTTGTTAATTTGCAATTATGTTATTTATTTGTATTAATTTTAGTCTTTAAAATACCAGAATGTGCACATAACTTCATATTTTTGTCTGTCTGATGGCATCATTTCTAAATATTAAATCAGATGTTATGATCAGTTACTCAGTTCTCAAGTAGCGTTTCTGCCAAACACGTTTTTTTTTTACCATTTAAGCACTTTCTTTCATGGCCACTTTTTACTTCAGTAAAAATATAATGAAGTAGGGCTACTCTTACTTGAGTACAATTTTTGGATACTCTACCCACCTCTGACCCAACCAGGTAAATACTAAAATCTCTATAATCAGACAAAATCTAATGGAGAAAAAAAAAAAAAAAAAAATGAGTTGGGAAAAGAGTGAAATGTTGAAATATAACGTGCAGGAAACCTGGAGATCTGCCGCTTTAAATGTCAGGCTGACTGGTGGCAGCATGTTGGAGCAGCTCTGTTACGTTAGTTCTGATTTGTTTGATTTTTGTACGCTTTTGGTCATAATTTTTAGCTTGAGGCGTTGCACGTTTGGACGTTTATCCCCTCTGGTTTTGGCCGCTGTGCAGCCGAAAGAGTTTTTCCTTTTACTTTCAGACAGTTACTATGATGCGTAACTGTGGCAACAAGGTATTGTTTTCACAACTGGCAGCAGCTGATTAGCATCTCAAAAGTTCAAATCATGAACTGAACTACGACCCCAAATCCAAATCAAAGAGAAGAGAGGAGGAAGTTCAAACCATCTCTTCCATCAGTCATAATAGGCAAAAATCGTATCCCCGACTCCAACATCTCTCTGCTCAGCTTTCGAACAATACGGCCAGACAGAGATTTAAAGAGAAGCGGCAAAAGCAAATGAGGCTGATTAGCAGTGCTTGCTCACAACTGATGATTTCATCCATGACTTGTTCATGTGGCATATCCTCTCTGCTGCCTGGATATTGAGCTGTTAGCATAACAGTAACCTGACTTTCATACAGCAACGGTCTTCAGTCAGAAGCCACCTCAGATTCACTGCAAGACTGACTGCTACTGGTTATCCTTCCTGCCCACAGCATCACCTTCCGCAACGACTCTTAGATACTTGGATGATATAAAATACAACAATATTTAATTTCCGCTTGGGTTTAGAACAACTTTCAGAAGCGTTGTATTTATGTCGCATAGTTTGCGTCATACAGCAGTGCAAAACATAAAAAAAGCACAAATGTGTGGTCCGTCAGCCCGCGTTTGGCCTGTCAGAACTGCCCCTGTCCCACCAATCAGCAGGGTGGTCGGTCGGTTCTGAAAGGCCCGGTTTGTCCGCTGTAGGGATACAGACCCAGTCAAAGTCGCAGGAGTTCCCGTCCTCCCGCTGAGAGGCCAGATGGTCGCAGATTCCAGGCGTTTTACGGACCGCCAGGAAAGCTACAGACATGAAGAGAGAAGCTACATAGTACGGCTTCAGCAGCCACTTATACACCTGCGGGAGGTGGTACAGGAAAGCAAATAATGGCGTCAGTAAAGCCATGTTGACAAAACCTTAAAAGGTGGTGCAGAATCCCCCAAAACCCGAGAGTTGAACTTTTAAAAAACCGTTAGCTTGCTATGAATGGTACTATTAGCCCTAGCTAGCGAACGTAGCCACGACCGGAAGTTGCTTTAAATACGGTGTTCTAAAATAAAAGCATACGTAAATGATGCCTTTATTACAATTTCACGTGCATTTTTCGTATTTATAAATTGAATTAGGGTTAAACAGGTGTATTACTTTAATGTAATAAAACATATTGTCCCGTTTCGAGTGTCGAAATTGATACATCCATCGTTTATGTTGAAGCTTGATGGGTTACGATGGTTACCGGAAGGTAAATTGACTATTGGCGTCTTCCGTCGGCACACATGGAAGCGGGCGGAGATTTAAAGGGATGGGGGGGGGGTTAAAGGGGCAGGGAGTTGTACTGTACGAGTCTTTTGGTTGGTTTGCTTCCTAAGGATTTGCTGCTGATTGTTTTAAAAACAATGTTATTGCAACCTATTCCTCCAGTGCAGTTGACTTATTAAATCAGTTTTATAGAGCTAAATTGGGGCCATAAAGTTTGAACCCCCCAATTTAAAAAAAAAAAAAAAAAAAAAAAAAATTAATCGAAAAACTGAAACTTAAAAAAAAAGATTTGAAAGAGAAAAATTATATTTAAACGTGAAAAAGAGATCGAAACTACTGTTCAGATTAAATTTTTTTTTTCAGTTTCAATTTTTTTTAGCTCCATACAGTTTTTTTTTTTATAATTGCACAAATTAATGTTTATACAAAATTATTATATTTGATTTTTTAATGCCAAAAACTGACACAGCATTATTTAAGACTTTTTAGATAAGTGCAACCGGAATGCTACAAAAAAAGATAAAAAAGTGAATATTTAAAATATAACAGCACATATAGGTACCAAGGGTGAAAACACAGTTATGTAACAGCTCCATATTTATATTATACAGAATAAAAAGGAATACTTTGCTTTGTTCTATGTGTGACGGTGATGACAAAAGAATGATTCAGCAAGGAAATTTTTACATTTTATGGAAAAAACAAAAATCAGGAGGTTGCACCATTATGTTGTCAGAAAGCCAAGACAGTCTGCTATTGTTATATTAGCTTAGATTTGTTTATATTTAAAGCATTTATTTTTCAGAATTAAAACCTGTGTTTGCCTAATTCTTAGTTTACGTGTCCCTGTGCGTTTTTGCTTCAGGCAAACCAGGTGACCCTATCCATCAGGGGGCCACAAAGCTATAAGCTTCATCTTAGGAAAATTAAAATGTCTTCTCTTTATCTGTAGTGATCGCATATATTTATTACATCTTTTATATGTTAAAAAAGATAAACGTAGGTTATAAATAAAATAAACTGAAAAGATTAACTAGGGTGGGTGGGTTTTAATTTTTTTTTTTTTTTTTTTTTTTTTTTTTTTTTCCATTTTAGTTAATTTTATTAGACTGCACTATCACACATGGAGTGGCGTAGCGGGCCGCTGACAGGTGTGACGGGAACGATTGACAGCTATACCCATCATTCCCATTGGCAAGAAAAGGAAACCAAACAAATGGCATCCATAAGAAGTTTAGTGGCACAGTAGTGGTCTGGAAAAACGGAAGAAAAAGAAAATGGAGAAAATGGAGCAAGAAAAGCGGTCAAAGGATAAAGGTCACATTTTTTGGTGAAGTGGGTTGAATAAGTGGAGATGTAACACCTTTTTAATTTTGTTGGCAAGTTTATTTGTCCTGCTAGCTAGCCTTAGATAATTGTTATTTAGCTGGCTAGGGTTTGTTCATCATAAACTCAGCTTTAGTGTTTGCTTCATGAAAGTTTTCTTGTACAAAATGAATCACGTGTAAATGACCAGTCTGTGCTGCCATGGGAATGACTGACTGACTCCAGACCTGTTTATTCAAAGTCTCGTAGAGAGTTTTTAGAAACACTCAAAATCTATCTTATTTATTGTTTTTCTTCTGTTATAGTATTTATTATTATTATTATTATTATTATTATTATTATTATTATTATTATTATTATTATTATTATTATTATCAGTTCAACTCACATCAAGATGTGTAATTCAAACTTTAGACTGTTTTGCTTGTAAAATGTAAAAAGGGTTCGGAATCCCTTCATTGCAGTCTGATAAACTCGGGCCCCCACAAAGCTAGAAACGGCCCTGCGTGCGTGGGTTCTCTCCCAGACCCTCATCACTAAACCACCCACCAAGTTTCCAAAGAAGACTATATCTTGACTTAGTTTCGAAATGTATAGTCTAAATATTTGAGCCCACAAAAATAATCCAAAATGATGAGGACAACCCAGTCACACACTAAAACACACTTTTCGTATCCCTTGGTTATTTTGAGAGGGAAACAGGAATTTACTTTTACGTGACCGCTCTACATCAAGCAGACTGAGCGACTATATTTGCTCAGTGGATCTGCAAGCAATCACAGCAGGGTTTGATTCACTGCATCATCACTTCCTCCTCCGTCAGCAGGGAAGGTGAATCAGTGGGAGGAGGAAGAGGATGAGTTCCGGTGAAGATGCTCAGTTGCTTTTGCTTTGTTTTATTTTCCTTTTAAATAATAATAACGGTAATAAAATTGAAACGAACTCTCTTTGATCCTCGATGCCTCTATGCTGTATTAGCGTGTAAGCTATTCTTAATTTCGGGTTCATAGCTCCTTGGTTTGTTATTTATTTAATTAATAAATGCCTCACTTCCGGTTCCAGGCTGGAAATCTTTAGTGAGCCAAGCAGGAGCTGATCTGGGTTCAGCTGCAACAGTCGGACTGTTGCTCCAATCAGAGCCGCTCAGCAGCGCTGCGGCGCTTGTGCGTGAACTGTGAAGGTAGCACGATTGTCGGAACACACACACAGGAAGTGCAATATGTGTGTTATCAAAATAAAAGCCTTTTACACCCAAAACTGGTGGGTGATCATGAACGGATAAACATCCTAGTTTTGTGTTGACTCTGCCGTCTGTAATGTCCTAATATTTACCAACATTTTAAAACATATTTTTACATGCCTTCAAAAGCTGTGTGTTTATGAAGACAGATGATGATACGCATCTCAGTTTTTGGATTGAATTAAAGCCGTGTTTAATGTTTGAGGCTCAGACCGAGAAAGATTGTGATGAAATGTAAAAAAAAGAAACACTTTAGGTTTTCTGATCTTTCCAAATTCTTCATTTAAAATGTTTTTTTTTTTTTTTTTTTTTTTTTTAATGTGGGCTAAAACTTTAACTGCAGGAGCGCCTTTAAAACTTTTTCTTCTTCTATTTTCAATTTTTCTTATTTTTAAGTTTCTTTTTTAGTGTTTTTTTTCTTGTTTTTGTGCATGTATGTCAAACAGTGCTCTGTGAGCTCTATCTATCTATCTATCTATCTATCTATCTATCTATCTATCTATCTATCTATCTATCTAACTATCTATCTTCTCTACTGTAAGTACTAGTTTCAGAAGTTTTATACTGGAAAAAAATAGTTTCTTCTCTTTGAATTTGTAATTGTGTTATTTATTGAATCAGATGTTATGATTACTGTTATTAATTATGATTATGTTACTTTTGATTGCTTGTGATTCCTCTTACTAAGTACTTGAGTACTCTTTTTACCAATTACGTTTTTACTCTTAAGTAATTTCTTGGATGGCTACCTTTTACTTGAGTATAAATATGTTGAAGTAGCGCTACTCTTACTTGAGTACAAGTTTTGGCCACTTCACCCACTGTATATATATTCTCTGAAATGTTTGAAACAAACATTCGGCTGGCGTTTGAACCTTTATTTGGAAACTCCAAACAGGAAGTCTCTCACATCACTCCGCCAGACTTGACTCCAGGACGGATCATTATTGTAGACGTCCCAAGAAGCGGCCGGGGAAACAAACCCTGACGGGATTATCAGGCTGGCGCCGTCGAGGTACCGACTGATTGAAATCTCTGGGTTGAACTCACCTCCAGCGGCGGAACCGCGGACGTTTTTCCTCCCAGACCGACGTTTGGAGAGAGCTGAGCGGCCAATCTGACCGCTGCTGCCTGATTGTCATTGACTGCTGCCGTTTTAACAGAAACTAGGATTATATTGGTAAATCGCGCATTAAATATTTAAAGCGCCACATGGTGAGGTTTGTTTAGCTTTGTTATAAGAGCTGTTCCCCTCCTTGTTGTAAAAATAAAGAAAAAAAATCCGCAAGATGGAGTCCTTTAAGCAGACGAGGGACGGAGCGGCTCATTGAAACGGGCTTCATCGCACCTGTTAAGGGGAAATATTGATATGTTTCCGCTATCATAACATCCCTGTGCTGTTTCTACTCTCCATCTTAAGGGGGAGCAGCTCTGATCGCCGATGGTGGTGCAGTGTGTTGGGACGCCTCCAGGGCCTTCTGCCTGTAAGTCCTCCAAACTAACGGGATGCTGGATGGAAGCGACGGAACAGCAACGGTGAGGCATTCAGGGACCGCAGGAACACCAAACAGCAAATCAGAGTTTGAATTCTTTGTTGGATGCAGCATTTGGAGAGCTGTGAGGATGGATAACCTTTCCAGGAATATTGGAGTTTATCCCGTGGATTTTTGAAGTCTGCTGAATACATCATTAGAGTGGAAAAGGATGGCGTTTTAGTGTTGAACTGTCAGTAAAATCATCTATACTCCTCACAAGATCCACCCTGATTCTGCTGATGCAATGATGGTGAGAGGCACCATGTGGGAGTGCCTCAGGACTACTGGGGTGTAACTGCTGTGGGAAAGAACCGAGCATCTGGAGTGCAGTGGTCCACCAGCACCATGGACTACCACACCGAATGCTGCCTCTGCAACCCAGAGGATGGGCCAGGAGGTCCGGATGAGCCGTCTCTTCACAGCATCCACGCCCCCAACCGGATCCGGCCGTCCTCATACAGAGCCCTGAGGAGTGCCGTGTCCAGCCTGGCCCGCATTGATGACTTCTTCTGTGAAAAGATTGGCTCGGGATTCTTCTCTGAGGTTTTCAAGGTATTTACCGTCCCCTGGTTGGCATGAAATATGCGTTAGGCAAGAACAACCACGTCGTCCTACAGTGATGATTACATGCCCTAGGGCTGGGTGATAAATTAATTTGATCGCTTTATTTAATTTTTGGTTTTAGAAGATTTAAATTTTGAAAAAACTTTTTTTTTTTTTCACCAATGCTCTCCTTGGCTTTCTGTAGTTGGGGCTGCCATCTTGCTTGACAAGCTTTTTTAAAGTCATGATGTTACAAGAATACAGCCGAAATAATACAAAAATAAAGTCTTAAGATTACCAAAGTAAAGTCGTAATATTTATATCCATGCACGTAATATAGAATGAAGTCGTAATTTTATGAGAACTCAAACATGAAAATTGGAACAAAACAAAAATGGCTCAAGCTTTTTTTCCCCATTAAAATTACTTTTTCTCTCGTAATTTTGAGACATTCTTCTGGTAAAATTGTGTCTTTTTTCTGCTCATATGATTCTTGTAATTAAACAAAATTTCTCGTGGCATGGCCCTAATAGTCCGTCCTACAACTCAGAGAAGGGATGACTGAAATAAAAGCCACTTTATGAAAATATTTTCTGTCATTTGTATTTTATTTTTTAGAAAAGACAGCAAGAAAAAAAAGTTATTAAAATTGGATCTGGTATGAAAAAATCTGAGATTTTATTTTTAAGCCATATCGCTCAGCCCTAAAATGCCCTAAAAAGTAGAATTAAACTCCACTTATGGGCTTGTTTGGATAATTCCTTTATTCTTCAGTAGTAATAGCAGTTAATTTCTTATTTATTTGTATGTTTCGTTTTGTTTTGTTTTTTTCATATTTCTTGTTGTATTGTCCTGTGTTGGCAGTTTCTTTACTTTTACACCATCACTTCTGCATTTCAGACATGATAGACACAGCCAGTTGGAAGAGTCTTAAAGGCCAGATTACTTTAACTCACTGCTCATGATGCAAGCACAAGGTGTAGTTAACAAAGCAGAGCTGCATTGCTATGCTGATGGTAGTCTTCCTCCCAAACACTAGGTGCCACTATGGCGTAAATTGGACACATTAACACGAAAACATAACTGCGTGGTTTGTTTTTCCCGGTGTTATTTTTTTTTCCTCACAATTGTATAATGAACAAGCATTACTTCTCTCATGTTTTTCTGGTTTTGTTTGTGCATCAAAAATAATCAGATCGTCCTCACGGCTTCAATAGGTGATTGTGTTTAGTTGTCGGATTTAGACTTGCAGTGCAAGCAGATTCACCAGAAACACCAGTGTTACCATTAGCAGATAGGACTGCTGCCTCTAACGCATTATAAGATTGGATGGCATCAATTTACAAAAAAAATGTAATTCACTTGAGACTGTTTCTGTTAGACCCTAGGCAGGGGTGTCCAAAGTATGTACGGCCCCCAACACACAGGTAGTTGATACAGAGAAATGCTTTTGAACATTTTTGACAGACAAATTTAAATCTTCTTGAAAAGGTAAATTCAGGGTACAACACAAAGTATTTTTTTTTCTTTTTATTAACCACACTTTTTGCTTTTTACTGAAAAACACACCTCACCTATCTGTTAAACATATCTGTTAAACATGGCTCATTACATGAAGTGTTTTTGGAGAAAAACAATTTTTTTTTCTCTCTCTGTATAAAAGGAGAAACAATCCACCCCCCAAAATGAAGAAATTTATTGTAGGTAAAACAAAAAGTAACAATACATAAAAAACTGTTTTGCTGGTGTAATTTAGTTCTGAGTTCTGAGTTATTTTTTAGCATCCACAAAAAAAAAAAAAAAAAAAAAAAAAAAAAAAAAAAGTATGTGAAATTTAAGGAGTGGGGTGAGTACACAGAAACCACGTAGTATCTGGCTTCAGAGCAACGCCCTCTGCTTTCATTTCTGATTCTGGTTTTAGCTCGGATATGAATGAAACAAGCCTCCCTCCAGCTGTAAACATGAAAATGTCTTCCACCTCATACATTAAGCTCTTACAGAGCTAAAGAGCCTCTTTATTGACACACTGCTGCATCCTAGGTGCACAAAGGAGCGTAATCGCGGATCCTTCCTCCCAGCAGCTGTTAGTTTTTCCTGGTTGTTATAAAGTCTATTTTTGTTGTTATTCTATTAGCTGTACCTAGTTGTTATCTAGTAGATTTGTTCACTGTCACTTCATTCAGTCTTATTATTCAGCTAATAAATGAATAGGGAAAGTAACAATTACTGGCTCATTCATATTGAATATAGTCAAAAAAGTTTAGGTGGCTGCTGTAAATACCACCGCTGCTGCAGGAAACCTCACTCTGTTTGTTTACATTAGCATGCCTTGCTAAAGAATGATCAGTTACATTTCTAATGAAGTCCCAAAACATAAGGTCACCACAGAAAATTGAATGCTCTGTCAAGCAGCTAAAAAATACCATCATCTTATCCAAAATGACACAACATACCAATGCAGGTCGCCCAGACAGTCCCTCGGCTGCTCAGTCAGCTCATTCTCGCTGTTGTTGTTAGGGCTGCACAACATATTATAAATATATCATCATTGCAACATCAGTGTGTGCATTGTTCATATTCAAAGGACTGTTTGGAGTGCAGCAATTGTTGGCTTTTTGTAGATGTGTCAGGAACTTGCATTTTTCATGCTAATGTAATATTTAGCCAGTTGGACAAAGCCGCACAGTGGCAGATGCTCACACTGGACACTAATGCCAAAGGTCACAGAGGTAAGGAAGCACAGATGACAAAAAGATAAATATTGCACCTCATATCGTCATCGCAATATTTACCGATATTATCAGCATCGCAAGATTTTAAAATATGGTGCAGCCCTAACTGTTGCTGCTCCTACATGAACCGGTGGATCTCCTATATGTCCAAACAGTACTGACGTTCTCCCATCTGTCCCCGTCTCCCCATATAACTCCTTACGTATCCTGACTATAACTCTCCCCCTGGGTATCTTTATAGCAGGAAGCCATTATGCTGCTGTTCCTGTGTTCCATTTGCAGTCGGAACTTGGTAATCGCGACTTCCCAGTTGGAAAAATCAACTGGAACGCCCCACCTAAGACAGACTTCCCACTCGGAAAGTGGGAGAACTCCAACTACCCCCAGTTAGGATTTCAATATGGTTGCTACTTGCAACTTTAGTGGAAAACTCTGTTACTTTTACTGTTAATATCTGTTATTTACATTGTTTTTTTTTGTTTTTGTTTTTCATTTAATCACTTGTACAAGTTGTACTTCATAGTAAAACACAATTTTTTTTTTGCACGGCATGCGGTGTGCAGCTCTGTTATTATCAGTTAATGCCGTAACACTGTTGGCCAGTGATAAAATAAAAGCTTTTTGAGTCTCACCAAGTGGGACAACTGGAACGCGGTAAAGTGGCATCCCAGTTGCGATGTAAATGGAACGCAGCATGTGTTGACTGCTGGGCAGTCTTGCAACGCTGTCCCCTGTCAACATCTTTACGCGAGTGTTTGGTTGTTTCCGTCTCATATTTCTGTTCTTTTTGTTGTTGTTTTTTTTTGTTCTTTTTTTCAAAACTTGTGCACTAAGTGCTTTACAAGTGACATTCACAGACCGAAAACACACAAATCGTTGAAAAGAGGTGAAGAGTGATGAGATGAGGCCTTCACGATTCTTCACCACCACCCTTTAGCATAATGGCCAATCAGCATTCTTTGGCTTTTCATCTTCTCTGGACATATTTCTCATGTTGTGGGAGTTTTATAGCTCCAGCAGCAGCTCATACTTGTGCTTCTCAGGCATGTTAAGCAAATGCAAGAAAGGGGAGCGGCTGAGCTTCTGTTTGTGCTACGCTGCTGTGTGAAATGATGAGGCTCAGTCTATATTGATGTAAGTACTGTTTGTATCAGAATATTGATTATTGATAACTTCTGACAAGCTGAGTTGCTATGATCAGTCCTGGTCCTCTTCAAACATCGCTTCCTTTCTTCACCAAATGATCCTAAAGTTCTTGCAGGATAAACTCCTGAGATACCCGACCCTGTGACTAGAAGAGTGCTGAAAAAGATCCCAACATTTAATATTCAGTCTACTTTTTAATAGGAGATTGTCCTCAAACACGTTGCTTTGATGTTATTAATACCAGGAGTAGCGCTGGGCCATAAATCGATCTTATCAATCAATCGAACTTTTGGTTTTTGAAGATTTTAATTTTGGAAAATCTGGTTTTTTTTTTTTTTTTTTTTTTTTTCACCAGTGGACTCCTTGTGTTTCCATAGGTCAGAGTGATGTCAGAACGCCTAGAGCCGCCATCTTGTTTGACAAGCACGTTTTACAGCTTCTGTTTATTTGGACTTTGAATTCAGGTCAACTCTAAGATGGAGTATTACGGCCAGACGACGATTTCTTCTTCTTTTTTTTTTTTTTTTTTTTTTTTTTTTTTACAAAAATGAAGTTATAAAGTTGCACAAATACAGTCGTAGTAATACAAGAATAAAGTCATACATGACAATAAAGTCGAAATAATATGAGAATAAAGTATTAATATGTGAAGAATGAAGTAGTAATTTTATGAGAACTCCATCATGAAAAATAACAAATACCCAAGCTTTTTTCTCATTAAAATAACTTTTTTTCTTGTAATTTTAAGACGATCTTCTGGTAAAATTGTGTCTATATTCTGCTAATATTATGACTTTATTCTCGTAATTAAACCAAAATTCTCGTAGCCTATACTCCGTCATACAGCTCACAGAAGGGATGACTGAAATAAAAGCCACTTTTTGAAAATATTTTCTGTCATTTGTAATTTCGTTTTTAGAAAAGAAAGCAAGAAATAAAAAAAATTGCTTAAAATTGGATCTGGTATTAAAAAAAGTGAAGATTTTATTTTTAAGCCACTTAGCCCAGCCCGAACCAGGAGTTTGTCACATACACCTGTGTGTTGTCTGCCTGTGTATGGGAGTTAAGAGGCTGGTTGGAGGGCAGGACTCACTGGGCTAAGCAGCTTACTCGCACGCCACCTGTGTGTGTGTGTGTGTGTGTGTGTACCTTTGTGCTGGGACATATGTAAATGTTGACCAGCTCAGGACTCCTCACAGTCTGCTGCTTTGGATGGATTGAGGGACATGTTAATCTGCAGCTGCAGTATTTCTTCACGGTGGAAGTTTATTTGCGTTCTTCTCCTCTTCTCTCCCAAGGGGAATCCCAGATCCTCCTGTCATCAGTGAAACCAGCTCTGTTCTGTTTAGTGTTTATAGACCAGGGGTGTTGAAAGTGTGGCTCAGGGGACAGGCCTGTCATGATAACAAATTTTACTGGACGATAAATTGGGCCAGAAATGATTGCGATACACGATAATATTGAGTCCGTTTTCAAGTAATATGTTGATAATGGCATAATAATGCAAGCACGCCCTTTCAAAGACTGATAGACTTTATCACTATTATTTAATTTTCTATTTTATTTCCAATCTTATTGTTTTATTAGTTGGCTTTATTTCATTATTTATTTTTTTTCTCATTTTTTGTATTTATTTCGAAATTCTTTTTATTTACATCACTTTTTTTTCATTCAATTTTTTTTTATTTATTTATTTTTTTCATATTCTGTATTTATTTAATAATTTTTAAAGAAATTTTGAATAGCCAAAATAAAACACCATAACCAAAAACGATAAATAAAACGGAAATAAAAACCACACACAGCTGAAATTATAAATAAAATGGATTATGATATCTCTGTCAGATTACTGACTTTTCAGCAACCCCTCCTCCTGAGCAAGCACGTGGCGACAGTGGAAAGGAACGCCTCTTGCTTAACAGGAAGAGAGATCCACCAGAACCAGGCTCAATGTGTGCAGCCATTTACCACGACCAGCAGGGGATCAGAGATTAAACACCACACACACAGAAAACTCTGGTGTACTTTCTTTGTTAAAGGAAAAGTACACATATTTAAAATCAACTAAAACCAGTTTACATGTTTATAAATCTTCAGTTTAGATTCGGTGCCAAGATTTTAGCTAAGTTAACTCTAAGATTACTCTGTAGCACAAAATCTGCCGTCTTTTGATAACTCAAGTAGTTTCTGATTTTAAGAAGTGGTTAAGCCTCCTTTATATAAAGACATTTATTTTCCTAATATATGATAATTTTATTAAACTAGTGAATATCAGCTATAAAAGTAAATTTTATTTTTTTTTTTTTTCATGTGATAGGTTTGTGTCCTATTAACAAGTTAGCTCCTTCGGTTCAGTGTGTGAGTGCATATGATCTTCTTCCATGACACTGATTCAGTAAATCTCAAACTCTAAGGTTCTGAACAAATATCCACTGGAGATCTTCACTGCTCTACTTCAGTTATAGTAAAAGACAGAAACTAGGGGTGCACCGATTGCAGTTTTCTGGCCAATCACCGATTTTTAAAAATCCTGACTTGCCGATTCCGATTTTGGCCGATACCAATTCAAAAAAAATATATTTTTTTAATATAGCTGACACTGTCAGGTGTTATAAGGTCAGATGCTTTTTTTTGAAGAAAAGTCTCTAGAGGGGTCAGAAAGGTTGCTAAATATATTGACAGAGTCGCTTAAGTTGGCAACAGTGGGGTGACGATTGTTAACCGTGCACGTGCAGACGTGGCCGGGTCTGTCAGTCAGCCCTCTCTCACAGCAGAGCAAAAGGGGACATTAGCTGATTTTCAGACTTTTGCAGAGGCAGAAAAGATTGGTGGATATGATTGGTTTCACATGTGCGTATCGCTGGCCGCGTGAAACTCCTAACTTCACGATCACAGTGTCACTCAAAATATTTTAGAGAGACATCCTTAAAGCTGCAGTATGTAACTTTTACAAAAATAATTTTTTTGCGTATTTGTTAAAACTGTCACTATGTCGTGATGGTTTGGTATGAGACACATAATCTGTGAAAAGATCGATCTCATCCTCCTCCCTGAGCTACTATTGTCGTCTAAAAGAAATGGACCGCTCCCAACCAAAAAACAACCAATCAGAGTCAGGAGGAAGGTCTTACTGCTGTCAATCACCCTCATGTACACGCTGCTAAATGTGCTAATGGTGGAGAAACAACTCACCGTTCCAAGAAAACTGTTTATCCGCCGTCATCAGTGGCCATGCTAACTAGCCTTAGCATTAGCAGCAGGCTATGTTGTGGTGAACCAGCTGTAGCGTAGCAGAGGGCAGGGGGGAGTGTGTTAGTTGTGTGTACTTGAGAGTGATTGACAGCGCTAAGACCCTTCTCCTGGTTCTGATTGGTTGTTTCTGACTGAGCGATGTATTTCTGCAGTTAGTACTGGGAGCACTGGGAAAAGGAAGAGGACCTTGGGTTTTTTTTTTTGTTTTGTTTATAGTTTGTGTTTTATACTGTCACTACTTAATGATCATTTTAACAAATGTGTTAAAACCATATTTTTCCTAAAAGTTACATACTGCAGCATTGATTTACTGCTATAGTGGCCCCAGTTAGAATGGTAATAATGTGATATCTATTTACAGGGATAACGAAACAAACAGAGTGAATTGTGTACACAAACTGTCTCCCTGCTCTGCGATCCTCAACAGAAAGTGAAAATTCAACAGAGGCAGGGTCAGGGATTCATCTGAAGACTTTTTTTTTTTTTTTTCTCAAACAACGTAGCATTGGTCTCGCTCTTTTGCTTTTTCCTGAGTATAGATTCAATTAATTTTATATTAGGACCATGGAAGCATTTTTTTTTTTTTTTTTTTTTTTTTTTTTTTTTTTGTTGTCAGTCTTATGGATTGTGACTAGGATCAGGTGTTTGGTGGCGCTGCATCTCTTGGTGTGTGCGTGCAGCTGGGCGAGGCCTCGCTCGCAGCACGCTGGATTTCTGCAGATCAGGGGGGTGATGGGAAATCCAGAAAGCCTATTAGTGCTACACTATTAATACACACACATGCAGACACACACAAACTCAGACACACCATCATCCTGTTTCAGCTCCTAACTCTGAACTCTGCAGGGACACATTACTAAACGGTGACCCGTTCATCACACACATGACTGGTGACACACATTCTCCTCCACTCCATGTATTCTGAGCTTATAATTATTATGTTTTGTTTTGTTTTGTTTTTTTTCATTTGTCTTTTTTTAACTGTAGAATTTTGGTTATAAGCCTCTGCACTGAGCGGTGTCAGTTTTTCATTTGGACAAACTTATGCAGGTGAAGGAAAGAGTGTAGTATTCAGCATTAATCAAAGCATGACAGTGTGGAGTGTGTATGATTTAAAAAAAAAACAAACAAAACTTGGGTTTATGATAAGCAATAAATCAATTAGTCACATGATAAATTAAAATGAGCTCAATAATTCCATTTGGACAACAATCATTAAGGAGATGCTCCACCTTTAATATTGTTGAAAATGATGCAAATATTTACACTTTTTTTTATTACAAAAGTTCTGCCACTTTTGCCTGTTTTCCCTGTCTAAGCTGAATGATTGATTGTTTCATAATCCTTTTCAGTTGTAGTTGTTTTGGTAGTTTTGTTTATATGTTTTGGATATTTAAAATGTCTTCCAGTGTTAAATGTTCTTTAAAAATTAAAGTTTTTTTTTCTCTCTTTGAGAGGGTGCACTTGCATTTATATGCCATTATTAGTATATTATTTGAAAATGGTTTCAAAATGACAATATTAGCATTTATTGCAATAATTTCTGGGACAATTTATCGTCCAGCAAAATTTATCATCGTGACAGGCCTACTTGGGGTTAGTTTTGTCACACCACTCCTCAGTCAGAACAATTCCTACATGTTTTATTGAAGCTTATTGTTTTCCTCAGTGGGTTTCCTTATTTAAATGAGTTTAAAATTCCATGATTTTTCCTAAATTGGGAAAACGTGGGCATTATTGCTGCTAAGTGTTGATCTATTTCTACTTTGGCTGCATAGCAAACATGGACCTCAGATGATGCATCATCTAATCAGCTGAAAAAAAAAACCTAAAATTCATAAATTCTAGTTTAACAATAAAGCTTTTTTTTTGGTAAAAGTTGCTTCAGACTAACTCCTGCCGTTTTGGCGTTGAAACCACATCTTTACCTTCGAAAACATTTTCTTTTCCTTTCAGGGGTTGCCACAGCGAATCATCTGTCTCCATTTAGTCCTGTTCTCTTCATCCTTTACCCTCCCTCCAGTTAAGTTCCTGTCCTCTTTCACCCGGATCTGTTGATGTCTGGTGAATTCAGTTCAGAAATACTTTGTGCCCCAAATGGAACTTTAATGGTGAACTTTAATGTTGTCGTAACTCATATCATCCAAGTATCTTCAAAGAGTCATTATAGATGGTGATGCTGTGGGCAGGAACGGATCTCTGGTAGCAGTCAGTCTTGCAACGAATCTGAAGAGGCCTCTGACTGAAGACTGTCATGGCATGTTAACAGCTCAATTTCCAGGCAGCATAGATTAAGTTTCTCAGCAACATGTCCTGGATGACGCCATCATTTGTTGACAAGCTCTGCTAATCCACCTCGTTTGCTTTTGCAGCTCCTCTTTAAATCTCTGTCTGGTGATTTTGTTAGATGTCCGGGCAGAGAAATGTTGGAGCCGGAGATATGACCTTTGCCCATTATGATGGATGGAAGAGATGGTTGGAACCTCCTCCTTCCCTCCTTCTCTCTCTGCTCTGCATACATGAAGCCTCTGTTTAAGGGATTTGGGTTCATAGTTCAGGTATTATTCGAGCTTTTAAGATGCTTATCAGCCCCCAGTTGTGAAAACAATACCTTGTTCCTATGGTTATGCGTCACAGCAACTGTCTGAAGGTAAAAAAAAGTTGGAGTAAAACTCCCTCCAGCTGCACAGCATCCAAAACCAGAGGGAATAATTATCCAAACTGCATCGACTCAGCCCAAACAAACAAAAAAAAAAAAAAAACAACAAAAAAAAAAAAAAGATTACAAGTTTAGAAAAAGAGTGAACATCACAGCAGCTCCAACATGATGCCACCATGAGCGGCGTGATTCAAGAAATGAAGCACCATATCTCATTCTGACCCTGTACAGGTTGAGTTTCCTCCCCTGAGAGTCCGTTGTGTTTGCTCTGCAGGTGCAGCACAGGATCACGGGTCAGGTCATGGCCCTCAAGATGAACACGCTAGCAAGCAACAAAGCTAACATGCTCCGAGAGGTGCAGCTAATGAACAGACTTTGTCATCCCAACATACTCAGGTAGGTTGGTTTCCACCAGTGCTGAAGGCATGTTGACCCATCCTTGCTTTAAACATTTTATCCACCCTCTGAGGTTTCAGAGGTTTGTTTGTGCAGAGCGTTTCAGTCAGGCTGCGGTCGAGACCACTGGTTTTCAGGACCCACCGTCCTGCATGTTGTCGCCGTGTTCTTGGATAAACTGGTGATTACCAGGCTTCTGCAACATTTAATGCTATGCTGAGGAGGCAACGCATTTTTGATTCGTGTGTGCTAGAGCATGGAAACATCTAAAAAAGAAGGCAGTGGGTCTTGATGCCCAGAATTGAAAACCACAGGTCTCGACTACTATCCTGTATTGGGGATCATTGTCCTGTTGATTTCCCAGTTTGAGCCAACCTTCAACATTTGACTCCAGAAGGCTTTGGTATGCAAGGATGTTAATGCACAACTCAGTGACAGCAAGGTGCTCTGCTCCTGTGGCTGCAAAACAAACCCATATTATGAGGTGGTTTTTCTTTTGCTGATTTATTGACCTTTACTCTTAACAAACTGCTGCACCTAACGATTATTTTAGTAATCAATTATTCTGACGATTAATTGGATTAAAAAAATATTGGCACATTCTGGAGATTTTAATTTAACCTCTTAGGCTTTTTGTACAATATTAGAAATTCATGAAAAGTGACTATAAACAAATAATTAAATTCCTTTTTTTAAATTAGAAAATCAACATTTTGTTACCCAAAATGCAATAATATACCTTTCCTTTAGTGAGTTTGAACCAGGCGAAGCTAAAACTGCCACTTGAGGAGTTTTGGGTGGAACATATTTACAGACAAAAGGTTTTTTTTTATGTTAAATGTAAAATATTTATTTATTTTGTACAGTTTTGGCTTAATTACTGCTCTGGGTGTGGTGTTTTTTTTTTTTTTTTCAGCAAATGGCCTTTTTTACTTTGTATACTCCAGTTAGATTAATTGATTACTAAACTAGATCAGGCTTATTTCAATAATCAATTAATCACGATTAATTCCATTAGTGGTAGCGGCCCTATTTGTTGCAGTCAAACATGTCTGTCTTGGTTTTATCAGTCCAGAGAAATTTGTTCCATAATCTTGCCCTGGCTGCCATGTTGTCTTTAAAGATGTTATCCTCCCACATGATTAGTTAAATGCATTTAATAATCTGAACTTTGAGAGCCAGCTGGTTTTTACTTTTACTATCATCTGACATGTGCAGCATTAGAACTGAACGAGGAAATACTGCGTCTTTCACCTGCTTTTATATGCTTGTAGTACCACAGTAGTGCTCAACTTTAATTTTGTGTGCTTTGTGTCAAAGCAAAAAGTCCTTTTAAAATAAACATATTTATTTAACTTGCATAACGTTGTGCAGAGTTGATAAATCCATTCTAACTCCATCCAGTTTGATGTAGCGTCAGAAAAACACCACTTAAAAGTTCCCAATGCGACTTACAATGGAAAATTTGGGCCAGGCTAAGAAAAGGAAAAAAAGAGAATAAGGTCGTAAAAACACGAGGAAAAAAAGTTGTGATAATACGAGAATAAAGTCATAATAATAAGAGAATAAAGTTGTATGACAAAAAGTCATATTACCAGAATAAAGTCGTAATACTACGAGGAGTATAAACTCATATTTCATGAATAGTGGTAAGATTACTAGAATGAAGTAATAATTTTATGATAACTCCTGCATGAAAAATAAAACATTAAAATGAGGAATGTTGAGCTTCTTGTGAAGTTATGATTTGGTATCGGTTTTACAAATAGGACATATTTAATCTCTTAACACATCAAAATCAAATTATCATCAGTAGCCGGACTTTGAAACGATCGTGCAAACTACTGAGTCTATTTTGAAGAAAGACTCACAGATTAGACGAACTGATCATGTCAGATCTTGATAACTGTTGAAGCTTTGTTCTAATCAAAACTACTTTTTTCTAGTAATTTTACGACTTTTTTTTCTGCTAATATTATGACTTTATTCTCATAATTTGAAAAAAAAAAAAAAAAAAATCTCTTAGCCTGGCCCTGATACTCTATCGTTCTTCCTGCTGCACATTCGGTGCCTCAGATTTACCCGTCAGGAACACTAGGAGGCGCCAGAGTCAACAGATTTCAGGTCATTTCTTTGAAAGCTTTGGATTATTACCTGTAGATTTTTATCACTCCCGTTTGTTCCGGTCTCCTCAGGTTCCTCGGGGTTTGTGTTCATGAAGGCCAGCTCCACGCTTTGACTGAGGTACATCCACTGGATTCACTCCTGTGCAGGCTGCAGCGTTCCAGCGGTTTAGTTCTGTCATATTCACTGTAATCACTGTTTTCTTTCATCCTGTTATCTGGTTGTTTCCTGGTAGTGCAACGAATGCTCTATGAAACTCAGCCCTTGTGAAAATTTATGACATTGTTCTTGTGTTCACTGAAATATATGATTAAAAAAACGCTTCAGAGTTTCAGTACATCAAATCAGTTTAAATATTAGTCAAATACAACACAAGTAAACACAAAATGCAGTTTTTAAATGAAGGTGTTTGTTATTAAGGGAGAAAAAAATTCAAACTTACATCCTGAGATCTTAACACTCATCATTGGTGTGAATCTGGTTTAGATTGTTGTCCATCAGTGTTTTTATCCAGAGGGTTTGTCCGTACTGCTGTCTGCAGTGATGAACTTCAAGCTAATCATCACGTTCACCACCAGAGGGCGGTGTTCGTCCTGAAATAACATGATCAATAAAGCTGAAAAACTGACTGTGGAACCAGAAAGAAACCATCCTAAGTTATGGCATTAACTCAGAACAAAGCGATCGCATGAACATAGAAAACTCCAGCTCTGATTCAGCCTGTTTATATTGAAACCAAAATCTAAAACCTGTTCTGTTTTTATCCGTTTATGTACTGTGCAGTACATTAATGGAGGCAACCTGGAGCAGCTGCTGGACAGCGACTTGTACCTGTCCTGGAGCGTGAGGATCGGCCTGTCTCTGGACATCGCCCGAGGCCTCGACTACCTGCACAGCAAGGGCATCTTCCACAGAGACCTCACTTCCAAGGTACCCTGCAGGAAGCTGCAGCTTGTCTCGCTGCCATCAAAGTGTTTCTACCCTCAACCATCTCGTTATATTTGTTAATACTGGAAGAACTGGACCTTCCTGTGTTCTTTCAGCACAGCCAAGCTGCTCGAGCTTTCACCCAGCGTTAATAGCCGTCCCACTGAGATGGGACAGAGATAGTTTTTAGAAAGTTTTCAGAAATGGGATTGTTTTTGACAGTCATGTCCGTTGTAATAACAGTAGCTTCCTAAAAAGTTTGATCACACTGGTCTTTCTCACAGACAGTCTCTAGTTTTGTTGCTATAAAACCAGAGACTGTCTTCTCCAGAGTAAATTCCCACCAAAAAACTGAAATTTGGAAGAGAAAATCTCAGGTTATAAAGTCATTTTTGACAAAAAGTGCCAGAAGTCCTCTCAGCTTTAAGAGGTAAATTTATAAGATGCACATCTGGATGTTTTCCATGGGCATCTCATAAATTTACCACTTAAACCAGTGTTTCTCAATCCCAGTCCTCAGGGACCACTGTCCTGCATATTTTAGATGTTTCTGTTCCAGGTCACCTGATTCAAATGGCTGCATGACCTCCTCTGCAGCCATCAAGTGCTGCAGAAGCCTGTTAATCACCCACTTATTCAATCCAGGTGTGTGACAGAAGGGAAGCACCTAAAACATGCAGGGCAGTGGTCCCTGAGGACCGGGATTGAGAAACACTAGCTGCGTTTCCATTAACCTTGTTTTTTGGCCGTATCGAAATTGGTTTATTTCTCAAAACTGCAACGTAAACACTTTATTTGCATCACACAGTCACATGATCAACAACCGGATGTTGCCACTGGCGCAAACCACGAACAAGATGACAACAGGAAGTAGTTGGAGGATCATGGCGCGGCATGTTTTTAATGACTTGTCGTGTGAATAAGCTTATTCACGTGTGATTTTTAATTTCAGTTCTTATTTAATGGAAACACCGCAATTGCGAAATTAGCAGAAATTCGACAGAGATTTGCGCACCTTGGTAATGGAAACCCAGCGACTGACTTAAACCTTAGAGGACTTCTGTACGGAAGAGAATTCGGGCCAACGAAAAAAAATAAAAGAATTCTGACTTTTTTTTTTTTTTCTCAGAATCTGAATTGTTTAAATTGTTTATGCACCATGAGGCAAATCTATTCCTAAAACTCCAAATCTACCAAATAAATTTGCGACAGGCTTTCAGTGTGGATAAAATGCACGTTTACAACTCCTGTAACAAGGAAGAAACAGTTATGTGATTATTTTCATATGCTAACAACATAATTGACTTACACCTAAGAATGTTTGGTTATTTATTTGGATTTGGACATAAATTGACACACAATTAGAATTCTGAGATAAAAGTCAGAATTCTTTTTTATTTTATTTAACTTTTTTGTGGCCCTAATCATGTTCCGTACTTCCATCACTTTTTGTTGCAAATATCTGACTTTATAAGCTGACTATTGATGATATGAGTATTTTATTTTTTTTTTTAGTTTAAAAATTGTAAAATTATTGTAAAGTGCCTCGAGACATTTGTTGTGAATTGGCGCTTTATAAATTGAATTGTACTGAATTGACTTGAATAAAAAGCTGTAATTTATTTCTTTCTTTCTAGTTTATGACTTTTTAACATCAGAGAATTTACTACTTTTTTCATGAAAATATGTGAAATAATCTAAAAAATTGTTGTCGTTTTAGACAGAAATTTACTCGTCCGTGGACAAATTGTTTTGTTTTTGTTTTGATCTACAGTGGCTGTAATACTCCGTCGTAAATAAACCTCTTTGAATCCCAGTTTTTTTTTTTTGTTTTGTTTTGTTTTTTTAGCCAATGCTGGAGTGTTTTTTGTTTTTATCCAAGTTGTGAGGTGACGAGCACCTAAAACTTGGGGGAGTGTTTCATTTTGATCCCCCTGAAGTGCCTAAGATGTTGGCACAGTGATGCAACAGCAGCTGTTTTCACCTAAAGTCACTTTGTCTGTGCGCAGAACTGTCTGGTTCGCTGTGAAAATGGAACGTTCACCGCTGTGGTCGGAGACTTTGGCCTGGCAGAGAAGATCCCTGATTACAGGTTTGGAGTCTTTTCCTCTGCTCTCATCCTGTTATAGTGCCTTGAAAAAGTATTCACACCCCTGTTATGTTTTTAACAAAGATTGTTGAAATTTATGTGATAGACACAAATAAATACGTAATTGTGATGTGGAAGGAAATGATACATGTTTCAAGCCCTCTTTACTTGCTACTAAACAAAATTCAGTTCAACCAGTTGCCTTCAGAGATTATCTTGTATGTAGATGAAGTCCACCTGTATGTAATTTAAACTCGGTATATGAACAGCAATCCTGTGGTCTAAACTAATGAGCACATCACCCTAAACACACCATCCTCACAGTGAAAAATGGTGGTGGGAGCATCATGCTGGGGGGATACTTTTACTTCCATCCATCCTTCATCTTTCGCTTAATCTGTGGTAGAATCGGGTCACGGAGGCAGCAGCCTAAACAGAGAGACCCAGACTTCCCCCCCTCCAGCCACTTGGGCCCAGCTCCGTTGGGGGAATCCCAAGGTGTTCCCAGGCCAGCCAAGAAACCTAGTCCCTCCAGTATGTCCTGGGTCTCCTCCCAGTAGCATGTGCCCGGAACACCTTACCAGGGAGGCGTCCAGGAGGGATCCTAACCAGATGCCCGAGCCACCTCCAGTGTGGACCACCGATGTCCAGTTGATCTCCTGCTCCATTTTTCCCTCATTCGTGAACAAAACCCTGAAGTTCTTGGACTCCTCCACTTGGGGCAGGACCTCATCCCCGACCCGGAGGAGGCACTCTTCCCTTTTCTGGCTCAAGACCATACTCTCAGATTTGGAGGTCCAGTGAAAGCTGGAGATTTACAATCCAATGAAGCCAATAGGACCACACCATCTGCAAAAAGCAGAGACCTGATCCTGAGGGGATCGAAACTGATCCTCTAAACATCTTGGCTGAACCAAGACGTTATGGCCATGAAGGTTTTGAACAGAATCAGTGACAAAGAGCAACCTTGGTGGAGTCCAACTCTCACCGGAAACAAGTCTGACTTACTGGCAGCGATGCGGGCGAAGCTCTGACACCGGTCATACAGGGACCTAACAGCCCATTTCAAGGGGCCTGGTCCCTCGGGACATGCTCAAACGCCTTCTCCAAGTCCACAAAACACATGTGGAAGTGTTGGGAGAACACCCATGCGCCCTCCAGGACCCTGGTGAGGGTGCAGAGCTGGTTTAGGATGAAAACCACACTGCTCTTCCCGAATCTGAGAATCCACTATCCGGTGGACCCTCCTCTCCAGAACCTCTGAATAGACCTTACCAGGGAGGCTTAGGAGTGTGATTCCCCGTAATTGGAGCACACCCTGCTGTCCCTCTTTTTAAGAGAGAGACCACCATCCCGGGAAACCAGTCCAGGGGAACCGTATGCCACATTTTCCAGATTTATATATGTTAAAGGTTTTGAAAACGATGTGTTATAGTCCTTCTTCTTCACAGTTATGCACCACTTTGTGTCGGGTTGTCACTTAAAAGATTTGTTTCTGGTTGTAATGGGACGAAAAGTTAGAATTCTGTAAATGCAAACAAATCTATTTCATGTTTATTTCTGATGCCTTTCTTTCATCGTCTTGTTCCGAAAGTAAAAGTTTGCTGATTCTGTCATAAAGCCCAGAACTAAAACAAGCAAAGTGAAGGAGTTGCCTCTATAATGACTTGTTTGTTGTGCAGCGATGGCGGGGAGAAGCAGCCCCTGGCCATTGTGGGCTCTCCATACTGGATGGCCCCTGAAGTTCTGCGAGGAGAGCTGTATAATGAGAAGGTAAGGAGCCGATCATGCACAACTGTGGAGTCATTAAGGCACAGCGGTTGTGTTCCTGTGTGGGATCTCATGGTAATGTGTCACCACTGAGGCTTGGACTGACTTTCTGCTCTCCTCCTCGGCTCAGGTGGATGTGTTCGCGTACGGCATCATCCTGTGTGAGATCATTGCCCGGATCGAAGCAGATCCAGACTTCTTACCGAGGACAGAGGTAGGTGACCGCTGGTCTGTACTGATCCATTTGTGGTGCCAAAGATCTGCTCTCGAAAAGTGGCGTAAAAGTTCAGTCTGTTTACTGTAGAGCAGGGGCGTGGCTACACAGCGAAGGTGTGAGAAAGTCCTGAGCAAATAGACCTTCAGTGTGCTGTAGCTAGTTCCCTACTGAAGGGCTGTCTCTTTCTCTCTCTGTGTGTTTGTGTAGGACTTTGGTCTGGACGTGCATGCGTTTGAGAACATGATTGGGGATTGCCCAGCTGCGTTCTTCAGCCTGGCCGTGACCTGTTGTAACGTAAGCAGACACCCCCTCCACCAACTATCTGTAATCCTTTAACGTAGCTACTGGCATGAGGAGGAATTGTTAGAGCTGAGATGTGGATCTGCTAGTTTTCATGTTACTGAGCTTAGGCAAGGCGAAGCACATTTCACCAACAGGGCAATTCAAAGTGCTTTACATCATCGAAACATAAAAACAAGCAAGAAACATTACATTATAGCGGCAAAATAAAGGAAAGTTAAGTAAAGTTGAAGTACATAATAACATGAATGATGTTCCAGATGTTATTAATCAAAGGCAGCTCTAAACAAATGGGTTTCTAGCCTTGATTGAAAGGAACTCAGTGTTTTGGCTGTTTTGCAGTTTTCTGGAAGTTTGTTCCAGATTTGTGGTTCATAAAAACTGAAAGCTGCTTCTCCATGTTTGGTTCTGGGGATGCAGACCAGGTCAGAACCAGAAGACATGAGCTGTTCAGTGATTTATAAACTAACAGAAGTATTTTAAAGTATTTTCTGGGCTACAGGGAGCCAGTGGAAGGACTTTAGAACTGGGGTGATGTGCTCTATTTTCCTGAAGATTCAGGTCTGAGTCCATCACTACACCCAGATTTTAGGCCTGATCATTAGTTTCTAGCTGTAATAACTGAAGCTGTGCGCTGACTCTTGATCACATATGTCAAAGTCAAAGCCCAGGGGCTAAATCCGGCCCTCCATAACTATTTATGTGGCCCCCAACTTTCTAGAAGGCCAGATGAAAAGAACTTTAAGATAACAGTTGTGTGCTTACATTTTTTTTTATCAGTCAAATGAAATCAGTTTTTATTTGTATGGTGCCATTATTACATAATATTTAACATCTTTTCACAGTTATTTAATTTTAAGAAGTACTCATCGAATGCAAAGAAAGCTATAATATTTTAGCAGGTTGTTGATATGTACTTTTATCAATACATTCTGCTACAACCGGCCCTTTGAGGACATTCATGATCTTGATGTGGCCCAAAATGACAAATGAGTTTCACACCCCAGCTCCAGGTTGTTCCTCTTTGGGTTCAATGATGATAACTTCAGTTTTGTTTCTGTTCAGCTGAAGATAGTTATGGCACATCCACGCTTTGATTTGTTCTAAGCATCTGTTCAGTCCTTGGATGCGTTCATAATCACCTGGTGACATCGTAATGTAGAGCTGTGTATCATCTGCACATTATGGTAACTAATTTTTTTTACCTGTTATGATCTGAGCTTGCGGGGGCATGTAAATATTAAATACGAGGGGTTTCAGGATTGACCCTTGCGGTACTCCACATGTGACTTTTGTCTGCACCGATGAAAAGTTGCCTGTTGGCTCAAACAAGTCCCAGTTCTTTAGGTAAGGCTTGAACCATTCAAGCACTGCACCAGAGAGTCCGACCCAGCTCTCCAGTCACTTCAATAGTATTTCATAGTCAGCAGTGAGGTGAGGTCCAACAGAACCAGTACTGTGGTTCTTCCACTTAAATAAATGGCAGTTGACCTTTTCTTGTCTTTCTGATTTTCAGATGAGCGCAGAAAGACGCCCCTCGTTCTCTGATATCGTGTTTACGTTGGAGGCCATGGGAGGAGAAGACAGACAGATACCCATCAGTCTTGGTAAAAAAAAAAAAAAAAATGCTAATCATAATGATGTAAATGTTTAATTGATTACTAAATTAGTTGATTACTTCAATAATTGATACGATTAATCGCTGCAGCCCCAGAAGCTCAATATATATATTTGTTTGTATTTTTTCACAATTGTTGCATCTTCTGACTCCTGCATGTTGCACGTTTCTTTCTTCTGCTGCTACTCAGAGCCAGTAATGGTAAATGTCAGCCCATACCGGCGCCGCAGCTCCCCCTGTCACCCTGGAGACCAACCAGGGAAGGGCCTAGCAAGGAGCCAGTCGGACATGCTGCCCCCAGCGACCCTGACCCCCCCACTCCTGGGCACACCTGCGCGGGTCAACCCCTTCTCTCTCAGGAGGGACCTAAATGGCGGCCGGTGTAAACTCCTGGACACGCCCAGCAAGTCTGTCATCTCCCTGACTTTCACCCTGCCAGCGCTCTGTGATCCGTGTGCCTCCCCACGCCTCCTCAGAGGTACATCAGGGATACAAGCTCCACCCAGGAGATGCCAGTCACTCCCCTGCACGCCGGAGATCAGCCGGACCGCGGCGTTCCCCGGTGACACCGAGCGGGAACGGGACAGGAATGGCCAGGTGGCAGGGAGTAAGGGCGATTCTGCAGACGGTGATGTGAAGGTGTGGGCGTCAGAGGAACGGCTGGATGGACGGCGTTTGGATGATACTGAAAAAAGACACGAAGATGAGGAGATGGAGCAGGATTCTGGTCTTCCTCTTGAGGTGGAGATGGTGTCTCTGGGGCGGCTGGACGAAGAGGAGGAGGAGGAGGAGGAGAACAACGAGGAGAGCGTCTGTCTCACTGAACCAATGGACTGCACCAAGTCGCCAGAACCAGCGAAGAGAATCCTGAACTCCACACCCCTAAAGCCACTGCTCACCTCTACCTCCTGTTCCTCCTTACGGACCAAGGCTTGGCGACTCCCCTGCTCCAATGGACCGCCCTCGTTTCCCGCACTGCCAAAGCTGGACAACAACAATCTCTCAGAGCTGGTGATTGGCCAGCAGGTGCAGTGGGGAGGAGGACGGCACGCTAATGGCTACGGCGAAGGCCAGGTCCCGTCCGCCGACCTCACTGGTTCCTCAGAACGAGATGAGGTCATTTCCTGTCCAAGTTGCTGTTTGGTGGGTTTGAGTTTCCCCTCAGTGTGCCTGCGTGGTTCAGCCGCCGTGCCGGTCTCCCGCCGACGGGCTTCGCTGCCCCGTCAGCGGCAGTACCAGAACCTCAACGGTACAATAACGGCTAGCAACTCTTCCTCGTCAGCAGCTACCACCACAGCAGCCAAAACGCTCCTGTGTCGCAGCACCAACGGGCTTGTGGCGGACCAGTCTGTGCCCGGCCGGACCCTGCCAGAGGCGCAGTCGTAAAGCATGCGATGAAGGATAAAAGGCAACAACTCATGGTGGCAGTGAGTGTCACCGTCCAGAGCAGGTTCGGGGTTAAGAGTCTGCTTCTGGTTAGGGCTGGGCGATAAATCGATTTTATCCATTAATCGAATGTATGGTTTTTGAAGATTTTAATTTTTGGGGAAAAAAAAAAAAAAAAAAAAATTTCACTCAGAGTGATGTCATCACACCCAGGGCGGCCATCTTGTTTGACAAGCGTTTTTTTTTTTTTACAGCTTCTGTTTATTTGGACTTTGAATTCAGATCAACTCTATGACAGAGTATTAGGAACAGGCAACTTTTTTTTTTTTCCTATGAAAATAAAAGTCATAATGTTACAAGAACACAGTCGAAATAACAGGGGAATAAAGTCATGACAATAAAGTTCAAATAATACGAGAATAAAGACTTAATATTACCAAAATAAAGTCGTGATATTCAAAGAATGAAGTCGTAATTTTATGAGAACTCCAGCATGAAAAATAGCTAAAAAATTAAATATCTAAGATTTTTTTCTCATTAAAACGACTTTTTTTCTCATAATTTTAAGACATTCTTCTTGTAAAATTGCATCTTTATTCTGATAATATTATGACGATATTCTCGTAATTAAACAAAAATTCTTGTAGCCTGGCCCTAATACTGTGTTGTACAGCTCACAGAAGGGATGACTGAAATAAAAGCCATTTTTTGAAAATATTTTCTATCAACTAACTTCTTTTCTTTTAGAAAAGAAAGCAAGAACAAAATCAGAGATTTTATTTTCAAGCCATATCGCCCAGCCCTACTTCTGGTCCATAAAGCAGACTGATGCATGGCCCAGTTCTCCTCAAATCAAAGATTCAACAGCATGTCTTAAACTAGCTTTGCTAACTAGCTGATGTTTGCTCTTAGCTTGAACCTTCGTCCCCTTCCTGTTGCTGGGATCAGGAGTTTAGATGGCAGCTGATTCAGACGAGGACATAATAAAAGCGATGACCTCAACGGCCACCGCAGTTTACCTGCTTCTTCGGCTCAGCGGCGCCGTTTCCTGTAACAGTCAAGTGATGGAGGTGAATCTGTACAGGACTGTTTGCTGTAGAAGTTTATACCTCATTTTGCCTCCTTTTTTTTTTTAAACACTGGAAGTTTGCGTGGCAGCTACGGCGGCGGCCTCTGCTGGCTCACTCGCACATCAGTGTGGCTGCAGAGACATGAGTTTTTATCCCGTTTCACTGATCAATTGAAGCTGCCGAAGGAATATTTATAGACCTAACAAAGTTTATCCTTTATACATTTTTCTAATAATCAATTTGTGTGTGTGTGTGTGTGTGTGTGTGTGTGTGTGTGTGTGTGTGTGAGAGAGAGAGAGAGAGAGTGTGCGTGAGAGAGAGACTGACCTGTTGAACTTGAGAAAACAAACTTTTTGGGCTTTTAATGTAAACTTTTTTTTTTTTGCACTTGAGTTTGAAGCACTTTGTGATAAAACAGCAGCTGTTTCCATGCTGTCCTACTGACTTTTGATATGTTTCCATCTGTGTTTGAGTTTGTGATCACCTCTGGCTCAACAAGCTTCACACATTTCATCCTTTGTAACAGTGGTGTATAAAGCAGCTCTGAATATTTATTGTAAACATCATCTCACACACTGTGTGTGTGTATGTGCTAAATGTAGAGTGGAGTGATTGATACATGCAGATTGTTTATTTTCTAATTTCCTTGCTTTGTTTTCATGTATTTTTTCTGTTAGCTTTAGATCTGTGTGCAGTCATCTGATAAACTTGGGATAATAAACTAATTTGGCTGAAAAGATTCTGTTTTTGTGTCTGTACTAAATATTGGGCTTTGGTTGCTTAGGAGACGACCTGTACTGAAATTACATCTTCCTTAGTGCTTCTAACCCCTAACTGGCATTTTGTTTCCCCAAGAACAATGTGTAGCTTGTTTCTGCATTTCCTTAGTTAAACCAAGAATTCAAAATAATTTTAAAAAGCTGGTGCAGATCTGGAAGCGGAGGCCTTTTCTTTAACATAAACTTAGCTTCAGTAACATTGCAAGGCCCCCAGAAAGCTGCATTATGAGAGAGTTGAAATGTTAGCAGTGGGAGAGAGGTTTATCTCTTTAATAAAACTGGATCCACTGAGGACGGCGTGCGCCGCTATGATCACTAGATCCAAATCCACAAGAACAGTTAGAAACAGTATCATCTGTAGGTTGTTTTGCGCCTCGAAACTGAAACATAATAATAAAAGGTCTCATCTTGTATAAACAGACATTTTGAAAACTATTACTCTGTGTTCAATATAACATGGGTTCTCTTTGGCCTTTTTCTCCTGCACCTTCACTATTCTGCTCTGCTTCAGCTCTCCGTGTCCTGTCTTGTTAATCTTTTTTTTTTTTTTTTTTTGGAGCCACTCTTTGCGTATCTTCCAAATTGAAAATCATGGATCTGGTCAGCTGGTCCCTCAGTGCAATTGATCACATTTTCTCAATGAGAAGACAAGGTAAAGGGGAACCCTTTTGTCCCGACGGGATATTTTTCTCCGGGTACACAATGGATGTTTACAACAAAGCTGGGACTCAGTCTCTCTGTGTTTTCAGTTTCTCTTAGTGCTGCCATTTCTTGTAAATGCTGAGGAAAGAAATGAAAGTCAGGGGAAAACCAGGCTATTATTAAGCATGACCCTGGAGGTCCAGTTTAAAATTTAAACAGACAGTTGTTTGGTGTTTCTGAAGACTCCAACTAACAAAAACCACTATTCTCTTTGAAAATGATTCGAAACAGAATATTTGCAGTCTCAAATGTAAATCCTACATGTACTTCAGCTTCTGCAATGTCTGGATTAACTAATATTGGTTTGAGCATGTAGTACAAGCTGAAAGAAAAAGGCAGCCAGCATTATCATGCAAAGACCACAGCAACCAACCATTTAAAAATGCACGCTTAAAAGTTTCAAGGAGATTGGAAAGGCTTCAGGAGAGGTGCACAACAACCAGTGAAACAAATAGTTTTTCTTTAAACATTTTTTTAAAAAATGGTGAAAGTAAAAGATGATTTGTCATTGCACTAATAAAATCACTGCGGTATTTCATGCTTGAGTTTCAGTTTCATTATGACAGCATGACAGCATTGCTGGATAAGAGGGGCGTGCTGCATACAGTCTTCATCACTGCTTCACCCCAGCTGGAGAATCTGCTCTGCTCTCTTCAACCTGATCATGGACAAGCAACACTTCAGCTCAAACAAGGCCAACAGCTTTGGTAAGTCGGGATAAATACACACACGGTCCATTATTTAGCTGTAACTTACATTATTTTGGCCGTTTGCTTTTTCAGCTTGAATCATCACTGAAATTATTTATGAGCTTGAGATAATATGCTTCATTTCTACAGTTGAATATGTAAAAGTTAAGCCTTAAACATCCTTTTTTTTACAGGTACAAACTTCACAAACAACAATGAGCTGAGGATTGTGTTAGTGGGGAAGACTGGAACTGGGAAGAGTGCCTCTGGAAACACCATTCTGGGGCGAATGTGCTTTGAATCCAAGTGCAGCCCCAGATCTCTGACTATGAACTGCTCCAAATGTAACACAGAGGTGGATGGAAAGCAGATTGCTGTTATTGACACACCGGGTCTGTCTGACACCAGGTTTGAAATAGAAAAAACCATTAAAGATTTTAGGCTGTGCATTCCTTTTGCTGCTCCTGGACCCCACATCTTCCTGCTGGTCATCGCACTGAACAGGTTCACTGAAGAGGAACAACAATCAGTCCAAAAGATTCAAGAAATCTTTGGGGAGGCTGCAGATAAATACAGCATGATTCTCTTTACTCACGGAGACCTCCTCGACGACACCAGTATAGAAGATTTCTTGGCTGAAAGCTCAGATCTGCAGGAACTAGTGAGGAAATGTAACGGGCAGTATCATGTGTTCAACAACAAACTGTCTGATAAAAAGCCTCAGGTCACCGAGCTGCTCCAGAAGATCAGAAGTATTGTTGATAAAAATGGAGGAAGTCACTACACCAATGAGATGTTCCAAGAGGCTGAGAGGAAAATTGAAGAGAAGAAACAACAGATCATGAGGGAGCAGGAAGAGAAAATACGCAAAGAGAGAGAAAAACAAGAGAGAAAAATACAGGAAAAATATCAGCGCGAGATGGAGAAAATGAACGAGCTTTTCCAGGCTGAGAGAGAGAGGCAGAGGATGGAAAGAGAGGAGGAGAGGAGGATGGCTAAAGAGGAAATGGATGAGCAGAGAAGAAGGGAGTACGAGTGGAGAATGGAAGAAAGAAAGAGGGAGACACAGGAGAGGCAAATGGAGATGAAAGCCATGATGGATCTGTTTAACAAACAGAGAGAAAGAGAGCTCAGAGAGCAAGAGAGGAGGCTGCAAGCCGAGTATGAAGACGCAGCCAGAAAACAGGCTGAGAAGAGCACCAGCACAGGTTCTGGTTGTACTATTCTGTAAACCTTTGACAAAGATCATCTTCCTTGAGGTATCTGCTTTTTTTTAGAGGCTAGACAACTGTATTTCCTATGTTAATCTGCAGTGCTTCCTGTTATAAACTCCAGCCTGAACATGTTTGCAGTGTGGTCCATTTCAATATGCATGTTGTATTAGATCATAAAAGCTGTAGAAATTAGGGATTCACAAGCAAACTGATCATTCTCTGAATGGAAGATAAATAAAATGAGAAAAATGAACACTGTTGTCCTTTTTTTTTTCCAGGTTCTGAATTGAGAAAAAGTAATTCAAACAAAGTCATAAAAGATAAAATAAGGAGAAAACTGTGTTAATGATAAAAACTGTTATTTTACACTAAAACAGACTTTCTATTTCTAAAATAGACTCAATTGACGCCTGTGAACAATATTCAAGATAACATTATCTTGCCATTAACTGATCCTCTTCATAAATACAGAGAAACTTGAGATGACATGTTTTAGAGAAGCAATATCTGTCATGCACCCGGCATCCACAGTCTCTATGGAAACCACACATTTTACAGACCAGAAAGTGATTGATTATGGAAAAAAATTAAAATGAAGAAAAAGGAGTTTCCCCTAATGACGGTTACTCTTAGTTACCAAGCAGAGATTGGTGATTTTCACTCAAACGGCACTTTATTCATTCCTACAAGAATGAGAACAGCGTGCAGACACTGAACATGTCTGTCCAGTCTGATCTGCTCTGTTCTAACTAAACAGAGTCGCCACCGACTTATGCTTGGGTTATCACAAAGTTTCTCACAGGGAGTCTGGGAACCAACATTTCTGGCTCAGCATTAGGTTGTTGACAAAGACTCCATTCTTATCTGAACCCTCCCTAAGTTCAAGGAGGGTGAAAATACGATAAGCCTCACATGAATGTGGCAAAGTAAATACCTTTGTGGGTTTTACAGAGAAAGAAGCAGAAGCTATTTTCTACAATCCCACTAACAGTGATGGCTATGGCCACCACTATATATATATATATATATATATATATATATATATATATATATATATATATATATATATATATATATATATATATATATTGGGACATTGGGATGTCATTCGGACTAGAGAAGTGTGGTCGGATGGTTACACAGAGAGGGAAGGTCATTCACACAGAAGGGGTCTCACTCCCAGAGGGAACAATAGCAGACATTGAGGACAGTTACAAGTACCTGAGAATACCACAAGCAAATGGCAGCCTCGATGAGGTCACAAGGAAAGGAGCCACAGCCAAATACCTCCAACGAGTAAGGCAAGTCCTGAGAAGCCAGCTCAATGGCAAGAACAAGATTCGTGCGATAAACAGCTATGCCTTGCCAGTAATCAGATACCCTGCAGGAATAATAAGCTGGCCAAGGGAAGAGATAAAGACCATGGATGTTAAAACTCGGAAACTACTAACCATGCATGGAGGGTTCCACCCTAAATCCAGCATCCTGAGACTATACACGAGCCGTAAGGATGGAGGCAGAGGACTAGCGAGTGTGAGAGCCACTGTCCAGGATGAAACATCCAAGATCCATAAATACATCAAGGTCAAAGCCTCAACCGACGATGTGCTCAGCGAATGTCTCAAACAATGGGGACCAGAGGATGAGGTGCTGGAGGAACCATCATGGGAGGATAAGCCCCTACATGGGATGTACCACCGACAAATAACTGAAGTGGCTGATATCAGGAAATCCTACCAATGGCTGGAAAAAGCTGGACTCAAGGACAGCACAGAGGCACTCATCCTGGCTGCACAGGAACAGGCCCTAAACACCAGAGCAATAGAGGCTCAGATCTACCACACCAGACAAGATCCAAGGTGTAGATTGTGCAAGGAGGCCCCTGAGACAGTCCAACACATAACAGCAGGGTGCAAGATGCTGGCAGGGAAAGCGTACATGGAACGTCATAACCAAGTGGCGGGCATAGTGTACAGAAACATCTGTGCAGGATATGGACTGGAAGCCCCGAGATCAAAGTGGGGCACACCCCCAAAGGTGGTGGAGAATGACCGAGCTAAGATCCTGTGGGACTTCCAGATCCAGACAGACAAAATGGTAATGGCGAACCAACCGGACATCGTGGTGGTGGATAAACAACAGAGGAAAGCCGTTGTGGTGGATGTAGCAATACCAAGCGATTGCAACATCAGGAAAAAGGAACACGAGAAACTGGAGAAATACCAGGGCCTCAGAGAGGAACTGGAGAAGGCCTGGAAGGTGAAGACCACAGTGGTGCCTGTGGTCATCGGGGCCCTCGGGGCAGTCACCCCCAAGCTGGAGCAGTGGCTAAAACAGATCCCAGGAACAACGTCAGACATCTCAGTCCAGAAATGCGCAGTTCTCGGCACAGCCAAGATACTACGCAGAACCCTCAAGCTCCCAGGCCTCTGGTAGAGGACCCGAGCTCAGAGGTTGAGAAAGACCACCCGTGGAGGGTGAGAAGGGAATTTTTATTTTTATATATATATAGTGTTTTAAAGTAAGTAAACTAGACATAACATGCCTTATTACTGTGCCTTTAATAAAAGTAATACAGTGTTTCTTTGTTTCACGTTTTTATTTTAAACATAAGCTTGAACACAAAGGTGATGGCCCATTAATGTCACTGCCGTGAACAAGCTGTTATTTTGCATAAAATGCAGAACTTTAAACATAATGAAGACATTTTTTTGCTCACTGAAAGTTTGCATTTCTGACTGAAATACATCATTTTATACCTCATTTTATCAGTTTGTTACATGTTGGGTTACTGATGTGTATTTAAAGCTGCAGTATGTAACTTTACGTCGCTCCCGACCTAAAACAACCAATCAGAGCCAGGAGGAGGGTCTTAGGGCTGTCAGTCACCCTTGTGTTTGGCAGCTAAATGTGCTAATGGTGGAGAAACAACTCACCGTTCCAGGAAAACTGTTTATCCACTGTCATCGGTGGCCATGCTAACTAGCCTTAGCATTAGCAGCAGGCTATGTTGTGGTAGCGTAGCGGAGAGGAAGGGGGAGTGTGTGAGCGCAGGGTGAGTGGCAGCGCTAAGACCCTCCTCCTGGCTCTGATTGGTTGTTTCTGACTGGGTGGTGTATTTCCGCAGTTCGTACTGGGAGCACTGGGAGAAGGAAGAGGAGCTTGATTTTTTTTTCACAGATGATCTGGCTTATACTGTCACAACATCATGCTAATTTCAAGAAATCTGTAAAAATAATTTTTCATAAAAGTTACATACTGCAGCTTTAAAGACATAACTTTGAATAATCAGGAATCTCACAACTCCCACACAGGACAAAGGTGTCGCGACCCGTACGTTGAAGACTTCTGCTCCAGCTGATAGGGGCTGGTTGCAGGCAAGTATGTTAGAAGCTCATTGTTAAGATCCGCCCTCCAGGAGGAACCTGCAGCTTGATGGAAAGACACCACACAAACATACAATCCAGAACCCTAACATCACCCACCCTGGGGACAAGGTGCTTGAATGGACCAAGTTGGTCTCTGGGAGATGTGAATGATGGTGCATACGGAGGCTGTCAGGGAATCTGAGGCGAACTGACACAGGGCTGATAATAGACTTTATTTCTTATGGATTGATGAATTTGTGAAGGTTTTCTAGACGTCACTGCCAGAATGTTGGGATAGGAAAGCTAACAACCAAATCTGAAGGGTCCACCTCCAGGGAGAACCGTTTATGGGAGTCAGGCTGAATTAGGATGGTAGCTCCAACAACTCTCTGCCCTGTTTTCTAACCATGTGGCCAGACAGAGTTTTAAAGAGCAGCGGCAAAAGCAAATGAGGTGGATCAGCAGTGCTTGCTAACAATAGAGTGCATCATCCAGGACATGTTACTGTGGAATATCATATCTGCTACCGGGGAACTGAGCTGTCAGCGTGTCATGAGACTGTCCTACAGCAACAGCCTTTAGTCAGAGACCTCATTACATTCGTTGTAAGACTGACTGCTACTGGAGCTCCTTCCTGCCCACAGCATCACCATCCACTACAACTCCAGGAAGATGTTTGGACGATATGAGTTACAAAAACATGTAACTTACCTTTTAGGATAAATAATGTATTTTTGAACTGAATTTTACAGCTGTCATGGTTGGTGGTGGTGATGTTGGACCCAAATGCAGAGATGGCAGAGAGAGCAAGTAGATTTCAATGTTTAATTAAATAACAGACAAAAACCACAGGGAATGCAGGAAGCTAGCGGGCTAAACCAGGGACACAGCGTGTAGGTAACAGGGGGAACCAGCAAGGAGTGAGAGTCTGAGCAGGTATGTATACAGAGGAGGCGTGGCAAAGACAAAAGAACCAATTAGGGGAACTGACTGTACCTGGGAAGGGACCAGTGCGGCTTCAAGAGTTAAATGACTAGCAGCTGGGGAAGGAGCGAATGGCAGGCTGACTGAAACAAAGGTGACCTAAACAGACATACTGATTCTAACTAAATAAATCCAGGACCTAAAATAAGAATCTAAACTAACAGAAGGAATAAACCAGAATAAGAAGATCGTACTCAAACTAAAGACTCAAATAATACCTGAACTAACGAAGGGAAAATAAGAAATCAATACAAAGAAATAACAGAAGCAAAAGTCCCAAAGAACAAGGGTTCGTGACAACAACCTTGTAATTAATTACCTCTATTTAGTCCTTCTGATTCCTACAGAGGGTGTAGGAATCAGCTCATTTCAAGGAGAAAACAAACAAAGACTGAATTATATTAACATGCATTAGTTTGCATCACCAGTACCCTTGCCGCTGTGGGAGCAGGAACCCACTGTAACCGGGATCAGACAGATCCACGGCGGCGCGGACGCACGGCGGGCACGCGCCGCGCACGGGAACATTCAGTGCAGCATCTCTCCATCTTTCCAAGGACAGACAGCGGACTGTGCCTCTGTTACAATGCTCCCACTGGGAATATAAGCGTGGGAAGGCACAGGAAAGGACCAACACGTTTACCGAAGCGGTACGTGTTTCTGTTTCTTTAGTTTGTTTATTTCAGACGGGATGGGATGTCTTTCAATGGCGCATAGAAAGGGCTCTGCTGCAGGGTGCTAACTTGATGGGCGTGGATGTTTGATAATATTAAAACACACTTATTGTTGCAGATACAATGGTGGTGTGTTTGGTGCTGTGCATTGCTAAATGTCTAAATGTCCCAGGTCATTTAAACGAATGAAACGAGATTCAATTTGTCTAAGATATGTGGATCTTTTATATAGATATTAAAAATGAATGATCAGGGTGAGGTGAAAACACAGTTTTTAAATTGATTTAAAATGTAAAATGTCCAAGTCTGCTATGAAAAAAATGTATTTATACAAAATACTTACAGAGTATTGCAAATACTATTCCCATGGGACGTTTAAACCATTAACTTAAAAGTATTTTGTTGGGATTTTATGTGACAGGCCAACACAAAGTAGTGCGTAATTGTAAAATTAAATAAACATAATCTATAGTTTTCATTAGTAAATTGGTGCGTATATCTGTTTCAATCTGTTTTGATTATTTGTAGAACCACCTTATTCTGCAATTAGGTTTTTTTTTTTTTTTTGTTGGGTATGGATATCAGCTTCACATGTAAAGTTTTGCTGATTCTTCTTTCCTAATAACTCAATCTCTTTGAGTCTGAATGTTTAATGTTTGAGAAGATACATTTCTAAGTCTTGCCATAGATTCATGGGACTTCAGGCCATTGAAACAGGGCGAGCCTAAGGTTGTATGGGGCCCAAACCAGAAGTAGGATTTGGCACCGCTCATCCTGTTGAAAGCATCACCACCACTAACAGGGTTTTAATGCAGATTCTGTATAATCGGTGAGGGGGGGCCGGGCTGACTGATCTTAACGGTAATTTCAGATAACTGGCTATTATTTGGAAAGATGTATTTGTGAGTAAATCGAGCTCAAATACAAAAAGATGAACGTTTTGTAACTATAGTAACACAACAAACAATGAAGATTAATCTTTGCACAAAACACAGTTGGGCCTTGGACTGCCTCTGCAGTCAAACATGTGAATATTATTCCTCTGACTGTTTGATCAGAGTTGCTGTCCTGCTGAAAATGTATTTTCTGTCCCCACTCTGATGTGTTTTGCAGTCTCCCAGGATTGCTTTGTGTGTGTATATATATATATATATATATATATATATATATATATATATATATATATATATATATATATATATATATATATTCCCCTGTTCCCGCAGAAGTGTCCCCACAGCATGATGCGGCCACCATCAAATGTCAAACAGTGTGTTAGTTTTCCATCAAACGTGTCCATGTGCCATTTTGCTCTAATTTTACCAGAGCACCCACATCCGCTTGCGTGTAGTCTCCTCTACTAATCTGGAGGCTTGCGGCAATCTGCAAAGGGAAATTCTTGTTTTTTTTTGTTTTTTTCCAACAACGGTTTGGTTTTTTTCCCCACATTTTTAAATATTTTTGAAGTACATGACAGTCATGTTGACAGATGTCCCAGCTAAGCTGTGGGTCTCTGCAGCTCCCATAGACGTCCCAGGGGCTTCTTCGCTGCTGACACCAATACTATTATCCATGTGTTTCTCTGTTTATCCTCAGGTCAGTGATGACAACACAACAGTATTATCTGAAAATACCCAGATCATAAACGTATTACCATGGCAACGGGAAGAAAAGGTAAGCAGGAAACTCCACGGCGTTTGTATGTTCCCACACGCCTGCGTCTGTCCTTCCCAGGTTCCTCCTCCAGGCCAAAAATGTGACTGTTTGAATAATTGGTTACGCCACATCAGAGGTGCCTAAGTCCAGTCCATGAGAGCTACCATCCTGCAACTTTTAGACACGACACACCTAAAATCAAATGACTGGGTAAGTACCAGGAACTCTGCAGAGCTGAATGACTGGAGATGAGGAAATTCAGCTCTTTGATTTAGATGTATAGGAGTAAGGATGCAGCTAAAAGTTGCAGGACGGTATCTCTCAAGGACTGGACTTGGGTAGTGATGTTCTACCTTGCTCTTAGATGAGAGTGTGTGTGTGTGTGTGTGTGTGCATGGTTGTTTGTCATGTGTGTCTTTGTGTTGCCCTGAGATGGACTGGTGACCTGTTTAGGGTGTACTCCTCCTCAGAAAGATGTACCAGCCTCCCTGAGGAGCTGTAAGGATGTTGAAAACAATAATTAATCTACATAGTTATGTGTGACAGGACCCACTAGGGGGCAGTGTGACTTACACTCTGAGGTTATTTGTTTGCAGGTTGTTTTCTCCATCAATATTGAGCTTATAAATATGTAAAACATGCTGACTTTCGAGATTTTGTATCTACTTTGTGGAATCTGTCTCTTCATTTTGCTTTACACGTTTGACTCAGTGAGCCATCCAGCTCTTGGTAAAAAACATGGTGCCTCAGCTGCACCTATAGTAGCCCACAGAATACCTAAACGCCGCTGGGAAGGGGGAAAAAAAAACCTCTAATTACATTAAAAAATGATCATTGGAGAGTTTTTGAATTATTTATTAGATCATGGAAATGGTATTCATTAAAAAATTGAGTGCACTGCTGTGGCTTACTAGTTTCAAGAAGGTCGTCCTGTAGAGTTTGCATCTTCCTGTGCGTGTGTGGGTTGTCTCCATGTACTCCAGATTTCCCCTAGAGTCCAAAGACATCCACTTCATTTTAATTGGAGACTGTGAAATGCCCTTAGATGCATGTGTTGTTACCATGGTTACCATGATTATGCATCTCTGCTTATCTTTGCAGGGTCTGGTACATATCTTCAACATGCATATTCTGAGACTGTGCGAGAAATCCGGAATACCTGGACAGAACCCAAGACGCACAGGGAGAACATGTCCTTCTCGCTGTGATTAATCTAGATTAGTTCAACTCAACTTATTTAAATGAATAAATCAATTATAGTCTTGAGGCACTTTACCAGAGAAACAGGTCCAATTCAAAAACAGTTATACAGCATCCAAAGCAGTTTAGCTCATTCCATTACAGCCCTATAATGTAGTCAGATTCAATCACACAGTCCAGTTCGATCTTAATTATAGGACGGCACAATTAAAGTCAGTTTTCAAGTGATTAACAGTTTTCTGCCTAATGCCCAGCCAACTGAATCAAGTTACTAACCCTGCAGCAATCCCTCCTTTTGAGCAAGCATGTGCTGACAGAAGAGAGCTCATCAGGGTTGACTTTTTCTTTTTCACTGCAAAAACAAAAAAATCTTACCAAGTATTTTTGGTCTAGTTTCCAGCGCAAATATCTTGAATACGCTTGAAATAAGTCAAAACTAACTTACAAGTAACTTTTCAACACGATGTAGGAGCTTGTTTTAAGTCAATAATTCCTTAATATTGATGAAAAGTCGTAGGTATAAGTGAAATAATCTGCCAGTGGAACAAGACATTTTCCCCATATTATGGTCTGAACTCTAGTTTGTTTCAGTTTTAGAGACTGATAAATTTGTCACAAGTTATCTCATACTAATGTAAAATAACATCAAGTTACACAACGAACTTACAGTAGTGATGCTTATCCTTCACCAGCAGTTTCAATTAAGAGTTGATATTTCCTGCTCTGGCCCCTGGAATACATTTAATTATGGTAATTGGTGTTTCTAATGCCAGGTTTCTGACTATAAGGCTGCCAGTTGCTAGACTCAGCTTCTCACTGGGTGTTTTGCTGTTTGGTGAAATCATTTGGTTGGTGTAATGGGATCTGGGACTATACCCTTTGTAAACTGGGGAAGTTATGGGTTCTGCTAGAGGAATGCTTGTTTTTTTTTTTGCTTTTGTTTTTGTTTTTTTTGTTTTGTTTTTTAATACCAACACGACACTTAGCTGCTGATTTCGGCAGCTACAAAAATGCTACATCTATAGTTAAAGTTGTCTGTGACAGGTATAAACAGAAATGAATAATGGAAGAATAAATAATGAAGTACATTTTATCTGTCACAACCATTTCCACTGTTCCACGATTAGTTTCGATCAACTATCCTTAATGACAAAATGATAAAAGTGCAAATGCTCTTTGTGCAGGTCGACTGCCTTTCCGTTCAGCCTGTAAATATTCTGCTAATAGCTTTTGCTGGTCGCTTTCCATTCTTGATTTGATGAATTGTTTTTCTGTCACCAGGCTCCACATCCAAAGCAGGCGGGGTACGTTTCCCTGACGATGATGAACCTCCTGGTTCTCCAACCCGGAGAGACGACCAGTCAAACCTCTCCACCCTCGTTGCTGTCCTAGAGAAGGATGGCAGCTACTTAGTTAAGGTATGTGTTTATGGGTTTGTGTATAAAGTAGGACGGGGCGATATGGCTGAAAAACGTATCACGAGACAAGCGTTTCATATTAGTCAATATCAATAATTATTGAGTAGGTTTTTTTTGTTTTAAATATGTTTAATACTGCCAAACTGGTGACGTTACTTTTCCTGATTCATCTACAATTCTCTCTCGAGCTGTTGCTCTCATTTTCTCCCTTCACTCCACGCCGTTGTTTTTTATTTTTAAGCAGTTATGAGGCACGATGGCGAAACCTGAAACTGCTGTTGTGCAAGTTACCCAACAGGTTGTTGCTAGGTAACCAGAGAGCGAGTTAGTTGATGCCACCAACCCAGCTTAACTGGCCGTGAGAGCTTGAGCAGCTAAAGCCCCTCCTCTGCCTACATCCCCCAGAATGCTGTGCGGTTCTGAACCCGAGTTCAGTGAAGTTATTGAACGTTCTATCAGACATATTTGATACTGATCAAATATCTATCGCGATAGATATTGTTATTGATTTGATGCCCAGCCCGAGTATAAATGAACATAAATTCAGTTTGTTACACATGATTAAAAGTTCCAGACGAAAACCTTGCATTTCCACTACATTGTTTATTGCTATAGATCAAATTCAAATATTAACAGTGAACTTCTACTTTTACATGAGATCAAACTGGGGGTACGGGGAAATGTTCTGGAGGGATTCATCATGTCTTTCACAAATGTAAATCAATCTAAGGAACAGCAAAAACAGCGTGTTAGAATTTTGTTTCCTTTTACGACTCAAACCTTCGAGAACCACCCCTGTACTTCCTTCTGACTCTAACCTGCTGTTTCTCCCTCAAGGCTGGGTTCCTTAAGAGCCACCACTGTTATGAGATCGTCTTCACTGTCCCAGATGTGCCCAGTCTGGGTAAGGAGCTTACCTGTCTCCCTGCCCTCTCTCCAACTCGGAGGCCCCAGAACCTCCGGATCCAACGGATTAACTCCATGCTGGAGGGTAAGTCTAAGAGCAAAATATCCTAGCTTATTTTATTTTATTTTTTACCTTTTTAGTGAGAGCCCAAATTCTGACCAAAAATATAAATAACTTATTTTTGGGTACTATCTTCCAAATTATTTTTTTGCTTGCTTGTTTGTTTTTGAAGAAACTATTGTGAGATATCAGCTGGAAAGTTTGAGCTGAATAAAAGTTGATCAGCCCTGAGGCGCCCCCTTCTGGCCAAGGCACCAAACAGCTCCCTGCCTTGCCTCTTGGTAGGCAGCGTCTGTCTGCTTTAAATATTTCCACAGCTTTCTCTCAGACGTGTCTGCTGTGTTCCTTGGTCTTCATGATGCTGCTGGTTCATTAATTCTCTCTAACAAACCTCTGAGGCCTTCACAGAACTGCTGCATTTATATTGACATTAAATCAGACTCGGGAGAACCATATTTTGTTTGCTTTCAGCTGACAAAATAAAATTATTTGGAACTTGTTGAAAAGAAAATGTTAAGTCAATCATTAATGTGAGTGCATGTCTGAAACATAAAATTAGAGCAAAATAAAGTGATAAATGCATTAGAATCGTCTGCACTAAACTTACAAACAATGTAAACAATATATTATCGTAGAATAGAAGAATAGAATAGAAACAGCACTTATTGTCCCACAGAGGGGAAATTCAGGTGTCACAGCAGCAGCAGATACAAAGTTTCACACAAAAAGTTCTTAAAATGTTAAAAACAATAATAATTTTAAAAAAATTTATAAAATACTGTGGAATTATTAGAAACAGGCATATCAGACTTGTATTGTTTTTAAATATATGTAACTATAACCCCCTCGACCCTTTTATTCCCCCAATGCGTAGGAGGAGTAAAGGTAACATGCGAGTACAGGACTCACCAGGAGGGGGTTGTTCAGGAGGAGATGACCGTGGCGGCCAAAGGACGAAAAGACAGCAGCTTGAAGATCAGACTCCAGGCCAAAATCATTGGTAAGTGTGTGCGGTTACCCTGGGACTGACTCAAACTGAGCCACATTGCTAAGCAAACGTGTTTACCAGCTGCTGTAATCATGTCTTCAGTGATGAGGAAGTAATAGCCTTACAAACAGACATTTGCTCCTGTTTTCCATCTTAGAAGGCATACATATCCACCGCTAGACGATCACACATTTTCTTTTTCTTCTTTCACACGTCAGTCACAGACAGAAATAACATGATTGTTACATTGAACTGCTCATACAGGATTATAAAACACTGCTGGAAAAGTCACATGTGAGCTTCAGGCACATTTTCATCATCACAGTTTCATTTCGTCAGGTTTACTTCTTATTTCAGCTTCCTTCTCTGTTGAATCCATAACTTTCTCTTTATATTTTCTGTGTTTTTGCTTGCTCCCTTTGGCCAAAATAATTCTCATGTTCTCAGCAGCTGTATGATACAAAATAGCAGAAACTACTTTCAGTGGCATGTTCTGTTCTATTTGGCATTATTTTATTATCCTCAAATCTGTTTTTCACAAATTAAGCAGGAGCCAAGTTGTACTTGAACTCCACTGCTCTAAAGTCCAGTGGCGGCTTGCTTTACACCACTGCATCCGACTCTTTGCTCTTGGTGATGTTAGGCAAAGATGCAGCTGCTTGGCTATGGAAACCCCTTCCCTTAAGCTCTCTACACATGAAATTTGGAGGTCTGTAGCTCTTGACTCTGCAGTAAGTTGGTGACCTCTGCACACTCTTCTTTTCCACCAAAGAGGTTGACATTCCTAACCAGAGCTGGTGCTATAGCTAGTTCTTAACTGGTTCTGTTAAAGAACTGATTTTCTTTTCCACCACCTGAGAGAAAAATCGGAGTCATTATGTCATAGCTGTTCTTCGAGGCAGTTTATTAGGCCCTAATATCGCTTCCTGATTTTATTAACACAGTTTTAACCAACCAGTGGTGCTTGTGAACGCTTCACAATCCTAACCAGCAGATTTCTCATCTGCAGCAGCAGCATTAAAAAAATCAACGGCATTTAAAGGGGCAGTTTTATGTAAGACCAACTTTTTTGAGCTTTTCATCATGTTATAATGCTAGTCCCTCATCAAAAACATACCTGGAGTGTTGCCTTGATTCTTTCATGCTTGTTTGAGAAATCTTTTAATCTCCCATGGCAACCGTTCAGCTGTGCACAACGTCTGGATGGACCTATCTCCACCTGCAAGACGCAGCTCCTCCTTAGAGCTGCAGTTTCTAAGCTACCAAGCTTCCTCCACACAGAGCACCCCTCCCCCGTGACTTCTCCACTCAGCCCCTCCAGCAACAATTGGCAAACACCTGGTGGAACTGCGCACCTATTGAGCTCATTATACTAGCTACTTCTCAGTGTAACGCTGGTAAAAACGTTGTTACAGGGTTAATAGAGGAGCGATGTTTTGATGACTTCCTGAAGGCAGAGTGTTGGAAAGAGCAGGGCTTTCTTAAAGAGACAGAAGCCCAATATCAAGGCATTAAATTACAAAGTCAAATTTCTTTTAAGAATATAATTAATATATACAGCATTTTTATAACAACTGAAGGTAACATAGTTACTTAATTGAACTATCAAATGCTTCTAAGTGGCTGGAAAATACATAATACTGTCTTTTTAAGAGTTGAGTCTGAAATGGTGTTTATGGATTTAGTGGAAAATAATCAGCTGTGAGCGCCAAGCATTAATCCATTTAAACTCCATGGCATGTGATTTCAAAATAAACAGATGGAAGCTCTCGGTTCTGACGAGACGGACTCTTTTCTTTGTTCCTGCAGCAAACTGGTGGTGGGTTAGCACCATTTTTTTTAGAGCAAGCACTAGAGTTTATCTCAGCACTGGTACTAATGAGCACCAGTTAAGCAGCAGAACCGGTATGATGGAAAAGGCCTGTTGTTATCTCAGTACCCACTGACCTGGCTCTGTGATTTTTACCATGTCTTAGCTAAGTTAGTGGTAAGTTGGACTAAGCTGTTAGTTCCAGTTGCTTTACTTTTGTTAAAATGCCACTAACAGTTTGCTGTAGAATATTTAGTTGTGCAGAAATTTTATGGCTGGACTAAAAAAATCATGGTTCCCAACTGGAATTCACTGAGCTCATAAGAGCGGTGACCCAACGTTTCTCAAATGTTTGCAGAAGCGCTCTGCAAGCCAAGGGGCTGGACTTTAAACACCTGTGGTCATGGAAGTGATCAAAACGCTTGAATTCATTCATTTCAAAGGGACAGAACATCGTTTTGGCAAAATAGTGTGTTAGTTTAATTAAAAATAAGTTTACACTTTCATTCTGATAGTGGCTCAACCTGATTTTCTCATTGTCTCTGGAGGATGTTCTCTTATGACTGACTGAAAATAAATACAATCAATACATAAATACATTAAACTCCTAGGCTTTTAAAATATACAATATAAAATGTTCCCTGCTTAATATTAAAAATTCATGTTAGATTGTTAAACAAATTGATTTTGATAGTTATAAATATGTAACATTAATGGAATGAATAATTGTACAATACTAATTTAATAAAGCTTTAATTTGTGCTACATTTGCTTCATTCTTTAAACATTAAGCACTTTGTAATGTTTTTTTCACAAAGTCCATATAGATTTCAACAATATAAACTATACTCACTCACATAGGACAGCAGATATACAATAACTGTACAAATTCAATCACTGTGGACTGTATAGTTTAACTCTTCAGTGTCATGTTTGACTGCATCTCTACAGCTGCTAACAGCTGTAGAGGATTTCTTTGTGTCAATAGGCAACTTCACATCGGAGCGGACAGAAGTCACATGTGGAGTGCCCCAAGGTTCAATCCTGGGACCACTCTTATTTAATATCTACATGCTCCCACTAGTTCAGAATATAACAAGTAATAAGATTAGCTACCATAACTATGCAGATGATACACAGCTCTACGTTACGATGCCACCAGATGACTTTGAACCCATCCAAGCACTGAACAGATGCTCAGAACAAATCATTGTGTGGATGTGTCATAACTATCTTCTGTTGTTTTTTTTTTCTGAATAGAAACAAAACTGAAGTTATTTTCTTTAGACCTAAACAGGAACAATCTAGAGTCAGCACGCAGCTTCAGTTATTACAGCTCGAAACCAGTGATCAGCCTCAAAATCTGGGTGTAATGATTGACTCAGACCTGAACCTTCAGAAACACATAAAGACAGTTACAAAGTCGGCCTTCTATCACCTGAAGAGCATTTCCAGGTTTAAAGGACTGATGTTTCAACAAGATCTAGAGAAACTCATCCATATGTTTATCTTTAGTCGCATTGATTGTTGCAACAGTGTCTTCAGAGGTCTGCCTAAAATAATCAGACTGCTGCAGCTGATCCAGAACGCTGCTGCTCGCGTTCTCACTAAGACCAGGAAGACAGATCACATCACCCCAGTTCTAAAGTCCCTACACTGGTTCCCTGTAGCTCAGAGAATAGACTTTAAAATACTGCTGTTGGTTTATAAATCACTAAACGGTTTAGCACCAAAATACATTAAAGGCCTGTTGTCATTGTATCAACTTTCCAGACCACTCAGGTCTTCTGGTTCCGGTCTGCTCTGCTTCCCCAGAACCAAAACCAAATATGGAGAAGCAGCATTCACTTTTTATGCGCCACAAATCTGGAACAAACTTCCAGAAAACTGCAAAACAGCCGACACACTGAGTTCCTCTAAATCAAGGCTAAAAATCCACCTGTTCAGAGCTGCCTTTGATTAGTAGTAAGTGGAACATTGATCAGTATTTTCGAATTATATTTGCTTGACGATCTTATGATTTTGATGCATTGATATTCGATGATTTTGCTGTATATTTGATGGATGTTTTTATGGTGCAAAGCACTTTAAACTGGCTTGCTGCTGAAATTTGCTATACAAATAAACTTGACTAACAATCAGTCTCATTTACCCTCATCCCCTTGGCAGACCCTCACCATGGGACCCCCATGCTGCTGGAGGGGGTACGGTGCCTGGGGGCTCAGAGAGACCCCCACGCAAGGCGAAGCAGTGAGCGGAAGAGGATATGATGAAAAGAGACTCAAACCTACTACATTTATACATGTATGTGTATATGAACATGTAATTATAAGGTTACAGGGTCAAGGTTCGCAGTGGGCTGCAGAAACACCCACATTTGTGCCCCTGTTTACAAACCTCTGATCTATCAAGGGTCTGTGATGCGGTTTTGCAGTTGAGTTGAAGTATTTATTGAAACAGTGGAAATAATACAGCATGTTGAATTTCCACTGTAATTATGCTGGATTATGGATCCAATATTAAAAAAAAACATGTTTTGGTAATGATTGCTCTGCTGTGAAAAAAGATGAACTAGTCACACGCTGCACCTTTTTTTTTTTTTTTTTTTTTTTTTTTTGGCTTTTTTATTGTTCAGTAAGCCACAAAGCCTATGCTGCTGGAGAGGATATAAAACCAGCAAGAACAGTAGCCAGCGTATGATCTATCACCCAAACCTGCACACACTGCCAGGCGAAAATCAACTCAGCAGCAGCAGCAGACATTACAGTCGTCCAGACAGCAACCCAGCAAAGGGACCAGGATTTACTACATGCAGTTTGGTTTGGAAGCCATGGAATAACTCAAACTGTTTTCTCACATTTAACAGACAGTCAAAGCTGTTCGAGATGACACTAAGTTTTTGATGATTGCACCTTACACTTAGCTCACTGCCATACATATAAATATATATTTGACTGTTCTGTTGAGGCAGCCTGGAACTGCTAACAGTAATATTCACCTGTCTGCTGTCAAATTTTATCAGAAAATCACACAGAGATTCCTTCATTTCCAGTAGGGCACATGAAGTAGAGAAGCTTATGGTATGTTTCCATAATATTGGGGCTGTTCATCCCAAGATATGTCAGTGCATGGTTTGTGTTACACTTCGCACTAACCCAAAGAGCAGAGTGTACTTTTAATTTCAGTATTATCTAAAATAATGTGTCTTTATTATTGAAGAACAGAATTACTGGACAGATGGACTTTAAAAACATTTTTTTTTTTTTTGCTTGTGAGACAAGTTAATCTGTTTTGTTGACACAACCAGAGCATTTTCTATGTGAATAATCATAGAATTACACGCTACAGAAAATAGGTGATATTTGTAATAAATTGGGACAATCGGATTACTATCATTCATTCTTGAACAGTGCCTAAGGATAAACATTGTTTGCATGATAATAAACAAGAATAAATTGTTACTTTAAACATTACTTAATTAACAAACATATTAATGAATAAAATCGTCCTCGGTTGAAACAGTAGATCCTGATCACAGGAGTCCTGCTTTTACTTCATCTCCCAGCAAACAGCATATATACCTGCTTTATCAGGGTTTTACTTATTCAACACAATTGAAATCTGAGCTTTGACTAGACCATACTATTATCCTTTCTTTTCTGAGTGACGATGCCTGTGTCACTCAGATTATTATCCTGATGAAACTGAGTCTCCTTCCATCTTAACTGCAGCGTTTTGACAGACAGGCTTTGGATGCTCCAGGCTTAACAAGATACAGTCTGGAACTGGAACTGGGCCAAACTCAAACCACACCGTGACAGTGAATGTTGACTAAACGTGTTGGAGTCCAGCTCTCATACCAGATTGAAACCAAAGTCACATTCATCATCAAGGATCAGCTGTTTTTGTTATGTTGATTTTGATGGTCAGTCTGGAGTAAACTGTTGCTGCTCTGTTGTCTGTTTCAAATAAAGCACTTGTTAATGTATACAACACCTGCTGTTTGTATTGTGTTTGTGTATTCTGGGGCGGACTTTAGAGTGGGTATTGAGGGGCAGACTCACTGTTTTTATTGTGATATGAGGCCGTTTGAACTTTGGGTTTCTGTTTAGTTTTTTTGTGGTTTATTTACTTAGGTCCTGCCATTATAGTTTATTCCTTTGTGTTAGTTCATTTATTCATTTGTTTTCCCCTTTGTGCTTTGGATTATTTCTTCTTAGATTATTATCATTCTCTTCACTTTCATTAGTCGTTCCTTTTTGTCTCTACTCTGTTTATCTTTCACCTTCCCTCTGCCCTTCAGTTTGCTCCTCCTCCCAACTGTTTCCTATCTGCTGATTCCCCCCTGTCTGCACTCCTCTCAGCTGTTTAATCCTCTCCTGATTGTGTGGTCAGTTAAACCTCTCCTTCAGTATGTAAACTTGTCAAGCCTCTTTGCTCATCACTGATTCATTCTGTTGTGTTACCTGAGTCCTGGCCTTTGTTCCATGTCCTATGTCTTCCTGCATTCATGGTGCAAGTCTCCTTTTTGTTATTTTTTTTTTTTAAAAAGACTCTGCTCTGAAAATATCTCTGCATTTGTGTCCTCCATAAAACACCATAACAGTTTCTGTTTTAGCTCAGATATGATTACCAAAGTTATTTCTGTTCGTTAAATGCCAGAACAATGAGTGACTTTTTTTTTAGGGACGTTAACATTCTTCTAAATTTGGATGCTTACATTAATTTCCTTAGTATGTTGTAGAAATGCCTTTTAAGCTGTATGGCTTAGGTCATGGGTATCTGTCCAAAAGCAACCAGACAGAAGTGGTGTCAGGGCTTTGTAACAACCACGCCAAAACATTGACTTTGTTGTCCTTAACCTACTTTAAAATTGATTTAGGAGGGTGATGAGGGTCAGAGTCCATTTGAAAGACCCCGTTTGTGCCTCAGATTTAACTTCTTGACTGAAAAAAAAAAAAAAAAAAAAAAAACTTCAAAGTTTAGTTTGATACAAAAAATATATTTTATTCCCCCCAAGTCCTTATACCTGTTTTCTTAAAGTCCTAAAAAGTGTGATCACACTGACTTATGACAGGATGAAGTGCTGAAAGTTGAATAGAACTGATTTTTCTGACTGGAGATTGGAGAAATTAATCACATAACTAAAATTGTAACCAAGTAAAAGTTGAGAACATTATACTTTGAATAGATATATTTAAGTATTTGTGGTTAATAGCTTTGTTTTTAACTATTGTCGCTTTTATTTAAAATTTTGCATTTATGCATTTTAGAAAACATTTTAGTGTGTCTCTCGTAATTGCACAAAACAGTTATTGTCCCACATTTTGTTAGTACGGATGTGATCACCCCATTTACAGCAATTTGTTATTGTTTGCTTTCGTTTTATAATAATGCCCAAAGTACCCACCTGCAGACACCACCCCTCACTTCCCACAGCCTGCAAGGACAAAGGTTCCAGTTGTTGTGGTTGTGTTTGCCAAAACTTGCGTTCTCAAAACATCCATCTCTCAGCCCTGATGTTCTCAAAACGCCATTTCTACTCACTGCCCCCAAGTTTAAACAACCTCCCTACTTCACCACTATTATCTACTGTTGTCACACATCATACAGGGGGCGATGGTTTGTCCTGTAATAGGTGGGTTGCTGGTTTGAGCCCCTGCTCTGTCCGTCTCCATTGTTGAATCCTTGGGCAAGACACGTCACCCTCCTTGCCTGCTGGTGATGGTCAGGGAGTCTGGTGGTCCCTTGCTTCTGTCAGACTGACCCAGGGCAGCTGTGGCTACAATCCAGTGTCTCACCACCATCAGCATGTGAATGTGTGTGAATGCGTGAATGACTGAATGTAGTGTGAAGCTCTTTGGGGTCCTCTGGACTTGATAAAGCACTATACAAGTACAGGCCATTTACTATACATAGGTTTTATTCTCAATCAAAATCACAACTCATTTAACTAAAATGCTTTTTATTTAGTATGTAATCATTAGCATGTCTGATTTAACAAATAAGTAAGCTGTCCAGTTGTAATCACAGTTTAATTTATTGCAAGTATATTTCTGTTAATGAAAACAGGAATCATCATTTTGCCTATTTGTAATAAAAATCATAGATCACTTCTATAACAGAAAACAAACAATGTTAATACATGCCTTTTGTCTTTTTTTTTTTTGTTTGTTTTGTCTTGACCTACACTATTATTCAAAGCGCTTATAGGTTACTTTTTAAGCATATTATACATGGAAATAAGGGATGGTTTCACCCATTTTCAACAGTACCTAGTACACCAAAATGACATATTTTCTGTACGAATACATGTACCGTTACACCCCTTCTTGATCTTTACGCCTCTATGTCCATAATCCACATCACTTTGACATGCGTGTCTTATAAAGTGTCTAGAGAGGATATTTGTTTTAAATGACCTCTATATCACTAAACTGAACTGAATTGAATTTGAACCTCAATAAACTGAAGCAACAGTGTAAAATAAGAGTAGTCTTAAATTTTCTCACACTGTAGACCTGTAGGCCAGAGATGTTTTAATGTTCTGAAATACCAAACTTTTAGAATGAGAGGTTGTAGTTAATTTTACTATGACTTTAAATCAATAATACACCACATTAAGCTGATCTAAAACATTAGTCTTAAATATCAGAGGCACAACAATTGCTGTGAGAATGTTTGTTGTTATAGAGTAACACAAACCAGAGCTACCTCTCTGCCTGGCTCTGCTCCAAAGAACATACCCAACACACCTATTTTACAAATACAATCTCCTGAGCAAAAGCTTCTCAGTTCTCAGATACCAAGTTAAGATTCAACGTACACTTCACTGAGGAGCAAGAAGACTGTATTATCATCAGCATCTGGGAGACTCAGAATGGCACAACTAACATGATTCATCAGCTTGGAAACATTACCACTGTGCCGTTTCAATAATACTGTGCTAAAAGGTAAGAAGACTTGTTTTATATAAAATCTGACAGATTTGCTTTTTCTTAGATTAGATGTTGCTGTAGTTTGTTCTACTAATATCAGAAATATAGGGACAAACCGATTATATTCAGTCCAAGTCAGAATAAGGAGGAAGACTTTCAAGTTAAACATGGCTCACTGAGTCTGTAGTAACCAGTTATTAACATGTTTAGGAGCTCTATCAAGTAAAAACCATTTTTAATTCAGCCTGGCTTAACATTTGCTACATGATTTTTTTTACTCGTCAAACTAATGTAACTTTTCTTTAGGAGATTTTTTTCAAATACTTTGAATTAGTTACATTTCAGTCACTTTATACTTTGATCAGATATAGTTTTTTTTTTTTTAAAGTTGTAGCGCCTTATTTTTATTTGTGACAGAAAAACACCCATTTGACTTTGACGTAAACCAAGAAACACTAAGGTGTGCCCCATGTGATCAGAAGAATAACTAGTTTTGGTACAAAATTAGCATACTTCAGCTTGCGTCAGCAATCTCATTAGTAGACTAGATGAAAGAAAAGACCTTCTCTATGATGCAATGTATTTACTTAGACCTGGACTAACTTGTTTGTGTTTTCTGTGAAGATGGCATTTACTGTAAAATGCCGTTTGAGAAAACTACACTGAATTTTAAAGACAAGTTTCAAAACTTATGACCTCCTTCTGTTTTTGACAATTATTGAATACAAGCTGCTGCTTGTAGTCACGGGATTCCTGAAAACAAGCATTACCAAAGAACACCAACCAGAACAACTGGTTTTGTATGGATTCCAAAATGCCTTCAGACTCTTCAAATATTCCTTTTATAGAACACTTCTGCATGAGACAAAGTTGCTTGCTAAAGCAGAGGAAGCAGACCTCTTCCCCGTCCCTTTCCATGATGAGTGACTTCTCCAAAGAGGACCCTCCACACTTCACTATGGATGAAAGGTGCGTTACTGTCATTACTTACCCTGAGTGTCAACTCTGATGAAAGCAGCCAATAATAAAGAATAAGGATGTTAACTTTTCTGTTTTTTGGTAAATACATGTATTTCTATCTTTGCCAGGAATTCTCCGAGCTCCATGGCAGATGAAATAAAAGCAGGACCCTCAGACCCAACGGATCCATCTCTAAAGAGCTATAGGTCTCGGACCCCTCCACCAGACTTCAGGTTTGACCCTCCAGACATCTAATAAGGCTTGTTTTCCTGCTTGCTTATTGGAACTCTGAGACAAAAACAAAGGGAGTTGGATACAATTTTTTCGAAGATTTTTCAACAGTTCATTGTTTCACCAAATATTAAGCAGTTCTATCTGGCACCTCTGATTTATTTGTCATGCTAAGGAATGACTTAATTCATGTGTCGATATTTGAACATAGAATACCAACACAATAAGTACAAGAAAAATGGTTTTACCTTTCTAATGAATTAAAAAGTAAAACAAAAAATGTTTAGTAAGACAGACTTTAATCTAATACCAAAGATAAGCTCATATCTTTTAAAGGACACTTTTTTTGCATTTATTGACAGACATTCAAACAATAGATTATGATCATAACAGCATAGCAAGGTTGAAAGGACATCCATCCATGGTCTATACTCGCTTATCTGTGCAGGGTCCAGGGGGGAACTGGTGCCTATCTCCAGCGGCAGGGGTAACTAGTTTTTTTTTTTTTTTTTTTCGGGTTACTGTAAGTAAGAACAATTTGTCCGTACTTTGTACTTTTTCTTTTACTTTGGTTAGTTTTGAGTAAAGTATTTTACTCGGTTACATTTGAAATCATATCATTAATGAATAAAAACAAAACTAAAAAAAAATTAAAACACCAGAAAAAACGGCACTGCTCCTTCTGCTGGGTTAGTAATCAGATCTCATGGTTGTATCAACTGCAGGACAGAGGCACTAGGAAAAACCCATCAAGTATAGCTCAAGTTAACCTCTGAGAACAAGAAAACCCATGGTCGTACTTGAGGGACCAGTTTACCTACAAGTATGAGAAAGGCAATAACTTTATCACAGAGAGTAAACTTTGTTTGGTTTATGGTCAACAAAGGAATTCTAACTCAGGGCTGTGTTGAGGACTGATAGCCTCAGTAGCTCCACGGTGTGCCTGCATTAACAACTGAGCCACTTGATGCTCCCAGTTTTGATATCAAAATCACAAAGAGGTCATGATAAAAGATGGTCATCTTTAATCACTGATAATTATTAGCAGGCTGTGAAAGCCAAGCTGAGTTGGAATATGTAGATAGATGAAATTTAGAAAATAATTTCAAACCAGCTTGTCGTGCTGCCCAAAAATAAGATGGTTTCTTTTTTTACAATGAATGATACCCAACCCGTAAAGTGATGTAGTCTGGCCTGTTTTATAAGTGATACTGCATACCAACTCTGCAACACTGGAGTACAAGGGCTATTATTCTGGGCTATCTGACATGACTTTGAACAAAACAGCAAAGGAGCGTTTTAACTCTGCAGTCCAGAACATATTTTTATGAAGCTTAGGCAGGGCAAGTTTTTTGCAATAGCACGTTTCAGCAATTCAAAGTGCTTTACATGATGAACACAAAAAACAAGCAAGGAACATTACAATGTACTGACAAAATAAAGAAATGTGATGAAAAATTGGAATACAGACTACAATTAATGACCATTCAGTTATTGATTGAAGGCAACATCAAACCAGTGGGTTTTTAGCTTCGATTTAAAGGAACTCAGTGTTAGCATTTTTGCAGTTTTCTGGAAATTTATTCCAGATTAGTGGTGCATAAAAACTGAAAGATGCTTCCTCATGTTTGGATCTCATTCTGGGGATGCAGAGTAGTCTTGAATCAGAAGACCTGAGTGGTCTGGAAGGGTGATACAACACCAACAAGTCTTTAATAATCAACTTTATTTATATAGCACCTTCCAACAATGCCTTGCATTGACCAAAGTGTTTTACAAAATGAAACAAAACTTAAAACTTTTCTGTACATTTTTGTCAGCACTAGTTTGATTGGAGGTGCAAGAATGGGATGACTACTCAGAAATGTAGAGAAGAAGCTAGCTAGCTGAAGCCAGTCCTGTCTGCTAACTCTTGAACATCTAAATAAATTAATAGAAGTGAGAGTTGAAGGTGCTGATTGCTCAGTGTCTCCAATTAGATATTCCTTTAAGAAAGAAATGAAACAAATTTTGCTCATTTTTGGTAAAGCAGTGCAAACGCCGCTGGATGGAGGGAGAGAGGGTGGGCTGCAGTTGCGGGAACATCAAATAAACACCAAAATACTGAGAGTCATTACTTCAATCAAAATTTCTGTGACAGATGGAAGAAATAAAAATGAACAAAGATCTTGATCATTATGGAAGTGTGCACAAGCTTTTACTTCTTACAGTTTTTTTTTTTGTTTTTTTTTGTTATAAATATTTTGGTGGTCAGTTCAACTCTACAGTATTTTTGAAAGAGATTTTCTTTTATGTTAAAAACTAGATTCTTAGTTTTGCACATGATGTCGAGTTCTTAAAAAATGAAGGGGAAGAACTTTTTAATACCTTGCAAAACTGATGTTCTGTTGAACTGCAGTAGTCTCTTTCATTTGTGATACAGAATAACTGTAAATGTTGACCTCTAGCTATTTATTTGTCCAATTTTTTCATTGACACCATAATTACATACTTTTTGGGTTAATAAATATGATTTATATGGAAAAAATAGAATTCAGAAAAATTAAAATGGAAAAAGTGCTTTCACCACTCTTTGCATGTTGGGAGAGATAGCCACAGTGTCACAGTTCTCATCTTGAAGCGGAAGCGTATGTCAAAGAAACTCTGCTTGAGATTTCTTTTCACTGTTTTATGAAATATACTGTTTATCCAAGAATATAATTATGCCCATAGTCAGACCACATATCCATATAAAAATAAAGAGCTCTTCATCAAAGTAGCAGCTTAAAAATAAATCTTGTAATAATTTTCTAGGTTGGGCATTTCCACATTTTGGCTACAACTTCCCCAGATAGTATTTTGTGAAGATGTGTCTCAAGTGATTTTTAAACTGAATTAATAATAACTGTTTTGTAAATGTATATTTTTCCATACCTTTTTACGATTGCTATTTCAATTCGCAGTTACTATTCTTATTATTATCATTACACACATCCCAAAACATGTTCATTGTTAATTCCACAGCCCATCATCATTATTTCAGTGGTTTTCTGACGACCTCCTAGTTTATGTGTAGGCTTCCCCCACCCGGACTCACTCACTCACTCACACACCTGCCCTCCCTGCATGAAACGCTCCCTCTTCGTGAACATTTCAACTATTTCTTACCGGGTCAAACAGCTAATCTGACCTCTTCCTCAATCTGCCCTTGGGTCACAAAATGTTCCGATGATGATGAATCCCTTGAATCGCTAATTCTCCCTCCTTCTCCGCTTCTGAAACTGCTCTAATGGTCAGAGTTTGTGTGTTAAACATATTGGGTAATTTGGCACTTTTTGTCTGCATGCACTTAGGTGCTTTTTAGCTTTTGTTCTTGCAGTTTTTCTGGCCTCCCCACCACGTATTCACTCGCTTCTTTCCAACTCCAGTTATCTGAAATGGCACACTTCAGAGTAGAGGAGAGGGGCGGGCCAAGGAGGACTGGAGGATTTCATTGAATAAGCCTAATGTCCGTCAAGAAAATCAACCAATGGGCTGTCACGATCAATGAAAATCATTAATTATACTTTTTTGTTAAATTATGACAACCTCGGGCAGGCCCATATATGTGCATCGGCTTGTACGCCAGATGGCAAAGTCCTCCACTGGACAGCAGTACAAATTGAATGCAATTTTTTGGTTTGTTTATTTTCTGGTCAAATTGCCAACCTGCCACAGTTGCTGGTTGTTCAAATTCACACACCACTTTGTAAATTTACCCACATTTGGCCAGTGGCGGGTGCTAATTTCCACCCCTGCCTGGAACAGACGGCCATTTGGGAAACCTCCCAATGGCCAACCTGCTCCTGGCGGGAGACAAGCTGCCCCAGAAAACTCCTCAGGTTCCTGCAGTGGACACAGGCCTTAAATGGAAGGTAAATTGGAATATTTGGATATATGATTAATTATCTGATGAGCTCAACAGAATCCTAAAGTTGATTTTTGAACAAGTTGATGATCTGGAGCACAGCAAAAAAATCAACTCTGCTGCCGGTTTGGTCCAAGGCAAGAAATTGAACTCCCAATTTTTAACCAAAGACCACAACCCCATTCCACCCTGTTCCACCAAGCCTGAAGATAAGTATATAAATACATAATCTAAATACCTGAGATAGACTGGTGACCTGTCCATGGTGTACCCCCCATCTTGCCCCAGACTGCTGGAAGAAGGCACTACCCCTTATGCAACCTTCCAAGAATAGGGGGGTATAGACAGTGGATGGATGAATGACATAAATAGCAAAACACATCTTGCAGTTAAGGATGCTCTAAATGAGAAAAAGTGCTTTAAAAATATCAGAATGCTGAAGAGCTGTTACTGTAGTTTTCCTTGATATATTTCCCCAAGTGAAATGTAATTTTTACCTATGACTGAGTCAAAGGAAGTCTCCTGAATCTACTGGATGTTTCAAGGGAAGGTTTGACAAGGGAACATTTTGTACTTTCTTTGACATTTAATTTTCTTCACTGACTGCGTTGTATGAAGACCAAATGCACTTTGGGTTTTTTTGTTGAGTTTATTGTGTTATCTGTTCACAGTAACGTGATTCCATCTGCAAGCCTTCTCCCTGCTGGTGGGCTGCAGACAAAAACCGTATGTGTTCTGTTAATAACAATTATATATGTTCAGAAAAGTCTGTGGAAACACCCTAAGCTAATTTACCTTCTATTTCATCTTCTTTAGCAGGAAAATAACTTCACACTTCCATCAATGATTGAAGACTGGACTAAGGATCAAGTTAAAGATTGGCTGGTCATTAAACTGAGAGTATCGAAAGAACTTGCTCAAAAGCTTTATGACCAGGATCTTACAGGAGCTTGCCTGGCCTCTTATGAGAAAGAAGACTTGCTTGAACTTGGTGTTCCACCAGCACCAGCAATACAAATCTTAAGGCACATTAAGAAGTTTAGGAAGCAATCAGAAACATTTGTACCAGCTACTCAAGCACCAGAGAGTGAACCCAAACAAAGGGACAGTGCAGAGATGTCAGAAAATCTGGATGACTCAGCAGAAAATGAGACGGTGTCATCAGATTCAGGAATCCAAAGTCTAAGCTCTTCAGTACAAATGCTACAGCTGGCAAGAGACAGAATAAGAGCTGTAATGGGTCGGAATACAGCTGAAAGGGAATCTGTTATTCAAACTCCTGACAGCTTAGAAGCTCTACAACCACAGAGGCCAGTATGTCAGATTCGGTCCTTTGATAAAAGTAACTCCTCGTTCTTCTACAAGGAAAATGACATTCTTCCACCAATGGCAGGTCCAAGTAATCTCATTGACCCTGTTCATGAGTACCACCTCCTGCCAAATGTAAATGAAGCAAGTGAAAGGGAGATCCTTTGTGAATTCACTAGAGAAGTGTTTAGTTTTGCTGCCAGCTGCATGAATTCACGAACCAATGGAACAATACATTTTGGAGTCAATGGACAACATGGTCAAGTAGTTGGGCAAAGGATCACATCTCTCAATAAGTACAATGAGGCATTTGAATCATCTCTGGGGGACTTTTTTGAAGAACAGTATGTAAATGTTGCACGATTGTGTATCAGGCCACCAACCTTTATACAAGTTCGCCATGAAAATGGAACAGCTTCAGACAAGTGGGTGATCGAGGTCGATGTAGTCCCAGCAATTTCACAGACACAGGATTATCTTTTCTATACTAAGCTGGGTATTACATCAACTGAAGAAAAACATCAGTGCAAAACTCTATGTCTATTTGTTAGGGAAGGTCCACGGTCAGTCAACATTTTAGCAGATACCAATCCACGAGTTGCTCAAGAGAAACAGAAAGACCTGATTGAAAGAGTAAAACGTTTGGTGCCAGTACGCAAGGCAGCAGAGGAAAAAAAAGAAAAAGGTTATTCACAAAGCCACCAGGGACAAAGACTAAAGCAGCTAATGACACGTGAAAGACACGGTCTTGAGAGTTCCCTTCAGGTTATTGTAGTTACTGACAAATGTCACCCAGGTCAGCTTGAGCATATGGATTTTCTAAAAGAAATGTCTCTGTTTGCTGTACTAGAGTTTGACCCAGAGTCTGATTTAAATGGAACCTGCCAGTTTTACCGAAGAGATCGTATTGCTAATCTGCACTACCCACGTATGTACAACACTCAGGATAGTTTACCTACAATCATTGGAAAGCTTAACTTGTTTAAGCAAACTAGTTGGATTTTCTGCAATGGGCGACTGAATGAGGAGAATGAAGAAGACAAGCCACTAAAACCCAGGGAATGGCTCAAGACACGTTCAGGTGACATCACCAAAATGATTGGTTTGCTTTGCAGCCCTGATGTGATTTCAAAAGACAGACTTCTTGTCATTTTTGTTCTTCATTCAGCTGTCACTGACCTGTCGGACCCTATTTTGGAGACATTTTGTGCAATCTATCGTACACTGGAGGGGGTTGACAACATGCTGTGCATTTGCAGAGACTCAGGAGTATTCAATCAATGGAAGACGCTGATAGAGTCGCGTTGTAAGGAAGACATCTCCAATAAATGCATCCATGAACTGAGCCTGAACGAAATATCCAGTACAGTAAAAAAACTTAAAGAGCCTCAAACACAGTCATCCCAGAGATACCTGCCATCCACGGGCTCAAGCTCGGTGCTGTTGACAAAAAAAAATGAGGAACTTTTCACAGTTTTGGGTATTTTGAGTGAAAATGAATGTGAAAACACAGAAATCGAAAATTCTGATTCCTTTGATGAGTTTATTAAGAAAACAGAGGAGGATTTTTATAGAGGGGGACAAGTAAGATGGTGGAACTTTTACCTCTCTGAGCAGAGAGGCAGCCTGCCGTTCATCAAGAGAGACAAATACAATGAGCTGTATGACCTGATCACACCTGTCAAAGGCTACACATCTCCATGTGTCATGATCAACCTCTTCCATCCTCCAGGATGTGGGGGAACAACCCTAGCAATGCATGTTCTTTGGAACTTAAGGAGGAAATTCAGATGTGCAGTTGTAAGAAACAGCAGGGCAACAAATAATGACATCGCGGCTCAAATCATAAACCTGCTCACTTATGGAAAACAGGATCAGCCAGGCTACACACCGGTCCTCCTCTTAGTGGATAACTGGGAGGATGTTGAGGACCTTAAGCAGTGCATCCTTCGTGTTGCTGGTGAAAGGAGGCAGCAAAATGCTCTTATGGTTATCATACTGAACTGTGAGAGAACTCAGTTTCCTGATGAGAGCTCCAGAAGTAGTAACCTTCCTAACATATTCATAACCAACAAGTTGTCCCCCAATGAGCAGAAGTTATTTTCTGAGAAACTTCAGCAGCTGAAAACTGACCATGAGAAGCCTGAAACCTTTTACGGTTTTATGATCATGACAAATAATTTTAGTGAGGCTTACATCACAAACATTGTGAGCAACAGTCTTAAAGATCTTGATGCCACCACCCATCAAGGGAGGCTCCTCTCCTTCTTGGCTTTGTTGAACACTTTTGTGAATGGATCCTACATGTCACTCTCTTTGTGTGAAGAGCTACTTGGTATGAAGAATGTCCTTTGGAAACGAGAGACACTTGATGATGCAATGAATCCGTACTCCACACTGCTGATAACATTCAGTGTTGAAGAGCATGGCTTTTATCAAGCAGTCCGGTTCTTACATCCCATGATCGCCAGCAAATGCCTTCAGATCCTTGAACAAAAACACAAACTTTCTGTGGCAGAAATAACTATTGACATTTTACACTGTGACAGAGTCTATAAATCCTGCATGGGAAAGGATTTCGTTGTTCAGAACATTCAAAGCATGCTCATTTCACGCCACAGAAAAGAACAAGGAGATGATAAAGATACTTTGTTTTCTCCTTTAATTGAAAAAATACATGAAAATGAAGGACCAGAAAAAGTCAAAGAGCTTTTAGAGAAGGCTATAGGGAGGTTTGACAGAAGTGCAACACTACCACAGGCACTGGCAAGGTTTTTCTATCTGAAAGAAAAAGACTTCCAGGCTGCACTAAAATGGGCTTTAGATGCACGAGGTAAAAATTCTAATTCCTACATTGCAGACACAGTAGGACAGGTTTACAAGAGCCAACTCAAAAAGAAAATTGAAGATTCTGAACCTCTCACTGCTGAAGCTCTTAATGAATGCTTGATATTGGGCTCCAAAGCTGCAAAAGCCTTCCAAGAGTCACAGGAATTGGCCAAGAAAGATGAAACTGTAGACCTATTTGATCTCCACAACAGAAAGAGGCCAAAGTCCTACAACACATCAGGTTATGTTGGAGAGACAGAAGTTATGATGATCCTTCTTGACCTCATCAGAGAACTTCCTCTTTCTCAGAGCAGAGACAGGCATCAAACAGATCAACTGTTACAGATTCTCAAAGGCCACCACACATTGAAAGATTTTCATTTTGATCACAGCAACACAGCAACTGCCCAGTTTGTGGATGTCCTGGTACACCATGAGAGATTTTTGATCTCTTTGAAGCCAAGGCTGAAGGAAATTTTCAGCTTTTTTGAGAACTACTTCACCTACCTGAGGCCTAAATCACAGGAAAGGGTAACAGCTGATGATAGAAACAAAAATAAGTTATCAGATCATTTCAAAAAATACTTAAAAATATTCAATAGTTCAGAACAAGAGAAAGCATTAGAAAAAGCCAGAAACCCAAATCTGAGTCTATACCAGGAGATACAGGACCAGAGGTTTTATCTGGAAACAAAGCGAGCAGACTCATTTGCCGGACTATTGCTGTGCTTAAGTGACAAAACTGTTCCAGAGATGGAACGTATCTTAAAAAAATGGAAGTTTATCTTCAAGAACTCACCTAAAAGATCTGTATCAGACACAGTCAACTTCATCTTGGCAAACATAGTGATGCACAGCACCAAGCCATCTTCAAAGGAACTGACAAAATATGAAGAGTTGGTTGACCTTCTGAATGAGGAACTACAAAAGGAGGGTACTCACTCAAATTTGACAGAGATGTATTATCTGTCCATGCTGCTCATGTGGCCAACAAAGGATAGGAAACTAGAAAGCTTTACAACATACAAAGATATTGCCACATATTTCAGATCTGCCAAGGAATCATTTCACAGACGTTTTTCTCACATGTTTCCAGCCCGGACTGCTGTAGCTCATTTTTTTCTTGGCAAATCCACTGGACTGAAGAGAATAGTTTCTAAAGTGGAGCTTGATCAGGTTTTAAGGCAAGAGTCTTGCAGTGATCAGAGCAGTCAGCCTTGTACTCTGCAGCAACTTTGGCAGAGCGGAGCTGCTTGGAATGAACCACAGGTGAAAAGAGAGCTATTAAGAGTCAAGGGAATTTCTGAAAATAGAAAAGTATATGTCAACTATGAAGGCAACCTGAAAATTCCTGTTCGTCCTGCTTATCTTGGAGACATCCGCAGTGGATGCAGTCGGGAACCAATATCATTCTACCTTGGATTCACAATGGAAGGTCCTGTAGCCTACAACATTAAATATCTCACTGCTCAGTAAAGAAGCAATAAGTATTAGTATAACAAATTTTACAAAAACACTGCAAGAACTACAGAAAGTGGTAAAACACGCAGTCTTCAACCAGAACATCCTGAGAAAAAAACAGCAAACACTCACTAAAGATATTAATTTGGCTTGGATTTCTGTAGCAAACCATATGCAATAACGGTTAAAACTTCATCCAAAGATGAGATTTTTATCATATTTTTTTTGAAAGAGGTTCTGGAGTTTTGGGTCCTTTGGGTTAGGATGTTTTCCCACTTGATAGTCCTGTAGAGTTGGTTCAGTTGGGGACCAAAATTGCAACATTTGTTACGTTTTCATTTTCAGTGCTTTCACACTGCACTTTGTCAAACAAACCAAACCCTTCACGCAACCTGTTTACCCCTTCATGTGGTGGCGCTGCACCAAGAACCACTGAAAGAAATGACATGAAAATCTCTGAAAAAGAAACTGAGCTCAACTTCCTTCTTCACAAACTGTAAACAAAAACGGAATGGCGGGAGATTTTAGCAATTTCTTCTGCCAGCACTTTACTTGTGCATTTGTTTTGGTTGTATTTAACCAGAATGCCCTGCTTTTGGTGTGGTCTCCGGTCTGCTTGGAATTCATATAAGGGTGCATTCACACCAACCTTTTTTAGTCCGTTTTAATTGAACTCTACATCATTTGCCTAGAAAGTCTGGTTTGTTTGGGGAGGTGTGAATGTGCAATCAAACTTTGATGCAGACCAAAAAAATGAACTCTGGTCTGCCTAAAAACCGAGGTCTCGGTTCGGGTGAACACTGGTGTGGTTCAAATACACGTGAATGCCAAGCAGACCAGAGATAGCTCCAAAAGCAGGAAGCGGACAATAGTGCAATGCACTCAGGGTAAATACAACCACAACAAATACATGTGTCCAGCGCTAACAGAAGAAATGGCTCGTGATCTTTTGCTAAAGAAGAAAGAGAAATCCTACAACCACTAAAATCTGATGCCAGTCCTTTCTTCTTACATTTCGTGAGGAAAGAAGTTTCACTCAAGTGTTTTCTTCAGAGGTTTTCTTGTTTTCTTCAGTGGTCCTTGATGCAGAGCCATCACAGGTGAAGGGGTGAATAGGTTTTTCAAAGGATTTGGTTGATTTGATGGAGTGCAGTGTGAAAGCGAACCACACCAGCTGAAAATTTTAAAAATGTTACAATTTTGTTCCCCAGTTGAACCAAGTCTTTGTAAAGATATTTGGGCTTTAGCCCTATTTCAACTAACTGTACATTATGTATTTCACAGTGTGATCCATTATCTTGTGAAAAAAAAAATGTTTTATGAGTACTTGTGTTGGATAAAACTGGTTAGATGTAGGATTTAAATATGGACAGTAATGATTTCATAATGTGCTATATTGCATAATTTTGTTATTTCCTTTATGCATTAAAATAAAATGTACAAATGGAGAACGAAAATGCCTTTTTGTGTTTGACAAGATCTAACCTTTTTTACCGTCTTTACAGTTTTTACCAATTAAAACCATTGACCAGACTGGATGGAAACTTCTACACCTGCCACTTGTGGATGTGCCAAAGTTATTTACCAAAAGTCACATTTTAATTGCTGTATAAATTAGTGCATATTTGTGACTATGAGTGGGTAAATGGTGCTCCAGTGTAAAGTGCTTTCAATGATCAGTATGACAAGAAAGGAGCTATTATTGGGGACACATATTGATATTTCAAACCAGAGTGTAGACCTTTATTATGAAGGCGAGGAGAGTGGAAATAGGGTAAAGTGAAAAGGAAAAGAAGACCTTACTGTGGAGACATTCTTGAATTCGTGTTCATTGTTGGAAGTACATTCTGATTAAAGTGAGACTCAAAGTACTTTTCGGCTCTTTTATGCCGACTTCCACACCATATAAATTTAGTCCATTTACTATGGATACTTTTTCAGTGGAATATACACTCATCAGTAATCCCAACATACTCAAGATCACTTAGTGCACAAATTTCAGAAAACCCCCACAATACTACATGTGACAAACAGAACTTAGTACTTTAATCCACTTAAAAACTTCCAGCTCAGTTAGCATATGCTAGCTTTTTGTTAGTTTCCTTGAAATTAGCAAGAAATTGTGTAGTGGCTTTTGGTTGATTTTTATGATCTTGTTTTAAATTTAAGTGGAAAAACAATAAATATTGTCTTAGTATGAAAACTGTCAAGTTAAGGGTCTCCAGCCTAACTAAAATCTTCCTAAGCGCCCCAAAATTCTGGCATGACTATGTTTCATGCAATAGCAAGAAACCAAGGTATTAGTTCTAATTCTGGGATATGCATGCACGCACACCCACTGGAAGAGGTTCTGTGGCAGGTGTGTGGACAGGTGTCTTTTTTAAGGGTAATAAGTTCAGACCGGTGCAATTAATACAGACACTGAGTGGAGAATAGGTGAGCTTCTTAAAAGTAAACTAACAGGTCTGTGAGAACCAAAATTCTTGATGGTTGGTACCTGATCAAATACTTATTTCATGAAACAAAATGCAAATTATTTTTAAAAAATCATACAATATGATTCTTCTGGATTTTTTTAAAAATTCTGTCTCGTGCAGCTGAGATGTACCTTCAATGAAAATTACAGACCTCTCTATTCTTTGTAGGAGGGGAAACTTCAAAAATCAGCTGTGTATCAAATACCTAATTACCCCACAATAATCCAAACATCTTCCTACCCACAGTGAGAAGTGTGTTTAGATAGAACCAGAGGTGTAGTCAAAGTAGATAAACGTATAAGTAGGTTCAAATACCAGTGTTTTTACCCAAAACTTTGAAGTGCCTGTTAGAAAGCTGAGGATGAAGATGATTTTTTTTTCAGAATCCCAAGAAGCCAAGGCTTGATCTAAACCAACCACAGAATTACTTCAGGCAAAGAACATTTCAGCTTTGGAATGGCCTAGTTAGAGTCCACAGCTGAATTCAACAGAAGATGAACAGGACTGTGGAGAAAAGCAGTCTTCTCAGTCTGATAGATTTGCCGAAACTTTGGCGGGCAGAAGCTGACAAACTCCTACCAAAGAAGATTGAAAACTGAAACTGAATGAAGTATTACTCTAAACAAGTGTACATAAATGAAACCAACTTATTGTCGTTTTTTATTTTTTCAATTATTCACTCTAACAGATTTGTTCAGGATAAATATCACATTATTTTCAGAAATAGGTTTAAATGATTTAGATGGGTCTAATTTTATGTACATCACAAATTCCTAATATTTTAACAGAATATTTTTAACAGTGTGTAGACCTTTGAGAGCCACAGTATGTTACAGATTTACATTCATCAAATCACATCAAAAATCATAGTTTTCTGTACAGAAAACAGTAAAAACAAACTGACATCAGCTGCCAGTTGTTTTTTATCTTTATATACAAATTGTCGAAGAGCCTTTTGACTTTCTCACATTCATTAAGGTTGAATATTTAAGTACATAAAATTTTTCTCTCAGCATTCACTAAAAACAAGCTCTAAAATTCAGATTTCCACAACAGAAATATTTACAGCAGCTCTGACGTTCAACATATGTGAAGCAAATGAACAGAGGACTGCTTCATTTCATTCTGTCATTGCAACAGGACAGATGACTAAAGGAGCCGCATTCTGTCCTGATTTATTGGTACAGGGGCTGAAGAAGGGATGGATGGTGTCTGGAAAACTATCTGTGAAGGTATAGATGACCGTTTTGGCCTCCACATTGTAGAAGGACACAAGTCCATTATCACAGTCTATATAGATTCCAATCCGTGAGGGTCTGATGGCGACTGTCAGGCTGGTCGACGGATCTGTCCTGAAGGCATAGTCAGTTCCATCCCGCAGACTAAGGAACCAGTAGCCATAGGCGGGGCTCACTGGGATTTTACCCTTTCTAATAACAGACCGGGTTGCTACTCCCAGGTCCCAGTCGGTCTTATTGCCAACATCCACCTGGAAGAGGACAGAAAGGGAAACGTTACTGCATCAGCTGCATTTTTAGGTGATACATACTGCATAAGCTTTAAGTCAAGGTAACTAAGTGGGCTTTCTACAGAAGTGAGGAATGTCCTTCTGAATTAATTGCAACAAGCTTTTCAACGTTGATGTGGTATGAGTGTCCAGACCCTATTTTTTCATATATCACCCCTCCTACCTCCCAGTAATGGCGTCCTGAGGTGAATCCCTGATGGGCCAGGACACACACCACCCTGTCGAATCGCTCTGGATTGTCAGGGACCAGCTGATGACGGTCACCACACTGGACCTGCTTTCCATCAGGTGAGATGATGAGGCGTGGGTGAGCTGTGCTGGAATCCAGGGTGATGTCCTCTGGCAGATTAAACACATAGTTGATTTATTCTTCTTTATAACAAGGAAACGCAGTAAAAAATGAACTATGAAGAATAGCAAGTCTTTCAACACCCCTTACCTGCATATTCCTGAATCCTTCTTACCTCTGTAAAGAAAGAAAAACTTTTTATTTACAGTATTTGAAAATGATATAGTTCAGTAAAAAAAACCAAAGGCCTACTTTGGTTGGACCAAGGGACAGGCTGAGCAAATGAGGATTGTTGGCCTGTAGACAAAAGAAGAACATTCAGAAAACAACAAGTTGAACTTCCTTAAAGATATAATGCATGCATTTTTTTTCTCCAAGTTTTCCTGGAGAAAATTTGAACCTACAGACTTCTGGCAGTTTTTGCATCTCCTGCTGGAAGCGTTCCACCATCAGATTGACAGTCTTGAGAATCCCTTCAGAGGTCATCTGAGATTGCACTGAGACATTGGACCAGTCCTTGGTCTGTGGGGGTGTGGACAAGGCAGGTATTGTCTGTGAAAAGATAGAGTTTCATCTGATCACTCGACGTCAATGGAAAACATTCTGCATCTCTTGGAAATCGTGAATCTGGAAGGACCGAGACCCGTTCCACACCTTCAAGAGCAGACGTATGTATCAGAATCAGAATTCCTTTGAGAAATATGAACCAACAATGCTAGAAAAAGACTTAATTTCCTTCAGAAGCCTGATTATGTGCAGTTAAGCAGAGGTAAGAAGGATTCAGGAATAAGTTTGGTGACTTGATGACTGTTGTCAACTCTTCAGGACATCTTCTGAAACCAAGCCTTGGTGGACTTTGAGAAATGCTTGGGATCAAACTTGTTTTGGAAGGTACTATTGTGTCCACGGGCAGCTTCATCACAGACAGCATAACATTTTCCGAATTAATTTCATTTTTTCTTCCACAGGCAAGAAGTTCCCAATGTCAGATCCCCAGAGCATAACTGAGCTATCACCATGCTTAATTATAGCCATGGAGTTCTTTTAGGAGATGCATCCTTTTTCTTTCTCCAGACATACAGCAGATCCATCAGCCTGAAAGGTTCCAGTTTTGGTTCATTGCTCCATAGAACAGAACCCCAGAACCTCATTGGCTTGTTTTTATACCTGTGACCAAACTGCAGCTGGCTTTTCTTGTTCTTTGGGTCAGCAGCAATGGACTTCGTTGGAGTTCAGGATGTGCCTTACTGTGCAAACCCAAACTTCAGTCCCTCCTGCCACCATGTATTGCTATAGGTCAGGAGTGACCAACCTTTTTGCAACTGAGAGCTACTTCATGGGCACCAAGTGAAACAAAGGGCTACCAAACTGATACACACAGTTTACTTTTAATTGTAGCACTCAATGATTAATGATTTATCTAACTTTGGAATGGCTCTGCGGGATACCCATATGGTCTATGAGGGCACTATGTTGGTGACCCCTGCTGTAGGTCTTCTGCTGTCAGTCAAGTGTTTCTCACCATCTCCCTCCTCTGGATTCTGGTTCCAGCTGTTGTAACTTCCATTCTTTTCCACCAGGTGGCACAACAACAGGTCCTTTACTTTAAACTTGTGAACTACCAGTCCAGCTGTGCCTCAAGGAATATTCTTTCCTTTTTGTGTTCTTTTCCTTGCTTGCGCAAGGCAATGAACCTCCAAGGGGAGGCGCCCTGGGGGCATTTTGATCAGATGCCCAGACCATCTCAGCTGACTTTTTTTGATGGGGAGGAGCAGTGGCTCTGCTTTGTGTTCCCCCTGAATGACAGAGCTACTCACTCTATCTCTAAGCCTAAGCTCATTTCAGCCACTTGTGTCCCGGATCTCGTTTGGTTATGATCCATATCTCATGGTTAGGGCTGGAACATAGACGGAACAGTAAATTGAGAACTTTGCTTTTTGGCTCAGCTCTTTCTTAACTTCAAGAGACTGGAGCAGTGCCCACATTACCCCAGACAAAGCCCCAAACCATCTGTCCATCTCCTGTTCCATCCTACCATCACTCGTAAACAAGACACACAAGATACTTAAGTTCCTCTGCATGAGGCAAAGACAGACCCAAATTTTTTGTCTGTTCCATTTTTTATCATTGTCTTGGAAAATGTAAAACATTTCCTCACCTTAAAAAAGAGCACATAGTCTTCAGACCCAGCCAGTTGGCTCAGGGTAGTGCTCCTCTTCTTCAGTGCAGCTATCTCCTCCTCCAGCTCTATCAGCAAACTCTGAGCTCTGCTCTCTGCTGCTATAACAGTCATCTCTATCATCTGGTGGGAACAGTCAAAATGCTAAGAACAGGCAGTTCTGTCATTTGCAGACATGTTTGTTTTATTATAATTGTTCTGTCAGATTATTTACCTCCAAGATTCTAGATTGGCAGTGCTCCACCGTAGAGATCAGCTTGGTCATAGCACAAACAACTTCATCTATCTCCATCTCCGCCGCAGCCTGAGTGAATCATAACACATATTAGAACTTGAAAAATTACACAAATTGATTTATTTGATCGATAATTTCCTGACTTGGATAAAACATTTTCATATGACAAACTTAAAATTATGTTTGAAAAAACAGAAAATGTTTTAGTGTTTTTGTTCCGAGATGTATATTCTGTGATAATACTTCACATCAGTGTCGTATAACTCTAGAACGCATAGGCAATGCATCAGTTGATCCCAACATGTTTTTTCTGGAATAGAAAGCAAATCACAGATTTAGAAAACTCCTGCACTCCCGTAGAAATGGTCCTGTTTGGATGCAGTGAGGGCCACACAGTCAGGGGTATGTAAATAATTCAGTTTTTTTTATGGAACTGGAACATCTAGATAGGAAGTTCCTGCAGAGTCTGACTGTGAATGTTAAACATAAGTTGCTAGTAATGTTGTCTTATACACTGATGAGGCATGCTCTGTGTCTACTGACATTCATTTACTGTTCTGACTGACTGTCACAGGCAGAAACCTTTAGAACTATTCCTGCAAGCGAAAGACAATCTCTTATGCCCTCTAGTGGCCATTGTAGACATGACAGTTCCTTGCACATCAAACCATTTACACAATTCCTCTGGATGTGTACTAGCTTATGCCTTGACTGAATTGTTTTTGGATGCTTAACCTGGCACTTCAGTGTTTTTGTCTATGTAAGCCCATATTATGGTCTATCAAGTCAGTTTTTACTTTTAAATAGCATAAATGTCACCACTGATGTCATATCTAATTGAGTGGCTGCACCTTCCTGCAGGTAAACTCTGCACACATGGCTTATATGTGGGCAGCTGAATTCCTCAGGGGACATATCCATTACCAAGAAATATAAGTTCTTATATGTCTCTATACATGCACCAGTGCCTTTAAATCTATAATAATAAATACAATAATACAATAATTATTTATGAAGTCAAATTAAATAAATCACCATAAATGGTCACAAATATTTGAAGTGGTGAAAAGAAAGGTAATTTGCTTGCATATTCAGAGTTTTTATAGACATCTAGCGTTTCGGTCGATGTCTCTTTGTTAGTGTAACAATAACATCAATTATGATGAAAAAGCAAAGCAAACTGAGATAATTATAGACTAATTTGTAGCAGAAAAGTAGCAACCAGGCTTCTGTGGAAGCATTAATGTGCATAATGCATCTTAGGCATACTCTTTAAGATTTTAATTTTTATAAATTCTTAATTTAGGGTGCTGCTACATCACTGCTGTTTGTTTTTGGCAGTTCTATATTACCTCCTATTCAAAACTTCACATATGTTCCCAGGGTGAACAAAGGTTAGACTCGCAAATGTGTCTTTTTAATAAACATTGTTGAGGTAGAAGTTTTTCAGAAAGTTGAAAACACTCGTGAATTTGTTCGTGTTTAACACTAATGTTCTCCTCTATCACAGTGGTTCGATGCTGTTTTGAGTCCTTTGCTCTGCTTTTACAGATCTAATCAAATCTTTGATGCTGCATTCACTGTCCCATTTATTTAGTTGTAGTCTAAAAAGTCTTTTTTTTAGCCAACTGATGTCTGCATTTGTGCACAAAATTTTCCTGTTCCTTTATGAGGCCACAGCACAAAAGGTTTTACTGAATTGCAGAAGGGTTTACCTCCAACCCATAATTACATTAGATGTTCCTGTGTAGCATCATACATGATCAACACAGTCCTGGTCGGGCAGAGACTGCTCCCATCAGAGGCCATTTGTACACTTTATACAGGAAAATGGACTCTGGATTTCAAGCTTATGAGGGTTTATTTATTTAATACAAGTCTGACTAGTCACATTAAAATGTGACAGATTCAACAAAAAAAAATCTGAGAGCTCACCTTTATTTCCTGAACAGAACTGCGTATTTCTTCTGCTTTTCTCTCTCTCACACAGATGAGCTCCTTCAACTCCACTTCATGGATTCCTAACTGTGACTGGAGACAATAGAGATCATTTAAAATACAAAGTAAACATTTTAAACAAATAATCACAAGAAATAGTCTGACACAGAGGTGTGCAAAGAAGGTGCACTGGATTTCTGAAGAGAGCAGCAGGTGTTTTTAAGGCTTAAATTATTTACATTTAACCTGATGTTAAATGCTCCAGTGGTTACAAGAGACCCTGGTATGTCTTGCTAAGCTTTAATGTCTGTCACCGAGTCTGTATTTGGCATCCAACACCGAAACCAACACGCACCTTCTTAATGTGCCACTCTCTCTGAGCCGGGACGATGCTGTGTCCTCGGTGCTCTGCTGTCTCCACGCAGGCACTACACACACACCTGTTGTCAGTGCGACAGAAGAACTCCAGGCCTCTCATGTGGATGGGGCAGAGCGGCAAGTTGGGACGGACGTCAGGGAGACTTCTCGCTGCACCGGACCTTTATCAAGGACAAACATTTTTAAAACACTGTGAATCATAAACTCTCTACAATCAGAGAATAAAAACTGAAAACAGGACATAAAACTCCCTGCAAAGGATTCATAACCTTTGAGTTTTTTCACATTTTGTCACAAACGTCAATGGGATTTTATGTGACTCACAAACACAAAGCAGTGCAAATTTGGGAAGTGGGAGGAAAAGGGACTGTATTGATAAAGTAAAAGACAGATGTGCAACACAGCTATTGAGTATTCTGGATGGCTTCAGACTTTCACAATATTTAAGAGAACTAAACCAAGAGTAAGGGACATGTACTGGTTCTGTTTATGTCCAGAGGTCTAAATATTACTAAATATGTTGTGACTGATGACCATTACTGTGGGCCATATGAAGCAATTATCACTGGAATCACCAGTAGAGGCAGAGTAGCAGCGATCACAAAACGCTTCATTACTGATAAAACATCTGCAATATTCCCCCAGCTCTTCTCACCATCACCTTGCAGATAACTTTAGTCTGAAATATTGTGACACTAAGAAGTAAGTCACTATGGAAGAATGCTCATATCTAGCATCAGGAGTTAAAAACTATGAAGTTATGTTTTTGTGATATTATCAATAAAAACACTAATAATGTCTGAACTTTATTTATTATCGTTGACAGCCTGACAAACCTTTTACCGCCCGTCCCTTCTGAACAGGATTGCAGATGTTTTCAAAGACAAAAGAACCTGCTGATGTCTCCTGTGCCTCTGGAATCATTACACTATCTCAATGAGTCTAAAAAACCTGAATTATGTATCTTTGACAGAAACAATTCAGAGCCTAAAATCAACAACTTGTTGCCTTGATTTGTTGGCCACCAAGTTTTAAAACACTTTTTTTCAGCTGTGTTGCCCCTGAAATATTGCAGATGTTAAACACTTCAGGTCATTTTCCACAAGCCCTGAGAACTGCAGAGACGAAGCCTCTTATAGAGAAACCAAACAGGGAGGAAATATGTCTTCAGTCATTCTTTGGACCACACCTTAGTCCTGAGACTGTATTGGTAAAATCTTTGAACAACATAGATCTTAACATGGATGGGTCTAGAACTTCTGTCTTGGTATTACTGGATCTCAGTGCTGCATCTGACACAGTTCATCAGAACATATTGATTGATGGACCACAAAATGGGTGGCATGTCTGGTATTGTGGTAAACTGGTTGAGATCTCATTTGGCTGACAGGGACTACTTTCTCTCATTTTAAGTATCCATTTCGGCAAACAGAAATGGCTGGTGGGGTTCCTCAAGGATCTATTCTCAGGCTACTTTTATTTAATATCCATATGGTCCCCCTTGCTCAGACTAAAGTGTTCTACAACATATCCTAGATTTATTTAGATTCTGTGTTCATAATATAAATGGGTGGATGGGTTATTATTCCTCCAGCCTGTTGCAAGCAAGACAGAAATCATGGTTTGTCCCAGAAATGCTAGGATCAAGATCAGCACTTAGTCTTAATGGGGCTAAAGACCACAGAGTATGCAAAAAACATTGGTGAGGTTTTGAACTCAGATTTAAATTTTAACAACCAGATATAGTCTGCTATTAAACTAGCTTTTTTTATCTGAAAACATTTGCAGTATAAAGGTTGTCCTGTCAAAAGAGGGTATCAAAACTGGTATATGCCTTTATTTTCAGGAAATTAGATTACTGCAACAGTGTCTTTACTGGTATCTGTAAAAAGATAATCAGGCAGCTGCAGCTCATCCAAAGCGCTACTGCCAGAGTCCTGACCAACACTGGGAAATTGATTATATCAGAACCAGTTCTTAAATCACTGCACAGACTCCTTGTTTGTCCAGGAATAGATTTAAGAATGCTGCTATTTTTCTATAGAACACTAAAATAGTCCTGGACTTGGACTGAAATACATGTTTAAGTTGCTTATCTAGTATGAACCATACAGACCCCTCAGGTCTTCAGAGATTTGCTTACTCAGTGTGCCCAAGACCAAAACCAAACAAGGTGAAGCAGCATTTAGGTGCAAAGCTCCTCAGCTTTGGAACAAACTCCCTGAAAACCTGAAATGTGCAGAAACCATTGGCTCCTTTTACAGCATCTTTAGATCAAACAATCTGACTAATTAATTATCTGTTTAAAGGGTGAAATTACCGACTAGATTTGAATGAGATAAACATTCACCTTTAATATCTGTTTGAACATCTGTTTCTTTTATTTTTAATTTCAAATGTTTGACATATTAAGCTCTTGTAAAGAAATGTGCCTTATTAATTTTGGAGACTGAAAGGCGTCATAGAGGAGGAAGGTTCCAGAAAGAGACCAAGGGCCTGAACTCAAACCTGTATTCTATGAAGCATGTGCTCCTAATATCAGATACCCTGCACACTTGATTTTTTTTTTAAATGCGCAGGTACCTTGATACTACTTCAGCATTTATCACTCTGGCCTCCAGAGGTGTAATGCAGGAAGTGTGAATGACTACCTGAGAGGAGGGGAGTAAGGTGGCGGTGGGTCATGGTTGTTTTGCGTCGGGAGAGCTTGGTGAGGCTGAGGAGCCGTCAGTCCCTGAAAACGTGCCACCATTTCTGCAAAGAGACTTTCTGGCATCTCCCCTGGTCTTGTTGGTGGAGATGGGGCTGGATGTTGGGCATGCAAACCGGGATGTTCCCCTCCTCCGACTCCCCCAGCAGTTTGCATTCCAGAGTTAGCCATCTGCTTGAACTGTTCAGTGATTTCCTTTAAGGTTCGATTTATCTGGAGTTCTGGTCGCCTATGGAAGGACTCTTTGCACAGGGGACACTGGTAGGACTTTGCAGTCCGTCCTCTTCCTCCACCGTCCCAGTAGGAAGAAAGGCAGGGCTGACAGAAGCTGTGGCCACATGGTGTGGAGACTGGGTTTTTGAACATATCCAGACATATTGAGCAGGTGAACTGGTCTTCAGAGAGAAAGGAAGGGGGAAGAGCCATGGCCTCTCAGGGTTTAGCTGTATAAAAGACAGCATAACAATGATTAGATGGAAAGACTGAACAAGTAAACATAAACAGGGTGAATAATTTAAACTGTCATTATTTATTTATCAAGGCTGAAACTAACAACTTAAGTCCACTTCATGAACTAACAGCTTGTAGGAGTAGCAAGTTTAGGAGAAACATAGTGACCTGAATGAATAGAAATGTGCTTGAACTCCTAAGTCCCATTGAAGCACCAAAGACATATTTAACTATGCTCATAATACTAATTTACTTTTTAAAAAATAATTACACAGAGCAGGATGTCACACGATGCTAATCGTCTGAGATTGTACTTGTCTCCTTTTAGTACATGATGAGAACTAGTCGGTGTTCTATCCTGTCTTTCTGAAAATTGAGAATAAAAAAGTGTTTACAGATTGTATCTTATCATCTCAGAGTTGAAGAATAATTCACGGACCATTATTTAAATTCCTTCATATCTGAAGCTAAATCTTGTCTGAAGTGGTTCCAACTTAAGACCTGATCTGTGAAGCATGTCCTAAACCTGCGCTGTCAGGTCCAGTTTGTCTGTCTGTGTGCTGCTGAAACGGGCCTTTATTTCACCGAGTCGGTTCCACACTAATGCAACAGATCCACAACACAACTGGGGAGTTTTACAACATCAGGGAATTTCAGCTTGATCAGAGTTCTGATAAAGACGATAGCATCAATACAGTTAAATGTGACGACAGAGCTTGCATCTTTGCTCCCGTTTCTACATAAACAGTTTCTATTATTAGAGGCTGATTGGGATCAGTTGCCGTCCAGTTTGTCTCTGTCTTCCACAGATCTCCTAATTGTCAGATTATAAGTACAAGAGGACAAATTTATGAGAATTTGGGCACCTTTCTTAAACCGCTTTAGATGGGCAGATGTTTCTTACAACATACTATGCATTGCTTTGATTATGGTGTTTAAATGTTATGTAATGGTCTTTATCTTTAAGATAAGTTGTTCTCCACCTCTTCTGTTGATGTTTTGGTTGCCGGGGTTTTCTGACTCGCTGTATATGGTCTATGATTCAGAATCCTCTCAAAATATCAGATTAAACTGATGTAAATATTTGCATTTATCTGTATCCTGCAACCTCAGTGGAGCTTTTTTTTGTGTAAACTGTTTTTAAAAAACCCAATAAAAAGAGGAAAAAAAAAAATAATGATGTCTTTGTGATGTCATTCAGACTATTTTGGTCTCAGTCTGATATCATTTCCAGTCATTACTGTCAGTAACATGACTGCTTCGACAGCTGTCAACTGACTGAGAGGTTATCCTAAAAGGCGTCTCAGTCACACACACGAGCTCCTCGTATGACTTTCTGAATTACAAAATCTAAACAGGATTGCAATTTAATCAATCAAATAAGCGTATGTGAAAGCTAAAAACAGCCCTTGTGAAAACTTCGTCTCCCAAGAGGAACTAATAATACAACCAGTAAGGCCAGCTGCTCTGCAGGAAACACCAGTTGGTCTGTGGTGAACCAAAGCTAGGGCTTCAGGTATGCAGCACACAGGCTCAGCTGTGAGCTCTGTTGGAATAAAGACGCAGCAGTGATTGGACGTCTGTTGCTCCTGTAACATGACTCGGCACTCTCAGTGACAACAGGTGACAACAGTGCGCAAAAAAAAAACATGTTAACTCAATACAAACACATCAGTCATTCCATGCACCAGCTTTTAATTGGAGAACCAGTCTGAAAGTACAGGGAAATACTTTAAAACTAATCTCATCTGAAGGTTCTAACCTGTGATCGAAAACGTCAAAGACAAACCATCTAAAGATTAAAGGACGGAAGAAGAATCCACCCACAGACGTCGGTCCAAAGCAGTGAAACCAAGCGAGAAAACAGTCATCATCAAAAAGTACTTCAAATGACATGTTCTTATCACGTGGTTGCACAGAACACCATTTTTACAGCAATTAGAGACATGACTTTAAAAAAAAAAAAAAACTGTATACACTCATCCAGCTGCATTTATGGATGTGGATAAATCCTAACAGTACAGAACTGGGAAATTTTCCATTTTTACTGTGGAAAAGAAATGTCTCTTTATAAAACAATGCTCAATTTTGTCTAAAGAAATATTAAAAATTAATTCAAATAGGTATTATGCTTAATATCTCTCACATAACTTTCTTTGAATTTAAGGAGATCCCTGGAAGTGAGTTTCAGCCAAATGCATACTTGATCATTTTTTCTTTTCAATGTGTTGTCACAAACAACATCAGAAAACAAACGTAGCTGAATAAGTATTCAGAAGGAAAACAGCTGATCGTCATATTTATGAACTCTGATCATTATGTCATTCAATCTCTTTATTTAGACTTTATGAGAGACTTGAACGTAATGTGATCTGTCCAGCAATAACACATAAAACACACAGCAACCAGTCCCACCCTAAGCTCCTACTGTAGATCTGTCATTGGGTAGCGTTAGCCATATTTGCTATAAACTCCCTGTTTAACTGTCCCACTCCTTGACTTTAATACACTAACATAGAAAAGCTCAGATCATGTAAATACTACAACTCCAGCGTGTTAATGTCTTACCTTTTCCTGATGACCAAAAATGTTCCGTGCAGATTTTTTCAGTGTTTGAAAACGATGACGCTTGCATCCAAAATGTTCTAAATGGGAACTTCACCTTGCAGTCTCTGCCAGTGTCTTTTTTCCTGATGTCATTCTTCCTTCATTCTTCCTCCATCAACACGCTTTTAACCACTCCCTTCTTACCCTTCACCTGGTGAATGTATCCAACCCAACCTGCTGGACAGGTGCGACTTCACACTCCAGGTATGTGGTTTTCCAAACATTGTTATCCGTCTTCATCTCTGCTCGCTGCATCCCAGCAGTTGGGTGGAACAGACACAGCTTGTTGCTCGCGGTAAACTCTGGACACACGACACGACCTTTACAGCCATCACAGGTTTGGAAAATACTAGGAGTTGACACTAGCTGACTGGTTTTAGGAGGTTTTTGTTTCACGACTGACAGACTGAGGATCACACACTTAATCAACTGCATCTGCTGAGGGATCACAGACTACAGGATTTTTTTGAAACCAACTAAAGCCAACTAAATACATCAAACTCAAGAGGGTGACAGCTTGAAGGGTAAACAAACAGGTGGCAACAATAAAATAATAATAGGTTATATCTCTGTGCCACAACCCCATAAATGAAAGAGATGCTATTTGAAACATATTAAGTTTAACCCACAAGCAAATATGATTTGGATGGTGTTGACTGTATTATTTGTTACACTCATGTTGAGAGTTTGGAACTTTATTTGTTTTTTTGTTTGTCTTTTTTACATGTCCTGTCCGGCAGTCTGGCACACATAGCTGTTGTCTGAGTGGCAAGGTGAAGCCCAACAGGTTTACTTTCACAAGTGGAGAATTACGGCTTTCTCTGTAAAGCTCCACTTGATATTTATATGAAGCTTTATTAGAAATTGCTTTGGATTTATTTCAAATGCAATGGACATGGAGATGGAAAAGAAAGGGAAAAGGAGAAAAAAAAGAAAGGAAGAGAGATGGGGTGAAGAGTTAAAAGGGAAACAGGGAGATAAGAACAGAGGAGAGAAAGGATAGAGAATGCAAGAAATCTGCTTCTACACCTGCAAAAAGAGAGAAAAAACAGAGAACCAATAAATCATAGCGACAAACAATATATGCACATGTAATAATAATGTCACTGAAAAGCACCTGGTACTGATTAATACAAGGTGTATTTAGTGGCAACCGCAGCCCAAAATGAGTGTATCTGTAAACACCTGAATCCAAACACCTGTGGGTGTGAGCTTGCTTATCAATATGAGGTTTCTCCAGATGAATGTTCAACAGCAGGTGTGAGGAGCCACAGGCCTGCCCCCAATTTCCAATCCAAGATTTTTTACAGTTTACTGAGTATCTTTTTGAATGACTACTTCTTACTTGCCACTACCACTTTATGTGGAGCTGCTGAGGTTGAAGAACAACCTGGACTACCTTCTACTACCCTCATCAGATCTGCCAACTTTGTTCTGGAACCACAAAGATTATAACTCACATCATTTATTTTCAATCTTAAGGTTTCCTGTCTAAAGGTTGTGTTTGTATAAAGGAGCAATAATTCAACACCATATGACCATAGATGCTTATCAGCATAAACACTTATTATTCACACATAAGTGACTCAGCAAACAATGAATGTAAGGCTGTGTGGTGTTTCTTTATGACAAAATAGAGCTGGGATTTGTTTTTTATAGTCTCCACCTTAACATTGTTTTGAACTCTTCTATTCAGGTGAGACTACACCTGCCTACAGGACAATGCAGGGCCTTTTCAGGTTACTAAGGACATTCATCTATCGCCCCGTCACCATGGGTCAAATTCCACAAATCTTACTCTCAATTGTCATCATGTTCAATTAATCCAGGGAGTTTCTGTTTAAGTAAGCTAAGCAGCATCAGACATACAGGAAGATAGAATATACTTTAGACCAAGTGCTACTCAAATGCTACAGCAATGACCTGATAGTATCATCCCTTAATCTCATGCTGCAGTATGCAAACTCTCCATCTGCTCTGACAAATGCTATGCCAGGACCCTGAATGGTCAGAGCGGCTCACTCAACTTTCTGATGAATTAAACTGAGAATTATTTTGTGGCATAAGGGAGCGCTCAGAGTGTTTAAAATAATTAAGTAAAAAAAAAAAAAAAAAAAAAAAAAAAAAAAAAAAAAAAACAATCAGAGATGACATGGTAAAATCAATGTAACTTGTCCTGAAGCAGTAGAACGCTGAATTTGTAATGCTGACCCTAATACACATGCACTGTAGAAAACACAGGCACTTAAAAGCAATACAGATTTTTTTTGTAGGGACAGAACTTGATGATTTACAGAATGTGCTTCATTTCCTCATGTTTAGATCCATATCAGACACTTTTTAGCCAACAAAAATGGCAAGATATGCAACAGTGGAACAGCAGCTTTAAACTTCGTCTAACTTTCACAGACAAGAGAAAAGTTTTTCCAACAAGATCGCTCTGGCAAAGTCAGGTTTACAGTCCAGGATGACACTGAGGTGTGTCATGTTTGACTAACCAAATTTTAAATTAATTTGGATAAATTCAAACATTTTATCACCAATACCTCAATTGTCTTAGAACACCATCCTTCCAGTTTAAACCATTGTCATCTCGGTCATTTCGTGGTTTGATATACTGACTTTTACTACTCTTTAAGATTTTAATTTTGTAAAAACTGATTCTATTTGCAATTATCTAAAAAATATATATATTTTTTTGCAAACAGATTCTGAATTCCAGAAATTACAACCCATCTGAGCCTGTCTAGTAGGACTAAACTGAAAATTCAAAGACAAATCTATTATGAATCCATCCTCTGCTTTCTCTCTACCAATCACTCAGTAAACCAACACTCCTTCCTTTGGTCCGGGCCCATCGGACCAATAAACAGGCGTCTTCAGCTACATGTTACAGGTGAACATCAGTTGGGGCCATCCTGAGTACATCTGTCTTTACAGCTTTTGAATCCTTGGAAAATTAGAAGAATGACCCAGGAACAGCACGCCCCCTGCTGGTCAGTTTCTGTTTTGGGTTAAAAGATCAATTTTAAACGATTAAATTGATCTGAGAGAAACAAAACAACTGTTTTGAGATTGGCATTGTTTATTGGTAAAATCCTGTTGGATATTAATATTTGACACATCAGTAACTTGCTAAAAAAAAAAAAAAAAAAAAGACGAAAAGAAAAAGTACATAATTTGTGAAAATGCACAAAAGGACTCGTAAAGAAAAGACAACTTAAAGTTTACTAGGAAAAACAGTATGCAGCGATGATGAAAGACAAATTGGAGAAATGGTAAAGACATTTGAGAAAAAAAAAAAAAAAAAAAAAAAAAAAAAAAAAAAAAAAAAAATCAAAATCAATTATCTGGTCTTAAACTTGTTGATAAACTGCTTGCTCCCATCTGCTGCTCTTCTTTATCTGACAACTGGTGCTTCTGCAAGTTTCATTTAAAATTAATTTTGAGACTTTTTATGACCTTTTTAAACACTGAAACTATTAAAACCTACATGAATTAAAACAAATAACTTACTTATTAATAAGCATGTGATATTGGATAACATCTTGTTAATTCCTTAAATAAACTCTAAAAGTAATTGGAGCAGAATTTTTCCAGGAGTGAACGTCCTGGTTCTGTCAATGTACAAGCCCATCCAGAACTACAACAAACCAAATGAATGGCACAGGGACATTTCTCAGGGAAATCAATGTAAAAAGAAAAGGAGGGAAAAGGTAATTAAATGTACCAACAGCACAAGTACTTGGTTACAAAGTACAAACTTAAGTAACTTATGAAAAATCTGGATCTGTTTAAAACTTTTAAAGCCCTAAACTGAGGTTTTAGGAATCCCCTACTAACAATGTAACGAGGATTTTCCAATCTTGCAGCAAATATATCCTTTAAAAACAGCTGATCATTAAAAGTGAAAACGGCCCTGGATAATTATGAAGCCTAACATCTAATTTACCCGTTAGAGATGAGCTGGACTTTTTCCATCACAGGTGACTGTATTAGTTCTGCTGCAACACTAATGCTTTCATCTTTTATTGAGTTTGTATCCTGCAAGGACTAAAGACGCACTCTGATGGGCAATCAACACATAATGTGAACACAACCTGTATGTCTGAACAAAGGCTCAATGCTCTGTAGGCCAGTTAGGTTTCTGAGCACAGATAATAAATGAAGCCTGCTTCCTTTTAATAATCTAACAACTTGAAATAACTGGAGCTGTAAACAGTTTAGAAAAACAAAAACAAAAACATTTATTTGCGGTCAGTTCTTGCTGGAAGTAAAAATAATCTGCACATCTTCTTTTCTGTTCTCCACTCTACATAAAAGAACAGTAAACACATTTCAATGACAAAATGTAACTCTGGACCCTAAACGTGAAATGAAACCACACGAAGAGACGAACGATGAAATGAAACAGCAGATTTTCAGAGACGTTCAGCTGGAGTCCGTTTTCACAGCCACGCCTGAGGATTCTGGATTCTGCAGAAATTTCTGAAAAAGAACAAATAAATTTAAATGGGAAATGAAGATGTCAGTCTCTATCCGGAACGGTTTTCAATTCAAGATGCCAGAAATTTTATGCATTTTCTGCTGGAACAGCAGTCCAGTCTCATTATCTGCAGGTTTCACAAATGATTAAAAACCACAAAGCTAAATTTGCCTTCAGGTTTTCAAAGTAGGGGGCTGTTTTACTGCTTCTGGAGCATCTCGACTAAAGCAGATCACTTCCATTTTAAAATCTAGAACTCCTGGATTTGTCAAGTATGGAATAGACAATCCAAGATCAAATTAAGATTCTTTACAGCACAATGTGTGACCTTTGGTGCCTGTGTTTAGTTCATAAGAACTTCTATAAATAGTCTTATTGCTTTGTTTGGTGTTTTAGACCCAGTTTAAGAACAGGTCCGGTTCAGCCTGAATTAGAAGTTGTCTGGAGACCAAACAGATACTAAAAAGGACTTTTTGATTTGTGAAAAAGTTGGCATTCAGAAAGTAAGTCAAAAACAAAAATAAATTTGGAGCATCGCCGTGTGATTTGGCAAATCAAAGCTAAATCATGTTAAAGTGACATAAATCCATGTGAAAACCACTGCAGCATTCATTAGAATTTAATCCATGAAAAAACTGAATCAGGAAAGACTCTGGAAACATTTTTCCAAACTATTTTCTTTTCTTTTGCTTAAATAATCTCCGGAAAGGGACAAAAGCAAATTCCATACTTTTCAAGATTACGTAGCAGCCCTGTATTAAACAATAAAAACTAAAGACACTTCATTTTACAGAAACTCACATTTTAAACTTGTACATTATGGAATCAGGGGGAAAAACGTAAATTTTCATGCAGAATCTCCACCAATAAATCCAACATATTTAAACAGAGCGAAGCAGCTTAGTCAGGTTTATTTTACACTTTCATATGTGCACATCTGTATAACATTAATAGGCATTTGTTGTGGATTGTATGTAATTCACAGATGACTGCATCCAAGATGTAGATGTGGTGAAGGAAAATAAGCAGTCTGGACTGTAATGATGTGTGTGTTACCACCTTCACTGATCCAGAGTTTTCTGCTCACCTGAAGGTTCTCATAGTGCTTCAGAGTCTTGCAGTGGTTGATCTCTGCAACCTTGGCTCCAGTGAAGAACCGACTGCACACCTTACAGAAGAAGCCCGTCTTTGGGATCAAATACTCCATACCTGCAGAAACACAAACCCAAAGTGGAAATGTTCTGCTTCAATCTCCACCGGTGAGGGGGTGGGGGTCCCCCATGTTACTGGTGTGTTATGGACGGTTTCATACCAACAGCTGTACTCGGGTCATAAGGAGGCAGGCGCTTCTTCACACTCTTCTCTTTGGTGTCGGTTTTGTCTTCGGCTTTTTGGGGTTTTTCTGTGTGAAAAACAGAAATTTTTAGCATGTGGAACAAAAGCCGAAGGTGAAAGAACCGCAGCCACAGACACACACGCGCGCGCTGGGTGGTGTTACCTGTCTGCAGGACAGCTGGCAGCCCCTCTGCTGCTCCCCTGTTCACAGCTGAAGTCTCTGGTGCTGCCAAAGGGAAAAAATAAATAAATAAACCACCAAGCGTAAAGAACTCAGTCATTTCAGAAATTTCAAATGACAAGGAATTTCTTTTAGAGATCTTACAACTATAAGCATGTTCTTTTCAAAGTCTACAACATAATAATTTTTAATTATAAAGCACTTTACATTTGACAAGAAAATCTAAATGTGCTACAAAGTAACAAACAAGTAAAACAAAAAGTGAAGAATAAACGGAGCGGAGGTGTGTTGGAAATGTTTTGAGGTCGTCTGGTGCACTGCCATATTTATACTGGTATGTGAAGGAGGCAGAGTTTGCACTGAACCCTTGTATTTAATGGGAAACCAGTGGAAAGAGTGGAGGATTGGGGTGATGTGGCCTCTGAATGTTCCTGCCAGGAATCCCAACAAGAAGCACGTTTCAAGAGCCCAGCCTGGAGGTGACAAAGGCAGGGGCCAGTTTCTCAGCATCGTTGAGTTGGGTTGGGTTTGGCCAGATATTTCAGATGAAAGAAAGCAGGGTTACAAAGTTGTTAGGAGTGTTGCTAAAATGATAAATGGGGATCAAATCTAACTCCCAGGTTAGCGTCAGAGGAAGAAACAGCAATGATCTGGTCCGGAGAGGAGATGCCAGAGATGGGGGAGGATTTGAGTTGCAGCGGAGTGTCAAAGAGCACAGCCTCAGTTTTGTTCGTGTTCTGTTGGAGAAAGTCATCGGTCACCCATGCCCTTAGTTCTGGAGCTGGAACTGCTCATGATTCTCCAGGTGACTCTTAAAGTTCTTTCAGAAACCAGTTTTAAGAGGTTTTCATTCGAACACCTGCACACCAGCGTTTTTTAACTAAATTACAGATGAGCGCAAGCTCATTACTAACATACAAATTTACATGAAATTAGAGCTGCACAATAAACTGAATCAAAAAGGTCACTGCAATACTAATCGGATTGATATCGCAGTCCCAAAGGACTGTTTGGGTGCGAGATTTACAAAGGTGTCAGACTCTGCGGGCCAAGAATCCATTATCCAGCTAAAGAACATTTAGTGACCAAGATGCTAACTGTCACTGCCAGTGATTTGGAGACCCTGATGATGAGAGAGATGGTAAGAAACACGTGGGTTAACCTGTAAGTAAAAACCTGTTTGTGCCTGTTCTTATTACCAGGAGCTTCATCCATGTTATCTTCATCCTGGCTGCGCTGCTCTGCCTGCTTGTTTGACACCTCCTCATTCTGAGCCTCGCTGTGTTTCACAGGACTGCTCCTCCTGCTCTTTTCTTCAGCCCCTGCAGTTGCCTCAACTGCTGGGCTGCTGGAGGTGGACTGAGCTGGAGCAGAGGTGACAATGGGCTCAACGTCTAGGCTTGAAGCCAGCGTGGCGTCTGAGGAGCAACACCAGAGGTCAGGAAACAATACCGAGTCATATACTAGCCGAGATTAAAGATGGCTTCTTTAGTTGTACCTGGCTCTGTTTTCATAGTATCCTCGGATGCCTCTGATTGGCCCTCTGTCTCACTTGGAGCCGTGTGAACTTCTGCTTCTGCAGCATTCGGATCCTGATCAGACTCTGAACTGTTTAAAGTTGGAGGTGTTGGTTTGTCCACATGTTCGGATTCTGGGACTTTGTCATCAGATTCTGCCTTCTGGGTCGATGTGGTCTCCACAGAAGTGTCCTGGAGGCAGAAGAGTCAAGTGTATTTGTATAGCACATTTCAGCAACAAGGTAGTTCAACGTGCTTTACATCATAAAAACATCAGACAGTCATCTGTTATGAAACAAGCAATAAATATTACATTTTGTCAAATGCCATCATCAAAATCATCAAGCAAATGTACATCAAATATACTGACCAATGTTCAACTTACTACTAATCAAAGGCAGCTCAAAAATAGGTGTTTAGCCTTGATTTAAAGAAACTCATTGTTTCACAGTTTTCTGGAAGTTTACTCGAGATTAGTGGAGCATAAAAACCGAATGCTGCTTCTCCATGCTTGGCTCTGATTCTGTGAACGCAGAGTAGACTAGAACCAGAAGACCTGAGTGGTCTGGAAGGTTGATACAACAACATCAAACCAGCAAAAGTATTTTAAAGTCTATTTTCTGAGCTACAGGGAGCCAGGGTAAGGATTTTAGAACTGGGGTGATGTGCTCTATCTTCCTGGTCTTAGTGAGAATGTGAGCAGCAGCATTTTGGATCAGCTATAGCTGTCTGATTGACTTTTTAGGCAGACCTGTGAAGACACTGTTGCAATAATCAATGCAACTAAAGATAAATGCATGGATGAGTTTCTCTAGATTCTGTTGAGACATTAGTCCTTTAATCCTGGAAATATTCTTCAGGTGACAGAAGGCTGACTTTGTAATTATCTTTATATGTTCTTGAAGGTTCAGGTCTGAGTCCCTCTCTACACCCAGATTTCTGGCCTGATCACCATCTTTTGCTGTAATGACTGAAGCTGCGTGCTGACTCAAGATCATTCCTCTAGATTATCTAGTTGTGTCAATCATGATCTGACCCCTGAATTTGGTCTTTTTTATTTAAGCCAGTGAAACAAAATCATTGTCTGAAAACTTCTTAACAAACAAAGTTTTAAACAGAAATACCTGAAAGTTCAACTGCTCCTTGTGTTCCTCCTGTTGTTCAGTTCGGGGAGCCGCATCCGCTTCATCTTGAGTTTCCATGGGAAAAGCAGGATCGGGAAGGTCAGTCACATCTCCTAGTTCATCGACGGTGACAAAGTCACTCATGTTGAAGGGGAAGTCATCAGAGGGGTCTTCCTCTGGCTCATCCTGACAGGAAACAGAGCAGAGGGGTTTTGCACAAGAGAATGAGCTCGGAGCTTTCTGCAGCAGCTCATCTAGATCTAGCTGATCTCACCTTTTTTCTTTCAGCTTGCCCTCTGTAGCGTTCATCCCTCGAACTCTGCCTGTACCCCCCCAGCCTGTAGGACGACCTCGACCCAAATGACCTCTCGTCATAACCTCTTCTTCTCTCCCTCCTCTCTCGCTCTCTCCTCTCCCACTCCCTCCTCTCAATGTCCTTGCTGCCTTTTTCAGACCTCTCCCTCCTTTCTCTTTCCTTCCTCTCCTTCTCCCTCTCTCTCTCCCTTCTCTCTCTTTCCTTCCTCTCTTTCTCTTTCTTCGCCTCCTTCTCTTTTCTCTCTTTCTCTTGTTTTTTCGCCTCCTCGTCTTTTTCTTCTGTGGTGTTTTTTGCCAAGTCTGCTGTTTTTTCCTGATCTTCTTTCTCCCGTTTCGCTTGCTCCTGGTCCCCACTGGGGGGCGCTGCCGTCTTGTTGAGATTGTTAGCAGTTCTAGTTCTGCACTCCACCAGTAGAGCGTTCACCATATCTTGAGTCATCTGTTTGAAACCAAAAAGAAGAGGTTAAACCTTATTTACACCAGTCAAGCAACTTCAGCTTCAGGATATTTTACCTTGGGCAGCTCAGGCATGGCCGCCTCAGCAGAAGCTGATCCAGCATCGGAGCTGGGAGCTTGTGTCTCTTCAACATTTCCCAATTCTGATTCACTGGTATCTTTGTTAACTTCCGTGTTTTCAGCATCAACAGCATCTTTGTCTGGTTTAGCGTCTGACGCAGGCAAAAACACAGAAACATTGAGCTCCTCCTCCTCCACACAATTGTCTTTACTCTCCTCTTCCATCACATTTTCTTCCACCGTTTTCTCTTCAGTTTTTGTCTTTTCATCGCCATCTTTCTCCGGTGGATCTTCACAATGATCTAGTTGTGATTCCCCGTCTTGTTCTACAGGTTCTGCTGCCACTTGGGTGTTATCTGCACGTTTATCCTACAGCACACACACACACACACACACACACACACACACACACACAGAGGAAACACCATCAAACAGGCGTTTGTACATTTTCACGCAGAAGGCTTCTGTCAACTTTTACCCAGCTACTGACCTCAGATGCATCACAGTATGCAGGAATGATTTTGGTCTGTGGGTGAGCTCTGGGGTCTGCTTTGCGGTAAAAGATCAGAGGATTGTTCTGGATGATACACGGAAACATCAGGAAGCGCTTGTATACAGACAAGGCCATGGCTGTGGTGGCCATCTCACAAATGATCTAATCAGAACGACAGAACACGATATTGGTTCACCTTTTCAATCAAAAGACATGTTACAGATATGGAGGCTTGAGTTTAGGAAATATGTAGTCCTAACCAGTCCTCACCATGTTGTTGACAATGAGATACTTGATGACCGTCCCAAAGCGGCGCATCAGTTTCAGGACCTCAGAGGAGGCAGCAGACGTGTCTGGCACGTTTTTGATCACCACCAAACTGTTCCACCCAACTGGAGCAGGACCCTCCTGTGCAACAGAGAGCAGGTCGAACATAAAATGAACAAGCCAGGCAGTCCTTAATGGAAAAATCAATGCAAAAATGTCTCTCAATGGAAAAATAAATACAGCCCTAGAATACTCACCAATGGATCCAGTAATCCTGTGAAAAGATTATAAAGAGCCACCTGTGGAGGAGAGGACTCGGTAGGTTTTGGTTCACTGCTAAACACAAAAATCTATATGAAATGGAACACATAAAACCTGATAGAAAGGAACAGATTTACTACCGGAGTGCTGAGTCCGATCTGCTGTTTGACCAGTCTCATTTTCACCTCGGTGTTCTTAAACATGGCAGGCTTGAAGCTGTGGACCTTCACGAGGTCCTCAGCAACTTCCAGGTCAGGAAATGACACAAGAGTCTGATAAGAAAACAGAGCATGTTAAACATTCCCTCGTCAGGCAGTAAAGCAGGGATAAAAATATCCCATTTTCACTGAATTAACAGGGAATCATCAAAACCAGACTATATTAATGTTTTCTGATAACCTGATTTGGAAGATTGCAAAAGGCAGAACCAGCAAGCACGTACGTGCGGGACTCAGTTTATAATTAGCTTATAAAACAGCCAAAAGGAAATGGCTGAGCAAGAAATTCAACCTGCAGCCTCTAAAAAGTTAGTTGCACAAACCCTAAAGACTAATCATAAACATTAGTTCCGCTAACGCTAAAGCACAACCATAACATGGTATTTAGCAGAAGCTAATGCTAAAGTGCTAAATTAAACCATATTGATACCCACCATGTGTCAATGACACAACATGTGTTACAACATAGTATAGGGTCAAATTTGGCATTGCAAGCCTGTATGTGTGGTTGAGCTTCAGGAAGTGATTCTTTGGAACAGACCTTTCACTCATAGTTTCAGTTTTATAGTTGTTGAGTTTTGCTAACTCTGTTGCTGATTTTGCCTAATTGACCACGGCAGAGCTTCAGCCAGAAAGCAGGCAGGACATCATTGGTAGTAAGTAGAACATTGAACTATATTTGCTTGATGATCTCTGCTTGATGATCCTAATGATTTTGATGCATTGATTTTTGCTTGATGATTTTGATAATTGTCATGTGTACTTGCGTCATGATTTTGATGATTTGCTGTATACCTGATTGATGTTTTTTATGATGTGATGCACTTTGAACTGCCTTGCAGCTGAAATGTGATATACAAGTAAACTTGACATCAGTAGATTTTCAACTGTGATACATTCTGGGTACAGAATAAAGGTCCTTTGCTGCACCGCATCGCGAGTAGAGAACGTGAGGAGAGGAAATGGAACTGCTGTGTAAACAGTCTTCACTCACTTCAAAATAAGAGCATCAATATAAACGTCTACTTGAAGAATTCTTACCAGTCGATAACCAAAACGTCAACACAGATGTCAAACTTTGTTCAACTGAAAGTTTACAAAACAGCCGAGTAAATTAGCGCTATAGAGTTTATCTGGAAAAATTAATTTAGGGGAAGCTAAGTGCACTAAACATTTTCAAAGTTAGCAAAAGCGCAAAAAAAAAAAAAAAAAAAAAAAAAAAAAATTGGCTATGCTAGTAGCACGTTAGCGAAAGCGTGCCCACACCATATACATGTACATGTTGTGTAAAACTAAAATGAAATGTAAAAAAACACAACAAACAAAGGAAGCCATATCCCATGGTTTCACCAGGAGACTAAAAGAAAAACAGCTAATTGGGCCTATGAAGCAAGCCATGTCAAAATCCCCCACTGACCCAGAAAAGTTGAAGTGACAGTTGGTTAAACCCAGGGCTTGCAGCCTGGATTTCTCTTTAAATCATCTGCATAATAGCAGGTGAACCAGGATTTATTAGCAGTACCGCTTCACGTTCAACTCTGTCCACACTCTTGTGATTAATGGCATTTCAATGGGAACAGCAAGTACCATGAAATTCTTAGCACTTATGCCTAAAACAAATGCTGCCATTTATGTCAGATTGAACCATCAGACAAACCAGCTGTTCATCTTCTTCTATAACAACTGCTCATTCTGAGAAAGAAAAAGGCGACGATGTACTGAAAATGATATTAAAGATCTTTCCTGCTGTTGATCAGGGAAGTTAGGAAGTCTTTCAGTACATGAAAGGTAAAAATCACACAATTAAAGACAACTTTTGTTTTTAACATGCAAGAGTGTGCATATTAAAAGGTATGCTAACCTTTCCAATGTGCTTTGCCAGGATGATGTCAGAGGGAGCTCCAAAGGACTGTACAAGCTCAGTGATGTCACCCTCAGACCAGCCGCTGTCAGGAAGTCCTGTGATCAACACGTTCCACTTCTGCTGGGGATGACGGTGGTCAAAATCAAAAGATGTTTGCTACTTATTTAGCTTTGTCTCATCTCTTACATTCAACATTTATCAAGGGTTACAGCTTATGATTATTTTAGTTATCAATTATTATGATGATTAATTGTGTGTGTGTGTGTGTGTGTGTGTATGTATATATATATATATATATATATATATATATATATATATATATATATATATATATATATATATATATATATATATATATATAAATAAAAAAATTGGAACATTCTGCACAGCTTTCATTTAACCACTGAAGCTCATTTTATACAATACTGGAAATACATCAAAAATGCTATTAACAGGGGTCTTTGTTTAATAAATAATTCAATTCTTTTTTTAAAATAAGAAAAATCATTTTCTTGCCTGAAATGCAATAACATAGCATTCCGTTAGTGAACGTTTGATCATTTGTAGCAACGGACGCATCTGCAGTTTTAATAAATACTTCTAACATCAACATATGAAAAGCTCAGTCCTTAATTACAGCTCTGAGTGGCCTTTTTGAGTCTGTATACTCCAGTTAATGATTAATAAATCACTAAATTAGTTGACAATTATTTCAATAATCGATTCATCACGATTGATTGTTTCGGTCCTACATTTAACACAGCTCATACGTCAACAGGCTACCGCTACAAACAGCTGCATTACAGCATGGTAGTCTCAAGATAACGGCCATCAGAAGCTGACTTTACTGTAAAGGTTTTAGAGAAATGATCCTAATAATAAACTATAAGCAATAAATTGTGACAGATGACAATCAGTATGTGGGGAGAGTACCTGATCGGAAGTCTTCTGGTCAGTTTCACCTCCTGCAGAAAGGAGTCAGACAAGGAGGAGGTGAGGAAAAACTCCGTTTGTTCTCAACAGCACAAACAAATAGAACCCAGAACTGATTGATCAAGGCAATCTGGTCGAGTAACAATAGTTACAAATGAACTGAAGTACTAAATTATTGATGTGATGTTCAAATTTGCATGCTCCATTTCCTGACAAGCTTGGTTTTTACTGGCTGCTTTAAAATAGAGGCCATGAACAGATTTCCCACCTGAGATGTTCCCAGCTGACTCTTTGTCCTTTTCTGCATCGGCTTTGCTGTGAGGAGAAGGAACAGTTCAGTGAATGCCGACTGTTCAGTTTGGAAAGTTAAAACTAAAACCATAATCAACCTTTTAGCTTCAGAAAGCTGTCCGTCTTCAGGTTTCTATAAGAAGAAAAGAAAATGGATACAAAAATAAGTGAGATTATGCCAATGTGAAATTATGAACACAGTTTTAAGCCATTTTTACTGAGTTAGAAGCTTCATGGACAGGTTAAAGCTTATATTATTTTCTACTTAATCCAACCAAAAACCTGCTTTTATGCAAACATATACACCCATACACAGGTCAATAGGTAACTTGGGGTTAAGCGTCCTCTGCAAAGGAGAACATCAAAAATCGGTGATGGAAGATGGAGTTGAACTCACAACCTTCCCGCTACTCTTCCCTTGAGTCACATTCACATTAATTATCAACTTATAAAACACATTTCAAACAAGCAGACTGTAGACAAAAAAAAATACACGACTAAACAGAAGACAGTAAAACATTAAAATCAAGTATTAGAAGAAAATGATCAAATGCAAAATCTGATAAATGAATGAATTACAGAATGAAATAAAATACAAAGTTACAAAGTTCTCAAAACCAGCAAAAGGCTTTTTTCCACTGGTAATAAGTAAAGAGAGAACTCTTCAATGACTCTCGGCGAGCCAAGTGAAGCTTTAAAAGCAGACCAAACAATGGCACAATCATGCAGATTTCATCCTCTACGGCTGTGGAAGCGATAACTGGCCCATCTGAGGAGTTAAAAACAAAAATACTCTCTTCTCTCAGATGGTAAAGCAGGATCCACAGGAGAAGATATGAAGTCCAAAAGAAGGTTGTTTTTTTTGTTTGTTTTTATATTATTTCAGATATGTAAATGATACCTCGCTTCCCAATTATTTCAAAATAACACACATTTCACAATATCAAACAAAACTTAAGGAAGCACAACGATTATAGAACACAAAACAAGGTGAAAGGCTAACATAATTTCTCTGGTTGTGACAGTAGAATCTCGGCTTTATTGATTTTTTTTTTCCTGCTGCGGACGTACCCTGGCGACTAAAGCGGAGATTGCCTGGTCTCTGATGCAGAGCTCTGAGGCAGATGCCAGAGCCTGAGCATCCTCCGCCTTCATCATACACACAGACGCCTGCAACAGATCAGAGCACCACTCGTGACGTGAGCGCCACAGAAAGTACGACACGTTTGTTGCTTTTTTTTTTTTTTTTTTTCTTACACCTAAACTGACCTTTTGTCCTTGTCCCTTCTCACTTTCCTCCTCAGAGCAAGGCAGGAGAATCACGTTATTGATCTTTCCAAACGAACTAACCAAGTCAGTCACTTCCTGTTCTGTTGCATCGACTGGAATGCCTGTCAGATAAACGAGGCGATCTGCAAAAGGCATGCCCTGAGAGGTTGGAGCCGCCACCTTCTTCTTCTTCTTGACTGGTAGATTTTTAACAGCCTGGAAGCAAAGAGAAATCATGCTCACCTTCCTTTGAACCTCACTAGCTCACTGGAATACAGTCATTTTAAATATTTGATTTAAAACAAATATTTTTTCCTTATGACAAAGAACATTTAGGTTTTTGTGGAGCAAAGTACTTTTTACACAGATAAACAGAAAAACCTACCATCTTGGTTGTTTTGATTGCAGGTTTTGGTGCCGCCTTGATGGCTTTAGTGGGGGGCTTCGGGGGCCCATGTTTGGATCCGTGTCCCGCTGCAGAGGAGGGGGGACTTCGGGTTTTGTCACCAGAGCCTTTGGTTAAACCCTCATGAGGACGCTTCACACCATGGTGAGAGTAACCCCCTGTACAAAAGCAGGAAAAAAATAAAAATCAGGAGGGGTCAATGATGAGATGTAATACTACTAAGCTCCTAAAGTATTGATTTGATGCTGGTTTCCCAAGAGACATTTTAACTTTGTAAATGACTAATTGAGAAACATTTTCATTTGGGTCGAATTGTAAAAGCCCTAGGATTAAACGGATGCGACATAAATTGACTTCAAACAAGCAGAAAAATCTATTTTTTGAAATAGATTTTTGTTGTAATTTGATGCTAGACAAATAAAATGTATGAAGCAATTTGAACTGATTTCAAATGATTCCCATCTAAAAAAAAAAAAAAAACCCCAGATACTTGCGATTTTCAAATGCATCATATTATTCTCTGAAATTGACACTGTGAGCGAATCACAACACTGCTTCAGAACTTTAATCCATATGAAATATAAGTGTTTGGGATTTCCTTGGGAAAAAAAAATATATATGCTAATGGTTCTTCAAACTGCCCTCAATCAAATTCCAGGGCATAATCTGAAATGTCAAGATTGATACAGATACTCAAAATATGTTGAAGCCAAAAACACTCAATAAGCAGTTCTACAATGATTTAATGCATTTCTTGCATTTTAATATGAGAATTATTATTCTGAATAGCAGGCCATGAACCAAACAAGCTGGAGTCAGCAGCATGAGGAAAGTAAAATACAGACACTAACCTGATGAATCTCTGTTTCTCTTGTCAGGCCAAGATTCTCGGTGGGAATAAGGGGGGGAGTGTGAGCCGGAGTGGGGGTGTTTAATCCAGTGACCGTGTTCTTAGAATGGCAGAAACAGACAGTTGAGCTCAGCAGCACATATACAACAGTACGCATTAATAATTCAGTGTCTTTTGTTGCTTAGAAGAGGACCTTCTAGGTCAGTTTAAAACGTAAACTACAAATATCAAATTAATTCACATTGACGTTATTAAATCACGTGTTCAAAACATGAGTTTTTAGTGATGTGTTCAACTTTAAAGGGGCAGTATTCTGTGTTTTCCAGCCACATGGAATCATTTTATAGCACAACCAACTAATTATGTTACCTTCCGTTGTTACAAAAATGCTGTATACATCAAATATGACTTAAAATAAATTTGACATTTTAATTTAATGCCTTGAAATTGGGCCTCTGTCTCTTTAAGACAGTCCTGCTCTTTCTGAAACTCCGCCTTCAGGAAGGCATCACAACAGTTAACCCTTTTAATAACGTTTTTACCAGCTTTACACTGAGAAGCAGCTTGTATAATGAGCTCAGCAGATGTGCAGTTCCACCAGGTGTTTGCTAATTGCTGCTGGCTAGTCTGAATGGGCTGAGTGGGGAAGTTGCGGGGGAGAGAGGCTCTGTGAGGTGGAAGTTTAGAAACCGCAGCTTTAAGGAGGAGCTGGGTCTTGAAGGCGGAGCTCGGTCCATCCAGGCGTTTTGCACAGCTGAATGGTTGCCACGGCAAATCAAAGGATTTCTCAAACATGCATGAATGAATCATGGCAACACTCCAGGTATGATTTTGATGAAAGAATAACATTATAACATGATGAAAAGCTCAAAAAAGTCGATTTTATATAATATTGCCTATTTAAAGTGTACCTGTGTGGTAGAGGGGCCGTGAGTGCCGGGGAGGAGAGTAAGGCCTCCCATGTGGCCGGGGGATGTAGGGCTCTCTCCGGTATTTGCCTCGAGAAGAACTTGGAGAGTGAGAGAGGGACCGAGGTGCGGAATTGAATGGGGACCCATCCTTAGGATCCCACAGAGCACGGCTGCCGTATCGCCCACTCCGACTGGAAAAACAGCACCAGAACCCTCAGAATGAACCATTCTTTTGGGGGGGGGGAAAGACCCACTAAAAGCCTGAAAGCCCCAAGGCCACACTTATTGGGATTAGATACAGACTTATTTAATACAATACAAATTGACTCAACATTCTGAGAGATTATTCAGAAAGTCCATGACCATTTTCTATGTAAAAGGATTAAGACGTTACGTCATGGAAAAAAAACAAGAAGACTCCCTAAATTCGACTCTAAGGTTTTTCACCTGGTTGTGCACACCGGAGATGTTGATACTTGTACACTGAGTAACTACAGGAAGAGCAGTAAGCCTGTCTGTTTATGCAGGCATCTGAGCAACATAAAACCTGAGGAGTTCAATTTACAGCTAAGAATCTGCAAACGTAAAAACTAACAAACATCAAGCGAATAAGAGAAAAGTGTGAAGTTTCACAAGTTTGAATAATAAACTTCCTGTATGACTTTTGTTCTGGTGCCATTTTTGCTATTTAGTTATAAATTATCTTCAGTTCAATTCAGAAATACTTTATTAATGTGTTGCAACTCATTATTCCAGGTTGTAGTAGATGCTGATGACTGTGCGTAGGAAGAATCTCCTGTAGCGGTCTGTATTACAGAGGCTCTGAAGACGCCTCTACTGTTATATAACACAAAATACAGTTATGTGTCTTAGCAGCCATACTTACTGTCAACCAGAATAAACTGAGAGCTTAATACACCAGCTGTGGTTGTAAAACTCATGCTGACTCTTAACTGGTTTGCAGCAGGACAAACCCAAACCCACCTTTGTTTAAGCCATACTGTGTCAGTTCCCTTCTAGTTATCCTGTCAAGAACTTTCATACCGTACATACCAACTGAGGCCCGTAGCGTCTAAGATGAAGCTGTGCTCTCTGTAACATCTCTTCGCAGCGAACAGCCTTGACATTGAGGTGATTTTGGTTGGTGGTCACCTCCAAACATTTTCAACACTATCCTCTTTAGAGGCTAATGGGAGTCCAAATATTTCAATAAGGTTTTTAGATTAGGGATAGGTACTTATTATATTTTTTTCGTGAAAAATTTAATATCATGATAAGAATTTTGATTTATTGTAAAGATGTTGTTTGAAAACACCAAAACTGGCTGTATTGTCAGGAGTGTTATTTTCACAATTTCCTCTACTGTTGAGTCCATGAGAGGGCCAATAAACATTAAAAAAAATTAAAATGCAGTTTCTAATAAGAATTACACTTATTATGTTGCGAAGATGCCCATTTTAAAATGGGCATGTTTATAAGGGTGGCATTTCATATTTGTGGGGCTTTGTAGTTGCAAACACTTTATCATCACTTTTACTGTTATCACGATAAATACCTCAAAATATCATGATCAAATTCTAATATTCCCCAAACCTATTTTAGATGCCGTCTTATCGCCAGTAACATCCGTTTTTCTTTGTAATTCGCATCTTTTGTTTATTCGCCTTGCATAATATGTCATTAAATAGTTTGTTTTAGGTTTTATTATCCTGACTTATGTTCTGGTGAAGATTAATTATTCCGTCTTGATAAGTAAAACCAAAGAACAGAAAGAGGCTGGCCTTCCTTTTTACCCTTATTCTACCTGTTTTGGACTAACAGGCTTCATGAGCTGTGGAGATTTAACTAACCTTGGTAGATTTGGTTTCCAGTCAGGGTACCTTCAAACAAACACACACAGAATTATGTTACTCGTGGGGTGGTGGAATGAATTCAAAACGAAGACATAACTTGAGAATTAATAAAGAATACAATGCCATAGCTTTAAAACTGCTTGAATAATAATCATAAATACTGCTAGAACTGATCTAATGCCCGTTGCTACTGTGTGCTGATACTGAAGATGTACTACAGATACAAAGGCATGCTGAAATGTCCTCACTTGTTGCGCAGGTCTCTGCAGGCGGCTGTGTGATCAACAGTGTTAATATGGTCAATCCAGTCCTGGAGTTGAAAAAAAAAAAAACAAGGCAGATAAGAACGTTACCATCACAGATAAACATGATCTTTACTGAACCTGACATGTCCCAGCACATCTCTGTCAGGTTCTAATAGTAGATCACATCCACAGAAACTTAGCTTTGCTCTTGTCGGGCACACATCCAATAATGTCTCTGTTTTCTGTAGTAATGTAAAACAGTCTGTTTTCCACCTCAGCTTAGAATGAGTGTGATTTGCCATCAAGGTGAAAAACAATTATTTAGATGCAACATTACTAGCTTGTAATTGACAAGAATCACAGAAAATCCATCTGATTAACTCTGTTAAAATATCTGACCAAATAAGTCAGAATCCTGAACATTTTGTATTTCCTCTGCTCTCAAAGACAAAGGTCAGGGTGGCCGGGGCGAACATATACACTACTCACAAAAAGTTAGGGATGTTCGACTTCCTGATCAAATATCAGAAATCCACTATTAGACCTTGCCTGAAACCTTCCCCGGAAGTCGAATATCCCCAACTTTCTGTGAGGAGTGGATCTTACAGGACTGTTCTCTTCTCATGCTGGCAAAGACTAAGCCAATATTGTTAGCTATCCATTTTTTGTTCAATGTTTAGATGATACAGTATATAAAAATGTAGAGGGCATGAATCAGGAACCAAAACAAAATGCATTCCTTAAGTTTTAAAAGATACAGTTAGTTTTGAAGCTGGGGTTGTGTCAAGTATTCATGAGCAGTCATTTTACCTGCTGTAGACAGGAGTCACAGGGATCTCCTGCTGGGTAATCAGGAACAGGAAAAGCTGCTCAGAAAGGGGCCAATTCAGTTAGTCTTTTTATCCATCTAAAATGACCAACTCAAATCTTTGACAGCAGTTTGAATGAATCCTATTTTGAATTTTTTTTCCATCTTACAAATTTTGCAATTATGTGGCATTTTTTCCAACTAAACAGCATTCCTTTTGCTGGATTAACTCAGACCTGGGTTTGAGTAACAATACCTGGCTAAAAAAAAAAAAGTCTAGTATTCCCACAATAAAGACAAGTGATTTTAACTTTCATTACAATGTTTGAAGTTGTTTTAGGAATAAACAAAAACAATAGAACTGCCAGCCTAGAGACTCCGTGCTGGTAATCAGGCATCATTAACGTACTGTACTCAGTTTAGGACATGGTAACCATGCAAACAACTGTTACATGCAAAGTTGTAATGAGAGGTAAGAAATACCCCAAAAATGTGTTTGGTCAAAGTCACAAAGTGTTGGTTGGACTCCTTTTAGATGTTTGAGATCTTTGATTATTAGTAGCCTTTTTCACTGCAAAAACACAAAATCTTACTAAGTATTGTTGGTCGAGTTTCTAGTGCTAATATCTTGAATACACTTGAAATAAGTAACTAATAAGTAACTTTTCACCATGATATAGAAGCTTGTTAAAAGTCAATAATTCCTTAATATTGATGAAAAAGTACTAGTTATAAGTAGGGCTGAAACTACTGATTATTTTAGTAATCGATTAATCTATCGATTATTCTGACTATTAATCAAATAAAAATAGCACATTCTACATTTAACCATTTAAGTCTCTTTTTATATAATATTAAAAGTACATTAAAAGATGCAAATAAACAAATAATTCAATTCCTTTTTTAAATAAGAAAATAAACATTTTAGTGCCAAAAACGCAATAACATAGCTTTCCTTTTGTAAATCTGAACCGGGTAAAGCTAAAAAGATGTCGCTTGAAGAGTTTTGGCTAAAACATATTTACAAAAAAAAAGGTGTTTTTATCTTAAATGCAAAATTTATAATTTTTTTGTACAGTTTTGGCTTAATTACTGCTCTGAGTATGTTGTTCTTTCAACAAATTGACTTCTTTTGAGTCTGTATGGTCCAGTTAACAATTAATCAATTGTTTCAACCCCAGCTGTAAGTGAAATAATCTGCCAGTGTTACAAGACATTTTAACTTATAATATGGGAAAAACATCTTGTTCCACTGGTAGATTATTTCACTTATAACTAATACCTTTTCATCAGTATTAAGGAATTATTGACTTAAAACAAGCTCGTATATTGTGGTAAAAAGTTACTTGTAAGTTAGTTTCTCTTATTTCAAGTGTATTGAAGATATTTGCACTAGAAACTAGACCAAAAATACTTGGTAAGATTTTGTGTTTTTGCAGTGTAGCCCATTAGGAAGTTCCCACAATTCTCTAAACTTACATTGCTGTCTGCTGGAGGTAAGATACTGACTGTTCATAATCATTCAACACAACCTGATGATATAAAAACAAAAAAATTTAGAAGAATTTTTCAAAAAATTTCAAATTCAGATAATTGATTAAGCTACCCACAATTCCTCTATAAATTCCCCATTTAGTTTTCCACAGACCATAAATATGACAATAGATGAACAAACATTTTTTCATTCATACCTTGTTCCAACATATTAAAAAGGACAACCAAACAAGACCGTCACAATAAATAAATAGCTATTTTATAATTTTCTACATGTATGAGCATAATAAAGTCACACAAAGCCACATGAAACTCCACACCATCTTACTGTAATCATAAACATATATAATCTGAAAACATAATTTTGGAACATAAGAACTCATCTGGGGTTTGTTTTTTTGTTTTTTTTTAAATCACTATCTGTCCTAGTCAGTTTTATATGTTAAGAAAAAACTTCTTTAACAAAGAAAATATGTCTAAAATGCAAAGTCCTTAAAATGCCAAATAAAGCACGGAACTGAATGCCCACCTTATAAATATTGTCAAAGCAGAAAATAGCAATACACCAGAACTGTCAAACTCTGGAATATGTTGCATTTTCACCTTGGCCTTACCTTTTTAGTACACATGAGATCAAAAGATACCTTTCTAGCACTAAAGACACTCAGACAGCTACAACATCATATTTGTCATATTGACCCTGGGGAAACTTGGTTTGCTTCATTTAAAAACAGAAATCATTTACAGCAGTCCTGGGGCAACAGAACACATTTTATCATTCAAGGACCAATTCTCATCCTTGTTTTGCTGTTTTTATCTTAAGTCTTATTTTACTTCATCTGATTATTGGCCTCTGAGTTAAAAAAAAGAGCTAAGCATTAGAAAAAGAAAAGAAACTCCATGAAGAGAAATAGAAAGAGGTTTGTAGCTGAAACCATCCAGTCTTACTGCAGATATGTCATGTCGGATTCATCATAGGGGCTTTTTCTATTTTGTTATTAAATAATACCTCATCCTATCCAGATATGTAAGCTGCCAACATTAAATTTAAGGTCTAGAGAGAGAGAATGTATCCCAAGTCCAAATTGCCTGTATCCCACGGCAATTGGACGACTACTTGGAGACGGTTCACCTCTTATCCAAATGGGTTCTTCAGTTCTGAACAAGGTTGGATGTAAGAGGCTTATAAAATTGTATTCAAAACAATCACACTACTAGGGCTGTTGAAGCTGCAGTATGTAACTTTTACAAAAATATGTTTTTTGCATATTTTTAAAAACTGTCACCATGTTGTCACAGTATGGTATGAGACAGATAATCTGAAAAGATCAAACTACTCCACCTCCTCCCTGAGCTACTATTGCTGTCTAAAGAAATGCGCCGCTCCCGACCTAAAACAACCAATCAGAGGCAGGAGGAGGGGCTTAGCGCGGTCAATCACTCTTGTGTATGCACTTCTAAATGTGCTAATGGTGGAGAAACAATTTACCATTCCAGAAAAACTGTTTATCCGCCATCATTGGTGGCTATGCTAACTAGCCTTAGCATTTGTGGCAGGCTATGTTGTTATGATCCAACTTTAGCGTAGCAGAGAGCAAGCGGGAGTGTGTGAGCTGCGAGGGTGATTGACAGCGCCAAGACCCTCCTCCTGGCTCTGACTGGTTGTTTCTGTTGTGGTGTATTTCTGCAGTTAGTACTGGGAGCACTGGGAGAAGGCAGAGGAGCTTGATTTTTTTTTTTTCACAGATTATCTGTCTTATACTGTCACAACATAGTGATAATTTTAACATATGTAAAAAAAAACATATTTTTAATAAAAGTTACATACTGCAGCTTTAAGGTCATTTAACGGGCTGTTCAGTTCACCAACTGGTCCGTTAACGCCATGCAAGTCAATTGCCCTCCATTCAGTTTAATGTCTGGGTCCTTATGACCTATCGAGCCAAAAACATTGCTAATGAGTTTTGGTCAATGTGAATGGCTGTTATTAATCAATCCCCAATCAAGCTCCAAATTATTTATATAATTAAGGAAACTATTTAGAAAAGCACAAATACAATCTTGCCAAATTTCTTCTGAAAAGACTGGAAAAAAAACAAACAAAAAATGTGTTTTAATTTTTTAAAAGGACTATTCTGGACATTAGTATGATGACATGTTAGCACTCACCTTTTCCTGGTCACACTGAATGTGACACAGGGAGCAGGTATGGGGAAACACCTTTGGAGACACCGCTGCGAAATCGCTTATCATGGTAGGTGTTGGCAACTTCTTGCTACTGCCATGTTGTCTTGAAGCAGATGAAGAAGGGAGAGAATGTCTTGAGGAATCCTCACTCTTGGTTTCAGATGACGACCGTTGTTTAGTTTCCACTTGCCGGTAGTCTCTGTCTAAATTACGAGATTTAGGCAATGGTGCAAATTCTCTCGCTGGTGATCGGCTGTTCTTGCGCTTTTCGCAGCTAGTCTTGCGATAGTCCCTGTCTCCATGTTGCTTGGGCTCTTTATGCTCTAAACGAACTTGACGTCTTTCGGTTTTATCCACCTGTGACGCTGATGAGGAAGTTGCAGCTGGAAGCATTTTAACAGTCCTTTCACTCGAAAGCTGCTCCCTTTTAAAAGTCTCTCTGGTGCCACTCTCTTCTGTTCCACGACTGGCATGTCCATAGTCAATGACTTTCCCGGCTGTTTGCGTAACAGTAAGAAGGCTGGGTACTTCCGGTGAGTGTGAAGAACCAGAAGGAGGCACATTGTGAGAATATGAAGAAGAGGAAGAAGAGCTCACAGTTGTCTGCTTGCCTGATTTGTTGAGTTGGATGTCACGGAGTATGAACGGTAAAGTGTCTGGCGTTAACTGATCATCCGGGTAATGACTCAGCACTTCCAAGTCGTCATTTGAAAGTCCAAAGCTAGCCAAGATGCTTCCTGCACTCTCAGGCGTGTACAAACCCTGACCTTCCATCCTACCTCCATCACCAAGTGGTTGTCGAGTTTGAGGAGCTGGTGAGTCATTAATGGGGGGATTCCAGTTTAGTGTTCTGCCTCCTGTTTGGCTGCTCTGAGGCTGTTGCTGTTGTGTTGATGCAAAGAGTTTGGCTGGAGGTTGGTAGTTTGACCAGTCAACTCCTTGCTGGTGTCCAGGCTGATTATCTGCAGGAAGCAACATTGGGTTGGAACCATAGTTTCCATGTTGACCAATCCCTGTACCTTGATTCTGATGTTGGTTCGACTGATTCATGAGATCCACCTGCCGGTGATCCATATCCCTGGTCCCCCTGATAGAAAGGGCTGACTCTAGCTCGTCGGGGAGTTGGTTGGGACGAGGAAACTGGAACCCCATTCCTTGCATGTTAGGGTGATTTGGATGCTGACTTACAGATGGTTGATGAGGAGGCCTTGGTGCATTTAGAAAAGGCTGAGAGCCCTGATGTTGAGATTGCTGGTGATACATTGCACCAGACTGACTTGGCTGTGTGGTAGTAGAAAGCCGTCTGTTTGTCTCTGGGCCAAACTTGGACACCTGCTGTTGAGTCAAAAGACTCAGGAGGGCAAGGTGAGGAGGCAATACTGATGCAAGATCACACCGGCGGCCAAAAACGATGGACGCTAGAACAGCAATCTGCTGAAGAGCAATCTGCGTTTGAGTCTCTATCTGAGCAAGTCGAAGAGCAGCAACCGCAGGTCCAAAAATGAAATGGGTCCCTCTGGTGGGGCAGGCGATGGAGAGTGTAGAACTACGCTCCGAACACAGGGTTGGAGCAAGGAGCAAACCGTTACTGTCTTTGTGCACAGCGAGGCTGAGGTGGAAAGCAGAAATATACTATTATAATTATTCATAAAGAGCAGCCATCATGCCAAGTCTTCCTTTTTCCTCCACTAAAACTTATTAAAAATTAACAGTCCTCATTTTGTTTGCAGTGTCTCCAACAAAATGAAATATGGTCATCCTACTTCCTTATAGTGACATGTAGCTTTAATCACTGAAACACTGAGATCCACCCATCCATATTTGCACATTAATGAGACAATCAATAACTTGCTTCAAATATTTACAATTATTAATGATTCCCAACACTTCTTATGCATAGATGATCAGACGATAGATAAAAACAGATCTTGTTCAAACTGTCTAAATACAACTTAGATAAAATAACAAAGCAACAATAGTGAATTCATGGTGCATATACAAACCCAAAATAATGATTAGCTAACCAATAACGGCCGCAACAAACAAATCTAAAGTTTTGGGACCAAAAGAACAAATTCTACTACACTCATAGAACTAATCACCTAAAATAATACAGTGGATAACATAAACAAAACAGTTTTATACATCAGCTTACTTGGCCGTAAGGCATTTTGTAAGGCACACAGAAGAAGGCTGAAGTCCTCTTCTGTGTCAGACTGTGGTCAGACATGATGATAGCCAGCTGTGTTTGTTTCACAGCCCCTTTTTAATCTATGAAATCTTCTACAAACCTGGACCCTACATGGTCTAAATGAACTATTCTCTCTAACCTATGAAGATCAACTTGTAAATCATAAATTACTGCAACTCCAGTCCTTGAATGCCACTGTCCTGCAACTTGTGGATGCAGGACAGTGGGATTGTGATGTGATCCGCTTCAGTGACACGGACTTCTTCATAATTATTATCTTCAGCCACCATCTACATCCGCATTTACTGCTTCTGGATTCTTCTGGTGCAGAATTATAATGCATGTCTCGCATCAATTACATAAAAGTCGGATTGAATGCGACAAGACCATTCTGACTGCAGATACTTTGAAAACAATCGGTTATGTACCCGATTTAGGACCAATTTTGGCCTGTTCAGACTGCAGAGAAAAAATTGGATATGGGTTTCAGTTGTCTGCTGTGTGAACATCCCAAAAGGATTGAGGACTGTAGTTGCAGATCTCTGGTATAAAACCTCACTATTGCCAGTCTTTAGATGCTTCCTGGCTCTTGTCCACAACCAAAACTAAAAATCTGATAGTACAGTGATGCCTGGCATCACTAGTTATTTCTTGGTTACAATCAGATTTCATTACATTAACTCTAAGAAAGGTTCCTCATGCAGCATGGTGTGCCATGGTCTGTTCATCTGCCAAGTGTCATAAACCAGTTTCCAGCATGCTTAGATAGATGTTTCCCTTGCTCCACACACCTCAGTCAAATAAATGGGACATTACAGGGCTTCTGAAGAACTTAACATACCAAGAAGAAAATGCAACTATTTGACTGGGCTTGGTTGGAACAGGGACACGTATTATGCATTCAGGACACCGGCTCCTGGCAGGATGGACGCTGCTGCTGTAAGGTGTATAGGTGGACTACAGTCTTGAGAGAGAGAGAGAGAGACTGAGCAATGTAAAATTTCATGTGCATTATTCTGGTGTGCCACAAGGCGTTATTCCATTATTTTTTGCTTTCTGGTATTACCAGTAAATGTTTGCTGTTTATTGTTCTATGTGATTACCATGCAAGTACTTTGCAAACATTTTTGGTTTATAATCAGTAATAAAGACTGCCATGTAAACATTTAAAAAATACCATAATCTAAAAACCTAAACATAGTAATCATTAAAAAAAAACAAAAACATTTTGTTGCTCAAAGCTGAGAAGCTTAAAGACTTATGGGCACATGTGCTGTAAGGCAGATTTTTTTCTTGAGATTTCATGTCAATAAAAAAAAAGATTTTCTTATTCAGCTGCATTGCATAATTCCTTTGGCATCCTAATACGCCACATCAGATCAAATTCTATTTTGTTGTAAAGAAAGTTATTGAATTGAACTGAATCTGTTTGGTACTTACGTATCCAGAAAGTATTAAGTCATTAGCTGTATGTCAACATACACATTCTATCAGCTACAAAGCAGAGATATTCAAATCTTGTTCTCTGACAATGTCCTACATTCCAGGGAGCCACATTGCAAGCAATAAATTAGTAATTGAGAGTAATCAAAAAATAAATAATTCAACTGACATTATTTTGGGGTCCTGATCTGCTCAGACTCTGCAGACAGTTGACTTTACTGTTAAGGACCTTAATGCTCTTAGACTGTGCCATTTGCAGCTGAATAAAGCAGAAAAGTGAGAATGTAACACTGACACTGACCCGATTCTCTATCAGAACACAATTACTGATTGGATAGTCCCTATTCTCAAGAGGAACCAGAATAGATGAACATGGAGCAACGTGCACAAACACAAATGTGCAGCAAAACGCTGGAGATCAGCTGATACTTCAACTGTTTTACAGAGCATTCATCCTGTGTTAATTGAAATTAAGTTGTCTAGAAGTAAAGAATTAATGAACAATTTATTTAATTGCCCCACCAGTTAACTATAAACACCATAGATAGACCTTGAAGTCACATTCTTGGACAACAAATTGATCTCCCAGAATTGCTGCAGGGCAGTTGGATCCCCCTCATCAGCAACAGAAAAGAAAGGAAGACTACCCTCACTGCACAGAGGTAGTGACTCAAGGAAGTTAGCCTATGACAATCAGCTCACTGGTAAGTTAACAGTCTAAAAAAAGAAAGTATGATGTGCAGACCACCATAAATAATCAGGACACTCAAGAGTACACAGCATTCAAAAAAAGGAAAGGGGGGGTGTTTGAATTGGACAAATAATAATAATAATTTGACAAATAAAGTCCTGTAACACGCCTGGCTAATTTACTATTGAAGTTTCAGCGTTTGGCCACTGTTTTGTCAATGCTTTGATTTATGCTTCGAAATGTCTATAGAGTGCTGCGTTTAGGAGCTCATCCCGATCGATATATATTCTCACCCCCCAAAAAAAACATCACTGCATGGCGGACAGACTCAAATCTCGTGAGAACAGGAGATAGTTCAGCAGGGAGCGGTCAGTCATTGATATGTGCTTACCGCTGCGCAGACTTCAAAATACAGCCACTCCTTCAATGAAAGTTTATGCAATATTCTTTTTTTAACATATGGCATAATACAGAGAAACGCAAACGTCATTTACCGAGACATTTAACAGTACTGGGCCAACCTGCGTAGCCCCACACATCCCACCAGCCATTTTGTGCGGCTCTCATGGCTAGCTTGCTAATGTTAGCCACAACGTAGTTCGCTGCAACATAATAGAGTATCGTACCATGAGTATACGGTCTAGATATTAAATAAATACCTTCCCCAATGTCTTGACCTCAATCTTTGTTAATACAGGAAGCTCTTGAGTGTTTTTGAGCCGTTAGCCATTAGAACGAAGCTTCTGTGTTCCGCCATAAACGCCCACTAAGATATCTTCCGTCTGGGTTTTTCAAAATAAAAGTCAGAAACTCTTAAGATTTTAACCATCAATATGTATTACTGATATATAAAATATAGTATATATCGCATACAATAGTGTAACATACAGATGATTTTTAACGGCAGCTTGCATCCGAAACGTTACACCACTGCCATCGCTTGGATTTTACTTCCTTTTCCTATATTCTCTTAATGAGTCCAGTATTTAAAAACAAAAAAAACAAACAAACAAACAAACAAACAAACAAACAAACAAACAAAAAACCCCAACATTTGTTCTTCCTTTCAACTTGCTTAAAGCTGCAATATGTAACTTTGGACCCGCTCCCGACCTAAAACAACCAATCAGAGCCAGGAAGAAGGTCTGAGCACTGTCAGTAAACTTCATTTACTCGCTGCTAAATGTGCTAATGGCGGAGAAACAACTTACCGTTACAGGAAAACCGTTTGTCATCGATGGTCATGCTAGCCTGAACATTCACAACAGCCTCTGCTCGCTACAATGCAGCAGAGCAAAGGGGGAGGAAGACTGTGGATGAGCAGCGCCACTCAGACGGTGATTGACAGCGGCTAAGACCTGCCTCCTGGCTCTGATTAATTATTTCATGCATCTGCCATTAGTATGTGTATACAGATTGCAAATCTTATTTTTTTCTCATTTTATTTTATTTATCTATTTTTAATACCCCCCCCCTACTTTTCGTTATATTTGCACTATTACATCAGAGTAATTTCCAAATCTGTGAATTTATTTACTGGCAATGGCAATAAAGTAATTCTGATTCTGATTTTGAACAGCAACCCCTCCATACAACTCCAAAAAAACTACAAAAAAAAAATGCTCTACAGCAAACAGGAAGTTGGCCATCTTGGATTGAAGTTCTGATTTTAACCCCATTTTGGCCGTTTTTAGCCTCCACATTTGATCGAACTCCTCCTAGAGATTTTAATCGATCGGTTTCAAACTTGGTTAGTTTGCTCAATAAGCATGAGGGATTAAAAGTTATCAAAACAGTGAGTTTTTGAGCATCCTGAAGGGGCGTGGTTGGACCTTAAAGTTTCGCCATGAAACACAAAAATCTTATATCTCCTACTTGAAAACTCACTGAGACACTAAACCTTCTGTGATTGACTCACATCCGGTCCCCCACAATACTCAATCGTCAAATCATGACATCACTTAAGCCATGCCCCCTGAGAACAGGAAGTGTAATGTTTTACTATCTGACCCCTGTGACATACTCAACATGACAGTGTGTCCAGTGACAGAAGACATGTTTGTGTAACTTGGCCTCCAGCACTGACAGTTTTCAGTGTAGGGTGTGGCCATGGTGGTGTGTTGAAGTCAAACATGATGTCGTTGCCACACGTTTAGCATTTAGTTTTACGATTTTGTGTAGTTAATGTAAAGATTTCTATTTTGTGGCAAATCTTAGAAAATAAACATATGCATGAAAACATCTATCTATCTATCTATCTATCTATCTATCTATCTACTATCTATCTATCTATCTATCGTATATGCATGCGTGTGTGTACATATATCTATATATATATAATATATATATATATATATATATATCTATATATATATATATATATATATATATGTGTGTGTGTGTGTGTGTGTGTGTGTGTGTGTGGTGTGTTTATGGTGTGGAAAACCCTAATGAGTCACATCTCAATATTTGTACACTGTATTTTTACTTATAGATTGCTGACACCACACTGAGGAGCTGTGTTCAACACGGAAGCATCTTGTGATGCCCAAACACGATGTATTATTCCGGATGGAGAACCACACATTCAAAAGGGCCCACGATCACATTTGTCATGGCTTGATTTAGCATGTCGTGCAGGTTTTGTGAATTTAAGAGCCAAACTAATTTCAAGTGAAAAGTGAGAATATATTTAATGTTGCACTAACGTATTTATTTTATTACATTTCCTCAAATATGTACAGGTATACTTGCAATAACTGTAACACAGCTCTTAACAGGTATTGACCTGCATAGTTTTTAAAGGAGGCCAGGGTTTTTTTATTTCAAAAAAATTAAAAAGGGATGCAGTTTATTACAGCAAAGAAAGCATTTTTAAAGAAAGTATTTTTGTGTTTAAATGATTCATGTATTCATACTGTCAGTTATATACCGTAGTTGCAGATGTATATTCTTAGAAGGTTGTTTTTTGCTGTTGCAATATATCATTTACAAATCTGGGGTTAATAAAGTACTTTTTTCTTATCTTACATGTCTGAATGTCAAAAGAGGTTTTTCCCCCTTTTTTTTTGTGATTGTGCTCTGAGCAGTTAGTGAGTGTACTACACATAAAACCTTTTTATTTCAGGGATCTTCAACTCCAGAAGTTGAGGTCCAGTGTCTTACAACTTTCATGAGTCTTTACTTCAATACACCTATGTCAAATAATAAAATTAAAACGATTATTAAGATCACAAAAACAATCTGCGTGTACCTTCTACGATATTGCAGCAGTGTGGTTACATGATCTGCCTTGCTATGCAATACATGAGCACCCTTTTGTTTATCTTTCACCTGACGCTGAAACCAAAGCAAAGGCTCAGTAATTTGTAGTTTTAAGGGTATGACTGGGCTCTATGTCTGATTTAGGGTAGATAAGATTGTCCCCCATTTCTTTTAACAAAACACGGCCAACCTTATTACTGTGAGGTGAGGAAACTGATAAGCTTCGGAGCTTTTCAGATTGCTCATGGTTTCGTTATCTGAAGCAACAGAGTCAACGAAGCAGCTAAATATGCTAGTGTAGGCTATCTGCGGCTGATTCTTCAGGTCATCCTCCAACATTTTAAATAACTGTAAGTAGCAGGTAAGACAATATTGCCACATCGAGCTGTGATTGTTGGTGTTCCCACATATTTTACGGCCAAAAACCGGCGACAAAAAGAGGATTAGCGCGTTGCTAGCACGTAGACAAAAGCCGGTTCCGGTTCGCAGCGGAAGTTGCGCCCATAATCCACGCAAAGCCTCATGGGGGCTATGAATAAGGTAGCTATGGTAGTTGCAATCAGCCTGAAACGGTACAGCATGTGTTTATGGAATGCACTGCATCAAGATTCAGAAAGGAGACAGTCAAAAGCACAAACGTAGCAATAAATGAAATGGTGCATCTCTCCTTTAGTGGTTTAATGCGTTCGGCGGGTACAACATTGTGTTTGAGGTGGAAACCGTCAGACATTGAGACATGAAACTGGCATTCTGAAGTTCATCCACGCAGTAACCTGTTTAAAATATGATAATTGCTGGTCCCCGAAGACTCCAGTCAGCATGGACGCACAGCCTAAATGACTAAAAGTTTTCGCAGATACACCTAAAGTCGTCGCTGTGTGGATGGGGCCTTAATTTGGCGCTGTAATCCATCTGCTGCAGTATCATGGCGTAGTGTGAGCTAGTAGGCCTGGAGCGCCATGTTTTCAGATCGCTGCGTTTGTTTTCTGGTAAGTTATTCTAATGACATCTATTCTAAGTTGTTTATGTTTTTCCTGATGAAGTTATGGAGGCCATTTTTTTTGTGTCCTAAGCAAAGCAGCCATACCTAAATGGCCCGAACTCGGCCTCTGAGTGGCATTTTGTTTTGACTGTTGGCATCACTGAAAGTTTGAGAAGAAAACATGGCGTCGGTAACCAGCAGCAGACCTAGGATGGACAATGAGAGGATTGCTTCAATCAAGATGAGGATCCTCTTCTCATCAAAAGGTAGGTCAAGCATTTCCAGAGACGGTGGACCTAGAAGACGCACAAGGTAAGAGCTGCTGCGGGTGATGATGATGCTAAAGCTGTTGATGAAGGCCAAAGCCTCTGGCCTGTGCTGGTTTGATTCTCTGCTGAGAGTCGGTGTGCTAAATGAGCTGAGAAGGATTCTGTTGTCTTGAACACCCTTCCTCTTTAGGGAGGTTTTGTGCGCTGTTTGTGAAGCAGCGGCTGTGGTCATGTGATCTGCACAGGTTTGGATGCAACTTGATGTTGGAGTGTCAAGTTCAAGTTTGGAAATCAGTTGTGATGGGAAAGAAAGATGGCTGCCAAGGCTTTGGCAAATACAGTTACAAGGCTGCAGAAGTCATTCAGCTTAGGCTCATAAATGTCAGTTTTGTAACCTTGATAAAATATCTAAATATCATTAAAGTGATAACTGAAAGTGGTTATATCGACAAATATGATTGAACTGATGCTTTTGGGTTAAAATAAGGTTTTTTACTTGCATTTCAAAGAAACTTAAGCATTTAAACCACAGAATATATCTTCTAAATTAATTTTTTTTTATTTTTTTTTTTACATCTACTAAATATTTAGTTTGAAACTGAATCTAAATATTTAGGAAACAGGTATCCATAATTATCAGTATCATGTACTACAGTTGTAAATAATTCAAATCAATGTCATTCGTGTTTAACAACAATGGAAAGTTAAACATGAGAACCGATTATTCAATTTAAATTTAAACCCGAGAAACAATTATTTTTGCGCCAGAAAACTTTGCGGCCTCTTGTGATGTCATATTTTCTACATGATGACAGCTAACGGAGAGATCTACTGAACCTGCAGGTCAGAGGTCACAAAGGTAATGTTCACACTGATTTATCCACTGTCTGATTTTTAGAATATAACCTTGTCAAACTGAAGCACCCAGACTTTTATTTTGAAGTTAGTCCGTTTGGGTTTCCCTTTAACCTGTCAGACTCATTGATAGAAAATTAGAAACTATGAAAGGAAACCTGACCAATTACTTGACATTTATTTATTTATGTATTTATTTCTCAGCTAAAACTTATTGTGAAACAACACAACATGTACATTGCAGACAACAGGGTTTTTACCCATCTGTAAATAAATTAAAAAGGTGCTTTACTAAAATAAGGTCTGGTTCCTAATACCTATTAGAGTAGTTGTAGTTAAAGTACTTCAGGAGGATCATACTTTATGTTTAGCTGTGGCACCTTCCTTCCTGCAGAGGGGCATCGGCCGAGCTACTGCTCCAAATAACTCCATGTTCTTCTACAGATGATCCACTGGGCCCTGTATTTCAATGTTGTTAACCCTGTTGTTCTCCTAGACTGAATTACTGGCTGATCTTTTGTTGCAACTAACTGTTGTTTTATCCTTTCAGCCTTTAAAACCATCTCATATTTATTCTGTTCAGCTGTTTCTCTCCTAGATAAAGTCACCAAAGGAGCTACTGCTGCAATTAACTCTATTTTCTCTAATATAGAAAGTGCTCCTGCATCAGTTCCTCTGTTTCATTTTGTGTCTGTCTGCTTTGTCTTCTCAATCCACCCGGGTGGTCGTGGCAGCTGGCCGCTCATACTGAGCCAGGTTCTGGTTCTGCTGGAGGTTTCTTCCTGTTAAAGGGAAGTTTTTCCTCTCCACTGTCACTACATGGATCCTCAGTAGGAGGCATTGCTTTAAAGTCAATGACTTGATTAAATCTGCTGGCTTACTTATAAAACTTTTAACCAATTTAAATAATAATGATGATGATTGATGCACTGATAACGATTTTTTATTTTTTCCCCCTTTTATTTTGGAAAGTGCCATGTGTTTTGAATTGGTGCTGAATGTATAAACAGAATTGTGTGTCAAATGTGGAAAGCAGCGCAAGTGGATCACATAAATCGGCTTCAGGAGGAAAGTCCAAAAGCTGTTGAAGGAAAACATCAATAAGAAAGAAGAGGAACACATGACAGTGAAACTGAAAAATATGGAAAAGTAATGTTCTGATCCGGCATTGAGGCCCAAAGAATCTCATGGGCTGTTGCTTCGTTATGACCAAGAGAGGGAGTTTGTTCAAAGATGCTACATCTCAATCCTATTAGAGAATACAAGAAGAAAAAAAATAATAGGCCAGATTTGGGAATGAGCAGGAGATTTCACATGCATATATGGAAGAGGTTTTCTCTTGGCCTTCAGTTAAACACTGATGTAAAAATGCTCCAGGATTACAACCTTTTTCTTGAAGGATGCTCTAATGCAATGGCGGAAGTACACTACCTGGATGAGTTGGACATCCCAGCCAATGTGATGATGATGATCATGAAAAAGTTGCCCTACAAACTAGGGACAGGTATCACATTATAGATGATTTCTCTATGATGATGGATAACGGTTTTGTTGAGAATTTGGTGCCTTGCCATTCTCAAGAGGAACACTACATGGTGTATGGAGTTAGAAGAAAAAGAGATGCCAATCAGTTTTTGAAAAGATGGAGACTTTGAAGGCACCAAATGGACTGAAACTGGTGGGAAATGTGGATGGCAACATGGTCGCCATGGGACTGGACTCTAAACCCAAAACCAGGAAATGTGGTTTGTTACTTCCTGTAGCCGGTCCTCAAGCCACTGAAGGCTTCAACGCTTGAGTTCAAGTAAATTGGTAACAGAAACAAGTACAACGAAGTGGTCAATATGTGCCACACAGATTGTTCAGGGAAAACACTGTAGGAGATATGAAAGGTATGTGTTCTGATCTTGAATGCAGAGACCAGAACAGATCTTAAAGCTTCTCTGGTCATTGAACAGATATGTGTATCCAATCAATTACAAAGGGTTGTTAAATGGTCACCTGAAGAATGTCAGCAATAATACAAATAGTAAAAATTACAAAAACAAAAAATAAGAAAATTAAAAAAAAATCCAACAAAATAACAAAATTGAAAAACCCCAACAAAAAAATTATAAAATGTAAAAAACAAAATGATACAATTTAAAAACCCAACAAACAAAAATAAATGAAAAAAAACAAAACAAAAAAAACAAACACAAATGAAACCAACAAAACAAACTAATAAAAATAATAATAAAAAGACAAAACCCCAAACAATAATTAAAAAAAAAAAAATCTCAAAAGTAATCTTTTGATCTGTAGCCAATAAACATCATGTGCTTTTGCCATGTTATGATCAAGAGAGAACACACAATCATTATGGAAGTATTTAAATCTGAACCACAACTCGGGAAATGAGCCATTGAAGACACTGAAAACTTCAACGGTTGGGTTCAAGAAAATTGGTAACAGAAACAAGTATGACACGTACATTGCTCACTGCAGGAAAAACACGGTAGGAGATATGAAATTTGTGTTCTGATCTTGGATGCAGAGACCAGAACAAATCTTAAAGATTCTCTGGTCATTGAACAGATATGTGTATATAATCAATTATAAATGGTTGGTAAATGGTTGTTAAAGAAATTACAAAAAACAGCAAAACAAAATAAAATTAAAATCAAAAAACAAAAAATATAATACAAATGATAAAACCAACAAAATTAAAAAAAAAAAAAAAAAATAAAAATGGAAAACCCAACAAAATGATATACGTGAAAAAAAACAACAAAATAAAAATGGAAACCCAAACAAAAACATGATATACTGGAAAAAAACAACAGTGATTGAAAAAAAACAACAAAATAATGAAAAAACCCCACAGAAAACAAATGATTAATTCCAAACCAACAAAACAAAATTTTAAAATGGAAAAATCAACAAAACCAACAAATAATGAAAAAAACAACAGTGATAAAATAGAAAAAAACAACAAAATAAAAATGAAAAAAACCCAACAAAAACAAAATGATTCAATTCCAAAAACCAACAAAACAAAATTTTACAATGGAAAAATAAACAAAACCAACAAAATAATGAAAAAAAAACAAGAAAACAACATAAAATTGAAAAACTTAGAAAACAAAATGATAAAACTGAAAGAAAAGAAAAATGAAAAAAACCCTGACAAAAACAATGATTAAATTGCAAAAACCAACAAAACAAAATTTTAAAATAAAAAAAAACAAATAATAATTTATTTATTTATTTATTTTTTAAAACCCCAATAATTAAAGAAAAATCTCAGAAGGAATATACTGATCTGTATCCAATAAACATGATGTGCCAAGAACACATAATCAATATGAAAGTATTTAAAGTACCAGTCACAGGAAATTAGGATACCTACAAAAAAAGATTTAAATACCTCACAAATAGCTAGTACTCCAAAACATTTAACCACCCTCACCAAAAATCCCCACTAACTAATTCAAAAAACATTTAACCACCCCACCAACAACCATTGTGCCTCACCTAGCCACCTCCACCAACCAATACAAAACACATTTACACATTTACAAAACCAATAGACTCCATCAACAACTAATACCAACAGAAAAATTGAATCCCCCCAACTCCCACAAACAATCAATACCCCCAACCAACACCAAACAAAAAATTTGAACACCCTACCAACCAATACATCTCACCAACAACTAATACCAAAAAACAATTTAAAGACCCCACCACCACCACCACAAAGAAAAAATATCCCGACAACTAATACGCCTCACATACAACTAATACACCCCACCGACAACTAAAACCAACAAAAACATTTAAATAACCCATCAATAACCAACACACACCCCACCGACATCTAAAACCAACAAAAACATTTAAATAACCCATCAACAACCAACACACACCCCACCGACAACTAAAACCAACAAAACATTTAAATAACCCATCAATAACCAACACACAACCCCACCAACAACTAAAACCAACAAAAACATTTAAATAACCCATCAACAACCAACACACCCCACCGACAACTAAACCAACAAAAACATTTAAATAACCCCAACAACCAACACACACTCCACCAACAATGCCAAAACAAACCTTAAAACCCCAACAACCAATACACCGCACCACCAATCAATAGCAAAAAATATAATCACCCCACTAACCAATACTCCTTACCAACAACCCAATATGCCCCACCAATACAACAATAAATGAAAGTACCCCACCAACAACCAGTACACCCTGCTTTTTCAATATAGAAATGCACAATAAATCCAATTTATACCAATACCAATCCATTCATATAGACAGATTACGTTCACTTACATACAATCCAGTCTGACCCTAAATGTAATAAAACTAAGATTGTGCAATGTTACAGTCAAATGTCTGTAGGGAAAGGAATGACTCCCTTTTAACAGGAAGAAACCTTCAACTTAACCAGAGTCAAGCTCATTGAAGGGAGTTGTTTTACACCCCTTAAGCCATCTGCACCAACACACCACCTACACTTTCAGGTCAACCTCCTCCATCAATCTCACCAGCATGAACACCATCTTTGAACCTCTCTTCCACCACTCATCTTCAGATTACACTTAAAACTCTTTTGATTAAAAAAAAACCCCTGTCTTTTTGTAATGCTTATTTTAATTTTTCCCCTCCATGAGCTGCCACCTTATCGTGGTGGAGGGGTTTGAGTGTCCCTATGATCCTAGGAGCTAAGTTGTCAGAGGCATTATGCCTCTTGAAGGGTCACCCATGGCAAACAGTTCCTAGGTGAGGGATCAGACTAAGTGCGGCCCAAAGACCCCTTACGACAAGATTTATGGATGGAAACAGTGTTCCCTCGCCCTGACATGAGTCACCGGGGTCCCCTTCTGGAGCCAGGCCTGGAGGTGGAGTATACTGGTAAGCACCTGGGGGCTGGACGTTTACCCAGGGGGCCTGGCAGGGCACAGCCCAAACAGCAAACATGGGTCCCCATTCCTATGGACTCCCAATTTGTAGGAGGGGCCAAAGGCAGTGTCGGAAAGAGTAGGGGTTTCTTAAAGAGATGGTGTAACTTGATGCCTTGAAATTGCCCTAATTTTTTTTTCTTTTAAATATAAATTTATAAGTTACTAAAAGACAGTAGGATCTGTTTGTAAGTAGAACTCTTGTTGTGAACACATTTAAATCGCACCTACGCCTAAACCATGTTGCTCCCGCTGGTTGAGTTGCCCCATTTTTCAACATTAGTGTTTTTGCAGGAAAGATATGCAGGCATAATCTATAAAATAGTTTTGTGCCATTTTTACAGTGCTGTTGAAAGTACAGCTGTTGTAAACTATTTTAGTCATTGAGTAATCTATAGATTATTCTGACGATTAATTGAGTAATTAGGCCTGTCACGATAACAAATTTTGCTGGGGGATTGTCTCAGAAATTATTGCGATAAATGATAATATTGTTTGGAGACAGTTTTAAACTAATGTAATGATAATGACATAGTAATGCAAGTATATCCTATCAAAGATCAAAAAACTTTAATTTCAAAAGAACACTTAACACCGGAAACTGGAACACAAAAATAAACAAAAATAAAACTAAAATGGGCTCTCAATCTCTGCTGCTTTGTTGCAGGTCTCACGCTTACACCTTCTTCACTTTCTTCTGGTCCTTTTAAGTCCAGTAGCTTTTGCACCAGCTGATGACTTAAACTCTCACTCACCAGAATGAGATTGTGCTGGGGGAGATTAGCTTCATTCTGTGCCTTCCTCAGGTCTCTCTTCTTAAGGAAGCTCAGGTTGAATGTGTTGACCAAACTTTTACATAGTCCTATGGCACGCACTGCCCGCTCTTTGTCCAGACCATGGGAAACAGCAAGATGGAGGTTGTGGCCAAAGCAGTTAAGGCATGGCCAGCCAAGATTCCGTATTGCAGCAACAATGTTGTTGTGATGCAGACTAGTTTGTGCTCATCCAGTCCCCAGTCTGCTAAAACAGATTTCAGGCTTTCTCCAAAGGTGTCAGCAGTATGGTTATCTGGAACATATCTGGTCTCTAAACAGGGTCCAGTCAGCAGCTATGTAGTGTATGTTCCATCTCATATAAGGTGTCATATTTGAACTTGACCACATATCCGAAGTGGCAGAGTAAAATGGAATGTATTTGATTTCCTTAAGTATGTCCTCTTTAATACTGTTGTACAGTTGTGGAATTGCTGTTTGTGATACGTATGTTTTCCATGGATTTCATACTGACTTAAATGTTTGCGACATTTTTCTAAATGCTGGCTTTTCAACAATATGAAAGGGCAGCGTCTCTTTAGCAATTAAGTGAACTACGCAGTCTGAGTGTGCACCATTTTGCACTGTCCTCTTTGTACGCTGTCTGCCGATGAAATGCTCCAGTGACAGCAGACGGTCGGGAACTTGAAGATGGAGATGGCCCACTGGTTGTAGTTTTTTTTTTTTTTTTTTTCCAGCTGGGAAATCTGCTTTGGATGATTTGGAGCTTTACGTGCAGGTGCAAGTTGGTTGTATTGCTGCTCTTAGTTGCTACCGTTTTATGACAAATGTGACATACCGGCTTGCAAAGGTTCAGCAATTTGCCTGTTGCATTCGACTTTGAAACCAATTCCATTTTGTTTTTTTCCCCCAATATCAAATAGCATTTCTTCAGCTTGCTAATTCCTCACGGGACTCTAATGCTGCAGAGGTACAAGACGGCTGGCTACCTGACGTGATAGTTCACTTCCCCCTTATGCCAAAGAAATGAGAAAGGGAGGGGTAAGTGAAGAGCACCAGAGTTAAACCTTTTGTCATCCAGTGTCTTCTGCAGAAAGAGAGAGAGACACGAAGAAACAATAAAGCCGATAAATGAAAATTGTCAACCTCATTTTAACTTATCGTGGAATTGATTTCTTTATTGCGACAGGGCTACAAGAAATTGAATAAAAAATTTGATAAAATATTGGTAATTTCTGCCATAACAGCAATATTGATATTGGACATCAGTATCGACCCACATTGTCAAATCTGTTCATCCCTAACAATTACTTTTCTGTAGCGTATAAAATTAACCTGTAACAATAATAGCTCTTTTTTAAGTCAACCTGGACAAAAATTACATAAAAATCTGAAATTATATTCAATTTAATAAAATTTTTTAAAAAAGCAGACTGACAGACACTTAAGAAAAGAATACTCCAGTCTTAAGTTTACATACTCATCTTCAGTCAGTTTAATAGATAAATTCTTAATTCTTGCATGGCAATATGTAGCTTTTGTGAATAACGGCTCTTTGGCACCTTTGTCATACACAGAAACATGCCAGCTATGGACACACCATGGTACACTCCGCCACCTATTTCTTGCAACTAGGATGTTGTGAAATTTTTTTTCTGGTTTGATCAAAAAGTTACATTTGAGCTCAGCATCAGCTATAGCACTGGAGTGCAGCCCACTGTGTTCAGTCTATCTGCATGTGTATCCGATCCACCTGTATACATACACCCGGCGTGCTCTTTGCCGCCGTTCGCTCCGAACCACTCACTAGGCAGCAGCTCTGGGAGGACGTCCAATCAAAGAAAAGCTGTTGTATTCAATGCATCGCACCAGTCAATTTAAGGATGCCAACTGGTCCCTCGCAAAACGATGACGACCCAGACATACCTGGGAAAAAGAGGACGTTTGGTCACCCTATGTTGTGCTAATAGCACTTAGCATTTGTCAACAACTCATTGGCGGAAGTAAGAGCATTGCACAATCCTAATAATTGTCCGGCCAAAACACATGGTGCTAAATAGTAAAACATAATTTAACGAAGGCTCGAGGCAGATAATTTACCTCGAGGAATTTTAATAATCGAGGTATTCAAATCATTCAGTGAATCGTTAAAGCCCTTGGTAAAAGTGAAGGGTACCCAGTCCTTAGTTTGGGTTTTGCTGAAGTCATTTGCTGTAGCCAAGGTTAGATTTGTGTCCAAAGTTATAGAGGTTGATGCATCGCATGTAGCGTTGTCATGGAGCGATTCCCATCTGACAATTCAGATGGAGCAGATGATGCAGATGGTTCCTGATCAAATCCTTTGTCTTGACGTGAAACTTTCTTAGCTGTCTTCCTTAGGAAATGGTGCATGCTGAGCACTATTTGTATTTTGTTGCCATTCAAGTTATATTTACATGTATAAAAAGTGACTTGTTGGCAAAGCTGCAACTTGTGTGAACATTTTTATTCTGACTTGTGGCTGAAGCATGTGGGCGTGGCAGAATGGCAAATTCCAATCCCTCTCCGTTTGCATATGGGTGGCTCTAAATCACACATACATCATCCTATTTGCAACAAACTGGATATGAATTACGTTATTTTGTGGGGCAAATAGGATTAAATTGGAATTTGACTCCAGTGTGCCCCCTGGCTTATTCCAACAGTAATATCTCCTTAGTACATCGGGAAACTATAGGTCAAAGCTATAACATTTTCCTCTAAATATAGAGGAAATGTCACAGCATACAAACACAACAGACCATTTATAGCTTTAGCCAAAGATCTTTAAAGCATTCATGTCAACATGTTGAATGTCTCTAACTGTGGATTATAGGTGGAGATTTGAAAAACCTAAGATTGGGAAGAATTATTTAATATTATTTACTTATTTGTTATAACCAGAATTTGCCAGTCGCATATGCATCTACTGTACTTTATGGGGACATAAGCACTGGGCCAGTCTGGCACATCCACTTTCAACATCATAGACAGTAAAACAAATTCCCACGAGCTCCAGATACCAAAATTATGATCATATGCTTAAAATAGTTGCCAGATTCTTTCAACAGTAAAGGTCACTTTGTCTCTGAGCTTGTGTTAAAGTTATCTAACCATGCCTTCATGATTTATTAAACATTTTACTGCTGGGACGTCTCTGAAGGGCCAAAGTAATGGAACAAGGTTGTTTTCTCATCTGTCTTCCACTGAATTTCCAGTCATTCCTTGTTTTGTTGCTGGGTTATTCTTAAAGAAGTGAACTGTGGAGAATGTTGTTTATAAGGTTAGGTACTTTTGGTCTTACTTACTGACATTTGACTCAGGAAATACGTAAAGCCAGATTGACTGAACAAGTCCAACCCAATTAATCATAGACACTTGTTATTAAAACATGAGCAATTTCAAGTTGGAAAGGTTGTTTAAACACATGCAGTATGTATTTTAAAGGCTGTGAAAAAAGAATAATTGTTTTGTTTTCAGAATCTGTGTAAAACAGAAATGACCTGGTGATGACAAAGGAGCTACAATATACTAAGCCAGGGATGGAGTGAGCAAACCAGACACAATAGGTTTGTCATTGCCAGCAACGGTGTGCTGTTATGGTATAAAACAAGGGCTCCCTCTTTCAATTAAAGGCTTATAACACTCAGAACTAAATAAAAACGTTTTCATTTATGTTTATATTATGACGTACAAATGCACAAACTGTAAAGGCTATTTCTGAAAAGCTTACAGGGCCTCAGCTATAGGATCTGAGTGGAAAAAGTTGATGGCTGTGGCAGGCCTTTTTAACATAAAATTGGTTTTGTCTGACTATTTGTAATTACATTCCAGATATCTAAAAATGAGTTTTGACCAGACAAAACTTCATTTTGACTGTCTCGAATGGCAATTTAAGATATCTACATTCACATTATGACTAATATGAATAATAATTCAAGATGTCTTTAATTACATTTTGTCAAGTCAAAATTCCTTTCAGGATGGCTCAAATCACGTCACTGGATTCATCATTTGAAGGATCACACATCCCAAATTACAATTCAAGGTATCTCAAACGTAATTATGACGAGTCAAAATGACACTTTTAGATACGTGAATTAGGAATTTCACGTATGCCCCCTTATGCTACCACTGAGCTGTCCAGTTCCCTGCAGAATTTTGGATGTCTTGTACAAAATTATCAGAAAATGACACAATGTAGAAATAACTTGGCAGTATGGAATATGCTATTGCTGGATTCTAATTTTAAACTGTCTGTACTGGAGGACCTGCTCTCCTTGCGATTCTCTCCAAGTTTTTGTTTTGTTCATTATTAAAGAACTTTGCCAAAGTAGGTCTTTGCATTTGGGTCCTCAAACCACAACATGGCAGTAAGAATCAAAGCAAGGATAACTACTTTAAGATATTGCTGATAAAGGTGGATTTAAAGTTATAAAGTCATGGAGTTTTTCATGTTTTCTTTGTTAAAGATGGTGTGCAATCAGTTCTGTGTTTCTGTACACTTGAAGTCTGACTGAAATAGTTTTAGAACCTGATAAAGACAAGGTCCCTTTTTATCATGTCCTGAAACATAGACGAGTAGAAATTTCTTTTTATAATCACTTTGGCTATGGTGCAAATGAATGTAAAATACCACCACCTTCACTAAAAGAAGTAGAAGTCAAGCTGTAGAAGTTTCTATCAAAAACGAGGACCCTAACAAAAGCATCTAATGTCAGTTTAGGTGTCAACAGTACAACAACTTTTCTAAAACGTGTAGCTTGTGGTGAAAACAGCAGATCATTCATGGCACGATCATGTCAATAAGACTAAAGTGTCTGGAATATATTCGCTAACTATTTGAACCCAGTTTCTGTCACAAGTTCTGATCTACTTACTAATCAGTGACTATTCAGGTATTTTTACACTCATCTGATAAGTGGAAGATTGTATTTACTACATGATGTAACAACCACCATTACTGCCTCCACAAACAAATGAAAACATAAGGAGGGAAAGATAAAGTGGGGGAAAAAAGAAAAAAGCATTGGTGTAACTTTTTCCAGGAGCAAAGTGGTGATAATCTGATGACCAACTTCCTGTTGTCTTCCTCTACAGGTACTTTATGCTAGTTGGATAAGAGCAGTTTGATTTTTTGATACCAGATGGCATTCATGGTTCTTGGAACGTCCATCTTAGCCTCTGGATTTTAGGAACTACTGTGAAATTCATTGGTCACATAATGAATATGACACGTGTGCAGTTTTAGAGTTTGGCTGCGTTTTGTGACCTTGAAAGAAATCCTCATGATAAACACTCAGATCATTTCTGCATGTAAGGTCAGGCTCCCACTATGATTTGTGTCTTATGACATCTAAGATTTCCACAGCAGGACAGCCCTCAGTGGCAGCTCGTCATAAAGCTGTCTGTGATTTGTGACAGTTGCATCATGGGGAGCACTCTCTAGAGGACATGATTTACCACCATCATTCCTCTGGAGTCCTCTGGCTTGAGACATTATCCAGCAGTCATCGAAGGCTGTGGTAATGCCACACGGCTTGGTGCTGCCAAAAAAGCCATCTTGAAAAAGTTGAGCGCTATTGCTGTGTTTATTAATGCCACAAGCACATGGGAGAGTGCTCACATGCTGGAATTTCAGGCCAGGAAATTTCAGGCCAGGAGCCTCAGTGTCAAGGAGTGGTCTTAATGTTATTTGTTTATTAATACATTTAGATTAGATTACATTTCAGTATTTTAGATTTTAGTCAAGTCACATTTATTTGTAAAGCACATTTCAGCAACAAGACAGTTCAAAGTGCTTTACACCATAAAGACATAGTACATTAACCAATTATGACACAGGGAATAAACATTATATTTTCTCAAAAGCCATCGTCAAAATCATAAAGCAAATATACATCAAATATACTGATTAATGTTCCAGTTATTATAAATCAAAGGCAGTTCTAAACTGGTGGGTTTTTAGCCTTGATTTAAATTAACTCAGTGTTTCGGCTGTTTTGCAGTTTTCTGGACGTTTGTTCCAGATTAGTGGAGCATAAAAACTGAATGCTGCTTCTCCATGTTTGGTTCTGGGGCTGCAGAGTAGGCTTGAACATTGCAAAAACACAAAATCTTACCAAGTATTTTTGTTCTAGTTTCTACTGCTAATATCTTGAATACACTTGAAATAAGACAAAACTAACGTACAAGTAACTTTTCAGCACAATATAGGAGCTTGTTTTAAGTCAATAATTCCTTAATATTGATGAAAATGTACTAGTTATAAGTCAAATAATCTTCCAGTGGAACAAGACATTTTAACTTATAATATGGGAAAAATGGAAAAAGACATTTGCTTTAGAAACTAAAGCAAATGTCTTACAAAATCTTACAAAATATTTGGTAAGATTTTGTGTTTTTGCAGTGAACCAGAAGACCTGAGTGATCTGGAAGGTTGATACAATGACAACAGGTCTGTAATGTATTTTGGTGCATTCAGTGATCTATAAACTAACAGAAGTATTTTAAAGTCTATTCTCTGAGCTACAGGGAGCCAGTGGAAGGACTTTAGAATTGGTCTTTTAGTCTTTGTTAATGGAATTTGGCCATTAATTGTTCTGTAAAATCAGCAAATGGTGATCTGCTAAAATGCAGTAGAAAACTTTTCACAGCTTGTACCCAATTTACATAAGATCTGCCTGCCAGGGACATGCAAACAGACACAGGTGTGTGTTGCTCTTCACAACAGAATCCCAGAGACGGTTTTCAAATGGACTGTAAAATCTTTAAATGGGCTTAATAATCAGGCTGCATGGTGGCGCAGTTGGTAGCACTGTTGCCTTTCAGCAAAAAGGTCCTGGCAAATCCCGGCCTGGAGTCTTTCTGCATGGAGTTTGCATGTTCTCCCTGTTTATGTGGGGCTTCTCTCTGGGTGCTCCGGCCTTGTCAGTCCAAAACTACAACAGTTAGGTTGACTGCTCTCTCTATTAGTGTGTGTGCATTTCTGCATGTCCTGTGTGTCTCCATGTTGCCCTGTGATGAACTAGTGACCTGTCCAGGGTGTACCCTGCCTCCCGCCCAATGATTGCTGTATAGAGGCATCTGCCCCCTGCGGCCCTGCAAGGACAAGTGAGTATAGATAATGGATGGATGGGCTTAATAATCAGCAAATAACTGACAGTAAAAAAAGAAATGATTGAGGATTCAGGATTTTCGATGGATTGATGCTCTGTATTATTACTAAATTTGCCTCCAAATTTACAACATAATCAGACTCCCATGTCCACACAAACTCTAAGAACTGTTTGTATAAAAACATTTGTAAATTATCATCATAGAAATTTGTGATGACATGTTTTGGGATTTGGACTTTCATTTTTCTCCTGATGGCTAGCCTTTAACATCAAGTGAAGAAAGTTAATGATGCATTTATTATGCCTTCAATCAGTTTAGCTCCCAGCTCAGAGTTTTCCAGTTAGTTTGCTTGGGGAGCTCTATAGTTAAGGCCAAAATTATTAAAATCCCTGGAACACTCAGATTTAAAATTAATTTTATTCAACCAAAAACTTAATTTCTGATAGGAAATGAGATGGGGATCTATCAAAAGATAAAGTAAAAGGAACATCATCTTTAAAAAATATATTGAAAAAGGACATGCTGAAAATCATCTATGCTGAAAATGTTTTACTGGCTGGGCCACTTCAGAAGGTTAATATTACTTTCCTTCAGAAGATATGTTGGTAATCTTAAAAGACGACTTTAATCATAAACCTGCCAGGAGTGACAAAAATCACACACAAAAATATCCATTGCACCTTCAAGAATAGAAATGATGGCAGGGTTGAGGGTAGATCGTGTCATGACCCGAAGTCAGAGAGGGGTGATAGATCACACATAGTGCTTCCCACATGTCTGCCTATAATTAGGTGGTCTTGGTTCAGTAGAGCACGTGTATCTTTTAAAATGGTCATTTTCTCAAGTCATGAGAAAATGAAAGCAAACCACAGAACAAAATCAGCGACTGTATTTCGACAACGCTATGTGGAAGTCCAGAAATCTACACATATCTGATTTCTGCTCTGACAGTACAACAATCACTTCCACAAACCAAAGACAGGCTCAGCTTTGTATGCAAACTATCAGTCTCAATCCAAAAGATTTGATCGCTGCCTTGCCAATAGGTTCTGATTACTGCTGCACTCTCAAAGGTCTCAAAGTGCATCCACAACATTTGCCAGCAACCGTAATTTTCTGTCACTATGCTTAGATTAAGGAGTGGCATTAAGTATAACAGCTTCCTTGGGTGACAAATGCTTTAAACCTCTGTTGACAGTCACTATTAAGGTATGTGTTGTGGTGACAAGCAGAAACTTATGGGATAAACCAGGAAGACCCAGCTGAGTTCAGTTAACTTAATGAAAAACACTGAACTTTAACCAAATTGGTAAATGATGTTCAGTAGAAACAAGCTGCCATGTTTCACAGCGGTAATTATGTAAGTCCATCTACAAGTAACAGCCAACAAAAAAACAAAATGATTGAAAAAGTAAAGCCGCTTTAATAAAAAGAAGAATAGACACCAGTCAAATTAGTCAGATTAGCTGATTCTGATGTAACATATTCAGTTTTTGTACATACAACAAAATTCATCTTAGTGAGTTATTCTAAAAGGTCAAACAGGTCCAATTTTAAACCAGTTCAATGCAGTCCAATTCAATCTAACTATAACACTGTAGAATGCAGTATTAGCCCAGTTAATATAAATGCTTGCTGGATACGCACACAAAAGGTAAGGCAGATGTTGTGGATGTTTTAGATGTTCCCTTGGTTCAGCACTCCTGGATCAAGGGAATGGATCATCACCAAAAATTCAGCTGTGTTGGAGCAGAGACACATCTAAAACATGCAGCTCTTGAGGGCTGGAGCGGCACCCTTAGCATTATGGACCCTCAGAAATCAGAGCGCTCACATGAACATACACAGATCCAAACCTATTCATAGGCTTTAATTTTAACTGGATCCAACTGGATTTATCAAGCTCACTTTTTGATGCTTTAATCATTAAAGTTACAAGCAAAGGTTCGCTTTGTTTTGGCCTTATGCCCCAAATAAGTGCACATAAGATGGATCCCTCATGAAGGAAATGAATTTAAATACTCATTCTTGGTAGATTTGAGATAGGTGATAAAAATAATACAATTTTATTAATGAGCCTGAGGAGCTTTAAGACATAAAAATAATGAAGTAGCCTTTTCAATTGTGAAATTTATGGCCATCTCATCTGGTTTATGCAATGTCTGACCACAATCTGTCATTTTTTTATTATTACATAAAATCATATATGTTTATAGGGTCTGCCAGGCTTGTTTAATGAATACATTAAGAAATGGAGAGCTGCATTACTGCATCAGAAAACAAGCCTTCAGTAATTCCCTAATCTAAGTACACTGTCACCCTGAATCTGATCTAAAAGCACATTTTACATGGTTTTAAATATGAAGAGTTGAGGCATTTTTTATGTTTAAGAAGTATGTCTGTCAGCCATGATGTAAAAGTTACACGATTTAACTCGGGTCATAGTAAGTAACTATTTAACATTATGTCAATCTTGTCTTTTCTTTACACTTTTAAATGATCCAAGACCATTTTGGGATGAAACCTCTTCACAGTGTATGAGAGCCCCCAAGTGGTCAAATTGTTTTACAAGAACTATTCAGAAAATAGGCTGGGCTTTCCTGCCGTTGGAGTCATTTGAATCATTCATTATTCCAAGGTGTATCAGTCTTAATGGATCTACATGGAGTAGCACGAGATTAGGCCTTTTTGCCACATTAAAAGTACCTTTTAGAAAGAAAAGCCTCTAAGCAGGTATTAAACCTGCTTTTCATTTCGAAAAACGTTTTGGCATTCATTAATTTTTTTCAGTCTGGTGTGATATTCTAACCTTAAATGTCATGCTTTCATTAGTGAGTGGAAAACCATCATAATTAACTGCACAGGGAGATTAAAAAGCAAGAAGTTCTTAGCCTTCAGCATTGCTTGAAGGAAAAAGAACAAAGATAAAAAAGAAATTCTGATTCATTCATTAATATTTAAAGTTTCCTTCAAAAACCCACTCATCCATTGTTTTCATTGCTGTTTTCTTACTTTGAAAAACATTGTCAGACCTAACTCTTCAGTCATCTGTTAGCATTAAAATAGTTTCGTAAAATAACTTTATATTTGATTAAGTATGGTGGGGTTTTTGAAAGAAAAAATGCCTGGTGCTACGCCATCATCACCATGTTGTCAAATCTTTTGCTAAATACGTGAGGATAATTTTAATGCCACATGCCTAAAAAAAAAATAATAATCATCTGATCTGGAAGAAATCAGATGATTTCTCCATTACTCACCGATGAGTTGCTTTTTTAAGATTAGCTCTTGTCCCAAGAGACAGCTTCTTTTTGTGCATCTTCTGCATCTCCAGATGACTCTGGAAAGCTGAATCATAATCCTTTAAATTTACACGGATTCTGTTTTACGGCACAGTCTAGAGAGCTGAGCGCAAATCGACCAAAAATTGGAAACGTAAAGATCTCAGAAACCTGCCTACATCACATTTAAGGTCAAAGAACAAAACTTGACCGGGGATGTTAGCTCAGCGGGTGCTCCTCTCTGGACAGCAAGTCCAGTGTGAAATGATGTGACCTTGCTGGCTCTGTTTTCTCCCCTCTCCCTCCCCTCTCTGGCATGTCACATATCCTCACTTTTACCCTTTCTGCTTTTATGACAGAATTTTTATGACCCTCTAAAGTGAAAGAAATGCACACCAGAGTGTTTCACCCACGTGAAACAGAGATGTGTTTAGTTGTGATATACTGGAAAAGTGGCCAATACACGTTATTTGCTTTACCTTTTCAGTGAATGAAAAGACAGCACTTATATTTATTCAAATCTCAAGTTGCAGTTTACCCTTAAAATAATCTGTTTTAGTCAGTCAGGAAATATCTAGGGATAGCCCCTTTTTCACAAAGTGGTAGGAAACCAGGGTGTCAGGGTGTCCGATGACAGCAGACCGCTGATTCAGGGGGCAAATGGTGAGTCTAAACGGAGGCACATGATAGGGAAGATGGCTTGGAATGATGTAAGGTGATAGATGGAGCGACACGTGAGAGGACGGGTTAAGGGGAATGTGTTCTTCAGTGTATTCGATTTTAGTAGCGTCGGGGTGGTGGCAGGCGGAGGTTGAGAGGTTACTAAAGGAGCAGGGCTAGAATGATAGACGACAACAACGTCTAATGTCAGTGCATCCAGAATATCCATCCATATCTAAGCAGTTTTACAGGAAACTTCAACAGACTTGCACGCATAGTTGGTACCGAGCAAAGCAGCCTTTCTCTAAGTCTAAATCCAGCTTACGCTTTGGATCTGGAACAACTGGAAAGCCAATCTGAACCCAGTCTCTGCTGGAGAAAACATCACCGGAGTTGGATATAAAAAAATCCCAAAGAAAATCATTGAACGCGGTCATTTCTTCATTTGCTCTACCCAAAAATGAGGTTTTTCAAGCATCAAGTGTCATTTTATGTAGTAAGTTTATCTTTAACACTGACATTCACAGAGTAAGAGCAGAAAAAGAAGGTGTGTTTTGACAGCTGTGGTCTGTCAGTCTTTACAAAACCATATAATTAGATACCTTTTAAGGATAAATCATGAGGTTACTTTATAAATTATGGAATTCTTAACAGCAGAAGTGGAGAAATGCATTTCCTCATCTCGGTATAGGAAGATGAGTAAAAGCAGATAGTGCCCTTTTTCACACTAGTGTAACTACATCTGGGAGTACATTTTACATTTTGTTTCGACACTACGGCGCCATGTAGCACTTCATCAGTATATCCTATTTTCTTGTGGGTGCAAAAGGGAACTTTATCTATTAAACATGAACAGCATAAACAGTGTGTTATTACACAAGTCTTTTTGTTTTTTTAAAGCTGAATTTTAATGAGAAAAACCACCATAGCTGCATGAGAATTCCAGGCTTGCAAGTGAGAAGCTGGTAACCGTGTGTCTGAGGAAATGTCAGGGCTATAGTTGGCTTTTACCCTCAGGTACCGATGAATGCTACAGCAAAAAACAGCCAGGACTTGTTAATTATGCCACTGTTAAGCTGTGTCCTGCAGCATCACAGCTCCCTGGTAAGCATGTTTTGTATCGTGTAAGGTAAAGTGTTAATTTGAGAACTTTGGAACCAGTGTTTGGTATCAACTCTGCTGTGCCTAACTTGTGTTAACCATTTCACGGCCCCTGCTGAGTTTTAAAAGCATGTATTGAAATATTAGGTCAAGTTTTTCTTTGCTAACTCGTGATATAGATAGGAGGCACTGGTTAATTTCACTGCTTCTTATTCTTGTCAGTAGCTATTTGCTGGGTAATGACTGCAGTATTTCAGTGTGGAACAGTTCTGCTGTCGTGATCAAAAGCATGGGGAGATAATGGCATCAGATGATAAAGACAGACGACAGAGAGGAGCATGTGAAGTTTTTTTGAGGGGTCAGTGTGACTGGAAAGGTGCTACATAAATTCAGTCCTGCTGAGGTCCAACAAAGAGCGTGGAAAAGAATTTATTTGCGAGGAGCTGCCACATCTTTAACATTGCTAAAGAGCACAAGTGGTGTCATCATGAGGGAGAGAGATGGTATCAAAAGGCAGCAACTGAAACAGCCGAGCTTCAGTTACAGTGAGTGAAGATCAGCAGACAACGAGAATGCCTCCTAGATGCATGAGATAGTTTATACTAGACTCGTGGTTTAAAAAGACGTCATACTTTGGGAGTACATAGTGTACAATTAACTGCCATGTAAGGTGTAAACTTCACATCGGGGTGTGGGACAACATGATGCATTCAGACGCCCCTATGTATAGTACCTGTTGGCTCACTGTGGCATCTTTCCCAGATGGGAAGCTATTCCACGGCTTCACGTCAGTCCTTTAAATTCTGTCAGTGCTGGTTATGTTGAAGACTCAGGCTGGAAAAACAGCCGTCCTCTCAGGATGCCGCCATTTATGCTCCTGGTGCTTATCTTAACATCTCTGCTCATTGCAAATTGAAAGATTTACACCCTCATCAGTAATCGTGCTTCATGTGTTTTACATGTTCTATCAACAAGCAGTTGATACACGCTCTAATTGTTCAAAGTTTTTTTTGTTTTGCATGGATTTTCTACAAACATAATTACAACTTGTTGATTAGGAGAGTATAATATTAAAACATCAAATTCAATAGCATAAAATTTTATTTAGAACGCATTTACATGTAAATCTAAAAGTGCTACAAAATGACAAAAGCATTAATCAATGTAAAAATAACAAAAACTAATTCAAAATATCAACCATAAGATCTTAAGAACAAGGATGTTTTCAGTTCTTTTTTGAAAGTCTCCATGGTGTGTGGCACCTTCTGGTGGTCCGGAAGCTCATTCCACAAGCGAGGAGCAACTGAGAAAAACGCCCCGTCTCCCATCGACGTTGACTTGAATAAAAAGGGTAAGTTAAAAGATACGGATACTTAAAAACAAATATTCAAAAAGATCTTAAGGAAAAGCACATAAAAAAATGTCTTCAGCTTGTTTTTAGATGAGTCAAGCTTTGTGAAGACAACCTAAAAACAGAGGAAGCTCAGTTTGGAGTCGAGATGCGACAGCCTGGAAAGAATGGTTTCTTCAAGTTTTAAAGCCGATTCTTGGAACTACAAGTAGATTTTGGTTTCAAGACCTGAGGACTCCAGCTGAGCTGTGTTGCTTTAAGAATTCAGTACTATAGGAAGAAGGGCCGCACGGTGGTGCAGTTGGTAGCACTGTTGCCTTGCAGCAAGAAAGTCCTGGGTTTGAATCCCAGCCTGGAGTCTTTCTGCATGGAGCTTGCATGTTCTCCCTGTGCATGCATGGGTTCTCTCCAGGTACTCCAGATTTCTTCTACAGTCCAAAAAAAATGACTGTTAGGTTAATTGGTCTCTCTAAATTGTCCTTAGGTGTGTGTGTGTGTGTGTGTGTGTGCATGCATTGCTGTCTGTCTCCGTGTTACTCCAAATTGTTTTAAAGCTATAATGTACGTAAACTTCTGATTTTTAAAGTAAAAACTTTATTTTTGCATTCAGCAACTAAAAACTATTTTTGTCTTTCTGACCTAAAAAAAAATAAAGCTTTTGGCTGATTTAATGTCAGACAAAAGACTCATTTTGTTCACAAAGAAATACAAGCAGATACTTGGAAATAGAGACCTTTATTTCATCCAGTTTACCAAACAGGAGCAAAGGAGAAGCAGAGCTTTATCCTCACAGCTGACTTTCAGATCTCAACAAACAATAAATTATCAACCAAGAAATTATATTTTAGACATCTGGTACAGCCTGTTAAGTCCAAGAACAGCTTAAGCTACAACTAGATCCAACAGGAAGTACCTTAAAGTCCAGCTTTCCATCATGCTATTCCATTCATTGCAAACATGACTGAATGACGACTACAGCAGACAAGCTGCAGGGCTTGGAGAAAATGTTTTCCATTTTCACCCATTCTTACATCGCAGTTACAAAAACAGAGCAACAATGATAGTAAATACATTGAAATCAGTAGGAGAAAAAAAAGTATTGTTGGCTCCAGATTGACTAGATGCTGCTAGTCTGTTGGGTTGCAAAAAGTAAAGTTTAAGTGACTGAATCAAAAAGAGTTCTGAGCTCTGAGGTTGGCTCCGAGATTAGTTTACTCACAGCAGGAATCTGAAAGAACGTTTCTAAAACACTTCAGGACGTGAAAAAATGATTTACTGTTTCAGTTTTTGTACGTAACTGAAGTGACTGAAGACAGTGTTAAAACAGAGGAAGTTGAAAGTCTCCAGGATTCCACATGATCAACAATTACTGAGTTCAATCATTCCAAAAAGTCTGTTTTGCTTTCGAAAAATATGACGGCGCCAGCGCTTTGGTCTGCTCATCAATCTGAAATGTTCAGCAAAATAAAAACCTTGGGAAATCATTATATTAGTGCAGCAATGCTAAATATTGAGAATTCACCTACAAATTGTTGCCACTGTAACTCTGTGGTTGTCTCCAGATGCAACTCCTAATATCAAACAGAATAAACAACACTTGAGCGAGAGAAGGAACGGGCAGCTCCCTCTGGCTCTGCCTCGTAAAACCTCAGGAAGCAATTACTTCTGTTTAGTTTTGAACGACTGAGCGTGTAAATGTGGTTTTAAAGGGGTGTTGTCCAATGATTTAAAAATAATTTTCAATAAACTCAAGGTCTGCAGCTAGGAAATGTGGTTATATAACTGCTTCGCGTGGGCATAATGGAACAGGGTTTAATCTTCAGCAAATAATTTACAATTACATTCAGCTTGAGCATTTTTATGAATATTTATCTGCATAATGTATTAATCTCCAGACTTTAATATTTGACAAAGGTTTAGGTACAGTCGAAATAGGTTTATTTTTTTTTCTGTGAAGAGACGAAAAGGGTTAAATTGACCTGCAACATAAGTCAGTGTAACGCTGCTGGATGCCTCTTGAACCTTTCAGCCACAGTGGGCGGTGCCATCTTGGTTTATAAGGATCCACAGCCTGCAGGTGATCAAATCAATGTGGGTTTGGGCCCACATTACAAGAGCAAATGAGGTGAAACTGGCAGGTAAAGAAAGAAAATATTCTGCTTACATACAAAATGTCCATTTGGAAAAAAACAAAACAAAACATAAAATATCAAAACAAAAAGCTGCTCACAGCTTCATTGGCGGTTTTAAGAGAATGGCTGATTTTTTAAAAAATATAAACATCAAGAATGTACGGTCTACCAGCCACTGAACTGACAGCTCTCACTGGGATGTTGTCACAGTACATTATATATCCCTTATAATAAACAAAAATCTCCCCATCAACTTGATGTACGTAGGGAAGCGTGTGTGTGTGTGTGTGTGTGTGTGTGTTAGTGAGGTGGTGAGGGAGGGTGAGGCGGAGGTGGTGGAGGGGGGAAGTCAACATACGGGACAGAGTTTGGAGGCCAGAAAGGATGGGAGAATGATGGGTTGAAAAAAGCTGGAGGTGGAAGAGGGGGGGGAGGGTAGAGAGGGAAGCTTGGTGGGGAGAAAGGGTGATGAGGGGGAGGGAGATAAGGAGAGTGGGTAGGAAAGTATGAGGGAGGAATCTCTGTGTGTCCAGGTGGAGGGTATGAGTGTGCGGATGGGGGCGGCGCGTTTCTTGGGTGCTGATGTCGGACTCGAGGCCTGGTGTGTCTTGATTGGGAACTTCGTCGATCGTTGCTGTGCTGCTGACTGGATTTATCTGAAACGGAGTAAGAAATGAAGACTTCTTTTACTTTTAGGCCTTTTTAAAAATAGCTCTGTGTAAGGCTTTTCTTTTTTTCCAATGTTCACTGTGTTCATTGATATTCTTTTGATTTATCCAAGTCTATATACTTGGAAAATGAAGTGGTCCTGTTAGTTAATTAATTAACCATTTCATAGTTTTATTTTTCAAAATAAAGCACCTCATGTATGTTTTTTTTTACATGAGGTTGTGTTGAGATCACACAACAATTCTTCCTTTTCCAAAGTAAATGTGATTAAGATGTGAATCTAAAATTCACATTGCGTTTCATTGGTATCACATGGCCTTATCCTGACCAGGGATGTGGACAATCTTTCCTGTGTTTTTTGTATGACAGTGACTGGTAATGTGTCCCTGCAGGACAGTCTTTTCTGCTCCAACATGGAGTAAAAGCTGAATTTCTCATGCCTACCAATGTTCTACCACAGCTTCACCTTAAACAGAAGAAGCTTCATCATTTTTATATCTGCAATCATCCTTAATATCAATGTGTGCAGTATCGGAATTGCAAAGGATGGCTTAGAGACAATATTTGGTAGCGTAATATTTTAAGTATCAGGGATTCAAGTGCTGCATATCAGTAATGTTTGGCTTGTTAGATGGACTAACTTTCTTTCTTTGGTGGCAGAGATGCTAAAGCTCAGAGAGATTGGTGGACCCATTTTTATCTAGTAGGGTTATTCATAATGGATATTGCAGTATCTGAGTTACATATTTAACTGAAAGTGTGCAGCCCTAATGGTCAGCATGGCAAGAAAAGCTCAGTCCAATTACCATTTCAGTCTGTTCCTCAACCCTTTAACCAGTCTTGGATTGAAGAACAGCAACAATGGCTTGTCTAATGCCCTTGCACCTCGGCATTGTGAAACACACACACGTAATGCGCCAGACCAGCAAACTGCCAAAACTCCCGGTTTTATACAAGTACATAAAGATCAAATGAATGACACCAAACTCGCAGGTGTAGTTTTCTATCTCAGGTTGCATTTACTCCATTTTAATACCTTGTAAGGAGCAAATGTTTTTATCTCGTTTTGATGCTTTAAATGTCCAAGTGAAGAAAGAGGAGATGCATTTCTCCAACATCGTATGAAAGAGTTGTTTGTGGGATTACCTATACTGCCATTTTCCTTCCTTTTGTTGTTCCTTATTTTTCTTTTCGCCTCCTGCTCCTTCTCATCGTCGCTATAATCTAAAGCCTGGAGGGGAGGAAGAGAGAGAGAATTATGAAGGCTTTGTCAACCTGTGTAGCACATCCTGTATTTGCCTACATTCAGTTACATTAGTTCCATTTATTTATAGAGTGCCAATTCACAACAAATGTCATTTCAAGGCATGTTAGAAAACACCCATCCAATTTACTTATTTATAAATATTAACACAGAAAGATTCCAAGTCATATATTCCAACTGATCCTAGTTTTCAAACAATGCAGTCAAGTTCAGTTTATTTGAATAGATTAAAAAAGTTTTCTATCCAAGGGTTCCCAGAAGCAGCCTCTAAGACAGCTACCGTTAGCATTAGCGCTGTTTAGTTTCTCTATATTGACTCTGAAGACATAAATGAATACATTTGAGATATTCTTTCTCTCATTGCTGTGGCATTTAGCAAATAGAAATAATTGTGGTAATTCTAACAGAACTAAAACAAGAGGAGTTTGGTTGGATTTAACTTCAGACAGTGAAAAAAAAAATGTGGATGTGTATTTTCATTCGGTGAATGTAAACTTCTGGTTCCGACTGTAAATAGGATATATTTGCCTGAAGAAGTGCGTGACATTTGTTAAACTGGAGCTTCATAACTAAACTAAATTGAATTGAGCATTTTTCAGGTGTTGCATACGTGCAATGATCAGCTGCTGGGCCTTCACAATGTGACTTAATGGCAAGTTAATATAAATATATTTTTCTGCTTTCTGGCTCAGGTTTGGTTACTGCCGGATGATCTACAACACAAACGTAAAAAAAAAAAAAAGTGTTTCTAAACATATTCTGGTCTGATCTCCGAACACAAAAAACATCCATGCTGCGGTTAAGCAGAAAGTCACCAAAACTGATCCTAACATGAACTGTGATTACCTCTACTGGTGGTTCATCATCATTCTTCCAGGATGCGTCAGATCCTTTTAAACTGTGGAAAAAACATTATTTATTCACATAAACAGGACTTCTATAAAGGTAATCATCTGCCAGTCTGTGCTGGACAGATCCTTACAGTTTGAGCTGTTGTGTGAGGATGTACTCCGTGTACTCCTTGAGTGCTGGAGCATAATAAACAGTCGATCCCTCTGCCAGGCCTTTGCTGCTGATCTGATCTGAAGAGTTGAAACGCAGAACGTACAAAGGACTGCACACAGGGCCAAACACCTCAAACACCTAAAAACACATCAGCAGCACTTTATTAGCATTCTGAAAGCATCAGGTTTACATGCAGGTTTCTGTCGGTGTCCTCACCTTTCCCACAGCCACCCTATCAGACCTGAACAGGATGCTGTCCTCATTCAGAGGGGGGGTGTCTTTCAGAGACTGGATAATAACTGAGGAGACACACTCACAGTTCAGCGACAGCAGTTCTGAGGAACTCTGATGCTTTGATCAACAGCGTGTCTACTCACCGAGCTGCTGTACAATACTGGAGACTGTTCCCATCGGCTGCAGCTCTGCTTCCTCAGGTAAGCTCACGGAGACTTCCTCCACAGCTGGAAGCTCCTGCATGTGGACAGGAACGTTTTAGCAAAGGATCTAATGTAGCTGATAATACTGGCTTACATTTTTGAACAATATTCCCTTCAAGTTAGTGTGAAATTATTAAAAGAATTAAAAAAAAAAAAAAAAAAAAAAAGTATGTGACAGGTATACACTCATTGAACACTTTTAATTCCAAAAGGAAAATCAGCCAATCACATGGCAGCGACTCAATGCATTTAAGCCTCAAAATGTGGCGAAGATGACTTGTTTAAGTTCAAAGTAAGCACCAGAATGGAGAAGAGAGGGAATGGAACATGGTTGTTGGTGTCTGACAGGCTGGTCTGGTGTTTCAGAAACTGCTGATCTGCAGGGATTTAAACCCGCAGCACCTCTCAGGTCCAAAAGAGAGAAAATATTCAGTTCACTTTGGTTGTATGGACTAAAATGTTTTGTTGATGTCAGAGATCAGAGGAGGATGGAAAGGTAACAGTAGCTCTAATAAGGACTGGTTACAACCAAGGTATACAGAACACCATCTCTGAATGCTCAACACATCCAGCCTTCAATAAGATAAACTACCGCTGTATGATATTAAAAAAATGTGCTATGGCAATGTTATTGGTAAATATTGCAATGATAATACTAGTATTTTTCACATTTCTGCTTCCTGTACTACCTGATCTTTATCATCATATCTGTGTAAGGTGTAGGCATCTACTGCACGGAGACTCCAACCAGCAGGCTGATTCTTACATCAGCATGCAAAATGGGAACTAACGGAGTCTATTTCATGTTTCGTGATGTGCATTTTATTCCTTGTTTGGAATTTTCTTTTAAATAAAGCTCATGCATGGATGTCAGTTTACATCTTTTGACTGCATGACCTAACTCCAAAAGGCTGCACGTTTAATAAAATAAAAATTAAGTTCCACAATATTGATATATTTATATGTATCGCAAAAACATTCAGCTAATCTGAATTGTTTTCATTATGTTTGGGCCAGCAAAGAATTTCCATAAGACAAAATAAAATATCTGGGTTTAGTTGAGTCCATCAAAACCACGACCTCAATGTTGGGTATTGCTGCAAGAAACACTGGAGAGTCAGCCACAGCCCCTGGGGTGCTCAGGGCCTGCCCACGTTCCTGCCCATATTCACGCCCACAACAGTGAAGACCAGACCACAATGGAAACATCCAAACTGGGGTAGAACCGAACCAGACATTAATCGGTTAGAGTAAGACTTGTCAATGGAGAAGTGGTTTAACCCTCAGATGCATAAGTGGGTCAAAAATGACTCAGTGAGGTTGCTTTCTTCCGATATCTTTTTAACAAAAAGTTATTTCATATTCCAGCTATTCCTCAAAATGCTGTATAAAATTTGATCTTACCTCTAATACTTTTTACAAAATTATACATTTTCGCATTACTACCCCTACCTTTCATAAGTAGGTCAAAAATGACCTGCATTCATTTCCTCTGGAATTTCGTTGGAACATTTGATTCTGATCAACTGTGACTGACAGCAATATATATTTTGTGTACCACACAAACTATATTATATGTGTCCCTTCTAAAGGTTATCTTAAACACCAACATCTGATACATGTAAGCATTATATTCAGTTTTTTACCCCATAATTGTGTGCATTGTACTCTGTGAAAGTGATGTAGTAAAAGATTAGCACTTGCTAGCTAGCTAATCATATTCAGTTCAGTTTTTTATAGCACCAATTGACAACACGTCGTCTCAAGGCACTTCACAAAAAAAGCCATTTCAGTCCAATCATACAGATATTCCAATTGATCCTAGTTATCAATCAGTGCATGAGGTTCAGATTATTCTTATAAGGAAACCCAGCAGATTGCATGGAGTCATTTACTTGCAGCATTCACTCCTCCTGGACGAGCACAGAGTGACAGTAGATAATTGCTTGCATTGTGTCACTGACTTTGCAGCAATCCCTCATACTGAGCCTACTTGTAGCAACAGTAGAGAGGAAAGACTCCCCTTATTATTGTATGTGGGTGCGCACATGTGTGTCTATTTGTATGTGTGACTCATCACTATTGTGTGACTGTGTTTACCATCTACCACTCATTTTTATTGTTTTCTAAACTAGCAAGCATTGCAAATTTATAGTGGGTGTCTGTGTCATTCATGACTATTGTGTGAAAGAATATGTCTTATTTGTTATCATCATTAAATCAGTCTATTTCCGGGGTCTTCAACTTCAGTCCTCAAGGGTCAGTGTTGTGCAACTTAGAGATGTGTCTCTGCTTCAGCACACCTGAGTCAAACAATGAAGTCATTAGCAGGACTCTGGACAAACTGACTGAACACTGAGGAGGTAATTAAGCCAGGTGGGTTGGACCAGGGAAACATCTAAAAGCTGCTGGACACCAGCCCTTGAGGACCCCTGGTTTGTTTTATAAACTAGCTAGCTGGCATTACTGTATGCATTGCGCTGGTGTTTTTGTGTGTGTTGGCTGTTGCATGTGTGTATGCATATCAATAATTAGGTGTGTTTATAATTAAGATATTTCTTTTCCCTTCATGTTTACTCATCCAATGTGTCATGGCTGCAAGATACACAGTTGAGATGGTCCTATTGATGTTGGATGAAGAGATACTTACTCATGCACATACATACTCTTACACACACAGACATCCAACATAGATATTGATATTGTTCTGTTGTTTAATTGTCTTTTCCAACTTTCAAATTTTTTCAAGTGTTTCAAAAATGTTCAGAATGTTAAAAATATGTTTTTAATTTAAAAATCATTCTTGTGTAGACAAAATTATAAGACAATATATATTACATATTACAAGTTATCCTTAACCAAAATGACAAAAATAGCCTAAAATCACATTGATTCTAATGTAGGTCATTTTTGACCCACTTATGGAACAGTCACTCATGCATCTAAGGGTAAAATTGAGTGCGTGGTGAGTGTATAATTTTGCTATCCAGAAAGCATCTCATTACAGCTCCAAACACTGAGAAGAAAAGACCCAAACACCACTGTGCATCTTTCAGCAAACATTAAGAAAAACTGTACTTGTCACAAAACTGCTGCCTTCATTTTACGGAGGCATAGCTCTTCCATGTCATCCTGGGGTAAAGACGTTCAGTGTGTCTGCAGTGTGGCCTAGAACAAAAGTTATTTTCCAGCTAAGACAAGAGGTCACCTGACATCTGCTGCAAATGTGTTTAATTTACAAAGCGCAAATTCAAAACCACTATGTGGAAGAAAGTAAGTTGAAAAATATCTCCTTTAATAAGTGTTCTGATTGATATGGTGCCTTTAATACTTGCTTAAACTGCAGTTATTTGGAGTACCACATCGTTATCAGGTATTGAGTTCGGTATGTACTGTGGTAAATATTCACGACAGTTAAGATCGAATACAAAACCTCTGAGCTTCATTAGGACAAAACACACACTGACCTCAAGTAAGACTTCATCTCTGGCTTTGATAGGGACAGGTTGGCTGAAACCCTCATCAACATCCTCAAACACAGGGGCAGGGGAGGAAGAGGAGGATGAGGAAGAAGTGGAGGATGAAGAAGAGGAGGATGAACTGTCACTATTAAAAGGGAAAAGGCAAAGATTACATCAGTTTTCTTTAACTACAGTTTTTAGTGTCAAATCCAAAAACTGTTGGTGCAAATGATCAGCAGGCAACTGTGTGCGTATGAGTGTAAACACCTGTCTGAATCCTCTGAGTCCTCATCCACACAGTCAGTCTTACATCCAAAGTTCCCCGGGAGCATTGCTGCTGATGCAGCTGTTTGGACAGCTCCCGTTTCATCTGCCTCTGTGTGTGTGTTTGCTGGTGTGGCATCGTCTCGGGTCACAGAAACATGTTTTTTATGTGTTACCATAGTGACCTCCATCTCCTTCCCCTCCTTTTTTGATGGCAAATTGTGACTGCTCATCTCTGGTAGACATGCTGATGAAGTCTCTGTGTGTAAACACTTGTTTGATTCCTCTCCCCCACGGTTCTCGTTCTCACACACAGACCCCAGAGGAAGCCTATCCGTTTCCTCTGCCTGCGTTTGTATGGCATCTTCTCTGGTCACGAGGAGATTTTCTAGCTGAGTTGTCATGGTGACCTCCATCGGCAGTGGCGGGTTCTGTTTATTATCTGGTGAGCTTCTGTCCATCTGAGAAGCCAATCAAATTGTTTCCAAGCAGATTATGTCAGTCTGCATGAGAGAATAACACACAAAATGGCTTTTAAAGAAAAGTCTTAATCAATTTATACGAATAAAATATGAACTTCATCATACAAATTTTAAAAACTATCCAAGAGAACTTTTTTGGGGTGTGCATGAGTGCCTCAAGACAATATTTGTTGTTCATCAGTGCTATATAAATAAACTAAATTGAATAGAAATATCCTTTATTGTCCAATTATAAAAATAAGAATAAAATACTGTGCTGGTTTTAAATTTACAACATAAGAAAAAATACTGTAAAATTGATTTTAAAAATAGGCGTTTCAAGGCGTATAGTTATTAAAAATAAAAGCATAAACAATGAACAAAGCAAAACTTTTTGATCAAATAGTTTACGTTATGTTAGTTTACACGCTGACTTTAGAACAAAACTATATCCGGTGAAAATTAAACAGCAGTTGTAAATAAAATGTCAGCGTGTTATTATACCAGCACCCAAACTTAGCTCCGTGAGCTAACAGGCTAACCGTCCGGTTTTTAAACTCGCGCGGGTTCATTAAACCAGCACGAGCCCAGAAAGCTCTCGTTAACGTAACAAACACAGAGATGACAAGCTGACACCGGCCCTGATTACAGCAATACCTTACAATACCTGTACAATACCTGTCTGAAGACAAGTTAAATCCACGTTGAGGACACGCGCACAGCTTTGGACGATCACCAGAACAACTTCCTGTACTCACTTTCAAAATAAAAGTAAATAATTTAGAAAGATCTGAAGAAAAGCACACACTTTGCAACAAAAACACAATGAAAACTTGAAGAACTGTGTAAAACTAATACCAATGGAAAAAATACAGCTGTTTGTTATTGTGTTGTCCTTTTCACAGGGGTCTTCTGCACGTCGTGGGGAATAAGAAAGCCTCAGAGAAAGTTCATATAATTTAAGTCCCTTTTTAAAAAGATAGATGTGATATAAAGTAACGAGAAACTCCGTTGGTAAAATTAGATTTAGACCATAAACTCTACATTTTGATTAAACAAAATGCTAACATCACTAACACATTAATTTAACTGCAATACTTAGTAATACTAATGTATTCTTCTTAATCAAATAATTTCAGTCAGTACGGTAATTACTTTTAAAATATTTAAGAATGTCTTTAACCGAGTTTTATTGTAAAAGTAGCAAATGGTTTCTTTGGAGTGGTAAACAGTTTATTTACGTGAACTTGCTGCACGTGTACGGAACAGAGCACGTGTGATTCACATGTTTCAGGTGTGCGCAGGTAACAGCTCGTGGTCGTTCTCACGGCAAGCTAATCGGGAGTGAGCGCCCCCTGTATTGTGCTTAGTGATCACACCATGCAGGGTGACTTCCTGAAGAAGTGAAAGCTCGATGTATTGTCATCAGAGGTGGGTAGAGTTGCCAAAGATACTCAAGTAAGAGTAGTGACAATAAATACTGTTTACTGTATATTCACTTGATCTCCAAATGGTTGGACAGATAGAAACTAACTCTAAAATAGCAAAGCTTGTGTATTAGCAAGAGGTCTGACTTAAATATAAACTGTGTAAGTGTGTTTTCGGCATTTTTAGCTAAAACAAGATTGCTCTTCATGCAGGGTAGAGTAACCAGAAATCTTACTCAAGTGAGAGTGGTGATATTCTGTAATAATGTTAAGTAAAAGTTAAAAGTACTCCTCAAAAAGCTTTTCTTAGAAGTACATTTTTTCAAAAAGTTACTCAAGTAGATGTAACTAGGTAAACTGAACTACTTACTAACCACCTCTGACTATCATCTTGGAAAAAAAAAAAAAAAAAATCATTATAACCAAACCTACAAAAACCTAAGAGGTAATGGGTGACTTGAGGAAGAAGAAGGATGTGACCAGTTTTACGCTCCTATGTGTGGACATGGATGCGGAGCTCCTATGGACCTCTAACACCTTGGTGATCATGAAGAAGGCACAGCCACATCTTCACTTTCTGAGCATCATCTGAAGGCTCAACCTGATCGTCTCGTTGCAGGCAAGTTACTGCATCTCAGTATGGTTCGCAAGCTGCAACATGGCAAGTTAGAAAGCTCCACAGACGCCTGGAAGATCATCTGCCACCCTCTTAACTCTAAAGGGCTTCTTTAGAACTCATTTTCTCAAGAAGGCATGCAGGATTTGGAGGGACTGTGCACATCCAGGATACCAGGTGTTTAAGCTGCTGCACTGGAGTCTCAAACAGACTTGGGGACAGTTTTTACTATAACACTGACCAGTCCTTTGCTTCCTTGAAGTGGGCCATGTGCAATTTCTAAAGTGATTTTTTTTTTCCCCTCAGTTTTATTGCTCCATTATGTTGGTACTATTTATTTTATTCTGTATTTTTTGATTTTCTCTATGCACTTTAGTACAGCAAATTTATCTTCAGCATAGTCCCAAATGTACCAGAGGTAGGTATAAATAGAAACAGTAGATGGCAGCAGCGCATGGCTTTTTCCTTCTTCCTTATCTTCCCAAATAGAGCATCATTGTGAGCTTTTGAACTCTGGGGAACTCTTCACCTGCAATGATCACTCTGATTTGACTGATTTGATTTGTAAATTCCCAATAAAACTTTTTTTTTTTTTTTTTTTTTTTTTTTTTTTTTTTTTTTTTTTTCATCACAGACTATGAAAATAATTATTTTCTAAAAGACAGGATTTTACACCACATACTGATAGATGTTTGGATGTGGAATGTGCACATAAGTTCTTGAATGGCAGACAAGGCATCTTGATCCAAGAAATGTGTTAAAACCCTCTGCTTCGGGACAGCCAAACAGCTGTCAGCCGCTGTTTTAGTTTCCCACTTTTCTAAATATACATTCTTGACCTTCCTTTGGCTGAATTTCAGTACCACGTCTGTTGTAAGATGTTCACAGTACTGAAGATGTGACATTTCTGATTACAGTCAGTTGTGTTTCTTAACTGCGTGTTTTGTATTCGAGAAATTCAAACCATTTAAATTCTGCAGAAAAAATGCAAACCATCCATAGTGTAGGGGGGTTCTTGTTTGAAGCATCTCTGTTTTTCTCAGGTAAAAAATGTCAAGTAAATGTGTTATAAAACACAGGAAATTCCGATTGCTTACCATTGTTACAGAGATAATCAGCTTACACCATCATGCTGGGTTAGTGAGGTTCCTTCAGTGCCTTACTAACAACAAACACAACATGTCTCATACACTTCAAAGCAGGCATTCCTTTTGCCAGTAAGGATTTTGTGGAGGTCAGAATGACATATACAAGCCTGTCAAAAGCTTTACGTCATCTGTAAGAATAGCTGCTCTAGAAACTTAGCAGGACTCATATTTGTGTTCCCCCAAGGAGTTGGGAAATATGCTATTATTGTCCGTCTGTGTGACTCACCTCTTCAGAATGCTAGAATTGTGCTGGTGTCTCAATCCAAGGGAAGCTGCATAACAAATCTCACTGATATACTACATTTGTGTCAGTTTTTACACTGAAACTAACAAAACTCCAAAACGTATTTAGATTTACTCCAACGACACAATGTAATCAAAAATTAGAAACTCTTTTTGTACAACTTTGGTGATAAAGTAAAAAATACTTATCCACATGATTCAAGAGAGCATTCAGGATAATCATCGTCATTCAAAAATAATCAAACTAATCTATACTGGCGGGTATTTATTGATGAGACATATAAGGAATAAACTGAACTGACCAATATGAAGACAAAAGTAAATCTCAAATAAATACAAATACAAAGCGCAGTTTAGCATTAAAACTTTACCTGAACAATGGACATGTATTTCATCTGATGAAGAACAACCAGGGATCACCATGACGCACTTCAACCCATTTCTTTGGCTTCTCGAAACCAAATAGTCATGTCTTGTTTTTGTATACACACGCACAAAGCAGTTCAAGTACAAAAATCAACAGATGATGTGACTAATAAATTACTCTGATCCCCCGTTGGAAGGAGAAAGTAATTTTCCCTTCAAATTTGAAGTCAACTCTGCTTTCCAGGCTAAAATGAATCAGCTGTCAAATGAAGAACATAACCAAACTGAAACATAACACTGCTAAGAAAAGATTTAAGTAGAGCTGATCTATTAATAACTGTGACCTGAGATTAGGGTATTACAAAGATCAAACTGGCATTTACAAAATCCTGCTGATAATGACAGGAAGGTTTCTGCCTGATCATCAAACGCCTCATCTTTTGTCTCTGATAACAGTTGAAGTAATAAAAGTCACATCTGTTGCCTAGCTTACCCCTCATGGGTCAGGTTGATATGCACCTGTGTTTCTATGATGTCATACAGTGCAGAAGTTGGAAACTGTCCCCTGCAGCATTTTTCCTGAAAACAAGTTTTTGAAAAGATGATTTTAAATAGGATGTGGTCCAGCACCATTGTTTTAAAGAATCTTTTCCTTTTCTGCTGATGTGCATTGTAACTAGTAGTCAGGGAATTGAACTTTATTTCTGGACATGTTTGTTGGTCATAAAGTTGGCAGATGGTGCTTCATTCTTATTGTCTTTCACAGTCACACAAAAACAGAGAACAGGTGCTGTTTTTCAGTTTAATGGTCCCAATATCACTCATTGTGTCACAAATGACAATGTAAAGTCAACAGCATTCCATGTCACCACCACACAGACTCATTTTCTCCCTCCATCCCACCCCTTCCCCTTGTCTGACAGATTTTGTGTGCTTTAAATAAAGTCCATCCTATTAGCTTCCACATATTAATCCACAGGACATTTATTTAGTCTCTCTTTGTGCTTTCTTGTTAACCTTATGGCTTATTTGTTCCTTATGAGCCTCATTGTTTTTTGAGCAACATACCATCTTAACTTTGACACAACACAACACTGAAAACTTTTTCTTTGACATTATTGTTTACTTTAATTTCTCAATCTGCTTTAAGTTACTTGAAGTCTGTGTCAGTAATTTTTAATAAGTTAAAGATGTTCATGTATTAGATCAGAGATTATGTTTATGGCAGCTGAAAATAATTTAAATATCAGCATTAATCATGAATATTATTCATCAAATAGACATTGGGTAAAATAAGTATTTGAACACTTAATGTTTTTCTCTGTTTAAACATTTCTTATGGGGCCATTGACATAAATTTCAAAGTAGATATTGGCAACAACCCAAGTAATCCACAAATACAATAAAATCAAACCAATTATGTGTAAAAAAAAATGAAATGACAGGGAATAAATATTGAACACAAGAAGAAAATAATGTGCAAAAATGCAGAGAGCCAAGAAACCTACTAAAATCTGTCAGTACTTAGAAAGCTGGTTTAATGCTAATTAATATCCCATAAAAAACCTTTCTTATTACCAAAATATTTCACAGAGTGGTAATAGATCTGATTGGTCAAACCAATCAGAGCTTCACAAATTGGTCTTAGTGTAGCAAAATGACTATAACTATATTTCTAAGTTTCTGGATGCTCCAGTGAGTACCACTGGAGCCCTAATCTGGAAGTGGAAAGAACATAATTCACCATAAACCAGCCAGGGCCAGGTGCCCTTCATAATATTTCAGATGGAGGAGTCAAAAGAATAATAATAATAAGAGTTGTCCAAGAGCTAAAGAGGACTCACAGAGTGCTTCAGAAAGACCCAGAAACAGCAGAAAACAGGCAATGGCCTTAATGCACACTCTGTATAATACTCCACTGCTGAAGAAAAAGTATGTTAAAGCTCTTTTCAAGCTTGATGCAGAAGATTGAGAGAAGCTAGTGAAATACTGGGAGGTCCGATCAGAAAAGGCCGAAGTTGAACTATTAGGATGTCACTGCACCTACAAGTTTGGAGGAAGAATTTTTTTAGTACATCATCCCAAACACCATGCCAAAACAGAAGTTCGCAGGTGGAACCTTCAAGGTGTAGGATGTCTTATAGCATACAATACTGAGTGACCTCATTTAAGTGAAGGATGGATGAACAGAGAAAAATACCGGGACATTCTTATTAAGAATCTGAAGATGAAACAAGTCTGGATTTCCAAGCAGGGCTGCACAGTGGCACAGCGTTGCCTTGCACCAAAAAGGTCCTGGTTTCAAATCCCAGCCTGGGGTCTTTCTGCACGAAGTGTGCATGTTCTCCCTTACGAGAACTTATGTTTTAGATGGCGTATATGAGGAACAGAGACTAAATCTGACCTAAGATGACATTTGTAAACCAAAATTTAAAAATAGGCTGCTGTTAAACATATTATTGCATTCAGTAAAGACTTAGTACAGATGAGGACATTTTATGACTTTGGGGATAAGACATGCATGTATATGCTGCTCTTATATTTCATTGTAGCTCATAAAGGGTCAAGTTTTTGGCTAACTCTAAGGGAGTAGAACAACGAAAATAATATACTTGGCAAAAGAACTGTCATAGTTCTTTATGCACTCCATTTCTATCTAATCCATGATGTGGAACGTCATCATGCAATTCTATTTTCCTAAAAATCTTAATGAACCATGCATACTTAACGACTGAAACACTAATGAGCCGTAGACATTTTATCTTTGACTAAAGTTCATGTTTCTTTTCAAGCTCCATGCCTTGTGAAATCCTTCCACATTTCTGTGACATTCACCTACTTATGGAGCAATCCCAGTTGAAACCATCAATGCAGATGATTGCAGGACACTGCAGAGACATTTACACTTACAAAACTGAATTGACCTTTGAATACAGTGTTTTCAAGTTCAATGAATGTCTCTCACATGTGTACCAGGTTTCCTCTGGGTAAGTAAGAAAATGAAGAAGAAACTGGTATCTCCTGAAGGTGTGTTTTACATATATTTGTACAGAAATAAATTAGAAAACGTGTTGAGATGAGGCTTGATTATGAGATTAAAAGTACCTTTTGAAAATAACATTTAAACAGTTATTAAACATACTTTTCATTAAGTCCATATTTCTTCATTAAATGATGTTTTTATTGGTGTGATTTAATATTCTAATTAGAATTGCCATGCTTTTATTAGCTGTGAGCAGAAAATTATCATAATTAACTATAATACATATGTAAAGCTCTTTGAACTGCCTTATTGTTGAAATGTGCAATAAAAAATAAACTTGACTTGACATGGAGAAAAAACAAAATGCATTTAATGTTTTTTCCTGCATGTTTGCTTAATGAACTTCAAGCTGAATGACAGATATTCTGATATCTTATCTTGAATGAGGTATTACGTAGGTAACGTAGATCTTCAATAAGTCAGCTGTTGAGAGTGTCGTCTCTTCTTCCACCATCTGTTGGGGCAGCAGCATCAGAACCAGGGACCTAAAGAGGCTGATAAAAAAGGCTGGTTTTGTTCTGGGGACGACTGTGGAACCTCTGGAGATGATGGTGCAAAGAAGGATACTTCATAAAATCAAGAAAATTCCGCACAACCCTGAGCATCCTCTTTATGAGATTGTTATACCACAACAGTGTCTTCAGTCAGAGGATTCTTCAGATGCGTTGTAATACAGACCGGTACAGGAGAGCCTTCCTGTCCACAGCTATTAGCAACCATGGCAACCCTTTGAAGAACCTTGTTTAATATTAGTGACGACATTTAATTTCCCTTTGGTATCAATAAAGTATTTTTGAATTGACTGGAACTGAATCACTCTGTCACTTATTGACAGGGAGCTAAGACCTTGAGTCTGTACCAGATGTCTGCAGCGTTCAGTTTAAATCACCCCTCAATCAGATTATATCATCAGTTTCACATTAAAAGAATATAATTCATGGCCCACCATGCAAGACTGCATTTCTATGGATTTTTACCGTTATTAGTGCCAGGATTGGACACCCAGTCTGTCTCACATATATGAACTTGTCAAAAATACGGGGCTGGTTTAATGACACGCTCACACCTAAAAGAGAAAACCACATATATACCACTGATATGTACAAAAACAACTTTAAAAAGAAAACACTTTTACTTACTTGTAACATAAAACCTGTGACTTGTGAGAAGGTCATAAATGTTTCAGTATTAATGTTGATGAAAACTGATTTTCGTCTCTCACTCTGTGAAAATACACCACTCATTACAACATCTCACTAAGCCAAAGTGAAGCAATTATTTTCATATCAGTTCAAATTCCACAAGCGTCTGTGATTGCATGACAAAAAGCCCAGCATTCCATGTTAGGGAATGCACTGAAGAATAATCACACACACACTCAGAAGGAGAGAGAGATTAGCTGTCCGTGCATAGGACCTTGACCTGCCTATTTCTGGGGGGTCTGAGCTATTAGTGTTTAGATGTTCTGTGTGTTTGGGTGCATGGGTGCTCAATTAATTGCCTAACCAAGAGGTCATTGTTGAGCCAAGGATTTGCTGTTTACATAACTGGGATCTGGAGAGATGTAGAATGGAAGAAAACACAAACCTTTTTTCTATAACTCTGTGGAACACTGAAGTAATTAAGCAAACAAATCACAATATCTGTACTAGTACTGCAGAATTGTCCATGCAGTTCACCACTTTGTAAAACAACATAGTGAAAAAACTAATTAGAAAAAAAAACACTGTATTTGAAATTCTGCACTTAAAGTTAACTTGACCTGAGACATCAAATAGTTATAAAAGTTGATAAGGAAGCTGTTTTCTTTTTAATATGATTTTTTACCTAATGATAAAGTTATTGGCAGTTATAATGCCAATAACTAATGAAGGGAGAATTAGGTCGCTGTAGAACCATCCAGCTGCAATCCTGAAGGGCCAAGTTTCAGACTGTTGCCTTGATATTCTAAATTTATCTATATAAATGAATCTTAGTTCATAATCAGCCTCACTTCCTGTCAAAAATCAGTCTAAAGGATAAATTCTTTACCAGTCGAACTAATGATCAAATTTCAAGTAGAAAGATTTGTGAAGATGAACATTTATTCAGCACTGATGAAAGAAAATAACACTTCAATTAAGAATCCACAGGAACTGGTAATTAAACTAATACAACACAGTGTACTATTAATACAACTAATACATATTTACTAATGACTTAATTAGGCTAAAGACAGACAAAAAACAAACACAAAACATCACTAACATTTGGCTAAGTGAGTAAAGCTTGGGAGAAAAGGGGAAATGAAGCCAAAGTCCAGACCTAAGTTTTCTTTGATCAGCTTTCCACGTTGCTACAATATAACAGGAATAAAAAGAGACCACTGTGGTCTGAAACTGGGCTGTTGGCTCACTTAATAAACTGGCTGGATTACCTCACAGTCCTATTTCTTAATTCAGCTTTTAATAACTGTTGCTTTGGCTGAAAGGTCCCTCAGACTGGAAGTTCTTGGTAGTTCCTTGCTTTTGCGTGGACATGATAAAAGTTTATAAGGTGACTTTGAGCACATTTCCAAGGCAGGAAGGCAAAAATGGAGTCTTGCACAGCTTCGCACAATAACAGGCAAACGTCTGCATGCGATGCAGACAAAGCTATTTATTGCTACTGAATCTGACCGTGTGATCAGTACTGGCTCCGACTTGGTTGGACAAAGGCTCTGGGAGAGGAAGCGTCACAGGAGACTGATCAGCCAGCCAGACTTCAAAATCACGTGAAGGCAATGACATGAAGCTTTAATTCACATTCTTCATAATCCAATCGAAAGACCAAAATCTTAACAGATTATCACTGTATGTAAAAAAACTGTCATAACTACACCTATTTACACATGAAGTGTTTCAAACATTCTATTGAATAAAAATTCCACATTTTAGAGTGTAATACTTTATTTAATAATGTGGATTATTTTAGAGCATTCTGAGTTTCAAAGCTGGCAGCGTAAGATCATTCAGATAAGAGAAACTTTGACATGTATCAAGAGGGATTCAGATAAATTAACATCTGTTCAGGTCAAAAAACCCCATATTTTTAGAGAATCAAGGGAAACATTGTGTGTCTGTGAAACTGAACGTTTAAACCAGATGTGTTCTTTGTATATCAACTCTCATCCCCTTTAACATCTTTACTGCTCTTTCTCTATTTTTATTTGACCCTCGGTAATGTGTGGCTATAGAATAGGATTTGGATGTTTTTAAAATCAGAACTCATATACTTTGTTTAAATGTTGCACAATTGTTACCCCTTTTACTGTTCCCAGGAGCTGCTTTCATCGTGTCACATGAATCCAGCCCGTCACAAAAACTCGAGGGCAGATACACGGTCATTTCTAACCATGCATTATTATACCTTCAGCAAAAACCTTTTTATTTAGGTTCAGACAAAAAAATGATTAGGACCTCAAAAAGGTAAGTGGATTGAAATATATAACACTAAGGTATGACACGGTTTTAGTTTTCACAAACATTTCTTTACATAATCATGTTGAAGGTTTAATAAATGCAAATGTTGTAGCTGTGCCAAAAAAAAATGTTGATTTCACTAAAGAAAACTAAATAAAAACACCCAAGAAAAAACATTTTTTTTCATGACTGCATAGTAAAGGAATGTTGATCACATGAAACAGTTTTTTTTTTTTTTTTTTTTTTTTTTACAAATATAATCAAAAAAGAAAGAAACCATTTGCTCTGAACTGCCCAAAGACATGACACAGATCCAAAGCTCCAAACATGCAGCCGTTATTTAGGTCATTGACCTGTTTCCTTTGGGCCAGGCTAATTAATGTTGTCTAACTGTCAACCAGCTAACAAAAGGAGTCTTATCTCACCCATAACAGGCTTTCCTTCTAATTAATTGTTGTATGTGTGTGGGAGTACAAACTGGAGATGTTTTTTTTACAAAACAAAATTTCACACCCTATTACTTCTTTCTTTTCATTTGTCACATACAAAACATTTGAAAGTTGTACAGCAATCAAACTATTAAAACTTTGAACTTAAATGTGGGTTATATGGTTGATGTGAAAGAACCAGTACATATGATATATATATTTTTTTCAGTTGTGTAATTATCATCCCTTCAGTATAGGTATCTAACTTGAATTTCTATGTAGTTCACTGTAAAACAGCGTCATTCATAAATTATGTATAATTTTCTTGAAAATAAATAATAAAAATCAATCTGTTTTATAGTACTTGTTTAAAAAATATTCAAACTAACAACTTTAAAAGAGGTAGTTGTTAAACCTACAGGCTCGTCTTCAGATGCCATCCCCACATTTCTTTTTAAAGAGGTTTTTTTTCCCAGTCAGATCCTCAGTCCTTTATGATAGGAATAACACTATATACCCAGTGTGGTCCCATATATTTAAAAGCATGTAGCACTAAATCCACTGATTTAAAAAAAAAAAAAAAAAAAAAACAACAAAAAACCCTCGACCACCTCAGTTTTTTTTCTAATTTCAGGACCGTCTCTAAATTCTCATTTGTTTAAAAAATATCGGCAAAAACAGTTTTTATCCAAATAAATGCTAAATTTATACTTTAGAGGCTTTCCTGTTTGAAAAAAGTTGAGTGTTTTTCCATTTCACAAGCGCCTTGTGTTTCTCCAAAACCAGTTTTAATTTGGATTTGACATAATCTTCTTGCTGAAACACCTGGTCTTTGTCTCATCTGACCCTAAGACAATAGGTCTTTAGTATACCCATGTGGACAGCTGAAAGCTTCATTCCCGCTTCACGGTGTCGATGTCAGAGCAGTGGCTTGACCCAGAGTCAGTGGCATTGTTAAACCTCGAAGATTGTATATAGTCTACCAACTCTGTCAAGAATAGTAAATGAGATATTGGATCTCAACGGGGTAACCTGTATAAATGAAGCTTAAATACATAAATACTTTCTTCTTCAGTTCTTCATGAATTGTTTAATCATTCCACAGTGGAAGAAGAAAAGTTCAAATGCTTCACAAAAATCTCAAAATTAATTTGCCATTCAGCCTATAAGTGTATGTAAACCTTTGAGCAGAGCTGTGAAAGATGAAGCAAAAACAAAATTCATCTTCACATTTTGTCATGAAATGCCAGAATATTCCCAGACATTAAAATCATTAGTTATTTAAGAAATGTGTTGATCAATAAATTCCTATGACTTGTATGAGTTTTCACACACACCAATGCATAGCCTGGCCATTGCCTTCCTACGCAATTTCGTCTGGGCTTTCTCCCATTGCCTTGGATTCCTCTGGTAGAATTTCAAATGGGCCAATCAACAAACAGATGGAGAAGTTGCAAACGATGATGTCGATTTTCAACAGAGTCCACGCCTCCAGGAAGCAATCGTTTCTCAATAGCCGAGAGGCTAAACCCTCTGTACGAAATAAAGCATAGAACAAGAGGCTGGTTTTACCAGGCTAATAAATGCATGTGTCTTTCCAGATAAACCACCAGCTTAACATGCTGCTTACCAATTAAACGTTTTGCATCAAATGAGACACAAACAAATTACAGACTTCAGGGCTAAAGTTGAAGAGTGATTGCTGGCACTTTAACCAAAGGTAAAGTCTTTGCTGAATCTTTAATACAAATCCTCACATCTTCCTGCTCCTGCACTGAACCAGTCCATCTGTATATTTCTGAGGAGTGAATCTGATTGCTGACTTTGATTCACCTAACCTGATTACTTTACAGTCATTGCTGTGCTTAGCTTTACTCCTGCCTTGTTTGTATCCAACACCGATTTCTCCAAACAGCTGTTTTCTTGCACTTTCAACAAACCTTTTTGCTTAAATTGCCAATGACTGGTTAGGCAGTCAAGAAGCAAGCAAGAGTTCTGTGATTATGGGAAATAAAGGTGCACCACAAAAGCGAACTCCTGAACCTTTCCACTTTCTGTTTACAGTATATAAAGAGCCTTCAGTGAGTTTGATTCACTTTGCAATCAGACGTTCTTAATGCATTATGTGTGAGCTTTATTACAAAATAGCAGGAGTGTATTGGATGGACCAACCCATTTTAGGTAGGTCCCTACGCAGAAGTGTTCGTATCATATGAACATAGATCTACTCAATACTTTACGTGGAAATATTTTTAAGTATGTTTGAACACACTGACAAGACAACTCCCACAGAAATAAATTCTTCCTAATTTAGTGAGTGATGCAGCTCAGCCTGTGCTGGATTGTTCTTTTATTATTCGTGCTCTAAATTTTAGTGCTGAAACAAAGAAGCATTGGCACAACTCACAGAACATAGAATTGAGTGCAAATATGCAAATACTTGTAAACATGCAATTCTCTCCATTAAGAGGATCTTCACAGAATATGAGCTGCATTGAACTTTAACATGCTAAATTATACTATTGAATATCAATCAATCAATCAATCTCCTGTGGATCCAGCTCCGAGTTTTAGTCCGTGAGGGGAACACCTCGTCTACTTTTAGGACTAGGCCTTCTTCTTCCACTACTCTCCAATTTGCATTATTTGCTGTTATTTCAAATGTTAACTTTTTGTTTTCTCTCAGTTATTTTTCTCTCCATAGAAGCTACACCTGGTCTGGCATTCTGTTTGGCTGTGATACCTTTCTGGAGGAGGGCTTCAGCTGAGATAATGCTGCTATCAACTAATCATTCTCCTTCTCCTGCTATTAAGTTTTTATTTTCATAAACATCAAAAATAATCCTACATCAGTTCGTCTGTTTTTCTTGTGCATTCTGCTCCGTCCTCTCAAACCCCAAGTTGGTTCTGGCAGATGGCCGCTTGTACGGAGCCAGGTTCTGCTGGAGGTTTCTTCCTGTTAAAGGGGAGTTTTTCCTTTCCACTGTCACTATATGCATGCTCGGACTCAATGCAATCTGCTGGGTTTCCTTAGATCGAAACTTTTTAAACTACTTTGAATAACTAATTGTGCTCACTGTACTGCTTGATAACTACGATCAATTGGAATGTATGTATGATTGAACTGAAATGAATTTTTTTGTAAAGTGCCTTGAGACGACATTTGTTGTGAATTGGTGCTATATAAATAAACTGAATTGAATTGAATCATATTATTATTTATTTATCAGTTGATTAGTCTGATATTCGTCAGTCAGGGGGCAACACTTTACCTTCACATGAATCGAGTCCTATCATAAGTTCCCCACATTTCACAGACATGTTCTTCATATTTCACAATGCTAAAATATGGCATTAATCAAAGATAAGTGTTTATTAGATAAAAATTCCAAATAACTCACCATGAACTAAATGATTTGTTATATTTTCATTCAACCTAACATATATTTGAATGTACTTATGGGTTATAAATATGAAACTGAACTAGGCAACAAGAATGAAGCCTAATAAATGCAGAAAAAATTTATTCTGCTCATGCAAATTAAAGGTCAAATGTCTCAAACAATTGATTAATCTTGTCTATTATAACAGCTCTAATGGTTATTTAGACACTCAGAAACCTTCAATAGAAGATGGAGAGGAGAGCACAAACACACAAAAACACTGATCCATTGGTCAATGAGTACCTTTACTGTGAAAGAAAAAGGACACAGTTAATGGCAACAGTCAGTGACTTCATCTAGATGAGAAACAGATAAGCTCTGAACCAGCTGAAAAATCTATCAGTTAAGAAAAACACACAGCAGCAGTAGCTCCTTCAATGGCTTTGTTTTGAAGACATAAAAGGTTAAAGACAGAACAACACGGCAAAGTGCATCCTCAATAAACAGAGAACATGGAGTTATTGACTGCAACAGCTCAGCTGATAGCCCTTCCAATTATGTGACACAGCTAACCAAGAAACACAAGGTGTTTCTGCAGAAACATGTCTCTCTTCTCGGCTTTCTGCTGCGAGAGTCAAGCTCATCAGCAAGGGACACAATGCCACAGATGATTTGACTGAACTACTATTAATGAGCGACAAACCCTCAAGCACCCTTTCACAAAGGAAGGAGACATTTTCCAGCAAGGCTACTGGAAATCCTCAAACCACATTTAAAAACATTTCAAACATGAAACTATCAGAAAATTGTCTTGATCACTGCATACATGTGCTTGTTGCACTACACCAACATGCTTATTTTGCAGTCTAATAAATCTAATAAAATATTGAATAAAACAAAGAAAGCACCATCGCTTCTGTGTCACGTTATGGTTCCAACTGACCCTGGCGCGAGCAACAACTAAAAGCACAGCAGAAAGTTTTGAACAGTTTATTGGAATGTGTGGCTGGAGTTCAGGTTCTTCTGGGTTCCCGGGATGGTTCCAGGACAACACTGAGGATGAGACGTAAGTGTTCATAAAGGGTGAAATAATGATCAGCAGCAGACAAGAAGGCGAAGAAGGAGTTACACTGATAGCTGGGCCATGGGGTTTCCTGGGAGGAGGTGAGTCTAACCGCACAGACTGAGACTGACTGGTCGTGGTGAGTGTTGTTGTTATTGGAATCTTTTCTTTTGCCTTTCCTTTCAGACGAAGGTGGAGCAGACGAAGGATTGCTGGAGGGTGGATAGGCAGGTGAGTATGGAGGTTTACAGGTGAGGAAGCAGAGCAGCATGAATCAAGAGAGCTGAAGGAGAAGCAATGAGGAGACAGCAGAAGGTGAGCTTTGCAACGAGCTGGGAGAGCGAGAACTGGGACTGGTTTCCCAGAAAGGAGGGCAACAATGAGGGTAAACAAAGCTGCATAAAGCGATGAACAAAACGTAAGGAGGCCTGATTACCACTCATTGAGATGGAATTAGCCGCCTAACGGGAATCCCCTCTCTTAAGGTCCTCATGGTTGGGCTTGAAGATCTTCAGCTGTAGGAGCACACCTGCCAGTCACACCCTGCAATGAGAAGAGGTATGAACAACGCACACACATGCACACACACATCAGTGCACAGCTGTGGATATGTCATCTTGCAGATCACGTGGAAAATTTGCTTTGACGTACTTAAGATGAATGTTACCAGTAAGCTGGGGGAGAGTTGCTGCACACGGTGAAGGTGGCTTCATAAAAGTCAGCAAAGGTCTGAAACTGACATCTATTTTTGTAAAACTCGCATCCTTCCAAAATGTTTTAAACGTGATTTAGGTCGTGGGAACATGCAGGATGGTCCAAAGGATGGAGCCTTTTTTTTTTTACCCTGGTGAAACACCGAGTGATCACCACACAGAAGGACTAAGTCTACAAAGGACGCCCAGTGGATCATCTCCACATAGACAGTCACGGTTTGACACAACTGGCAACCTCCAAGCTCCCTGGATTTTGATGGTGTTACTTGAGGTGCAATAGTGTAAACTGTCTTATTACAAAAAAATAGTTCAGATCTTCCCTGACTGCTGTGCAGTGAAATTTGTCTTATTCAAAGTACAATAGTAGTGCACAGAATTTTAAAATGCTGCAATTTAGAAATGCTTTATTTTAATTGTAGTTATTTTCTACTGTATTTATTGTTTTGTATTTTTATTGAGTACTTTTAACTTCATGTAGGTATATAGCATGTTTGTGTCTTGCTATGAGTGTTTATTGGGGCCTGCCCATAGCAAATGCATAGGCAGGAACCTATTACTCAACACTCAATAAGGCGTCTCTTTATTATTATTATTTATTAACATTCCGTCTGCGTTAATGCGGCCCGAACCGTGGCGGTTATATATACATCAAAACGTGCGGCACAAAGTTTCAGGAAAAATCATGATTTTAGAGTGTTACAACAATTAACTGCTGCTCCGTTAGAGTGTGGGAGAAAGAGGATTTCAGACCCCAGATTTATTTTTTTAAATTGCCGTCACGCCTACAAATATTGCTCAAACGGCATGATTTTCGGTCATGACATAGAACCGCTCGTTGGCTCTCATAAAATGCTTTCGAATTTCCTCTAGGCCTGATGGTTTTCTGTCACGGTGCTTCAGAGCAAACACTCGCGTAAGGGTAAAGGGGAGTCTCGGCCATTCATTTTCATGCCTTTTTCATGAGCTGGGCACCTTTCCCACACCATGTTTCACTCGTCCCTGCTCTGGCTCTGAATGAGGTACTGATGTGAGTCCCAGGACTAAGGAAGACCAAAGACGGCCCTCGCTCACGCTGTGAGAATTTTTCAGATACCTCTTACGGTTCCCGAACAGGAAGGAGTTGTTCGGAAAACTTTTTTCACTCAGGCTGCCTGCCTCTGACATATAGAGCTTTTCTCTGCACCAAAGTGAGTGACACTGACAGTGTCAGTTGGCAGAGGGACATTAACTACCATAGCAACAAGTCACTTAGTGGGGCAGCCACAGCTTTGATGTATGATGGCTGCAGCTGGGGAGCAGAAGAGGCCTACAAGCAACATGGCTGCTCTCCTAAGGGGCTTGGCTGACTTCAGTGATGAGACCCTGACCAGCCTAAACTGACAACCACACTGGACTTTCAAAATAAGAGCTACATGTACCCTACAAAATAAAAGCCTTCACATTTTATACAGCACGTAACTGCAGCTTTGGGCAAAATATGACAGATTTGACCCAAGCTCTGTTACGCATGGGATTGGTCTGGCCTTGGAAAATGACACTCACTGAAAAGTTCAAAATAAAAGCCTCATACTTCCTTAACTACAATATGTTTTAAGCTGAGAAAACAGTATATTGGGATGTTGGATTAGGACCAAGGATCCATGCGCGTGATAGCCCTCATTCTTATGGTAGTGTCAAGATGCTAGTGGGACAACATGCTAGTCATAGCACACAGACCAATGGTAGCATTTAAGCTAATATTAGCATGTAAGCTTAGTTGAATATAAAAGCATTATATTGATTTACTAAATGAAGTAAGTCCATTATTATCAACATTACTGTGATAACACACTTTCTACTGGTAGTGTCAACACGCAAGCCGCTCTACATGCTACTGATAGCCGTCATGGTAACTTTAGCCGTATGCCTAAAATGAGCATTTTAGCCTAATTTTGAAATAATAATTAGGTTTAGCATACTAAATGGAGTGAGTCGATGTTTGTGAACAGGGTGGTGACACCCCACGTGCTACTGATAGCATTTCAGCTAGCATTAGCATTTTGGCTAATTTTAGCTTATACACTACTTTTTGCACCCTGAGTGGACTACTGAATGAAGTAAGTCAATGTAAGTCCACATGCTACTGATACCCCACATGCTACTGATAGCATTTAAGCTAGCGTTAGCATTTTGGCTAATTTTATCTTATGCACTACTTTTTGCCCCCTGAGTGGACCACATCACAGTTAGTCAACATGTCAGTGATGTTCCACATCCTCCCAACTTCCTTGTACATTACATTATCATCGATACGCACACTTTGGCAGGCCCCTTCTAAATTTCTTCAGAAATTTTCTAGTAGTATTATTGTCCTGTCTTCCATGTTTTCCAAATGAAATATTAAAACACATTTTGAGTGTGTTTGCAATGGCACATGTTAATTTAAATTTGGCTCAGTGCACCAAACAGGCTAGGACCGCCCCTGCAAAACCCTAAAAACAATAATGAACAGAGAGGAATGAACTGAACATGGCAAGACATTTCAAACAATAATAAGGGACTCAGTTTTTGTATCAAAACACAAACTCAAAAGAAAACCAAAACACAAAGATCATAACAACTTGTTTGTTGTTTGATTTTGAAACTCGTTCCCCGGTTTTAAGAATTTAATGAGAAATTTGTTAACATTTCAACAAAGTCACACCAGTAAACGTTTTCCAGCATGCCTTCTCGATGTCTCTAACTGACCCATAACTCTAGAAAGGTGCGTATGCGAGTCTTGAAGGGGTGGTGGGGCTCGGCACCCTTCTATGTTCAGCTCTATCGATACATCTAATGAGGACACGAGGTAGTTACAATGATACAATGAGAGGAAAAGCTGTAAACGCAGGATGAGTCTAATTATTGCAACATTAAACAATTTCAAACAAAATTTGCAGTTTGTGTTATTTGAAGGCATCTTCCATTAATTAGCTGACAATTCATTCTGTGACAAATTTGAACTTGGAAAAGTTTTCTTCTGCATATCTGAATGGCCATGTCAATAGACATTTTTTTCTAAGTCTGCTTTGATTTAATGTGTGTGTGTGTGTGTGTGTGTGTGTGTCCTTGCAAATGTGAGCATCTGTTTATGTAAGTTGTATACTGTGGAATGCTGGCCATGCTGAAGGATTTCATATCCCCCAAAATGTCTGCAGTGTGGCCCCTCACAACACATTATTCTTCACTAACAAAGTCTGCTGAACTTGTAGATGGAGCATGACCCCCTGCACAGAGGGAAGTTTCCATTTCTCCACTGCATGCATGCATGTGTGTCACTATTCCATTTCTCCTCAAGGTCTGTCCAGTATCTTTCTCACTTTCTCACAAATTTTCTTCAGCTGAACCAACTTAGACTTTGTCGTGGATTCTCCTCTTTTAGGTGTACAGTGATGCAATTTTCTGATGGCATGAAACTATGGTACTGCACAATGCCAGTATGGTAGTAACTGCACTGATGAGAGATAATAGAGGTAGTGGTGGTAACAAGTAGTACAAATATTTCAACAGTTTATTAGTTCTACATTACCACTTGTAGGTGTTATACACCTACAAGGCTGTTGGTATAAATGACCTGCGGTATCTTTCCATGCTACACCAGGGGTGCATCAGTCTGCTGCTGAAGACTGTATGAATGTGTGTGTATGTGTGTGTTTGTGAGTAATTGTGGATGAATGTGCTTCTAGTTTACCAAGGTGAGAGTGCTTTCTTATTTAGATGGCAGTTTGTCATAAATCTTTTAACTGCTTGGTGGCTTATGATCTACTGCAGTGTTTCCCAACGCTGCTCCTCAAGGCAAACTGCCCTGCATGTTTATGGGGTTTCCCTGCTTTAATAGCCTGATTCAGTTGATTAACAGGCTTTAGCTGAACAGCAATCAGCCATCAATTGAAGTCAGGTGTGCTGAAGCAGGGAAACACCTAAAACATGCAGGGCAGTGTGCCAGGGTTGTGGGCAGGACCAGGGTTGGGAGACAGAGTAGAGCTGCTGCTCCTTCGCATTGAAATGAGTCGCCTGAGGTAGTTCGGGCATTCGAGCAAGATACCTCCTGGACACCTCCCTTTGTAGGTTTTCCTGGGACACCCAGCTTGGAGGACACCCCAGAGCAGACCCAGAACATACTGGATGGGTTTTATTTCCCTTCTGGCCTGGGAACCTCCAGAATGAGTTGGAGTGCGCTGGAAGTAGAAGCTAATGGAGCCAATGTTTTATTTGCATTTAAACTGACTGTTTTGTTTTGTAGTGTACTAAATTGGATTGAACAGAATAAATGTTCAGTAATTGGTTGAATCACCGACCCTGTGTTCTAAAGTGCTTTTCAGCCGACCTTTGTTTGAATAAAACTGAACCGAACATGTTCCAGAATACGTCCTCTCTGCCGAACAGCTGCTCTTTTCTGTTGTAAGTCAGGGGCCACCTTTGGGCTCTTATTTTGAAGGCGCATGTGGTTGGTTTTCCTGGGATTAATTGACGCGACAGCCTCCGCTGACCCTCCGGCTTTATCTGTTTCCATATAACCGGGCTTCCATCCGCGGCGGCTTCCATACACATGCTGCTGGCCCGCCACGGAGCAACAACTGGACCTTGACAGCGAGAGAGCGAGGAAAGAGAGGGAGAGGGGCCAAATGTGAGAGGCTGAACAGCCGCAGCAGCGCACACGGAGACTTCGGGGAGGCTTTTTAAAAATCCCCTTCTTTATGCTTCTCGGATCACAAACTGTCGCAGACTTCATATAAATATGCACCTTTTGGGAATATCTCTGTTTCTGGCGTATTTGCTTTACACAAACCTGGCCAGCGACTTCAGCCACAGAGACTATTATGATGAGTACTCGGAGCAGGAGCCGACGGACGAGCCGGTGAGTTTAGTCGGAGGAGAAAGTTGTTTGTCTGTGCGTGAAAGTTCTACCGGAGTTCTCCCACTGTGGACCCCCACGCTCCATCATGTGCTCACACATAATCCCAGAGCATTTCTTTGTGGAGTTGCACTGTGGGAGAGCAGAAAGTGTTGGCCAGATTTGAGTTTATGTATACGGAATATTTCTTTATTGTTTGAATAACAAAACATCAACAATGTTGCTTTTTCCTGCCTCGCGCCTTTTATCACCCAAAAGGGTCTGGGTTTTGTCACAGAGATTCATTTCAAAACAGAAACTCGCTTCAAAGAAATGATAAGAGAGAAAATCTTGGGTGTTTTTTTTTTTGTTTTTTTTTTTTTTTTTTTACACACAGCAGACCTTTTTCAGGGAAACGATGTAATAACATTGGTTCAGTGGACTGGAAGTGATGCTGACAGGGATAATCCCTCTCCTGTCCAAGTGAGACGTCAGTAGAAGGAGAAGCTTGGAGCTTATGTATGTTTTGGTATTTCTCATAAGACAGCCGAAGTGAAAGAAGAGACAGACAAACAAATGAAGAAGCAATAAAAACAAAAAACAAGTGGCTACTTGAGTTGTATTTTAAAATAATAATAATAAAAAAGGTATTGCTTGAAAATAAAGGCCGTTTACATTTTTTCCGTCCAAAAAACATGATCAGAAATGGACATTTTAGGTTGATTTTCTCATTATGTTTACAATAATAAAAGCAAAATCATACCTGTCCATCCTGACTGGAGATGACGTCATTCATCTGCACATCTCCAAGGTGTTGTTCCACAGATTTTAGGAAGCGAATAAGCAGATAAATGAAGATAAGTGAGTAAAAAACGCTTCTTTTCAACATGTATGTCGAACCTCTCACCACTACCATGTATGGGTGATGATGTCACCGGGTGAAGCTTTACTTTGCTTGTCCAAGTTGTGTTACTGAGTGTCAAAAAATGAGAAAACTCTCCTTCTGTATGGCCGGTGTTTTGATTTACTTTTTTAAATATGAAAAGAAAATCAAACCAAATGGGATTTTTTTTTTTTTTTTGCTCAAATTTTTTTTGTATTTTAAAAGAAGAATCAAAAATCGCTTGCTTTTTGTTTGACTTTACTGCTTTCTGATGAGAACATCCAGTTATCAGAACACACACTGACTCTTTCTCTAGTCTCCACTATTTCACTGCATTTTTACAGTAATTCGGTGTATAAATTTCAGAAGCTGTTGTGTAACAACCGCAGAAAGCAAGTGTGTCAAGGATTTTTTTTTTTGTCATTCTTAGTAACACACATTTTCTGCCTTCTGTCTCTAACATATTTCGCAACAATAGATATCCTTTAAGTCCAATTACATGTATTAATATTGTTATTAAAACAGCTGCAAAAGGTCTGGCTGCTATGCAGAGAAGACAAGCAAGGGAATATCAGGTCTAGTTATACATGATACAATTCAGTCCAGTTATCATCCATATGGTGCAAATAATTCCAGCTTAAATGAATAAAATAAAGCCATATAACTCAGGTATTGTCAAGTATATGAAACAATTCTTTGTTAACTTAAATAAACTTTGCTCATTTATAGTCTAGCATTTATTTTAGTTTTTTAAAAACAGTTAAATTCAATTACAGTTAAATTCAGACAGATTATAACTAGAGCTGCACAACATATGGAATGGCAATCATCAACACATTTTAAATGTGTGCAACATCACCGTTGCAAAGGGTTGCTTGGATGCAGCTTTTGGCAGGCTGTAACATTTTAGAAATCCTGCTTTCATACTGAGCTTGCTGGTAATGTATTTGGCCTGTTGGATGGACTTTAAAGCTTAAAGAAAGTGGCGTGGACATCATCATGATGGAAAAGAAAGAGAGGATTGTGGAAAATGTTGCTTAATTACAGATGATATCATCAGTTTCGTGTTTTGCCTAATTTTACTACTTAGAATGGATTTCAGTGCAGCCCAATTCATTTTTAAAAACTATAGCTGCAAAGCTCTGGGAAGAAAGCGAAATAAGATGCACTAGGCACACAGAGTGGTGGTTACTGCAAGTGTCATCAGGTTGGGTCATAATTGAGAAACTCAGCACCATGAAATAAGGAAAAAATACCTCCATCAAGAACTTTTCACAGAAGACATGCTGCTTCGATAGTAGAGTAATGCTGTCTTGTCACTGAAGTATTTTAAATGAAAACATAAACCAGGAGAAACCTCATCGCAAGCAGTTTTACAATTACGAACAAAAACTGGTATATATCTTTTTGTTTAAATTATTTCCTGAACATTCTGCTTGAATGCAGAATATAGCTGGTTGTATCCTTTAGGCACCACAAGGGGGGGCTGGAGCCCCCCATCAGCTTTCACCATGCCTGATGTAAAATCACCATGCAAGGCCAGAGAATGCAGTAAAAAGTTAAAAGGTCCGAAACACTTTTTGTTTACATTCAAAGACACAGTGAATTCCTCTGTTATGTTTGCTTCTGGAAAAAAAAAAAAAAAGGAAGATTTTTGGTTTGATGGCATTGCAGTCTTACAGGGTGAGGGGAAGATAAGCTTGTCTTGGATAATTTTTTTTTTTTTATCGCAGTTGTTCTGATCTGTTCAGTCTGTTCTGGTTCATCTAACAACAACAACAACAACAGCAATAACACTACTACTAATAAGAGTAATGATTAATTTGTAGTTCCAGCTGCTGTTGTAACTTCTATAAAAAATGTGTTTTACATTTTTTTTTTTAAACTACCACTATGCTGTAACATACTGTCATACTGTGACAGTATGATATGAGACAAATAGTTTGTGAAAAAATCAGTTTCCTCTGCCTTCTCCCTGTGGTTCTACTGTCATCTGCAGAAATACACCGCACAGTCAGAAACAACCAATCAGAGGCAGGAGGAGGGTCTTAGCGCTGTCAATCACACGCTGCTCACACACTCCCCTTTGCTCTCTGCTACGCTGCAGCTAGTTCTGCACAACAGAGCCTGTCTTGAATGCTCAGGCTGGTAAGCATGGCCGTTGATGACAGTCTTCCTGGAAAGGTAAGTTGTTTATCTGCCGTTAGCATACTGAGCAGCGCGTACAGGAGAGTGATTGACAGTGCTCTTAGTGTCTTACGGTAATAGGAGCACTGAGGAGGTGGAGGAGCTCGATTATTTCACAGATTATCTGTCTCATAATATACTGTCACGATATGGTTACAGTTTTAACGAATATGTAGAAAATCTATTTTTGTAAAAGTTACATACTGCAGCTGTAAGTAAGTTTCAACCACAGATTTTCACAAGTCAGTTTTTCCAAATCCAAGTCAAGTCTCAAGTCTCTAATGACTGAAATAAGCATATAAATAAACACTCATCAAATCCTCAGCGTCTCAGTCGCCTCTAATCCTGCATCGCTGTAGGTTTGGAATCCAAACCTGTACTATTTGTCCTTCGGCCTAATCAAGCAAAATGCGTTTTTTTCTTTGTGATGACTGTTAACACGTGTTTATTGTCCATTCCTTTATTATATGTGGCACTAAATATGGTTTGTAGTTCATATATTTAAGTTTAAGGTATAAATTACACAATGAACGAGACAAAGCTTCGTAAGTAATTGGAAGTGTGTTGAACTTCTGAATGAACAGAACAGGAAGTGATTTTATGTTGATATTTTCAGATGGGAGGGTTCTTGTACTGTTGCAGCTAGCTTAATAGCAAGAGTAAGTCGGAAGTAGTTTAAATTTATTTTTGTTTCTTAAATGATGCAAAGTAGTTTAATACAGTGTTCAGTAGGAGAGCCATCTGGTCAATAGTATGAAGCTACCGCGAATATGAACAGATTGTTATGAGCCAGAAACATCCCATAATAATCCACCAACATCACTGGCTAATAATCCAGGCCATTCTTTCATAGTAAAACATGCGCAGCAGCTGCAGTCTGTAGGTACATATCGGCTTCCTTTCACTCTTCACTACATGAAATGAAACTGTTACTTGAACTCCTGATGTAGGACTTGAGTCTAAGTCAAGTCTTTAGACCATAAGTCTAAGTTGAGTCTGAAGTCTTATTTTTGTGAATTAAGGGCAATTTAAATTCGAGTCTTAAACTCAAGTTGCTGAAAAAAGCCATAGATTAAAGTGAATTAACTGAAACTGCATGATGGAGGGATGAACCAAGTTCAAGTGAGCAGGGACCGTCCTGGGAGTGGGATGTGTGTGTGGCTGGGTGGGCTATTGGTGGTGCAGGATTGGGAAGGGGTCTTTTCAAATTAGTCAGTGAAAAGAGCCAACAGAGACAGGTGTCACAAGGGTCAAGTGGGTGTGTGTGTGTGTGTGTGTGTGTGTGTGTGGCTTCCACTGAGGCAGAGGAGGCCAAAAGGAGAAGATGAGTGCTGCTATTTGATCACAGCAGAGTCCTAATTGGGATGATGAGCTTCTCTACAGCCTTTAAAGTTCTCCCTGCTGAGGAATTTCACCAGCTCATCTCTGATGTCAGAAGGAGACCTCATGTAAGCAGCTGCCAGGTGGTGTGTGTGTATGTGTGTGTCATACGGCTGGAACTTAGTGTTTTCATATAATGTAACAGGATGAACATAACTTTGCATTTTTTTGTGTCATATTTTATGTATTCAGAAAAATTTGCGGCAGATGCTACAATATGAGAGATAACCTCCAATAAGCAGAGCAGTAAATGCACAACAATTTTCTTTTATAGCTCATTGAGAAAAGGTGTAGATGGCTCGGTAAAACTGTTTGCAGTATCTTCACTTGTAGCTGAGTCAACAATTGATGCCTTCCCTCTGCTTTTTCTAACCTGAGGATCTTGATTGAGGGGTTAATCTGCTGCCATACTGTTTTCAATCTTGCCCTGTCTGCTTGCATTTTAAGAACACATAACATGAATCTAAACTTGAGGAAATGAAGGAATTGTTTTGGAACAATAGGTCCTGCCATGTCTATAAAATATGTGTGTCACTTTTGATGCCCTTCTCTATGTGTGGTCCCTCAAGGTTCTATTCTAGGTCCACTGCTTTTTAACCTTTACATGCTGCCTTTGGGGTGCAAAACACAATATTGACAGGGTCAATTAACTTCAGTCACTCTTGAGCTGCCTGAATGATATTAAGATTTGGTTGAAAATGAATTTCTTGAAATTAAATAAAAATATTGATGTCATCAACTTTGGGAAATGTGTAACCCTTGACAATCTTGACCCCTTGGTGTCATACAGCCATTCTGCTGTCAGGAATCTGGGTTTTATTTTTGATATTGCTTTTAAACTCGGTAAACAGATACATGCTGTCATGACATCCAGTTTTTTCTAAGACAAATTGCCAAGTTGAAGTCATATCTCTCAACCAAAGACCTTGAAAAAGTGATTGACGCTGTTATTACCTCGGTTGGATTATTGTAATGCCTTGTATGTTAGGTTAGATAAATCATCAGGCAGTTACAAAGAAGATTGGTGTGCTTTACAGACTGATTGCTAATCAGGTTGAAGTACTCCACACAACTACTTTTTGCTTTGTTTTTCTCTGTTGGTTTTTGTGTTGGGTGGTGCTAGTTGGACGCCCCAATTTTAAAGAGGTCTCTACAGGTTCACAGCGATATTCAGTTTTCAGCCACCAACTTACATTGTTATCACATCAGTATATTGTGTGATTCCATCTCAAGCCTTGATTTGTAACGTTGTGTTTTATAACAGATGTTATCCCTTTTTGCCAAAACAGTTTAGTTTGTGTAATTATATGCCACTGTCCTGGTCTGGGCTGATCGTATGCTGGAGCTGGCATTCCCAAATCATTACTTATGGGGCTGTTTTGGGTCAGTAGAAACAGTTGGTTTCTGTAGTCAGAGGGTTGTGGGTATGATTCTGCCTTTCTCTGCTGCCACAGGTCTGTGCCCCCTTGGGGAAGCCACTTAACCTCTACTTGCCTAACAAATGCTTGGCAACTTGGGGTTAGTTTAGATTTTTTGAAGTTAGGCTCTGTAAAGTCATTATTGGTTACACGGTAGTTGCCTTACATTGAGCATCAACTGAACATTTTTGTTTTTGTTGTACTGCCTCATAAAATGAAATAGATACAATTTAAAACATATTAAGTTTAACCCACAGCAGAATATGATTTGGACAGTGTTGACTGCAGTTTTGTTACACATGGCGAGAGTTTGGAATATATATTTGAGGTCGTGAGGTAGTTTGTGGGTTTTGGAATTACTTTCAATGTTGGCTGTGATCTATAAATGTTACTATTTCTATTTTAACAGACAACAATTTAATGTTTGGTCTGGGTTGAGAAAATACACATTGAGAATTTATCATAAATTTGTTTGTTCTATGCAAAGCTTTTTCATTCAGAAATTTCAGGTTGGTGCGGCTGAACTGAGAGATGTTTTCTGGAAGATGCCGATGCACATTTAGTCTGACTGTTGATCCGATTATTTTCTGACTCCTTCAAAATGCTGATTGCTTATTTCTGACTTTATTTTTGGGTGAATATCTTAGCGAATGCCGTGAAGCTGCCACCCTTTCAGGATTTGATTTGGCCTCAGATTCGCCCCTTGTGCACATGTTGTGACTTTGCTAAATATTTGAGAGCTGATCTTATCTCTCCACTTTGAACTACTGTATTTTTCAGCTTTTTGGCCTGCATTTCTCTGACCAATTACCTCTTTCTGCCTCAGATATTGGCTGGATGTGGCTTTGAAAACTCAGTTGTGCATTAAGACTTATTGTGAAAGGTGATAGCTGCAAATAATTTCATATATTATGCAGTTCACTTCCTTGCTTTGACATATTTATCTTGTTTCAACTTTTTACCAGAACATTTTATCTTTGGAATTTACTGATGTGGTACACATTTCAAGCTAGTCGCTGCCAGGAAAGCAGGCAATTATCCCATAATGTCAAACGCTGAAGTCTATTTTTATGCTGTTACTTCAATTTGTACTTTCCTTGTCAAATGGAGTAATCCAATTTTGAAGTTGCAGATACCAACCAGAGACTAAAGCTTGTGGGCTTACATAAGTACTTTACTAATCAACAATGGATTTGGATTTCCTTCTGGGCATTTTAGAAAATAAAACACGCTAACTTTTATATTCATTGGCTTTTAGACCCTGTTCATGTTGAGCGTTTGATGTAGCCTCATTGCTCATATTTTAATCCTAAATATGTGGATGCATTGAGCGGTGTGCATCACTGTTACAAGACATGGATATCTCTGCAGGAATGTACTTTTCAACATACTGCTGGACGCTATATATATATATATATATATATATATATATATATATATATATATATATATATATATATATATATAATATACACACACACACACACACACACACACACACACACACACACACACACACAAAACATTTGCTTCTTGGTGTATAATTACAGAATGGGGATTATTAAAGCAAACAGCGAGAAAAAGCAGGTTTTTTTCTATCTTCAATCATGCAGGTCAAAAATCTCAGGAGTTCTAAGCCTGTCTTTTTTCTGGCACATCAAAGACTCAATGTCAGGATAGAGCCAGCTTATCAGGACTATAGTGAATACTTTCAGCGGTGAAAAGTTTAGCACTGGAACTGGAGGTGTACACAAGAAAATGGAAGAAAATAGAAGCATCTTTTGCATAACTCTGCCAGATGGCAAAGCTCAGCCAACAAAATTAAAACTTCCTACAGCTAACAACAAGATCAAAACCAGTTTGCAACATGCCCTACTTCTGGTAGTAAGATTCATTCATAGATATTTGAATATTTTAATGTTAATGCATACATACTACTACAGACACAGACACACACACCTCTGCCAGAAGTTCTAGGTGTACAATATCACAATTAACAATAGAAAAATCAAGAGAAATCAGGTTCTCCAGTGAGCTCAGAGTACAGTAGAAGTAAAAGGGCTGTTAAAATGGTTGTACACCTAAGAGACCTTTTCCACCAAGCCGGTTGCAGTGCTTAGCTGGTTTTAATAACTACCTAGCAACAGTTCCCACAAAGTAAGCTCTGGCTCTGGTCTGGAGAAAACAGTGTTAACCCACAAACACCAGAGTTTGGTTTCATTTTTAATCGGTCAAAAATTAGATCTCAAAACAGTAAAAACACAGCGACAACATTTTGGATTAGCATAAAAATGGGACAAGCTGACTGTCTCTTCCCACAATTTCTTTTAAAATCACCCAACACAAACTTTAAGTGAGGTCAATGTGCCACTCACAGCTATTACCTGTAACTGAATCCATAAACACAGTTTCAGACTCAGCTCTCTAATACTGTCAGATTGTAAATATCACCAGACTCTGTAGATAAATCTTGCTCTAAAAGTTGTCTAGCTCCTGTTTTCTAACGCTGCTGGTGCTGATTAGGATGTTGAAGGGTTCACAAGCACCACTTGTTAAAAAAAAAGCATCAAGAAATTAAGGTGACGTTATTAGTTCATCTTTTTGCCCTGTTATCACCATGTGTATGATGAGGTAAAGATGTGGCTCCAACTTGGCTCTCAGGTGGTGAAAAGGCAAGCTGGTTTCTTTACAGACCAGCCCTGGTTAGTGCTTTCGAACCAGTTTGGGGTAAAGCCCTATAACAGTAACAATCCTGAAGTTACCCATATAAAGCATAGTGGCCCCAACCTGTGGTTGATTGCATCAGTCAGCCACTGACTTTAACTGTGTTGTCATTTTCTTTACCAGGTTCTGTATAAAAGCTTCTGTGTAATATCTTGATGATGTTTGCATTTCTTACTAACTGCCATTGTCCCTCTCTGTCCCTTTCTTTTACTTACTCTCTGCATTCTTTCCTCTGTATTTTGTAACTCCATCTGTCTGCATCTGAAATCGGTTGGTGTAATCATTGTGAAATGATCCTGTTTGGAAAAAAATGGCATCTGGAGCAAATATAGACCAAATAGCTAAAACTAAAGCTCCAATCCTCAGGAACTCATTTTGACCTCTCAGGATTGCCGCAGACCTTTTTGACTTTTGATGCTCTTTGATCTCAAAGTATGTGAGAGCTCATTCATTCATGTTTTGACATGTGAAGGTTAACCAATGGTGCTGGACCCTCCAAAGACTGACCTGCAGACCTCACTGGTTTCTGGGCTATGTGTGTCTGAATGGGAGGTGTGGGGAAGCTGTGAATGAGAGTAACTGGGGAGAAAGCCCATCATTGTGCTTTCAGTGTGTATAATGAAGTCAGATTTTCAAAGCTGACAGGCACTTTTCTTCTAAATGCCTTCATATTGTCAGCAAAAAAGATGTTGTGTTTATGTTTGTTGAGTTTACTGGTTTTTCTTCATTCTGTTTTAACCTAAAACTTAAATCATTGCGGGCACTGGGTGGCTCAGTTGGTAGAGCGTGCACACCATGTGCAGAGGCTGTCGTCCTCGACGCCGTTGTCATGGGTTCGCTTCCTGGTCTCGGGCCATTTGCTGCACATCTTCTTGTTTTGTCTTTTTGGCATTCAAAGAAACAACTATTTTTCAATATTTTTCATTGAACATATTGTAAATATAGGTTTGAAATGTGCAAAAAGTATTATTAGCTTGAATAGGTGTCATTAGTTATTGTTGTCTTCTGGTTTATCAGAGCTACACGATAATGTCTTTGTCTTAAAGATGTTGAACACAAATCAGGGTTTTTAGGAGACAGTGATAGGAATCGCAAATAAACACATGATCATTTAACCCGAGACAGCTCCATGCAGGAGTTTATTTTGGTTTTTCTGTTAAATAACTTTTGTCTATAAATGAAGAAATGTTTAACAGGAAACCATAGGCAGTTCTAGACAGAGGCCACCAGGGGCCAGTGCCCCTGTAAAACTGGCCCTGGCCCCTTCTATGGCCCCTGTACTGAGGAGATAATGCTAAATCAGTTTTATTACGAGGACATGCACTGGCAGAGGAACTGTAACTAATTGGTCCAAGGGACTAATTTCATCTTTTACCTTCACAGTTTTACTTTTACAATGAATTAAAAACGAAGGTGTTGCATTTTTAGCTTCAGCCGTATTGAGATAGAGGATCAGCATTTTCATCTGGAAGACCAGAGGCCTGCAACCTAAAGCTCTTTGGCTCACTTAATATTCTGAACATTTAAATGTTGCCCTGTTTTTTTTTTTGTTTTTTTTTTTTTTTTTTTTTTTTTGTTGTTGTTTGTTTAATTCTTTTGTTTTGTGCTCTCATGAAAAAACTGTCTATCCTGGTAAATTTGGTGTAGAACGGGAGATGTAGGTAACATTCAGCTTGCTGTGCAGAAATACATGATGCACCAGGCATTGAAACTCTTTAATATTTTTCTAACATCTTACTAGCTTAATAGACTACCTTAACCAGATTCACAAGACAGAATCAAGTTAGATACAGGACCTCAATCCATAGAGACCTACTATTATCCTAAAAGAAGAAGATCCAATTAGATTCGTCTTGCACTGTTTCATTTTTGTTTTCCACTCTGACTTCACTTTCTCTATTTGTAAAAAAAGATTAAAATTAAATCAATGCTGACCATTGTTCTGGCACTAATGGCCTTTATCCAACAGTAATTCGAGAGGAAAGAGGGTGGAGAAGAAAGAAGATGAACAAAGGGTAATAAATGCAGCAAATAAAGGGTAAACAGCGCTCCCAATGGCGTTAACATTGTTATTAACGGCATGTCAGAATTCAGTGGAAAAACCTCCTGATGACAGCTGAAGCAGCACTGAGCTAAAGATTCACTTAAAACTCTGGATTTCTTTGACACTTTTTAGCCATTTTTTGCAAACAGTTGGACTTTATTGGAAAGATTCAGGAAAACCTAGACAGATGTGAAAAACTCTACAAATGCCTCCATTGTTCTGCTTTTGTTTTTTGTTTTAACAGACGTTGCATGAAGTACGCCGTACTTGTCAACTTGTGTAGGTGAGAATTACAAAAATAAAACTCTGTTTGGCAAGTCTGCCTGGATAAAAAGCAGAGTTGAGATGATGATTTCATATATAAAAGGACAGCTATCCAAATCAACCTGGCCCTGTGTGAAAATATAATGATCATCTCTGCATATAGTGCACTCATGATGTTCAAGAAACCAGGTTTACCTGGTTTGAATATTGTGACATGCTGCGTTATCCTGCTGGGACAAGCCGACAGAAAATGTGGACACAAATGGATGGCCATGGTCATCCCCAAAGAGGCTGTGTTTAAAAGATGCTCAGTTGCTACAGAGAGGCCCAAAACATGGCAAGAAAATCTTCCCCTCACCCTAATATCACCAACACCAGCTGCCTGAACTGTTGATACCAGTTAGGATGGATCCATGCTTTCTTAGCATTTACATCAAATTATTACAGTCATTAATGTCAGAATTGAAACTGTGACCATTTGCCCAGTTTTGGTGAGTTTGTGTAAATTGCAGACTCAGTTTCCTGTTCTTTGTTGATAGGAGTGACAGCCAGTGTGGTCTTCTGCTGCTGTAGTCCATCTACTTCAAGGTCCCCCATGCCTGTGAGACCTCTCAGTCATCATAAAGAGGAGGAGGAGGAGAGGAGGTGTGGTTCGTTAAAGAGGGACCGAGACAGAGCAGAACTGAGTTTTAAAAGAAACCACAATCAGCATGAATTAAGAGCCACCAGAGTTGAGAAGGGCTTAGACAGTATGGGAGAATGCTGGGAGTTTAGAGTAGCAGAAGGAAATTGACCACCAGGGATCCTTTGTTGAAACCAGGGAACAAGGGCAGATGTGACGTAACATATCCTCCTCCTTAAACTTACACAACAGTTTCATTAAAACCACTCATGAGGGGTTATTACAGTTAAAAAAGAGATCAGCTATAAGACGAATATTGTGACATGCAAGAGGGATCGTGATGAAATGTCACAAAGAGCCAGAATCCAACCACTGGTGTTGGATTCAGGAAAAATGTAACGGTGAAGATTTATCTCCACTCCCCTTATTTGCATCAATCTTGTGTCAATGTGACTCCCTAAAGACCAAAGCCACATTAATTTTGTCATTTCTGTGCACATGTGTGTGTGTGTTCATAAAGAAGTGATCCAGCAGTGACTATAAAACAAATACAGCCGTGATGGATTTTAAACTCTAACACTGAAAGAGACGCAGAAAGAAAACACCACTGAGTTTGAGCGGGTTGTTTGATGAAGAAAAATGCTGCGGTCAGGGACTTCACATTCAAATAACTATGCTCCCTTAGCAGATTATTCATGCAAGGGTTTCCATAACCAATCAATTTAAAGGTATAAAAGTGATTATTTATGGCCATGACTCATAATGATGAAGTTTTTGTGTGTCTGACTTAAAATCAGACAAAATTATTTCTTTTTTTGTGATTTTGGTGTCACTATTTTCCAGTTTAGAAGTTGACATATACTAACATTACTATCCCCTTAACCCTTTCAACAATAAGCCTATTTTTAGTTCTCTTCACAAAAATTGCATAACTAGTATAATAATTTGTTTGTTTTTGCAACCCGAAGGTGTTTCTGAATTCTTTCAAGTCAACACTTCCAAGATTTGTTAGGAATGGTAAATATATTTGTTACTGGGAACAGTTTAAATGTTCAGAATCAGCTTTAATATAAGTTTGTGCACACAAGCAAGAAATTTGTCTTAATTTCCCCCTCGCTCTCTATGAAGCCTCACAACTTCTTTTGAGAATAATTCTAATGAAGCTCTAAACCTCTATCAAATCTTGGTAGAATTTGTCAACATTATTTCTGTAAAGATTTATGATTATAAAAGCACAAACACATGAAAAGTAGAGCTGTTTTAATGTAGACAGTTCAGACGAGGTCTCCAAAATGTCCAGTTTGGCCCCAACTACGCAACTGAAGTTTCTCTTGTACCAAAGTACATATTTCATTTGTAATTCCCTAATGTTGTTTAATACGTTAAAATACAACAGTTTTTAGCGTTTTTGACATAATATAACGAAAAACAAAACAATCTGTGACAGAGAACTGGCAACTGAAAATGGGTTCTGCTTTAAAATGTAGTGTATCCATCTGAGGAAGTCCAGCCAACCACAGTGCTTTCTCCAAAGCCTCATGCAGATTTTCACTTCAACAGCTGCTATTTAGGTCTTTATGAATTCGTATTCCTTTGTGACTGCAACAGATCGGTCAATTTGAGTGAATGACTCCTCGATGGAATTGTTAGCGCCAATAAAAAAGGTTGTACTCATCAATATTATATTAGCAGCGCTGTCAGCCAGTCGGTCAGCTGAACATTTCCACGTTGGATGTCCAGACTGCTGTCAATGGAAGTTCAAATACTTATTTCTATGTCCCAATTCCTGTTCGCTTTCCCCTAAATGATTAAAGTGGGAAAATGTTTTTTTACTGACAAAAACATCTTTTCACTGAGAACACAGCAAAGGTAAGACAGATTTTTCCACTACTGTTTTTCGAAGTGCTTTCTGTTGTTATTCTCTGGCTTTTATACTTTGGTGTAGAGCGCGATGACACATTTCATTGGAATCTCTTCTTTTGTTTGATGTGCATGTTGTTTATTCAGTGTAAATGTTAAGATTGGTAGGGCCAGAAATGTGGCGAGTGGGTTGACATGGAGATGATTTATGGAGTTTGATCTGTAATCATTCATTTAGTTGTTATGCGAGTTGTGCTTGGATCGTGTGAAAAAGCATGAGAGGGTCTCGTAGCCCTGGTTGTCCTGTTGAGTTTGATGTGCAACATCACTGTACTGTTTGACAAGTAATCCATTGTTTTACGCTATTTTTGCTAAGGAAAGCCTCGATGATGAGCTCATGGGTTTATAAGATTCTGATAGGTTAGAAACAACATTTGAATGGAAGCACACCTGTGGATGTATTTTAAGGTAAGACCTCAAACACACCACATCATAAAATTCAGGATGGAGACAGGCTCTGTCTACCTGTTTAGGTGTTAAATAGGAGTGTTTGGGGTTAACACTCAGAGTGGAAGAACTCATTACTTCCAAAGCAAAATAAAATACCAGATTAGTTGTTGCAAATGTAGCTTGAGAGAAAGACCTTAATTTTTGGAGACATGTCTTGTTGATGACTAAATCAGTGACTAAAATGTAACTGTTTGGCCAGAATGACGATCATAACATTTGGTGGAAAAGGGGAGATGCTTGCAAGCCTGAGAACACCATCAACTGTGAAGCACCAGGATGGGAGCATCATGTTTTGGGGATGTTTTGCTGCAGGAGGAACTGTTGCACTTTACAAAATAAATGTCATCAAGATGAAAGATCATTATGTGGATATACTAAAGCAACATCTTAACACCTCTTCTGTCAGGAATTTAAAGCCAGGGCAAAAATACTGTAGGTGTTTTAAATGAGAGTGACTCAAAGCACAAAATGGCTTAAGGACAACAAGGTCAGTGTTTTGGAGTGGCCATCACAAAGCTTTGATCTCAGTCCCACAGAAAATTTGTGGCCAGAGCTACTATTGTACAATAACTTAGTTACACCAATTGTCACAAGGAATGGGCCAAAATGTCTTTTTAATACTATTTCCGGGATGAAATGTTTAAACTGAGCAGCAAACACAGAAGCATATTTTGTCGATTGAAATTGGAGCAACTATTTTCACATCAGTGTCTAACAATAAATGAGGGGTTCAAACTTAATTTTCTTGCGTTAGCATCAGCAAATCTCTTATGAACAAACTAAAATGTTTCAACTAAGTCAAACAATTTTAACTTTTCTGGAACCGGCAACATTGAGGTACCTCCCAGAACCAAGAAAGGGGTCTCAAAAAGGTTACATTTAGTTCTTTTCCAACAGTTTTCTGTAGTACATATGGTATAAAGTAAAACAACCAGCGAACAATATTCTCTGCAAGCAATGCATTTTTATAAAAAATATTTCTTTGGATGTTCTAGATTGTATGTGCAAAAAAAGCTCACAACTTGCACATGTTGAAGGTATGTTGCATAGAAAGTTGCTTTAAAATTCTGAATAAGTTATTTTGGTCTAGGCAGTGGAGATTGGCTCTCATAGCTTTTTTGTTGGCCGTATAATTAAAAATAAACAAATAGAAAAAACTTTTGTTGAATGAATTTTAGGAATTCATGGGAATATATCAATTGTTTCATTACTTAAGACAAGCTCTTGCCACATAATGATGTTCACCTAGCATTTATTGTTGTTTCTCTTTTGCCCTGAAACAATTTCATACTTGGAGTCTGTTTAATTTGCTTCTTCAGTTTATGCAGTCACATTTCTGAGTTGAATTCAGTTAAAAACAGATGATCTGGTGCAGAGAACATTCTTTTTCAAAGTTGTATTGTGCTGTTCAGTTTGCATTTCTCAAAACAATTAGATTTTCCACTTTAAACTCACTGTCAAGTTTCAACAATGCAAAAGGCCTGCAATATTTATTTTTCAAAAATATGACAACAAAACCATGAGTACTGTGGAGTTTTTCTTTTTTTTAATCTTTGTGTTAAATGCACTTATGCAACCAACTATAATCGATCTAATAGAAATCTATCTAATATTATTTTGGATAATTTATTTGTATATAATATAATATAATATAATTTATTGTTTTGGCTGATATTTATGTAACCACATCGTCTGAGGTACAAACTATGCTTGTGCTTATCTGGCTTATAAAATAACTGTCAGCTGTGTTTTCTTTATATAGTGGCCTACAAAGCATGTTTCTTTGATGTTCTTTGTGCTTGTGTATCTGACAGGGCTTTTCCACATCGGCTGCGTGTCTGAGTGTTTTGCCATCTGTTCTTTAGGCTTTAGCCCTCCATCAGTGTTTTGTTGGCTCTGCCTCGTTTTTGGAAAATCCAGCGACTTGGCTGTTTGTGTTAGCTGTCAATCCTGCTGCCTGTTGGGCAATTTTTTTCATTGAATTTTTCTGCGTGTACAGAGTTATGTTCCCGTGATCCATAAACACCTTCAGGATTTGTGACACCACTTCAGAAGGCTTTCTATAAACGAATGATGAAACCTTCATGCATTTTTGAAGAGCATTTGACTTTCGTCTGTGCATCAGTTTGACCTTGTGACTCATATTTCTCAACACTTTCAATAAAAAATGTCAATGTAATGTAATTGGATACAACAAACAGAAAATATGGCTTAAAAGCTCCTTCCTTATCTTTGAAATGGTAGTTTAACAAAATTTCTAAAAGTTTACCTTCACTGTGTTCCCAGACAATTAGACTGTGGCCTTTTTAGCAGACATATGACATCCTATCTTGTACCAGGATTTCTATGCTTAAACTTTGTTTTTATGATTAAAAGTTTTTTAAAGGGGCAGTATTATGTGTTTTCCAGGCACATAGAATTATTTTATAGCACAATCAAGTACCATGTTACCTTCAGTTGTTAGAAAAATGCTGTAGATGTCAAATATGACTTAAAAGAAATTTCACTTAAGAAAGTCCTGCTCTTTCTGAAACCTTCAGGAAATCATCACAACAGTGCTCCTCTATTAACCCTTTAACAATGTTTTTACCAGTGCTGCACTGAGAAGTAGCTCGTACAATGAGCTCAGCAGATGCACAGTTCCGCCAGGTTTTGCTAATTACTACAGACTAGTCTGAAGGAGCTGAGTGGGGAAGTTGCGGGGAGGGGTGCTCTGTGAGGTGGAAAGTCGGAAGCTTAGAAACTGCAGCTCCAAGGAGGAGCTGCGTCTCAAAGGTGGAGCTGTATCCACCCAGGCGTTTTGCACAGCTGACTGGCTGCACGGGATATTAAAGGATTTCCCAAACATGCATGAAAGAATCAAGGCAACACTCCAGGTATGTTTTTGATGAGGGAATAACATAATAATATGATGCAAAGCTCAAAAAAGTAAATTTTACATAATACTGCCCCTTTAATAATATGTTTCATATTTTGGTTGAGACATCATATTGGATGTTCGAGAAAAAAACTTTCCTACATTTCAGCCAGTGTTTCAGTGGTGGTGTTATTGTGGTGTTAACAAAGTTGAAGCAGTTGAGAGAGACAGTAACTTTACCACAAAGTGTTTGGCCATGTGATATCACAGAGAATTGTGCTTGGTAAACGTATGCTGTGGCCCATATTGCCAAGAGGTTCTGCAGTCAATAAGTACAGACTAAACTTCATGTGGTCTTCAGATTAGCTCAAGAACACTGCATAGAGAACTTCATGGAATGGGTGTCCATAGCTAAACAGCTGAATCAAAGCCTTACATTACCAAGTGCAATGCTATTCATCCGATGCAGTGGTTTCAAGTATGTCACCACTGGACTCTGTAACAGAGGAGATGTGTTCTCTAAAGTATAGAATCACACCTTTCTGTCTGGCAATCCAACAAATGAGTCTGGGTTTGGCCCTTGCCTGACTGCAGTTTGTTCGGGTTAAAATTTGGTGCAGAGGCTGTTTTTCAGCAGGTGGGCTTGAACACTTAGCTCCATTGAGAGCAACTTTTAATTCTTCACCATACCAAGATGTTATGGGACATCTTAAGCTCTTGATTCTGGAACATATTGTATCTGCTTCCTTTGTTAAAGGGAGCAGAAACTTTGTTGACAAGTAGCAGCTCAAAATCCTTTAGCAAATATGTACGAATCAAGGCTTGCTGGATGCTTGTTAATCATTTTACGAAGCCTTTGCATAACATGCCTTTTGAATAAAGTCTTCTCTAATAGTAGGGTTGGGCATCAAGTTTTGAGAATCAATTAGAACCGGGACTAACATTTCAGTTCTCCTGGAATCGTTCAAATTGTTAAATTTTGATTCCTAGTTTCTAAACTCAGCAGGAAGTGTGTGTGCTGCCATGGACATTGTGCAGCAGCTAATGAAAGAATTGACCAGTTGGCTCAGTGCAACATTTTCATCAAAAATATATCATGCAAAAGAGGGTGCACTACCAACATGCTTAAATACCTCTGGATTCATGGTGTAGAATTTATAGAGTCCTCCATCTTTGATGCACTATGCTGACCTTCCTCTGCTACATCTCCTGCTGCTACTGCCTAACTCTGTTCACTGTTTATGATTTTATACCGTACTTGCTGCTTACCTGGTCTGAGTTTTTACAAGTTGTTCTTATTTGTTTGTTTGATTTTCTGCACCAGGTTAGCCCATCAGTGGGAGATCAGTCACCTGTTTTAAGTATCTGCAGCATCAGATACAGGAATGTGTAAATCAGAGGTCATGCTAGACTTTTTCATTGTCTTGTCATTTTGACTGACGGGGTAGGACTCTTGAGTGCGAACAGTTTGGATGCATATGTGACCGGATTACTCAAAACTGTCTGAAAAATCATTACCATCATGGTGCCATCAACCTGTCTAGCCCTGGTTCAGAAACAGGGTCAGATAACGAGTCACATACGATAAACTGAGCCAGAGCCACTGAAATTAAAAGAGGAAAGGAGAAGTTTTTACGTTTTGAAAACAGCAGATTGACCACTTTCCCTGGCTAAGAAACAGTAAAGCAAAAAAAATTTAATGCATTGCATTTACTGTAAAGAGTGTTGCTTCAGGGTAGTTATCCAATTTGTTTTGCTGGGTCTCGAACCAGCAACCCGCCGATTACAGGACAAACTCTAACACCGTCGCCAGCATCGCCAACTAATGTGAATAACAAACTGAACTTATTGCACTGCTGAATCTGTGATTTAATTGAAATTACTTATTTATAAAGTGCCTCGAGACATTTGTTTTGAATTGGTGCAATATAAATCAACTGAATTGAACTGAGCAGAAATGCTGACACTGCCAAGGTCGATTCAGCTTAAATGATCATCTGCAGTTATTATCACATCCATGTTAGAAGGAATGAGTTAATAATGAAGTCCTTCATTCAGTCCTGACAGCATACAACTCAGTGCCTGACCCCAAAAACTGATGAAGTTAGAGCAAAAAAAACCTGTCAGGTTGAGCTTGTATCAGAACAGCTGTAACAGAGTATGACTGTTTTGTGTTTATATTTATATTCTATTTTTCTGTTCCTTTTTCTGATTATGAGCAAACATTGAGTGATAGGCTTTTCTATTGCCTATAGTAACAAAAATATTTAAAATTCGGGGTGATTGAAGACTAAAGGGCACTTGAATCAAGAGAGACAGAACTGAAGTGGTTATTTTGTTTCCTACTAAATGGGTGGATGGATGGATGGATGATATATCAATAAAACCAGTTGAAATTCAATGTTGTTAAGGAATTTTTAATAAGACTGTCTGAATATTTTAGAATAAAAAGAGTTTTACATCATTTTAGAGTTGTTTTGATATTGAGACGATAGTTATGAGATGTACTTGAATGCACCATTAAAGTGCAGTTGTTGGGAAATCTCCTCTCCTCAAAGAGACACAACAGTACCTCCATATTGTCGCATCTGATATGCTGTGTCGCGTTTTATACTGGCTGAATGCAGCAGTCCGCTGGATTTGGGCTTTAGCTGATTTTTCTCCAGTACCAGTGATGTTTGGATTCAGTTTGACATTATTTTAGGTGAGTAATTCAGTTAGCTGCAGACCAAACTACATGCCTTATGGCTGTTGAAAATTTGTACGCTGATGTAAAGTTTTGGTTCGGTCCACCTTACTTTCCCGACTGTTGTTACATGAGAAGCCTCCATGTTTCCCAGGTAAACAAAAACCCACTGTATTTGGTACCTATGGGTACTGAACTGACTGTACAAAATATTTTCGGTATAAAAACCTGCTACACCCTTTGTGTGCGGATTAAAATCAATAGGAAAAGATCAAGTTCATAAAACAAGTCAGAAACACTCGTATGATGGGTGTATTTTAGCAACAATCAAAATGCTGTGCTTGGTCTTGTTTGACTATCTGAGCAGTCCCTTCATTCCAAAACTATTTTAAACACTTAGATCTGTAAAAATCCAGGAAACAAGAGAAATGATCAAAATAGGGACTGTTGTGATGTCATGCCATTGAGTCTCTGCTGTCTGTTGGAGTTTCAGAGCAGGATGCAGAATCTGTCAGGTGACAGTCTCATTTAAAGGTTCCCAATTGTTTAGTTCACAAATCCAGCTTTTTCCCATGCTGAAGGACAGTCAGTGTGTGTGTAAATATGTGGACACTCATAAATAAGCACATTCTTCTAAAAGGAAACATTACAAGTGGGAAATTGAGTGTTTGCTTCAGTGTCTGTTTGAAAGGCCTCTAATACAAAGGCGAGTGTGTTTGCTTGTGTTTGATATGGCCTTGGTTGCTGCAAAAGTATTGTTTCTGATTGTGTGAATGTTAAATTGATCATTATCATAAATAGTACAATAGAATACAAATAACTGCAACGAAGGTCAGGAAATGAGATAACATTCACACAGACTAGTCATGAATTTGTCAAACTGCAGCTGCCTAAGGTTCTGCTTTGATTCCTGACTAAACCTATTAATTAGAAATAAATCGAGACTTTTTAATGAAACATCATGTCCGACTGGCAGCAGAATTACCAGATAAAGATCCTGTATTACAATGACATAGAAAAAACCCCACTGGGTTCTCTCTTAGTTTTGTTTTTTATTAGATAATTGTTGTTACTCAGTCTGAAGAGTTCACAGCCAGCGGATTTAGTAGACATCTCAACTTTCATTATATTTTAATAGTTAATGCTCCTTTCTTCAAATTAAAGCCTTTAAGAAATCCGAAATTTGTTTTAAGTCCATTGACTGTTCCTATAAGGCATTTAAAGTGTTAATCATAAAGGTGTAAACATAATTAGAATTTAAGTAGAACAAAAAAAATGTGATTGTAGAAAGGGATATCAAGAAATGCCTCCACTTTTCATTTTGTCGTTATCTTTCTTGTATTATGCTGTTAAAGATATGAATAATACAAGTTTTCATAAAGCTTAAAGTAAATGTTTTAATGCTCAATGATGCTGTTTTATTCGTCGCACATCATATCATTTTAAGTTTTTATGTGGTTAGACCAATTAATATTTATATACCTGGCAAATTTAAGTTTTAAATCTTTTAAATCAAACAGTCTAGAAAAGGATATCAATTCAAAAATTAAGGGTTTTTCTGCTTTATTTGTCTATTAGCAATAAATGGCTTATTGAAAATTGTTTCTACCATTTTGAATGATCAATTGCACTACATCAATCAAACAGTTGTTTATTTTCCCTCCTACTGTCCTGTCGTAGCTTTTCAGTCATACCACATGGAGAAGCTGGTTACATGAGCCAGAGCAGCTTTGCTCTGCAGAAGAATATCAGGAGATGACATCTTAATTTTGTGATTGACTTTATTAAAACAAGACTTCATCTGGCAACATTCACAAAACAGGAACCTGTATTAGTGTGACCTTCTGCCATTTCAATTATGTGTATGGGTGGATGGATTTTCATATATGTGTGTGTGTGTGGGAGTGTATAGGATGAATGTGTGTAGAGTAGGTGTGTGTGTGAGGAGTAGAAAACTAATTAAAGGATTTGGAGTGGCCTAGTCAAAATTTAGATTTAATTCCGATGGAAATGCTGTAGGATGATCTGAAGCTGTTCAGAGCCAGAAGTCCTCCACAGTGGTGGAAAACCCTCGTTCCCAGTTATCTCAAACTCTTATGGGAGTTGTTGCTGCTATGGATGGCTCAACCAGTTACCAGGTTTAGGGAGCAACTGCTTTTTAACCAGTGCCAAGATGATTTGGAGAGCTTTTTTTTTTAATGCTGTAAATAAAGACACCAATAAAAGTTGAAAACTGATTTTTTTTTTTTCTATTTACTCAGGTTACTTTCTGTAAGGGTGTAATCAATTTTTCACAGAACCACACAATCTTATCACTTTGTGAAAACTGTTTCCAGGTTTGCCAGACATAATCATCAGAAAATTGTATAATTCTACGTTGGAGTGAAGGTGTTTCTTGTTAATTACAGGAGCCCTTACCAAAGCCGGACATGGAGGAGATGCTACGTTCAGCCTCCAGTGTAGATGAACTGATGAGTCTGATCTATCCTTCATATTGGGCTGCTCTAAAGTGCAGATCCAAACTTTCTGCTGCTGCCCCCTCAGCTTCCAAATTCACTCAGCGGCCACAGGCTCACCGGCTGCGGTCACTTTCTGACACAGAGGAGCCAACATACGCTGCCGCCTACCTCAACTTGGATGTCCTTAAAAGTATGTTTCTTTTCTTTTTTTTTTTTTTTCCTTACAGGTATTTATTCAAAGAAAAAAATTGTTTTTTTTCCAAAGGGAATTTTACATAACAAGCATTTATGTCATGAACAGTGTTATGTTGTTTCTAAGAACATTTGTTATCTAACTAAAGTTTTCCATCTGGAAACAATGCTTGGAAGTAGATATTTGCCATTGGCTGGTAGTCAGAGGCTTACTGTAGGTATTTATATGCAGCGTTTCAGATGTTTACATTTAAACAGTCCATTTTATCAAACAACCTTGCTTGACAGTTGCACATTTGACTTAGAAATATCACAAACATAAGCAAATAACATCAGGTTTCCAGGTTTCCAGGTTTCTGAGAAATCAGAAACCTGGAAAAGACACACTCCCTTCTTTTAAACTCACCCCTCACCAAAGTGCCATGTTTACAAAATTTTTTGTGCCCTTTTTCAGAGAGTATGATATAAAAACTGTTCTGTCTCTCATGATTAATGGTTGGCTGAAGCAATTTAATATTAAGCAGTTTTGTTTGCTCCTTCTTAATCATAATGAAAAACAGAAACTACTCAAATGCACCTCATCAAAAGTTTTGATGACCTGGACGTTTTGGCCTGATGGCATGAAAACAAGCTCATACACAAAGGTAACCATGCTGAACTTTGAGCTGTTTGCTGAAATTAGCGTGCATGTATAAAATTTCAGTGAGTTTCTGGGCTCCTGACAGACCCCTGCGTGTTTTACCCAGAGTTTTACTGACCTTGCTGGATTCATAACCACAGGAAAAACAATCATTTTCAAAAGATCTCTGGGAGAAGGTAGATGAGCCATATAAACAGAATAATGAGGTTAAAAAAGTTTCTAAATGTATTTAAATCCTCATTAAGTGTAAAATGATGGATTCAGTTGAAGCCAAGCAACAGTTAGATAGACTAACAAATATCTTTGCCACAACTGCCTGGAAAATTCAAAGAGGGATTTGAAGAAAAAAATGTGCTGTACGGTCGAGTAGCCAGACGAAAGTGATTACTTGGCCAAACAGCCCAGAGAAAAGCCTCAAAACAACTGAAACAAAGTTAACTTTATGGCCACAACCATCAACGCCACTTTTACACCACTGGTGTACTTGTGTGAGCTACAAAGACACGAAGCGTTTGGTTAAAGTTGATAAGAAGATGAATGCAGAATTTCATCAGAAAATGCTCATCAGCTCAGAAGATGTGGCATGATCCAAAACAAAAGGCCAAGTCGACCTGCCATTGGCCATAGCAAAAACGAAAACTGAAGTCACCGAAGGGGCCACCTCAGTCTCCTGACCTCAGAATCACTGAGCCACTTTTGATATCTCAAACATTGCAATTCATGCAGTAAATTCCAAGATTTTAAAGGAACTGGAAACTTTTGGCCAAAAAGAATTGGCAGCTGAAAATAAAGTTCCTCTCCCACAATCACCACAAAAGACTTTAAGCTGTCAGTGGTCATTTGGGTCAGTAGTTTCTTGTCATTATTACTTAAAAAGTGCAAAAAACTGTTTCCCAATAAATGGCTTCAGCTAACTATAAACCATGAGTTACCAAAATGGTTTTCTATCATTTATATTCTCAGAAAAATGGCAAAAAAAACTAAAATTCATGAGCACAGCTGTATATCAAGTTGACTTAACCAGTTGACTGGTTGATAACCAGTTATCTCGTACAATGTAAGTGCATTCTTCAACTTTAGGGGTTTAGTTCAGCTGGATCTTTTAAGAAAACTTATATATGTATATATTCTGTGGATTGTATTCCTGCTTAGATCACAGGTTTTATCTTGGGCTAGACAAAATACTGATGCTTGCCAGAATTTCCCAATCTCCCTCAACTTGTCTTTCAGTTTAAACTTAAAATGATCAGATTTGTACCAGAAGTTGCACATTTAAGCAGATCTTTAGCACCGCTCTTAGAACTAGAGCTGGATACCATCAGAAAAATAAGTAATTGTGACAGCATCCCTAAAAATTAAGATCACAATAATGATACTAGCCACAAAAAACATTCATCAGATGTGAGTATTAAGGGCAGTTAGGGTCCATTCAACAAGCCAAATACAATAACCATATGTAGTATGACTGTGTGACACTTTGAATGTAGTATCCTACCAAACGTGCATCCAAGTCTTTGTGATACTGAACACACACGATGATTGGGGTGCAATACTTTGTGCAGCTCTTGTCAGCACCTGAGAAAAGATAAGAAAAGACATGTTGCAAACAGCCGACTTTTTTGTGTGCAGGTATAGAGTTGGAGTGGAGGAAAATTCAATGCATGCCCAGAGAAGTGTGTGTTGATGTGGGCAGGGAGTTCGGGGCTCCCACCAACGTCTTCTATAAGCCACCGTGTGTGTCTGTATATAGGTGTGGAGGATGCTGCCCCTCCGAGGACAAACAATGCAGAAATATCTCCACCGGTTACCTCAGCAAAACTGTAAGTTATCAACATTATTCCCATTTATACTATTGATTTTACATTGATATATCCTTTGGTATATTTGAATGATAGAGGAGCTACAAAACATGAATTACTGTTAATCAGCTAATATGCACACCAGTTAAACTGATAGCAGGGGTTTATGTACGCTACATTCCACTATTTACAGGTTCGCCGTTGTCTCTGTTGTCTTCCTGTTGTCATGACAGGTTTTCAGCATGTTGCAAGCTAAGCTAAATCTTACCATCTCTGTTGCAGACTTGTGAAACAACACTTATTTCCTCACCTGGCTAAGCTACAAAAAAAGCATTGCATTCACTCACTTTTGAACCAGCAGAAGTGACTCACTTTGACACATTGGACACTCACTGATAAAACAGTCCTTGTTGAGGGTTTGGAGGACTGCAGCACTCTATATGGTTGCAATCACTCTGCAGATTGCCACAGGAAAGGAACATAACAGGACATTCATTTCAAAGGATTTATATGTTAAGACCTGAGATGTCGTCTTAATTTGCAGTGATGGATCATTTACTTCAAGATAAGAGCTAAAACCATTGTAGCGTGTCACTACTAGATACTTTCCCATAAAACAATCCACAGCAACTTTAAGTAAATGTTGTGGGACTTTTTTATTTGTCTCTTTTCTCAAACAAACATAAAAAACAGTAAAGCTGTAAATTTTTTAGAATGACCCCTTTCTCCATGTAGTATTCTAGGATCTCAGCACACTACTGCAGATAAGTACAGGGAGAACGATGAGAAACGCCTCCACCATGCTAATCTACTTCATTTGATGCTGTTCCCATAACCAGTTCTTCCTAACCCCTGCAGCTAAACCCCCAGCCACACATTGTCACCACAACCACGCAAAATTTTCCTCCAACAGTTGTAGGAACCATATGACCTTCCTGCCATTTGACAGCATTAATCAAACTGTCGTGTAATGAAATAAGGTATCTGTCTCTGATTCTGTTGTTAGCCTTAGGTGCATCTCTGAAGCTGTTTGTGGAATAGTTCATGAAATTAAGACAGAACCTGGAGTACCTAATGACAAAGCTGGAAATGTGTACTAATTCTGAAATGTTAAGGAAGATTCTCTGTTTTTGTACAGCTTCATAGCAGTTTGATTTAGTGAAGGCAGAATAGTTACTGTATGTCCAAGCAGTCCGACTTCCATCTGCATAATGCCCCAAGCTCAAATCATCTGCAATTGGTTTCTTGAACGCTGCAATGACTTTACTGTTGTCTAATGGGCTTCACGGCCACTAGATATCAATCCAGTTAAGCACCTTTGGGATGTGGTTGAAATACAGGTTCTGATCATGGCTCTGCAGTTGACAAATCTGCTACAACTGTGTGATGCTATTATGTCAATATGGACCAAAGTCTGTTAAAAATGCTCCCAACACCTTGTTGCTGTGAAGAGTCGAGGCAGTTCTGAAAGCAAAAGGGGGTTCAACTCAGTATCAGCAAGGCGTACCTGACAAAGTGGCCGCTGAGAGTGTAGCTTCTTCAAAAATAGTTGGCCAAAGAATAATTTTGTATGCAGTTAAAAAAATAATGTTTGGATACTATTGTTTGTATTTTTCAAATACTTTCTTTCGATTGCAATAATAGATCATACTTAGACATAAACAATGTTCTTTCTGATTCAGTGGTGTTGTTACTGCGATATCGCATCAAGCACACAGCTGTGAGAAAAACTGATGATGTCCTTCATAAATTAGTTACGACAACATAAAGTCCTTATGTTTAGTCTGGTGTACAGTAAAGGCTGCTGCTTGCTGTTGTCCCAGAATAGTGTTTTGTAAAATCTTGGAATTGGTCGAATTTGCAGCATATGTTTCCCATAAACATTTGCTGAAGAGGAATATAACCCTGTGTGACATCTTCCTGTAGCTGGATCAGGCCCTGAGTTCTGAGCAGAAATACACAGTAGCTCCACGCATCATCAACATTACAGAGAAGTTCTGTAAATATGGATTAAAATGATGAAAGAGGCAAGTAAGACAAAACTATATAGAGAATTGCTTTTAAAGCTGCTGGTTTGATAGCACTTAGACATTTTAAATGTAACTGCATCGGGCTCTGCATGGTGCATGAAAGCAACGCTGGAAAATTCCAGTCTTCATAAAGTAAAAAATTGCTCTTTATCATATAAAACAAATTCTTTGTTTATTTATTTGTTGGTCAATAACAAACAGATTGTAATTGAAATATGTTTCTAATTGTGCCAGATATTACTATTTGATTGAAATGCAATTAATCACCATTCATTAATTACAAGGTCACTTATAAATTTGATTAATTTCACATCCCACCATTAAGACATTAGGAATAACTACCCATCCTGCAGTGTGACAAATGGAGTCTCTTGGCAACCGTACTGTTTACCAAAATTAATGTGTGTGAGGGTCACCTTGCCACAATGTAACTTAGTTGCATTTGTGCATCACTAATAATTACTTTAAAAATTTATATAAATGAAAATGCTTTTTGTAGACAAAAATGTATTCATACAGTGACACTGCTTTAGCAATATCTGTTCAATTCAGTGAGATCCGATTGCATTAGGAATCCCAATTTTTGCTGCAAATTGTGCTTTGATGTTGGCCTGTTCAGCACCATTTGATGAGAATTTGTTAAATTTGGCATAAATATGAATAACTCTCTGCCACACAGTAGGGTGGCTGTGCTGAGGATCATCACATTCAGGGTTGGCTTGGTAGCTTTCTCTGAAATGCTTCTGTTGCGAGGAGCCCTGATGGTCAGCAGCTGTCTGGGAAAGGTCAGTGCATGGGTCCTCGCCATGCTATAGCTCAGGGGTGTGCTCGGAAACCTGAGGCGACTGATGAACCAGTCATTAGCCTTGGAGAGAAAATCTCTCAGTCTCTAAATACACCCTCTCTTTGCACTGCACAATTAAAGTATTTTGTAAATAATATAAATACCTATCATTTCATATTTAGATTAAATGTTATTATATTAAAAGCCATAGTTAAAACTGCCACCTTATTTTCCTCCACTTTGCTTATTATGATACACTACCATAACTGGATGCACATGGATGTATTTATCTCTTCGTCATGTCTTTCCCATGTACAATAATAAATTTCACATCTTTACCAGCTTCCCAGCATGCCTTTAAGGGTTTGCCATTTTGCCTCACACTGCAGAAACCTGTATAAGAAACAGCAGATGAAGTTACAGTAGGGCTGCGCACATTTATACCGTCAGTCAATTGTTGACACATTAGAACTTTTGCATGAAAGCGGCGTAGACCACATTCAACCCTGGTACATAAGGCCTCACTCACCTCCTTGTGTTCTGACTTCTTTGTCTATAAACATCTCACCTCTCAGCACCGTCAGCACTGCTTTAAAATGAGGCAAATCCTCTCAGCTGGATTATTCATTTCCACATAGATGTTGATAATGGAGTGACCCTAGCAGTGTGTAATGGCTTATTGTTTCAGCTCAGCTGTGCTAGTCATTTCCTAAGTGGTAATTGAATGAACTGGCAGTAGCAGTTTAAGCGAATGGCTCCTTTGTTATATGAACTGTTAGAGCAGATTCAATCAGCAGAGGAAGTTGAAATAGCTAAAGTACTTTAAGAATTTTGCTGTCTTTTTATGTAATTGTCTGTGCTGTGCTCATACTTCACCTAGGCATAAGCAAACAAATCCGCTGCTGAGGGACCGCAAACCATCAGGGGTCTCCCATAAATGCTTAAATTTGAGCATAGACCATGTAAAAGAAATATAATTGTTCGTTGAGAATCAGAATATTATTAAATTTCATTTGAAGGTTTCAGTATAGATTCATTAAAACAGTCTAAATTGTTTAAATTTTGAATTTAGGTTTACAGGAACTGGCAAGTTTACTTTGTAAAAGTGGAAAGAATTATCTTCATTGGTTGATTGTTGTGTTACCATAGTTACAGTCTGATGCTATGAGTTTAATCTTTTCTTTTTGTTTAAGCTTCGGTTAGTTTGCAAATACGTCTCAGCAAATAATAACCAAGTATCCATGACTGATTTTAAGACCAGCCAGTTAACTCAGCCCCTCTCCCAGATTACACCAAATCTGGATTAAAACACTGTTAGTGGGAGTGATGGTTTTAACAGGGGTGTGGGGTGGGGCAAATCACATTCTGCCTTGAGTCAGCCCTGTACTTCACCGTTAACTATACACATTTCTTTAACACCGTGATTAAACACAAGAATCTCTGTGTGTTATACGAATAAATAAATTCGATAAGGAATTCAAAAGTATCATATTGCATACTTTTATTTTAAATGAACTACATGGATAAAAGCGGCATGATATTTTGTACGCATACTGTCTCTTTCACACCTATATATAAATACAGGAAGAAATGTATTATGTAAGGTTTACCTGCAAAGCTCTAGTAGCATTTCCAGTCTCCGGAGGTTGTCCATTTCAGCTGTCGTTGGCATGGCAAACTTTATGTGTGGTGAGGACATCCTTCGGTGCCGGTTTGTTTCTGTGATGCTTTTTATCATATTAAAAGTCAATTTCCATCTGGTTGGAATGGCTTGGATAAGCAACTTTTTTTGTCATGTTGATTTAGCTATTGTTCGATCCCTGCAGCATTTGCTGGATTATGTTTAAAGTTGTCATTAACTTTTTTGCGCACACTTGACGAAGACCCTGTTAAATGCACCGTTGTGCAGAGATGCTGCAACTGAACCCTGGACAATGTGTGCAATGTCCATCCATCCATTTTCTTCCGCTTATCCGAGGTCGGGTCGCGGGGGCAGCAGCCTAAGCAGGGAGACCCAGACTTCCTTCTCCCCAGCTACTTGAGCCAGCTCCTCCGGGGGAATCCCAAGGTGTTCCCAGGCCAGCCAAGAAACACAGGCCCTCCAGCGTGTTCTGGGTCTTCCTTTGGGACCTCCCTCACCAGGGAGGCGTCCGGGAGGCATCCTAATCAGATGCTTGAGCCACCTCAATTGGCTCCTCTCGACGTGGAGAAGCAGCAGCTCTACTCTGAGTCCCTCCCGGATGTGTGCAATGTAGGGGACATTTTCAAAAGACAGATGTCTCCCACCAGCAATCAGATTTCCTGCTCTGTTTGAAAGTGTCCTCAGTTTTTCTGAAACCTTTCACTGCTGTGCAACACAAATACAATGGCATGCCCCTGTTTCACCAAATTGTGTCTCTTCAGCTAGAAAAAAAATGTTTTGTGTTTATGAGGAGTGACAGTTATATTTGTGTTTGATTTTTTTTTAATTCATTGCTTTGTGTCATATGTTTTTGTGCGCTTTTTTTTTTTTTTTTTTTTTTTTTTTTTTTTTTTTACAGTTTTAGACATCATTTCGACCAAGGAGTTCATCTCAATTTTGTTGTATTTGTTCATAATTTGGAATGAAAATAAATATTCTCTGATTCTGGTGATGATGTCAGAGCTTGGTAGGTTACACACCACATTATTTAGACTGTTGGGAGGCACAAAATGAAGTTATTAATGTTGCTTCTTTTTAGAATTTTACTCCAGTTATTGAAATGAAACATCATGTCTCAGGTTTTTTGAGAAAGAGAACCACCTCTCCGTTAAGGTAACGGAAAAGAAGGCCAAGGCCGAAACTGAGCAGCTTTCCTTCTGGCAGCAGATACAAGGCTGTAAGTGTTAAGCCACAATCTTTGAGGTTTCACAAGACATTCCTCCTCTCTTGTGCTTTCCAAACTGTTTTTTTTGGCAGCAAGCTCAGACAAGTCGCTAAAGTTTGGATACTTATATGAGTGATGTAGTACATCATCCAAATTACACATGACTAGATAGAGTTCAGCTGAATCCTAATGAGTTTTTTAATGTGACTTAAAAACAATTGGCCTTAAAATGTACATATGGCAAGGTGAAGGGTGAAATAACAGTTTCTGTTAAGAGCATTCTGTGGTTAGTTTCGTCGCTATGAAATACTCAGTTGGATGATTGCTTTGGCATTGCCTTGAAGCAGCTGGCTGACTTTGAAAGAACTTAGAAAGCAATAGAATTATACAAACTATAATTTTCAGTTTGACTGTAACGATCTTTTACTATTTTTGGGTCTCCTGTGGCTTTGTGCGAAAAGGTTTTCGCTTAACATCTGTTCTGCCATTTTTTAAATGGGCAATTTCATCTGCCAGACTTTTATGTCATATCCAAAGTGTTCTGGTTTTGTCATTGTTGGTCATGTTACCTTCATGGGTCTAAATGCCTTACGTATTGCATTATAGGTGTTTTTCTGCTTTGTCCTATTCTCTTTGTTAAGATCTTGAATAAGGCATTAATAAGACATGCGCTGAACTGAATAATGTAATATACAAAGTTGTTCTTAATAGACTGGGAAGGACATACCAGCCCCACACTCACCAATGGGTCTATTAGCTTGTCAGTTCCCAAAAATCAAGGGGTGTGTTATGTGGGAGCTAACTGCTGCCTCTATCCAATGCTTTTTTTCACAGAAAAAACTATTTTCACAATCACATAAATATGTGATAGTATAATGTGTATTTTTTATCACTACCATGGATCTTCTTACCACCAAAAATTTGAGCCCAATGGCAAGCTTTGGTGGATCAGAGCATGAGCGTAGCCTGAATCCATCATATCACATCAGCAGAACTCTGTGGAGTCCGTTCAGACCAAGTAAATAGGTGGTTGATTCATCCTTGCCTCTAGAAAAACCTCCATGAGAAGTCCAGGGTTCCTGCCACAACGTTTTAGGAGCTCCCTAAGAGTTTAATAGAGCCCTTCTGCAGCTTGTCTCTAAAGGGCAAAGGCAGCTGACTGCACACTTTCAAGTGGTCACCCTTGCCTTAAAAATGCTTGTATATCTTCAGCTGATGACATCCTCTGTAAAGTCGTTTTCTCTGATGAATCCCTCTGGTGATTGCTTAGATCACTGGGGAAATTATTTCTTTGTGGAAGAAAAGCTGAGTCCTATACTGTGTCACTTATGGTTCCAAATGTGAACTATCCTGATACACTCCATATGTGGGATTGTGCCGCAGATCTGATTACAAACCTGTGAGCAACTCTTTAAAAACAAGTGGATAAAAAAAGCCATTCATTTCTGGTCATCCTTAAGCCTCAATAAGTCAACAAGGGGTCACCATCAGTCAGGATTTGATCCACAAGCTGACACCCAACAAGCTAGACTGAATTAATGAAGGTCTGACAAAGATGGACCAACAAATGCATGGCGGTCTAAATACAAATAGATATTTACTTGGCTACAGATAGCTTTATAAGTTTTAAAGGGTTAAATGACGACCTTCTAATTTACTGTCTATAGCTCTCTACATCTGCAGAGCTCGTGCAAACATATTTGCCTCAGTAGTTTCTGGATTCACAAATCTAATGAAGTTCTCTGACAACTGGGCTTAGTGGGAAGCTGAATAATGCCAGAGCCGTGTCTCTCCAAAGATTGTGTAAAGAAAATTGTTTAGCTGTGTGAAGCTCAGTAAAATGTCCCACCCAGCAGCACACAATACCACAATCAAAGGAAGTTCACAAGAGATTTGGAAGAATATGATGTATATGTAGTAACGTCAGAAGTTTGGACACGCCTACTCAGTGTTTTTTCTTTATTCTGTAAATAGTAAAAACATCAAAACTATAAAGTAATACATCAATGTGTTAAACGAAAACACAGTTAATTTCTCAAAGTAATAATTGTTTGCAGTGGATGCACCTTTGCATGTTCAATTTCTTTATATGAAGGAGTGTCGCACTTTTATCAATGGTTTTGTCTCTCAGTGGCCTGACAGTGTTAGTTATGACAAACACAAAGGCTTTCACAGATTAGTTAGTTTTGGCTGATTTACTTTGTGGTCAATGTTACTTCTGCTTTTTTACCAGAAAATATTAAATTAATATTAAATTTAAATCTTACTTTATCTGACTAAATTCAGACTCTTTTAGATAAGCTGTTGACATGAGATTTAAAAGCTTCCAATTAAAAACTGATGAGATTAAATGCATCACATCCCACATCTATGTTTTTAAGGAATTCTCATCCGCACATCTCAGGGTAGCAGAGATTTTAAATAAAATACAAGCTAAAGTGTTTTTAATATCATAGCATCTTTTCATGGAGAACTTAGAGCTCAGTGAATGATAAATAACAAATACTGTATTAGGACTTGTTCAGTATAAGACAATATAAGACCTTATAAAGGAGTATCAGTGGAGCTATTGTTCACCGTCATCGGTGGCCATGCTAACTAGCCTTAGCATCAGGGGCAGGCTATGTTGTGGTGAACCAGCTGGAACATAGCAGTAAGCAAGGGAGAGTGTGTGAGTAGCGCGTGCATGAGGGTGATTGACAGCGCTAAGACCTGGCTCTGATTGGTTGTTTCTGACTGAGTGGTGTATTTCTGCATTTAGCACTGGGAGCATTGGGAGACAGCAGAGCAGCTTGATTTTTTTCACAGATGATCTGTTCTATATTATACTGTCACGACATAATGATCATTTTAACAAATATGTAAAAAACATATTTTTCATAAAAGTTACATACGGCAGCTTTAAGAACTGGAGAGGATAAAATGCTGTCTAATCCCATTAAAAACTGTGAACTAGCCTTTTAGTTTTAATCTCCAAGGCAGACCCAAATTTTAGCATTATTGACAGCTAACAGATAACCAGTCGCTGTATTATAGCTGCAGTTCTTCCTATCTTGTCTATGGCTCTATCACTGTCTCCTTTTTTTCCTCTGAGTGCTCCTCCACAAACGGTTTCAAACTTCTTTTGTGTTTTGTCAGTCAGCTGGCCGAGCAGACTCCCTGCACACTATGGGAATTACTCCCTTTCCTACTTTAACATGAGAGGATCATGCACCCTTACAGTCATATCTGGGGTTCATGATAATCATTCAGACTAACTGTACTTGACAAGGTGAGCTGCTGACTGCAACAGAACAGTGCATCATGAGAATTATTTCACTTTGGGAAGAAATATGGCTTTGCAATAATGCAAGACCCAAGGTTCTGGCTGTTTTAAAGTCCAAAAACTAAATCCAGTTGTACAGAGCATAAAACCAAGGTGAAAGATGTACAACTGTTTTTTTTGTTGTTGTTTTGTATTACTTTTTCATATATTTGAAAGTCATACTACATTACACCCACTTGAGAGCAGTGTCAGGGATTTGTCAGATACTTGACTAAGAGCTATCGGACCTACAGCGCTGCTCTGTCCTGGAAATGACAGAAGCAAGTGATGAATGCTTGAAACAGTAAAACATGATTTTTCAGGCTTTGTCTCCATGGGGATAATATCAGCTATGGTCAAGCATACTACTAATCAATCAGCATTCAGTCTACATGTTGTGTTATTACCAACGGCTCTACTTTTTAAAGTTTTAAACGACTGCATCCGACAAAAAATGAATTCTCAATATTCTAAATTTACCCTAACCTCTGTTCTGCCAGGCTTGTCTTAGAGTCTTACTAATGTCCTTGGCAGCATTTTTCTTTCATTTTTGCTTCGGTTTGACAGCATATATGAACAATATATGCATATATAAACACATTAATATGAAATTTATTTGGGGTCTTTATAAACATCCAGCCATCGTCTATCCTCGCTTATCCTTCCAGGGTTGGAGGGAGGATGAATGATTTTTGATGTTAGAATCTTTCTCATTAATCTGCCATCACTATTTGGTTGTAAGCCCTTGCAGAGACGTTTATAATGATACAAACATTTCAAAGTTTTTCTCACATAGTCACAAAAACATTTCTGAAGGTCTAAAATTCTTTTGTGCTTTTTACAAAAGGTTTGCAAATTTATTCTCAAAACCAAAACCCTGCAAGCAGCTTATAACATCTGGTTTACATAGTCATTGGAAAATCTCTGATTACTTTGGTATCTTTATGGTCTTCAGTAAACCTGGTGTTGTTTTGGGTCTGAGCCTTTGTTCAAAGATAATTTCCAACAGGACATTTTAATGGATAGTGTGCACGCAGACATCTTAGTGTAATTTACATAAGGGTAAGCTGTCTTTATGGCTCGAGATCTTAATGTAGCCATCACTACATAAAAATAGAGATTATTTAGGACTGACAGTCAAAAAAATCAAAACAAAAACAACACATGAGACCCAGTGCATTGTGTCATTAGATGTTCGTCAAGTCTTCGATTCTGCCAAACTGCGCTGAAAGCAAAACAGATTAGAGGTAGTTATGGGCAATCAGTGGCCAGACACCTCTGTGGGTTAATGGAAAAGAAAAGCAACAGAGGGTCACACTTCAGAATGGGAGATGTATGACTCACATTTTATGGCCAGCACTCAATAGTAACTCATCTAAGCTGCCCTCCATACTTTGTGTCTCTGTTTATGAAAGCTCACAACAGTGCAGCACACGACTGGCTAAAATGTGACTTATAAATGATCAGAAGCAGCTGAGAGAAGGGCTCCTCCCTGCAGCTGATGGTATTTGTGAAAGAGGCAATAGACTGCAGGATCTGGGTATTTGTTATCAGCGTGGAAGTAAACTTTTCTACACAGCAGTGTTGAGGCTCAAAGTGTTTTCTTGGTATTTTGCAAGCATGAAGTGATTAGCTTTAATTCTATCCTCATTAGGATATGAAGTAGAGAGAGCTTAGGCTGTCTAAGCATCTCATAAAGCAGTGATTGAGACTAATTATTACTCAAGGTGAAATTCTGAAACAATGTGTGTATTTGTGTATCTATATAAAAATATATATAAATGACAGAAAAGTCATTGTGGGTAAGCCACAAAAGGTCATACAGAATGTACCTAGAAAGTTCAGTGGAAGGAAAATGTGTGTTAGGAGTAGGGGATCATTTCACTTTGGTTGTGCAGTTTCTCTTTTGTTTGTGCTTGCACTAAATTTTAGACACAGCTAACTGGGAACATCTTTTGCACACTTCATATTGATTTGTCTTCTTGAAGGAGCTTTAATGTCTTCTACTTCCAGCTGACAGCTACCATGTTGAGAACTCGTTCCTATTAGCTAGCCAGGTAAAACAGGTTGTTATGGACTGCTGTTAGTCTCTCTTGACTGCAGACTCATTTGCACAATTTGACCTGTGAATGTGTTTGTTTCAGAATTGGAACATAATTCCACATTATCTAGTCTTAAAAAATTTTCATTAATTGCAAGAATGTCATTTCATTTGTTTTATATTTTGCAGTGTCAGAATATGTAGCTGTTAAATAAAATACTTTTGTTTCATGGCTGTAATTGTAAAATTTCTCTTTGTTTTTCAGTAAAACAACTAATAACATATGTTCTGCTCGGTGTGTTAAATGTTAGAACAGAAAGAAGTCATACTCGTGTTTTTGCTGAGATAGAAGCTTTTTCCTGTAAATCACAGTGTCTGGTATGTTTTTAGTACTTTGTTCCATTTACCTGTTCTTCCTCTCGTTCATTGCTCTCTTTGCAGCTCTTCGAGATCACAGTGCCACTCACCCAAGCCACCAAGCCTGTTACAATCAGCGTGGCCAACCACACCCAGTGCAGCTGTCTGTCGAAACTGGACATTTACAGACAAGCTCACAGCATCATCAGACGTGCCCTGCCAGAGTAAGAATAACATTTTTACTATTTTTACTCAGATTGTCCATCACTTTAGAGTATACTACCTTTAACCCGTAAAACCTGAGCACTCCCATTGCCAGGGGCAACAGCACTTCTGACAACAAAATAAAAAACAAAACATGCTATGTTTTAACCAATATATGAATATTGTATATCCATATAACAGAAGGCTCATCTTAATGACAGAAACGTCATTGTCTACCTCAACAAGACTCGAGTCCAACACTAAGCAGCTAAATGAAAAAAGAAACATAAATAGATGCTAAAGACGCATACCTGGAAAAAAAAACAGCAGCAAGGGTGCAACACAGTCTTACCCACACAAGCAACCTTTCAAATTAAAGCCCAAACTCTGCTCTGTCCAACGGTATAAGCATCACCATCTTCTGTGCTAAACTCACTGAACCAACAGCTGAAGAAGAGAAAAAAAAATGCGGCTTATTTTATGAGGCCAAAAATATACTAGAGTAAATATTAGAGTAAATAAATCGACACGGCCCCTGTAATCCATTGTCTCTGCATCACACTGAAGTGATTCCTGACTGTTTACGGCTTTTTTTTGTCTCCTAGATATCATGTCAAAAAACTGTGACACTACATTCCCACCCGTTGTTGCAAATGCATTTCTCTCACTGTGATTCATGAATGATAATGACTGTATGACTTTTGTAAACACACATGGATTTTTTTTGGCTGCCTTGCATACACGGTTCCAAATTGTGCCAAAATGACTAATTTGGGTTAGGTTCACCTGGACTTTTATCAACTAATACCAGAACGTCTGTTCTTCACTGTACTTGCATTTGCTCGATGTTTTGGATTGGAGCTGCATACTTTTTGCTGTTCGCCATTTTTATTTACTTTTACTCAGTAACATGTTTGTTGATTTTTAGACTTCTTAGGAGTCTTTTATCTTGATACCAGAACAATTCAAATGAACCTTGTAGTTCCTCAGGTATACTAAATTCATTTTGGGCATGTCATTTTCGAGCTGATCTCTCAAAAAGAGGCCTGTGGTTTAAGACCCAGAACATCTTTTGGTGGAACTTATTTTCCTGGAAGCTTTATTGATGCTGGCCAGAGTGTTTCCACTGTGGAGACCAAAGGGCCAAGTGTGAAACTCTTCCTATTGCAGCTTTGTCTACCGAGGCCTCATTCAACAGCTAAGAGTGGGAGCAACACTCCCATGGCAGATTTAAAAGTAATGACTTTTAGTAATAAAACAAGAATTGATTATTATTGTTATAGAAACTACACCTTATGGTTTTTACATAGTCACTATAAAAGGTGTAACAGCAGCAAACTGTAAACAGGTTTCACCAGCGCAGACTTCCATGTTGTCTTGCTTTCAGCAGAGGGAAAACAGCTGTGGTCAGGATTAAAACCTGTGGTTCTGGCCACTAACTTGAGATTGCTTCTAAGACAGGGAAGTTTTTATCATTCACACTTTCTTTCAAGATCTTGTGGCGCTAGTTGCCTTCCTTTATTAGTAGCTTGATGGGAGGAAGGCGATAGAGAGAACAGAAAGATCTGCAGTAAATGAGCTGTGGTTGAAAATGGAACCCAGGACAGTAGTTGTAGTTGTTTTTATTGGTGTCTTAGAACATTTTACTTTGAATGAAGGATATCAGTTCTCTTTTACCAGACTGCATCAAATGATTTAAACTCTATTACAGTCAAAGTTAACAAGGCATGAGCTTCAGACAATTATAAACTAATATTACTGAATTGTACTGTTGAAAAGTTCAACCAATTGAAAATGCTTAGCATGCTCCCTCCATTCTACCTCCCTATCTCTTTTTCAGGGGTAAATTTCTACCCTGGATATGACTTTTTAAACTATTATAAAAAGTGGAAACATGGGGAGGGGAGTTTATTCTTCCCAGAAAACTGCCCTGGTTACTGGAAAATGTTTCTGTGGTGGAAACGCATCTTAATCCAGTCTAAAGTTAATTTGTCTGTGCTTTATGTTTCTCTCTGTTCCAGCTGTAACTGGATGTCTAAAATAAGTATTTTACTCCCTCTAGATCCTTTACATTATGTGCCTTCTGAGGCACTCTGCCTCTTTAAAATAGGAGCAGCCTTCTCCTTCTGTACCAGAGGTGTCCCTATTGGCAACACACATGTAAGTTCGCTGAGTGTTGAAGGCTATTGTTACTTTGATGGCTTCCTGTTAACTCTACGCACACTGTGGGTGTTACTTAAGGAAACACGCTTCACATTATCTCTCGATTAACTTCACAGGTCCATGAAATGCATATGTTCCTGTGTGCATGGCTACATAAGGCATGCTGTGATTAATGACTAGCTAGTCAGGATCCCATCGGAGACTGGTTCCTAATGTATTTTTTGGCGTGTGTCCTCTGAAAACAGAACAATAGCTATGTTTAATTGACTGGATTAAACAGATCAGCACTACAGAAATGTGGAGATGTTTTTATACGAAACCTTACAGCTCAATGGTCCTTTTGGTTCAGTTAGAAAAACATTTAGGTGGCCTCAATACCTTGTAGCAGCCTTATTGCCTGATGGAATTTGAACCCTGAGGGGTAGAAAATCAATCACTGACACTAGAACACCTTGTGGGATCCTTCTTCTTTTGGAAAAGACTCTCCCCCATGTAAGAGAAGTTGACTCTCCCACCTCCAAGGATTTTTTCAAAGTTTTTGCTTGCACCATTTATACATGAAGTATTCATCTCTTTTATGTGATGTTGTGATTGCTGTACTCTAAGGGACATTGACTAACATTAAATGAGACTAAACTTTTCCAATTGTAGATCAGTTAGGATTACAAAAATTATTTTATTTCCTAAATGCCAGAATAATGAAAAAGACATAGTTCTTTAGATAATCTTAGTCTTATTTTCTTCAGATTTTGATGTTCACGTACAGTAAAATTACTATGCCTCAAAACAATTTTAGAAAATACAAATGATTTTTGGCATGGCTTTGAAAGGTTCGGATGCGTTAATTCACTACACTTGAATTAAATGGAGTCACACCTCTGAATGTATTTTATGACAAAACCTTAAGCACATTATTGTGTGACATCATGTAAAAATAAAAAGAAATCAGATATCAGGACGAGAAATGCGGACCTTCACAAGTCTGGTTCAGCCAGATGCCTTAAGGTAGAGGGTAATCTCTACAAACAACTATATCTAAACAGTTATATACAGAAAGAGAACGTTGTGGTCGACCAGGAGGCCACAGGGTTCTTTATTGCACGTGTGTGAATCAATGAATAGACTTCTCTGAGGGTAGATGTGAATCTTCCTGGGTATCCTGGGAGGGCTTGAAAACTGGAACTTGACACGGAGGCAGACCTACCTGGAACAGGAAACTGAGATGAACGTGAGCCGTCCTGAGCCCCATGGTCCGAGCACTGAGACGCAGCAACTTCACTGGTGGCGGTCCAGATGGTGCTGGAGTCAGCGCAGGAGAGGTTGATGATGGGCCAGATGAAGAGGATGATGATCTAAATGGTCTTTCTGGAGGCAGCACAGGAAGGGCTCCCCAAAGGCTGCTCTGAAAGACCCTCTGAAGAGTGGAGAGTCAGAAGGGGTCTTCAAAGGAAAAGAAGAAGAGGAGAAATCTTTAAAGACTGCAATGAGGGAGTCTGTGGTTGAGCTGATAAGGAGTCTGTAGGACAGCACTGGAAAAGCTGGCACTGAAAAAGTAGAGGAGATTTTGTGCTTATTTTGAAGAATGTTTTAGAAAATCTCTCTCAATAACTCATTATCAAATACAAATCTTTTTTTGAATCCTAACTGACCTGAAAAAGGAAACATTTAGTCTGATTTAGTGTTAGACACAGACAAAAGTTGTCTTTTTACCCTATCTATATATATATATATATATATATATATATATATATATATATATATATATATATATATATATATATATATATATATATATATATATATATATATATCTGTTTCCAGTTGTAGCTTTATGAGTTTGCATGATATTGTGCAAAAAAATTGTGTAAAAAAAAAATACAAACATAACATGACTTTATAGCTGCTGGAAATCAGTTCAGTTCAAATTCAATTCAAAAATGCTTTATTTACTCCAAAGGGAAATTAAATGTTGATGTAACACATTTAATCAAGGAGTTATTATAGACTGTGATGGCTGTGGGCAGGAAAGATCTCCTGTAGCGGTATGTTTTGCAACCAATTTGAAGAAACCTCTGACTGAAGTCTCATGAAGAGGATGGTCAGGGTTGTCCATAATTTTCTTGATTTTATGTAAAATCCTTCTTTGCACCATCATCTCCAGAGATTTCACAGTAGTCCTCAAAACAGAACCAGCCTTGTTTATCAGGTTGTTGAGACTTTTTAGGTCTCTGGCTCTGATGCTGCTTCCCCAACACATGATGGCAGAGGAGATGGCACTCTCAACAACAGACTTATAGAAGATCTGCAACATCTTGCTGCAAACCTTGAAGGATCTTAGCTTCCTCAAGAAGTACAGTCTGCTGTGTCCCTTCTTGTAGACGCTTCACTGTTGAGTCTACAGTCCAGTCTGTTGTCCAGATGAACACCGAGGTATTTATATTCCTCAACCACCTCCACTTCTTCTCCCATGATGGAAACATGGTTTGATCTGACCCTGTTTCTCCTGAAATCTACAGTCATCTCCTTTGTTTTGTTCACATTCAAGATGATTGTTTCCACACCATGACACAAATCAGATGGAGCATATTAATTTATACAGACAATAGATTTTTTTTATGTTAAAAAATTCAAAAGAACAGAGTTCTATATGATTCACAGACAAACAGCAATATTTACTGTACAAGTCTGTTAAAGAAATATATGAATTCAGGGATTATAGTACAGTTTTTGCAGTTTGGTTTGCAGCATACAATAAGTAACCATAGTGACAGATTCAGTTCAGAAAATAGCCAAGTCTGTAACAGTGAAACACCGTTTTAAACAAAATCACAAATGCTTTCGAGTACAGGCTTCCGGGAATGATTAGAGAATATAACAAAAACCACTAATCTAACCAGACATACAACCATAAGATATTAAAATCAGAAATCTGAGCAAAACAAACACCTCTACTGAAATTCTAACAGCAAATGAATGGTGTTGGTCTTTTGTTGTGTGGGTATGTGTGTTGCAAAGTCCCTCTAGACATCAACACACATGTATACACGCAGAGCAGGGGCATAGTTGGTCAGACTGTGGCTGCAAGAAAACACATTGTAGACATTTTCACACCTACAAATCAGTCAGCATGTAAGGATGGACACTTAAGCAGCCGTATGTTTTACATTAAGTGAAGTGAAAAACCTCCCCCACCAGCCAACATTTAACTTTCCCTTTTCTCTTTTTCTTTTTTCCTCCCTGTGTATGTCTGAGGCTCTGCAGCTCTAATTGAAACCACCTTCTGTTTCTTTTTATCGCCAGACTCTTTCAAAAGTTTCAACTATTTGTCTGTCTGCAAACATACTGCCTGCTGTCTGTCTCTGTGGCCAAGTCAACAGTTCCCTACATGTTGCTTTACAGACAGACTATTTTCACTTTGTGGTGGTTTTTATAATTGACTGTCTCTGTGTGTGTGTGTGTGTGTGTGTGTGTGTGTGTTTGAATGTGCATGTGTGTTGTGTTTTCAGAAGTATTTTTCTTGGCAGTTTCTTGAAGTTAAAACAAGCTATCTGATTTCTGAACATATTCAACATTGAGTTTGAGTTTATTTTTGGTTCCATTGCGTTTTATATATTTCTAATGTTTATATTCACAATCCATTGTAGGTTATGAGATAATGGTTAATAAAGCAATTCAGGTTGAAGCAGTACAGTGTTTCTCCAAGTAGAAACTAGTGAAAGAATTATGAAAGTACCTAAATAAGTCAATGCATACTTCAGTGTAGTTTGACAGAAGATATTGGAAACTGGGTAATTTGGAGTAGTTATTGGCAGCTAATACCTTACTTGCTGGAGACACACTGGTTAGATTTTTCAAACTTCCATTGATAAACCTTCTGAGACAACCAGGGGTCATGTTAACAGAATATTTTCTGTCTTTGACCAGTTTTTTAAGACAGTGACGGAAATATCTGATGGCCATCTGTTATTTTGACAGATTACAATTCACACAGCTGACTACTTGGTGCAGAAAGCAGACATTTTCAACTTTATGCACAGAGTGCATCATAGAAGTCACTAAATCTATGAAATAAAAAATTCTCTGACCTGGACACTGAACTCAATGCATCTCCTATCCAGGACCTGACAGCGTGTTGAAGAGTTATGGACATACTGGTGTAGCTGAACCACTGGTGCAGAAGGAATGCGTTCCTCCCATTGAAGAGAGGGGTTGCAGGATCAGGAAGCGCTTTCTTTAGAGAGTCTTGCCGACTTCAATTGGAAAAATCTTCTCTGATTCCAAAACTTTAGCTGAAGCAACGCTTGTAATTCCAGTCTCTAGCGTGGCAGCAGAGCGTGAATTCAGCCTCCAGAACAACATCAAACAGCCATGAGAAGTCATCTGTCCGAAGACAAAAGCTCACGACAACAGCCTCTGCAGCAAACCACCTCAAGACGTTTGATTATTCCCCAGCGGGTGTCACAATTCAGGTCTATGCAGACCAGGAGGCAGTTGCGAGTTCAGGCCACAGCAAGGGAATCGTTCATAATTCAGGTTTAATCGTTTAATTTCATTATTTATATGTAGTTACTGGGGCCACAGTCAGTGGTTTTTGTCACTGCAGAGAAAAAAGTTAGGTTACATATATTCATCTGCTTGATGTGTGATGGCACAATGTGGATTCTGTGTTCAGCTTGTTCGGGCTGAATGTTAATTAAACTGAATGAAAATTAAATGCAGTTTATTATATCTCATTATTATTTTTGAAAAAATGATGGGTAAAATTAGATTATCACTGGAGCGTTTTGGACTCCTTCAGTCAAAATGATGGGCAACAAAAAAGTCGAGTGCAACCTCTGGATCCAACCCATATTAGCTGATTTAAACCTATATACCTACCTACTCTACATTTTTACATAAAACTGTTTAGATTAATGTGTTCTTTTCTGCTAAACATTAATAATTGCGTAACTTTGCAACAATACATGTAAAGGGTGATGGTTGTGTCACTGAACAGCTGAGACGTTCATTCTTGAGTATTACTAGAAAACAAACTGTGACACAGTAAGAATAAGATATTATGGCACAATAGATAAGTTGCTTTTTTTCTGGGGTAGTAGCATGGTATCCACATGAGCCAAAATATGCAACGGAACAGTTGCGTGCAGATTTGATGACACCTGTCATTGCCATCATGTTACGGAGACACAGCATTCTCTGTTCAACAGCAATATCTGCATGTCACAATCCTTCTGGATACCTCAACATGAAGATCATTCCTTAATTTTTGTATTAATTAGCTTCATTTATTTTACAAAGATAAACTGAAAAAAACAAACATCTGAAAACTCATTGGCTGTTCTGAAAGTTTTTTTCAGTCTTCGCTGACTTTGAGTTACACTGTCAGAACTGAGCTTTCGCTAACGAGGTGGAATGACAACATAAGCCTTAGCACACAATTTTTATGCTGTATTATGGATATTTCTTGCTGAGAAAATATTGACTAATCAAGAATTTTTAATTTGAGTTTAATTTGTTTATCATGACAGATAAATACAGAATAACTAATATCTAGTTATTCTTTTACTAGTTAATAAAACTTTGATGTCTTTAATTTCAGTTATGACTAGGAAGACGTTCATTTAGACTTGGAACAATGTAAGTAGAGACAGGAGTGTAGTTTGACTGTTAAACTCCTTCTAACGTCTACTTTTAAGAAATTATATTTATGAATAAACTGAGTAAAAAAAACATGGCAAGGTTGTAGATTACCGTTGGGAAGGTGTTTCTGTAAACATTACATTACACGATCATGAACACTTCAGTATGATATTTTAGGGCAAAGTAGCATATGTATCCTCAGAAAAAAATACTAAAACACTACAGCCTCTAATGTCACACCATCTGCTCTCCATCATCAACATATAATATAGTGTGAAATTGATTCACCATTTTTTAAATTATTTTATTTTAAAATATTGGTCTTACTATCTTTTTTACTGTTATGTTCATGAGTTGCATAAATTCTTTAGAGAGGAAAAGGAAAACCATTGTAACCTTCATAATGTTCCAAAGCTAAATAACAGTCCTGTCAGCTGACAGACATAAATTACTTGTTAGAGACAATTTGAGGCTCATGTCTCTTTTTGGCAGATGTGGTAAAGGTAAACCAGACAGGCTGTAAAAAAGACTTTGAGGAAATGGGCTGATTAAGAATCTGGAAGGAAGAGGAAACTGGGGGATTTTTACTCTGAAGGTCATGTGGTCTTAACAAAGCAAACAGCAGTGCGTTCTCCATATTAATTTGCTTGCATCATTTGTTGATGTGATCACAGTCAAACCATCTATTTTATATCTGTCCACTGAAAGTTTCCAAGCTGGCTGACATGTGATCCTGAAGACCAAAAAGTATTATTTTGACAACTGCATTATTATTGCAAGACAAGGAGAGATGAGACCCTCGGTTTAATTGGGCTGACCCTGGATGCTGGTCAGATGTGGATTTTTAATAAACCAGGGTAAAACTGTCGTAAAATGCCAATAGGTCTCTAATTTTGTTCACATCCCACATTAATTATTGCATATATTTTAAAAAAATAGTATTAGATGGGGAAAAGACTAAAGTAAAACCTTAATTGAAGAAACTTCACTGCGGTAACAGTTTCTTAAAACTAAAATCTATGAAAATCATTTCTTTGTGCTGTTAGAAAACTACAGACTTTCTGCAGTGCTCTCAAGTCTTGGAAAGACTAATGATCCAAACTGATACTTGAAAAGTATATAAGATTTCAAACACATCATAAGGCAATAAAATTCTGAAAGAACAAGATGAGAACTGTTTTTCTCTTTCCTGTGTAACCCAGAGACATCTCATCAAAGATTGTCCATTAATACCTTCCTCTTCCTACTAATATGCTAACCCCGGAAGTCCTCCCTTAATTAAGATGTTTGTGTGCAATTGTGCAGATGTCATATGGTCTGTGACGTCCCTCCCCCTTTAATCGGAGGGAACGTCCCTTGCACGGTTTCTTTTAGAGGTGCACCAGAAGTGCCACCGTCGGGATCCGCTAGGGCCCAGCAGGCTATATAAGCAGCCGTGTTCCCACCTGTCGCCGGCTGAAGCTGACTTCTCAGCTCAGCTCTGCTCTGCTCTGCTCCTGGGCGTTTCTTGTCATGCCCACCCTGGCTTTCTTTCCTTTGCAGTATTCCCTGCTCAGACCACCTGCTCTTGGCAATGCCATCGGCCATGGGGCTGCCTGCTTATTTGTTCTGATTAATTTTATTTTATTCATTTTTTGCTCAATAAGGAACTTAATGATTTTGCAAGTCCGTGTCTCCCTGTCTTTTGTTACAGCTCAACGGGCCGGGTCGTAACACGTAATAGGTGACTTACAAGATGAATCAGAGTCAAAATATGTAAACAAATTAAAGAGGAGATCTGAGACCAGAGAAGCCAAACAATAAAGAGAAACTGAAACTTTTTACGTATTCTAAATGTTTAGCTCTGTCAGGAGGTAGACTCGATTGTCACAGTTGGTTTAAAGATCTTTGTTGGTAAATACGAGAGCTTTTACTTCCAGTGATTTGCACACAGGAAGTCTATAACTGGATGGTGACTGCAATTTTGCTGTAAGATTTTTGTTTTTGTTTATCTCTGAAGGTGCGCAATGGCCAACAGGACGTGTCCTCCTGGTCAGATGTGGAACATCAAGCAGTGTCAGTGTATCAGCATGCCTTCTGTTGTGCAACCTAAGCCCCCTCCTGCACCACTGCTTCATTTAAGACCACCTCAGCAGCGCCATGGTAGGTGTATAACACCGTTTTACAAATAAGCTCATCTTATATTGCTTGGGCTTTTTTTCTGCACAACAGACAAATCTAACTTATATCTAGGTGATATGAGCTAAAAACTATATCTTGATATATTTCACCTATGTCTCCATATATGATACAGTGCCTATAAAAAGTATTCACTCTGTTGGATTAATGACAATTAAATTAAATATGTTGTAATGTGTGCCCTAATATTAAATTGATAATATTTAAAATGACCAAAAGCTTTAAATGTGGATTTAGAAAATATTTTCCCAATATTATTGAAAAGAGGAGAAGAAAACCCTCCAAACCCTATTTAGTGCAACATGTAATGAAGGAGTGGACAATATGAAGAGACAGTGTTAACTAAATCATGACAAAGTCAACGAAGCATTGTGTTTGATTCAATATGAACAGGTTTTAATCTCTTTCTTTTTGTTTTTCTTAGAGCATAAATGCCTGTTTATATTTTTAATAGGGTAAATATTACATTTGATCAACTTTTTAAATAAGTTTTTTGTATGCTACATTAAATTTTAAAAGATTATAATATAAACAAAATAAAACATAAAATATAATTGTTTATGAAAACGTCCACTAATTAGATAATAGTCTACAATGGGATATTGATGTGTAATTTCGGCCTGAGGACAGACAGTACAGGTTTGGAATCCTAACCTAGAACGATGCAGGGTTAGAGGTGCATTAGAGGCCATGGATTCGATGTGAAAATGTTTATTTCAGTCATTGGAAGACCTGAGACTTGACTTGGACTTTGGATGAAATACTTTGCATTTGACTTGGACTTGCCCCCCAAAGCCTCGAGACTTGACTTAGACTTGGAAAAACTGACTTGTAAACATCTCTGATGTTTACACTCACACAGGTCATACAAATGCAGGTTCACAGTTTTACATTTTAATAATGCAACTTGTCTGCTTTGATGGCAGATGCAACCCTGGTACGATAAAGTCAGTCAAGCAGCTAGAATACCATCTCCAAATATCACTTTTGTTGAGCAAAGCTGACCTGGCACAGCTTCTCCAGATGGTGTGTATTAAAGGCTAGAACAATGTACATACCCTCCCTCAAAAAATATAAAACATAAAAACAAATAAAAAGAGAAATTAAATTGAAGCTTGGATTTGTGATGACTGTAGCTCAATGGGAAGAAGGCCTTGCTAATGCAACGTTATGGGTTTGATTCCTTTGATGCAACATGTAGATGTGGACCTTGGGCGTGGCACTTAACACCAAGTTGCCAGATAATCTACATATTGGTGGGTACATCTTGCTAATTCTGGCTCCGGTGTAAAAGAACTATGAGTGGTTGGTGTGACTAAAAAAATGGCTAAATTAATTCAGTTAGTTTACCATTACCGATTATTAAAAGGAATTAAAATACTCAGCTGCGCCATGTTTTTGTAACCCTCACTTTACTCTTTATAATCAGCATGTGCTGTTCTTACTCATAAGGCTTTAACTCAGTTACAGTAATGTAGCTACTAAAACTTTATTCTGAGGACATCATGCTAATCAAACTCTTCAAGTCAGCCTGCAATTAGCTTCCTCAAAACATGTTGTTTGGTCCCAACAAGCAGTTTCAGCTTGATGCTCCACATGAGACGATCAAACACTAAAATACAATCAGACAAACAGTCGCAGCTGTGGTTAAGTATCATAAGTAAACAAGCAGTACAGTTTAGACAGGGCTGTTACTGATTTAATATGATCCACAGATGTTTTGTACTCACAGAGAATGTGTGAAATGTTAAATATTTTGCCTATTCAATTTTATGCTCACAATCAACAGGCGTAAGTGGTCTGCTGATTTCCCCTTGCTCGAGCTATTTATCAGAGATGTAGCATGAACCGTGTTCTCTTCTTTCAGGTTTGGGTTGTTGCTTCCTTAAATCCCTGTATCTTTTAGATGTGACCCTGCTTTAGCACACCTACATCTATCCATCCATTTGCTACCCATCTCCAGGGGTCAATAGGCAAAAGGCCCAGTACACCATAGATGTGTTGCCAGTGTTTACAATACAATACGCCACCATAGATAAATCGCTACTACACAGTTTAAATGAATAGCTGAAAATAGATCTGCTATCAGTGTGGCTTGGTTCTCTATGTTAGCATGGCTATCATGAGTTGCATAACACACACTGACAAAAAAAAATGATACACCGTCACGCCAGGTCATGATCTGTCCTTGTGGCAGTGGAATATTCATGTGTTCAATGGGGAAGATTTATGGCTGGAGAGTGTTTGCTAAATGTGTTTGTGAAATCCTTACTTTGTGTTTGACTCTGATAACACTCTTTGTGGACCCCGTGTAAACAAATAAAAACAGAGGAATGCAGAGACCTCAGTGCACCAGATTCCACAAATAACTGTCGCATACAAATATATGCGAACAGTGTTTGGAACTGAACAGATGGGTCTTGTTACCCTGAGATTAGAAGCAGAGTCTGATTGTCAGATTGGTTGGAATGAGTGAGAGTTTATAAAAATCAATACTCGAGCTGCTGTCAAATTGTTCCTTATTTCGCCAACTATGTTAAGTTGTTCTATTTTAAGTTCTGTCTTACATTTATCTAAGCATCAGGAAATTAAGAACATTTTGTGGAATATCAGGTCCCCCCAATACAAGTGAAACACATACTGTAATAGGTATGAGAACTGGTTCCCTACGTACCCAGTGCAGTGAATAAGGGTATCAATTCTCCTAATTATTAACTGAGTTTATGAGAAAACAGCTCTTTCTGCCGTGAAGTCAAGCAGCTACAAGCGTTTAGCATCCTCAGGTGAGCAAATTTTCGTCATTGCAAATGAAGTACAGTCCTGACCAGAAGTTACATAAATCAAATAAAAAGAGACACACCTTTTTTTCTCACTGTCTGAAGTTAGATAAGAGCAAACATCTCTTGTTTTAGGTCAGTAAAAATTACCAGAATTATTTCTATTCACTAAATGCCACAATAATGAGAGAAAGAACATATCAGATATTTATTTATTAATGTCTTCAAAATCAGAAGTCTACAGACAGAATGGTTACTGTCTCTTTAAACAATGAAGAAAACCCCAAATGATGATGTCATGTCTTTGGAAACTTCTCTGAATTGGACGCTGTATTTTAAGGCCACACCTTAACCAGGTTGAAGGTCCCACATTCATCTGTTTGAACAATTATAGACAAGTATAGACATGATGGGAATGTTCAACCTTCATGCCACACAGGAAGGAGGAAAAAAGGGGGAACCTTGTTAGCCTGGGAACACCATCCCAACTGTGAAGGATGGGAGTGGCAGCATCATGCTGTGAGGCTGTTTCGCTGCAGGAAGAACTGGTGCACTTCTTAAAATAGGTGGCACCATGAACAAAGAACATTATGTGGAAATATTGAAGCAACACCTAAGGACATCAGCCAGGAAAGTATGGCTTTTGCACGCAGATGGGTCTTCCAGATGGACAATAACTCTAAACATTCAGCCAAAGTGGTTACAAAGTGGATTAAGGAAAACAATGTTGATGTTTTTGGCATGTCCATCACAAAGCCTTGATCTCAATCTGTAGAAAATTTGTGGGCAGATTTGAAAAGGCATGTGAGAGCGAGGCGGCCTACAAACCTGACTCAGTTACACCAGTTCTGTCAGAAGGAATGGACCAGAACTCCTGCAAACTATTGTGAGACTGAAACCTAAAACATTTGACCCAAGTCATGCAGTTCAAAGCCAATGCTCCCAAATACTGAGGAAAGGTATGTAAACCTCTGATTTCTAAGCCATTTATAAATAAATCTCAATCGTTATTGTGACATTTAGCAATAGAAATAATGTTGACTCTAACAGACCTTAAACAAGAGAAGTTTGGTCTGATTTAACTTCAGACAGTTTGGATGGGTCATGTACATATGCCAGACATTTTCCCATCTGTGTCTCTGCTGTGCAACCTACCCAACCCCCCAAAAAGTTCTAGGTCCATAACACACCACCTGATGGGGATTCAAGGCCAAACTAAACCTGGTGCACCCCAGTGAACTATAAATTGAACTGGGCTATCACTTTCACATCATCTGTTCCCTGGATGCTCACTGGTGACAGTGTGTTGGGTCTGAGTCTGCTGAAATCCACCACCAGCTTCTTAGTCAAACATTGTTAAACAGCACAAGACCCAACATCAAACAAATTGTTTTTTGCTCTTCATGGTTCTGATTAATTCTGATGTAAAAACATGTTGTTTTTGGTGCACAGTTTTGGGGGTGGGGAGGTTGCAAGGGTGTATATAGAGCGGTTGGAAGAACTACCCCTCTATATAAAACCAGTTATGGCTTTTCCTTACAGTGATTTACAGCTAAACCCAAGTGTCCCAGAGAATAAAATCTTCAATTAATTTGCAAATTAATTCTCTTTTATAGCGCATTCATCCGATTACTGAAAGCGCTTTACACTAGAGTTACTTTCACCCAGTTGCATTCACATTCATGCCCCGATACTCAGATCAGTTGGTAACTCAGTTGGTGCCTTGCCCAGGAGCACATTGACATGTGGCAGAGGAAAGCTGAGGAACCCTCAAATTTAAAGCCTGGATTAGTATGAAAACGGTAACCGTATTTAACTTAATGGAAAGCAGGATTTCTAACTGGAAAAACTGTTATTTGAGGACAAAAATATCGATTAGGCAGTTATTTACCCTCAAATGTTCCTGAGAAACAAACATTCACCAAGATGTGGGGGCAAGACTTTGTTCTCAGCCTGAGCACAGACTTTTTTTTGTGGGAAAATAAAAACTACTTAGAAGTCATTGCAATGATTTAGATGGTTAGAGTCAGTAAGAGCATACAGAGAGTGGAAGCATCTTGCACTTTGTCAGCAGAAAGTGTTTGTTTTATCTGTTTGTTTCATCCTTAGACACACAACTACGCACACATTTAATGGTTCTGTCTGTTTGGAAAAGACTTAAGATCTGTTTACTGTTTTTTCTGAAGCGTCTTGCTTTTCTCCATGTTTTTTCTTTTAAAAGATAATCTGCTGTTTGTGAAAGAAAGCCATCTGTGTTTTCCCAGAGGAAATACGTGATCCAAGTTGAGTGCAGGAGTTTCATAGTTTGTTAATGTGTCATGCACTGTTCTGGTCACAGTTTTTACATCGTTGTATACTTGTTCATCATGTTCAAAGGTTTACAGCATCGTTATTCACGGTGTATATTATTAACATTTTGTTTACTTTTGCATGCCATCAACCAGGAAAGAATAATTTTTTAAAGTATATTTTGTGTGGTGTTAGGAGCCTTTATTCACAGCGATCAGAGATTACCGTGGTTGCGTATATCAGTAAAACTGCCTCATGCTCTTGTTTGTGACTCTCCTTCCATTTCGCAGACATACTCTCATCAGATTTGTGTGGTCCAGATAAAGAGCTAGATGTGGAAAGCTGTCAATGTGTATGCCGCCTTGAGAATCCAGCTCGTGACTGTGGCCCGAACCGACACATGGACCGAAACACTTGCCAGTGCGTTTGCAACATGCTGCCTGCTCCATCCTGCCCCGTGAACCACATCTTCAACAAAGAGACCTGTCAGTGCACATGTAATAAGACATGTCCGAGGCACCAGCCCCTAAACAAGACGAAATGCTCCTGTGAATGCAATGAATCACCAAACAAGTGTTTCCTGAAGGGAAGAAGGTTTCACCAAGCGACATGCAGGTAAGGCGGAAAATGATGGTGTTGGATGCATTTGTTCAGACATTTACGTCCCCCCCAACCTGCACATGGAAGTTCACACTCAGATTTTTAATTAGTACATATACATGTACACATACAGTGCAAGTACATATAGCCACAGGATATCACTGTTCAGACTGCACAAAGTGGTTAGTGCATCGAGCTCTGTGAAATATAAGATCCCATCGTGCTAATGACTTCCCATAGCTGTCACTTAGCAATTTCCCTTCTACACAAAGGAGGAAGTAAGCACACATACACACACATCCATCCATCCTGTCCAATACTGACCCTTTGTGACCCTGTTTGAGAGTGATTTATGAGTAGAACATAGCAATGTTTGGGACCTGGCACATATGCATGCGGGACTTAAACCTGTGTTTGAAAAAAAAAAAAAAAAAAATGATGCTTATATATTAAGACTCCATTTCATCACTAGTTTAAAGTTCTTTTTAAGTAACCTTGACAAAATATTTAGCCATCTAACATGTGCAGATAAAAAGCTGGATCAACTAGACACCAGGATCTTCATTGTATTGATGAGGGAAATTTAAACAACATATCATAAGAGTTTTTCATTGTATATATTTATGTAGGGTTATTGTTCATACGTTAGATATATTTTTTCTTTCCAACTGTCTTCAGTAGCATCGTCTTCTTGCAAAGTATGGAAATAACTTGGCTGCAGCAACGAGATGCAGTGGGGGATCCTCTGAATTATTTTTTTCCCCATCTTGAGTTAATTTTAAATTGGCTTGACGGGCGAGATTTCTTACTTAAATTCTGACATCACTAAATGATAAACACATTTTTCACATCATCATAGAAATTGACTGAAGCTAACAGACAGGGATCCTATTGTTTTCTAGCTCTGCTTGGCTACTTACCTGTAACTGTAGCTCAGGTGAAATGCCTTCTACTGTCCGTCCTTCATCACAAGTTGTTTTCTTGGACTGCATCACTGTTGCTGCTTGACAGTAACAACGCAGCAGAAAAGCTCTTTGAAATGTTGTAATCCATAATAATAAATAATTAATTTTATTTTTAGCTGTTCCCCATCTTCATCCTTATGTATTGCTGCTGATCGTTACTGACTACAAATAGTTTGCTCTTCTTTTAAGGTTTTTACATCAGTTTTATCTTCTTTTGTCCTCAGCCTTTGCATTATAGTCAACAGAAGTAGGGATGCTTTCTTGCTTTTTAGGGATGCTTAGAGCTGAAGCTCTAGCTTAAAGAGTCATAGGACTTGTTTATACAGCTTAAAATCAGCACATTCTCAATCAGATTCCAGATTAATTTATTTCAGTCTCACTCATCCTCTCTGCTTCCACCTGTGTCCGCCCGCTCACACAGCAGGCTCAGACTCTACGGTTTACTTTCACGCACGCGCGCATTCTCGGCTGCCCTCGAAGGAACTGCACCACCTGCTGTGATTGGCTGTTGGAGCACTCAGTGTAACGGAGGGCCGGTCTGTGCTTCTTCAGTATGAAGAGGCTGCCAGTCTGCCCCTGCTGATAGTTGTTTTTTTCCACTATGAAATCTCCATACCATCTGTAATATTTAACCTCTTGACTTAAGTAAGTTGGTAGTTACTGTCCCTATCAGAGAGCGGGGTTTGATGGCACTGGCACTCTGCTAACAGTCACAGGCTATCGTTTAGTTTATTTCATCAATCCATCCGTTAATTTTGTGTTTCCACTGAGCCCTGTTTAGAGTCACACGGGGAGCGAGAGTCCTTCACAGAGCTCTCCTGATCAGAGGTAGGGTTATGGGGCTTGTTGCCACTCCATTACAGGGTTTCAGATGAACATTAATGCAGGCTAATTAAATGGTCAGATATTACCAGTTATTATGGATCAGGTTTATGATTCAATAAAAATGATTATAATGATTGAAATGATTCACAATTTAGCATAAAATGATATCAGACCTGGCATGGTGGCGCAGTGGTTTATGTTGGTCAGGCCTATGTTCAAAAGCACCTTCTTTAGAAAAGAAAAAAAAGCCAATTTATTTAGCAAAATCCACGGAATGCAAGTCTTGGAATACTAAAGACGGCATAGCTCAAAGTGATGAATTAAACTCACTGGGCACCTTTTTAAGTATCCCTGTTCAATTGCTTGTAAGCACTGATAATACATCATTCGGTCATATGACGTCACCTCCATACATTTAGGTTTCTAGACGTGGTGAAGACGATCTGCTGAAGTTTAAAGTGAGCATTCAAATGTTGATAAAAGGGCAACGAGGTGGCTTTGAATGTGCTATGGTTGTTTGTGCCAGACTGGCTGGTCTGAGTATTTCATTAACTGCTGATCTGTTGGGATTTTCACACATAAAAAAAAAAAAAAAAAATCTGTGAATGGCATTTGTATATAAAAAGGATTTGTTCATGCCAGAGGTCAGTGGGGAATAGGCAGTCTGGTTCAAGATTATAATAAAAAAAAAAAAAAAATCAACAGTAGCTCAAGTAAGCACTGGTTACAATTAAGGTATGCAGAATACCATCTCGCCACCAACCATAAAATCCTGAAGCAGACGGGCTACAGTAGAAGAAGGTGCAACTCCAGTCATCTAAGAACAGGAAATGGAGGCTATAATTCACACAGACATTGCCTGGTCTAATGGATTTCCTTTTTATCAGTGACACTCAGATTGCCGGGTCAGAATTTGGAATTAAAGCATAGATCCACCCTGCCCTGTATCAGCGGTTCAGCTGGTGGGGTAGCGGTGTGGGGGTTCTTTTCTTAGTAGCCTTTGGACCTCTTAGTACCAACTAAGCATCATTTAAATGCCACAGCCTACCTGAGCTTTACTGCTGACCATATCCCTCCCTTTATGAGCACAGTGTCTTTTGATGACTATTCTAAATAGGATATTTTGCCATGTGACAAAGCTCAGATCATCTAAAACTGACAATGAGTTCATGGTACTCCAACAACTTCCACAGTGACCAGTCTCAATCCAACACACCACTTTTGGGATGGTGTAGAACAGGAGATCTGCATCTGACTAATCTGCAGCAATTACCAAGTCCATAAGGACCAACATCTCAGAGTAATGTTCTTTGCTGCTCTTTGTTGAATCTATGGTATGAAAAATGAAGGCAGTTCTGATACTAACAGAGTGTATATAATTAGGTGCCCAGTGAGTGTATATGATAATAGTTTGTGGGTTAACCATAACCTTAAATATTAGATTAAATACTATAAGTCTGTTGATTTGATTGACTTTCTTTATTACTAACGGCACTTCCATAATAGATTATATGATTTCATCATGTTTATATCAATTCTTAATATAACTCATGGATTACCTAAATTAAAAGTTAATGATCTGGGACAGGGCAGCTTTTACCACATTGCAATTTTAAGTTTCTGCTTTCAGGGATTCTGTATATCCTGCAAACACAACATGAGGACATTTAATCAGTTCTCTCCAATAAAGCTACTTTTTCTTTGTCTCAGATCCTACAAGTGAACCTCAACAAACAAGTGGACAAAGTCCTCAAAACATCGTGTTTTTTTTTTTTTCATCTTTATTCTCTGGTAACTGATTAATACTGGTTACATTTGTTTGTTTTTTCTTTTTTAATTGCAGTTGTCTTAGGCCTCCATGTGAGGTGAGGAGACGGAAGTGTGAAGCAGGTTTCTTCTTCAGTGAGGAGGTGTGTCGCTGTGTCCCCTCCCATTGGAGGCGGTTGGACTAATATCTGGTTCATAAGTTACTATCAAGATGCAAACTTAAACTTAAAGAGTTGAATACATCACCTATCACACGTAGACCTGCTGGTCAACAGGATTCTTATCAGCCATGGTGGCAGCTAAGTGAGTGAATCCTGATGGACTTGGGGAAACCGTTGGGATTGGAATGCAAATATTGGAAATTGGACATAGAAAAGTGAGAAATGCACTGATTTTCTTTTGAGGACACTTAAATGGAGAATAAATGACAAGATGGAAGGAACTGCAGGATTAAGAGTCAACACTCGACCTTTGTTAATGTGTTTTAAAATATTTGGAAATTAATTATGTCTCAGTATTCTGATGTGAAAAATTGATTATATTATTTATTAAATGCTATTTTCATCCTTCGTTTATTGCAATTTCTGTATTTTTTATAAAAATACACTGTGATCAATATTTTTGTATCATGTATGTCAAGTATATGTGCGTGTAATAAAAAGTATCCTGGATGTTGTACATTGTTTACTGTATTTTGTAATAAATCTCTTCTTGGAGGCAGCAAATGTGCATATTGATACAAACTCACTAGGTTTCTTCAGAGACTGTGAGCAGAAAGGATCAGCTGTAGATGTCTGTGTTGTAACATCTAAAAAAAGTCTCTGACTGGAGACACTGTTTTTGAACTGCAGTCCTTTTAAGGGGGGGTATTATGTATTTTCCAGGCACATAGTGCCATTTTATAGCACAATGAAGTAACTGTTGCCTCCAATTGTTATGAAAATGCTGTATATATCAAAAATAACTTAAAAGGAATTTGGTATCACAGCTGTATCTCATGCCTTGAAATTGGTCTCTGTGTCTTTAAGAAGCTTCTACCCTTTCCAACACTCTGCCTTCAGCACATCATCACAGCAATCCTTCTCCATGATGCCGTTTACAACCATCCTTATGTTGTACTGGGAAGTAGTTCATATGATAAGCTTAGCAGACACAAAGTTCCACCAGGTGTTTGCTAATTGCTGCTGCCGCTAGTCTGGTGAAGTTGTGTGGGGGAGGTGCAGGGGAGGGGTGCTCTGTGGTGTGGGAGCACGGCTGGGGGCTGAAGCTCCAAGGTGGAGCTTCGGGGAAATAAACGGCACTTTGTAGGAGCAAGCATTTAGGCACCCCTGAATGACTGCCACAGGAGATTCAAGGATTTCTCAAACATGCATGAATGAATCAAAGCAGCACTCCAGGTATGTTTTTTAAACAGAGAATAACATTGCAACATCATATAAAGCTCAAAAGTGTCAATTTTGAACAAATTTGAATTTTGTAAAAATTTTTAGGCATAATCCCTTTTCTCCTGAAAACTTTCTCCTTTGTTTTCTTCACATTCAAGATAAGATATTTGTTCCTACACCATGCCACAAAGCGGTCCACCGGCTCTCTGCACTCAGCTTCTTGTCCATCTCTGATGCACCCGACGACTGCAGAGTCATCTGAGTATTTCTGACCAGCCTCTGATTTGTAGTGGTAGTCAGAGCTATACAGAGTTAAAAGTAATGGTGAAAATACAGTCCCCTATGGTGCTCATGGGGTGATGACCACCTGGCCAGACACACAACTCTTCATCCTGATAAACTACGCTCTTTTTATCAGTTGGTCTTCATTTTAGAAGATTGCAAAGGCCTTAATCTGTCTCTCTTCCCCATGCAGTAAATCCAGCTAAATTATGTTTAATGCACCAAAGAAATCAGAGAACATAGATGACAGGAAGTTAGTTGAAGCAGGTGCCTTGAACTGCAGTCCTATGGCGATAAACAAACTGCAGTGGATCTTATAAGGCTTGTTCTCTATTTCAGGTGGTCCAATAAGAGTCTCTTTGGGACATTTGTGATGTTATGGCAACAGGTCTATACAGTATTTGTTAAAGGTAGGTTGATGAGATTTCATAGGTATTGGAACAAGATAAGGTGTCCTCTGCATTACTGGAGGAATCTCCTGGGTCAGGCTAGGGTTAAATAGGTGATATTAATTCATTTGGTAGTTGAGGACAAAACTATTAGCAACTCCTGTGACAATTTAATTGCTGTAAAAGTATTTAAAGTATTTTTTGACATTGCTTTTTAAGGTTCTCGATACTACCCTACTTTGGACTCAGGAACAAAATTATTCCAAAACAAACAAAAACTACCAGCGTAAAAATGATAAGTACCACTGATGATATTAATTCTTTGTGTATCATCCAGCCTCTACCTGTTTGTTGTAATTTTCAAAAAGTCTCTGACATGTGTTCTGTGGAGTCTTAGTCCTATTCTTCTCTAGCAAGTCTTTCAAGATCCTTCTACTTCTAGACGTTTGTCTTCTGTCTGTCCCACAGATTAGGGATTTATGCAGGTCAGTCAGTAACATGTTTGGCTTTATTAAGGTAATTTCAGCAATGCATGTTCATGAGTGGTCATGATTCTCTCCAACTTGACACGATTCCAATGCCAGATGCACTGAAGCCACCATTATGTTTTACTGTGGAAATTATGTCCTTTGGGTTATCCTCTACACTCAAGCAATATTTTCATAACCAAGGAGCTCTAGTTTTGTCTCAGCTGACCAAAGACCATTTTAGCAGATTGTAAATCGACCTTATAAAAGCATACATTCTCTGTAAATGTTGCTGAATGACCTTATCAGTCTGTGATTGTGGAGGAATTTTGGCCCTTTTGAAGCATTGTTTTTATTCGTTGAGGTTTTTAGACACAGCATTTCCATCAGATTGAGGTTTGGAGTTTGGACCACTGCACTGCACCTTCTTTTCTTGTTCAGCCTTTCTGTTGTGTTTGGGATATTGATCTTACTTCGTGATTCAGCCAGAGGGCTGGTGCAGAGAAAACAACTTGATGCTTAACTTGGACAATTGAAAATGATCAACTTCTGAAGTTCACAAACTGAGCACGACTCAGCATCAGCAATCATGCAGCAGAGAAAGTGATTAGCATTATGTTCCTTAGAGTGCAAAACCCCACTGTGGCTCAGCAGGGACTGCACCTTCTGAGAGACCTGATATTAATGTCACTCATACCAGTTTCCTCATACCAGTTTTCAGAGATGTTGAGAATGTGTTGACATTCCGTCGTGGTATTCCCACTGTAATATGGCAGACAAGATCATTGAAGTGTTACCAGCAAATGCAGAAAAGGGCTACAGAAAACTGTCAAAGAATTCTCACATGAACTTTTCAAAATGCCACCATCAGGCAAAGGATGGCACAACATCAAAAGCAGAACCCCTTGACTGCTGCACAGTTCTCTGTGACAAGCTGGTAAACTGATAAATGCTGTTAACATTGCGCATTTTCATCACTGCACAGAATTGCACATTTTGCACAGTTCTGCTAGCCTGGTAAAAACCAGCCCGTTGTACTACACTTTTATGTGAAATGAAAGCTTCTATGGCCTTTAGGGAGAGAACAAACTTTCTTATGGCAAACCTTAATCAATACTCTTTTCAAACTGCAAAGTCAGAGTTAAACACTTAACATGCAAACTGACACACAAGAGTCAAAACACTTTAAAGCTAGTATTGTGAAGAAAAGAAAGAATTGGTCTCAACAATCAAAACTGGGGGGTCTCTGTATTTAGTACAACTTTTTACTACACACACACACACACACACACACACACACACAAAATGAAAACAATACCAGTTAAGAAATGAAGGTTGATATGGTAACAATTCTGTAGAAAATCTTCAGCTATCTTTCTAAATTTAGACATATCTTAATCAAGAAAAGACCAGTGAGTCATTCTCATTTCCTTTATTTACATTCTTCTGCAATGAGTTGTCCTCCCTGCAGCTGCACAGACAGAATGACTGAATGGTAAGGTCAGGCAAATATCAAAACATTCATCAGCTTTTAAACTGAACTAAGATGTGTCCAGCATTTAGCTTTGATGTCAGAAAAAAAGTAAACCCTCCTAAACTGTCTTACTATCAACTTAATTTAATTTCTCAGTTTTATAAAAGTGTTGCTTTTAGGGTTAAATGCCCATGTAAATCCATTGATTGTTTTGGTTGCTATTCCAAGGAAAATGGGGTGATAATAAAGGTTTTGACAGAATTTTAAATCAGCTTGATTTTTAGAACAATTTTCTTTTAAATAGTGTTTGTAGCTCACAATAGTAATGATAGGCATCACAGGGCGAGTACACTCCTGGTTTGAAAAAGTACAATACTGTCAGTCCTTCAATATATCCTGGCTTGGTCACATTTCTCATCACACTGGAACCTCTTCTGTTTTCCATACACACCACCTCCCTGGGCCACATCGTCAGATCACATGGCTTCTCATACCACTGCTGTGCTGACGATACCCAGCTCCATCTGTCTGAGGTGGCACGTCTGGCCTTCAATCAGCCTAAAGGAGCCCACGTCACCCCTTTGTTCACTGAGCTCCACTGCCAACCCTTAGAAAAATTCCCATCTTCTTGAAAGGCTTAGGTCACTGCCCGGTCCCTCCGGTTGTCAAAGGATTGTCAGCTAGCAGTGTCTTCACCATGCTCAAGAAAATTCAGACTCTCTTTATTGTCATGGAATGATCTACGCAGCACTTCCCCCTCTAAGCACTATCTCTTTCTGCATCTCCCTCCATGCCTGCACATATCACTGCCACTCTGTCATCTCTAAGAGAACCTCACTTGTGGTCTTCCTTTTAAGTGGCTTTGATATCAACTGCATTGTTACATTCTTATTTTTAAGTCACTTTGAATAAAAACATCTGTGAAATCCACAAAAGTAACATAAAATAACAGGACAAACAGTGGGGACTTTAAGGTGAAAAGAGACTAGAGTGAGGAAAACTGTGGGCCTTTCATAATTGATATCACCATCTCAATATCAAACAACAATATTTCCTAATATCATGCAGTCTTAAGTGGACCTCAACAGTGCAGTAAAAAATGAATGTAAACAAACCTTAATGAACTGAAGGAAGAGTAGGCCAAAATTCCTCCAGAATGAAATTAAAGACTGATAATTCTGACAGAAAACATCAACTGAGAGTTATTGCTGCTAGAGCAGTTTCTATAAGCTGCTTGATCCTACAAAAGACTTAGCTTAGCTTAGCTTTTCAATCCTGATTTCATTTTTATTGGAAAAAAAGCATGAGTTTAGGATGAGGTTTTATATAGGAAAAAGGCTGTGGTATCTTTTTAACTTTTTTTTTTTAACTTGTTGCCAAATTAGATTTAATATTTAGGTGCTCATTAAGAGGGAAAGTCAACAACACAATTCAGTCAACTGTCCAGTCTCACTACATGTGCGTGCAGGATGAGTGAAGTCTGCTGGTCCATGATTCATTCTGTAGAGCTCTGCTGACCTCAGTCATGCAGCCTCCCGAAGCCTCAGCTGCTCTTTCAGTCTCCAGCTTCTTTCTCAGTTTCATAAAACACACTTCTACATCCACCTGATCAGTAAATTAAAGCAGCAGAGATGTATGATGGCAAAGAACAGACAACTACTAGCAGTTAGGCAGCGTAGTTAGGTATTTTCAGACTGCTTTCATTTGCTCTGGGTAAATGTGTAAAAGTCGCGCAATTGACTGTCAGGACATCTCACAGTTTCACTTTTTGCACATGAAGGCGACTCTAGCTCAAAGGGAAGAGTCGCCTTGCAAGTCCTCTTGTTCAATTACTCTGCTGACCATTCAGGAACATTCTTGGGGCACTTTGGGTTCCTCTGGACTTAATAAAATGCTATATATAAAAGTACAAGGATACACAGTTTCCTCCTGGGTTCTAATGCCAACCTCCTTCCATCCATTACTTCCACTTATCCGGGGTCGGGTCGCAGGGGCCGCAGCCTAAGCAGAAGGAGTCTCGACTCTACCCCATTGATCATCTTGTGAAGTGAAGGCATTTTGCAGCTCCTTCAATCCCCAGCAGCTTGATTATAGTACTGCAGACACATGTGCTTGCTGCAGCCCACCTGGTCAATCTGTTGAGATGGCAGCTTAGGAGGGAAAACATCATACAAGGATTTCACATGATAACGTACTAGGGAACACGAGACCAATCCTCCGTACCAAAGGCTTCTCAGCCATCAAGGTACAGGAAACTTCTGCCTTGCCACTGGACATCTACAATCTGCTGAATTGTGTATACAGGTGACATGGAAAGTGCAATGTATTGTGAAGGCAGGAGTTAACCTGACTGTCCAATGAACAGTTTTTCCAATGTTTCAAAATGCAAAGATCAACAAAAATGAACAATTGATGTCACTGAATACATTTCCTTTTTTTATCCAGATATAGAAGAATAAAGAAAACTCTACAGACACCCTTGGAGTCTGATTTATTCCAAATGGAAATTGTTAAGAGCCCATTTCCTTTCTAAATGCACACACTAGCTGTGTTTCATTGTGCTGTTATCTAAGCAACTGGCTCACCCAGTACCCCCTACTTCCCTCCCACACACACACACACACACACACACACACACACACACACACACACACACACACACAGGTCATAAGTCAAAAGGGTTTGAATGGCAGGAAGGGAGTTGGATTGCTAATAGAGAACTTTATTGTAATGTACAGTGTGAATTGGTTTGTGTGGCACCAAACTTTATTTTCACCTTGTTCTTCCTCATTCTCAGTCCAAAGGTTCTACAACCTTTATTTAGCTTTTCATAAATATCGTAACTTTTACTAAAGCTCCACTGCAGATCTTATAAATCATTAACAAACAGGTGACAACTTACCAAAATTAAGACATGTATTAAAAATTGTGAAACATTTCTCTCTATACTACATACAGACATTTATTAACTGGTCTCCATGCAGGTTTTAGAAGCAAAGGCACACACACACTTAGACACACAAAGCATTTGTGCCAACATCTTATCTTCTCATCAGCAGACCTGGGTTAGCTTCACTAACTTCCTTCCCTATTACGCTGGGATGTGAGCTGTGTTTACTCTTATGTGTTAAGGGCGTGGGGGGATGGAGGTGCTACAAATGTCCCACCTAAACTTCCTGGAGACTAAAACTAAAGCATAGAAATAAATAAACAAGGAATTCTTTTTTATATGAAAGAAATATCTTAACTCTTTGAAGAAAAGAGCAAATAAGCCTCCTTTTGCCATTTTGTTCAATGATATTTAGAGAGCTGTAGGTACAGTGTCATTTTAATGAGAGAAAAAGAAAACATGCTATTACTCTGGTTTTAATTAACTACATCCTTACAAAAAAATGACCTAATATGCTTGGATCTTGTATTGTTCAGCTCTCTTAAGTTTTTATATTGTCATTTGCCTCCTGCTTTGAAATGATGTTTCAGTTCTTTTACCTTCTCATACAACTGTGACACTTAAACATTTTAACATATGGTATCAACATTTGAACATCCTGTATACAATTATGGGAAAACCTTATAACAACCAATAATTTAATAGTTTGTAGAGCCAAAGTTTGCAGCAGTTGCTTAAAGTAAACATTTTCTATCTGACTTTATAGGTGATCTTTGCCCAGTGCAGCACCTTGATTCTTTTTTATCCCAAATAAGATGCGACAGATCGGCTGGTATGTTCAGGGTCATTGTCCTGTTGATACCCTAATTTCATATAATTCAGTTTGTCAGAAAGGTTGTTTTTCGAATACTTTGGAATAACAAGTTAATCCTTGACTCGATGAGTGGAAGGTGCTTGCGTCCTGTGACTGCCTAAATCATCGCACCTCTCCACCATCCTTGACAGTGGGTAGCAGCTGTCCGTGTCCATGTGCTGTGTCTAATTAACATGACATTTAACATGACACTTAATGAACAGGCATCTCTACTTTGGTCTCATCTGTCCTGATAGACATCACAGGGTCTATTTTAGGGGACTTTGGGTACCCAAAATGTTCTTTAGCCCATGTACAATTCTAGCTATTATGCTATATTTTTTAATACAAGAAACCATTACAGATATGTACTTTATATAAAGCAGGAATACAATGAGTTGAAATAATAATACAGTTAAATAACACAAGATTTTATGTTCGTTTTAAACTAATTGAGTTTTTTGAGTTCTGGTTATGGCCATTCCCCTGCGGTTTTCTGTAGGTAGGTGGGTATAAGGATAAGGATCAGTGCCTCCAAATCTGAGACCATGTTCTTCAGCCAGACATGGGTAGAGTGCCTTCTCCGGGTCGGGGAAGAGGTAAACCCCCAAGTGGAGTTTAAGTATCTTGCGATCTTGCCAAAGGAATCTAATCCCTCGATCCTCAAATTAGTTCCTCATTCCATGATAACCTTTGACAAATTGTAAACGGCTTTTACTTGTACGGTGCTTTATCAAGTCCAGAGGACCCCAAAGCACTTTACACTACATTCAGTCATTCACCCGTTCACGTGCACATTCACACACTGATGGAGGTGAGCAACATTGTAGCCACAGCTGCCCTGCAGCAGTCTGACAGAAGTGAGATTGCAATGCACCGCTGCCACCGGGCCCTCTGTCATTCTACCTGAAAGCTCACGCGCTATACAAATGTCCATTGGAGCTTCTCCGTTATTGTTCAGTCTCAAACACTACATGCCTATCTGTCTTTCGCTCCCACTCCCTTCCAGGAAAATTCTCTTTTATTTAATGGCTCACTCCAACACAGTGCTACACACAGCAAACCCTCTTTAGTCCCTCCTGGAAATCTCCAATCACCAGATAAATTTGGATTATGCTTAATTGACAAAATACTTGCCGTTACCCTGGTCTGACCTCCTAAAACCAAAAGAAAAGATTTTTAGACTAACCATTATTTTGAGCCTTTTGGTATAAAACTAAGATTATTTTTCATTTTGATTACTGCTTCTGGTGTGTGTGGTCACAAAACTCAACCCAAACATGGAAATCACTTTTTCATGGATTTCTCACACACTAAAATGGAAGATATTCCATAATTTGGGAAACATAACATTCAGCAAACCCTATCTATAAGCACCAAATCAGCCTCACATCTTTTACAAAACAGTAAACACCTTAATCTCCTTTGGACACTAAGAATGTTGTGATGTTTCTCTGCTTGCTCGTAATGCACTGGTTTTTCCAATGACAACCTTTAAATTAATTTATTAAGCACATTTACCATAAAAAAAGAGCAAAAAACAATGAATGACAGAACAACACAAAAGACAGTATTAAGAATTGCATTGCCACATTCTATAACTGAATTAATCACTGCATCTAAACAGTCTATGAAAATCAAATAGAAGTCATCTAAGGGATATATTGGCTGACAGAGATGTATTAAATTCATCTTACACAACCCCAGGCCTCTCAAAAAGAGGCCTGGGGTTTAGTAAATTAAAGGATCAACTGTAGCTTCAGTAACACATATAACAGCAAGGCTGTTTCCAGAAAGTGTACAAGTTTACTAAGCGGTTCTACTCCAGATCAGCTGTCCATTTAGATATCTTTTTCTGATTTCTCTGTCCTCTAAATTGTTTTTCTGAGGTTAGCAATTATCCTTAAAACACTGAAGTTTTAGTAAACAGATGCCAAAGTTTAATCATCAGACTATTCTACTGCAGCATATTTGAATATTACATTTTTGATAATAAGGTCAAACTGTCTGTCCAGTACCATGGACAGCAGCACCCCAGAGGTTAGATTTTATTTAGACTGGAGGGCTGCTGACGTTCACTGTGAGTGGTAAGACTCTAGATTGAGGTGTTTTTAATCTGACAACTCTATTTACAAAAGAAATATATCGTGTCTAACATAAGAAGCAAATAAGCTCAACCTTTCAGTCTTATTCAGTCGATCTTAAATTCCTCGGCCCAGTCTGTGACAATTCAGAAGACAAAGACACTTAAACGCTTCAGAAAGAATGCCACCTGAGGAACAAAGTAAAATAAAAACAAAGTATGTTAGTAAAAGTAATATTTGCCTGTACCGCACAAAAAGTAATTCCTGGTTGTATATTTTTCTTCCACAGATATTTAAATACAGATAGTGTTTATATTTTCTGATAACAATTTGATGTATTTCATTGCAGCATTCCAAAAGTGATCTTTATAAAAGGGACATGTGTTTGGTCTGGTTTTATCATTTGACAAAATTATCGTACAAAAGTAAAATTATTTGAAAATGGTTATGAATGCTATTTTGGAAGTGATGAACTGGTGAAATTTGCTTTTGAAAAATAAAAATTCATTTTTGCAGTTATTTTCTTATAGATATTCCAGTACACATCTGTATTTGAATTCACCATGGAGTTAAAATAGCTGTAAAAATATGTGCAGAAGTATAAATAGTGAAGAAGAAAATTCAGCTACAGGCACCACTGGAGCTACTTTATAGCATGTCCTGAGACCCCAAAATCATATCCTCAAAGAGACACATCTGGTCTTGACTTAGTCATGCTCTTCTTTAAACTCTACCTAGTCCTGTCCCTTATCTCCATACTCTCACTGGAAAAATGTCCTCCTCCTTGACCAGACATGATTTGTCTTCTGTTTTCTATTTGCACACCAAACAACGTCAGTCAGAGATTCCACGTTTATGTGTTTCAATGTAAATAAATGATGTTCAACAACAGTTTTTGAGTCAGACTCATCTGCTGTTAGGCTCGGTGAGGGGTCGATTCCTTATTAACAGGTGCTGTTTTTAAATTTGCTTTCTGTGCTGAGGTCACCTGGGGCCTCATGCATAAAAAAGAGTGCACAGCTTTCATACTGAAAGTTTGCTCTGGGGAGAAACTCAAATGTGTGTGTGTGTGTGTGTGTGTGTTACCTTATTGTATGAGGCTAAATGTGGTTCAGTTTCATCATTTAAGTTTAAACAATAAAATATTAAAATCATGAATAAAAACATGGGGTTAGATGCTCCGTGAGTCTGAATCTGAATGAGTCTGATTTTAGTGTATTTTTGTGAGTTTTGGTGCTTTGCACAGTGTTATTGTCGACTGAGAAAGTTTGCGTTGCTGCCTCATATTTTCACGACAGGTCAAAAGTTTGCTTAAACCCAAACTTTCACACAATGTTCATTCTTATACATGCCAACATGTGCCTGAGACATTGCACCGCAAAGTTTTGTTGTGCATACACACCATTTATACATAACCCCCCTGGTCATGTGTTGCCATAGAAACACACCCATGAGCAGCGCTGACAAAGAACTTGTGTGTTTAATCAGCCTAATTGGGAAAACCATATGGACTGGGTGGTGTGTCCAGTTCATCACCCCAGGGAAGGGTGTTGAATTGGACTGAGTTTGGGTTTTGTTTATTATTTGGTTTTCACTTTGATTTCTTAAATTTACATGTAAATAATTATGTTTTTGAGATTTAATTTAGTTACTTGAGTGTGTGTAAAGAAAGTGTGAATTTTGTCTACACCCCTTTTGATTAACAGTGGTGGTAACATCTGGCTGGTCTGGGACAGCCAGATGTTGTCTGGCAAAGCCACAACAGACTGGTGTTCAGAGATTTGGAAATGGACCAACCAATAATACTGATTGAAAAAAGTGTTATAAGACAAAATATAGTTTTTACAGAATGGTGTAAATTCAATTTTTCTTTTATTCTAACACAGATCTGGGGTATTCTAAAATTTTGCTTATTCAAGATGTGGCTGCAACTGAAAAAACATTAGAATCATGATCAAATGATGTATTATATTTAACTGAAGGGATTTAACACACTATATTGCATGATATACAGATTAGTTTCAGTTTAACTTAAATCTGAAACGTAGTCACCTGCAGCAAACTCCCAAAACTTATAGGATCAGAATTTTGGTTAGAACTCTCTGTGGAGGCCTCCTACTATAGCAGCTGCACCAACATGTTAAAGTGAATGGGAAGAGTATATTGGGTTATGGGTGTAACTGGTAAATATCTAACCCTGTTTCTCCTGGACCTAGTCTTCCACTAACCCTCAAAATGGCTGTCAAAGGAGATTTCTGTCAGCCAAATTGTTTTCTTTCCTTTCTTTTTATGTAACACTGCTGAAGCACCACGTTTGTGTGTGTGTGTGTGTGTGTGTGTGTGTGTGTGTGTGTGTGTGTGTGTGTGTGTGTGTGTGTGTGGGTGGGGGTGTACGTGTGTGTATGTGTGTGCAAGAAAGAGACAGTACCGAGATGCAGAGTTACAGCTCCACTCCTCTGGTTAAGAAAACATGGCAACTGCCAGCACTGGCAGACACTTGGTCTAGCTAATATTAAGTTCTTGAAAAACACACATTATTCTGTATAAGGTTGTTACTTCTGACTCCTAAACATGGAAATGAAATAGTCAGTCACATGGGGCATAAACTGCTTTATGAACACAAAACTTTATTTATAGCAGATCAGCTCTCACATCATTGCAAGAATGTTTACAGAGAGGTCTGCTGGAGTTCATGGGATGTCCAGACCCAGGGAGGTTGTCGTATCACATGTTTGACATCTTGATTCACTTTCATTGCTATGGGCTTAGAGGAGCATTATAGCTTCAAGTAAAGTTATGTCTTGAAGTTAAAAATGAACACACATGCATAACAACGATGTAACGATAACATTTGCCAACTCAACTCAACCAACTCAAGCAAATAAACAAAAAAATATAGATTTGAGGGAAAAAAATGACATAAAACTACATGCATAGAGGAGGAAATAAGTGAACAAGAAGTAGAAACTTGTTTTGCTTTCAGTTAGGCTAAATCCCAAAAATTCTTATTTCTACACTGCCTCTTCAGCAGTCCTCAGGGTACGCTTTAGACAGCAAACCATTCTATCACAGGGACACAGCCATGCATGCACAAACACTCAGCTAATGAGCATTAACAGCCACCATCAGCCTAATTTGCATGTTTTTGGACTGTTATTTAAACTACAGAACATGGAGGAAGACACCTGCTGAGATCTGAATTCAGAAGCTCCTTTCTGTGATAAAACAAGCTGATCACTGTGCAAACAGACTGCATATCTTGATTATTCACTTGATGGAGCATATCTTACACCATTTTGGAGCTAAATATAGTTGTTTTGTGCACAAGATGAAGACGGAGATACATCCAAAGTTGTTCATAACAAACAATTATGTTTTTTTTTGTTGTTGTTTTGAAGTAATAAAGGTTTTCTTAATTTAATTTTACTCCAAAATTACAAGTTTTTCCACAACTACAAAAAAAAATAAATAATGATCACTAACTTAAAAAGTGATCTTTCAATCAACATGGAGAAACAGATTGGATCTGCTACATAGAAAGGAAATTTAAAAATTGAAGCAATGTTATAATGTTCGCACTGGTGGACTGGTAATTAAGATAAAAGAAGTCAGAAGGTCCAAAAACGATCTTGGCAAGTGTGAAGAAAATCACATGTGAGATGAGGATTACAGAGACTCCAAGACTTTTTATGATGGACTTCACCGTGCAGGCAAACATGTTAGCGTTAAACAGTTGTTGAAAGAGGGGTGTCTTAATTCTGTTAAAGACAACCTTGTATTAGACACCACTATTAGACCTGACTTGGCTTGTCTATTCACAGATAAGTTACCCAAATGACAGAAAGCACCATGGCTGGAGATATTCTTTATCAAGTGTAAATGAGTTCTGCTTCACTTGGAAATATTTTTGGGTTAGGGTTTTAAACTTTGAAGTGTATTTGATGCATTAGACCTGTATGCTTTGTACCTGCAAATCATATAGTGATGCATAACTCAGTGCTTGGAAGTAAAAGTGTGAAACAGAAAGGTTGGAATTTGTGTTATGCGTCATAATTTTTTTAATGCTTTCTTACACAGGAAAATAAACACTTTTTGTGGAACAGCACACACATGGGTTTGCAAAGCACTAAACACATTTGCTCCACTGAGTCATTTGCATGTTAAGTATTCTAATTTTATTCTGACAATATATCTTCATGTTTGACAGTGTACATACTGCATTTATTTATCCTAGCCTACATATAGTATGTGACTCCAGCTTCAGAGCACTTAACCCCACATTGCCTATGTGTGTTAATGATGTGAGAGCAGATGCGTGACAGTGTAGTGACCACTTTGAGCGGTCGATATGAAATTCTCTCCATTTGCAGATTTACAAAGGGTCTCACATTGCTTTCAAAGTGATGTTTTGAGAAACCAGAAAGGTTAGTAAAACCCTTGTAACCCTGCAGATGGCATCATTGGTGATTACAGAGAAGTCAGCAGGTTAATCGTAGCAGAGCCCTTCGACATCTCCTGGACGAATGCTTGATCATATAGCGGTGCCAGAATACTGTAGAACCATCAGGAAACCTTGCAAAAGGTTGTAATGTCTGTTCAAGGACAGCAGCTTTGTTCAACAAACGATGAACAAACTTAGATCTTAAATGTTTCCAGACCCCTCAATGTCAAAACTCTTACTTATTTAACTCAGGAATGAGCCTGACATGTTTTCTGAATATATTTCTGGATTGTTAGGAATTGTTCACTGATTTGAATTATTCAGAGATAAGAATTTCAGACTTTAATAAGATCAAACATGGTAACATCTGGGTGTGTGCCTTGAAGGTTGCATTGCTCTTATGTCCCTCAGATTTGACACAACTAAATGCTTCCATCTTGTGGTCAAAGTCAAAAGCTACAACACAAGCAGACGAGACATTTGATTTGATCTCCAGTAATTGGACCAAATTTTTTCAGTATTTTCAGTTCAATCCTTTTTTATACAAAGCACTTTAGTTTATACCCCATTAAACCAATAGGCAATGAGACTGTTTTTATTCAATAGCTTTTTAGGATTCCATGTTTAATGCTGAGTTTCAATGGAAAAAGGAATACTGGGAACTGTCTAAAAAGAACTAGACACATTTTCCTTGTACTGCTAATATTTAGAAGTTCTACAGGATCTTAAAAACCAGTGTAAAATATTAGTCTTGTCAACATGCCTTTGTCTGCAAGTTTCTGGGTTATGAAATCGGCCATGAAACATAAGCCACTCCAACAGGAACTCACTTTCGACTAAAAATGTAGGCGATACACTTATTCATCCATATGTACATTTAAAATACAGTCTTGGCTGAAAGCTTTGTATCTGAGATTGTTTTAGATTTTTTTTTTATTATCATGGTATTTAGAAAAACAGTTAATATTCATTGGTTTTGCTGTTATCAGCAAACACATCCAATTTATGCATAGAGTCAGTATTCAGACTGCTGACCCTTCTTTGCCATAAATTCTGTAATTTTCTCAGGCCTGCTGGGTACCAACTTCTGGCCCAAACCCAAACTTCAGGGAGCCGTTGTTGCCTTAGTGCTCCTGCAGAATGAGGTTAAAGGTTTTTTACAACCTATTATTTTCACTACCACAAATATAAATAAATTGGGCTGAAAAAACAGAAAACATATCTAAAATTTTGATTAAACAAAGATATTTTTCCAGAAACACATTTTTAATTGCATTTTAAGCTGTATGGTGAAAATGCTCATCTATTCTATATCTGGAAAATTACATTGTAAGATGTTAAAATCTTACTTTGCTAGCACAGTGCTGTATGTGGAGAGAATATGAATTTTTTCATTAGAATTCACCAAATGTGGGTCATTAAGTTTGCTTGGTTATTTGAAAAAAAAACGGCAAAATGTTATGCTGCCAAGTTTTGGGAGAACAATAAAGGGTTTGTGTGTGGGTACACACAAACCAAGCATTATCACATCTGATGCCAGAGCGGCACCGATATGCTTCCAGGGCGGATTCTGGGTATGGTTCAGAGGTGTACCACAAATCCATTTACACGGATAAACATGCTGCAAGCATACTTGCAGCTGTAAAAAAATTTGTCCTGTTATTCTCCAATTGAACATTAAGTAGGAGCATAAGAAGAGAAGAGGGGACACGAACAAGAAAATGTAGTGATGTATTTTTTCTGTGCTTTCAGCTGACTAAGCTTATGGCAATGCCAGCTAGTAAATTTGTTTACTGTTGCTTACATTCAGTCTAATGATAACAAACGACTAAAGACAACAATCGAGACAATTCTTTGTCCATTCCTTTTAAATTTGAATTGTTGATGAACAGAGTTTCAGTACATGGTGCATATGCTGCCCTGTGAGACCCCATGTTCTGTTTACGTCGGCATGCCTTCATAAAGAATGATCATTTGGTTATAATGAAGTTCCAAAACAAAAGGTCTGCACAGAAAATTGACTGCTCTGCTAATCATCTGGAAAACTGTCATCTCACACAATAACCAAAATTACAACAAATGACATTACATACCAATGTGTATCACCCAGGCAGTGCCTCGGCTGCTCAGCCCATTCAATCACTAGTTCCCATTGTTGTGGCTCACAGATGTACTGCTGCACACCCTCAAATGTCCTGACAACGTGGGAAGCCGTTCAGGTGTTGCGTTTACTGTGCAGTGCATTAACTGCCAAAGCTACACAAAACGTTAAGAAGAGGTGTGTAGTGGTGTGATCGGGCCTTTAAGATCCAGGAAGTGTCTTGTTATGATTATTGAACCACTTTGTGATTGCTTTAGCCTTGCTACATCAAGTTGGAAAATCCACAGGTCCGAATTGTACCTGAACTGAAGTTGTCTGGAAGAAGTTGCTCTTGAACATTTTGATTTTAATTTTTATTACATTCAGAGTTGTGAGTAAAGCTACACAGAGCCATGGTGGTACTCTTCTCTGGATGACTTGATAGACCAAATCTTCCACACAATCAGAAAGCGCAAACATCTAAGAGAATAACTGCCAACCAGTTTTCTAATATTCATTGTTGTCGCTCCAGCAGACTGTCAGCCTGTCCTTGATTTTTTTTTCTTTCTCAGAAGTGGCTTCTTTGCAGCCCCTCTTGTCACAAGGCCACTGTCCTAGGTGTGTGTTTCACGGTGTGTACATAAGCACTCATGCCAAACTACCGATTATGTGAGCTGAAGAGGTAACAAGATTTTGCTCAGGAAGAGACACCAGGAGGACTTCAGTGCAGCAGAACTGCTTGCTTTGACGTCTGTAAATATCTGGAAACCTGCTCTCTCAGCTGAAATGTAAATTGCATCAGTTTTCTTGTATGAGGCCATTTGCTATGCTTTGAAGATAATCATAACTAGGAAAAGAAGACAGTGATTTCTCTTTTATAGCAAACAATCTGCAAATTTATTATAGTGATTTCAACTGTATCTTTTCACATTTTCACCTGTCGTGATGATACAGCTATTCTTCACGAACAGTCAAGTAATTTTTGGCTGGGAAAATTGTAACTAAAATGGGTTTGTGTATAAGTAACTTCTATGATTTATTTTAGAAGTTTATTATAATTTACTGGTCTGATGTTCTAATCTTAAATGTCGTGTTTTTTTCAGCTGTAAGCAGAAAGTCATAATAATTAAAAGAAATAAAGGCTTTAAAATATCAGACTGTGTGTGATTTGAGTTACTGAAATAAATGAACTTTTGAATAATATTCTGATTTTCTTCAATATGGCTGTATATATTAATAATGAAGCTACAGTTGAATCCAGATTAATTACAAAAGACATGCAATATTTTTTTCTTTGCTTGTTTTGTTTGCTGAATGTCATAATAACAAGATTTTTTTTCTTCAAAGTATACTTGCCTGGTTTGTGGTAAAACTGTCTTGTTTCACTTGTATGACTTGATATCCTTTCCACAAGGTCCTCATTACAGTTTCGAATTCTGACAGAACTCCTGTGACTGACAGGTTTGTAGAAACAACTTTTAAGCTTTCCCCACAGAATTTCTATGGGACTGAGATCAGGACGTGGTGATGACCACTCCAAAACACACACTTTGTTGTTCTTAAGCCACTTTGTAAGGTATAGTGCGGTGTTTTAAGGGTTATTGTCTATTTGGAGGACACATTTACCAGCCAGCCTTAAACTTTCTGATTGATGTCTTGAGATGTTGCTTCGATATTTCCACATATTGTTCTTTCCTCATGATGTCATCCGTTTTGTGAGCTGCATCAGTCCTTTGCAGCAAAACACCCACATAATATGCAGCCAAACCTGTCCTTCACAGCTGGAATGGCGTTCGCACCTTTCTAAATTTTCCTCCATATGTAAAAATGGTCATTATGACCAAACACTTCAATTAAAAAGTTATATCAGACAACAGGATATGTTCCACAAAATGAAGCCCTTTGTCCCTAAGTGGATTTATAAAGTATAATCTGGCTTTTTAAGTGCATGGAATCTTCCCTGCTGAGCGACCTTTTAAATCCATGTGAGAACAGAACAAATTTCACTGAGTAATGACACTTTATGACCAGCTTCAGCCAAGATCTTTACAAGATGTTTCACTTTTGTCCTGGTGTTGATTTCCACAGTTTGCACCAGAATGAATTCATATCTGGCACACACCACCCCTGAGTGTCTCATTTCTAAATGGGCTGATAGCCAGGTATTCTTGTGGTGTTTATATCTGCACATAAGTGATTGAATACATGAAAGTCGGACCTTTAGGCATCTGTGAGTTGTACCCAAAGGTAAACCACACTTCCTGACATCTGTCCCAACACAAGGAAGCAGTGTGTTTAAGGTGTTGCCCTAAAATACATCCCCAGATGTGCTTCTGTTTAACACAGATGTGAATTACTGTATGGGAAACTTACAAAGTCATGGAGTCATTATCTGGGCTTTCCCAAATTGTTTAAAAGCAAAAATAATCTAAGTTAAAACAAACAAACAAAACAAAAAAGAAAAAGCAAAAAAAAAAAAAATCTGTTTGAATGTTCACTCTTATTCTGTTATTTAGCAAATAAAAAAAATGTAAATTGATCGAAAACAAGAAAAGTTTAGACAGTGATGGAAAGAATTGTGTCTTTATTGCTTTGGATATATAAATATCTTGTGTCAACAGCTTACTTATAAATGAACTTTTACAACCATGAAACTATGATTTCAATACCACAGCACTCTATTTAAAGCTTCACTTGTTTTAATATGTATTTTTACTATGATATGCTGCCAATACCATAAAGACTTAGGGAATACAGGAGAATTTATTCCAGCTCTGTCAGACGTGAGTGCGAATACAAACCATTAAGTGGAGCATCTAACCCTTATCATTAACCTCCTAAATGTCAGACTGATAAAAGTTAATACAGTGTGGGAGTGTTTGCTGTTAAGCAGCAGGTGGTATCACAACATTTATTTATGTGCTAACATGTTTTTCTTCTGACCTGCCAGGGTAATTAGCGACTGTAAATTTGTTGGTGCTTGCTGTTAGCTGTGGGGAGTAAGTGCCACAAGAAGGGTTTACTGAAGCAGCTAAATACACATAATACCACCAATGCTGGTCCCACTGGCAGCCACACAGGAGCTCTGCAGTAGCCCCTAAATACTTTGCTGTTAGGAGTCTGACCAGCATCTGCTCCACGCAGCATCAAGCAGAGAGCCTGGTGACCTGAGAACAGGGTCATCCCAAATGCTTCACTCCTGAGGAGGCAACTGAGTGCTTTGAAGAGAAATGACTCCCAATAATGGTGAGCATTACTGAAATGGATGGTCAGGTCAGAGTACATGTTGATACCAGCTGTCTAAACAGAAAACATGAAATTCTAGTGGCTTGAACTCCTACACTTTTATTGAATATATTTCTGATGAACACTCTTGAAAGGTTTCTCTTGACTTTATTTTCACCACAAAACAAATATAAATGAACTGGAACAATAAATATGAGCACATATCTAAATATTTAATGAGGTTAGACAAAGTATGTGGAAAGTATATTTTACTTTTGCATATTTTTAAAACATTTGGAGTCTTTCTTACCGTATGTGGACTTTGCACAATTTGTTACTATATACGCTATACATGGTTACGGGAGAAGAAATCTACTTTCCTAGCACAGAAATGTATGAAAGGATTGAGAAGCTTTCATTATAATCCACAGAACACTTTTTTGTTTGCTTTCTTGTTTCTTGTTATTAAAAATATGCCAAAAATTTTGTGCTGCAAAGTTTTGAGTGAACATTAAAGAATAGTGTAAATGTACGTAAACCAATCAGTATCAGTCAAATCTTCTGATGCTGAAGGAGTACACATCAGCTTCCTTGTAAAATCCAGTTTTAGCTCAAAGATGTGCCTCAAATTCATGTTATGCAAACAACCATGCTGTGAGCATACTTGTAATCGGTCATGTTATCATCTGAATGAACATCAAGTTGGAACGTATGAAGAGACAAGCTGACACTGCGTTGAAAAATCAGTGATATGTTCTAAACTGGCTGACTAACGGCTTTGTTCTCCAATAAATGTGCTTATGTTTAGTCTTATGCAGTTAGCCTTATTATAATAAATGAGGGAAAACAGTAATTCTCAGCCCATTACTGTTAGATTTTTAGCCATGAAGGACAAAGGTTAGGAGCAACTATGCTGTATGTTTACATTACCATGTGGTGATGAAACTGAACAGTTAGAATAATAATGAAATCTCTAAACATCAAAATACCACATAAGATGAAGAAACTGTTTCTGTTAAACACCTTCAAACCTTCAACAACCTGGGTTGCCACGTTTTGGTAACTTGGTCAACTCAGTCTTACTGGTTTTTCCCTTCAATGAAAAAACTCTTTAGTATCCTTGCTGTAGCTCTTCTCATTGCTATGCTTTTAGCAGGAAGGCATTATGCTGCCAATGTCCAGCTGGGTTATATTCCTCCAGCAACCCCTTTATGTCAAAATTGGCATCTACTATTTCAGCACATCAGTTTACAAAACCTCTACTCACATAAATTAAAGACTACAAATACAAAACAGTTGTAAAACGATTTCATTTATTAAAAAGAAAAATGCCATTCCAATCAACCTGGCTTTAAATGTAAACATAATTACCCCCTGATGTAATAACTACAACTACCATTAAGCATTTGTAATTATTGGCAATAAGCTGCATAATCCAAGCTGTTTGACCTTAAGGTCACAAACTGATGGCCTGCATTCTCCTTTAGGATTTTCTGAGTGTTGGTTCTGTCGATTACTGAAAGCTGTCCATGTCCTGAAGCCGATAAGCAATCCCAAATGTGCTGAGGATCATAAAGAAAATTTTGGAATATTTGAGATTGAGCTTTTTCTTCTGAATTGTTACCAGGGGTTTTGGCCTTGGAACTGTCCTATGGAGGTCCCTTTTGCTCTGTTCATGTTTTATGGTTGAATCACCTTAACTTAGGCATGTAAGATGTGCAGTGCTTTTAATGCTCTTTTGTAAACTCCTCGATCAGTTGTCAGTGCACTCTTGAATTCATTTTGGTCGATGACCTACTCCTGGGAAGGTTCACAACTGTTCCATATTTTCTCCATTTGTAGATGATGGCTATCACTGTGGTTTGTTGGAGTCCCACTGCCCAAGCAATGGTTTTGGAACCCTTTCCAGACTGATAGATAGCAGGGACTATGTTTCTCACCTGTTCTTGAACTTCCTTTGATTAAAGCATGATGTGTTGCTTTCTAAGATCTTTTAGCCTAGCCCATGTAGTCAGGCATGTTCTACTATAGGGATTTCTTGACTCTACATTTTAGACAGTAAAAGTAAGTACAGATAGAGAGCCTCAACTCAAATTTCCAAAAGATATGCTTAATCACTGGTAATTAATGATTGGATTGATTGAAAGGAGACAGTTACCTTTTTGCACAGGCTCATGTTTGTTTGGATCGTTTTTCTCCCTTAATAAAAGCAATTGTTTGAAAGCTGCATTTCGTGTTTACTCAGTTTAATTTTGTCTGATATCAACATATCTTTGTTGATCTGAAACATTTGAGGGTGACCAAAATGGAAAGAATGAAGAAATATGTAAGAAGATATATCTGTTTTTTGTTATGCTGACACAACAGTAGACAAACGAAAAAGTGAGGATATTCTTTTCATATAAATTCTCGACTCAAGTCTAATGTGTTTGCATTCTATCTGGACTCTTTTAGGTTCTGTTTAGGATATAAGCCCTTTAACTTAAATAGTCACAGCAACCCGGGAGGCATGCATATCAGTAACAGGTATGTTACACATAGACGTAGATGTGATTCTTTATTCTTTTCTGCATGAAGTAGCTATTATGTTAAAGGGCTGTTCATTCCTATTCATTCCTGAGCAAGAAAACATTTGATGTCAATAGTGAGCTCTAGTCAATCTGAGGACTTCTAGGAAAAAATAAAAAATAAAAAAGTGCGCAGTGTACAGTGATAGCTAGCATTATGGAACATCCTGAAACTACAGGAATCATAACAAAGCATCCAAAATATCTGGACAGTTGATTTCGGTATGGTTACATGACATTGTTGGCCTAAAGAGAACCAAAAAGGTGTGTTGTTGATAATAGCCTCCTGATTATGAACATACTTATTCACTAATGACTACACTCTACACTACTCCTTGGGAACTGCTCTGGTCATTATATGACCATATAACAAGCTTGCATTTAAACTTTAATCTAGGGAAGAGGCATTTCTGTTGTTTATACACTTGTTTTGACAATTTAAAATCAACATCTATGTATTGAAAGTTCTCTGTTCCTTGCTCAGCCCAGTAAGGGCCCAGAAGTGTATAAATTTTTCCTAAAGGGTAGGACCAGTACAGTACGGATTATCCACAAACACCGCTTCAGTAGCTTCACACCTCCATTACCTCAGTTTCTGCAGGCTTCAGATCAGCCACTGATTCAGCCACATTTTCAAACCCTAGCAGAACTGTGGTGCCAGTGTTAGCACTAGCACCTAAAGGGGCATTTTCTTAATAATCTCTTTGCCATATACCCGTTTTTGCTCTTTTTCTTTTCTGGACTTCAAGTGATATTTTCTGTTGGCCAACATTATGAGAAACCAATCACTGATCCCAGCGCCCTGGCATAACATGCATGTGAAACTTGGACCAATAACAATCAAGGAATCATGACAGGCATTGGCCCCACCAAATGACACTTCTCAGTGACACTACTTAAATCTCCCCTAGTAAATGATAAAATCAAGCTACTCTCACACCATTCATTCATAAAAATAAATAATAGTGCAAAATCTGCATCTATCTCCATGGTCATCAGACACAGCTCCATTCACCTCAGTTACTCAGCCTGCTCACTCTCCAACAGACTATCTGTACTTCCTGGAATCCTGGAAACAGGATCAGGTGTGGGGGGAGGACGCCCCACCTTCCAGTGCAACCCACAGCTGTGTGGTAGAGAAACACCACACAAACACAACACACTCAGGTCCCTGACACCAACACATTTAAGTATACAAGCTTTCATAAAGTCCAATAGGTTACAACGAATGATTAGTCTTTTTGGAAGAGACAGTCTGCTAATGTGACATCCCAAAGTTCTGAGGAAGAAAAGACTAAATTGATAATGACCAATAACTAGAGTGACATCAAAACTGATGCTACACTGATTTAGATCTTTGCTGAGGCACTGTTAATTAGTTCCAGGAGATGTTCCACTTTACAAGATGAACTAGTCCATACACAAAACTTGACTGTCAAAACCAAGGGGGCCCTGTTGGTCTAATAATTGTGATGTTCCTACAAGTGTGATGCAAGGCCAAAACATTTCAGGAAATTCTCGGAAAGAGTTTACCATTAATCATTTAATCATTGTCAAAACTTAATTGTCAACTGAAAGTTTTTCTGCATAGGTAGGGCAAAAAGACAGTTACTACACAGATTAGCAAAGCACAATATGTGATTCACACTTTTAATATTAATCCAGGAACTGCTCTTAGTCAAATATTGTACGGTAAAAGCTGATACACTAAAGAAATCAGGATATAAACTAGCAAAATTAGGTAAATTGCCATAAGATGACTATGATTTTTTTTATTTGCACTGGAAAGAGTAATAGTAAAACAATAATTCCTAGTCAGACCCTGTTACTAGTGCAGTAAACTATGGCTCCTGCAGAAAAGATTGAGAAAGTGTTTGAGATTCAGCTGGGGAGACTTGTTTGATTGTCATTTTTTAAGCTGTGAAGATGAGGCCATGGATCGATCTAACCGTCTGTCTAGGTTTGTGTAAAACCAGGAAAGCAAGTCATGTTTTCTTGCTCCTTCAACGTTACCATCCCGGATGATTTTGATTGATCTGGAGGGCTGTCGGATTGGAAGCTCAGTGTGCAAATGTGAATGAGAAGCACCTCGTCATGGCCCGTCAATCACGACCACCACACTTACACAGACACACTCACTGAGCACCTTACACACTTCATAGACTCAACTTTTCCCTACGGGAGAATAACCGCCAGAATATTTAGTTCCCCCACATTACCAGCCGCCCACAGATGCACTTCTGTGCACACACAAACACACAGAGAGGAGTTCAGTCATCTTGCCTCTTTTTCCCCAACCCTCTCTGTCTCTCTCTTTCATTTAGTAAATCTTTGAGGTTCTTGACAGCAGCACACATCGTTTTCTTACCTCCTTTTTCTGGTTTCATCACCATCCCTCTGATCGGCCTTTGAAAAACATGACGGCACACTGATGTAAGATGTCTTCCAGTTCACAAAATAGCCTTGGAAAGGCAACAATCACATTTGAAATTAAATTAAGCCCCAAAAAAGAAGTCGTCTGACAAGCCCAAGTGGTGGACTGAGCACCAAAATGTTAAAATTAATTGTATTCTAAAATATCCACTCTAAGGAGTAAAGTCACAATGAATCCTATTTTACTGGGTGGATTGAAATGCACTTTAAACTTTTCAAGTCTTCAGCAAATAAAAACTAGGTGGAATTCTTTGAGAGGGACAAATATACAGCAGAGAAAAGCATGTTCAAAGTCCTGTATGGAACACAGTATTTTGGCATCTGGAGAAAAAATCTGCATACAATAATTGCAGTTATTTGTTACTAACTTTGTTACTAACCAACAAACTTGTACTTGTTTTAAGACTAAACTAAATGAACTCACTGCTAATTCAACACTACTGGTGGTTGTAAGAATACCTTGTCTTTGAAGGTAGGCCATGAGAAAAAAAACCCCAAACAAACAAACAAACAAAAAAAACTTTCTTCAAATGGTTGATGGAGGGGACGCTGTTCATATCTGTATCTGTACAAAGAAAAGAAAGTGCTTCTCTTGTTTATGTTTCCACATGTCTCATCATGTGATTCCCTTACAATAAATAATTTCAAGTACAGCTGTGCACAGAGTTTTAAAGTGGCTTTTATTTAGACTTTGTTCAAAATTCATTGGATAGTTCATTTGTGGGATTTAAGGAGTTTAAGTGTTTAAGGCAAGAGAAAGTGAAACAGGAAACATAAACTGACCAGTGTCTACAACAGTGGTGTCAAACTCAAATAGACAGTAGACCTTAAAATCTGGGACAAAGTTGAGGCCAGAAGATATATATATATATATATATATATATATATATATATATATATATATATATATATATATATATATATATATATATATATATATATATATAAAAAAGAAAGGTCTGCAATTTCGGAAGTTTTTCCTTCTCTTCCCTTCAGATACAATGATAAACCTTTTCTTCTGAAAGCAGGCAGAGCTTAATACTATAAGCACATATTGCACATATGAAAAGCTAATGTCAAATAAAATTCATATCTGGAATTATTTTGTTGATTTATTACCGTCTAATTTAAATTTCGATGGGAACATTTTTTTTCAAAGGCTAACAATAATAATCATTTCCTTCCATGAAAATCCAGCCATTCAGCCGAGGCTGTGCGTGGGGTTGAGCCCCAACTATATTTAGCAATTATTGTTTAACCTCATATTAGTTTTGGCTCCTTAGCTGTCAGTGAGGTGACAATCCATATCTCCAAAGGCAGACTATTCTGGTGAGAATTAGCACTTCCAGACCTCCACTCTTGCTTACAACCCTGCTTTCTTCAGATCATCCTTTTATTCTGTGATCTACATGTTTGTTACGACTCGTAATTAAGTGAAAGGTTCTTACATAAAATGGGGGTTGAAACTGAGCCAGGAATATTAAACCCTTGAACCACATCGGGTGCTAGTAATAAACTCGTAATCTCTACCAACTCAGGGGAAAATACAGTTTTGCATGACGTGTGTTGTATAATATTAAGTGAAGGCAGCACGTGTAGCTGGTTAGTCCACAAAGGTGCATAGGACCGAGAAATCATATGGTCCTGCCTGATGTCTGTCTGATCTGAGAAAAACGTTGATCAGCAGAATCTGAAGAGGATAATAAATTAATTCGAAATGAGATCAAATTGGATTATTTAATTGGATAATTGGCCCTGTTTAACTTGTAAAGTGCCATTTCTTTATTTGATGTGAAGTAACCCAATTTTAATACATGTAATTGAACTGAATAACATGAAAAGGAAAAGGCAGAAAACAACAACAGAGAAGTAGTTAAAAGAATTATATCAGAACCAAACTGAAATGGGAGGGTCAAGTTGTGGCCCAAAGCACATAAAGGTATTGCGGGACTATAGACTGAGTTCTCAAATGGATGTCAGCCATTCTATGAAAAACCTACACCGCATGAGGTCTGTTTTTTTCTTAATTAAATTTCCCTTTTGGAACAATAAAGTGTTTTTGAATTTGAATTGCATTTTCACAGGTTGATGAAATAGTGTTTCCTGCTTGAAAAAGGCTAAAAAAAAAAAAAAAAAAAAAAAAAAAAAAAAAATTTTTTTGATGGCAGAATGAGTGCAGGAACTAGTTTCCTCATGTTATTTACAAGTTTGTTGTGCCTGCACAGCAAATATAGGCGCTATTGTAAAAGAGCACCAAATTTTAATTGCAAACAACACCACCATTCTTTTTTAGAAAAGAAAGAAAGCTTATATCAAGACAATGGTTTATCTTGATATAGAAGCTAAATATAATAAAGAATTGACCATTTCTGGGAGCCAAAACCGTAGATTTGACAATGACATTTCTAGTGAAATGTCACAAAGCAAAAAATAAAATAAATAAATAAATAAATAAATAAATTAAAAAAATATCCGGAGATATGCCTCAAAAGATCCTAAAAGTCCTCAGCTCTTCCTCTGTGCTGCAGACAACAGTGGTGTTATGTTTTGAAATGCTGTCATCAGCTCCCTAGATAACAGACCAAAGTTATTCATTTAGTCTCAGGCTGTGGAGTTACAAAGTGTGATTGATTGTCTGTCACTGCGGAAAACTTAAAGCAAAGCTTCAAATGTCTTGCAGTTAAATGGCCTTCTGGTTTCAGTGCAATTCTTTTTTTCCCCACCACTTTAAAATCTGATTAGACGTCACATCAGAGACTCCAGACTTATTCAGCTGTGTCACTCCTGCTAGGATAGCCACTTATCCTGTCAACCACCCCCACCCACTGGACATGGCAGGACCCTTATTAACAGGCAAAGCTCCAGTGGGTCGTACCAAAACCCCCATGGGGGGGGGTGGTAGTCATCAACACTGTGCCACTGCACTGCTGAGTGACAGCTAAACGGCTTAAAATGTCACTTTGAATAAGAAGCAGGCCACACACAGGGCTCCAACATAGTTCATACGGTGATTCACATACAGATCCAAATCCTCAAACATGGCAACCTGCTGAGTTTTGGTGTCTTTTTATTGCACATTTTTCCTGTGGATGAGGTTTATCTGTAGGGATAGAATTTTTTTTTGGTTAGCCATTATTTTACCCATTCATTCATGTATGCAAAGTGTTGTCAACAAGAATACAGGAATCAAACTGTACCCTTAAGTAACCTTAATTCAAAGCTTTCATCATCACTATATACTGCTAAAAAAAAAAAATAAAGGGAACACCTAGACAAAACAATGTAACTCCAAATCAGTCACACCTTAATGGAATCAATGTCACCAGTTAGGCTGTAACACTCATTGTGAATCAGTTTCACCTGCTGCTGTGCAAATGGAACATACAACAGGTGGAAATGAGAGGCAATTAGCAAACCAACCCCTATAAAAGAATGGTTCTGCAGGTGGTGACCACAGATTATTTCTCTGTTCTCGTCCTTTCTGGTTGAACTTTTAGTCATGTTTTCATTTCAAGAAGTAGAATCATTCCACCATGTTGGAATGAAGATACAGCATACTCAAGTGTAAGTTATTCAAAGCCCAAATTAGAATGACAAATGAGTGTATGTAAACTTCTGCTGTAATTGAACATACTCTCAACACACCAGTTAAACAGACTTAAGTTTATTCATTTAATTTATTTTAGCTCATCCTAAAAACAGATTTACCCAAATTTAACTTAAACAAGGTCATACATAAAATCAACTTCTTCCTATCTTTTCTCATTAAAACAATCACAGTTACATTTATTCTGTCCTCAAATGTTCAATTACTGAACCACAAATTTACACATACAATTGGCATTGCTAAATTTCATGCAAACACCCGAGTTGCTGAATACTCAGAGGGAACAGGAAGCCAGCTGTTGAAACAATAGGCTGCACCCCTTAATATAAGGATACATAAGCTGCAGCCTTGCTGAGCAACAAGCTTGTTGTGGCACATATTTATACTCTGCAATTAGGCTGACAATGCTGTACACACACACCGATCTGCAGCACACCACCTTTGAGAGCAGGCACACAGTGCAAGTAGGAAGTTGAAGTTGCAGAATGTGAATCAATTAAAACCCAGATGCCTTATCAACATGACAGAAAGCTAAATAAGGTTTTACATGGTTACAGATGGCGTTTACATAATGTAATTCAGGGAAATACAGCGCAAATGCTGCCATAATAAATGACTTCTAGAGGCTGACTCATTCAAAGTGGGAACATACAGCTGTGCACATACTGATATGCATATTTAACTCCAAATAATTCCAGACTTGAGGAAACTTAAGTTCCCAGCTTCAGCTAAAAAGACTTGGATGGTTTTTGTCTGTGGTTGATTTTACAAAGGTTTGCTGCTGCATCCCTTTATTTTACATCCTTTTACTTTTTTTTTTTTTTTTTTTTTTTTAATTTTCAAACATTTATGGTTCCTCAAAAGGTCTGCTTCACAAAATGGCCACTGGATGTTGGCAGAAACCTGGGATTTATGGTTTCTGCTGTGTTTAGCCCTAATGAATTAGATCAAGAGATCTAATTTATTTTTACAGGGTTCATAAATTTATGTAACCTCCAACAGTATAGTAGATAAAATGTTATTAGGACTTGAAAGAAAGCAGGAGGCTTCATATTAGCCAAATGTACTGCATAAACAAGGACTGTCAGAATGTGCTAAGTTGGTTAAACTGGGGATTTAAGGAAATTAGCCAAACACAAAAGTGAGTGAGTGGTAGGTCCAGCAGGAGGAAGGTGTTGGAGAGCAGGCTGGCAGAGAGTGAAGCTAGGAAAGAGTGGAGCTGCTGAGACAACTACGGAGCTGACTTGATTCCAGGTAGGTAGAAAGTACTTGTAGGTGAGTGTTTGAACTAAGGTGTCACAAAGAAATCCTGGGATTTTGCGTCTCCTCTGAGCAGCAAAGGTCTGGATTTCAGTTGCATAGAAGTTGTCTGAGAAACAACCTGACCGTCAAGCTTTGAGTGGTTATCAGCCAGCTCCTTAAATCTCCCAGCTGTTGATGAGGAGATCACAAACAGGTGTGGACGCTGCAGAGCTCATCAATCACACCCCCTCATTGGAAACCTGCAGCTCTGGAGGAAGAACGCACAGCCAGCACCAACACACTCACACACCAACCGTGACAGCTGCAGGCAAATTCTAACACACAGCTGATGTGAGATCAGAATCTACTGCTCTGATACTTTTGTTTCTGCAGATTGTGTTAATCAAAATCACAAAAAAAAAAAAAAAAAGGGTTGTGGAACTTGAACTACACTTTTATTATGTTATGAAGACATCTTTTCTTCTGGTCTCCTCATCCACCCTGATACTCCGCATCTTGATGTCAGGCTTGATGGAAAAGTGATGAACGCAGAATGAATTGTAGTAGACTCATTTTTCTTGAAACAAAAAAGGTGAACAAAAAATGAAATGTATCCTTTGCATTTTTATTAATACACAGAGCAAATATCTGCACACTGTTTATAGAGTATTCATTTCATAACAAAGTCACATCAATGTACCTGACCAGAAAAAAACACAAAACAAAATAAAACTGGAAGGACAAAGAAACTCCTTGTTCTCCAAGGCTGCAAGATCCTGCAAAGTGTTCCTCTAAGCAAGTCAGCTGTAAATGAACTAAGTGAAGTTCATTTCATTCATATTGCTACCGATATACGATAAAAGAATAAATAAAAAGGAATAAACTCTTTCCAGATTCACTTTGGTATGCAGATGAGTTCATAGCCAGCTGAGTATCTTTAAGGTGCCCAGGTTCTGATTACCAAACAAGCCTAAATGAAAATCTCTCCACTATATCTACTTGACAATGTTTGGATTTGTGGATTAAAATTAACATAACCACGAATTTCTCTTATGTCCAAAGTACTTTGTTTTAGACAGCTTGTGTGTTGGTTTGATTGTAAGTGAGGGTTTTGCTTGTAACAGTTTCAAACAAGGCACACTCACAGCTACATTTCTGTCTTCTAAAAGCATTCCTTTCATGAAAACACACTCCTGAAGTCTTCCGAGCAACAAAATATGCCAATTTTTTTTGCTTCTATGCATACATTTGTTTAATTTTAATTATCTGGCACCAACAATCTTATGGAGTCCTTCCTGTTTCAACTGACCACTTGTATGTTACAGCCACATTTCTTTTCAGTCAGCCAGTTGCAGCAGCTAGTTCTGCACGTACTCTCCTTACACCTCACAAAAAGCCAAAACTTGAGCCTGTGAACAAAACAATTGTGTTTTTTAAAGACTTTACTGTATTAAATAAATTGCTCACAATGCCTCAGTGGAGGAAGTTTTATCATTTTGACCACTGCTCACATTAATAAGTTCAATTTTTAAAATTACTACCTATTCTGTTCTGTACTATCTATTCTCCTCCTTTGAGTGTCCCCAGTTCTAAAGTCCCTCACGGGCTCCCTGTATCTTAGAGAATAGACTTTAAAATACTTCTGTTTAGTTTATAAATCACTGAACGGCTTAGCACCAAAATACGTTAAAGACCTGTTGTTGAATCAACCTTCCAGACCACTCAGGTCTTCTGGTTCTGGTCTGCTCTGCATCCCCAGAACCAGAACCAAACATGGAGAGGCAGCATTCAGTGTTTATGCTCCACAAATCTGGAACAAACTCCCAGAAAACTGCAAAACAGCCGACATGCTGAGTTCCTTTAAATCAAGGCTAAAAACCCACCTGTTTAGAGCTGCCTTTGATTAGTGGTAATTGGAACATTGATCAATATTTTTTTTAATTGCTTGATGATCCTCATGATTTTGATGCACTTGATGATTTCACTGTATACCTGGTTGATGTTTTTAATGATGTGAAGCACTTTGAACTGCCTTGCTGCTGAAATATGCTGTACAAATAAACTTGAACTTGAGTAAATTTACTGTATGTTTTAGAACATTTGCATACACAGCTGTTTTGTTAGGGGTTGATAATACTGCCTTTTAAAATGAGGAGTTTAATACTTTTGCTTTGTACATCTTGAGTTGTAAATAATTCTCAAAACTCTTGAAATACAAAACAAATTAACAGTAATAAAAATACTATATTAGTATTACTATGTTATATATTAGTATATTACTATTAGTAATATTAGTATTAGCAATATTAGTATTAGTAATATTATTCAATATTACTACTACCACTTTTGTGTAAACTAGGGGTTTTATTTTGCAAACTTAACCTCCACTTCAGTCATCCTCAGGGTGTTTTATGGAGCATGTGGGTGTAGCATGAACACTGGTGCGCTATGAGATTCCTTGTCTTGAACAATTCAGCCATTGAGGAGGGAAATTGTGCTGTAAGTATTTAAAAATTCTATACCTCAAGTTTCCATGTGGTTTTTCTTAGCTGAAGTCAAGTGTGTGTGTGTGTGTGTGTGTGTGTGTGTGTGTGTGTGTGTGTGTGTGTGTGAAAGACAGGTGAATGTGTGTGAATAACAACAACTCCCCAGAGGCTCCACCAAGCCTGAAGAAATAAAATATTAATGATCAATCGCTTCTTTGGGACCACAGAAACACTAACACACATTGTCTGTCTCTCTCTCTCTCTCTCTCTCTCTCTCTCTCTCTCTCTCTCTCTCTCTCTCTCTCTCTCTCTCTCACACACACACACACACACACACACACACACACACACACACACACACACACACACACACACAGAGAGAAGGACCTAGCCTTGTTATACCATATTTGTGAGAAAACTAATGTCAATATTCCATCTCTAACCAGTCATAAGCAGTTGCTGTTAGCTTGGAAGTTATTGCAGAAAGGCTAGAGGACGGTTTCGACTGAAAACCGATGGACTTGCCTGGTAGCAAAAGATACAGTCCTGATTAAAATCAGACGATTGGATAAAATTATTTAAACTTTCAATTATTCCCATTTTGCTCTCCTGGTTTGTGATCAGTTTGTAACAGTAACCTCAAAGTGCCAAAACAAGAAGTAGTAACAAGAGATGGCTCCCACATGGATGTTCCTTAAAAAAGCAAAAATCAAACTTTTTTTAATTAAATGCAGACAAAATGAAGGTAACTGTGTTTGGACCCAGTTGGACCCCTGATGTTCCACCTTTAGATTTAGGTCTCTTGGAAGAATTTATTGACTGTTAACAATCTATGTTTTCAAATAAAACATTATAAACAGATCATTTATGTAGTTAAGTCTTGTATCTTTATATATTACGAATTTCAATTAAAATCAACCTGGTTTTAAGTTTCAAAAATTTTGAGTGTGAGTCATGCTTTTATCAAAAATCAATTAGACTGCTGTAATGCACTGAATGCCAGTGTTAACCATACATCCCTGAGTCTTGTTTAGTTATTTCAAAATGCAACTGCTTGACTTAGCATGGAAACAGTATTACATCCTGACTATTTTGGCCTATTTCTATTGGCTCCCTGTTTTGTTTTAGGATTAATTATATATTTTTACTTTTGTTTTTAAGTTCTTGATCAGACTGACACCACGGTACCTCATAGATCTTTAAGAGGCTTATGCCCCTTCGAGGGCACTAAGGCCTGCTGATCAATTTCTCCTTGTTCCCAAAGGAAAAAACCAGAGGCGGCCAAGCTTTTTCAGGCCTCCCATGAAAACTGTGGAATGATGTGTTCTCCTTGCATAAATATTTATGCAAACATTTAGACACATCTGACTGGCGAATGCTCTACCTATGCGTGCTTGAGGCACAGATTTTGTGCAGCTGATAAAATCAGTTTTACCTCATCTTACTGTTTTACACATTTAATAGTGTAGATAATGGTAATATCTAAATGAATCAAACTTAAACCAAACTATAAACAATAGTTACTTACAAATGTTACGAGCATAGAAACAGATTTTTTCTTTGGAATTTCTCTCATGACTGAACTGAGGCCTAATATTGTTTATTTCTAGTTCCGTTTCATTATTTATGGCATTCTGAATACTCATGTTTTTGATTTTAAATGCATAAATAACTGGGGTTTCATTTTATTTATTTTGGCCATGCTGGAACTGGCACTTCAGATAAGACACCTTATTCAGTTGTGTTCCCTCTCAATGAACTGGACTTGATCTATGGTTCTGAATGTCTTCTTCCTCAGCTCAGTAGATGGAGGATTTCATCACGTTTGTTCGAACTGCACTCAAAGTTGTCTCTCCAGGGAGGCAGTGGCTGTTTTCTTCTTGGCACAGAACAATGCTCCATCTAGGTAACTGAGTTTTTACCTGGTAAAAAAAAAAAAAGAATTATTTCAGAACGTATTCACATGCAATCAAATTATGTGAGTGTTTGAAACCTTTTTCCCCTCATCAACTTCATATAAACATTTAGTTTGAACCATCAATGGTACGCCATCTGTGGGGGAAAAATATGTTCAATTAATGTAACTTGGTAAGAATGGTGTATATTGTATGTGTTTCTGCATAAGCATGTTCAAGGTCAGTTTTTGTGCATTTCTTAACAGTACAATATGTTATTTTTACACATAAATCTGGAAGCTTTACTTTGGTTTGAATTTGTTTGTGCCCAATTGTTTGTTTTGTGTTGTTTGGCCCTGTGATGGACTGGCTGGTACAGATAATGGTTGGAAGGTTGATCAGAATCTCAGTCAATAATAGCAAAAAAACTACAAAAATTTTTTTGTTGCCGGACATCAATTGTTGAATTATCAGGAAGATTTATGGGCAAGTTGACTTATACAATAAATTGAGATTTGCAGTCCATTCAGCATTTTCTGGGTCTAGCCCAGGGTCTCACCCCTATGGCTAACCCCAGGCTTAGAGGTTTTCAGTTTTTACTTGTAAGCTGGAATGAGGTGAAGAAGACAGTGATCCTAAAGCTGCACAGGAAACTCTGTGGTATGCTTTTTTTTTAAAAGAATGTGTACGTAGCAGTGGTCTGAAACAGGTGTTTGTATCTCTGGTGGGACACTATACGTGCTGTTTGTATTTTGGATGTTTATTAGAGAAGTTTCCACTGCTAAAATCCCCAAGAACAATAAGAAATTCTGGGTGTTTTTTTTTTTTCTCCACGCCTGTTATCAGCTTAGCGAGCTGATGAGCAGGCTTGTGGTGGGATGTGAACACAAACGTAGAGAACTCCCTCAGTGAATAAAAGGGCTTACAGTTTATTAAAAAAGTCTCCAGGTGTGGACTACATGTCCCATCCGCGTCTCTGGTAAAACCCGCAGAGAGCTGCTATGCTTCCAACCTGGATCTCAGAACAACTGTCTGGATCGATTAAAAACCAGAGAAGAACTGCCAAGAGAGCACTGCCTGATGCTTAGGAGTTGCACTGTGGTGAAGATGACTGTTTTATAGCAGCAAAGTAATGTGGAATTATAGAAAAAGAACAAAGTATGAGAGAGTATAGTACCAAGGCAGCCATCTTGGATGGCCATCAAGTCATGTTAATGCCCACACATGTTGCCTGAAGTTCAGTGTGAAGTTTCCACTGTCAGTAATGTTTGGGGTTGCCATATCAACTCCTAGTGTTGGTCCACCGTGTTTTCTGATGTCCACAGTCAACGCAACCGTCTACCAGGAAACCTAAACACACTTTATGCTTTATGGATATACTGATTTTATTTTTTAGCAGGACTCAGTACCTGCCCACACTGCCAAAGGTACCAAAAGCTATTTCAATGCTGTGCCAGTAAACTGGCCTGACCTGAACCCCACAGAAAATCTAGGGGCTGTTGTCAAGAGGAAGAGACACCAGACCCACCAATGTAGATGATCTGAAGGCTGCTATCAAAGGAACCTGTGCTTCCATTACACCTCAGCTGTCTCATGGGCTGTTTGCCTCCATGCCAAGCCACACTGATGCAGTAATTTATATAAAAGAAACCCCAACCAAGCAGTGAGTGCATAGCAATGAACATACTTTTCAGAAGCCTGACAATTCAGGTTTTTTATATAAATAAATAAAAATTCCCTTCTCACCCTCCACGGGTGGTCTTTCTCAACCTCTGAGCTCGGGTCCTCTACCAGAGGCCTGGGAGCTTGAGGGTTCTGCGTAGTATCTTGGCTGTGCCGAGAACTGCGCATTTCTGGACTGAGATGTCTGATGTTGTTCCTGGGATCTGTTTTAGCCACTGCTCCAGCTTGGGGGTGACTGCCCCGAGGGCCCCGATGACCACAGGCACCACTGTGGTCTTCACCTTCCAGGCCTTCTCCAGTTCCTCTCTGAGGCCCTGGTATTTCTCCAGTTTCTCGTGTTCCTTTTTCCTGATGTTGCAATCGCTTGGTATTGCTACATCCACCACAACGGCTTTCCTCTGTTGTTTATCCACCACCACGATGTCCGGTTGGTTCGCCATTACCATTTTGTCTGTCTGGATCTGGAAGTCCCACAGGATCTTAGCTCGGTCATTCTCCACCACCTTTGGGGGTGTGCCCCACTTTGATCTCGGGGCTTCCAGTCCATATCCTGCACAGATGTTTCTGTACACTATGCCCGCCACTTGGTTATGACGTTCCATGTACGCTTTCCCTGCCAGCATCTTGCACCCTGCTGTTATGTGTTGGACTGTCTCAGGGGCCTCCTTGCACAATCTACACCTTGGATCTTGTCTGGTGTGGTAGATCTGAGCCTCTATTGCTCTGGTGTTTAGGGCCTGTTCCTGTGCAGCCAGGATGAGTGCCTCTGTGCTGTCCTTGAGTCCAGCTTTTTCCAGCCATTGGTAGGATTTCCTGATATCAGCCACTTCAGTTATTTGTCGGTGGTACATCCCATGTAGGGGCTTATCCTCCCATGATGGTTCCTCCAGCACCTCATCCTCTGGTCCCCATTGTTTGAGACATTCGTTGAGCACATCGTCGGTTGAGGCTTTGACCTTGATGTATTTATGGATCTTGGATGTTTCATCCTGGACAGTGGCTCTCACACTCACTAGTCCTCTGCCTCCATCCTTACGGCTCGCGTATAGTCTCAGGATGCTGGATTTAGGGTGGAACCCTCCATGCATGGTTAGTAGTTTCCGAGTTTTAACATCCATGGTCTTTATCTCTTCCTTTGGCCAGCTTATTATTCCTGCAGGGTATCTGATTACTGGCAAGGCATAGCTGTTTATCGCACGGATCTTGTTCTTGCCATTGAGCTGGCTTCTCAGGACTTGCCTTACTCGTTGGAGGTATTTGGCTGTGGCTCCTTTCCTTGTGACCTCATCGAGGCTGCCATTTGCTTGTGGTATTCCCAGGTACTTGTAACTGTCCTCAATGTCTGCTATTGTTCCCTCTGGGAGTGAGACCCCTTCTGTGTGGATGACCTTCCCTCTCTGTGTAACCATCCGACCACACTTCTCTAGTCCGAATGACATCCCAATGTCAGTGCTGTAGATCCTGGTGGTGTGGATCAGTGAGTCGATGTCTCGTTTGCTCTTAGCATACAGCTTGATGTCATCCATGTAGAGGAGGTGACTGATGGTGGCTCCATTCTTGAGTCGGTATCCGTAGCCAGTCTTGTTGATGACTTGGCTGAGGGGGTTCAGACCTATGCAGAACAGCAGTGGGGACAGAGCGTCTCCTTGGTATATGCCACATTTGATGGACACTTGTGCAATTGGCTTGTAGTTGGCTTCAAGGGTGGTTTTCCACATCCCCATCGAGGCTGCAATGAAGGCTCTTAGAGTCCTGTTGATGTTGTACATCTCTAAGCATTCAATGATCCAAGTGTGTGGCATTGAGTCATAGGCTTTCTTGTAATCAATCCAAGCCGTGCACAGGTTGGTGTGTCGGGTTTTGCAGTCTCGGGCGACTGTTTGGTCTACCAGGAGTTGGTGTTTGGCTCCTCTGGTATTTATGCCGATGCCCTTCTGTGCTGTACTCATGTATTTATCCACGTGCCCACTTATCTTAGCTGCTATGATGCCTGACATGAGCTTCCATGTTGTAGAGAGACAGGTTATTGGCCGATAGTTGGATGGGACCGAACCCTTTGAGGGATCCTTCTGGATCAGGATTGTGCGCCCTTCAGTTAACCATTCAGGGTGAGTCCCACTTTGTAGCAGCTGGTTCATTTGAGCTGCCAGTCGCTCATGGAGGGCAGTGAGTTTCTTTAGCCAGTAGGCATGGATCATGTCAGGACCTGGTGCTGTCCAGTTTTTCATACCTGAGACTCTTTCTTGGACATCTGCCACTGTGATAGTTACTGGGGCTTGCTCAGGGAGGTTGCTGTGGTCATCTCGTAGAGAGATTAGCCACTGTGCATTGCTGTTGTGGGTCGCCTCCCTTTCCCATATGCCTTTCCAGTACTGTTGGGTCTCCAGCCTTGGTGGGTCTGCTCTGTTGTTATTACCCTGCCATTGAGAGTACACTTTAGCTGGTTGGGTGGAGAAGAGCCGGTTAATCCTCCTGGCTTCATTTTCTCTCGTGTACCTCTTTAGGCGACTGGCCAAGGCTTGGAGCCTTTGTTTGGCAGTTTCGAGCGCTTCAGGTATGGGCATCTGGCTGTACCGCTTGGGTACTGGTCTTTTGATTGCACCTCTTTGGAGTTCTGACAATTGGCTCACTTCCCTCCTTGTTACCTTGATTTTAGCCTCTAACCGTCTTTTCCATGGTGGGTATTGAATCTCATGGTTGCTCCTATAGCCGAGCATCTCAAGGATCACTGATGCTGAGTTGTACACCAGCTCATTGGTTTCCGTTATGGTGTTGGTAGGGATCGTTGTCAATGCTGCATTCACATCTTCAATGAGACTTTCTGATGGTACTTCACTCAGCCGTTGTAATTGGCATCGGGATTGCCTGGTGTTCATTCGGGCCACGATCCTACCTCTCAGGTCAGTTGCTGCCTCGTTCAGCTGTGATGGTTCGTTCATTATTGGGGCTGCATACCCAATCTGCGGGTGGGGAGTTGAAGCTAACTCCCCTCTGACCTGGCGTCCTGGCTCCCCCTTGCCGTAGCATTTGTGTTGTACCTCGTCTATCTCAAGTTGTGACAGCATTTGCCGTTTGCGGATGTTGGAACACTGAGCTACTAGTTGTTTGGCAGTTAGTGTTGAATGGGGATGTCGACGTAACCATTCCTCCCGCATTCTTTGCATGTAACCCCTCTGACTAGGGTTACTTGAGTAGTAGCATTCCAACAGATCCAAGTTTTCACCTCTCGCCCAATTCCGTCTTGTTCCAGTAACCCATTTTTCGTGAAGGTGCCCTGGTTCCCCAGCACCTGACGCAGACCTTGTTTGGCCGGGCGACGTCTGAGCCGGCATGGCGTGTATTCCTTTATCACTCATCATGAGGTAGGCAGTAGCGCGAAGGATCTTGCCTAAGGACCCACACTGGATATCTCAACCAAGCGACCCGGCCTGGATTCGAACCCCGGTCTCCCGGGTGAAGGTCGGGTGACTTACCCATTGAGCTACCCAGCCGCTATATATATATATATATATATATATATATATATATATATATATATATATATATATATATATATATATATATAATAAATTAAATTCCCTTCTCACCCTCCACGGGTGGTCTTTCTCAACCTCTGAGCTCGGGTCCTCTACCAGAGGCCTGGGAGCTTGAGGGTTCTGCGTAGTATCTTGGCTGTGCCGAGAACTGCGCATTTCTGGACTGAGATGTCTGATGTTGTTCCTGGGATCTGTTTTAGCCACTGCTCCAGCTTGGGGGTGACTGCCCCGAGGGCCCCGATGACCACAGGCACCACTGTGGTCTTCACCTTCCAGGCCTTCTCCAGTTCCTCTCTGAGGCCCTGGTATTTCTCCAGTTTCTCGTGTTCCTTTTTCCTGATGTTGCAATCGCTTGGTATTGCTACATCCACCACAACGGCTTTCCTCTGTTGTTTATCCACCACCACGATGTCCGGTTGGTTCGCCATTACCATTTTGTCTGTCTGGATCTGGAAGTCCCACAGGATCTTAGCTCGGTCATTCTCCACCACCTTTGGGGGTGTGCCCCACTTTGATCTCGGGGCTTCCAGTCCATATCCTGCACAGATGTTTCTGTACACTATGCCCGCCACTTGGTTATGACGTTCCATGTACGCTTTCCCTGCCAGCATCTTGCACCCTGCTGTTATGTGTTGGACTGTCTCAGGGGCCTCCTTGCACAATCTACACCTTGGATCTTGTCTGGTGTGGTAGATCTGAGCCTCTATTGCTCTGGTGTTTAGGGCCTGTTCCTGTGCAGCCAGGATGAGTGCCTCTGTGTTGTCCTTGAGTCCAGCTTTTTCCAGCCATTGGTAGGATTTCCTGATATCAGCCACTTCAGTTATTTGTCGGTGGTACATCCCATGTAGGGGCTTATCCTCCCATGATGGTTCCTCCAGCACCTCATCCTCTGGTCCCCATTGTTTGAGACATTCGCTGAGCACATCGTCGGTTGAGGCTTTGACCTTGATGTATTTATGGATCTTGGATGTTTCATCCTGGACAGTGGCTCTCACACTCACTAGTCCTCTGCCTCCATCCTTACGGCTCGCGTATAGTCTCAGGATGCTGGATTTAGGGTGGAACCCTCCATGCATGGTTAGTAGTTTCCGAGTTTTAACATCCATGGTCTTTATCTCTTCCTTTGGCCAGCTTATTATTCCTGCAGGGTATCTGATTACTGGCAAGGCATAGCTGTTTATCGCACGGATCTTGTTCTTGCCGTTGAGCTGGCTTCTCAGGACTTGCCTTACTCGTTGGAGGTATTTGGCCGTGGCTCCTTTCCTTGTGACCTCATCGAGGCTGCCATTTGCTTGTGGTATTCCCAGGTACTTGTAACTGTCCTCAATGTCTGCTATTGTTCCCTCTGGGAGTGAGACCCCTTCTGTGTGGATGACCTTCCCTCTCTGTGTAACCATCCGACCACACTTCTCTAGTCCGAATGACATCCCAATGTCAGTGCTGTAGATCCTGGTGGTGTGGATCAGTGAGTCGATGTCTCGTTTGCTCTTAGCGTACAGCTTGATGTCATCCATGTAGAGGAGGTGACTGATGGTGGCTCCATTCTTGAGTCGGTATCCGTAGCCAGTCTTGTTGATGACTTGGCTGAGGGGGTTCAGACCTATGCAGAACAGCAGTGGGGACAGAGCGTCTCCTTGGTATATGCCACATTTGATGGACACTTGTGCAATTGGCTTGTAGTTGGCTTCAAGGGTGGTTTTCCACATCCCCATCGAGGCTGCAATGAAGGCTCTTAGAGTCCTGTTGATGTTGTACATCTCTAAGCATTCAATGATCCAAGTGTGTGGCATTGAGTCATAGGCTTTCTTGTAATCAATCCAAGCCGTGCACAGGTTGGTGTGTCGGGTTTTGCAGTCTCGGGCGACTGTTTGGTCTACCAGGAGTTGGTGTTTGGCTCCTCTGGTATTTATGCCGATGCCCTTCTGTGCTGTACTCATGTATTTATCCACGTGCCCACTTATCTTAGCTGCTATGATGCCTGACATGAGCTTCCATGTTGTAGAGAGACAGGTTATTGGCCGATAGTTGGATGGGACCGAACCCTTTGAGGGATCCTTCTGGATCAGGATTGTGCGCCCTTCAGTTAACCATTCAGGGTGAGTCCCACTTTGTAGCAGCTGGTTCATTTGAGCTGCCAGTCGCTCATGGAGGGCAGTGAGTTTCTTTAGCCAGTAGGCATGGATCATGTCAGGACCTGGTGCTGTCCAGTTTTTCATACCTGAGACTCTTTCTTGGACATCTGCCACTGTGATAGTTACTGGGGCTTGCTCAGGGAGGTTGCTGTGGTCATCTCGTAGAGAGATTAGCCACTGTGCATTGCTGTTGTGGGTCGCCTCCCTTTCCCATATGCCTTTCCAGTACTGTTGGGTCTCCAGCCTTGGTGGGTCTGCTCTGTTGTTATTACCCTGCCATTGAGAGTACACTTTAGCTGGTTGGGTGGAGAAGAGCCGGTTAATCCTCCTGGCTTCATTTTCTCTCGTGTACCTCTTTAGGCGACTGGCCAAGGCTTGGAGCCTTTGTTTGGCAGTTTCGAGCGCTTCAGGTATGGGCATCTGGCTGTACCGCTTGGGTACTGGTCTTTTGATTGCACCTCTTTGGAGTTCTGACAATTGGCTCACTTCCCTTCTTGTTACCTTGATTTTAGCCTCTAACCGTCTTTTCCATGGTGGGTATTGAATCTCATGGTTGCTCCTATAGCCGAGCATCTCAAGGATCACTGATGCTGAGTTGTACACCAGCTCATTGGTTTCCGTTATGGTGTTGGTAGGGATCGTTCTCAATGCTGCATTCACATCTTCAATGAGACTTTCTGATGGTACTTCACTCAGCTGTTGTAATTGGCATCGGGATTGCCTGGTGTTCATTCGGGCCACGATCCTACCTCTCAGGTCAGTTGCTGCCTCGTTCAGCTGTGATGGTTCGTTCATTATTGGGGCTGCATACCCAATCTGCGGGTGGGGAGTTGAAGCTAACTCCCCTCTGACCTGGCGTCCTGGCTCCCCCTTGCCGTAGCATTTGTGTTGTACCTCGTCTATCTCAAGTTGTGACAGCATTTGCCGTTTGCGGATGTTGGAACACTGAGCTACTAGTTGTTTGGCAGTTAGTGTTGAATGGGGATGTCGACGTAACCATTCCTCCCGCATTCTTTGCATGTAACCCCTCTGACTAGGGTTACTTGAGTAGTAGCATTCCAACAGATCCAAGTTTTCACCTCTCGCCCAATTCCGTCTTGTTCCAGTAACCCATTTTTCGTGAAGGTGCCCTGGTTCCCCAGCACCTGACGCAGACCTTGTTTGGCCGGGCGACGTCTGAGCCGGCATGGCGTGTATTCCTTTATCACTCATCATGAGGTAGGCAGTAGCGCGAAGGATCTTGCCTAAGGACCCACACTGGATATCTCAACCAAGCGACCCGGCCTGGATTCGAACCCCGGTCTCCCGGGTGAAGGTCGGGTGACTTACCCATTGAGCTACCCAGCCGCTAATATATATATATATATATATATATATATATATATATATATATATATATATATATATATATATATATATATATATATATATATATATATATATATATATATATATATATATTTGATCTTATGTATTATTTGAATTTTTGGAGATACTGAATTTTGGGTTGTAATTATCTGTAGGCCAGAGTCAAGAAATAAAGGTTTACTGTATCACTCTATATGTAATTAACCTATATCATAAATGAGTTTCACTCTGAAATGAGTGAGAAAAAATACTGAAGTTTTTCCACAATATTCAAATTTTTTGAGATGTCCTTGTATTATCCTGGAACATCTCTTGGAAATTAATGTCTCATTATCAGTAGTTATCGTTGCTGGGATGTATTTGACAGCTTGAGCTCAACTGTGGTGATGTTACTCAGACCCACTCTACACAGAACGAGAGCGCTGCTCATTTTTCAGAGATTGTGTGTCAACTAAATTACCTCCTGTAGAAGGCCATTGCGACTATATTGCATATGGAGGGATAATCTTTCCACCTAAATGTCTTTATATTAAGTTGGACTTCATCAAATGTAGAAAATAACACAGTAGTTTGCTGCATCAAGTCCATAGATTTGCTGCAAAATGAAAAGTTTTAATCACCAGAAATTGGTCATCAAGATCTGATTTCCACTTAATGCCACACTATCATAATTACTTCTTGCCATTATTCAGTTTAGGTTCTGTACCTTCCTACTTATCCTTTTATAGCCACATCATCAGAATCATTGACAATGTAATTAGTATCACTAACATCCATAGTTATCTGTTTCCAATACCCACAGATGGGTGGGCCAGGGCCCCAAGGAGGACACACACACGCACACCCATACACACACCAGTGCACTAAGTGAAAAGAGTGGAACTTACCTATCACCACCATTATTACCCCTTCCATGCTGTCCCCTCTGGGGAACGGACCAGTGTCTCGTCACGGACTGACATCTCTCCCATGGGTCCCTAATGGTCCACACAGACAAAGACACACACACACACACACACACACACACACACACACACACACACGCGCACGCACGCACGCACGTACTCCCTAAAGTCAATTCATGTGGAGCTGTCAGAAAATCTTGAGCCAAAAAAACAGTATCTGTGAGTGAGTGTTAACATTTGTGCGTGTGTGTCTAAATGTTGTCTCACAGTGAGACAGGACCAGTTTTGACATTACTTCATCCCTCAGACAATTGTTAGGACTACAGATGTCTTTTTTGGTAAGAAAGAAAATAAATAAAAATAAAGCGACACATTTTCCATGTTATTTTGACCTGCATGTGGAGGGACCAGCAGAAATCCTATGGGGGAGGAAAAAAACGTTTTTTTTCAGTTTTTTTTTTTTTTTTTTTTTTGTGAATATTGTGTGATGGACATGGGACCTCAAGGCATTATTGGCTGTAAGAGTACAATGCCTCTGAAAACATATTTGTAAAACTAAAGCAAAGCGAGTTAATTTTGGTGACAACAATACTTATATTAAGCCACCTTCTTTGCTGTCTAACATTTTATTTAGATTATGTGTCATATATTAACATGTAGTTCATGAAGTGCCATTTTGAAAGTTACACGGCCAATAATGACAGCAATAATTTGGGTTATTTAGCCTGTCATAAAATAAAACAAAGTTGGGGTTCATTTTTCAAAGTCGTATTTCAACCATATTATTCATTCATTTATAAATGTCACAGTTCCAAAATATGTACTTAATTAGTAAACTAAATATTTAGCTTGAAATTAAATATTTAGTAAGAAACTAAGTATTTAATTCACAAACTAAACCTTTCATTTCCAAACTAAATATTTAGCTCACAGCTAAATATTTAGGTAATATGCAAATCACTTGCCAATAGGCAAAATAATACAGACTTTTACCAGTTGACCTACAGCAACAGTGACTGCACTAGTCACTGTTGCTAAATGTTTAGTTTGTAAACTAAATATTTTGCTTGTTAATTGCTTGTTAACTGAATATTTCGTATATTGGTTAGAACTGTGATATTTCTAAATGTATGAATGACAATGGTGAAAATATGACTGAAAAATGAACCTATATTTTTTTTCTACTGACAGGCTAATTAACCCAAATTATTACTGTTACTGTTGACAGTGTAACTTTATAAATGACACCCCATAGTTCCTTAGTCAGGGTGTTCACACACCTGTTTAGCTCTGCTCTATATCACTGAGATCAGGGTTTTGTGATGGTCACTCCGAAACATTGACTTGTCCTTAAGCCACTATGTAACCAATTTGGTGGCACGCTTCGGCTCATAGACCATTTGGAAGACCCATTTGTTTGCAAGCTTTACCTTCCTGGGTGATGCCTGGAGATGTTGCTTCAATATTTTCACGGTGTTCTTTCTTTATAATTCCATCTATTTTGTGAACTGCACCAGTGTTCCTTGCAACAAAACACTCCAGCAACAGGATGCTGCCACACAGAGATGGTGTTCCCATCATGGTTTGCTTCTCTCTTTTTCCTTCAGATCTAATGATGGACATTATGACTAAACACATTAAATTTAGGTTCACTGAAGCAAAGAATATGTCTCTGAGTGGAAACCGTAATCTGTAAAAACATATACTAGCATCAGATACTGTCTATTTTATCTTAACCACTCTTCAAAGTTCAAAGAAAAGAGAGCTCATCATTCATGTGAGGCAAATGTGGCTAGATCTTTATAAATCAAGAAAGCAGGTTACTTTTTAAAAAAAAAAAAAAAAATGTGTCCAGTGCGGCACTAAGAATTGTGGTCTGAATGTCAAGGTGAGGAAAAAACTGGTTACTCGCCTAAACTTGCCCATGTTTACAGTGAAAACAGCACAGCCAGTCAGTCGTTGCTTCAGTCACATGTATCAGGAAGGTTACATCTTTATTCTTCTATTTCACTCTTCTTTCTTTCTTTTCACCATTGCAATTTCTTAAAGGGGGTGGGGGTGTATTATGTGCTTTTCAAAAACAACTTAAAAGATGTTTGACTTCATATCATAGCCATATCTGATAACGTCAAACTGGTCTCTGTCTCTTTAAGAAGCTCCTACACCTTCCGACACTCCCTATTCAGCATGTCATTACAACAATGCTTCTTCATGATGCTATATACAACTGTTCTCAGGAGTGTTGGACTGAGAAGTAGTTTGGTTGATAAGTGTGTCAGCAGACACACAGTTCCACCAGGTGTTTGCTAATTGCTGCTGCCACTAGTCTAGTGGAGCTGTGTGGGGTGAGAGCTTGACTGGGGACTGAAGCTCTGAGGTGGAGTTGCATGAGCAAGCATCTTGGCTCCCTCGAATGGCTGCCACAGGAGATTCAAGGATTTCTAAAGCATGCATGAATGAGTCAAAGCAACACTCTGGGTATGTTTTTGATGAGGGAATGGAATTGTAGCATAAAATAAAGCTGAAAAAAGTTGATTTTGCATAATACCCCCCCTTGAAGATTTCCTGCAAAAAGAAATGGCAACAGAGATGCTTTCTGCTATTGTTCTTCCTTTTGTCTTGGTTGTGTTTCTGAGTGCTATATTCTGCACTGGAACAGTGGGAACTTTGATTGTGTGAGTGTGTTTTTGCCTTCAGCTACCTGGTATTTTGGCTCCCTTTTTCTGTCAAAAATTGACAGGTGCTTCAAGCTAGACTCAACAATGTATTGTGTTTGGTGACAGCTCTCTGCAGAGTCATATTCATACATGCAGAGGTGGAACAGCGGTGAAAGTTACATTTGTGGGGTCCAAAGACATGAAAAACAGAACCTTAATGGAACACTGATGTCCTTTTAAAGCTGGAGTCGCCAGCCTTTTTGCAACTGAGAGCTACTTCATAGACATTAAGTGATACGAAGGGCTACCAAATTGATACACACAGTTTACTTTTAATTATATCACTCAATGATTAATGATTTTTTCTAATTTTGAAAAAGCTCCTTGGGCTGCTCGTATGCCCTCGAGGGCACCCTATTGGTGATCCCTGTTTTAAAGGTTTGACATAATGAGTTTAATCTAGACATATAATAATCAATTAGTTTGTAAATTTAGATATTTAGAAAACTTGTTAAAATTCTATTTGCCATTACAACCTTGCATCCCCACAAAGGACTGCACCCCACTCCAGATTGGCAATTCCAGTTCCAACACATGGACAAGTTCTGATAGCATTTCTCAGCCCTTTGAGAAAGCTTTAGGTTTTTACAAATGATTTTGGGCAAATATAAATAATCCAATGCTTTAGCACTATCTAAATCTAGAAAAATTATATCAATTCTGATAACGGTGAGTTAGGAATGAAAAGGGCATTTGTTAGGGTTGAAACAGATCACCTTTTTAAATAGTTGGCTAATCACTGAAAACTGAACATTTGTAGTGGAGATTTAGGTTGAGCAATTAAGAGGGTTATGCTTTCAGGCAAAAAACGTTGTTGATTCATTGTATCAGTGGTGACAGTGACACCATATGCTAATCTTAATTGACAATATTCTGTCAGAAAGGTCAAAAATGATAGAGAGAAAACCAGAATAAGACCGCTGCTTCTCCTAGGCTACTCTAATTGCTAAAGTTAGGAAGATCAGATATTAAATCCCTAATATATGTTTGTAGGAGAAAATGCTAGGCTTATTTTTACTCATCAATAGCAGTTGCACAGCACCTGATTAAAAAGCGAATATTTTGTTTGTGTCACATATACAAAATATGTATGAAAACTGAAACTTTTCTGTTAAAGATAATCACAAATAATCTGGAATTTTCTTTATGCAGTTAAACAACTATAATATACAATGTGGATCTGGATTAAAATGTATTACATAAACGTTTAGCTGATGACTTTCCTTGTAATGAAATTGAAAATATTTTAAATTAATCACTGGTCTTAACATATTTTGCAAAAATAAAACCAAGTGAATGTGTAAAGATAAACCGTTTTTCAGCACATAGAGTGTAAAATGCAGACTAATACAGGATACAGAAAACAAAAACAAAAAGTTTGCCCATACTTATGTTTCAGATGGTAGTCCTGCAAAAAACATTCAACCAAAAACTGTTCTTTATGGATAACTTTGCCCTTTCGCATGGTACATATTCTTCTGTCGAGATGTTGGGCCCTGTGTGTTTCCACAGCATGATCTGATATTCATGAACCCATGAGGCATGGTTAACAACGAGCAGCATTCAAGGGACGTTCAAGGGATATGAATGCTTTTCCAAAGGCACTGTACATCAACGAAAAGGGACAGTTATTAGCGGTCCACAATGTAAGCATCTTGAATGCTGAAGAAGGCTGGTTTGAAAGAGGGCTGAAGGAGGCCGTTTATCCCAAAACTGAGAAACAACTATGAACAGAGGGGAAGCTGTGCACTGTAAAAAGTACCCTTCTCAAAACAAGTTAAAAAATATAGAAAACAAGACGTTTTTCTCATGTTATAAATGAAAAAAATCTCCCAATGAGAGTAATGTGTTTTATCAATATTTAATAATTATTGGCTTAAAATAAGCTTCTATATCTTACTGAAAAGTTACTTGTTTTGTCTTATTTCAAGTGCGTTAACATATTTACATTAGAAACAAGAGACAAATAATTTGGCAGATTTTCTAGTGTGAGGCATAAATTGTGCCCAATTTAAACTCTGCTGTATTATGTAATTTAAAAAAAAAATTCTAGGACAAAAGAACAGACAAATATAAATTGCCTAAATGCTAGATGACAGCAGAGGCTCAAGATGAAGTTTCACACATGTAATGTCATCAACAGTTATCCATTACTCACTATTTAAACCTTAGACTTACTGAATGTGTTAAAACTGTTTGTCTATGAAGATTGACAAAGTTTTCAGATGAGAGTTGCAACATTTTTCTGTCTGTTCACGTCACAGACTTATAACAAGTCCAACATTTTTTAACCTCTAGGAACACGATTTTGACTTGGATAAATGAGAATTCAATTAAAATAAACATTTTTACTTTTGGATCAGATAGGCTTACCAATGATGTTTCTGTTTGCTAAATCCCAGAATAATAAGAGAAAGTGTTGTTCAGAGAAGTTTTTCATTGCTTTCTAGAATATAACTTACATGTGGTGGGTAATGACAGAACTATGATCCAGTTTGGATTCTGGATGTAAACAGATTATATCTAACCAAACAAACAGTGCTGTTGTCGAGAATGCACAGAAGAAGGCACTAGTGATAGGAATAGATGTTGCAATCACATGCAACCTGAAACAACAATAAGGAACAGGACATTTTTGGCTCCATCAGGTTTCAGGAAAAACCAGAGATCTCTGTCCACGACAGCATCATCCAAGGAAAGGCTCAGATACAGCACAGGTGTTTGGCAAAAGACCTGAGCCTAAAGAACAAATTTCCATATGGAAGAGAGTCCCTATTGATCTGAATTAAAAAAATAACATAAAGCAAGGGATTGTATCATATTTTGTAGGGATTGGAATACAAGCTATTAAATGAGGAATAGATTCTGTGACCACAAATAATGGACTTATACAGTTTTTAGCATAAAGAAAAGAAGAAACAAATCTATAAAATAATCAACTGTAAATGAAGGAACATGTACATGGAGTGTATTGAAGAATAAAATGTTAAATATCAAAATAGAAGTTACTGAGATTTCTACCTAAAGAAAAATCAACACAGAAGTTGAAGTCCTGATTCGCAACGCAGGTTAGCAATGATAATTGGAGGTAAAACAGGTAGATCATGAGCTTGGATGCCACATGACGCCAGATTGGATTTAAGCAGTGTTAGATGACCGTACATACAGATGCAGTGATTTCTGAAAGCAAAGAGCTGTTCAGGTTTGGTTGAGTAAATAGTTACGAATTTCGCTACTGTATCTTAATCACAAAATGAAAGTAACTGTAATTCGATACACTTACTGAGGAAAGTATATAATTAAATTACAGATCCATTTGTTTTATATATATATATATATATATATATATATATATATATATATATATATATATATATATATATATATATATATATATATATATATATATATATATATATAAAATGTCTTCATGCTATAGTATAGAGAGTCTTGGGTTTTGTATAAACCAACTTAAAACTTCAGGAAGAAGTGGACCTGTCCTTCGTTGTACTTTGAGAATATCCTTCCCCCTATTCCTACCGAATCCCTTTTGAGGTTCAAATACCTTCCCCTACCCATTCCAAGTATTATTTGCCTATTAGACCCACTGTCCATCTGTCCATCATTTATTTGATCTTTATGTCTCTCCATCCATCTGTCTTTTACATCATTCATCTATTACACCTAATGTCAGTCCTTCTCTTCTCTCTGTATCCAGCTGTCAATCCCTCAGTTATCTATCTGTCTCTCCTTTCTTGAGGCTTTTTAGTCTTTTTCCTGCTCTCAGAAATCATGCCACAATCCCTGTGGGGAAATTTGTCCTGATAAAACGTCACTCACATGCACTCACATCCAAACACACTTACAAACAGTACAGTAGACACACGTACATTTATCCACACAAGTGCACACATGCACGTATCCAAAAAGCTTGTATTTGTCCTAATAAAACGTCAAGCCGGCAGCAAAATGAACTGTAATGACTTTCAGGCTGTACTAATGGCCAATAAATCCTGGATTAGGAAGCTCACACACACTCCCTCTTTTTCTCACACACGCACACACACACACACATACAAACACACCCACACAGGGTCATGTTTCATGGCGTGCTGCGCTGGGTTCATTCAGGAGTCAGATGGGTAAAGTTTTAAGCTGTTTTCTGCTGTTAATGACTGTTGTGCTGACTTTTATAATAACAGCATGGAAAGGAATCAGCAGGAATTAGCATGCTAGGATCATTTAAACCAATGATTCATGATGACTGGGGCTAGAAGCCATTCACACTCGTGTGCACACACACACACACAGAGAGAGAGAGAGAGAGCGAGAGAGAGAGCGAGAGAGAGAGTGAGAGAGAAAAAAGAGTAATATATAGTGATACACACACACAAGTGCTTCCATCAGAGAATTTCACTTTATGACAGTTAAGAGTCATTTTCCGGCTAAATGTACAAACTAAAGTCCCGGAAGCAGGGTCTCTGTCGTCTTTCATTATCAGCTCAATGATGGATTCAGTTCATCGCTTTATTTTAGACAGAATCAGCAGGATAGAGTGCAAATGAGAGAGAAAATTGTGTGTGAGGGACTTTTTGGGAGGATTTCTGCCATATGAGATACTGTGTTGAGGCAAGACATCTGTGATATTTCAAAGAGAGGAATTATGGGGAAGCGAAATACATAATTCAGGATAGATCCTAACAAAAAAACAAACTCAGCTTTTTAGATTAGTCCTTTAACATATTTATCAATGGTTACTAAAACTGCAATAGTGGAAAACTTCCAGCGATATATGATAGCCTTACACAGTAGATAAGACAAAGTATCTATTTTGGTAAATGTTGTAGCAAGTGATTCAGAAAGACAGAGGATAAAGTTAAAATCAAAACATGATTAAATATCTTTTCATATTAATTTTATATAATTTATTCACATATGTGTTACAGGTAAAACAAAAACCCTGCACTTTTCCTCCAAATTAGAAGCAAGGAATATTTCCATTTGTTAATTGTTATGGTCTGAATGGAAAGTGTGATTTAATTGGCTTGATTACTTTAAACTCCTCAAAGAATTCAACTTTTCTATAAACTTTAACAGCCTTGTATTTTTCTGCTTTTTTTAACGTTGGGAATGATGAACATGGCTGTTAAGTTTACGTCATCTCAATTTGCCTGACTGATACCTATCTGACCTTAACTGTATTTCTGTATAGGCTCCCTGCTTAACATTATGCCAGATATGGATATCTTCCATTTACAACAACAAAAACAACCCAGGAGGTTTTTTACCTTGCTGGACTGACTGCAGTCCAGAAGAAATGTGTTCACCAGAAATGCTTTAAAAAGATCTGTGTAGCCCCTGTAAAAGTAAAAAGGAAAAGAAGAATTGCACCTTTTAAAATGGCTATAACAGGCAACACACATCAGTGGCATGTCAAATGCTTCTATTATTTGCTATTAACAGCACACACGGGCTGTGTCTGGCAAGCAGCCAACACAACAAGGAGTGGCACCCGGTGATCCTCTTTGTGCCTGTTCAGCGATAACGATTCTGATAAAACTATCCAAGGCTGAGGTTCAATAATCTTTCCTGGCTCTGGGCATATTTAACATGCCCAGAGCCAGGAAGGACTCAAAGGGATACAGGCTAATAAATAAGATGCACCGCAGCGCTCATGATGTGAGCTCCACTTTGTAAAGTACTTCTGTATTACAAGCGTTTTTCTGGCTGCATTTTAAATAATGATATACTCTAAAAATCAGCTGCCCTGTTCCTTTAATTCAAATGCTGGGTTCATGTTGCTGGGACAGAAGTGGAGAGTTTCAAACACACACTGGGTCAAAAAATGTCAGTTTGTTGGCTTAGAGAAGACCTTGAATCACTGAAAAGACGGCGCATCATTCATCAAAGACTGTAGAGCAACGCTCACCAGAGTTCTGCTCTAACTCGGTTGGGATGTGAAAATGACAAAGTTTACACATATATATTCTGTTCCCATCAGTATTCACTGATGTGTTAATCACTTTTGTTTACTCAAGAGAAGTATTTACATAAAATAACATTAACCTTTTCAGCATTCACACTTTGACTGAACAACCAGTCAAAAAGTCAATATATAGAAACAATATCTTATACAGTGTTACATAAGGATGTGGCAAGATCCTGTGGCAGCAGTAATTCTCTTAAAAAGGAGGTGTATCTTGCGACGTGCTATCAAGTTGCTGTCAGCATAAGATTTCGTCAGGAAAATAGGCTATAAGCTGTTATTACGAGCTCCGAACAGAAGTGTGTTCTAAGCTTGAAAGCCTGCTGTATCTATGATTTACGCTCTTATTTGAAGTAAGAAATGATCCTGTTTAGCCCTGTTGTGTTGAAAGAATCTGTTCACAAAGTGCTCTTCCTGTTGGCTGCAACACTTGGATTTATACAGTTGTGTTGCACAGTATTTTGGGAAAAAAGATTTAAAAAGAGACAGTGATAAAGTGACAGACACGATAACAAAGAACTTCGATATTACTGCCACTGGTTAAATGTCAGGCGCTAATAATGCTAAAATAGTATTTGTTTTGTAGCTTCCTATTGGCACTACACCACAGGGCTGTTTTCCAATTTTTTTTATATGGCTTTCCATTTGATCCTCTTTGATTGGTTAACATCAAAAGTACTGAGGCTGTTCTGGATTGTTCTACAGTGAAACAGAAAAAAAACTTCTTTCTCACTTCATTCTGAAGTCTTTATTTCATAAAGACACAAGGAGCATTTCCAATCATCAAAGCTGGATTGAATTATTTTACACTGATGACTAGGCCTGTTGCAATAAGCAATCAATCAATGAATCAATGAATCGCATGATAAATTAAAATGAGCTTAATCATTTCCAGTCTGATGATTAATATTTTTTGAAGGGCATTTTTGTTTACAGAGACATTATAATCCATTTTATTTATGGGTTTGGATGTGTTTTGGTTTTTTCATCTCTGATTTATGTATTGTTTTTGGTTGTTGTGTTTAGAATAGAATATATTAGAATAGATAATAGAATAGAATAGAAATATCCTTTATTGTTCCACGATGAGGACACGTTCATGCAACAACAGCAAAGTGGCAGTGGCAGGCAATAATAGACAAAACAGACACACAAAGAATGTAAAAATATGTATTAAAAACAGGTTAAAAAATAATTTAAAAAAAAGCCAGTACCATTTATAACAAAATCGAAAAATTAACAACCAATCCACAGGATCGGTATCAGTGATCGGCAATCATGGGTATTCGGCATCAGCAGCAAAAAACCTGATTAGAGCATTTCTAGTTTTAAAACTTAAAAGAACAAAATGAGCTGCAGCAACTTAAAATTTAAGTTGTTGCACCTCAGTTTATTAATCTGTTTTGATAATCCGGTAACTGTGTACAGAATGCTGGTGCAAGAAACTGATACAGTGGTTTGTACAGATAAATAATTAAATCAGGTTCTCAATAGTATTTTAATTCAGGAGTGGAGTGAAAAAACTTACGTGTCCTAAGGCAGTGGTCCCCAACCCTTGTCCTCAGGGCCCACTGTCCTGCATGCTTTATGTGTTTCCCTGCTGCTGCACACCTGGATTAAATGAATGGGTGATTAAAAAGCTTCTGCAGCAATTGAAGGCATGCAAAGGAGGTAATGCAATTATTACAATCAACTGTGCCTGAGTGGGGAAACATCTATAGCATACAGGACAGTGGGCCCTGAGGAGCAGGGTTGGGGACCTCTGCCTTAGGGGACAACATGCCAGAAAATAGTTGAGAACCACTGTTTAAACACAAAGCAATGTCAAAAAAACATTTTCTCAAATGAATTAAAAACAATGTTTGTACTACAATTTCCTGTAACAATTTTCAATCCAGATTTTAAGTCTCTGTTGTTGCTGTTTGCTCTAAAAAAAAAACAAAAACAAAACATTGTTTCATGTTGCCATGTTCAGATCACATTCATCAGTTAAAAACAGCATGGTTAAAGTTCACAAAACATATTAGTGCCATTCATGAACTCAACGTGTTTGTGCACAACAGCTTACTACCAATGGATGACCTTTTCAATGACTCTTGGATATTGCACACCTGCAATATCCAAGAATCAACAACAAACATCCTGAGTGTGTAATAGAGGGGAATTATCTTGTTATTGGAGTGCTCACACACACAAGCACTCAGATTTCTGCTATTTCCATGATCGCTGAACCTTGGCTGACGAGCTGTCAGCCGAACAAGAGAAAAAAGAAATTCATCGATGTTTGGCTGAACAAAGACAAGAATCCTTCCAAAATCTCAACCTTAGGTTTGTTGCACAGTTGGTGCTTGGGTTTGTATTTATTATCCGCAATAGCAAGACACAGCAATGGTCCAGGAGCAAAAGGGTCAAACTTGCTTTGTTTCATCAAAGCCTATGGGACTGCTTATTTTCCATTTTTCTCTCTGCTTTCTGCTCAAAGGTTATCACCTTTTTTAGAATTTTTAGAATCTTTTAAGCTTCCTGGCTTCCCATTTCCTGTCAGCTTCATACTCAAATGATTGTGAGTCTACTCAAAAAAAACCCAGATAAGCAAAATAAGTTTTTGCCCCACATTCAGTGGTAATTTCATGTCAAAGTGGTAATAAATCAATATTTTTGATTTTGTCTTTATTGAGTAAAAGCATATGAGATTGTTTTAGTTTAACCTGGTAATGATTTATTAATTATTTATAATGCTGTCTTGCATTTACTTTTCATCTACAGGGAATAAATGGCAATTTAACTACTATACACGATACATTCACACAACACAGGTCAAACATATATTACCCTGCTTATCAGTGATGTACAAAAAAACATGTTGAAACTCATGTTATTGATATTTTTAAAGTCTATGAAATTAATGATGATAATGACAGCTTGAATGGCTATACTGAGGAGTGTTTCCAAAGACTTGTCATGGGTAAACCTCAGGGGCATTTATCACTGCCTGGGAAAAGAAGCTTTATGTAAATGGCAACTGTTAAAAAACAGGATATTATCTCTGGGTTTAATTAAATGCAGTTGCCCCTCTCTGTCAAATACAATAAAATGACTTAAAATAAGACAACACTACAGCACATTGAAACATGATAAAAAGACCTTAATTTAGGAAACAATGAAAGCATGCACCTGGAATCTTCTGAATCCTTCTCTGGACAACAATTTTTTCTTGCTGTGTGTGTGCATATGTGTGTGATTGTTTCAAATGCCACAAGCAGTTTTCTAATCCACAGGGAAACAACTTGGAAACTACCAGTGGCTTCTCTCACTGTGACAGTTTCAGTTTGCTGCATTTCCAGGGTTGTGTGTTTGCACGATTTCACCTGCATATTCACTCAAGTTGCTATGTCCATACCAACTTCTTCCTCTGTTGAATGTGAATTGATAGTATTTCTTCTGCATTTTACCATTTTAGAAGTTGTGTTACACACATAACTTCAGGGTTTGTGAAGTCTTTCTCCCATGTTTCGCTTACATATTTGATCTTTCTCCCTCTTCAGTCATTCTCTTTCTTTTGGTTCGCACCTGTTTCCACTCTGGGCTGACTCTTTCCTCTCTTTGTTTGGTCCCATTTCTTTGCCCCTGCATTTTGGAAAACAGCACAGGCCAGGGTCAGTTTCTGATGTGGAGTTTTTGTCCTCCCCTCTCTTCCACCTGCTCTCCTCTATCTAATCTGATCCAGCCCATGAAGTCTGGCAACCCAGATGAGTACCTGAGTAGCAACAGTGAGGAACAGCTGTGTCATGTAGCAAAGAATAAAGAAGCCACTGATGTGCAATCACTTCAGCCTTTTAGTTCATATTGTACAGCTTATCTGTACTTGTTTGGATTATCGGGTTCACTGAGTGACAATGATTTTTTTAAAATTAAAAAAATGTTTTTTAAAGTTTCTGACAATCAAAAATGTTGATTGCACACCCTTCCATCCTTGACACATGAAAAAGGAAACAATAGGTTTCTCTAACCAAAGCAACACTCTTAAAGCTGCAGTAGGTAGCTTTTATAAAAAAAATATGTTTACATATTTGTTAAAACTGTCCTAATGCTCTGACAATAATCCGTGAAGAAAGTTGAGCTCCTCAGCCTCCTCCCTGTGGTCCTACTGCGATCTGCAGAAACACTCCGCTCTCGGTCAGAAACAAACATTCAGAGCCAGGAGGAATGTCTTAGCAATGTCAATCATACTCGTGTATGCACTCTGTAAGTAAAAACTCATCTGGAAAGAATAGGTGCCTGTGGTTCCAAATCAAAATATCACCATGCTCGACAAGACAGGGTACTCAGAAAGGGATTCAAAACACTTCATACACTGGCTAAAGAAGTAAAATGCCTCCAGACTGCAAAGTTATTATTTTTTTCCTTGACACAAAACTAATCTCACATGCATCTCACATGCAAGATTTTAAACCTCAGGATAAAATTCCTATTTAGAGTGATGCTCTGTTGTAAAAGGGTGCCATTTTTATTAGTTTTGTTGTTTGTTTTTGGCTTAATAAAGACTGAATCCTTTTAAGACACTTGCTTGGATTATTAGTATTATGGATGGATATTGTTTACAGTTATAAAAGTGTGCAATCATTTGAGTTTTTTAATATGAGAAAAGTAATAAATGTTCAAATTCCTGACGTAGTAATCCAACTGAAAAAAATCAGTGGAACTTGCTTTAGGGATGTCAGATATTCTTAAATCGTCCTTTCTGACAAAGACATTGCTAAAACTTCAAAATTGTGATGACTGAATATCACTCCTCTATTTTTTTGACAAAGTAAAATTCTTGTTTTTATAAATGAAAGATCAAAAGTTGTGCAATGTACAATGAAATATTTAAGTCAGTCATTTAATAAAACAATTTAATTAGATGAAAATAGTGGTTAGTATTTTTTTTAAATAGGCAAGTCAATAAAACATTTTGAAACCAGGTATGTCATCAAGTACTCAAACTTAAAGAACATTCTTGATTATTAAGATATCTAAGAATGACTACCGTAATTTCCAGACCATAATTCATTACTTTTTCACATGCTTTGAATACTGTGATGCAGCTAATATACAGCTTTGACCAACTGGTTTCAAAAAGACTGGACTGCTGCATGATAAAGAGGACAGCACAAGCTCAAGAGCGAGATGAAATTAACATTAAGAGCGACAACGAAAGAGAGACTCAGGAAGTGTGTGTGAGGCCAACGATGCACAAAAACCACCAGCACAACAGATAGTTCTCACAAGACCGGACCAGAAATAAGTTACCACAGAAATGCATCATTTTTATAGGATACCAGTAAACTGTGTTACATAGGAACAGGATTACGAGCAGCACTATTGAGGCTAAAATGAGTTTTTTAAGGCTTTTTCTGCTTTTTGGGAGAGCCAGTTCGGTGTCTAGCACTGGCACATCTTATGAATATAGTCAACAAGTCATTTGTGTTTGCCGAGAGCCATAAAATGAGGAGGAGGAGGATGTGATCAACTGCAATGATGAGAGTTGTCTGTTTGTGTGGTTCCATTTTAAGAGCATAAAGTTGATCCGTGTCCCAAAACGCTTTTACTGCTTTGCACATTATAAGTGTAAGTGCCAGAAACAGCAAAAAAAAAAAAAAAAAAAAAAAAAGCATTAATAACAAGATCAATCAATGTATCAATGCGAATGTGCCGTCTACTGCCCCCTGTGTGACACAAGTACTGTAAAAGTATGAAAGTAATTTAGATTTTTTTTTTGTTCAAGCAGGTGTTGCAGCAAGAAGAAATGTATAAATGTACATTTCCATATCTGCATTTTATAGTTGTGTTTCATACTTTGTGCAAACAGATCTGTCATACAAGTCTGCAGGTTTGCCTACAAAATACATTTTTTACAGCAATCTGTTCAATACACTATTGACTGACTGACAGTTTTGGTTATTTTTAGAAACATTTAAAAATGTCCTTACTGCTAATAAAGTGATCAGAGCAAATCCGTGACATATTAGATGACTTGTGTTTGTTTCCTCTGGATATTAGCCAGCCACACTCATCAAAGCTCGATGCTTTGTAAGCAAAGTTTGCTCACCTTGATGGAATATAATGAAAACTTCTCTTTACTTTTTTATTTCCTTTGTTTTTATACCCTTGAATCCAACAATATCCAAACATCGTGGTTCTCTACATGTGATCAATGAAGTAGAAAGCTGCTTCAATACTACCAAAATGGTGACAGAGCACCCAGAAGTAGGAAGTGTGACATCATGTGGGAGCTATCTATATGCACTTGATCGACACATATACAGGCCAAATTCACGTGATGCAGATAGCGCACAGAAACAGCAACTTCGCAGCGTGCACCTGACGATGAGTTCCTGACCCACTCAAACATGCCACACAAGTGAGATGCGCATGGCGCACAAAAGCAGTGCACCTGACCCCTACAACGCCCAACGCGCACAATGCAACTCAGACACACACACATACATATATGCCTACATAGTTGATTTGTTACAAATTACACAAAAAAATAAACAAGGAAAACAAAGCCTATCTATTTATTTATCTAGTTAGCTTCACTGCTCAGTCACATTTAGTTTGTGGAAAAAGCACCAATAGGCAAATAAATAAAAGTAAACTAACCAATTGCTTTTTTGTTTGGGATGTATGTGCGCTCACCCCCAGACATATACAGATGTACATACAGGACGTTTTGACACAAAAAAACATTTTTTTTTATTTTCCCCCCACAATTTTGTAAATAATAATGGGGACGAAATAAAAATTAAAATATTTATTATACAACATAAAAAAAAAAAAAACAAAAAAAAAAAAAAAAAACTCAGAGGAAAATCTCAAGGTATGCAAAACGTGGACACCTCTGGCTTATAGACAAGTGCAGCCTATGTATGTATTTTTTTTTCCTTTCAAAATTAGTGGATGCACCTTAAATTCAGGTGTGCACAATAGTCTGGAAATTACAGTATAAAGCAATACTTTATACAGAAAGGATTTATAAAGTAACAGTCACTCTGCATTAGGATACATCAACAGGCCATAAGTTCTTCAATGTAAATGTAATTTTTTAAAATCTATTTTGTGTTCAAGCACATTTACATTTCAGCTTTAAAACACAGATTGGGTTTAAAGGCTGATCCATAATTTTAGTCTCTTCCTCTGTGTTTTCCTGAGTTTCTGTCACAGCAGGCAGTTTCCATATTGCACATTGTCATCTAACATCACTTCCCTAATCTAATGGGACTCCGGGATATTTATGCCTCAGAGTTTATCTTATAGAATGACATCAAGTGTTAATTAAACACACTGCAGTTGAATTCCACCATGACCAATTTAATCCACTTTGTCTATAAGGAAGGATGGGATTCTTTGTCAGTGGGGAACTGTCTTTCTGAAGGCACAAGGTCCAGGGGGACTGTGGTGGTAGACGGACCAACTAAGAATAGCACAGTTAGACTGACAGGATGGGAAGACTAAGATTCAATTGACACCTGCGCTGTTGAGAACACAAACCACCTGAAAACGTACAGCCATGATTTTTTTACTGTATGCCTTGAAAGCTCAACAGTAATAAACACATGATAAACAAAAACAAAGCAGATAACCAAAACTATAGCTCAAGCGTTCTAGAATGTGTTTGATTTTCTCACACATTCATACACGTATATTATATTTTTGCACTTTTTACATTGTGACTTTGATATTCAATATAACGATCCTCTATAGGAAAAGGCAGGAGAGATGTGACATAACATTTTGGGTGAATTAACGTCATCGCTAATTTGTATCCCCATCTCCTACCTATGCATTGGCATTTCATCATTTTCTACTATCGAGTCATATAACAGTACATAGATACAAAATGTTTTGTTTACTATTTTTTTTCTTGGTTGTAAGTATATAAATAAGAATGTCTAATATAGGCTAATCTGCCACACACATTGTATTGTACATTATTTTCAGAAGAGCTTTTAAATGCACCCTTTTTGCATTAACTTTCATTCTGGTTCTATTTGAAGCAGATGAATCTCATGAAATATGAGAGATTATGACCCCACATTATAGCAAATAACAAAAACTGAACATCCTCCTGCTGAAAGATAGTACACTATTTGTTGAAGTCACATACAGTGCACTGTGAGTGTGCACAACTGAAATCACATTTCTTGTTTGTGGATAGAATCTTGGCCAATAAAGCTGATTTGGATTCTATTAAAAAATTAAATAGCCAGAAACAGAAGCAAATCATATTTACTCACTTTTCTTATTGTTAAATTGGGAAAATCAGATATAGCTAGAGCTGCACAGTGGTGCAGTTACTGACCCTGTTACCTTACAGCAAGAAGGTCCTGAGTTCAAATCCCAGCCTAAGGTCTTTCTGCACTGAGTTTATATGTTCTCCTTGTGCTTGCGTGGGTTCACTCCAGGTACTCCAGCTTCTTCCCACAGTCCAAAAACATGACCGTTGGATGTAATGGACTGGCGACCTGTCCAGGCTGTACCCTGCTTCTTGCTCGATAACCACCAGTGATTAATTAGTCATCCCCTCAATTACTACTTACTTCACTGGAAGAATAATTCTACAAAAACTTCAACATGGTTTTAGTAAGTTATCCCACAATAACAAGCTAAATTTGGTTTAGAGTCAGACTTGTAAGAGAGGAGGGCCAAAGCTTGTACAAGCTGTTCCGTAGTAACTTTTCTCCTGCGTTGACATGTATGGGTATGTCTATGTTCTATATTGCCTTTTCAGATTGAAATAAAGACATATTAAGTCTTGAAATAATGAGATACTCTTTAATCTCTCAACCTATAATTGGTTAGTGAAACACATGCAATCTTTGAGGTTTTTTTTCAACAGTTTGTGTACATAAGTAGGTGGAAAATTCTTCAAGCATAAGAAGTAAAAACAAGCAAACAACACCCCCCCCCCAAAACAAACACTGACTTCATTTGGTACACAGACTTGTAGAAAATAGCAGCATAAGTCTGCTTTGGTGGTGTCTGTGTGATTATGTGCACACATGCAAGTGTCTGTGTGTCTCTGTGTGTGCATAGTGGAAAATGAATGTGTATGTATCCCCTAAATCGCATCACACAGCAAATGTAGATGTGAAATTGAATCGGCCACTGCATCATTTGTCTGGTGGATCATTCCTGGTAATATTTCTGTCATATTAGCAAAGCATTTCTCATCTGGACAGTAAAAATCTCTTCCCTGTACTCACTGGAATGACTGCACTGAAGTGGCCGCATTTATTCATTTGTATTTTCCATTTGAGCAATACCACAAACAAGACAAATGTCACACTCACAACTGGTATTGTGACTCCTATTACAGCTGAGATTCAGTTCTGTTTTGTATAGGCAAAAGAAGAAAGCAGTTAAGTTAAAAAAAAATACAAATCCAAGGAGATATTGTAGTAGATCATTGTGGCTAAAAGGTATATTTTTTATCTTTTACTTAGCAAAACACTGTTTATCATATGAATTGATATATTTTATTTCACATTAGTTATTGAGTAAAAAAATGTACCTGATACTAATTCTAATAGGTCTGGAGAAGTTCTGCTTCTGAATAAACAACTCTGAGAGAAGCTGAAAGCTAAGAACAAGAGAAATTTTGATCATCATATTATGTTTATTTTTTTTCTACAGAACTGATATGTTGCTGTTAAGGCAAATAGCCCACATGCAAACACATGTAGATTTTTATTCTGCCGGTGTGATGATATATTATTATTATTATTAGGCACTTTAATCAGCCTATGGGTGCACAGTGCAGCCACTACAAAAATGCACAGCCCAGGTTGCACTTGAACAAGTACATACTTTTGACATGGACAAGGTTTGCCCAGCTCATTGCTAACTCCTTCTTCCCTCTAAATGCAGATGGCATGTTTGTATAAGTAGTGAGCAATACCATCCATGCAGGAAAAAAGTGATGATCTTGCTCAAGTAAAGTGCTGATTTGATTTTTAAATTTGAGAAATTCTGTCAGTTAATGAAAATTAAAGAAATGCCACAGAGTTTTGGGATGAAAAGTTACTATTATATTTTTGGTCATTCAGCTTTCTGCTTCAAGTGTGGCCATGTGGTCATCAACATGATAGAGCCATTGCTGCTCATGCTGCTGAAAAACTGAGCTCCAATGGCCTGAAGCACTAAAGCAATGGAAGTTAAGCTTAGTGTTTTTTGTATTCTGTTTGATGCTGATGTGGGAAAAAAAGCGATCCAACTCCAAAGCAGCAACACACCGAAGCCAGGTATCTGCCCTGGGCTTATATCATTTCACGCAGAGAGTGTGCTCTCATATGACAGCCAGTCAGATTGGATAATTACAGAGTGGTTTTGAATTTTTGTTGTTTCCCCTTTAAAACTGCTGATTTGAAGGATGAAATTATTTTTGTATTTTATTTTATTTGCTTTAGTTTTTTAATTTAATCTATGATTTGACTTGAAAAATAAGTTTGTATATGTCTGACAATTCTACATGATACATAAAAAGCATGACAAATGTCTATTTTTAATCAAGAAACATAGATTAAATTTTGCCTTTGACCTGTACCGAGTTTTTAGCTCTTGTTCCAAAATTTTTCCCTAATTGTCTAAAGAACCATTTAAGGGGATCATGACTAAATTCAGTCCCAAAAGATGTTTTAGGTTAACCTGAGCTGTCTCTGTAGTTATGCTGCTATATGCTAAGATTGCTGGAGGACAAACTGACCTGTTTTCCTCACTCTGCTACTTTCTTCTTCTACAGCTCTCCAATTTGCATTATTTGCTGTCATTTCATCTGTTAACTTTATGTTTTCTCTCAGTTTTTTTCTCCCCATAGAAACCGCATATGGTCTGGCGTTCTGTTTGGTTGTGGTCCTTGAGGGAGGCTTTGGCTGAGATACTGCTGCCACCAACTAAATGTTCTCCCTCTCCTGCTGTAAGCGTTTTATTTTTCATTAACATAGAAAGTACTCCAACAACTATTCTTCTGTTTCTTTTGGGTATCTACTCTGTCTTCTCAAAACCCCAGTTGGTTGTGGCTGATGGCCGCTCGTACTAAGCCAGGTTCAATTGGAGGTTTGTTCCCATTAAGGGGAAGTTTTTCCTCTCCACTGTCACTGTATGCATGCTCAGTATGAGGAATTGCTGCAAAGTCAACAACACAATGCAAGCAATTGTCTGCTGTTGCTACATCCCTGTCCAGGAGCAGTTTTTCATCTTTGTGTCCATTACATTTGAAATAAACCCAAAGCAATATATATAAATTCCCTTCTCACCCTCCACGGGTGGTCTTTCTCAACCTCTGAGCTCGGGTCCTCTACCAGAGGCCTGGGAGCTTGAGGGTTCTGCGTAGTATCTTGGCTGTGCCGAGAACTGCGCATTTCTGGACTGAGATGTCTGACGTTGTTCCTGGGATCTGTTTTAGCCACTGCTCCAGCTTGGGGGTGACTGCCCCGAGGGCCCCGATGACCACAGGCACCACTGTGGTCTTCACCTTCCAGGCCTTCTCCAGTTCCTCTCTGAGGCCCTGGTATTTCTCCAGTTTCTCGTGTTCCTTTTTCCTGATGTTGCAATCGCTTGGTATTGCTACATCCACCACAACGGCTTTCCTCTGTTGTTTATCCACCACCACGATGTCCGGTTGGTTCGCCATTACCATTTTGTCTGTCTGGATCTGGAAGTCCCACAGGATCTTAGCTCGGTCATTCTCCACCACCTTTGGGGGTGTGCCCCACTTTGATCTCGGGGCTTCCAGTCCATATCCTGCACAGATGTTTCTGTACACTATGCCCGCTACTTGGTTATGACGTTCCATGTATGCTTTCCCTGCCAGCATCTTGCACCCTGCTGTTATGTGTTGGACTGTCTCAGGGGCCTCCTTGCACAATCTACACCTTGGATCTTGTCTGGTGTGGTAGATCTGTGCCTCTATTGCTCTGGTGTTTAGGGCCTGTTCCTGTGCAGCCAGGATGAGTGCCTCTGTGCTGTCCTTGAGTCCAGCTTTTCCCAGCCATTGGTAGGATTTCCTGATATCAGCCACTTCAGTTATTTGTCGGTGGTACATCCCATGTAGGGGCTTATCCTCCCATGATGGTTCCTCCAGCACCTCATCCTCTGGTCCCCATTGTTTGAGACATTCGCTGAGCACATCGTCGGTTGAGGCTTTGACCTTGATGTATTTATGGATCTTGGATGTTTCATCCTGGACAGTGGCTCTCACACTCGCTAGTCCTCTGCCTCCGTCCTTACGGCTCGCGTATAGTCTCAGGATGCTGGATTTAGGGTGGAACCCTCCATGCATGGTTAGTAGTTTCCGAGTTTTAACATCCATGGTCTTTATCTCTTCCTTTGGCCAGCTTATATATATATATATATATATATATATATATATATATATATATATATATATATATATATATATATATATATAATATCTCAAGTGGAGCATCATGCAGTAAGCTGTAATGCTCTGCTTATGAATGTTGGGCCTCACCTTGACACTTAGGCAACAATTCTGAGTACCATACTGAGGAACAAGACACATATAAAGAAACAAAACCAAACAAACAAAAAAAACATTATAATGTCACCAGGTGATTATGAATCCATTCAAGCACTGAGCAGATAAATAGAATAAATCAATGCATGGATGTACCCTAACTTTCTTCAGCTGAACAGAAACAAAACTGAAGTAATTATTTTTGGACCTAAAGAGGAACAATCAAGAGTCAGCGCGCAGCTTCAGTTATTACAGCTGCAAACCACTGATCAGGTTGGAAATCTGGGTGTAGTGATGGACTCAGAATTGAACCTTCAAGGACATATAAAGATAATTACAAAGTCAGCCTTCTATCACCTGAAAAACATTTCCAGGATTAAAGGACTAATATCCCAACAAGATTTAGAGAAACTCATCCATGTGTTTCTGGTGCTGCGTTGGATTCCCTTGTGGAGACCTTCATTGATTCTTCCTGAGCTGCTACCAGTTCCTGATACTAAATAAACTTGTTTTTCCTTTACGTACTTCTGTGTGTGGTTGAATTTCCGGGTCCTCCCAGTGAGTCCATACAGAGTTCTTTTAAATCAAAGTTAAAAAACTGTTTTTTAGGGTTGCCTTTGATTAATAACAAGTTGAACATAGATTAGTTCTTGTCTGGATAGCAACTTTTCTTTACTCTATTTTGCCACAGTAATGTAATGGTTTTTGTTTGTTTATTGTGGTATGTTTTATTGTGTAAGCTCTTTGAACTGCCTTGTTGCTGAAATGTGCTATTAAAATAAACTTGACCTGACTTGTGCTGCATTTTAACCTTTGACTTCTCGAAAAGCGAAAAATGGGAAGTCTGTGACTTAAGAAGGTTAATATATTATAGAAAAGATTTCTGTTAAAAATCTACTATAGCTATAGTATATTTTGAAATTTTTGTATTATAAATATGCAGATGAGATTTGTTGCAAATGAATCTGTCTAAAAATCTGTGACTTGTTCAACTACTGTATAAAGATCCTGGTCCAAAATATCCAGGAGGACAGATGGTTACTCTGTGGCAAAAGCAGGAGAAAATGAAGTTAAAATTTTAACCTGCAGTTTACTTTTTCAAACAGGAAATTTTTTTTAAAAAAGGGAAGAAATATGATTCATTTTATAGGTAGTCTGTCGTGTTTTTAGATTTACATTCTGCTCCTTTGACATTTCAATATTTGTGTAAAGAAATTAAAACAAAATAATTTTTTCTAAATCATTTTTATTAGAATTTGGAACACTTGGAATTTTATGTATGTGTTGGGCTGTGCTGAACATTAAAAAATGTGTGCATAATTTCCAAAAATAAACTATGAAAATGATAGTTCTGTATGCATTATGTGTGACATAACTGCAAGAAGATACAATAGCTAAAACTACTGATTACTTCATCCAAACAAACTTTCTCCATATGAATTTTGGCAAATATGGCATTGCATGTGTCAGTGTGGGTGTGTGTGTGTGTGTGTGTGTGTGTGTGTGTGTAAAAGAGAATAGGTAATGACCAGTTAGTGATGGACTGTCGACAATTCAAAGATGTCAGCTGAGTAACGTATGCTAATGCTGTCCTCTGCTCAGCATCCAAACAGCAATATATGCCAGAGTAGTGCAGAAAGGGTGATAATTAGTTGTGTGTGTGTGTGTGTGTGTGTGTGTGTGTGTGTGTGTGTGTGTGTGTGTGTGTGTGTGCATACGTAACCAGGTCTACTTACTTACAGAGTTTGGGATCACAATTGCCACCAGTAAAAATCGATTTTATAATAATTGGAGCAATTCTGTTTTTAAAGTAATCATCTACAAAGCATTGGTAGGTTTTAACTATTGATTTTCTTGTAATTTCACATTATTAAATTAACATAATCTGTATTTCTTAATTTCTCGTTTTTTTTTTTCTTTTTTCCTTTCCTACCTTTCTCAGATTTTAGGTATTGTTTCAGTTTTGCAAGAAAGGGGTCAGAAATACCTCTTTTCATTCGGAAGAATAAGTTAAAAATTGTGAAATTTCACATTGGTAGCAGTATAATTTTTTATTTCTAAAAGTTCAGCACTAGCTGCAGGTTTTGTGAGGACTGTTTTTTTTTTTAAACAGAAAGCTGAATAATGGCCTGCTAATGCACATAGTCCATCTGATTTAAACATAAATAAGGTGGGAATTAGTTAGTTTGCAGTTGTCACCAAATGCTCAGGATGTTCAAGGTGATTATCTTTTTAACTCTGCTAAGGGAGTGAAAATGGTGCAATAAGTCATTAATGCAAAAATTAGCTACTATAAACAAAAAACGGAAATATATTTTGACCTGTTTAATATTTGCACCAATGTACAATGAACTATTAGGGCCATTGTAGATAAAGGAAAAAAAATGGCCATGGAAGAATATATTTCTGCCAAAAAACTCAGAAATTTTGATATTAATTTCACATTTTTACAAAAAATAAGCATGGATATTCTCTGAAGTTGAAAAGTCGTGAATTTGCAAGAAAAAAAAATTACATTTTCCATAATTAAGATTTGACTAGGACATTCTCTCATATTGTAAAGTCAAAAATTTGTTAGAAAAAAAATTAAATTTATCAGAAAAATCTCAGACACTTACTAAGATTATACATGCAGATACTTAGGAAGACAAAATGTAGGGATTCTCATCTGGATAGTTTTCAAAAGTGTAAGTGATAGATCCAGGCCCTTTGTTGGGTGGTCCTAAGTGAATCACCCTGTTACATAGTTTATAGTTACACTTCTGTTCTCAGATCAGTTCTTTTCTCCTGCAAGGCTGTCATGTTTTACATTCAGTGAGTCAGCTTCCTCCCCCCACTCTGAGCATACCAAATGCTTGTGCAGGAGCAGAAAATCAGGCCTCCACTTGCCTGTTCTTTGGTGAAGGTAGCCTCAGTCAAGTCCTTTTGCAGACAGGTGTGTTACACTATCTGCATTTCCATTAACCTTAAATTTGCTTAACGGAAACACACCATTTTCAAAAAATTTTTCTTATTCAAGAAAAAAAGTTTTGGCACTACAATGAGGTGTTTTTTGGACATATCGAAATTGGTTTATTTTAGAAAACTGCAATGGAAACACTTTCTCGGATCACACGAGTCACATGATCAACACCTGGATGTTGCCACTGGCGCAAATCATGAAGACGATGACAACAGGAAGTTGGAGGATCATGGCACAGCATGTTTTTTAATGACTTATTGTGTGAACAATCTTATTCATGTGTGATTTTAATTTAATTTGTTGTTTAATGGAAACACCACAATTCCGAAATTGTGTTTTTTTTTTACATTAGCAGAAAATCGACAGAGATTTGCCCACCTTTGGAATGGAAATGCAGCAATTGACAGCTGAATAACCTCCAGCTCATGTCTTTTCTGCAACAAGAATAGGCAACATAGGTGTCAAGCTTGAGGAGGTGGCAACAGGAACAGGAGAATCTCATGCGATGAACCCAATGAGACCCTCTTTCACTTCATTCACTCCTGATTCTGTCTTTGTGAGGGGGCATAAATATCTGAAATCTTATTCTGTAATTAAAAAAAAAAAAAAATGGTGTCTTTCATCCGAACTTGGATGAAATTCGGTAGTATATATATGTAGACGCGAGCCGTAAGGACGGAGGCAGAGGACTAGCGAGTGTGAGAGCCACTGTCCAGGATGAAACATCCAAGATCCATAAATACATCAAGGTCAAAGCCTCAACCGACGATGTGCTCAGCGAATGTCTCAAACAATGGGGACCAGAGGATGAGGTGCTGGAGGAACCATCATGGGAGGATAAGCCCCTACATGGGATGTACCACCGACAAATAACTGAAGTGGCTGATATCAGGAAATCCTACCAATGGCTGGAAAAAGCTGGACTCAAGGACAGCACAGAGGCACTCATCCTGGCTGCACAGGAACAGGCCCTAAACACCAGAGCAATAGAGGCTCAGATCTACCACACCAGACAAGATCCAAGGTGTAGATTGTGCAAGGAGGCCCCTGAGACAGTCCAACACATAACAGCAGGGTGCAAGATGCTGGCAGGGAAAGCGTACATGGAACGTCATAACCAAGTAGCGGGCATAGTGTACAGAAACATCTGTGCAGGATATGGACTGGAAGCCCCGAGATCAAAGTGGGGCACACCCCCAAAGGTGGTGGAGAATGACCGAGCTAAGATCCTGTGGGACTTCCAGATCCAGACAGACAAAATGGTAATGGCGAACCAACCGGACATCGTGGTGGTGGATAAACAACAGAGGAAAGCCGTTGTGGTGGATGTAGCAATACCAAGCGATTGCAACATCAGGAAAAAGGAACACGAGAAACTGGAGAAATACCAGGGCCTCAGAGAGGAACTGGAGAAGGCCTGGAAGGTGAAGACCACAGTGGTGCCTGTGGTCATCGGGGCCCTCGGGGCAGTCACCCCCAAGCTGGAGCAGTGGCTAGCTATATATATATATATATATATATATATATATATATATATATATATATATATATATATATATATATATATATATGCAAAAGCCATCTTTGGACAAATTAGAGTGAGAAGTGCAGCCATAAATTGCAAGATTGCAGAGATTGTATTTGACAACCAAAATCTAGGTTTTAACTGTCATGGTTTCCCTGCTTTCTTTGTTTCCTGCTATGTTTTATGCTGCTCCTCTGCTCTACTCCTCCCTTACCTGCTGATTAGCTTATTGCTCTCACTTGTGCCTCTGCTCCTAATGACTTCTGATAGCGCTCACCTGTGGTGGTGCCTATTGCTGAGTTTCAGATGACATAGTGTTGACGTCATGAAATGCAGATGGTGGCAGGAAATAATTGCAGTTGTACACAACCTGTTTCATTGTGCTGATTCAACGTCAAAATGTCTAAATTCTGTGGCGTGTACGGTTGTTGCAACCACTCTAATCAGGAGAAAGATAAATGTTTTTCTCACGTTCCAAAAGTAGTGTGTCACAAGGGAGTTAATTTTTAAAAGACTTACAGAAAAAAGACCACAAAATTGGATCAACAATCTACAGCTAAAAGCAGGATATGCGGAAATGGACAATCCAAGAGTTTGCAGCGACCACTTTCTAACAGGTAAGGATGGTATTGCTTATTAAATTGTATTTTCAGATATTTTATCAGACAGTTACTTAGACAGACAAGCATTCTTTTTAATGGGTTTCTGTAGATCTCTGTGAATGGTTGACCTGCACTGGAGAAATGGAGTATGACTTAACATCAACATATACATACAACTCCAGCACGAATTTGGGTTTACAGAAGTTAAATAAATTATTTACAAGTATATCCAAGCACATAGAAGTAACAGGGATTAACTCATTGTTAGAAGTAACATTGTTTTCATAGGCTAATTACTTAAACTAGCACAACTCACTACTCACCCGAGCAGAAACAAGGCGACAGCCATTTAAAGCTTCTTTGAATCCTAAACGGTCGACCCAACCTGAAACAAAATAATTGTAGGCTTTGAGGCTTTTGAAAGCTTTCATCTGCCTTGCTGTATAATACAAGGTCTGCAGCACCAGATAGTTTATGCCATCACATTCATGCTGGGTAAATCCTCTAAATTATATGAGAAGACTTTTTTTATACAATATGGGTCATATTTTAAATGTATGCATATTTTTTGGCAATATCTCGTCTGTGCCAACCCATTTAAGGCATTAGTGTACTCGCTATCATCCATTTTGCTGTGTTTTGAACCGGAGCAAATCATTTCCTGCCCCCCATCTGAATTTTGCGCGTCATCTGGGTCATATGACAGCAACCCATCAATCTAAAAACTCCTGCTCTGCACTCACTCACTGTGAGATTGTTGATAGCCTTGTCAATGCCTTGGGGCAGTCCATACAGTCCCATAGTGCTGCCCACATGCATGATGCACTGTGCATAAGAAAAGAAAAAAATCAGGTTCATAAATAAATCACCATAATTATAGTAATCATAATAACATTATAAAGTAAAAACTTTATTTTTGTATTGAATCCATTAAAATTTTTACTCAAAAGGATGCATCTCTTGTTTGCAGCCTCCCCCTGTGGTGACCCCTTTCCAGTGGTCTGGTTTTTCCTTCATCTCAAGTTAGAACCTAGCAGCTTCATGCTCTGAACGGAATGCTCAGACTGACAAAGAGCGTTGTTTCTGCGCTCTCAGACAGCGCACAGAGCTGAGTAGACATCTTAAATTTAGCAAGTGTCTGGCATAGCAAGAGGTGTCAGAGTTGAGCGTGGGCCAGAACATAATTGAATGAGATTTAGAGGCATGCATCTCAAATTATCTTTCGTTCAGATATGTGCACTCAGATCAGTCTCACTGTGTGCTCAAGTTGGTGGCACAAATAATGCCATAGAGAGGTAAAAAAAACAGGAAGAAGCTTCAGAATTATTTTACAGTTATAGACAAAAAAAATGCAGTGAAGCATCAGTTTTACATGAATACTGAAGTAATGCTAGAGAGCTTTGAACAAATAAAAATCATGAAAAATGACAAAAGCAGTGAAGACGAGAAATTATCACATGTTCAGCTTGTTAAATCTGTTATTTAAAAAATTATTTATTTTGAACAACAGTGCTAAGGTCTGTTAAATTAAAATAGGCTAATATGCAACTTAAAGTTGTGCAGACTGAGAATTTTTGGTTTTTGCAGTTTTTCGTCATGGTGCTGCTCTAGTTGGCTGGCATGTTTGGATCATGTGGGCTCTTTCTGTCTCTTTCTTTTTGTCAGGGTTATAAATAATTTTAGGCTGAACTTTATTGTAAAAAATATTAGGTAATTTTGGACTGTAAAATAGTTAGTCAAGCCTGTTCAAATAGGATAAAATCTTTCATTTTGTATAGGAAGATTACATGTTGATATTAGTATAGTAATAAAACTAGTAATATCAATTAATTTTATGTGGATCCAAATAACTGTTTAGGGTACAAATAAAATTTCATTTCTTTTCCAGAAGAGATGTGGTCTTTTTGCGCAGCATTGGCTATCAGTCAAAACTAAATGATCTGTAAGAAAATAAAATTGTGCAACCTTGGTATGTTATTTAACAAGAAATTGACAAATGGTTATAAAAAATCTTTTTGGTGGATGTGGACAGAGGTAAATCTCCATTAGAAAAACACTGGAATTTTCATGGGAAAAAAAAAATCCATTGCAGGATTTGAGCAAAACCCTAAGTTTGTAAATGGTGCAAGAAACAACTGGTGTTTCTGGATAGTGAACAATCCATGTCACTGGTGTCAGACTGGGTGATAAGAAAAGCCAGAGGAAGGACAATAATCATAAAGAAGAAGGACTAACACTAAGATTATGGTTGAGGGGGATTTGTTGACTTTAGTAAATACTGTGCTGGATGAGCGACTTTTAAGAGATTCCAGTGTAGGTTTTGGTGCATTTTTAGCCAGTCAGACAGAATTTATTTTACAGTCAATTCTTGGTAAAGATGGTGGATGATGTGACAATTGTGCAACTCCTGGTAGGATATGGTTGGATCTTTAAAATCAAATGTGCCCATTCCAGTCCATTTTATATATTGCTTCCATGCTTTTAATGGAAAACTGGAAAGCTGAAATTAGCTGAAATTATCTGGAAACCTTGTACAATCAACATATTGTTATTTCTGCAGCCGTAACAAATACAAGTAAACCCCTCTGAAGAACAAATGTGAAGTTAAAACAGAAAAAACAGTGTATTAGCCATATGTAGCAATCATCTGTTCTGCAGTCTATCAGCTACGATGATGTCTCCAACTCAGATGCTTTGAATAGGGAAGTTGGTTTGTTGCAAGAGCAAAATTATTATCCACTTAAATTCTGATGAACACGAAAATGGTAAAACAAATTGAAATACAGACAAATGTTTTGCTTCATAGAAAGTGATCCTTATGTGACATGAGTTTGGTTGATTTTTAGTTTAGGTAGATAGATAAGCTTTGTCTGTCCACAAGGTGAGAGAAATTTTTATTTAATAGGGCTTCAAAGTTAAGTAAAGTTAAGTTTATTTGAATAGCATGTTTCAGCAGCAAGGCAGTTCAAAGTGCTTCTCACCATAAAAACATCAAGTACATTGCAAAATCATCAAAATTATCAAAAACATCAAATCATCGAACAAAATCTTCATGCAAATACATGTTAAAAACACATACATTCAAGATAAAAGAAAAAAAACCTCACAATAAGTAACAATATACCCAAAATTCATAGACCCCTCCCCCCAAAAAACCCCAACCAAATTAACACAGTCCTATAATTGAAATCGGACTTATATAGCGCTTTATTAGGACAGTCAAAGACACTTTACAGTGAAATCAGTCTTTCCCATTTGCACACACATTCACAAGCTGATGACAACATACTGGATTGCAGCCACAGCTGCCCTTGGGAAGTCTGACAGAAGTGAGGCTGCTATATCATGCCATCAGCCCTTCTGACCACCACCAACAGGCAAGGTGGGTGAAGGGTCTCGGCCAAGGACACAGTGACAGAGACAGAGGGGCGAAGACTCATCCGGCGACCCACTGAGTGCAGGATGAACTCCTACCTCCGTTGCCACCATCGCCCATGTGAGGTCAATGTAACGTTTGTTTAGGTTTACGAAGATTAGAGACTAACACTTCTGAGTTACTGGAAAACTGTGTCATCTTTGCAACAAATGAGGTCAATGTACTGTCAAATACTGCTCAAGAGGAGGCAGACCACAGTGCCTGTTAGGAAAGTAAAAGACCCAGTATGAACACTGGTGCCCTGGCTGAACTCCAGAGATGAGCAACTGAGAGAAGGCACTTTTCACAAAGTGAGAACTATTTAGCATAGAAGCACATGGAGTAAGAGGAAGGAGTGATGAGGAGCAGTGGGGAGTCAGTATAGTGACAATTTGACTTAGTGGAAAAAGAGGGGAAGGGCTAATGGAACTGCAGGAGGGACAGCATAGCAGCAGAGTTGGCCAATACCAAACTTGACATACAATTTCAATATACACAGCAAATGTACAGCATCCTACAGGGTGTGAGGAAGTGTGTGTGCAAAAGAGAGGAACAGAAAATGAGGAAGACAGAATTCCACATAACCACACACATCAGCTGGGTTGGTAAATAGCATGCCCTTTTATATGTCCTCCTATCTCTTTCTCAGCCACTCTTACATATCTTACACTTCACACACACCTGCCACAGCTAATGCAGGAATAGTGGGAAAAGGATATAGAGCAAGGTGTCAGTACTGTCATCAAGCAGGCAATGAACTGTAGGAACCAGAAAGTGACAGGGGAGTGAGTGTGCGCATGTGTGTGTATGTGTGTGTGGGAGAGAGACAGCTCAAGGAAAGAGTGTGAGACATAGAAGGAGAGATAGAAAGGTCGAGTAATGGAGGGATCTGATATGTTGGGAAGGAACAAGTCCCTTAAATGTGCTCCACCTCTGTTACACCACCTCAGTCAACCTGTTGTTCTGCCATCAAATAGGAAGGTGCCGAAAGGGAAAGATAAGGCACAGCAAAGACTCAAAATTGAACCTTGAAAACAATCTCTGTTAGTGTCCAGCAAAAACACTTATTTGGATTCTTAGGACTCATTTTTAGATACCAAAATTCAGAGGTGAAAAACAAAAAATTACCTATCCTTACATGTCTGTAATGGAGCGTAATTTTATATGCATTACCAAGTTTTTCAAATGCATACTTTTACCTGAATATGTTTTAAGTATCTATATTTTACTTCTATTCCAACCTGTATTTAGAAAATTATTGTAGACTGTTTATGAAGGGGGGTTATTATGTAAAATTGACTTTATTGAGCTTTATATCATGTTATAATGTTATTTCCTCATGAAAAACATACCTGGAGTGTTACTTCAATTCTTTCATGCATGTTTGAGGAATCCTTGAATCTGAAGGGGGACCAGATGCTCATAAAGTGCCCTATTTCCACAAAGCTCCCCTTGGAACTGCAGTCCCCAGCCGAGTTTCTGCATCACCCAACCCATGCGCCTTCCCCACTCAGTTCCACCAGACTAGTGGCAACAGCAATTAGCAAACACCTGCTGGAACTGCGAGTCTGCTAAGCTTATTATATGAACTACTTCTTAGTGCAACGCTCCTACAAATGGTTGTAAACGGGATAATGGAGTAGCACTGTTGTGATGATGTGCTGAAAGCAGAGTGTCAGAAAGAGCAGGAGCTTCTTAAAGTGACAGAGGCCAATTTCAAGGCATCAAACTGTGAAGTCAAATTTCTTCTAAGTTATGTTTGATTTTTATATATATATATATATATATATATATATATATATATATATATATATATATATATATATATATATATATATATATATATATATATATATATATATATATACACACACACACACACACAACATTTTTATAACAACTGAAGGTAACATTGACAGCACTATAAAATGGCACTATGTGCCTGGAAGATACATAACTACCTTTTTAAATTTACAAAAAAATAAGGCTTCAAATTGAAGTCAAATTTAATGAAGCAACAATATGTTGCTTATATTGTATCTGATCAATGTGTATCAGATACAATATTTTCTTCTGTATCTGATACACATTAATATACAGCAGGAAATATACTAATTAGATCAGACAGGGATTCCTGAGGTTTACAAGAGAGTATTAGGATTCAGCAACTTGTCTGCATTGTTTTATATATATATATATATATATATATATATATATATATATATATATATATATAAATTCCCTTCTCACCCTCCACGGGTGGTCTTTCTCAACCTCTGAGCTCGGGTCCTCTACCAGAGGCCTGGGAGCTTGAGGGTTCTGCGTAGTATCTTGGCTGTGCCGAGAACTGCGCATTTCTGGACTGAGATGTCTGACGTTGTTCCTGGGATCTGTTTTAGCCACTGCTCCAGCTTGGGGGTGACTGCCCCGAGGGCCCCGATGACCACAGGCACCACTGTGGTCTTCACCTTCCAGGCCTTCTCCAGTTCCTCTCTGAGGCCCTGGTATTTCTCCAGTTTCTCGTGTTCCTTTTTCCTGATGTTGCAATCGCTTGGTATTGCTACATCCACCACAACGGCTTTCCTCTGTTGTTTATCCACCACCACGATGTCCGGTTGGTTCGCCATTACCATTTTGTCTGTCTGGATCTGGAAGTCCCACAGGATCTTAGCTCGGTCATTCTCCACCACCTTTGGGGGTGTGCCCCACTTTGATCTCGGGGCTTCCAGTCCATATCCTGCACAGATGTTTCTGTACACTATGCCCGCTACTTGGTTATGACGTTCCATGTACGCTTTCCCTGCCAGCATCTTGCACCCTGCTGTTATGTGTTGGACTGTCTCAGGGGCCTCCTTGCACAATCTACACCTTGGATCTTGTCTGGTGTGGTAGATCTGAGCCTCTATTGCTCTGGTGTTTAGGGCCTGTTCCTGTGCAGCCAGGATGAGTGCCTCTGTGCTGTCCTTGAGTCCAGCTTTTTCCAGCCATTGGTAGGATTTCCTGATATCAGCCACTTCAGTTATTTGTCGGTGGTACATCCCATGTAGGGGCTTATCCTCCCATGATGGTTCCTCCAGCACCTCATCCTCTGGTCCCCATTGTTTGAGACATTCGCTGAGCACATCGTCGGTTGAGGCTTTGACCTTGATGTATTGATGGATCTTGGATGTTTCATCCTGGACAGTGGCTCTCACACTCGCTAGTCCTCTGCCTCCGTCCTTACGGCTCGCGTATAGTCGCAGGATGCTGGATTTAGGGTGGAACCCTCCATGCATGGTTAGTAGTTTCCGAGTTTTAACATCCATGGTCTTTATCTCTTCCTTTGGCCAGCTTATTATTCCTGCAGGGTATCTGATTACTGGCAAGGCATAGCTGTTTATCGCACGGATCTTGTTCTTGCCATTGAGCTGGCTTCTCAGGACTTGCCTTACTCGTTGGAGGTATTTGGCTGTGGCTCCTTTCCTTGTGACCTCATCGAGGCTGCCATTTGCTTGTGGTATTCCCAGGTACTTGTAACTGTCCTCAATGTCTGCTATTGCTCCCTCTGGGAGTGAGACCCCTTCTGTGTGGATGACCTTCCCTCTATGTGTAACCATCCGACCACACTTCTCTAGTCCGAATGACATCCCAATATATATATATATATATATATATATATATATATATATATATATATATATATATATATATATATATATATATATATATATATATATATATATATATAGTTAGTAGTGGCTGGTGCAGTGACCTCAGGTGATACACTGGCAAGACATTTCCAGAAAAATTATTTTCAGAAAACCTCACTCAACACCTGAGTGACATAGAAAAAGTTTGCATATTCATCATTGTATAGTTGTGAATTACAACATGCATTACATCTGATTCCTTTGTTTTTGCTTTCTCTTGATCTGTCCAAGAAGACCCTGGTGTCCTAGATATGTCCTCCAGAATGCTATGGTAATACTTTTTTCACAGTGTAATGCTTGAAAAATTCACATTGTCTCTGCTAAACATAGGTGGAGTTGCAAGAGTCCTGGGTACAATAAATAATAATCTCTTTTAGTATTTCCCTTCATACAGCAGGACCCCAAAAAATTCTTCAGTCTTTCTTTAGAAATTAAACAAACAAAAAAAAACTTGACTTCAAAATAACTCTGTTTGGTGGTTTCAGTTATTTTCTCCACTTCGTCATATTTTCCTAAATATTAATGTATATCTACATTTGAGCAACCCTTACTCCTTATTTCTCACACTAGTTGAGTTCACTGATGTGTTGGGAAAAGTAATGGAATAAAAGAAGGCAGCATCCATTTCCAACTGCTTATAGATTATGGATGCAGCAAGTCAGAGAAGCACAGATCTCACAGAATCACTCATCAGCCCACCCTAGAGGAGAGCCCAAGGCCTTCTTAGGCCAAAGAGTTATTTAATCAGCACAGTGCTGAACATTGTGTTCAACAGACAGTCCTATAAATATAACACTTCTTATTTTATAGCGCTGTATATCAAGACGGCAACATTTACAGAACAGCTGTCTGCAACCATAATTAACTTTAATGTTTAAATCATGTGAAATGTTTTGTGAATACCAATAGGGTTTTGTCAGAGCATTGGAATATTTTTGGATTTCAAAAGAAGCATTTTACACCACTGAACATGGTATATTAGTTATCAACCTGGAACTGAATGGAAATGATGTAGATTTATTTTTGAAATGCACAAGTGAGATGAATATTCTTCCCCATGCTGGGATGTTATTTGTGGTGTCCCTCATAGGCCACAGTAGGGTCTAACATTGTAGACCCTACTGTGGTCTACAATGAATTTAGTATATCAGATGCATATTATCCACTGTTTTAGAAACAAAACTTAAAGGGCAGGCTTTTTTTTTTTCTTTTTTTTTCAGAAATGTCCATAATGTGTTTTTATATAAGGTTTCCATTTTCAAAGCTTTGAGAAGCTTTTGGGATCATAAGTCACCTCATGTTCACTGCTGTTCATTGGTTTCTCTTTAAAACTTTAAAACAGGTGGTAAAAGTTTGGGGCTACATATATAAATAAGGAAATCATGTATAAGGAAGTCACAAGAATTCTTTACAATGCTAGTTGCTTTGCCCATATCAGTCAGGTTTTTTTTTTAAAAGTCAAAGGTATTAAATTTCACTCACCTGATTTAGCATTTATGTACAAAATAACAACAACTTACTTGATGGTAACATTTTAAGATGATCAGAACACATACAAATTCAACTTCTAAACACTTCTAATAGACATTTAAATGTCAATCATATGTGTGCAAAAGATTGTGGAATGGATTAGGTGAAGATTTAATGCATCCAAACAGGACCCAGTTCAATGAACAGTAAATCTTTTTTTAATCTTTCAAACATTTAATTCAACATGCCAAAATAAGCTACCTTTGAATACTTAAAGCATAACATTTACTATATATATATATATATATATATATATATATATATATATATATATATATATATATATATATATATATATATATATATATATTATACTGCTCATGCTCACAAAATTAAAGGGAACATTAAAAATTAAAATAACATCCTAGATCTCAATTACTTAAATATTCTCATTGAAAAACCTTATTAACACAGTGCTAATTTTTGTTATTTTCTTCTCAATCAGTTCCATTGTAAATCAAAATTATTACACCATGGAGATCTGGATTTGGATTCATATTCAATATGAAAGTGGAAAATAACATGACAGGCTGATTCAACATCAGTGAATATTCCTCAAGACAAGTCTAAATGAGGCTCAGTAGTGTGTGTGGCCTCCACGTGCCTGTATTACCTCCCGACATCGCCTGGGCATGCTCCTGATGAGACAGCAGATGTTCTCGTGAGGGATCTTTTCCCTGACCTGGATTAGAGCATCAGTTAGCTCCTGAACAGTCTGTGGTACAATGTGGTGTTGGTGGATTGACCGAAACATGATGTCCCAGATGTGCTCAATTGGATTCAGGTCTGGGGAACAGGCAGGCCAGTCTATAACATCAATGCCCTCATCATGCAGGAACTGCGAACACACTTCAGCCACATGAGGCCTGGCATTGTCATGCATAAGAAGGAACCCAGGGCCCACTCCACCAGCATAGGTCTCTCAGTGGGTCTGAGGATCTCATCCCAGTACCTTATGGCAGTCAGGGCACCTCTGACTAGCACATAGAGGGCTGTGCGGCCATCCAAAGAAATGCCTCCCCACACCATGACTGATCCACCACTAAACCAGTCATGCTGGAGGATGTTGCAGGCAGCATAACGTCCTCAATGGTGTCTCCACACTCTGTCACATGTGCTCAGTGTGAACATGCTTTCATCCATGAAGAGCACAGGGCGCCAATGGCGAATCTGCCAATTTTGATGTTCCCTAGTAAATGCCAATCGTTTTGCAGTGTTGGGCTGTAAGCACAGGCCCTATATGTGGACGTTGGGCCCTCATACCACCCTCATGGAGTCTGTTTCTGACAGTTTGAGTAGAAACATGCACATTAGTGGCCTCCTGGAGGTCATTTTGTAGGGCCCTGGCAGTGGACCTTCTGTTCCTCCTTGGAGAAAGGACGAGGTAGCAGCCCTGCTGCTGAGTTGTAGCCCTCTTACGGCTCCCTCCATGTCTCCTGGTGTACTGGCCTATCTCCTGGTACGTATTCCCATGCTCTGGAGAGACATAGGCAAACTGGAAAGCTTCCATAATGGGTAGTCTTAAATTTCATTAATCTTTTTTTATTTGCATTCAACCAGCCAACAGGAATATTGTGACTGACTAAAACTAGCCAACACCTATGATGAGTATGTCACTTATGCTTGTGACATTCCTTAAGAGTACTGTAGTTGTGCAATTTTTTTGTGTTAGTGTGGTTGCAGCAGTTTAAGAAAAATATATCATAACATCATTATATCAATACAGCTACCAAACAAGGTGGAAAACCACTGATCTAATTTCAACAATGTCAGAGGATCCAAAATATTAAAATGTCTAAAAAAACATTTCAGTACATCTGTAATTTTCTGAAGTTTTTTTCAAGAAAGACAAGACAAATTATTGTTTCTGTGTACCACTGGCAAAAAGAGTTTCTGTATAGAGCTCACAACAAATGTCAAATATAGGAGAGTTGTACATTGCTTTGGAGCAGTCTGCCCAAGAGGGGTCGGCTCCTATGTTGAAATATTCCTGTCCAAAATCATTTATATGCCAAACACAGATAATGTGGAAGGAACATTTCTTTGATTTGTTCAATAATGGGGTTTCCACAATGTGTGTGGGATATTGATGGTTCACACATCCTTATTATGGCTCTAAGGGCATGTCACACAGCATATTTCAGTCATAAGAGATGGGATTCTGTAAGACTACAGGCAGTGGTTGATGGAAGAGGTTTGTTTTTGAATGTTTTTCCAGGGCAGTCTATAAACTTGCATCGCATGTTTGTGCTTTGGCAGAAAAAGGAAAAATGTTCTCCTAACACAATAAGTGTGGAAAAGCTGTTGGACTACATCCTAGAAGGTGCCTACTGTCAAGTTGGTTTATGGACCATTTCCAGACAGCGGGTACCTTATGCTCAGCAGCAGAAGGTATTGGATCACAAAATAACTGGGGCTATGATTGCGCTGAAACCCCCCCCCTCCAAAAAAAAAAAAAAAATTGGTTCTCTTAAACAAAGATGGAGAAGCATCATACCACAGCAAAAATGCAGTGACTGTTATCTTACGAGAGAAGTGTCAATGTTGTTGACCTGTTCTGTGTTAATTTGTTACGTGGGAGCCATGGTTAAATCTACCGAGAGGAATAAGATGCTAGCATGTATCTGTATTTATCCCCCTGAGAGGATAATTAAAAAAAAAAAAAAAAAAAAAAAAAAAAAAAAAAATCACTACGAATAAAGCAGTAGTTCTTTTGTACAGTTGCATGTATCTACTAGCTTTGCCCATTTGAAGACAAATATGTTATGGATTTTTCTTTTCAAATACACTAAGTCCAGAGTGAGCTTTATTATCCAGTTTTGTCTGCACAAACAAGGAATGTGACTTCGGTTTAACACACACAATGTATACAGGCATTAAATATTAATATTTAAACTTTCCAGAAGATAAACAAATAAAAATAACAAATGTTGACATTTGTCTAGATATATTTTGCTATTTTTTTAGATGGGCTACAATACTCTAAATATGCTTATTTTTGTTTCACAATAGAGTAGCTGACTACACTAGTTCATTAAATTATACACAGGAGGAGTCTATTCACCAATCAGGTGACCTCCAGAAGTGGGTAGAGTAGCCAAAAATTGTACTCAGATAAGAGCAGCACTATTTCAACATATTTTACTCAAGTAAAAGCATAAAGGAGTCATCCAAAAAATTACTCAAAAGTAAAAAAGTATTGGGTTCTCAAGTTCAGTGTAACTGTCTAATCATGACATCTGATTTAATATTTAAAAATTATGTCATCAGGCACACAAAACATACAAAATTTTGTGCAAAATTTTATATCTTAAAGAGTAAAATTAAATACTAACACAAATAAATATCTTTACAGTAAAATAAATTCAAGCAGAAGAAACACTTTCTCAAATTAATTTTTTTTTTCAACATAAAACTTATGAAGCTAATACTCATAGTAGGTAATGTGTATATCTACTGTATGGTAGACCAGGGTAAGGTACTCCCAGTGACAATATCTACTGTTTACTGTATTATTCACTGGACCTCCAAACAGCCCAGCAGGCTCAACAGAAAGAAGATAACATTTGAACAAGAAAGCTGTTGTCCAGACAAGAAGTCTCACTTCTTTATAGGTGCCTTTCTGGTTAAATCCTTTATTCTTCATTCAGTGAAGTTACTCATGGTGGGAAGAGCTGCCAGAAATTTTACTCAAGTAACGGTAGCATTACTTTAAAATAATATTGTAACTAGTTAGTACCTACCTCTGGTGACCTCTGAGAGGAATTGGTTGAAAGGAATTTAATTTCGAGGTATCAGATGAAAGGAGGATGAATACAAATGGAGGCCACACTTGTCAGATTTTTATTTGTCAATAATGTTACAAACCATATGCTCTTTTCCTTCCACTTCAGTTATCTTCTGCCTTGTAATGGTTCATCACATAAATTCCCAGTAAAATAATCCAGCAAACAGAAGATTCTCTAAAGTCTCTGCTGATTCTGTTCCCACACAATCTCTGCTTCTAGCAGACTTAATCCATCAGCCTCCAGTTGAGCCATCTTACTTTGTTCTTTGAAAATCTGTGTATGTGTTTTCTATTGTCTTCCTTATCAGAGCCCTGCAGGTCCCTTACACTTTACTAACTGCATTTGGTCTAAGATGAAGAAATGGCTAATTAGTATAGAATGTGTTTATAAATTTTCAGTATAGTAGACGGAACAGTTTTCTCTATGAAATCAAGGTGAAATGACTGCAGCAAACATTTAAACTAACTGCGTATTTGGTTAAGGAGTATGTTTTGCTTACCGGGATTAATGCGATGAAATTTATCAAAATGACCTAAAATGAGTGGCAGAGCTCAAAGGTTTAAGGTTGTAATTAGAGAAGCTGTTCTCCAGGTTATTAGGTTCAGATCTGATATTTTAAATATCAGCCTACACTGATGTTTCCTGACACCAAACACTTTTACTTAATAGTTTGCACATTTTTTGTGCTGATGAACATAATAATAATCTACACATGAACACTTGGTTATACTGTTGCAATGGGGCGTAGAACTGGTGGGGGTGAGGAAAAAAATGTTTAGACCCACTGCATGGAAGGGTACTTATAAGTCCTAGATTAAAACGTTTGTGGACTTATGTGCATTTTTTTTTTTTTTTTTTTTTTTTTTTTTTACTTTTAATTGATTAATGTCTTTCTCACATTCATTTGAGATTAGGAAAATGAATTTTGTATTTACAATAACAGAATTTCTCTAAGGCCCTGAAGACCCCTTTACAAAAGTGCAAATGGTTAAGCCCACATCTGCACCAGCTGATTCAGCTTAGATATGTTACTTTGAGAGTGATCTGACCATGAGTTCATTTTTTTTTTTGTTAATGTTAATTTATTTTTCTTTTTTGATGGGGAAAAAAAAAAAAAAAAAAGTTGAGAGAAAACCAACTTCTGAAGCACTGAAGATGCACTCAGTACTCCTCATAGAGAGGAGCTCATAGAGATATTTTAGATTTTATTTCCTTCTGTCAATGGTCTTAAGACAATTCAACCTGGAGAGACTCACACAAAGACACAAAGTTTTATTGAACATGAATGAATAAAATTTTTTTTGGCATTCGGACCCCAGCAGAAGACGTATATGCCGTAAATTGCTACAGACATGGATGAGCAGCTCAGAATGAGGACTGAGGATCCTCATTGTGTAAAATGAGGACATCATACCAAAACAACATTATTTGATTCACACAACATCCCAAATTAAACTACTTGGACCAAATAGTATGTGCATCATATGTGCCTGAGATTTGAATCAAAACAATGGGCAACAAAAAAAGATTTTTAAAATGTTTGCAAATCTTTAATAAAGCATAATCAAATGTATGTATGCTGTCAGAATGTGGATAGTTTGATGCCTCTGTTTTTACAAATGAATGCACATTTGGACCAGCATCAGAAATACTGTCATATACTGTAAGTGATAAATAAAGCTTAGGATGAGCTTAAATATCTTTTTAAGAAAAAGTTAGACACGTGTTTCTAAAATGAGCTTGTTATGAATCTTATTTTTTTTAAACAAAAATGAGAAAAAATGTCCCTTTAAAAAAGGCTTTTTTACTTTCTTGAAAATCGTTTTTTGCAGTGCAGTACAATATCATCAAGCAACCATTTACCCACATTAAATGGGCAACAATCCTGCCTACGCTTCTCTGATGTGCAAATAGCAGAATAGTGATAATCAGAACAACTTTTTTTCACTTGGCATGAACAGTACACATTTCAGTCTAAGCTCTGGGACTCAAGACTCTGTCTACATTTAGCACAGGATAGGTGAGGAGTCAGTGAAGGCCTCTAGAGCCTTCATTCCATTCTTTCTTCCATCTCTCTTTCATTAATTTGTGCTTTCCTTCATGTATTTGTTCCTTTCTTGCTTGCTTTCTTTATTCCTTCTGTTTGCTGCTTGTTCCAGATTTCTTGCTATACTTCCTACCTTTTTCTATCCCTCCCTCATTTGTTCCTTCCTCCCTTCTCAAGTCCCTCTTCCATTCAGTCATTTTTCTACCTACCTACCTACCTACCTAAAATGTATATTCTTATCTAGAATAAGGCTTTTCCATCAAAGTGGTTACAGTGCTTGAGTAGGGCTGGTGCTCGGGCCAGTTCTTGACTGGTTCTGTTTTTTAATAGATAGGCCTCAGAGGGTGAGAGTCGCTTGTCCACTGGATCTCCCCAAGGATATGTTCTGTCATCCTTGTTGTACATCTTATATACTAATAACTGTGGGAGTAACCATGACAACAGGCACATCTTTAAATTTGCAGACAATAAAGTTGTTGTTAGTCTGTTGAATTGTGATGAGGACAAGATAAAACAAAGGATATGGTAATTGATTTCAAAAAATGTTCTCACCCTCCAATGGAGACCAAAATTAACAGTACAAAGACTGAGATGGCATAGGAATATAAATACGTTGGAACAAGTATAGGATAACAGGAGTAAATTTCATGCTAATGTGGAAACAGTCCTTAGGAAGAGCCACTAACATTTGTATTCTCTTGGGAAGTTCCAGGTTTGTAATGGGGATAGGATAATATCCCCATTTAAAAAAAAAATATAATATATATATATATATATATATATATATATATATATATATATATATATATATATATATATATATATATATATATATATATATATATAGTCTTTCATTGGAACCGGTTTTAATATTTTTCATGATTTCCTTGTTTGAAAGTTCAAAAGCACATTAAACCAGTAACATTAAACGATATCTAAATCATTCTATGTTAACTAATTTATCTCTGCCCAGACACATAAAGAAAGCCTCTGTCTTACTGTGAGATGACTCTTGCCTTTTGTGACCTTTTCCCCAAAAGGACGCTGCCAAAAGGGTCCAAAACGGTCTGTGAGCAAAAGCTGGTGCCCTCAGGTAAGCTAAGAGGCTCGTTGGAGCCATGCTTCCATCCAGACTGCAGCAGGACTATGTAGTGAGTAGGGATGTGCTCAGATTTCTGTGTTTGACTGGACTGAACGCAGAGTCTCAGTTTTTGCCCATGAAAAAAAAGGAATCGTCGGATACACAAACAACGAATCTTAAAACTTTCTTCTTTGAAGGCTCAAAAAGCTCTCCTCCTGTTCAGCAGCTTGAAGGAACATTTTTGTGTGAGTGAGTGCTTCCTCTGCACAATTAGAACACCACAGGGAATAACAATTTCCGAAGTCAGAGTCCTTAGTAAATTGACAAGATAGAGGAATCCTCATGGTACTATGGATGCTGGGAGATGTGGTTTGATCAGTTTGTTTTCAGAAAATTGGCCAAACAGTGTTAATGAAGAACACATTTTGCTTTTTCATCACCTGAGAGCCAAGTTGAAGCCAAGTCATTAAATCATTATTTACCTCTAATCTAGTTAATATTGGATCCTCCCTGTTTTATTATGTTTTTATGAAGGATTATAGTACCTAGAGGCAGTTTAACCATACAAATATTATTTATCCTAGTATCCATGCAAACAGATATCAACTCCTTCAATTAGTAATGCTGCTTTAAACAAGTGGTGCTCATGAACTCTTCACAGTCCTAATCAGTTGATCCCTCATTAGCAGCAGCAGCTGGTTGAAGAAGGTTAAAAAGCGTTTTAATGCAGATTTATTAACACATCCTCATAATATTAAGAGACTGACAGTATTAAAGAAGTAAGTCTGAATTGGTGTTTATGGATAGAAATCAGTCAGCTGTGAGTGAAACTGTAAGCAGAGCATTGACCCGCTTAAGGTGTGTGATGGGTGAATTCTGAATAAACTGTGTGAAGAAAAGACCCTACTTGTGTCATTCTGAAACTAATTTGACATTTTATAACTGACGAAGACCGCTGTTTGACATTTTTGTATTTCACTGATCAAAACAATTAAATAAAACTAGAAAGCTGCTTGCTTGTTTGTTTGTTTCATGTTTATTGCTTTACAGAAGACAGTTTACTTCAATTATTCTTAAAAATCTTTATGAAATTGTAGGGTATGTTTTTTCAAAATATTTCAATGTCTTTATTTACATTATAGAATGTGTTAAATTTAGTGTTATTCTGAAATATTAAATGTTAAAATATATAACCCTGCATTTTGTACTTCATTAATAATGGTTTCAGTGGCTTTTGATTTACATAATGATATTAAATAATATTAAAAAGCAAGCAAGAAAGTCCTTCAGCCAAGATGCCATCAAAGAACCGATTATCAGAAATATTAGATTCTCTAAACACTATTTCTTCATGTGGAGAAGAGGCTTTTGTGTGAAATATGCCATTATTCTCCAACAGAGCCAAAGCAGTTATTGTGCATCATTACCCTTGGCCATAACACCACATAATGACAGCATCTCACTATTCCAAGAACTGTTAGGCCTGAAATGATGTATACCAAGATGCCATTTTTTTTTCTACCCTGCTTAACAAAAAGAGTTATACTAAGAATATAAATAGGAAAATGACCTCCCACAAACCATCCATTAAGTCACCATTGATGTATGCTCCAGATTGATTTTAGAAAAAGCACAGTAACAGGACTTAGTTTACATTTTTGTAACTGCCAGTAAAATAATCATAAGCCTTTTTTTATGCAGTTCCGCTCAAGATGTAGTAAATCATCTTTAAAGGAACATTGAAGTGTCTTTGGTGCTTGTAGTTACAGCGCTGTGCAGAGCCATACTGCATGATAAAAAGAGGACTGCCTGGAAACATCTTTTGAAAGGGAACTGGGTTTAATCATAAAATAATCACAAAACAAATACAATTCATTAAAAATGGCCTGTCAAGAATTATTTACACACTTCTAAATAATCAGTAGAAAAATCTTTAACACTACAGCAAGAAAGGCCTTCTTCTAACTGCTGACCACTTTTTTGCATGTTTCCCCTGTTTTGATGATTTATCTTTATCTCCTAGTCTTTGAGGTTTGGGGACCTTTGACTTAAATGTGTAGATGTGTAGTGAAATAACATTTTCTAGTTTTTTTTTTGTTTTTTTTTTTTGTTGTTGTTGTTGTTGTTTTTTTTCCCCACAAACAATAAAAACAGTTCTTTATTTTGCATACTTTGACATATACAGTACTTTGATGTGAACCTTGTATGGGTTCGGATTTTTAATTTGTTTTCTTACTTTTGTTCTAATGAGTTTTAAATTGGAGTTTATGTATTTTCTACATTCCAAGGGAAGTTCTTAAGTTTACATGATGCCCTCTGTTTCATAAAAGAAAGAAAATGTACAAACCAAATGCATGCACATTAACTGTGAGCTGTCTTCAGCCCTATATAGCATGTTTTTAAGTTTGGGCAAAAAAAAAAAAAAATCTACAAGCAAAAGTTTTTCAGTTTGTCAAAAGTTTTAGCATTAAATGCCAAAAAAGTTGCACAAGAGGAGCAAGTCAGCACATTTCTTTTAAATGACAGGGACACAGCTTCTGTAGAAAACATTTAATGAAACAAAAAAGTGCAAAAACAGGGGAAAAAAATGAAATAAATGACATGGAATGGTAACAGGAGTATGTAAGAGCAAAATGTGAGGGGACAGAGGAAGTGTGAGAGGGAGAGAGAGCAGAACAATCTGACAGACAAGCGTAAACTTTCTCTTAATCGAAAGAGGTGGCACCCAGCACCTCTATTTATTTTACCATTGAAAAGACCACAGTCTCAAAGAGGAGACCATACACACATCTGACTTGTTAGCGAAAAGCACTTTTTTTCTTGACACTGGCATACTTGTGAAAAAATCTGTTCTTCACATTCTTTCACATTGCAATGAATATCTGTGTGTGTGTGTGTGTGTGTGTGTGTGTGTGTGTGTGTGTGTGTGTGTGTGTGTGTGTGTGTGTGTGTGTGTGTGTACTATGGCATTTTTCACTTGTAAGACCCAGTTTTTCAACAAATACTGTGAGGACCCACCGCTCCTTATGGGGCCCAAGACCTGGGACCCAAAGTAGAAGTGCTGTTTTGGGGTTAAGGGTCCGGGTTAGGCTGAATGAATGAAAAATAAAAGGAAGCCAATGAAAGTCTAAGTGAAGATAGTCAAATTACGTGTGTGTGTGTTGGGGAGGTGGGGGTTGGGTTGGGGGGTGGTTGGGGTGTTTAAAAAAAGAAGTTTTACCCCCCTTACAGATTGTCTGACATTAGTTTTTTTTTTTTTTGTTTTTTTTTTTTTTGTTTTTTTTGTCACACTTTAAAGGGGGGATTATTGTATATTTTCCCTGCACATAATGCCATTTTATAGCACAATCAAGTAACTGAAATTATGTTTGACGTAAACAGCATTTTCATAACAACTGAAGGTAACAAAGAAATCTGACTTTGCATCATAGGTGTATCTGACACCTTGCAATTGGGCTCTGTCTTTTTAAGAACCTCCCACCCTTTCTGACACTCCCCCTTCAGCACGTCATCACAACAATGCTTTTGCCACTGATGCTGTTTACAATCGTTCTTAGGAGATTTATAGTTTGTATAATAAGCTCAGCAGACGTGCAGTTCCACCAGGCGTTTACTAATTGCTGCTGCTGTTAGTCTGGTGGAGCTGTGTGGGGGAGGTGTGAGGCAGGGCTACTCTGTGGGGCAGGAGCTTGGCTGGGGACTGAAGCTTTGAGTAAATAGGCAGCACTTTGTATGAGCAGGTGTTTAGGTACCACTGAATGGCTGCCACAGGTGATTCAAAGATTTCACAAACGTGCGTGAATGAGTCAAAGCAACACTCTGGGTTTTTTTTCGATGAGGGAATGGCGTTATAACATGATATAAATCTAAGAAAAATCTTTATTGCATAATATCCCCCCTTTTAATATTTTAGATCATCAAACACATTTTAATATCAGAAAAAAGATAACATGACAAAATGTAAAAAGCAGTTTTCAAATGAGGATTTAATTAATTAAAAAAAAAAAACAAATATCCAAGCCTACCTGTCCATATGTAAAAAAGTCAGTCTAGTCTAGTCTAGGTTCTAGTCAATGTACCATTGCAGTAATTTTATCAGGCCTGCCACTCCTAGGATGGTTCATCACTGTTCTGTGTTTTGTACAGTTGTGGATAATAGCTTTTACTGTGGTCTGCTGCAGTCCCAAAGCCTTAGAAGTGATTCTGTAACCCTTTTCTTTGATTTCACAGATTGAGCAGTAATCAGGAGTGTGACTGCTATATATTTCAATCATCTGAAACTTTTACAGTGAAAACAAAAACAAATCCAGAAAGAAATATGTAATAGGACAAATACTTCTCAACATTTTTGTGGAGTGGTTACTGATGGTGAATAGCTACCATATGAGTGAAAACTCTGAGTCTTATTGTGTCTCAGTATGTGTCAGGGTTAAGAATGGCATCGTGTGGCACAGTGGTTAGAGCAGGTGTCCAGTATACAGAGGCTGCAGACCAAGTTTGAGTCCCATCATTGGTTCCTTTTGAATTGTGTTTCCCCCCCTCCTCCCGTCTCTCTACCCCCTTCCTGTCAGATTCTTGTCAAATAAAAGCCACAAGTGTCAAAAAAAATCTTAAAATAATGCCATTGCGTTACTTTTTAATCCTATATGTAATACTTCCGCTAAGCTCAATCTTCATTGGTTTTGTTTCTCTTAAATGTGCTAAAACTTATTCTTTCTGTTTAAGTTGAGTACACAACACGACTGTGTATTGGACCCAAAAACCAAAGTCCTTATTTTTGATGCCACTTTCTGAAGATTCACATAGTCTGATTTCCTGATTTTCTTTTGCTGAAACTTTGCTTCTTCAGTGACACTGGCAATGAAAGGATGCAAGTAGGTGGCAGGGTGCACTTGGGTGCTGCAGTGGCTTACTCTGCTTGTTGATGTAACATCATTGCTGATGCTACTAAAGTAAACACTTGTCATAAAATTCAGTAGAAATCTGGTGACTCACTATGTCAGTTAGTTTAATAAGAAAACAGAAGTAAAATATTGAGGGAAGACATTATTTTTAAGTTATATCTATGGCCATATAAGTGCAGTGTGGGTTTTTTTTTTTTCCCCTTTAGATTAGAACATAAATGATAATGATCTTGTTCCCATAGAATTTTAATTTAAGGATAATTAAAAAAACAACACATATTTCACAACAGAAACACTATCTTAAACGTAAACTAACCAGAATGTTTCAGAGAACTGAATAAAAGTGGACCAAAGGATCTAAGGCATTTGAGAAGGAGACTCAGAGTAGGTCCCAGGGTAAATATTCTAATTGATGGAGCTTGTTGAAATTATTATCCTACATACCAAAGGCTGGACTGCAGCGTGATGAAGAGGACAGCACAAGCTCAAGAGCGAATACACCTCGAGACGAAAGCAACAACGAAAGAGAGACTGAGGGAGTATGTGCACGGCTGTTCAATTCTGACACTAAAGAAGACGACTTTAGTGAGCAGGAGGAAGATGAAGATAGCAATCAGTAGCTGTGTTTCAGAATTGTGTTCTTTGGACCTTAGCAGAATATCAAGCATGTTTTGTGCAAATTTGTAATGTTAACACAGCTAATGATTTTTCGGGGGGTCGGTTTTGCAGTGCAGTCAAATAACAGAGGTAAAAATCAAATTTAATTTGATACCGACCTGCCGTTTATGCCAGCTCATTAATTATATTCTTGCCTATGTATAAATGCCAACTTTTTGTTGTGGGCAGAAAATCCCATCAGGAATGGAAAAATCGGGATGTTATGGACTGATACATTTCTACACCTTCTGAAACATACCTACATTATCGTCATTTCTTAAACCTAATATCATAGTTGATATCCTCTTAGCAAATGTGGTTAATCCTTTTTCAGAAACCAGTGTTTCATCACTGATGCAACTAAACCATCGCATGAGGTAAGGATTTTTCATCATGGGCTTCTTTTTTTGCTAAGGTGAAATGAGCCAATATGCAGGAGTTTCAGTGATTGCCTCAAATTTGTCTGGTGGTAATAACCCACTGATGGCAGGAGTAATCCCATTTCACCTTAGCTGCATGCTTAACATGCTTGGGAGAGATGGCAGTGAAAAGAAAAACTCACTAAAACAAAACAAAAAACACATAAGAGTCTATATTTTATGAGTATGTTCTCCCTGGGTGTAAAACCTCTAAAATAAATCTCATGAAAAACTTGGTGCTTACAGCTATCCATATTTTCCAGTCATACATGTACTAGTACAATGGAATCATGGAAGGATGATGATGATTGACTGAAAGGTATCCTGAGGGAGATCCCCAAGAAAACTTTTTTAGCCAGTTCATGCTCTCTAAGATACATCCTGATTTATTAAGTTTAGAGGCTTAGCTTAAAAACAGTCGCCAGGACGCTGATGTTTCTATGAATAGGAGCATCACTGCAGTAGACATACGTAGACTACATGACATCTGTGTTTTCACATGCTGTTGTGGCACATTGCGAAGTCTAAGCAGCGTCCACCTCCACCGAGCTAAGTTTTCTGCTGTATTTTACCTGATTTACAATGAGAAAGATGCAGCTTCATTCATCTTTTCCAGACATGGCTGTACAGATGAAGCAACTTTTATTTACATATCAAACCGTGACTCACATAGTGATTAAACCACCTTCTAGGTAAAGGAAGGCAAGACTAAAATTGAGCAATTATTTCAAATATCTACTTTTATTTTTGCAAAATAAAAAAAATAAAAAAAAAATAAAAAAAAGCAGATGCCTGATTTCTAGATTAACACATTTAATAATCAGTCTCTTGAGTCCAAAATATGGGGAGCAAAAATATAACTTCTCCTGTGAGCAGATGCTCCGCTTTCTTCACTGTGCCTATGGCAGCATGTATGATTATGTACCAAAACTAATTTTTACCTCATTATCTTATTGAAAATTTCAGACACAAATAATACTAGAGTAATGCTGCCAGCAATAAGCTGAAAAAACAGTTTCTTATCAGTATGCTTTGTTTTTGGCACTGACATCTGAACTTTAGAAACAAACCTGGTATTTTCTTTGCAGCTCAAACATCAGCGTTACTAGCCCTAACTTACAGTATGCATGATTTTTCTTGAAAATGCTCTTCGCCCTCTGCATATTTACTTCAACTACAAATTGGTTGAATGTGTCAGGAAGTGGTGCGTTGAATTGTCTATTCTGAATCAGCCCAGGTGGTCTCAGCAGTGTCCTTATTTGACATGTCATCCACTGTGCTTTTACAGATCATTGTTTGCAAATGGAATGAGCCTCCTTCTGTGTACTTGTCATTTGTGCTCTGAGAAGCTCTTCTCTGGTGCTCAGCAAGAATTTAAAAAGAGAGGCAATTACTGGTAGCAGGAAGCACAGGGGAACGAGCAAGGAAGTCTGAGGAAGTTATTTAAACACAAAGGGAGGGATGGACAGCCGACAAAAAAGAAATACAGAAAGAATGTATTGAAGGTGTTTGCATATGTTAAGATGAGCAAAAGGGGATTATTATTTGCCTTTCTCATCTTTCTTTATATCTTAAGAAAGTTAAAAAGGCAAAGTTAAGTATATGAGAAGAAAATAAATAAGATTCTAAAAATTTCCATTTAGTTTATTCCCAGTTTTTAGACACCGCAAGTCCACAAAAAATGACATCTCTAGATCTCAACCAAAAAATGTGGGCTGTTCCATCTGTCAGTCTGTACCTCAAGCGGAGAGGTTTCAGTCTGTTGGAGTGTTGTTCATGGAAATAGAGAAGGATAGATGAATTGGGGTATTGTCTATAGTGATTCAGGTGCTGCTCTGAACTGTTGTAGCGATAGATCTAAGCTAAAAAGCCACGCTTTTGATTTACCAGTCCATCTACGTTCTAGCCCTCACCTAGGTGTGAGATCCCAGATATAAGCATTTAAAAAGGGCTTTTTCTCAAGGGCGGCTAAACTCAGCCAAATACGTGCATCAACCGCCAAACAACAGACCTTGTAAAGATCCTGGTTGAAGCTGGTTAAACAGTATATTTATCTACAGTGAAAAATGCCCTCAGCCAGATTAAAGTCTGCAGTCAGGAAAATAGGCAAATATGTCCTGTGGTCTGATAAAATAAATTTAGTGTTTGACCATAATGACCACCACCGCTACATTCGGAGGAAAGAATGGGAATCTTACGAGCTTGAGAACAGCATCCCAACTGTGAAGTAAGGGGTTGTCAGCATCATGGTGTGTGTGTGTGTGTGTGTGTGCTATGAAAGTCAAGCAGAAAGTGAGGGGGTATAAGAATGTGCCCTTGTTTTTTTTTGCAGTGGTAATGCTGAAAAATGGAAAGCCACTGAAAATTATTACTGGAAAGATCACGTATAATTGAAGATGATAGAGACATATATTCTTGTTTGTCCCTTAGGGGACATGTCAGGGGAAAGTTTATATGGGGGAGTGGGAAGGGGCACTTTGAGGTTACCTGTTCATCATAGAACCAAAGAAACCCTCCAGTGAAATTAATTATTTAGCTAGATCTAGCAGGAGACTGGGCTACACAGCCTTTGGGCATTTTAGCTCCTGCTGTAACTTGGGAACATTTGAAAAACATACAAAATTTGAGAGGTCATCGCTTTTACCTGCTGAGCTGTTTGGTAGTAGAAAGTTCCCATGTTATATAGTTCACAACAAGTTTACATACAATGTTTTATTTACCACTTTGTCCCAGTTAAAAATGTAATGAAATAAAATTGTGTTTTTTGTAACTTCTCTTAAGGTATTGTTTGCACCAATATCTACACCAGTTCTTGATAAATCAGTATATGTGCAGATACTTTTATTCTACTCATCAGTTTATAAATTCATGAAGGTCTTTGATGGAATATAACTGGAACGAGAAAGCACCATGTCACAGGCAAAGATGATAAAGTGTCTCAAAATTGACGATATACAAATTTAAGATCTGTGGCCAGGAAACGTCCTAAATATTCCCATTGTGAACTTCTGGCCTTTTTTTTTATTAAAAGCAGATGGACAAATAAAAGCCAACAGACTGATCAATTCCAAGCACCAATAAAGACACGAATGGGTCAAAAGTCAGGATTTAGCCAAAGAGCTGATATCCAGGATGCCAGAAGGCGTTATAGAAGTTACAAAGAGTTGACTCTGTGAATATTGACTCCTCACGGTAATCCGATGCTTGCTAATAAAACCGTTTCAATACACAGAATATTTTAATTGTTCCTCAGTTAACCATAGGGACGTGATGAAAATTTAAAAAAAAATCTTGATGCTTCAAAATGCAACTCTAGTGTTACTGCAAAAAGTTTTGGTCATCACTGTGTGCTGAGATCTGAAGAGAGGATATCCAGCAATTTTAAAAAAGCTAAAAGTGCATCCACTTGAAGTGAAGCATTCAGATGCAGAAGTAGAACACAAAAGTCTTGATTTGACACAAGCAAAAACAAAACACACAAAAAATGACACATATGAATAATTAAATGCTAAACTGGCCATGTACAGTACGCAAATTCTTTGAGTGTCACTGCTGCCTAAGATTCTAACTGATCCTGACATTGATCCCAAATTTTGCCTGGAACCAGTCTCTCTATCTGACACAAAACAGACAAACAGAGCACATCTGATTCCGTATAACAAGAGTAATCCCATCACACTTTTTTTCTTTTAAGACAGACACATGAAAATACACACAGAAGCATGACTGGGATTTGCCAGAAGTGGTTTTTGACTCTGAGAAGGTCTTGGAAGGTGAACACAAGAGAAGTTTTTAATGCATCAAAGATTTTTTTAATATAAAAAGTTCAAATACTGTTAAATCAAATTAATCACAATGGCATGAAGTTTTTTTTATGACCTGTGCCATCAATGATGCTCTCAGAAAATGCATTTTGACTGCCTTGATAGACCTTTTTTTTTCTGTTTCTGCATGTTTCAGGGAATCTGGAATTTGTTTATTACGGGGAAGTCAAACAAGGTTTACACCTAGTAAAAGCATCTTTTTTTTTTTTAAAGTGGTAACATAAATCAGAGTGGATGAGCTAGATTTTCACCCCACAAAGGTAAAAAAATTAGATACAATTTACTGCATTTTCAGTGTTTTTTTTTTTTGTTTTTTTTAAATGAATGTTTTCTGCATAACTATTTTACTTACTGTATAGTAATGCCCAACAAATAATAGTAATGTTCAACAAATAATGCCCAGTTATGAAAACATGTATTTTTCTAATGTATTTGGACAAATGGATATTAACAATTTATTTTAATTTTAATAACACAAAAGAATTAATTAAAAGTAATGATGTTTTAGCAAAGTGCATTTGAAATTTTATGTTGTGTAAGAATTTCATGTGAGAACTAAATTAGGACAACCCCACATTTATTTCCAAAATAACTGACAAAATTCACTCACAGGTTGGTCACATCAAGTGCACGGACCTTCCCATAGAGAACTATAAAAGCTTATGAGTCTGGAAACCGATTAATGAAGTCTCAAACAAATTTAAAATCAGCTGAATGTGGAGAATATAGTCTACAAGTGGAGAAAGTTGAAAACTAATGTTAACATGCCAAGGTCCTGCTGTGTAAGCACGGACACCCTGAAAGTAGAGTGCAAGATGAAAAACTGAAGTCCTCAAGAAAACAGTGTCATCTGTCATTGTGTCCTTGGGTAAGACACTTCATCCACCTTTCCTGCTGGTGGTGGTCAGAAGGGCCGATGGCGCGATATAGCAGCATCACTTCTGTCAGACAGCCCCAGGGCAGCTGTGGCTACAATCCAGTAGCTTGCCATTATCAGCGTGTGAATGTGTGCGTAAATGGGAAAGACTAGTTTCCTTGTAAAGCATCTTTGAGTGTCCCAATAAAGGGCTATATAAGTATGATGTCATTTCATAAATCATCTAAAAGCTTGGCTGCGATAAAATACATAAAAGTTCCACATAAAGTGAGTACAATAGTCTCCATATATTCAGCTGTAGGCAGGGGGAGCTAACTCCCCAATGACTGTGCATGCAGAAAAGCAATGGCCTTGTTCAAGGCACAACTGACAAGTTGTTTTTATTTTTTTATTTTTTTATTTTATTTTTATTTTTTTTTTTTTTATGTTGTACTTGTTAGTCCCTTTGTAATGTCGCCCTGGGAAACTTCCCACATGGCTAACGTCAAAAACCTGGAAAATCATTGGCTGAGTCCAAGTCCAGATCTTTATCCTTTTTAGATGCTGAGGGTTGACTTGAAATGGGCTACATGCAAGAAATCCCTTTAACATCTTGCAGCTATATTATTATAGAGACTAGTGGATGGCTACAGGAAGTGTCTCACTAAGGTTATTTCATCCAAAGGAGGGTAGAGTGTCCTAACTTTTTTTTCCTCAGTGTGATAGCATATTTTTCCTGATCAATTTTCTTTAATGAGTAAGACGGTCTTAATGGTTGCTGTTTGCCTGTAATTAGTAACTGTGTTTTCCAGAGATAAATAAAACAAAAACACTAGACACTCTATAAAAATCATAGATATTAAAACGTCTGTTATTTCTTTTTGCTCAAAGCTAGCCTGACCGTTGCCTTCTCCCACTGAGCTTAATTTCCCAGGATGCATTTCATCCTGGCCAATCAGTGAACAGAAGGAGTTGAGAATGACGATGTCGAGTTTCTGCGCTGTTTTTGAGTTGTAGTCTGCCTATGATGATAGTTTGGCAACAACAGCGGAGGAAGTGAACAAAGCCATTCAGTCCATATTGGGCATGCTTCCATATACTGCGCAACTAAAGTTGGAGTAAGAGGAATGTTTAAGACATTTTGTTGCTGGCAAAAATATTGTGGCCCTGCCCTCCCACAGGGTTGTTTACAGTGCACGCAATTTCCGGTAAGCTTCATAGCGCTTTGCATATGTCATGGCCAAATGTTAGCAATTGGGTAAAATCAGACCCAATTGTTAAAACTTCAACAGAGTCCACGCCTGCAACAAGCAATCGTTACTCAATTCCAAGGGTCTAGAGGGCTGGTTTTGACCAGGCTATATATGAGCTATTCATCCAGTTTAAAATAATTCTCCAAGTGAGCAGTAATATAAAAACCTATTGTTGATATAGGGTGATGCAAACCTCACAGTTTATATCTAAGCAATGAAGGGAAATGCATCTTGAAGGATTGTTTCTTTCAAGGAAAGAAATTGTCTAAATAGAATGGTAATGTTGTTTGATGTTCTTCTGTTGCAACCACATATTTGCATATGGTGATATAGAGGCATGGAGGGTTCCCAGGAAAAAGACGTTAGCAGCCACATAACTGTAGTAAAGAAGTGTGTGAACATACATTGTGCTTTAAAATATAAATGAACTTTTGATGCATTCTTCTTCTGACTGACATATACCTGCCTACCTTGAGGGTGGGTGGTGATGGCGTTGTGTTGAACAGGCCTATAGATACTGCAGGCACTGCTGTATTAGGAGGAAGTTGAAGCACTGACTTCTGCAGGCCAGCAGAGGTTAAAAATATCTTGGAATGTTGAGAATTTGGACAACTTCTCTCAAAGGTTCACACAACAACCCCCCCCCCCCAAAAAAAAAAATAAATAAAAAAATGCAAGAAGCATCATTTTTTGAGAAGGTCCAGCAGGTTTTTATACTTCCAATTGAGTGTTTTCCTGATATAAAGTACTAAAAGTCAGTTTTTATCAGTTACAAAATGTATTTATTGTTTTGTTTATTGTGTTCAGGTTGTTTGTGGAGTTAAATATCTATATTATTATTATTATTATTATTATTATTATTATTATTATTATTATTATTATTATTATTATAGCGGCAACAACAGCAATAATAATAAAAATGATGATAATAATCATTTTATTTATTTTTATTCATTTTTTAATTCTCACAAGCATATTTCCCAAAATCTGAGAAAATATTCTATTTAATTTAGACATATCACTATATATAATTCAGCATGGGAGGTCTATTTGACTTGGCAATAATAATTCTTTCCTGACAGTCATAAACTTGTCCACTGGCCTTTCCCTGGAAAACTTGATTAGAAGTTATAATTGAAACAGAGAGGAATCTCCAGAAAAGTTTGTGTTTGTTTGTTGTCAAAGAATACCTTCTGCTGTCTGGGAGGTTTCAGTAAAGTTTGGTCTTACTGGTGCATGCATGATGGGACTCATTTTCACCGAAACACAATACACACTTTCCCACTCATACACTTGGCTGTCTCCAGAAGCACTGTATTTTTGTGTTGTATTATTGATAGAAAAACAGTCAGAGGGCAATGTTTTGCACTGCAGCTGAATAAATCAAAACTATGAATAAATCACCAAATCAAACCATATTTACAACCAGGGAGAGGCCATCAACCTTATCTGGCACCACGCACTTCACTCACACTCTCTTCTTTCTTTCAGTTTCTAATCACCTCCTGCGTCTCCTCAGAGCTGTCTTTTGCCCTTTTGTCTGACAATTATTTGTTATGTTTTTACACTCTTTTCTTATCGGTTCTAATCAAAAGAAATCTTTCACTGCCTGTAATTTGATCAAATTTACTGAAGCCATGTTAATCCCTAACCATTTCAAAAACAGAAATGATTCCACTAATGTGAAAATGTTTTCTACATGATGGACTTAACAATGATATATCATTGTTAACATAAAAATGTAATTTTAAATTTTACATGGAGCAAATATGATACAATTAATTGATTTCTGAATGATATAATTATATCTTACTCTAGTTCTTTTTAAGCAGTTTCATTTGTTGGATTTTCCTTGGACGGTGCAATAAAATACATGCAGAGTTTTAATTATTTTTCCTTGGGTTTCATTTCCCAAATGAACTGTACAATTTTTATGAGTTTTTAATAAATTTTGTACAACAATTTCAATTAAAATCTGAGTCCAACAATCAATACAAAATAATGACTTTCATAAGTTTTTAAAAATTATTTGCACAAATTAAATTTGTTGTTCTTAAATGATTACATATTTGTTTTATTTGAATTATTTAATGATTAAATTGCTACTTTTTATTTTTTCAAGTGCAGTTAACTTTGCCTTGATAGTTTGAATAGAGAGAATCAGGACAAAATGAAGTAATTTTTCTTCTTGACGTAATGAGAGAAAACAAAATAAATCCAGGAAATAAAGCAAAATATGCACATGTGTTCTGCATTCCTCTAAAGTGGGACTCTGAAAAGTTTGAGAGCCATGAGACTAAATTTTTATAACATGTAAAACTAGGGATACACAAGTGAAATTGTAACAAAGTAAACTCTAAAAGCAGATCTACATGGATCAAGTCAAGTTAGTTCATTTATGTTGCACTAAGTGCTTTACAGACATACTATACAAGGTTGAAAATTAATTAACACAGATAATGTGAACAAAAGATAATGAGCTCCAATCAAATGCAAAGCAAATGAAATAAAAATAGCAAATATCTTCTAAAAGGCCTCAGAAGACAAATGGATTTTAACCTAAATACAGTAGTAATTACAACGCATTAAGATCAAATTAAAAATTCAATAGAACCAAAGAGAGACAAACTTACAAAAAAAATTTGGTGAATAAATAAAGTGAATAAAAATAAAATACCACTGAACAGGAATAAATATAAGACCCATTTACTAAAATCCAAATAAAAACCAGGCTAAGTCAATACATTTTTAATTTGTTTTCAAAGAGATCAGTATGTGGGCTTGGATTTAACATGTGCTGCCTCTGAAACCAGCTGAATGCAACATGTTGTCAATGCAGTGCATCAGTTGACCTTGCTTAAATATATTGATAAGACTTCATGGACGGGAGAAAAAGAACACTTTTTATAAAAACTTAATACTAATACATTTTCTAAAGATCTCCATTTCCAGTATTTTGTCCCAATAACAACACTGATGCTTCCCTTCACACAGCCTGAAACAAACCATAATAACGTGCCATATTAAATGGTTATCATTTCTTTTTAGTCACAGCAAGAGGAAATTTACAGTATCGAAGTTATAATAGAAGTGTCAGAAGGGCAATAACCTTTGACTATCTTATCTCCAGCGTCATGGCTATAATGTTGTATAGAGAAGAATATTTAATATTTTTATTCAACTTCCCAATAATTTTCACATTCCTTCTAGATATCTGCTCATTTATTTGTGAACCCAGTGTAGTGACTCTGACTCTCACTGGATAATATATTTTGCAGTATTATTTCTATGAAGAAATCCCTGTGAATAAATTTGTACCTAATTCTTCATGACTTTTTTCAGAGTCAAAAGTTTTCATCTGCTAAGATTATTATGTCTTTAAACAGTTTGGGAAAGCTGATATGATGATGTCATGGCTTTAAAAGCTTTTAATAGATAAATTTATACTATTTTAGTTGAGTGAAGGCATACTTCTGGATTAATTTAAAGGTTTCACATTCATCCGTTCAAACAATTATACACAAGTATAAAGAACAGGTGAATATCTGGGTTCTGGAGATGAAAGTGTATTTGTGGGAACTGTGGGTATCATCCTTTTGTTTTTGTGTTGGCTTGCATCTTTGTGTTCATAGTTTATTTGCTCAGATCTCTGCGTTCCTTTGTATTGTTCAGGCATTTACTGTCATTGATTCCCTCAGTGTTTAGGTTCTTCATACCCCTGGGTTGTAGCCTGTTTGTGATCACTTACCTATTTTGCTTCAAGGAATCAACTTTCCCAGGAAAAATGTTTATATAGCATTTTTCTTGTCATACCAATCACGCAAAGTGCTTTACACTTGAGCCACATTCACATGCACTCACAAACTCACATTCACACACCAATATGCAGATCTGTTTGTAACTTTGGGGTAAGTGCCATGGCAAGGAGTACATCAACATATGGGAAGTGGAAGCTGGTATTGAACCCACAACTTTCCGATTACAAGAGGCTTACTTTACCCCCAGTTGCTCCATATACCTCCTATATGCAAATATGACTTTGTAAACGGTTATAATACCCCAAAATTTTTTAGATTTTTTTTTTTTTTTTTTTTTTTTTTTTTTTTTTTTGCCCTATAGCAAGAAATACAAAAACTAGACAAACATGTGGGGAGAAAAAAAAAACACTTAGTTACTTGATCCAAATTGATTAAGATATAAATCAGGGCTTAAGAAAATGTTTGATTTCTTTGGTGCAATGACAGTTATAGAATCCTGTAGTTTTCTTAATGGCTTCTTCTATTTGTCTGAGGGACAAATAGAAGGAGTCATTTGCTGGAAGCACAATAATAAACTGCTCTCTCAACCTTAGTATATTCATGTCTATTAATTTTTTAAAAACCATGACCACAATGCTGTGCAAGAAAAACCAACAAATCATTACAAGCTCGGTACTTCATGGTATTTATGATTGAAATGATTATATTTCTAGTGTTTGTCTTTTTAAAAAGAACAATGATAAATGCAAATGAACCAATAGCAGGCATTTGCTGAAATTCTGAGTTTTGTCTTACAATTTCAGAAACAACACAAAAAAGGTCTTTTATTCAAACAGTTCATTGTCATTCCTTCAGTTGTGAATTTTGATACGTGACCAGTGTTACATTATTATGTGTCTGTACCCCTTCCAGCTAAGCAAACCCTCAGCATGATGCTATCACCATGCAAATTTTACGTTATTTTAAAGCCTCAACCTTAACTGTTGCAAACATTCATCTAGCCATTGTATGACCATTGAAGGTTTTTTTTTTTTTTTTTTTTGCTAAATGCAACTGCAAATTTCAGTTGAGATTGAACCAGTATGTTCAAGTTTTAAAGTCATATTGTGCCTAGGTGATTCCTGAGTTATTCCTCAACACTTTTACCAATTTTCATTTATCTAAAAGAAATGGTTTGAGTAAAATTGTTTAAATTTATAATGATAATGAGTTTTCAGTCATTGCAGTAAGTACTGGAATAAAATAAAAAGCTTTTGGATTGTCTTATCCAGATAATTTTGTTACTCTTCCTTATTTATCAATTTCTGTGACAAAATCTAAAGCCATCCTATTATCACTGTTGCTTGAACTTACAGAGTCATCATAAATAACTTTGATTTAGGTTTTGGAGATTAAGCTTAGTGAAAACCTTCAGGGATTTATTTTGTTTATAAATGTTGCGCAAATGGCTAGCTTCTGTTAGGGGAGCAATATTTTGATGTGTCTTTCTCTTTAAAAATGTATGAGCAGCACTAAGTATTGTGGGGAGGAACTGTCTGTGTTCTGTAGGTTCTTAAAACAGAGCAGCTTATCATAAAAAGGAAAAACTCATCATAGAGAATGACAAATATTTTAAGCCAAAAGGTGTAATCATAAAGAGAGCAAAAGTGGGCGAATTGGAAGTAAAAGTGAAATTGTGGTTTTTAAGTTAGAAGAGGGATTTAGCAAGGGGCTAAAAGATGAAACAAAGTCAGGAAGGGAAGAACTGAATGTTTGAGAAGTCAAAAGATTCACGAGGGTTTCAATAAAAGGCTTCAGTGAACACTGCACAGACAGGTTTGATGGTTATTCACAAACTCTCTCATACGCACACACACCCACCCACACACACACACACACACACACACACACACACACACACACACACACACACAAATCTACAGAGTTGGGAGAAGCCATGTTTATTCAAAATATTTCTAGTCATCACAGGATCCCATCATGCATTTCACCCCAATGGTCTCTCCCTGTCAGAGTATAACAAGCTTTCCTCACAGCAATGCAACCCCCACATGCAAACACAGGACACATCCTGTGCATAGGCACTGGTGTTCTGTAAAAGACAAAGTTGTGGATGTGAAAATAAAAAAATAAAAAATAAAAAATTTATATATATATATATATATATATATATATATATATATATATATATATATATATATATATATATATATAATGTATATATATATATATAGTAAATTGTATGTATTGTAATATACATGTATGTATGTATATATATATATATATATAATATATATATATATATATATATATATATATATATATATATATATATGTATGGTATGTTATGTCTATATATATGTATGTCTGTGTATAATATAATCTATATATATATATATAATATAATATATATATGTATGTATATATATATGTATGTATAAAAAAAAAAAAAAATTCCCTTCTCACCCTCCACGGGTGGTCTTTCTCAACCTCTGAGCTCGGGTCCTCTACCAGAGGCCTGGGAGCTTGAGGGTTCTGCGTAGTATCTTGGCTGTGCCGAGACTGCGCATTTCTGGACTGAGATGTCTGATGTTGTTCCTGGGATCTGTTTTAGCCACTGCTCCAGTTGGGGGTGACTGCCCCGAGGGCCCCGATGACCACAGGCACCACTGTGGTCTTCACCTTCCAGGCCTTCTCCAGTTCCTCTCTGAGGCCCTGGTATTTCTCCAGTTTCTCGTGTTCCTTTTTCCTGATGTTGCAATCGCTTGGTATTGCTACATCCACCACAACGGCTTTCCTCTGTTGTTTATCCACCACCACGATGTCCGGTTGGTTCGCCATTACCATTTTGTCTGTCTGGATCTGGAAGTCCCACAGGATCTTAGCTCGGTCATTCTCCACCACCTTTGGGGGTGTGCCCCACTTAGATCTCGGGGCTTCCAGTCCATATCCTGCACAGATGTTTCTGTACACTATGCCCGCCACTTGGTTATGACGTTCCATGTACGCTTTCCCTGCCAGCATCTTGCACCCTGCTGTTATGTGTTGGACTGTCTCAGGGGCCTCCTTGCACAATCTACACCTTGGATCTTGTCTGGTGTGGTAGATCTGAGCCTCTATTGCTCTGGTGTTTAGGGCCTGTTCCTGTGCAGCCAGGATGAGTGCCTCTGTGCTGTCCTTGAGTCCAGCTTTTTCCAGCCATTGGTAGGATTTCCTGATATCAGCCACTTCAGTTATTTGTCGGTGGTACATCCCATGTAGGGGCTTATCCTCCCATGATGGTTCCTCCAGCACCTCATCCTCTGGTCCCCATTGTTTGAGACATTCGCTGAGCACATCGTCGGTTGAGGCTTTGACCTTGATGTATTTATGGATCTTGGATGTTTCATCCTGGACAGTGGCTCTCACACTCACTAGTCCTCTGCCTCCATCCTTACGGCTCGCGTATAGTCTCAGGATGCTGGATTTAGGGTGGAACCCTCCATGCATGGTTAGTAGTTTCCGAGTTTTAACATCCATGGTCTTTATCTCTTCCTTTGGCCAGCTTATTATTCCTGCAGGGTATCTGATTACTGGCAAGGCATAGCTGTTTATCGCACGGATCTTGTTCTTGCCGTTGAGCTGGCTTCTCAGGACTTGCCTTACTCGTTGGAGGTATTTGGCCGTGGCTCCTTTCCTTGTGACCTCATCGAGGCTGCCATTTGCTTGTGGTATTCCCAGGTACTTGTAACTGTCCTCAATGTCTGCTATTGTTCCCTCTGGGAGTGAGACCCCTTCTGTGTGGATGACCTTCCCTCTCTGTGTAACCATCCGACCACACTTCTCTAGTCCGAATGACATCCCAATGTCAGTGCTGTAGATCCTGGTGGTGTGGATCAGTGAGTCGATGTCTCGTTTGCTCTTAGCGTACAGCTTAATGTCATCCATGTAGAGGAGGTGACTGATGGTGGCTCCGTTCTTGAGTCGGTATCCGTAGCCAGTCTTGTTGATGACTTGGCTGAGGGGGTTCAGACCTATGCAGAACAGCAGTGGGGACAGAGCGTCTCCTTGGTATATGCCACATTTGATGGACACTTGTGCAATTGGCTTGTAGTTGGCTTCAAGGGTGGTTTTCCACATCCCCATCGAGGCTGCAATGAAGGCTCTTAGAGTCCTGTTGATGTTGTACATCTCTAAGCATTCAATGATCCAAGTGTGTGGCATTGAGTCATAGGCTTTCTTGTAATCAATCCAAGCCGTGCACAGGTTGGTGTGTCGGGTTTTGCAGTCTCGGGCGACTGTTTGGTCTACCAGGAGTTGGTGTTTGGCTCCTCTGGTATTTATGCCGATGCCCTTCTGTGCTGTACTCATGTATTTATCCATGTGCCCACTTATCTTAGCTGCTATGATGCCTGACATGAGCTTCCATGTTGTAGAGAGACAGGTTATTGGCCGATAGTTGGATGGGACCGAACCCTTTGAGGGATCCTTCTGGATCAGGATTGTGCGCCCTTCAGTTAACCATTCAGGGTGAGTCCCACTTTGTAGCAGCTGGTTCATTTGAGCTGCCAGTCGCTCATGGAGGGCAGTGAGTTTCTTTAGCCAGTAGGCATGGATCATGTCAGGACCTGGTGCTGTCCAGTTTTTCATACCTGAGACTCTTTCTTGGACATCTGCCACTGTGATAGTTACTGGGGCTTGCTCAGGGAGGTTGCTGTGGTCATCTCGTAGAGAGATTAGCCACTGTGCATTGCTGTTGTGGGTCGCCTCCCTTTCCCATATGCCTTTCCAGTACTGTTGGGTCTCCAGCCTTGGTGGGTCTGCTCTGTTGTTATTACCCTGCCATTGAGAGTACACTTTAGCTGGTTGGGTGGAGAAGAGCCGGTTAATCCTCCTGGCTTCATTTTCTCTCGTGTACCTCTTTAGGCGACTGGCCAAGGCTTGGAGCCTTTGTTTGGCAGTTTCGAGCGCTTCAGGTATGGGCATCTGGCTGTACCGCTTGGGTACCGGTCTTTTGATTGCACCTCTTTGGAGCTCTGACAATTGGCTCACTTCCCTCCTTGTTACCTTGATTTTAGCCTCTAACCGTCTTTTCCATGGTGGGTATTGAATCTCATGGTTGCTCCTATAGCCGAGCATCTCAAGGATCACTGATGCTGAGTTGTACACCAGCTCATTGGTTTCCGTTATGGTGTTGGTAGGGATCGTTCTCAATGCTGCATTCACATCTTCAATGAGACTTTCTGATGGTACTTCACTCAGCCGTTGTAATTGGCATCGGGATTGCCCGGTGTTCATTCGGGCCACGATCCTACCTCTCAGGTCAGTTGCTGCCTCGTTCAGCTGTGATGGTTCGTTCATTATTGGGGCTGCATACCCAATCTGCGGGTGGGGAGTTGAAGCTAACTCCCCTCTGACCTGGCGTCCTGGCTCCCCCTTGCCGTAGCATTTGTGTTGTACCTCGTCTATCTCAAGTTGTGACAGCATTTGCCGTTTGCGGATGTTGGAACACTGAGCTACTAGTTGTTTGGCAGTTAGTGTTGAATGGGGATGTCGACGTAACCATTCCTCCCACATTCTTTGCATGTAACCCCTCTGACTAGGGTTACTTGAGTAGTAGCATTCCAACAGATCCAAGTTTTCACCTCTCGCCCAATTCCGTCTTGTTCCAGTAACCCATTTTTCGTGAAGGTGCCCTGGTTCCCCAGCACCTGACGCAGACCTTGTTTGGCCGGGCGACGTCTGAGCCGGCATGGCGTGTATTCCTTTATCACTCATCATGAGGTAGGCAGTAGCGCGAAGGATCTTGCCTAAGGACCCACACTGGATATCTCAACCAAGCGACCCGGCCTGGATTCGAACCCCGGTCTCCCGGGTGAAGGTCGGGTGACTTACCCATTGAGCTACCCAGCCGCTGTATATGTACGTATATATATATACGTACATATATATATATATATATATATATATACATGTATATATATATATACGTACATATATATATATATATATATATATACATATATATGTACATATATATATATATGTGTGTGTATATATATATATATATATATATATATATATATATATATATATATATATATATATATATATATATGTGTGTGTATATATGTATGTGTGTGTGTGTGTAGTTTGGCACCGCCCAGAGAAATAATACGAAAACTAAGTTAATGTTAGATTTTATGTAAAATAAACATCATAATCCTTTTTTTTATGTACAGTATGTAGTCAAAGGAACACCCGAATGAACAAATTGTCAGCTGTCCAAGCAGAAGAGAGAAGTTAACAAGTGCATAGTTGACTGTTAAATTTTACTCAGGATATATGAGGAAAATTTGGAAACCTTGGTGGAGTTTCTCCTGACTGTTGTTGATCTAGTTATCCCACACCTTGTATTAGGAATCTATAATAATTTATGCTTATTTTTGCTAGATTGCATTTGAAAACAGTGATGGGGAAATGCAGATTACAGTGAAGTATGATTGCTCTGCACTGTGGGAATTACTCTGTCTATGAATACCATCTGTTATCTTTATTTATGTGTGCAGGGCTGAAGGGAAGCAGGTGCTAATCTTCAGTAAGAGGTGGGTTACATCCTATGGAAGGTGCTTGTCTATAGAAGGGTAACAACCATGCATGGTTTCAATCATACTGAAGCTGGTTTTTGAGTCATTTCATTCACTGAGTCAGTGTCTGAATTCTGTCACACAAATTGCACCCAATGCCTGTCCCACTGATTCATACTGCTAAGACCACTGATTTAAAAGGGAGGAAACAATACTTCTTTGTAAAGAAAGTGACAGATCAATGGCTTCTAAAGGGAAAATGTTTCTTTTTTTATCTTTTTGGATGACACAAAAACAAGTATTCAAATAAATAAATAAACAAAAGTTACTGCATATCTCTAGTTATAATGTTTTAGATACATCTGACAGAAAATGTATTATTTAATAATTAGTCAGTTAAAAAGGCACTTAAAGCTGCAGTATGTAACTTTTTAAAAAAATATGCTTTTTACATATGTGACTGAACATGACAAAAGCAAGAACAAGTCTCCTTTGGGGCATTTTGAGTTATGTTAGGGCAAACTGATTAAAGTGTGCTTTGTATGAGTTTAAGGGTGAGCACACTTCAAAAATAATTTTCTTCTACTCTCCCTTAACAGGTTAAGTATTTTTTTTTTCCAGTTTACTTGTACAAGATATATATGTCACACTGAAGAAGTAAAATGTTTTGATCTTGGTCACCTTTTTTTTTGCCAGGTTACCTTATATTTTAATTGGGGTGTGTATACTTTCTGTATGCAATCCTGATACTACCTAAATCTTTATGTATTTATTGGATTTTATCCATTTGTTTTTCCTTTTTTGGGCTTCATTTATTCTATAAAGCATTCTGAATCACCTTGTCTATAAATGGTGCTATACAAATAATCTTGCATTGTCTTGAGTGTGTACTGCCAACATGTTTTGCACTTGGTGCAAATCATCTGTTTAATACTGTCCTTCTTCAGACCACATTCAAGTGTGTGTGTGTGTGTGTGTGTGTGTGTGTGTGTGTGTGTGTGTTATCTACAGGGAAGAGCAATTGTCAACCTGTACCCTATTGAGGAGACATCCCTCAAACACCTGGCCTCAGTGTGATACGGTCCTCTTTTGGAACACTGCTGAATAGGCATTTATTGTTGCTGGCTGGTGATTACTGTGATTCCATCACAGAATATTTTGTATGCAATATATAACTGAAAAAAGCTTCTTACTGTAGCAATGCATTGCTACCCTTAGTTGAGTGTGTTCAGTTTTTATGACACCATAAATGTTCTGCCTCTATGTTCAACTATTGTAATTTACTTAAATATATATTTAACATCATTAGCATTTTACGAACCACAGGTCGCCTTGTTTTTACAGTTAAGTCACAGGTACAATAAAAAAAATGTTTATAAGGTGTCCGCAAATATAAAGAAAGAGATAAAAAAAAAAAATGTGCATAAATATGAGGCTGCCATTTTTATCTTAGGACTTGAAGTTGAGTGTTGTAAAATGCATTTTTCAGATCAGATTAATTATTTTGTAGTCTGGGATTGAAATGGCTTTACATAAATCATTTTTAGAAATAATGACAGATTTTCAAGCGTAGGTATTATCATGGTGGCAGTAAAATGATGCAGCAAGTCCTTTGCCATTACCTACGGGCAAATATATAATCATCAAAACCTATTAAACAATATTTTTACCGATGTCTTGAACACTTTAGAGTGTGGCACCAGTCTTCATAGACTAAGTTAGAGCTGCAGGGAAAGAGCCTAACACCTAACATTCCATTCCTCTTGAAGAAATCCTAAAAACTGACAGAGATAAAACTGGTCTTCCTGGAAAAAAAATGTGCTACTATAAAGTCTTTTAGACAGCTTGGTCATTTTAGGACCCATGTGTGGTAGAAGTTGAATATAAATTGTATTTGGGTGTCACATGAGGGCAAAGCAACAGACATTTATGATTGCTGCTGCAGTAGGGCACTGGCAACTTCGCCGCTCCAGTAAAGTGTAAAACACTCGATCTATTTAAATCCCTTGAATTTACCTAGCGGACTTGGTCCAGTTGACTTTATATCAAGGTAATGGACTGGCTGCCTGGCCTTGAGCAGAGGGACAAATTCAGGCTGCATATTTCCCATCTCTGCCTTTTGCTGGAGATGAGCTACTGTCAATAAAATGAAGATCCTGCTCTACAAAGTGGCTCAACTTGCCAAGAAACTGAACTTCAGCTACTGCTAAAGGAACATTCGATGAATGGCATTTTTAGCTTAAATCTAAATATGTCTCACCAGCAGCAACCTAAAATATGAACGTTTTGAACCGCTGAACATGTTGGATACGGAGGCCCAAAAGTGCAGTAATTTAGTAAATTAAATTACACAAAATATTTATTAATTTATTCATATGAAAAATATAATAAAAGCTGGTGTTGTGAGCATCAAAGAAATTGATCTAGCTTTATCCTAAATCTTTCAGTTCTTAGCAACTATTTCATCATTATTTCATTTCATGGTCATTTTCTGCAGAACAGCATGAATTTATTTCATCATTCAGCCTTTAAAAATCAAAATCACTCAGCAGGGCCAACACTACTAAAAAAGGTGATTAGTCTGCAGATGGTTTGCTCTGCAGGTTAATCCAATCAGATGGTAGATTTTATTAACTGAGACACAGAAGCGGTTTAAACTATTCCATAATAAACTGTAGCAGAGGACGTAAAAGTTAACTAAAAAAACTGAAATATTTATGTATGATATTAACTTATAATTAATTCAAATTTTAATTAGGTTTCCAAGTTATTACCTATATTGGGTAATAAATTTAGTTTTTAATGTATATCATCACGTTTAATTATTTCCTTACTTAATATTTTCTATTTTATTTACATTATGACATGAAATTGTATTAATGACTGATTAACTCCTTGGGTTTGTGTCACTTAAATCTTCTACAGCATCGAGAACCTGTTCCAAGAAAGAAACCTCAAAAATCCAAAAAGATGCCATGGGGCAGATAGGGGGAAGGGAAGAAGAGAATAAGGCAAAAAAGGAAGGAGGAAACAATATGAAGTATCAACCATGTTATGAAATGATAAACATTCATTAATTTTCTACTCGTTACATTGCTCGGACAAGGTTGTCTGTTGACCTGCATATATGGTATATAACATAATTTTTGTACCTCCTTACTCTCCTTACTGATATCTTTGTACAATGAGATCATTTTAATTCTTTGTAACCTATCTGCAAAATGTAGTTTAAGGATGCAAATAAACAAATAAACAAATAAACAAATGCAAATAAACATTCAGGAAAATCCTACCTGGACAGCAGAGACTTATTTATGGTTTATCAGATTCATGGCAGATGCATATGCAAGAACACTGAATGCTAGAACTGAATCAAAATGTACTTCAACCAAGTTTTAATTTAAAGGTCTTTTACTCGTATACAACTGGATTATTGTAGGTTTTTTATTTTTGCAGTTTTCTCTGTAACAGATTTATTTGTTTCCAGTTGAATACTCCACCAACTATATATACATATATATTGCAATAAAGATAAAAAATGTTTTGAAAATATTTGTCTTTGTGTAATTTTTTTATTTCACCAAAACCAGTATTTTTGCTGGAGTGTAAACTTTTTGCGTCCACTGTAAATGAGAAGACAGTTATCCAAAACTATGGCGGGTTTTTGACAAACACTTTTCTCTTTATTTCATTGCCCAGGTTGGTCCTTTTACCTTTAGGGGTTCCTGATCTGCATGCCAGTAAGGAGCGCTGGCTGGGCAGGTTTAAAATGGAGCACAGTGAAGAGAAATGTGTTGCAAACAGTAAAACAGAAAGGACAAAAAAAAAATCATTGTGGTTTTTTTCATTCATATTTTGTTGCATTAGAGTTTCAAGTAACCACTTAACTGCATAAAAAAGTAATCAAATATGAAGGTGAATGCTGTTGTACTGACAGTAAATTTGCAAAGTTAAATTATTATGGTAAAAACAATCTGGGCTTTCATTCTGTTTCAAAGGGTAGAAAATTAATGACATAATTTTAAAAAATATCACTGTTATCAATCATTATAATAACTGTTTAACTAAGGTACTAATTTTAACTCAAGACTTTATTAGCTCCAAAATGTGCAGTTGGTGTGAATAATGTATTCCAAGTGAGCCAAGGGAAATCTTTGCAGAGCAAAAAATGTAAAAAAAAAAAAAAAAAAAAAAAAAAAAGATTCATATTAACCTTTTCTCTCTACCTCCCATCTCTCCTCTGCAGACCCCTGCTTCCTCTACCTCCCCATCAAATAATTTCTGTGCAAACTTCAGGAGTTACTGTGGCAAATAGGACCAGCTACTGTTCTGCAGTCCAGGGAGTCTAGTGCTGTTGTAGTTTAATTTAAGTGAAGTTTCTTATTGTTATCGAATTATTCACAGTTTGGAGATCGACTGGAAGGCAGGGTTTTGCTGGCGAAAGGTCTTTGGCATGTGTGCGCGAAATTCAGAGTAAGAGAAAAAATATCCATCCATCCATCCATAGTTTTTTTTTTTTTAAAAGTGGCAGGAAAGCTTTTATTCATTTGTTCAGTTATGCACCTCTAGTATCTGTTATTTTACTTACTTTATGGTAAATGGGCTGCATTTGTACAGGATTTGTACAGGACCTTATCAAGTCCAAGGATTGCAAAGCGCTTTGCGCTACAATCAGTCATTCACCCATTTATACACACATTCACACACTGATAACTACCCTGGGGCAGACTGACAGAAGTGAGGCTGCCATTCAATCTTACCACCACCAGCAGGCAAGGTGGGTGAAGTGTCTTGCCCAAGCACACAGTAACTGAGATAGATGGAGTGGGGTTTCGAACCAGTAACCCATCGGTTACAGGACAAACCCCTAGCTCCTGAACAACTGGCGTCTGACTGTCCATTTTTTTTTTTTTTTTTTTTTTTTTTTTTTTTTTCAGTTTTGAATCTCTGTGTCAGGTCTAAAATCCTCATCTTTGTCAGCATTCCTATCTCCTTCGGCATCATCAGCTCAATTTATTTACACTGTCCCTGGTTATCATAAGTGAACTGACAAACCATGTGTGTTGCTACGCTAAGCAGCAATTCAAATGTTTGTTCAGCCACATATCTTCTCCAGACAGCTGGTCCTCTGTGTAATTAGGCAATATGTGCTGTAAAATGTGTGTGTATTACAAGCTGTGCCTTACTTTGTCTGTCACATGGTCTCCTGCTCACACAGTTTATACCAGCCTCTTATTATTTTGGCAGCATTATACGTATCATTTTTGTCTGGAGCAATATATTTTATTTATTTACATTTTCTTTTGTTGTGTGTACGCTTGTTGATGTTTGAAGGGGCTTTCAGTTACGTTTATTGCATACATGCCAAATCTCTGACTGATTAGCCTGTTTGGTTCCTTTTTAAAATTGTTTTTACCTGTTTTATGATTTATGTTTTTTTGTTTATATTAAATTTCAACCTGTGACCCTATTAGAGCTTACACAAATGTTATGATTACCAGTAATTTGCTTATATATAATATAGGAATTAAATCCAATACAACACTGTATCTGGGAAATTGTAAAGCTGAAGGATGAAGAATAGTAATTGAATATATTCACTTTTAGCTTATAATTGTCAACACATGAGAACCTATCATGTAAAAATGTGTTTTAATGTTTTTTTTTATTGCTGCTCAAATTCTGTGAACATAATGTGAGGTTTATCATAATACTAGAATAGAGCAGTGTGAATATACAACTTGCTTTTTAAGATTGAGAGACCAAGGAGAAAGACCCACAAAGGTTGTTGGTATATAAACACAAATGCACGTGCACAACACTCTGGAAATAAGGCCTCCCAACCAGAACTAACAAAGGCCCACCGCGGACAGTCCTGTCAGCTCAGTGAGGAAAACACACTGTGTGTGTGTGTTATGCTCTCTCTGTGTGTGAGTGTGATATGATATGATATATGTGTGCATCTGTTGTTATGTGACTGTATGTGGCTTCCTTAACACACTAAGGAATGGTAATTGTCTCCAGTGCATATATCTTCTGCTTGTCATAAGCTGCGCTCGTTTACACTCAAGACAGTGGCCTGTGTGTGTGTGTGTGTGTGTGTGTGTGTGTGTGTGTGTGTGTGTGCATGCGCGTGTGTGTGTGTGTGACACAGAGAGTTAGTCAGACCGATAGACACAGCTATAAACTGTGCTCATTTACTTTCACCTTCTTGGACTGAGTATGAGTGTGTCACATCCAAATGCTGTATGTGTGTGTGCGTGTGTGTGTGTGTGCGTGCGTGTGTACGTGTTTGAGTGTGTTTAAGAGAGAAATACAAAATCAAAAAGAAAATTGCATAAAAAGATCATATTTATACCAGAATCTTGAGTATTTACACTTGAATTCTTTGTGTGTGCATTCTTTATGTCATGCTTCCTCAGCTAAAATGGCAGCAGAATGGAGAATACCAATAATAATCACAGAGCCTACTTTATTTTCTCTGTTTGAGGTGAAACAACTGCCTTACTCCCTTGCCACCACTTTCCTTGCTTAGCTGATCAACTCACACACATGCACACACATTATTTGTTGTGTTTAAATCTGCAGGCTGGGATGATCAGTAGAGTTATTACATGTAGTGTTCTCTGTGTTGCAGGGTACTCACTTTATGAGCTGCGAGGCAAACAGTCCCTCAGTAGTTGGGGAGCACAGCAGCTGAGACGCTGATGTGTGTGCGCATGGCTGCTGTTTCCTTTCTATCGGCAGACAGGCTATTTAACCTGTCACATCCAACTTCTCAGTAAACACAGGAGGTGAAGACTGCTGCATACAGTGCATAAAATATTCACACCCCTGGAACTTAGTCACATTTTTTCGCATTTGAACCACAAAGCTCAAAGTATTTTATTGGAATTATTTCTGTGACAGACCAACAAAGTGTAATCATGAAGCCCACAGAAAATTATACATGGATTTTAACATGTTTTACAATTAAGCCATGAAACACATGCTGTGCTTATGAATCCTTACTTTACACTTTGTAGAAACACCTTTTGTAACAGTTCCTGTTGCAATACGTAATTTTTTGCCCTATTTTCTGCTCAAAGTACCCATATTAAATGGAAAGTGTCTGAACATTGATTTTGTATTCTTGTCTAAAAAAAGTAATTTAGATTTAAGTATCATCTCATCAGAGCCAGAGCATTTTCTTTTACATGTTCGCTTTGCCCCTTACATGGGTTGTGGCAAACTACATTTCACTGATTTTGTCACTCTTCCACAACAGACAACTTTATGGTTGCCCAGAACTATTAGTTGTACTGTCAACAAATTCTCCCACATGAGCTTCGGATTTTTGCTGCTCCTCCAGAGTTATTATGGACCTCTTGGATGCTTCTCTGACAAAGCTCTCCTTGTCCAGCCAGTCAGTTTGGGTGGGCATGTCTTGGTAGGTTTGCAGCTGTAGTATCCTATCCATTCCTTTCCTTTCCGTTCTTTATATTCGGTTGATGGACTGAACAAATCTCAATGAGATATTCATAGCTTATGTCACCGGTGGACAGCTGAATTATTTGTGATTTTATGTGGTTGTCAGACAACCCGTGAGACACCAGGACTGCATTCGGAGGTGGTCTCCTTTTATTCAACCTGGCAAAGCATATGCCACAGATCTCCAGAACAAACTCTTCCAAGTGGAACAAATAAGAAAAGCACTGAAGCGTATAGCTGTCACGGAGGAAAATAAATTTTCAAACACCAGGACGTTATGACGTGATAATTATATTGTACAAACCTGATACTTATATTTGTACAAACGTAATAATATATTGTACAAATATGATAATATATTGTACAAAGTGATAATTACATTGTATAAAGGTGATAATTATATATTATAATATTATATAAATGTATATTATATAAACATAATGATATTGTACAAACGTGATAATTATAGTGTATAAATGTGATAATTATATTGTACTAACATGATATAGTGTATAAATGTGATAATTATATTGTACAAATGTGATAATTGCGTAAACGTGATAAGTATATTGTGATAATGGATGGATGGATAATCCTTTGTTGCTATTCCACGTCGTAGGACATTAGGTCTAGGATTTACATTAACGGGTCACATCAGCTGCCTCTTTTGCCTTCGTTCCCCTCCACAGAGGTTAATAAATTTGAACAAATGTATTATTGTATTCTGAGTCACACCATATCCATGCTGAACACCATCTAAAGTGGTGAAACTGATGCTTAACTCTCCACATGGTCAATTAGGAAGGCGGCCACATCTAAAGGATCAGACTGATTTTTCCGTCTGTGCAGTCCCCTTCTGTTTTGGATACTTCTCAGAGTGCGCATACAAAAAATAATTTCACACACAATGCACAGCAGAATCACTATCTCCCATGTCTTAGACCAAGAATGAAGTAAAACTTGACCAACTCCTGTTAGACATTGTAATAGCCTTTATTATGCATACACTAAAAACACACTACTACCACCTTCTGGATAAAATTATCACATTTATACAATATACTTAATACGTTTATACAATATAACTATCACATTTATACAATTTACTTATTACATTTGTACAATATAATATCATGTTTATACAATATAACTGTCACGTTTATACAATATACTTATTATGTTTGTACAATGTAAGTATTATGTATGAACAATTTATTTATGTACATTGTACAATTTGTTTGTGCAATATATTATCATGTTTGTACAATATAAGTACAATAGTTGTACAATACTTATCACATTATAACGTGATAGTGTTTGAATATTTATTTTCTTCTGTGACAGCAATACCTTTCTGTAGAAAAGGTTAAAAGAAATGTACAACTTGGTATTTATATTGTCTGGAGTATGCTGGACAAAAGAAGAAGACAGTGGGGCAGAGATGGAGGACCGAATCCCCAATATTAAAGATACAAGGGAACACAGGAACAGTCAGGTATGACTAGACAAATGCATTAAATTAACACACTTTCTGTCATTATACAAATGTTAATATAGAAACCAGTTACACTTAGGATATTGTTTTCTAACCTAACTTTGCTTTATATATCTCCACATCTTTCTCCCTGACCTGTCTGTTATGTTCATTTGTCTTCATGATGCTGTTTCTTTACTAATTCTTAATAAATTAACTTCTTCATAATATTCCTATTAAATGAATTGGACTATGCATTGAAGTTTGGGCCTGGAATGGGAAGGGAACTGCTTGATCTTCAAAACATTGTATCTGTTATTAGTCATTGGCTGAGTGTTACTTTAGAACCAGTCTGGGGCTTATTGTTAAATTCCTAGCTTACCCAAGATTTTTAAGTCTGAACATTTCACAACCAAACTACAAACGTAGGAAGTTGTATGTTTTTGAATGGGAACCAGTCGATCAAATAGGAAGTTCTGATTGTGCTACTGTTGGCTGTCTGATATGATTGTTGTCCTTCAAATGACAATGCTCGCACAATAAGTCAATGTTACCATTGTCCTGCTGACCAGGAGAGCTTCTGTGTATGCAATGCCCTTTTAGGCTTATTCCGTTTGAATTGATATAGTCTGTTGCTCTAATGGGACACTGTGGGTCACTAAAGTTGCAAACTTGTAAACAAAAGGAAATTTAACGTTAAAAAATTCATAGAGAAATCCAAAACATTTGAGGTGCAATAATTAATTAAAAGGTGTCTGGATTTCTTTTGCAATAGCTGCTTTAGAGAGGTAAAACAGAGGGTGGAGCAGAAAGGTTTGAGCATAAATAATCAGCTGTGCACATGAAAGTGCCACAGGGTGATCAGTGGTCTGAGCTCTCCTCTCTACTATGTTGGGCACACTGCCAAAACCAAGTCAGGTCTTTATAGATAATTGCAGCGCAGAAATGTGACATCACTGAACAGAACAATTTGTCACAACAGCTACTAAATCTCAGTCTTGTTTCCCAGAAGTATTGCATAATCCTTATTATACCGAAGCTTAACATGGATTTCCCAAAAGCACTGGGAATAAACACACTCATCACAGATTAACTGAGAGCATGATGAGAAGTTATCTGTTTTGTCTAAAGCAATTCTTGACTGTTTGCCAGACTCTGATGCACAGCTGATTTGAAAAGATGAACAGTGACAGTAAATTATTCCCATCTACTGAGCAACATTCTTAATTTTAATTTACCAGGAACGACTCCCACAGTGGGCAGTTTTTGAAGAAAACCTCTCAAAGAGACTGAAAGAAAAAAAAAAATCAAATAAACCATTATCGTGAGTTAAGTTTTATTTCTCTTACGCTCCTTTATGCATACTACAAAACAGCTGTAAATAAATGTAAGGACAAGCTTTGTGAAGGAAAACCTGGCTGCAGCGTAAAGTCACCAAACCATGGTTTTCCAGGCTGTGTCTTTCTGTGTTCCTACTGGGGTCTAGAGACCTACGAGGATTCTGCAAATGAGACTGCTGATGTATGAGGAAGACAGAGTGAGGTCGCTCCTCTCTGCTCTCTCACAGCTGCACCTCAGTGTGGCTATGACAGAACATGCTGGGCTTCAGTACATAACCAGGTACCAGTGGGACCATAGTGGACCAGTGAAGCTGCGCACCAGCTGTATACACAAAATCAGAAGCAAGTGAACATGAGGCTCCTTCCAGCAGGGCTCCACAGTTTTATTTGGGCTTTAAAGCATAACTGCTGTGAAACAGACAATTATCTTTTATTTCTCAGCTTCTCTGCTTTATTGTTGTGATTATGCACCCTCTATTCACTGCCAAGCTCATTCAACCATAACTGTCTTTCCATACGCCATCCTACCCACAAAAAGCTGTAGCCACCCAATTTAACCTTATCTACAACTTGGCCTCTCATACTCACAGGGTATTGTGAGTTGAGTTAAAGTGCAAATGAACTGGTGGTTTTGCTGTGTGTAAAGTGTAGTAGCAACAAACTGTAGAAACAGATTAATATTAAGGATCCTGGCTCTGAATGTAGCAGATTCGGAGCAGGGGAATACTAGACGCCTATTGACCTGACTGACTGGCTAGCAGGCAACTGGTGTTTGTGGTCTGCAGTGGTGATAAGCCTAAAACCAAATGGAGTTTACTTGTTAGTTATATGAACCACACAAGAGACCTGTTTGCTACGTGTCCCCAGTTCCTAAACAAGGTGAGGCGGCATTAAGTTTCTGTGGTCCAAACACCCTGAAAATCTCAGAGGTGCAGAAACTCTTGGCTCTTTTAAACAGGACTGAAAACTTTATGATTTGAAGCAGCTTTCAAAAAAGGTCAGACCTTATTTAATTAGTATAGTTGTTGTCATATCTTGCCTAATAATAATTTAAGATTTGTTTCTAACAGTTTTTAGTTTTTAGATTCCCCCCTTTTTCGTAAAGCACTGTAAATTACTAGTGTGCAACTGGTTCTATACACATAAACCTGCCATGCTGTAATCAACAAGCACTCTGCATAAAGTGGGTTAGGCAGCTCTTACATTAGAAAACACTAGGGAAATTTCCCCAAATTTGATGGTATTTTTAGGGGCAGATATAAAAAATCAGTCAAAGCATCAGATATTCCTCATTTAAATGGTCAATACAAAATGTCTTTTTATGTTCAAGTTCATTTTAATCTGCAGGGTTCATCTGTTTTTTCAATGAGTTTGTATACACAACATATTTTTAGGCTTAGTTTTAAGTTGCAATACATATTACTCTCAGTAAGTGACTGCAGGACACATGCTGGCCATCTGAAACTGTCAGGGTTCTGGGGTGTTTGTATCTGTGTGGTTAAGTTTTTTTTTTTTGTTTGATTTTCCAGATCTCCACAAAAGGGTCATGGAACTAGAACTACTACAGTTCATTCTTTCTCTCTCTTTCTCTCACCAACAGTCTCATGTCCCCAAGAACACATTCATTGACTTTACAATAAACCTTTTAAATTCGTATTGGGACCATATGATCATGTGGGTCAGACATCTTGGCAAAACCATGACAGACGCTATTCCTTGTGTTTTGGCTCCTTAGTCATTCTACAATTAGTCAAAGTAACAACAACTTAATGTTGTTGTGTATATTCATTTAACCATCTGATGGACTTCTAAAGGATAACATCACAATGGATGAAGACACAAAAATACAGATGGCCTTTGCAGGACCTTGGCAAGGTCTTAACATTAACCTGTTAAGCCCGAACAGCCCTCATGAGAGCCAGTCCCGAGGGGCGCTGTTGGATCACATGAGAAAAGTTGGGCTTAACAGGTTAAGAATTTAGTTGGCTCTTTGTATTAGTCATCATAGACCAGGGGTTTCATGTTTTCACCATGCAAGTAAGGCACTACAATGCAAGAACCAACCACAGAAATGTGGCAAAAAAGGCAGCTGGGAGTGTCACCCAGAAAGGATCTGGCAGGAGAGACACTACATTAGCCGTTGCTGTTGTAAAGATGTACAATAGATATTTAATATGACTTGTAAAGTAGATGACTGAAAGGATGGAGGAGTGCTGTAAGTCCGGAGGTGTAGAGATGATTGTTTATTCGGTGGCGTTTCCAGACTGAGATCAGATAAAGAAAGAGCAGTCAGGGGTTGCAGGTTTAAGAAAAGCCAAATTGACCATAAGTGTTTGTAGTAAACAGTCCACATAAGTTTTAGAGTCAAGACAACCAACCCAAACTTCCCCAGATGGAAGTGTTTCATGTAATAGAATGGTGTAAAATGCTTGCTGTTTGAGGTGGCACTCAAGAAAGAAGCACTTGAAGTGAAATGAAGAAACCAGAGTTGTTGTGGCTATCAGGTTTACCAATCTAGTGAAAAGAAGTCCTGCATTATCATTTGAAACATGGCCTTGTCATTAGCTAAATGATGAGCAGGTACAGATAATCCCTGCCCATACAAGATACACTACATATAAAAGACAGAGAGAAGGAAAATAAAGCATACCAAAGATATGACAATGACAGATCCTAGAGCATTCTGAGGATGCACATAACTTCTGTAGCATGGCGATGGTGCTTTGTTACAGTGTATCCATGAGGGATCTCTGCACACTGGTATAGCTTGGTCTTCCAGAGTATGTAGTATGTTGTATGTAGTAATCATCATGGCAGGCACATTTAATGATCTTCTAGTGTGCTGCATTCTGACACAATCATACAAAAGGATACCCCAGGTAAAAAGGTTTATTGTGAGAACAATGCATTTGAATGTACAAGTGATCTTGATCGAGGGGTTCCTGATGGGATGGGACAGTAGATACTCTGAGGAGGAGAGGAAAAGATGAGTGGAGGTAATGCTGAATATGATTATGAGTATGAGGAGGAGGCTTACTGGATAAAGCTGCAGAATGATGATCTGGAGGTCATTGTTTCTGTTGAAAGTTTGAGGTGGAAGGTCCAAGAGCTCACAGATGAGAAGGCTTGAATTCTGCTCAAAGGGTTCTATAAAGGGAACAAAACAAGAAGGCAATAGGCATAGGACTCAAAAAACACAGAGAAGATCTCAACCTAAGCTCAGAGGGCTTAGGTTTACCATAAGGTTCAATACTCAAGTGTCGAAGGACTGGCAGCCAGTTCCTCATATACACCAGATGATGGCTTGATAATGAACAGGTATGTAGGAGCACACCTGTTCAGATCCACCCTCCAGTAGTGCAGTAGTGCAGCAGCACCGGTCCAGGTGCAGGCTCTAGTGGAGACCTGAGACTGACAGAGAGAAAAACCAACCACAGAAATACAACACTCCAGATTCGTGACATGCGTATGTTAGGTACATAGTGAGAAAGTGGTGTTGGTGTATAGAACATGCAGGAGCAGTGTAGGAGAGTGTCTTAGGGAAAATAGCAGGGAAAATCCTATTTGCTGAGGACAAAGGGTGTAGCTGTGCTATGCTTGCCTTCACACTTAAAGAGATTTTCTGAATTTGCTGCTATCCAGCCACATTCTAAAAGTTCATATAGGTCATGAGGAGTGTTGTAGTATATTTATCCAGTGTGAAAGCACCATAAAAGGTCTTTTTAGTACCTACTCAGTAGAAAGTATGCCTGGCATTCTTGTAACCAGGCATTGCACTAAAAGACATATTATTCCCTTTACCACTAAAGATATGTTCAAGGATTCAGTTGATTTGCAGCCCATGTGTTGATATCATTATAGGGCTTTGTTTATAAAGAATGAAGATATAGTCTTTTTTTTTTGTATCTTCATGGAAATATTTATTTTGTGATATTCCTGATCTGTACTTCCAAATTTATCTCTAAAGGTGACAAAAGGTAGTAACACTGGCTGGTAACAGGAATACGTGTTGTTCATATCTGTTAAGAATTAAAAGAGCAACAAAGAGAGCTTAATTAAAAAAGCTAATTTGCTTCATCTTTCTCATGTAATGACTGTAAACTCAGGCATCTGCCCTCTAAACAGGTGATTTTATAGCTAAAACTAGATGATACACATTTTAAAGAACACAAAATGAAATGAAGTTTTATGTAAGATAGTGCTAAACCGCCAAGTTATACTTCCTCAGACTGCAACAAAGAAATGTGAAGAACCTAATTTAGAACTCAGCGGCCTCCAGCCACATTCCTCAGGGCCTATTGTAGTGCATGTTGCATACACAGGGTTCTGGAGAACTCGGTATCTGAGGAGGCAATACAACCAGGGTTGGGGAACACTGCTAAAGGGTTCATAATCACAGATTTTGGGTGTCAAAGGCCACAGGACTTTGTGGAGTCCTGGGAACTCTCCTGCTAGCAGTTAACCTCCAGAGTATGTACAAAGGTGATTTTGCATGTCCCATATCCAGTAATGTATCATATTGACTATCTGCAGAAATCCTGGCTACATAAATGAAACAGAGTAACTTATTCCTGATTCTTACCAAAGAGAAGTTTCTAAATTCTTTTGCTGTATTTCCCACTGTATGAGTGTGTGATTAGGTTTTTTTTTTTTTTTTTTTTTTTTTACCTCTGTGTCAGCTCAGCAATAACCTAATGAGTATAATAGGCTGATTATATTTTTAATAAACGCAGCAGGCAGCTGTAGTCTGTTGAGGCTCATAGCTAAACGGATGGAGAGATTTTCAATGAGTCACTCTGGTACACTTACTGCTGATTACAGACACGTAGCACTTACTGTGCTGTAGACTTGGCGTATGTGTGCTTGTCTTCTGCAACTCATTTTTGTGTATCTGCAGACTTTTTTTTTCCTAAAAGAAATATATGATGTGTCTCTATGTTTTTGTTTCTACTTACCGTTTTTATCAAAATGTCTATGAAAGCTCACCCAAAATCTCAAAGCCATGCATGTAGCTACCCATGTGTGTGTGTGTGTGTGTCTACATCCTATTACTATTTCTCCCTCTCTGTTGACTAAATGAAATCCCATCTCTGCAGTTTTTCCTCCTCAGCACCCATTCACTCCCCCAGTGCAGCCCAGACAATATTAAAAATCTCCCTTACTCCCAGCAAACAGGCGGTGCTCACCAGCCTGCATGTCTCAAAAGATGCTTTTTCCTGTCCATGTGATGTTTTTATGTCTGCTAAAAATGATCAGGTGCAATCTCAGGTGTAAAATTGGATGAAAACATTGATGTTGGGGAGTGCTTTGTTTCATTTATCTGTGTTTTTTAGCCTCTGCTGTTTTCTAGCGGAGCACTTTAGAACTATATTATGGAGAAAATAAAGCGAGTACTTTTTAGATTAAATTACCTCACTGTAAATTGCTAAATTTTATATTTATAAGATTAAAAACACTCTATTAGGCTTTAAGATAAGCTAAAGACACCTCCAAAATTAATTATTCACTTAAGTCATCTGATTGTTCTACTTTGTGGCAAAGAAATGGTGGAGGACACACCCATGTAAATGTTTGAAATTTTGAACAACCTTTGGAATAGCTGAATACATCTAAATCTTATTTAATCTATCTATCTATCTATCTATCTATCTATCTATCTATCTATCTATCTATCTATCTATCTATCTATCTATCTATCTATCTATCTAGAGAATTTAGAATTGCATTACAGTATTCACTAAATTAAAAATTTGTCTTATTTTCTGTTTTGATGAAGATCACTTGTCTTTGGCTGGGGTGGTAATTTCCTAAATGTTGCTGTAAAATGTACCAAATTTGCTTCAAGTTTGCTTTTCAATTTTATCATCATGCTCACATTTAAATTAGAATATTGTCCTTTAAACATATTTTTTGCAAACTGTTGTTCAGCATGTGACACCTGTCATGGATACAAAAACTTACTTTTTTTAAAGCCCTTTATTTTATAACAGCATCTTCACATAATTTATGTTGCTATGATCATGACATTATGTTAATATGAATGATAAATTCATTTTGACTTTGTTTTGTAAAACAGATAAAGTTCTCAAGGCATTCGGACTCCACACCTCAATCAGTCCAGTGAACACATAGCTTTCCGCAGCCCCTCCACGCCTTCAGGCGAATATGTCTTTTTTTTACTACAAGTAAAATTTGTACCTTCGGGTTAAAGTAGGATTTATGACCAAACACATTTTCAGGTTGGGCATTGCAGCTGTTTAGATGTTTGAATAAACCAAATGTATATTTTATGTAAATCATTTTTAAAAAAAATTAATAAACTGAGAACAGATAAAGGCTGGAACTATTTTATTTTGATGTTAGAAAATAACACATTTTAAATCTGTATACAGAAATGTATAAACGACAAATTTGAGTCTAGAAAAGAGAACCATCTGCTTCTCTCTGTTTTCCAAAGTCACTGCAGTGATTTTTTTTTTTTTTTTTTTTTTTGCCCAATATGTAGATATTTCTCTGAGCTTCATTCACTTGAATCATAAACTGTTCACTGATGAAACAAGTCAAGGAAAAGGTTGTAAAAATATCAGCCAATATCACTCACATTAGTTCTGGCTTCAGGCTAACTCTGAAAACAGCAACTCAACTGTAGAAATCTAGAGCTTTATTCAAAATGACCGAGTGCACTGAAAAATAAAATCGAGGCAGCATGGTTCAAACTTAACAGAATCAAATTCAGATAAACATTTACCTAATGCCTGTATCCATTAATTTTCATCCTCTTAATGAAGGACAACTTCTACATGACAAATGGTTTTAGATGTGAGAAAAGAAAACTGTGCTGCATCTTATTCTGCAGATACTTCATCAAGACTTTATTTCAGAGTGTGTTTGCTACTAGTCATGTAACCCCTCACCTTTTTCTCTCTAGCTTTCTGATTTACCCCTCAACCTCACTGCTCTGACAGATTTTAGTTTTTCAAAACATCTTTTGCCTTTGAAGGATGTTTACGGCTGCATTCAGAGCCAGATTATTCACATTAGGCGCTGGTGCATCGCTTGGTGCACAATGAGAATGTGGAAGCAGAGGACTCATCACGTTTCACTCTGCAGAGGTCATGTTAATGGGGAGAAGTGAAACATGAGAAAAGGCTCAGGCTGCAGGATGAAACGTGTAAGGATGGCAGGATCTGTATTATAACTGTGTTTGCTCAGCCCTTTTTGCCCTGTACATTCCCTGTGTTTTGTTAAGCACCTATCTCACCACTACAGTGAGACACATGCATTGATGTTAGGCACATCACCTCAAACTAAACTTTTTTTTACAACAGGCTTAATAATAACACTGCTACTAATGCTTCTTTCTTTCGAACAATTAAAATTTCAACAAAACAAATACAGGAGAAAAGAACCTGAATAAAAGCATAAAATTTCCAACAAAATATTCTGCAAAACGTAAGAAAAGGTGTTTGAAAAAAGAACAGGAGGAAGCAATGGCTTAGCCAGTCCTGTCCCAAAGTTTACATACAAATTGTCAAAATGGTGATTCAACGTATGCACAAATACACATACATGCATATATAAATGCATAAACGCAGATATGCATGCATAGCTACATATACCTACACATACATCTATGTACTTGCAGATGCAAATTTACACTTGTAAAATTTTAAAAGGTTTTGTAAACCTGAAGATTTAAAAACAGTCAGATTACAGTTCAATGAATGTGATTATGATTATTAAAAGAAACACGTTTATGGGGACATGTTTAAAGGACAATATTCTAATTTAAATGTGAGCATGATGATAAAATTGAAAAGCATACATTGAAATGTTTACAGTCCATGACGCCCAAGTCTGTTTGTTTGAGATTTAAACAAATTCTCCAAATTTTAATAAAATGCCCAAGACTCTTAAGTACTAGGTAATGCACTTAGTTTTGAAACTATAACAATAACAGGAGATATCTCACTTAGTAAATATATGTAACAGGATATTGTTACTGAGAGGGATTCACGTTTATCTACTGTTAAGTCATTTCTTATTTTATTTGCATGTTATTATCTGATGCTAGCGATAAAGACTGGGTTGCTGTGTAAAATCTCTCTGTCTTTAATTCTGAGCAGGAACATCAGGGATTCACACAGAACTATAACTGAATGTTTTGAGATGTTAACTTTGAATTTAAAGCCAACAGTTGTGATGCACAAATTCCTCTAAAGTTCAAGGAGCAAATTCTTATTGTAAACATTTACAGAATGTGGGGATTTTTCAATCTAAAAGATAAAATATGATTAAAGATTGAGTCTTATGTATTAATAAATGTTCCAGTGTGATAATAACATTAAAGACACCAGGAAGATTTTAAATGTTTTATTAGACAGATAATAAAAATGTTGACATCTGTAAAAAGCCTATTTTCAATGTTTCTAAGATGCTGTGAATCCTGAATTGGGCCTAAAAACAGTCTATACCTCGGATCTGATTTTAATATAAGCATTAAATTGATGTCAGTTCATTCCCTCAAACTCTGGGGGAACCCTTGTGTTTTGAATGTCAAAAGATCATTGTCTTTGTTTAAAGACTCGATTGAGATTGACTGAAATCATTGTTCATGTTGAACAGAGACTGCAGCCTGAATTTACAGATGTGGTCGGTTTATATATCTGTCAAGGAAAGTTCGAAAAGTTTCAAAAACAAGCTGGAGTAAAGGATGAATTCAGCATCGCAGCATGAGGAGAGAACTGGCTCCAAACTGTGTGTCAGCAGCGGGATGAACACATTGGCTCAGTTTTCTGTTCAGTATTGTTTGGTCTCACTCAGCTCACTGTTATCACTGGTGCTTGATGTCATGATGTTCAAAACGGCTCTCTGGGAAACCCGTCAGTTTGTAGTGTTTTCTGAAAAATATTTCTTTGCTGGGTTTTATAAAAGACACACTGCTGCAGCAGTTTAAAGTGAGGCTTGGGTTCAAATCCATCCTGTTTTTATACTACATTAATAATTATTGAGACAGAAAGGACTGTGTGATTTTTTTTTTTTTTTTTTTTTTTTTTTTTTTTTTTTTTTTTTTCAAAAGAAAGACAAATGCATCTGTTTGGAAACACACATTTTCATGATAGATATTCTTAAAAGGACATTTTGCATTTACCTTTTTGTTTAATTGTCGTTTTTGGCTATATTATGAAGCCTTTTGGTCAGCTTTTGTTGTTTTAAATTTGCTATGAAAGCAAACGTTCATGGCATTCCATCTATATTATCAAAGTGCACAAACTTATTATTGAAAATAAATTATTCAGAAATGATAAACATGTTTAATGAGGTCGTTGCTTGCACACACATTTTGCATGTCGAAAAGTTATGTCAGTGAACTGGATCGATCTGTGTAGACAGAGGTTAAACAAGCCAAAGAAACAAAATAATAAATTGAAGCAAAGCTTGAAACAGACGCAAAGAAAGAAAGAAAGAGAAACAAAGACAATTAACCGGTATGGCAGACATAAGATGGAAACAGTTATACATTTCAGATTCCGGTTCTTTTACAGAAATATGTTCTCTATAATATATGGAAAGTGGCCAAGTGTAAAAAGCATTCAGACTCAAATTCGTCCTAAAGGGTTAAATAGAGGGAGGCAGCGCTGTCCTCATAACTGCATAACCCTCCCTCTCTATTATCCTCCACACCACATCCAGGAACCGTCAGGCTCCCGCTCTCCCCCCCTCACTCTCCCCCGGCTGCATACACTCTCACCCAGCCTCTTTCTCCTCCTGGCTGCGCTCCTCCTCACCTGCCAGCGGAGCAGAAGCGGAAGATCGTCCTTGCGGACAGGAGCGATCAGCGCGGCGCGGCTCCAGGTAGCTCCACACTCATTCTGCGGGCGCACGTGCTCAGCTGGCTACTCTCCGAGAAATGTGCGCGCGTGCATGTGTGAGAAGTGTCTCATTGAGTCTTGGTGCAGACGCGTTGCTGGTTTGATTGCAGTAAATCACTGCTGCTCAGCTGTTTCTTCCCCTTTTGACTTAAAAAAAAAAAACTGCATGAGTGAGCTCCTGTGGGTAAGAGGTTGGATGATAGCTCCATTAGTTTGGTTCCCAAAGGGACTTCAGCAGGTTCCTCGGATAGATGACCAACTGAGCTCCTGTTCTGTGTGACTTGTAGGGAGAACTTTTCCAAGTGCAAACTGAGCTAAACAGCATTTATTAAAAAGTTTTTCCCCATAAAGCCTAAAGAAAAAATACATCTCAGCATAAGAGCTGTCTTATTTCAATTCCCTTCCCTTTCATTATTAATTCCCTGTAGACTTAAATTTGGAACATCTGATGTGTGAAGTGAACTGGTTGTACTCATTAGGCTATGAAGTTTGACACAAAGCAGTTGTTGTGAGCCCGAGTTGTTCCCAGCTCCCTGCTGGACCCTAATCCTCCTGATCCACATCCCGACCAGTCCAAACTTTTCCACATATTATCACAAAAGGAGTCAAAGATGGCAGTTTATTCTCTTCACAGTTTGTCTAAGTGCAGAAGTATCAGTAGACTTTAACTGAGATATTTGGAGTATTTCGTGCTGTTTAGAGGTGAGTTCTTAAACTGGATGGTGTTTGAGGAGAGTAGGTGTTTCCTGAAGCCGCAGCAGCAGGGGGACTGTTTTCCCAAGCGGTGTTGAAAATCTCTCCTCTGGGTGCTTTGACTGCTTTCTTCAGGATGCTGACAGCTGCACTGAATTTTTATTTCCATCCACTTAAAATATTTAGTTGGCACCACAGCTCAAACTGCATCCTTTGGTTTCTTTACTTTGATGTATGGGACCAGTAAATGAGTTTTCATGTGTTTAAAAAGAAAACTGTGTGCTGCTGAAGGACTGGAGGAAGCCTGGTCCTGCTGAATGTCCTGCTGAATGCTACAACAGGGATGAACAACTTCAAACTGTTTAGAACTTACATAAATAATCTGCAACACAGATTTTATTAAATAAAAAATAATAATAATAAATACAAATACAATGCAAATACAAAACTTAAAAGTCTCTCCAGTGTTTTGACAAAAACACTGGAGAGAAAGATTATTTAAGACCATAATGAGACACAAAGGTACAAATGTTGATGTCATAACTATCTGCATGGGGCAAATTAACAGGAATGCAGTCAAATAATACATAATATGTTTTGAGGTGAGAGATTGGAATCATTTAGATTTTGTGTATTTTTTGCAGTTATAAAATCTACTTTAATATCTGCAAAATCACAATTGTTGCTCTGACTCTCATTTTTATGCTGCATTGTGTTTTACTTAGAATATTAATGGTGGGGGAAAAATATAATTCAAGTTTTGACACTAGCTAGGTTTATGAGAATTCAAAATGTGCAAATTAGAAACACAGCTCAGCTTAGATTATTAAACACACTGTTTCTCTCCTTAGCAGGCTATAAATATTATATTTTCCATATTTATTCATTATCAATTCACATTTCTGTCTGTGTTTTTTAGTCAAAATTTGATGCTATTTAAGACTTACACCTTTTCTTTAAAAAAATTAAAAATCTATTACTATACTGGGGAGGAAATTAAGGCGATAATGGAGAGTGAAAGTGGTATTCCTGGTGAATGATTCCTCACCGCTGCCATTAGATGAATGCACTAAATTTATGGATCACTTAAATGTCAAGCATTTAAAAAGTAGATCAGAAAGAAATGCTCACAGAAAGGTGGAGTGAATATTTGATTTTTCTGCTTCGAAATGTACACGGTGGTGCGCCGCCATGGAGATAAGAAGCAAGAAAAGATTCCTGTGACAAGTGCTCTCTGATAATACCCCGGACTCTGCAGAAGTGAACAGCTGTCAGATTGACGGATTTGAAAATGCCACAATATTATTTCTGATGGAAATTAGCATTGTGCAGCTTGAAAAAGAAACTGATGCGGGTCCTGATTAATATTGATCTTGGCCTTTAGGAAGGATTTATCTGGGTGATTATAAGCTGCACAAAATCACCTAGCAGGTGGATCCGTTGACGTATGTTGACATGGTGGTTACGGTCTCTCTATTGAGAAATATTGTAATTAACAAAATGTGTTCACTGGTTTATTGGTTTGTTGCAAGGCAAAGAAGTTTATTTGTAAAGCACAATTCAGCAACACGACATTTTAAAGTGCTTCACATGATGAGTTACCACTCAAGAGAGATAAGCTGGTGTAAAACTCCGAGGTAAAGCATTTATTCATTTTAAATCCAGTATTCACTGAAGCATTTTCCTCTTTTCAGGTTTCTTTTTGAAATTTAATGACATATTTTATATTTGATTCACAAGCTGTACTTCAAAATGACTGTTGGTTTAAAAACAGATGCGTCAAGTGGAAACTTGTTTGACCTTCTTGATTTGTGTCTCTTAATTCACTGCTAATCATGGAATTCAACTGTAAGACTCCATATGTTTTATCCATTTCAAATGAAGAAAAGAAATCTAAGAAAAAATATCAGATACCAGGCTTAATGGTAAGCACAGAATTTTTTATTTTATTTTATTTTTTTTTATTTACAGCCAATAAGGTACTATCACAGTTTATAAAAACCTATAAAAAATGGCACAGGAACTGTCGAATGCTTGCTGTTGCACCGTGCAATGAAATTAGTTTCAGCCTGCATCTTTTTTTTCTCATTCAGAAAAAAAAGACAATAAATTAGGAAGTCATAATTTTTTATATATTATGTAAATTCAATACACAGTTATATATTTTAAATGTTGAGGACCACTGACAGCAGACAGTCTTTGGTACCCAAGGAGGATAAGCCACAGAGGGTTATCACTAAAGATGCTGGCTGTTCACAGAGTGCTGTTTGCAAGCATGTTATTTGAAAGTTGAGTGGAAGGGAAAAGTGTGGTAGAAAAAGGTGCACAGTCAACATGGACAACCACAAGCTTGATATGATTATGAAACAAAGCCAATTCACGGGTTTCAGGAAGATTACAAACACTTTGACATTGTGTACAGCCCCTTGACTGATGTGCTGTGGTCCAAAGCTCTCCTTTCAGACAAAAGTCAAGTTTGAATTTTATTTCTTTTGGAAATCAAACCCCCAGAGTGGAGATGCACAGAATCCAAATTGTTTGAGTCCCACTGTAAAGCTTCCTCAGTCAGTATTGATTTAGGGTGCCATGTCATATGGTGGTGTTGGCACTCAGTTGGTACTTTTATCAAGTCCAAAGTCAGCACAGCTGTATTTAGAGCACCTATCCACACTGCCAAAAGTACAAATACCTCCTTTAATGACAATGATCACAGTGCTTGATTGGCCAGAAAACAGAGCTGGGCTTATCCCCATGAAACATCTGTTGGCTGTTGTAAAGAGAAAGATGAGACACCAGAGCCAACAATTCAAATGAGCTTAAATGAGCTACTAAAGCAACCTGGGCGTCCTGAAGATCTCAGCAGTTCTTCCCAAGCTGCACTGATGCAGTAACTAAGTGCATATACTGTACAGTAGAGCTGAACGATAAAACAATAGCTTTTTTTGTTACTTCAGGTAACAAGCAGGATGTGACTGAATAAAAGAAAAAAAAAAAAAACTGAGTATCCCAAAGGAAGAAAAGACAGAAAGCACAGTGAACTACATCACTGACGAGAAGGACCCAAACAGTTCAGTCATGTGGAGGTATTTTGGCAATTTAAAGTTGGGCAAGAGACAAAGTAGGGTGCACAGCAAATTATGTCAAATACATGTTCTGACGAATACCATCAATCTGTTTCACCCCCTGAATCACAGAATGTAAAACTTTACAATTCCAGATGAGAGCGAGTGCTAAGCCCCCCTCCCTCCACCGAATTGGATTTTTTTTTTTTTCCGAGTCTGCTTTATTTCCTTATTTTTTGTCTTTGAAAGCTGCTGAATTTTGCACTTAGACTGTAAAGAATTCATATTTATTTTCTTTCCGAACACAGACAATGTCTATTTTATCATTAAAGATTGACAAAAGTAGTGATTTGTTTTATATATATTTTGACTGAAGTGAAAAATGTTATATAAAATTCATTGCCCAGCCCTACTGTACAGGTCTATACTGATACGGCATAACCAGATTTTACAAAATAACATGTTTAAAAATATGTCAGTTTTACTCTTTACTCTGAGATACCAAAAGAAATGCTGCTTTTGATGACGGTTTAATTTATTGAGTTACGTCTGTTTGTGTATGCAAAAATGAAAAAAAAAAATAAAATAAAAATAAAAATAACTTGTTACTTTTAAAATTGGTTCTGATCAGATTGTGTCACTATCCTTTAGAATACTTCAAAGGTAAATCTTTACCAAACATGGCATTTTTTTATTCTGCTGCATGGACAGAAATTAGCTGTCATGTAGCGTGTTTTTTTTTTTTTCTTTTAAAACAAAGCAAATCAAACTGTTTTGTTTTTGGAAAACTCTGGAAATAACTGCTATTGTAATTTCCAACTAGCTGTGATCGTACAGTATCTTCTTCACATCTTTTAGAAGCACAGTTCAGTCAGTCACTGTGGTTTTAAGAATCCAGCAGGTGTGAATGGCTTCTGTCTGACTGTTCTGTGAGAGGGGTCAGTGTAAGATGGCTGAGGTCAAATAAATATATTCATAAAGAAAAATATTGTTTCTATGTGCATTGTGTTTATTCTTTATAACTCACATAGTGTATGTTCTAAAAATTTAATTAAAAAGAAAAAAAAATCAAACTCAACAAAGTTCCAGGGCTCCAGATCTTTAGTTTTAACATTTTTATGCACATCTCTGATGCAAATTGAGTTTTTAAATGAATGAGAGATGGCTGCCATGATTTGTGAATACTGATAAAGTTATTAATATATAAATGCAGCTACACTATCCTATTAATTTCCTGTTGTTGGAGGGATTCGGGCTATGAGCCCTGGAGTCACAAGGCCTTGACGTCTGAAAGGTAGAGAGAAAGAAATATTCAAAGCCTGAACAGATTTAATTGATCTCCTTACAGTATCAGTAAATAGTGGAGCCTTAAGTTGTTTTTAAATGATTGTAGTTTCATTTTCCCCCTCCTAAATTGGTTACATCCACGTGCAGTTTTTCAAACTCACAACAGTGACAAAAAGGAAAAGGTTTTCATTTGTCTTCACTGGATTAATTTAAATTAAACATGATTCAATCATAAATTAGTTATAAACATTTGAATACATGACAGCTACTAACTGGATCCATTTTTGGGGTGTATAATGTTACGAAGGCAAAATGTGGGTATACTGTAAAGGTCTGCTTTGAAAGCACAAAAGTAGACTTTAGTTTCTCTCCATATATCTGCAACTAGATGTCATGTTTTTACCTCATACAATTAAATAAAGCTGCAGGAGGGTAACATTGGCTTGGAGCAGACAATAACTTTTGAAATAGACAGAAAAAAAGAACTACCAATCACACAGCCTCAGTTAATAGCATGATTTACCTTACAGTCCGTGCATGTTGTTTCATTCTAGAGATGGTCAAACATATACTCCCTCTACCTACACTGCTCTTTTCCTAAGCACTTCTTCTCGACTTAATTTCAGATCTCAAGGTTATAGGAAAATAACAAATATTTGTGAGAACCTTCAAAAAGAAAACTCTGTCGCAACAAGAATTCTGCCACATTTATTAAGCTGCATTGTGGGTCTGCAACAATGAAACATGCACTACATGTATTTAGGAAAAGTACTAGTATAGGAGACAGCAGGGTTCACCTGAAGGCAATTGTTCCCTTGTTTCAACTGGAATTCAAAATTTTTCTTTCTTTTTTTTGCAACTGAGAGAATTAAAAAAATATATAGTTTTTTTTCCTTGTACACTAAAGTCAGTTAACTTTTCTATGTAATTAGTACAGAAAACTTCACAATGAATTTGTCAGTTAATATATATCCCATCATTTACAAATCACAAAAATGCTGGCCAAACAAAGAATGTGGTCATTGCACAGTCATGGTGAAAAGACCCTTTCTCGGTTTCAGGGACTTTTAAGGGTTGTCTGTATGGAGAGACAATACACTTGTTTTGGTGTTTACCAGGTTCTGAATGGTTTAAAGGTCAAAAGCACAAGACAGATTTTATTCTGTAATTTTTTTATACACAAAAACTAATCTGTTGTATTTTTGCACACCGCTCACTGACTTCACTGCTCCCTCCCCTTTAAAAATGACATGCTTTCAAACAGTCTGTAGCCAAAAAGCTCCACATAAATGTGTCTCAGAAATCTAAGTGGCGTCTATGTCGGAATAATAATGTATTTTAAGAGATTTGATGTGTATGTTGAATGCTAAACTGACAGGTTACTCTGTGACGTGGCTACTTGTTTATTAGCATGTAAAGTAGGTTTCTGTGATCTGATAACTCAGAATGGATTTTAATGCAAGGAGTGAGATGTCACTGCAAGCTTACAATTGGATCTGCCAGGATGGATATTAATACAAGGTGTAAAGAGGCCGAGGGGCTTCAGATTTCCTCCAAAATCAGGTAATATTTACAAATCCAACATGTTTCATGGCAGCCAGTTGTAGAAACCCCACAAGAATAAAACAGAGCAGCGTTGCTGTCATACATTCAACCTTCATGTTATCTGATGGAATTTCGCTCTTTCTTTAAGAAGCAGCCTGAAGGTACTTACTTACCTCTGGAAAAAAAAAACACTTCCTGTTAAACTGCTTCTTTTATTGTTTTAGCTTCCTCTTAAAGGACTGACAGACAGATTTCATGCACATTACATTTAGGGTTTCGTCAGTTAAATTTCAACCTGTGCCTGCACACCAGGGCTGTGTGAAGGCCAGATTTTTGTGACCCTACTGACTCATATGGCAACAAATAATCTCCTATTGAAAATGTGGTGCTAGACAGACAACAGGGTTATCAAAGCCACAAGAAGAGGAAGAAACAACAAAGACATTTGTTTTAAAGAAGTACTGTAGAAGGAGATTGCTTTGACCATGAGGACACAAAATCACATGTTCCTGGTGGGAATTCAGTCAAAGTTCTGTTTTTCTTTTCTTCTCCTTAAAATAGACAGTGGATAAAGCAATATGTATTATTTCTCCTTAAAGTCATGGTTAGATGTATGCATTTTCTAAATTAACAGTTTTTATTCTAGGCCTAATGTGCTTCTAGGTATATTTTGTTTTCATTTATCCACTTTAACGTCCAACACACAGACTGGCCTCGCTGATTGCTGTGCCGTATATTGTTGAGTGGTTATGTTAATGTTGCAGTCTTCCTCTCAACAAGATCAGAGTTCTGCTGTGCTTCTGTGTGTTTCAAACATCTTTTCCTACAGTTTGAAGTTTAACCTGGATCTCCTGAAGTCATCCTTACAAATTAAAAGCGAACCCTACAAATAAGTGAGTAAAAAGATGCATTCAAAAGTTCCAGGTAAATGACAAACTACTACCCCCCGTGTCAGTGCCTTTTTCTGGGGTAAATTTCTACCTTCAGGGTGTTAGGGGACCCAGACAACTACCCTGGTTCCTGTGAAAAGTTTGATCTCATTTGACCAGAAAACCTTCTTATTATTTTCTGTGACCCTCACATGACTCACTTTAGACTACCGATAAGACATTTTAATGGATTTCTTTTAACAATGGCTCTCCTATAACAGCCAGATTTGTGGCGTGCACAACTAATAGTTGTCCTGTAGACAGATTCTTTCACCTGAGCTGAGAATTTCTGCAGCCTCTACAGAGTTACCGTCTCCCTCTTGGCTGCTTCCTTAATTAGTTCTGTCCTAGCTCAGCTTGTCAGATAGATGTACACCCATAGTAAGGCTGTACATCTTTTTCATGTTTAGATGATAGATTTAACAGAACAATAACATATATTTAACGCTCAGGATATTGTTTTCACACCTAACCCTGTTTAAACTTCTCCACAACATTCTTTCTGACCTGTCTGTTGTGCTCCTTGGTCTTCATGGTGCTGTCTGTTCACTTATTTTTTTCCAACAAACCTCTGAAGCCTTTACAGGATATCTGCATCTATCCTCAGATTAAATTACACACAAGTGGACTCTGTTTACTAACTTGATGACCTCTGAACGCAAAAGATTTTATTAGAGTATCACAGTAAAAATGGTTGAATGAAAATACTGTCCACATTTTTTTGTTAAATATGTTGAAAGCCTTGTATTATTTTTCCTTTACTTTGTATTCCTTTTATACATATGTTTTATACTTATGTTGGTAGTCAAATTCTTAGTATAATACATTAGAGTTTGTAGTTTTCACATGAATGTATAAAAGTTCAAAGTGTATGAATACTTTTACAAGACACTGTAGGTTTCAAGGGTATGTTAGGGGGAATGTTAGATTTTTACTCCTATAGTCAGCACAAAGAAGTAAACTTAAAATCTCAAATGACAGAGCAGCTCTAGGACTATTTAGAACCCAACCTCTGGTACTCAGCCACTTCTTTCTGGTTTGGTAGCAGAAGTATTAAAGTACTAAAAGCAGTCCTAACTTTCTGAGCACATTGGGTTGGGTATATAACGTTCACATTTTGAGATGTGGTCTAACTGAGCTTTTAGTCATTCTGGAGGGAGGCTGCATTAATCTCTCAGTCTGTCTGAACAGTCACTCCAGCATCCTTATGTCCAAATTCATGACCAGCTCATAATACAACATTAACAGCTCCTGCAGGCAAGTTATTGATTTTATCCATGGTCTCTCTCTCTCTCTCTCTCTCTCTCTCTCTTTCTCTCTCTCTCTCTCTCTCTCTCTCAGGAAGGCATCGGGATCATTGATTTATGCAGGTTTATGTGCTGAACTTGAAAATAACAAGAAACATTTAATCTGAAGGCATTAAGGGACAGATTTTCAGGACAGAGCACTTTCAAAGGTTATGCATCTTTTTCTTGTGCTTCTTGTTTTTCAGAGTAAAAAGTGTTATTTTACAGCGATTTGTTAACATATTCCAGGTCATCGGAACTAGAGAAAGAGTTAATAGCTGAACCACAGCTTAGCGTTTTCTCATTTATTTCTGCAGCTCTGTATTTACTGCCGGGTGTTGCAGTGTTCATATACGTTACACTTTTCTTTATTTCAGGATAGAATTAACCATCTAAACAACTGAGATTTTGACCAAAGATGATCAAATGCTGTCCAAATTCTTAAAAAAAAAAAAAAAACTTAACTCCAAACTAGAAACAGCTCGTATCTCAATATGCTGCGTCTACATGCCGATAAAGACTTAAAACTCTCCTTTTTGTGTTTTTCAGTTCAGATTTGACCAGTCTAAGTTGTCTAGATGCTGAACTACATATGGGTAGCTGCAAACAGGATGCCCGCTTTGGTATGTTTAGTAAACCGTGGTGTGTGGGAGTATTTTCTGGCATCGTTGTTTGTTGTGGGGTTTATCTGGATTTTTTTCCTTCCTTTTAAAAAGGGGTTCTTCCTTTCCACTGTTGCCACATGTTTTCCTAGGGCGAGAGATTGCTGCAAAGTCAAAGATAGCAACTGGCTGGGGTATACACATAACCTTTTACAAAGTGGCATTATATGATTTTACTGTATTGTAATTAGGTTTGAACTGGACTTTATCAAACTTGGTCTAATTGTAACTATCTGACAGGATTACATTAGAATGAATTAGACTAGGCTAGACAAGAATAGAATAGAAATATATTTATTGTCCCCCAGTGGGGAAATTCACATTATCAACAACAAGGGAAGTTGAACCATGCATATTCTGTACTGTACTGTTACGTACTTGCCTTACTGTACAGTATTTTTTATTCTTTATTCTGTTTTTTATATATCTTCTGTATTCTTTGTGTGAGTCTGTTTTCTATTATTGCCTGTCACTGCCACTTTGCTGCTGTCGCACAGAAATTTCCCCATCATGGGGTGATAAAGGACATTTCTGATCTGTGAAGAAATGTACAACTGAGTAGGGCTATTTAAAAAGTGTATATTGTGTAAAGTGTAAGATGTGTATATTTGTGCATAGAAAGAAGTAACAGACTTTACATGAAATTTAAAAAAGATTGCAGAGCCGTTATTTGAAATGAGAAAAACTGTGCAAATAATAGAAGGGATTTAAACACTTGGTTTGAGTTTTTTAGGAGCAGTCAGTGATGCTTATAAAGTCCAACAGCTGCTCGGAGGAAGGACCTGTGATAAAGCTCCTTTGTGCAGCTAAGATGCAGCAGTTTGTCACTGAAGAAGCTCGCCAGTTCATGCGTGGGGTGTGAGACATTATCTAACAGTTATGTTATTTTGTTGAACTGATTTGAATATCTTGTATTTAATAAAACTGAAAATGAATTATACCTGTTTGTTAAAGTGCCAAGAGACAGCATTTGTTGCGAATTGGGACTATCCATAAACTGATATGAACTGAATTTTATACTCAAGTATGGTCATGAAAATAAAACAGTTCCAATGCATAATTAAAATCCCCCAAGTTATGATGGCATTCAGGAACATAATGAGTATGTGTAAACTTCTGACTACGAGTGTATAAATTACAGCTAGATTGCAAATGCCTCACATGTAGTAAATACAACAAGAATCAGAAACTTTGGAAATCTCAGTGACTTAAAGGCAGGGACATCTGGCTGTAGATGTTTTTCCTAATCCGTTTTCCTAAAAATACAGATTAATTTTGTTTATGTGTGCTTTTATTGCTACTTGTCCCGTCTTAATTATCAATGATTTGTGTATTGCCCAGGACACTTTTGAAAAAGCAGTTTTTAATCTTGTTAATATTTATTTCCTGGATAAGTAAAGGCGAAATGCAAAGAGACAAGACAATTTCTATGCTTCCCTTCATCTATCCATAGTTCAAAACCCTCCAATGAACTGCATACTATAGACAGGTTGTTATAAAACAATGCTTTTTACTGTGATGAAGCAGGAGGTAAAAATGATCTGCAGTCAGTGTTTCTAAAAACCATACCACTGCTGTTTTAAGGGATCAGTAACAGATCATAAAGTTACACCTTTTATGTTTTATTTGTAGTAAATTAATGTACAGGATCACTTTTGGAAATAATCTTCAGACCACAACAACTTTGGATGGATATAATTATGTGTGGTAGGGAACCTTTTTATTAATACATTCTGGCAGATGTCAGAGTGGTTCCAAATGTTACTAGAAAATGTTACCTAAGATAGAGGACTCTAAGTTGCAGCTGCATAAACATTCATATGCAGACCAAATATGGCCCTTTCCAAAAAAAAGTCACTCATTATCTCCTCACTTGCCTGTCAAAAGGAAATGGCCACCACCATCACCAACATGGCCAAGAGCTGAAGCCCTTACGCTGTCAGTAATGGCTGTGAGATGCTAAAGAAATCTGCACAGAAAATTTCCAATTTCTGCAGCTCTGACTACGCTGTGGTGGTTTGGTAGAGCTGTGTCCTTTTTATATAACTAGGTAACTGTCAAAAAGAAGAAGAAACAATACCGTGAAGCCTAAACTTTCTTAAAAATCGAACTTGTTCTCTCTTAAATTGGCAGCATTTGATTTTAGAGTTTATCTCAAAGGACAAAACCCCTCAACTCCCAATTAAATTAATGTTTATTTTAATATATTTGCTATGATGCTGGTACAATATGCAATGTGCAATGTCAGGTAATAAGTACAGGTACATGCTTAACAAGGCATCAAAAAAATTGGCAAAACATAATTTATGTATTGTGTGTATTGTGTACCCTCACTATGAAGATTGGTGCCATCTTAATTTTGTGTTTTATTCATAAGATGGAAGATTCAATATGTAGTGTGCTATTATTAGGGAAGTTTTTTTTTTTAGTTTTGGTTAACTGAAACAAAAAATGTGACTGATTGACGACTGTGATATACTTTTGCAACTTGTTTGCAACTCAAACAAACTAAAAAATAATGCTCAAAGGTTTAAGCTACCAAATGTTAAGAGTTATGGGAATTTCCCCTACATTTTAGACGTACTTTGGCTGAGAAACAATGTGCGATGTAGCTGTCCTCTGTCTAATGCTCAAAAGTCCTGCATCGGCAAATGCACCACCATGGAAAGATGCACACAGCATTTATTAGGCTGATGAGGTTCACCTGTTGGTGTGATGCATCACAAGGATGGAGAACTGAGCAGACCATGGAGGATACACAGCTGAACAAAATGGAGCACTTAGACCAAAGTGCAATTTTAAACACGTTTCAATCAGTTTGCATAGTTTTACTACATACTGTTACACAAACAAATCACTCTAACTTAATGTTTATGTTTATGTTACAATCCTACAGCAAAATTCATATTAACAAAGATGATTGCAAATAAAGTATGTTGTATTCTGGATAATTGGAATATCTAAACAACAAATGATTTTTAACCTCTTTAAAAACTAAATTAAAACCAAAGGTTTTCCTACAAATACTAGGGCACAATGTCACAACTGCTCAAAACAGTTAAATTAAGTTAAATAAGTTAACAGAAAAGCAGAGTGCATAACAGAGAAGAACTGTAACATGATGGAAAAAGACATGCCAATAAGTAAGGTTGATTTTGAGGGCTGACATGAGTTAATGCACTTCATAAAGTGAAGTTTTAACATTCCTTCAAGAGAAACAACAGACAGTACTTCTGTATGAATATCTCTCTGATCATGGGTAATTAACTGTTTCTCATATTTCCTTCTTTTCATTTTTTATTTTTCTATTCAGCAACCTAAGAGATTCCTGTTGTTACATTTTATAAATATGTCTAAGTTTAATACTGTGAAAATACCCCAATTTTCTGTTTATTCAGTCAGTATTAATGCAGCTGACACAAAATAATGTTAAAGTTTAATAATGTTTTGTTAAATTCACCATATTATAAAAAGTGTAGCCCTTTATGTTGTGGAAAGTGGGTCGTCCCTCTTGATGCAAGAGAAAACTCAGGCTTTCAAGAAGTTGGCCGCTTATCAATTAATCGGTTGTTGATCAATAAGATCTATCAACTTTAGATTAACTCATTAATCAATAACTTGCATCCCTATTCTGCAATATAAAATATCAAGCAAATTAGTGTTTATAGATGTCTGATCCTTATGATTAAAGAATAAAATTTTTTTTGCAGTGTTCTCTGCAAGTTTGCTATTTACAGTATGACATAATTTCTGTGACCCTTTCACCTTTTTTTGCTCTGCATAAGAGTAGTTTTATGAGCCAGAGCAGTCTATTGGTCTCTGCAACTTTGTTTATAACAATATTATTGTCCAAAAGAAATGAGAATTTCTTTCTCCTCTCTCCTGGCTCTGCCTCTGACACTAAAGCATATTTTAATAATGGTCATGACTGTCAGCACAAATCTCCCATTTTTACAAAGTCCTCTGATTAGTTCAGGTCAGTTGTAATGAGTTGAATTATCTAGCATCTCAGGACACTTTTCATAAAAAGCAGTTCTACACCATACTCTTTCTTATATTAATTCTAATAATATTCCTAGTTAAAGCTGCAGAATGTAACTTTTATGAAAAATGTTTTTTTACATATTTATTAAAATTACCATTATGTTGTGACAGCATAGTATAAGACAGATAATATGAGAAAATATCAAGCTACTCTACCTTCTCCCAGTGCTCCCAGTATTAACTGCAGAAATACACCACTCAGTCAGAAACAACCAATCAAAGCCGGGAAGAGGATCTTCGCGCTGCCAATCACTGTTCCTGTAGTGCTGCTCATTCCCTCCACCCCTCGCTCTCTGCTGCAGTGCAGCTCGCAGAGATTGTTGTGAATGCTAAGGCTAGTTAGGATGGCAAGGGCAGATAAACAGTTTTCCTGGAATGGTAAGTTGTTTCTTCACCAGTAGCACATTTAGCAGAGAGTACACGAGGGTGATTAACAGCACTAATACCTTCCTCCTGGCTCTGATTGGTTGTTTTAGGTTGGGAGAGGTGCATTTCTTCAGATAGCAAAAGTAGCTCGGTGGGGTGTGAGGGCGGTATGTAAAATCAACATTTTTGAACTTTATATCATACTATAAAGTTATTCCCTCATCAAAAACCTGGAGAGTTGTGTTGATTCTTTCAAGCATGTTTGAAGAATCTTTGTGGCAGCCATTCAGAGGTGCCTAACCGCTTGCTCGCACAAACCGCTGCCTATTTCCTAGCCTGGCCATTGCCTTCCTGCACAATTCCGCTTGATCCAAATCTCACTTTACAGCACAGTCTGGGATTTCTCCCATTGACTTGGATTTCTCCAGTAGAATTTTAACCACGCCAATCAGTGAAAACAAGAAGTTGTGAATGATGACATCAATTTTCTACATTGTTTTAGAATTGTATTCTGCCTGTCGTTTGGCAATGGCAGCGCGAGAGGGGGAGGACAAGTGGTCAATTGGCCGGGACTCGAGCTTGTGACAGTCGCATTGAGGACTAAGGCCTTTGTATGTGGGTCGCATGCTTTAAGCTTGCGCCATCGCTGTGCCCTTATCTTAGCTTTTTATGCTTATATTTTTTTCCTTTGCATTATATTTAAAAAAAAATTTTTTTTTGATGTGTTAGTTTAAGTCTTCCTGTATGGCACCTTTGAATCACTGTGTGATTCAAAGGTGCCATACAGATGAACTTGCCTTGCCTAAAATGGAACACTGGTGAACAAGAGAAGTCAACCAAAATACTTTGAGTGACAAATCATCCACAAGGTCACAAAAAAACCTCGGACAACATCTAAAGCACTGCAGGCCTCACTTCAGTTTTAGTCAGCGTTCATGAGTCGACAATATGAAAGAAAAGGACATAGAACATTCATCTATTAGATCCAGGTTTTGTGATATGAAAAAGTGGACAATTAAATCAGTACTAAACTTTTTCCACCTTTTACGTAACATACCCTGTATAGTTAAATTGAAGAACTAATTTATTAAGAGGGTGGTTAGAGGGGGTGAAGAACATTAGCAAGGTATAACATTTTCTGCTTCTCTAAGTGCGCATGCTCTTTAATACTTTGCCTAAGCAGCTTTTGAATTAATTATAGCATTCAGTCTTCTTTAGTATGAATGCTTTAGCATGCCACATCTTGACCTGGCAGTATTTGCCATATTTTTACATCATCAGCATTTTATCACATACCTCTAAAGTACATATCGGTGGTACTTTATCTTCTCTCTCTGCCCTGTTTTTTCTCTGTGTTGTGAATTGTTAGGTGCTAGATTGACAGAGAGTGAAAATTAAGCGGTCACACAGCAATAATTGACTCCCAGTCACTTTGTATGCCTACATAGGTGTTTGACGTATGTGATAATTGCCTCAAGTCATATACAGTCTTCATCATGATTTGACATTGATTTATAGAGGGAATAAAGTGCACACCTTCACCACAACACACATACTAAAATGTATGAGCAGTTGCCATCCCTCATGTGATGCCATAAAGCAAGGTGATAACAATGTGTCTGACACTCATTTCTTTCTGAGGAGCTCCAGACATTATAGCCAACCCCAAAAGTTCTTCCTTCATTTCATACTTTGTTAAAGGTTAACTTTTTTCATTTAACTAGTTCTGCTCTCTAGAGCAACGCAGCAGTCCCACCACATTAGGGCTATTTTTCAAATTGCCGTATCTTCAGTATCACCGCAGTAATAACTAACACTTTTATGGGGGGGGTGTTATGAATTTTTCAGGAACATAGTGCCATTTTATAGTGTAATCAACTAACTATGTTACCTTCAGTTGTTATGAAAATGTTGTATATGTCAAAAACAACTTAAAAAAAAAATTGACTACGCATCTGATGCCTTGAAGTTGGCCTCTTGTCTCTTTTGGAAGCTCCAACTTATTCCGACACTCCCCCTTCAGCACGTCATTACAACAATGTTTCTCCATGATGCAGTTTACAGTCATTTCTAGGAGCATTGGACTGAGAAGTAGTTTGTATGGTAAGCTCAGCAGATGCACAATTTCACCAGGTGTTTGCTAATTGCTGCTGCAGCTAGTCTGGAGGAGCTGTGTAGGGGAGGCATGGGTGAGGGGTGCTCTGCGTAGGACATGATGCTGAGAACAAAATGACGAGATTTTCACCATGCAACCATGACAATGAGAACCGATTTCGGTAGTTCGGCTTGACCATGCAGAGCCCTTAAGCCCTGCAGTCCATTGTTGAGGAAAATAAAGTCATTAAATGTTGCTGGTCTATCAAGTTTGGCCCTCCATTCTGTGAAGACACATTTCTGCTTGATATGAGGGGTAAAGAACACGTGTAGCTCACACACTGAACGTATAATCTGAAAGTTGCAAGTAACAAGGCTTTTCGATACTAGTCGCTTTCACAGCTTTTTCGATTTTAAAAAGACGAACCAATCGGATTTGATATCTGCTAACTGAGCCTCAACTCCAGTTTTTTACCACCAATGTTATATATAGATAGATCTATCTATCTATCGATCGATCTATATAGATATATATATTGTTACATGCGCTCCAGGTCCTCGTTTGCTGTTTGTGTTACAAAGAGCCTCTCATATTGTAACACAGAAAACACTGAAGTGACACATAGAGCTATGCACAGTATGACTAAATACTTTTTAGCGCCGTCAGCTACAGTTGCTGTAAAAATCTTTTCGTTTTTGCTTCTAAACATTTGTTTATGTGGTACATTTCATATCAACTCAATCACAACTAATGTGCCCTGTCATAAAGGGTTCTAAAACAGAAGCTTTATTTGAACAGAAATGCAAGGGTTTTTAAAACATGGGCTGAATCATGACTATATAGTAAGGTCTTTATTGCTCTTTAAAATCACTGTATATATGGAATAAAAATCAACCAAGAGATTAGAACTTTGTGTAATGTAATAAATTACAGGCTTTATTTCTTTATTAAAACCCAAGTTTTAACTTCAACTCTAACTTTCGTTTCAACTTTAAGCTGGTGCATGCAGTAAGTACCTTTTCTCCAAGTGGGCCTAGGATCTTTATTGTATTTGACTGAGCCTTTTTCACACCACTGGGAATCAGTCTGTCTATGTTTTTATTATATGTTACAGTGAAATCATCAACTCTGCTTGTTTATGTGACCTACATTTAAAGCGGCGGTATTATGCAAAACCAACTTTTTTGAGCTTTATATCATGTTATAATGTCATTCCCTAATCAAACACATACCCAGAGTGTTGCTTTGACTCATTCATGCGTTTTTGAGAAATTCTTGAATCTCCCTCAGCAGTCACGTGAGGGTGCCTTAATGCCGACTCATACAATCCGGTGCCTCTTTACCCTAATCTCCCCCTTGGAGCTTCAAGTGTTCCAGGGGGCACATACATACATACATATATATATATATATATATATATATATATATATATATATATATATTGCAGGAATAATAAGCTGGCCAAAGGAAGAGATAAAGACCCTGGATGTTAAAACTCGGAAACTACTAACCATGCATGGAGGGTTCCACCCTAAATCCAGCATCCTGAGACTATACGCGAGCCGTAAGGATGGAGGCAGAGGACTAGTGAGTGTGAGAGCCACTGTCCAGGATGAAACATCCAAGATCCATAAATACATCAAGGTCAAAGCCTCAACCGACGATGTGCTCAGCGAATGTCTCAAACAATGGGGACCAGAGGATGAGGTGCTGGAGGAACCATCATGGGAGGATAAGCCCCTACATGGGATGTACCACCGACAAATAACTGAAGTGGCTGATATCAGGAAATCCTACCAATGGCTGGAAAAAGCTGGACTCAAGGACAGCACAGAGGCACTCATCCTGGCTGCACAGGAACAGGCCCTAAACACCAGAGCAATAGAGGCTCAGATCTACCACACCAGACAAGATCCAAGGTGTAGATTGTGCAAGGAGGCCCCTGAGACAGTCCAACACATAACAGCAGGGTGCAAGATGCTGGCAGGGAAAGAGTACATGGAACGTCATAACCAAGTGGCGGGCATAGTGTACAGAAACATCTGTGCAGGATATGGACTGGAAGCCCCGAGATCTAAGTGGGGCACACCCCCAAAGGTGGTGGAGAATGACCGAGCTAAGATCCTGTGGGACTTCCAGATCCAGACAGACAAAATGGTAATGGCGAACCAACCGGACATCGTGGTGGTGGATAAACAACAGAGGAAAGCCGTTGTGGTGGATGTAGCAATACCAAGCGATTGCAACATCAGGAAAAAGGAACACGAGAAACTGGAGAAATACCAGGGCCTCAGAGAGGAACTGGAGAAGGCCTGGAAGGTGAAGACCACAGTGGTGCCTGTGGTCATCGGGGCCCTCGGGGCAGTCACCCCCAAGCTGGAGCAGTGGCTAAAACAGATCCCAGGAACAACATCAGACATCTCAGTCCAGAAATGCGCAGTTCTCGGCACAGCCAAGATACTACGCAGAACCCTCAAGCTCCCAGGCCTCTGGTAGAGGACCCGAGCTCAGAGGTTGAGAAAGACCACCCGTGGAGGGTGAGAAGGGAATTTTTTTTTTTTTTATATATATATATATATATATGGAGAAGCATTGTTGTGATGACATACTGCATGCTTATGATATGAAGTCAATTTCTTTTAAGTTTTTGAGATATACAGTACTTTCATAACTGAAGTACTATAAGATGCATAATACCCCTATTACCTATTAGGAAATACAACAGCTCTTTTCAGTTATTGTGGACAGAATAAGAAACTACCTGCATTAGGTATTTCACAACATGTTGCTAAATAGCTAAACACAGAAGTGTTAGTTATTTTAGTCTGCTGAACCACATTATGGTTGTTTTACCCATACCATGCTGCAAGTCATATTTCATACTTGTTAATCTGTAGTGGTCTGGATTTAAAGAGGCACAGTGGTGAAGCAACTAAGGAGATTTCAGGGTGGGAATGAACTCAGCAGATTATTTTGAAATCAAGAGCAACACAGGAAACATTCTTAATCACTAACTCATCATACATCACAACTAATATCATTATTTTAATAACAGCAAAGCCCTTAGAAACATGCCTGCAAACAGACACACACACACGCAGATCCCTACACTTGCATACGAAGCATGCACGTGATAATGAGTGTCATGGAAAAGGCATTTGTCTTAGGTAGGAGCTGTGTTGTCAGTTTTTAATTCATATGGCTCTCATCAGAAAAGCCCTGAAGGTTTTCATCTTCATCTCCACCTGAATATATTTTTCAATGACTATAACCTCAAAACACACACAGGCATGCATGTAAGAGCTGTACACAGACAGAGACTCTTCCATGTACAGAATGCAATGCAAAACCAATCACAAAATTTAGATAACCATGCAAAAACATGTGGAAATAAAAAAATACACACACACACACACACACACACACACACACACACACACACACCCCGTCTGGCTTCCTCTCCCTCTTTGTGTTATTATTGCCCGGCTCCATCTGACTGTGACTAAGTGAAGAGCTGTCTTCATTTGTTTCAATCTGAACCACTAATGTTCCCAGTGCCGTAAGCTAGCACCATAGGTCACACACATTAGTCTGTCTGCCTCACACGCGTGCATGTGGGTGTTGATTATTAAAGCAGAGAGTGGAAGCTTGGGCGTTTTTTATAGTGTTGTACAGTGGGATTGTAGTTGTTTTTTCATGTATTTATTTTTGTAGCCTTTGGTTAAGTGATGCTTTTGTTAATGCCAGTGAGTCTAACTACACATAGCATCTAACAGAACCTGCATTTATAACTAATTCTGACAAATAACTCCTAATATTTACATTGTCTTCAAAAGCCCAAAAGGAGTTTTGGGCTACCACAGAATGGACCAACTGATATTCATGAAGAAGTATAAGACCGCATTTTTTCTTTTCTTTTTTTTTTTTTAAAGCTCAAAGTACACAAAGCACATTTAGTGTGACTGTGCTTGGAAAATTTTATAACAGTGTAGCAGATTGTGATTAATTTAATAAACAACAGGATCACTTACACCAGTGGTGTCCAGAGTCGGTCCTCAAGGGCCGGGATCCTGAATAATTTAGCTCTCTCCTTGGTTCAACACACCTGGATCAAACGATGACTCGTTTTCAGGCCTCTGCAGAACATTGACCTGCTGAAGAGGTCGTTACTACTACCAGGGAGAGAACTAAAACATGCAGGATGCCGGTCCTCCAGGACCGACTTTGGACACCACTGACACACAGTAACTGTTGGGACACTGGGCCTCTATGGCTGTCCTATTAGGTACAGTTGTAGAGTGATTATTATTAGGAATAATAGATTTCACATTGGCTGAATTGGTCATTCTAGGTCAATACATCTTCAGTTTTCTCAGAGTGATTAGTAATCATGGAAACAGATTTTCTTGCATGGATTTGTTTCATATTAGATTCTTACATTAGAGTGCACAACATTTGGTGATGAAAGGAATTATTTCTGCATGATCTAATGAGATTTGCTGTTGACAGGTGAAAGATCAGCACCTCCAAATCCGAGGTGGCTTAAGAGGTGGTCTTAAGCCAGAAAAGGGTAGAGTGCCTTATTTGGGTCGGGGACAAGATCCTGTCCCAAGTGTAGAAGTGAAAGTATCTTGGGGTCTTGTTCATGAATGAGGGGGAAAATGGATCAATAAGCAAATTGGTGCAGCTTCTTCAGTCATGCAAGTGCTGTAGCAATCTGTCGTAGTGAAGAGAGAGCTGAGCAGAAAAGGGTAGTTCTTGATTTACCAGTCTATCTATGTTCCTACCCTCATTTATGGTTACAAGCTCTGGGTAGTGACCAAAAGAATGAGAGCGGCAACTCAAGAAGTACAACCTTCCACAGGAGCTGCTGTTCATCTTCTACACACATTATTTAGTCTGTTATTTGTTTTCACTTTGTGGTTGGGCTCTTCCACAAAGCAGAACAGGTCTAAACTACAACAGACAATTAGGTCTTCAAAGAGAATTATTGGGGCTGACCTTCCCTCTATCCAGGACTTGTACAGGTCTAGGGTCAAGAAAAGGGTAGCTAAAATCTCTGCAGATCCCACACAACCTGGACACAAATTGTTTAGACTTTTGCCTTCATGTTGATGCTGCAGAGCGCAGAGACAGTGTTTCACCTAGGCACCCTGGCTATCTGACTGATGGACACAATGAATACTTTACAGCCTGAGTAATCAACTGCTCTGCTGTGAAACAAATGAAACATATTTGTGCTACAACAATCTGCCTTTCTTTTTTTTCCTATAAAAAATGGCTGTACATACATATACATACTGATCTTTCAATCCGTTATTCTATTTTCTCTAAAGTTTATGTATTTATACTTGTCTGTACTGTATGAATGCTTGAAACCAAAGTCAAATTCCTTGTTTGTGCTCATAATCTTGCCCCAAAAAGCTAATTCTGATTCTGAATTACCCTTTAAAAAAATACAGCTCATCTTTGTTCTCACACTAATGACAGCAAATGTCAATTACATCTCTCACAACCTGTCTTAAATACCAGAAAAGGATCTGTCCACAATTAACAGTGCAGAAGGAATATATTGAGACTAGCCAGTCAGTAGCAAGTCTGTCTGATGCCAGCATGCTGGGGAAGTCAAAAATGATTAAATTAATTGGCTTACTTGCCGAAAGGAAGGACCAAGCTGCATGGGTTTTTTTGTGGATTGCAGACAGTGACAGAAAAAAATTCAATGTGAAAATGTCTTGGGGAAATTTCATTGAAATACATTCAGCAGTTTCTGTTTTCATTAGATCAACAGCAGATCTGGTCTGCAGCAGTGAAACAAGCTAGTCAACCTTAAGGCTGTTTGAAACTAGTGTAAAAGGTACATCTCCTGTTCTGTTTACAACCAAAGTGGTCATTAGCTAAAGCTACTCAGCTGTGGCAGCTTTCCTGTCTAATATCTAACTCCATCTGAACAAAAAATACTACTGCTAAGATCTGGGTGGCCTTAGATCCTTCTTTATTTTGATCATAAATACAGCAGAGTTCCTGTCACATTGTTTCTTAACTTGGCATGTTATTGGATAATGTAAACAGAAATTTAATATGAGCCTAAATATGATGAAATGAAGTGCATTTTGTGGAACATCCCATCATGGTTCTCCATCATGTCCATATATACACATATATATTGATACACATTTTAATTTGTGTATTTGGATGAAGGGCATAAAAATCAGTGTTTCACTGTATCAGGATGAGAATGTCACATTTGCTAGGATATTACTGTATCACTTTATTTTGTTTTTCTCCATACTTAATGATCTGGAATTGAAACTTCAATGCCTAGACAAAATCTTTAAGCAAATCAGAATGTGTCTTTTAGAGCTGCTCTCAACATTTATCATGTTGAGGTAACAGAGAAAGCATCTGCATAGTAAAACATGAGTTTAAGTATGCTATTGTTGGATGATTCCTGAAACCTTTGAGCAGCATTGCACTGCTTCTGTAGATGAAATGCCTTTGTGCAGTATTTAGAATGTCTTAGAGTTCTGATGCTCAACATGTCCAACAAATGACAGCTTGTCTTAGCTTGTATTTAAACTGGGTATCCTATACTCAAATCAGTAGGAAAGCAATGATGGAGAGATACTTGTGTGTTGTCCTATACCACTGAAAGGCAGATATGCTACAGTGTTATAGGCTTATAATAATGTGTCCTTGTTCTAACATAGGGACTCACTCAATACATTGCTTGCTGTAATTCTTTTGCAGCATGATGGGAGAATAAATGAAAGCTTTCTGTGCAGTATTAGCTGACAAAATTCCTGTTTGGCCTTTTGTATTTCTATCTAATCAAATTTAACTATCCTGCACTGCATAGCACAACAAAAGTGCAAAATGTAGAACAAATTAGGCAAGTGGATTTTGTTTTATCAGATGGGGATGACAGCATTGATGCAGTGACTGAAGAAAAATAAGCGTCCAGTCCTCACAGTATGACAGAATGTTAAAATTTCATTGGCAAATCTCCAAAGATTTACAACTCGAGTAGTTCTGGCCATGTCTTCTTCCTGGTCCATATTATGAACCAGTAAGGTCCCAAAAGAATGGTGTTGGGCAAGCCATGGGAGGGACAAAAAGGACTGAACTATACAGAACAAAAGAGACTCTGAATCCCAGAAAACAGAGTATTCACCCATTTTCATGATATATCCCAGGAAGAAGGCGTCACAGCTGGAATCCCTGTTATGCCATAGAGGTATAAAAACATTAGCAGAGCAGCATTTCTTTCTCTATCCCCACAGCAACCACTGCACTGGTGAGGACACACATATGAAAATCTTTATCTTAATGGCTGATTAAACAACATCTTTTAAGAAACCTTGGACCAGTGCTTAAAGCAGGCCAGTATGCACCGATACATAGTGCTAGCACTTTCAAATGATACCTATCAGTATACAGGGACTTTTTTCCAGCGCATAGCATGAACAGGGACTTTCTCAGGTGTTATGTCAGTCTGTGTTTCTCCACTGATATGTGTTCCCCCTACAGCTCTGTATCACTCAGGCAGCAAAAAACATGTGTGCTCACTGCTAGCTCGCTCCCGCCTGTAACCAGTGTGCTCTGCTTGCACACGGAGACTGCGGCAACCGTGAAAGCTCAAACACCCTGTTTCGGTGAAGTCAGCTACTTTTACTGTCCTCAGATCAAGTGAGATTGGTCTGTCTGTTTGTCTGTCTGCCTAATAATCCTGCTAAAGTGACATGGGTTTGTTGAGGCCAGGCCTAATACTGAGAAGGAATATATTTTACAGAAAGAAACCATAGCAGTAATAAGCTTATAGAAATCTTAACTTTAAAAGAGACTTATCACTTCTTAATGTTTTTAAAGGTCTTTTATCTTTTTATCTTCCTTTTTTTCCAGTGTTGTTTTTCATCTCAACGTTAACACCATGAGGTTTGAAGTTAATAAAAGTGGCTCCATGATGCTTAATTTGACTTGTGGATTTAATTTAGAACTGGCTTTGTTCTTTGTAATTTCTGTACAGTAAAACTACTGATCTGTAGATCAACAGACAGATCTATATAGACACTTTTATGACATTAAGGGGAGCACTAATTTTTTTCCATTTAAAACACTGCCTTGGATCCAAAAGGTCTGTTGTTTATTTATCCGTGTTGACTGTACCCCAGTCGAAAATAAGCCTGCACCTGGTTTGTCTGAGCTTTTGCAGAAAAGAATCTGAAAGAGTTATAAATTCCATTAGAAGAGATGATGTCTTTGATTATGTCGACAAAGCCATTTCCCCTCTATTGCCAAAGAGAAGACAGGAAGTATTTCATTCATTTTTATATTTTGGAAAGAAGTTGTTTGTGTTTATTCTGTACATCAGTGTAATGCTTGCTGTTTGAGAACGCCAAGTCAAGTTAAGTCAAGTTTATTTGTATTGCACATTTCAGCAACAAGGCAGTTCAAAGTGCTTCACATCATGAAAACATAAAAACATCACAAACGTATCAAACAGTCACTGGTTATGAAACCAGTAACAAACATTACATTTTATCAAGTACCATCATTAAAAACATCAATACATGTCAATTATTTTGGTCAATGTTCCTGTTATTATGAGACAAAAGCAGCTCTAAACTGGTGGGCTTTTAGCCTTAATTTAAAAGAATTCAGTGTTTCAGCTGTTTTGCAGTTTTCTGGAAGTTTGTTCCAGATTAGTGGAGCATAAAAACTGAATGCTGCTTCTCCATGTTTGGTTTTGGTTCTGGGGATGCAGAGTAGACCAGAAGCAGAAGTCCTGAGTGGTTTGGAAGGTTGATACAACAACAGGTCTTTAATGTATTTTGGTGCTAAGCCGTTCAGAGATTTATAAACTAACAGAAGTATTTTAAAGTCTATTCTCTGAGCTACATGGAGCCATTGTAGGGACTTTAGAACTGGGGTGTTGTGCTCTATTTTCCTGGTCTTAGTGAGAACGCAAGCAGAAGCATTCTGAATCATCTGCAGCTGTCTGATTGATTTTTAGGCAGACCTGGATGTGTTTCTCTTGATCTTTTTAAGACATTAGTCCTTTAATCCAGGAAATGTTTTCCAGTGATTGAAGGCTGACTTTGTAACTGTCTTTATGTGTTTCTGAAGGTTCAGGTCTGAGTCCATCGCTACACCCAGATTTGGGCCTGATCGCTAGTTTCTAGCTGTAATAACTGAATCTATGCATTGACTCTAGATTGTTCCTCTTTGGGTCCAAAGATAATAACTTCAGTTTTGTTTCTGTTCAGCTGGAGAAAGTTTTGTCACATCCACACATTGATTTGTTCTAAGCATCTGTTTAGTGTATGGATGGGTTCAGAGTCACCTGGTGACATCATAATTTAGAGCTGTGTATCATTTGTGTAGTTATGGTAACTAATGTTATTTCTTGTTACAACCTGAGCAAGTGGGAGCATGTAGATATTGAATAGAAGGTGTCCCAGGATTGAACCTCGGGGTACTCTTGGAGAGGACTTTTGTCCTCTCCAATGAAAAGTTGCATATTGACACAAAGAAGGCCCTGTTCTTTAGGTAGGATTCGAACCAATTGAGTACTGTACCAGACAGTCCGACCCAGCTCTCCAGTCGCTTTACTAATATCTCATGGTCAACAGTGTCAAATGCTGCCCTGAGGTCCAACAGAACACCCAGTGTGCAAATTTATTCTATCAGTTCTACAATACTACACCTCACCAAGCAGGTATTCATAAAACAATAACTGACAGAGACTGAAAGTTGTTCGGCTATTAATTTCTGATAATCACGTGGTGCCCTGACTTGTTAATTTTGATTAAAATTTCTAAGTTTAATTATTGCCTTTGGCTCTTTATAGTTATTCATAGCCAAACCAGACCTATTGGTGCACAGCAATTGCCTTATAGCACTGTCAGAATTATAATATGCAAATTGTGTAAGAAAGAACAGTCGATAGCCCTAATGTTCAACACAACACTAAAATCTCAGCATGCGGTTTTTTCATCTATATTTCATAGAACAGAGGGAAGCGCTAGAGAAAAAGGGTCTTTGTGATGATGCTGAGTAAGGCATTGGTTGTGTCCTAAATATAAAGAATAAAACAATTATTTTCCTCATTCTATGAACACAGGCTGATGATACCAAATATTGCGTTCAGCAGCACTTTAGATATTCCACACACTTATAGAAATGGTAAGCTCCAATTTTTAAACTTCAAACAACTTAAAATCCATCAACTCCTTGGTATAGCTAAAGAAGCAGAAAATGCACACAGTGACACACACTAATGCCTCTAAAGCATTCACTGCTGCAGCATCCCTGCTGTAATGGAATCCCTTGCCAATCTAATTACAGCAAACATGGAGAGATTTTGATCTTGTCATTCCCTTCTCTTAGCCTATTATGATGTCACACAGAAATTTGCTCTGTCTTCCACCCACCTTGAGGTTCACCTAAAGCTGCGTTTAGAGAGAAGAGGATCAAAGAAACTAGTTGATCACTAATTTGCCTCCTTCTTCGTTCTCTGCCACAACCAGTTGACATTTTCATGGCTCATTCATCCCCTTTGCACTCTTTTAAGTTTCTTTATCGTGTTCTTGTGTTTATTTTTTTATTTGTGCAGAACTAAACTGGCTGGTTCTGCTGTATGAGAGATATTTTATGGAGATTTTTTTCTTGTTGAATATTACCTGTTTCCTGCAGCTAAATCAATATCCCTGGTTTTGGATTGTTTATAAAGATAAATCAAACATAAAACAGTTTTGCATAAATTATTTCTTCTTGAGAATAGACTCATAGCGATAAATAAATTAAAGACCACACTCCTTTCTTGTGACGCTGGTGGACTTTGTTCACCAACATGTTCATAATAATGAATGCAGCTTTTCTGTAATTTCAACCTTAATGTGCACAGCATTATGACTATTTCCCCCCCCCCATTGTCAGCAGAAAGTAATGCTTTTTGCATGGTTGCATAACTTATTGCCAGAGTTTTTAGGGGTTGTCAATGAAGCATTGAATCACAGTGTGGCTCTCACTACAGTATATTTATGCAGACATTTGTGATTCCTAAAAGTCGACACACACCTGTATAAAATAGGAGGTTTTGTAATGTAAAAACAGATACCATAATAAATTATTATAAACTTGTCTCATATATAATGTGACAATTAAAAAAAGGTGCAATGAACCAGTAGAATAAGTGTGCACACCTTCCAAGCAAACTTTGTTGAAGCAACATTGCATTGAATGTTAGCATTCAGTCTTCTGGCTAGTTATTTCCAGTTTTTTTTTTTATTTTTTATCTTAAGTTCAAGTGTGTTTACATGAGACCATAACACATTGTTCAAACAACATTTTGGGAGAGTTTAGTCAGGTCTAATGTTTTCTTTTGTTGTGCTGTAGGAGTCTCGTTTTGTTTATGAATAATTATAATAATTGCTTTAGGCAATTATTAATACAACTAGTAATTTAGATCAAAATTACCAAGTCAGTACACCACTATATTATCGAAAAAGTAGCCAAATAGTTCAGTCTCAATTATTTATAAATACCTGCCTGATAAGGCATAGGTTTTAAAATAATAGATGAAGGCATAAGTCCAGCACTGGCATTATCTTCACAACGATATTCTACACAGATGTATGGAATAAAAATACAGAAAATATGCAATTGTTTATACACAGTAGAATTCAACTTTACAGTTAAATACTCTACTCATGAACCCGCAAAGCTAGTAACACACAACTAAAACTACTGAGGAAAAGATAAAATGATGGTGAAACTAAAACTACTAAAAGGTAAAACAGTAAAAATATAAAATAGATAAAAATAGAACCAATAAAATAATGCAATGTCACAGTTCAGTATGAATTTGGAATATTGAGAAACCAGATTTATTTCATGAGGAATTTGGAGTGTGTTAATTAGTTTTAACTGACTCGTTTACACTAAAATATGCTGTGTATTCTTCATACAGCAACGTCAGAAAGAAACATGAATGTATGCTTCCACGGATTTGTGCCACAAGACAGTCCTGTCTCGGAGGTATATTGATTTCATGCTTGGAGTTTGTGCTCTGACATGCACTGTCAACTGTGGGACCTTCTACAGACAGGTGTGTGCCTTTCCAAATCAAGTCCAATCAACTGAATTTACCGCAGGCGGACTCCATTTGAGTTATACAAACATCTCCAGGATGATCAGTGGAAACACCTCAATTTTGCGCTTCATCAACAAAGTATTAAACAAAGGCTGTGGATTCTTATGAAAACATTTTTATTTTGTTTTTTAAATTTCCATAAATTTGCTTAACACTGAATTTTTTTCCCACACTGTCATAATAAGGTATTTGTGTGTGGAATTTTTAGGAAAGAGATTAATTTAAAACAATTTGGAATAAGGCTGTTGTATAAAATGTGGAGAAAGTGAAGTGCTGTGAATACTTTCCCAAGGCACTGTGTGTGTGTGTGTGTGTGTGTGTGTGTGTGTGTGTGTGTGTGTGTTTATTTAACTTTTCCAACTGAAATCTGTTACCTACAGTCCCATTCCAGAATACAGCACTCAACTATGGTGTGTTTCAAATTCATCTTCCCATGGTCCAGTTCAGTACTGTCTAAATCAGTAAAACAAACATTGAGTCTTTGTGTAGTGGGACAGTGCTTTACACAACAAGCATAAATATTCATTTCTCTCAGGATTTATGTTATTTTCTCTCTGTACCTGTGCGCTTAAAAAAAACTTTAAAGATTGCTCATGTTTAGTTCAGTTGCTGAGTTATGGTTGAGGAGCATTGATGTTCCCATGTGTTTATGTTTGAGGGAGGGTACTGGAAAGTACCGTGTTTTGGTTGTTCTACTGTTGGAAGTATGTTCATGTCTTTTTCTTCTTTCATTAATGTTTCTCTCCAGTATATTTCAATCACTGTGCACCAATTGTTTTGAGATTTGTCATATTTGTAGTGAAGCTGTTCTGTCTCAGCACTCTTCACTGATGTTAATGCTGTTCTCCTGAAGCTGGAAATCTTTTCTGGCTTCTGGGAGTGTGAGAAACTCTAATGGCTCCAATGGGAGTGACACCAAACTGTCTTTGATAAATTGTTTTTAAATTACAACATAATCTCATTTGTGCAGCAATTTCCTCAAGACTCCAACAGTGAAACGATTCAGGCTATGTGGGGATTGGCTTACAAACACACACACTCTTGAGTTCATGCAAATGTGCACATACACACACACAAACCCAAGGTTATCTGCTTTGGCGAGGATAGTGTTACATGACCTGCAGCTCGGAGGCTAACCAAATTACTGCCTCCAAACTACTAAAGTGGTCATTAAGGACACACTCTTTCTCTGTTTCTCTTTGTCTCTGTCTCTTGCTTGCTCCCCCTTTTTCATCATCTTCTCTAACCCAGTTCCATCATTTTTCCTAATTATTTCGCTTAATCTATTTTTTCTTTCGTGTTTTTCCACCCACTCACTTCTCCGTCTTTCATGAACTGCTATAAAATTGTCCTCCTTTCATTTCTTTTTGTTTTTCTGATTGCCACTTATACGTCTTCATCCCTCTGTTTATTTCTGTTTTTCATTTAAATCTATATGCAGGTTTTTTTTTTTTTTTTTTTTACCTCACAAAGTGTATGTCCACTGTGCATTATAATAGAAAAGGAAAGGTAACAATAACTCTAATGAGGACCAACAAAAAATATTCCTTCATTCAAAAAAACTAAAACCGCCAACGTTTCACTTGGATGTTGTACCACAGACATTAATGTGATTGGTTTAAATAGAGATGTTTGCAACCATAACATATTGTAGCATTCATTTAAAGTATTGTTTGTTTATGCTTTGGGTTGTTTGTTTGGTTTCAGGTAACCATTCTTAGTTCAGTTCCCTGTGATCCGAGGTTTGTCACTGGAGGCCCCTGCACACAGGATTAAGACCACATTCTGTTTTTCATGACCTATACAAACAATTGAAACGTATATGGTTTGAGGTAAATTTGCTTTGCACTTTCAAAATACCTGCTCTCACACTCCAGGCATCATGTGGGCCCCATATGGACTTTTCTTAGAATTAGATGGGTGTTACGTGGACCTGGGCTCAAAAGGGGCTTTTTCATGGCTCCTACTTGGTGGATTACATAAAACCTGTGTGTGCTAACTCATTTGGGTTATGGATTAAATATGTTATGAGTAAATCTATTAAGAATGGGCTACACATCAAGGATTCATAAGGGTCCCACTTTTCACCTAGAGTTGGTCTGCATCAAACCAACATACACAACAACAGTGAGACCATTACTGAATCCCTGATCTACTGGGACCACCATAATAAACTACCACATCCTTACTATGGAAGTTTTGTACATGCTCAAAACACTAGGGGAACTCTCATGCTGAATCATGTGTAAAGAGGAACCCACTGTATTTTTAATGTGGCCCAAAAGACCTCACTAAAACCTCCTAAAGACCATTTATGTTTTTGAAGTTTTTTTTTTTCAGTGTATGAGGAATAATCATAGATGGACCCTTAGGACTTGTCCCTCCTATAGTTAACAGTGATTGAACTGCTTAAAACACAAGCTACTCCTATTTTCTCCTTAAAACTGCCAAAAAGTATTTTATGCTTGTTTATTTCCACAGTGATAGTTTCTGTACTTATGGCACAGGCTAGGACTTTAGAAGTCTAGGAAGATGTGCAATAAAACCAAATAGTACCGTTTTTTTCAGTTAATTATAGCCCAGTATTAGACCCTAAATTTGCAAAAGGGCCTTATACATTGGGTATTTAATTCTGACAATATGATTAGTACCAAATGTGTCACTCAACCTTTTCAGCTTTGAAGGTAGATTTTTTGAAAGTAGGGTTATATGGTGGGATATTAAGCAGTTTCTGTCATATCCTGTTTTGTGTACAGCATTGTTATTTTGTGTACATTACATTGGCCAGCTACAGTTGTCCATAAATGTGCTATATACATAAATTTGATTTGAGTTTGAATTAGTTATTTACCCAACCTGGACAGGACTGCTCACATTTGCAAAAAAAGTTTCCATTTTTATTTTTTATATTGCTTAAACTTCCCTACTATCCTTGTTATCACGATAAGGTGCACCAGTTGTCTGCATTTTTTATTTACTTTTTCTTTTGATGTTTGTCTGCTCATAGTTTTACAGCTTCTTGTTTCTTCTTCAGCTGTTTGCATAACAAAATCCCAATTTCAGCGTGACATCCACCTGTCAACTCTGCTACATCTGCATCCCACTTGGGAATCACTTTGACTCAAACAGATGAGCTTCAGGTGAGGTTTGTAAGGCTGAACTCAACCTGAGTGGGCTGTAAAACAGGTAAAATACAAACCTCAGTAATGGGAGGTTTTCGTATGTGCACCAAGCACATCTTTTGTATTGTCATCCTGGTAACTAATTAGGTATGTTTTATGGACAGACTTGAAACAAGAGAAATGTATACCTTTTTGGACAACTCTGTATGATGTATGATTGTGATGTGCTATTGCGGAATGTTTCTCTTTTGTTCTTAAAACAAATAATGATTGCACTTAAAATAAATCAGTCAGTTGCTCCACCAACTGATGTGGAGTGAATCAGTTTAATTTCAGATGAACAAACTGGTCTTAATGCCTAGAAAATACTAGTATTCAGTACACCTTGCCATCTACAACAAGAGGGGCAATCCGGGAAGATTGTATTGTTCCTCTCCGGAAAAGTGCTTTTAGTTAGAGTGCATTTTCGGTTGCAGCTGCAATGGAGTGGAACTCTGTTCCTCAGACAATCAAACCTTCTGCCACTTATAATCAATGTAAAAAAAACAACTAAAGAATTGGTTCATATCTCATCAGATCTGTCAGCATTTTGAATAATAAGCACCTTCTCTTAATCCCACCATGGGACTGCCTGTGTTTTGCCATCAATATGAACGATTAATTTAGTTTTAATTACCTGTTAAACCTTTCATGATAATTGTGTTGTAGTTTCCTTGTTATGTATTTATTGTTTGCATTGATTGTATTTTTTTGTATTTATTGACAAATCTGTGTAGTTTAGTCATTTTAACCTTGTTTGCATAACCTTTGTTTGTTTTTAGCAAGACAAATTGAGCATTGTCCAAGGACAACAGATGAAAAATAGCCTTTTGACTAATTCGGGCGCATTTATAGAATGTTAATGTGCATTGTCCCCATCAAATAAATAACATCTGAATGTCAGCTGAAACTGAGCATTTTTCAGTTTCAGCTTGACCATCATAGATTGGGAAAATCTATATCATAGATTTTCCCAATCTATGATGGTCCAGTTTTGGTTAGCCTTTGCGAAATGCGGTCTCAGTTTCCTGTTCTTAGGGAATAGGAGCAAGACTTAAACGGATGTTCTGTGGCTGTTGCTGACCTGCTTAAAGGTTTGATTTTCAGAGATGGTGTTCTTCATATTTTGGTTGTAACTATGCATGGCCCAATTACCAGTATAAAGGAACAAGATTTAATTAAGTTCAGTGTTTAAAACTGTGACATTGTCTCTTCAGTGTAAAGTCTTTTTAATGAGATTCCAATGAAAAGGTGTGAAGTTTTCTCGGCTCGAGAGAGCTTTGCAAGTTTTCTCCCCTCCCCCCGTACACTCCAACCTATCCTGTGTGGTATCTAAGCTACTGTTTTCCTTCCGTGCTGAAAGGACAAAGTCAGCTGTCTGGTTTGGAAAGCCATAATGTGGAACCCTAACAAATGCCAACAATCACTCTTTTTAAAGTGATGCTGTTAGAGAGTTATGAGCAACATGTCTGTTAAACAGCCATTTGAGGGCTATGCCAGCAGAGTACCTGGCAGTATAATCAGCTAATATCAGCTTGTTAGAGTCCCAGTGTTGCTCTATGAAGAGCAGAATGACAAAAAGGGATAATATTCTGTGCAGTAAGCCTGTTTATTTAAGAACTGCGACTAAATTTAAGACTAGGTATTTCCTAAATTTTCTCATAAGTTCTACCACATTGTACAATAAAAAATGACGACACCCTGTAAAACCATCCACAGTTTTGACAGACACTTACATAATACTTGGATTGAAATAGAAAAACGGAATCTTTAATTCTTATGTTATATTTTTAGCGTAAAGAAAGTGATTGGTGAATCATTGTAATGAGTACATGAAATAGCTAATTCTTAGTACTCTTCATAAGTCCATGTATGAAAAAAAAATGCTTTAACAGTTGTGATCATTATGTGATATTAAATTATGTTTTAAATTAAATCAGTGAGAAAATGTTTCAAATCTTCATGTTAGTAATGTTAGTACTGTGATACCATTCAAGTCTTACTGTAATGAGCTTTTATTTGAGCTGCTGTTGTTTTTTTGTTTTCATTATTTTGAACTGTCTGTCTATTCGCCTCTGACCTCTCACAGCAACAAGGCATTTTTGTTGACACAACTGCTGCTCATTGGATATTTTCTCTTTTTCAGACCAGTCTATGTAAACCTTTTGGATGGCAGTGCATGAAAATCCCAGTAGTTTAGCAATTTCTGAACAAGTCGGACCAACCAGTCTAGCAACAGCAACCATGTCATGTTCAAAGTCACTTGAATCCTCTTTCTTTTCCACTCTGATGCTCAATTCTTTGAACTTCAGCAAGTCATTTTCACCATGTCTGGATGCCTAAATGCATTGAGTTTCAATGTGATTTGCTCCTTTACTATTTGTGCTAACAATCAGTTGAACAGAGTACCTAATAAGAAGGCCAGTGTATGTACTTATGAGTTTTGAAGTTTCTGATTTGATCAACTGGTGAATTTTTCACTGTTGCTTTTATTGTCAGATTTATTACGATGTCAGACAAGCTATGATTCCAGGGCAAATGATTTATTAGGACAGGGTGATCAATCAATAAACTGGCTGAAGATGTTCATCAAAGAGGTGCAGTTCAGATAAATGCATATTTCTACCATCTTATATACACAGTATCAGTCATAAAATTACCAATTTTTTTACTGCATAGCCCTAGTTGGACTCTTACACACACACACACACACACACACACACACACACACACACACACACACACACACACACACACACACTCGAGATATAGCATGTACTGTAGGCTTAAAGTTGTTACATCCAACATTTGCTGTTAACAGCCACGGGCCCGAGTGCACTAACTCATTAAATATAATGTAAACACATCCTAAAGCAATGAGTGATAAAGAAAATTGAAATTTTTACTGAAGGAGAAACATATAAATTGCTAGCAATATTTATAGCACACATCAGGGATAAATTATAGTGGCTTGCAAAAGTATACATACCCCTTGAACTTTTCCATATTTTGTTACATTACAATCACAAACATAAATATATTTCATTGGAATTTTATGTGAAAGATCAACACAAAATGTGAAGTAGAAAGAAAATTATATATGATTCAAAACAATTTTTACAAATAAAAAAAACTGAAAAGAGTGGTGTGCAAAAGTATTCAGCCCCCTTTTCCCTGACTGCAACCAATTGCCTTCAGAAGTTGTCTGATGATTGCCAATGACTAAATAGAGTCCACCTGTGTCTAATCTAATCTCAGTACAAATCCAGCTGCTCTGTGACGCCTCAGAGGTTGGTTAAGAGAATATTGGGGAGCAAACAGCATCATGAAGTCCAAGGAACACAGTAGACAGGTCAGGGAGAAAGTTGTGGAGAAGTTTAAAGCAGGCTTAGGCTATAAAAAGATTCCCAAGTTTTGAACATCTCACACAGCATTGTTCAATCCATCATCCGAAAATGGAAAGAGTATGGCACAACTGTAAACCAACCAAGACAAGGCCATCCACCTAAACTGACAGGCCAAATTAGGAGAGCACTGATCAGAGATGTAGCCAGGAGGCCCATGATGACTCTGGACGAAATGCAGAGATCCACAGCTCAGGTGGGGGAATCTGTCCACAGGACAACTATTAGTCATGCACTGGACAAATGTGGTCTTTATGGAAGAGTGGCAAAAAGAAAGCCATTGTTAAAAGAAAACCATGAGAATGCCCATTTGCAGTTTGCCAGAAGCCGTGGTGGGGACACAGCAAACGTGGAAGAAGGTCCTTTGGTCAGATGAGACCAAAATTTAACTTTTTGGCCAAACTGCAAAATGCTATGTGCACATCACTCTAAACACACTTTTCCCTCTGTCAGATATGGTGGTGGCAGCATCATGGTCTGGGGATGCATCTCTTCAGCAGGGACAGGGAAGATGGTCAGAGCTGATGGGAAGATGGATGGAGCTAAATATAGGAGCAATCTTGGAAGAAAACCTGTTGGAGTCTGCAAAAGACTTGAGACTGGGGCGGTGGTTCACCTTCCAGCAGGACGACCTCCCTAAACATAAAGCCAGGGCTACAATGGAAAGGTTTACAACAAAACATATTCATGCGTTAGAATGGCCCAGTCAAAGTCCAGAGCTAAACCCAATGGAGAATCTGTGACAAGATCTGAAAACTGCTGTTGACAAACGCTCTCCATCTAATCTGACTGGGCTTGAGCTGTTTTGCAAAGAAGAATGGGCAAAAATTCCAGTCACTAGATGTGCAAAGCTGGTAGAGACAGACCCTAAAAGACTTGCAGCTGGAATTGCAGTAAAAGGTGGTTCCACAAAGTATTGACTCAGGAGGGCTGATTACTTTTGCACACTTTTCAGTTTTTTGTTGTTTTTTTTTTTGTAAAAAAATGTTTTATACTTCATAATTGTATACTTTGTGTTGGTCTTTCACATAAAATTCCAATGAAATATATTTATCTTTGTGGTTGTGATGTGACAAAATATGGAAAAGTTCAGAGGGTGTGAATACTTTTGCAAACCACTTTATTCGTAAGCCTAAATACAAAAGAAAGCCTGTGTAGACTGAATGATATGTAAACATCCTATTCCACAACTTTTTTTTCTGTTTGATTCTCTTAATTCCCTTTTGATTAGTCATTTTTTACCACTTCATTTTTTTTTTTTTTTTTAATTTAATTTTTTTTTTTTTCTTTTTATGGTTGTAGAATTATCAAAACAATGTGCAATGAGTCAGTACTTATGTCCAAGAGAACTTCAGCTTTCAGTATTTGGCAGTCATTCAACCTGTGGCTTTTCAAAAACAGCTTAATAACAATAATACTTTTTTCTGTTGATGAAAATGTGTGAATGAGAGCATCTGTTTTAAAAATTCAGCGGATTGTCAAATACTGTTTAGATGAGCAAAGACAACAGGATAGCAAAAAAACACCTGCACAGTTCTACTATTGGCATATTGCCTGGAATATGCTATTGGAATATATCTGAGCCTGCTGAACTGAGAGGAGAAAGCCCAGATGGAGCACTGAAGGGAGATGAGAATCGAGAGGAATTGCGTAGGATGGCAACGGCCAGGCTAATTAAATCTTGCATAAAAGACGCAACGATAACAGAATTTAACCCCATGATACACAATGCAGACATTCTGTGTATGCTGTTGAAAATTCGTTCATTGAGTCATTAAAAACTGATGGCAGCATGGTCTATTTTCTGTCTAAATCAGTAAATAATTATTTGACCAAATAGTAGGAGGACTCATAGATTGTGTGCATGACATTGAACTTTAATGGTCAAGGCATTCTTAAATCAGAGAAAAAATAAATAATAAATAATTAAATGCGATATACATACCTTTAAAGATGTGACCAAACTTGATGTTTCACAAAATCTGCTTAATTTATCTACCCCTATTGTGCATTCACACCAGCCCTGTTCAGTCCGCTTTAATCAAACAGGTTTGTTTGTCTAGAAAGTCTGGTTCATTTGGGGAGGTGTGAATGCAGAATCGAACTCTGGTCCACCTACAAACCAAGGTCTCAGTTCGGTTGAAGTGAACTCTAGTGCAGTTCGAATGCATATGTGAATGCCAAGCGGACCGGAGACTTCTCCACAAGCAGGAAGTGGACTATAGCGCAAGGCATTCTGTGTCAATACAACCAAAACAAATTTGTGACCCTAGTGCTAGCGGGAGAAATGGCTCATCATCTTTTACCAAAGACAAAAAAAGAAATCCTACAACCGCTAAAATTTGACACCGCTCCATTTTTGTTTACATTTTGTGAAGAGGGAAGTTGCGCTCATGTCTGCTTCAGGGGTTTTTGTGTCGTTTCCTTCAGTTGTTCGTGGTGCAGCACCACCACAGGCAAAGGTCTGTGGTGGCAACCTCTACCTTTTGTAAAGAGGTTGTTTGAAGGGTTTAGTTCATTTGACACAGTGCAATTTGAGAGCGAACCACCCCAGCTGAAATTGGAACAAATATTGCAATGTTGGTCCCCAATCGAACCGAGTGTACCAGACTATCAGGTGTGAAAACACCCTGAGTAACCAGTGACTGTACCCCAGCTGAAAATAAGATTAGCTTTCTGAAACTATCTGTCTGAGCTCCTGCAAAAGGAATTTAAGAATAGATTCTTCAAGACGGGTATGTCTATAATGACACTGATGAAGTGGTTTTCCCTCCACTGCCCAGAAAAAGATGGCAAAGAAACCGCAGCTTCTAGTTTTCTCATTCTTTCCCATTTTTACCTACTAGTCTAGTTTACTGTTACAAACCTGGTTAAAGAGTTTCATGAATAAAGTATTTTAACTGGAAGTTAAAGTATATTGTTAATAAATAAATTTATTTTGTAGAAAAATGGTTTATGTTCTGTATGTGTGCAATTCGTGCTGTTTTAGAATGCCAGTGTGTGAACTCACTCTTTTATCTATTCTTTAATATCACACCTCACAAGGAAAGTATTCATAAAACAATAACTGACAGACTAAAAGCAGTTTCACTATTAATTCCTCATAATCAGGTGGTACCCAGACTTGTTAATTATGATTAAAATTACCAACTTTATCAGTAATTGCCCTCAGTACTTGTTAATAGTTCGGAATAGCTAAATCAACCTATTGTTGCACAACAGGACCATTTCCCAGATGTGTACCAACACCCACCAAGAAGGTTATTCTGATATCTTCAAATCTAACAATTCATAAGAAAAAACATCTACACAAAACCTCTTTGAATAGAAATTATAAAACAAAACAATTAAAGGATTAATTAGTGGTGTGTGTATGATATGATTATTTCTTATCGTTGATTTCTCTATAATACTGCACCTTTGAACAACTTCCCAGGCAGGTGTATTTTGAATCAATTCAACTACAACCCACCACAGAAATCTGAAAGAGAATATAGATGAAAAAACAAACAACCCTCAGATGGAAACACGTTCAAATTTATTTTCTCCAAAGTTTTGGTTAAAATAATGAAATGTTCCTTCTTTTTGTCCGGAGTACTATATCATTTGGTTGATGCAGTACCATTGGCTTTTGTGTAGCTGTAGAAATTAACCAGCTACTGTATAAAGATGCAATATGTTCTTATTTTCTAAAATATCTTTTCATGTGTTTAGTTTATTTTGGCTTAAAATGAAGGATTTAATTCTTTAAAACCGACGGCATTGAATGACAAGATATTTCACCCATCATGAAAATCCAGCTAGATGCTGACAGAAAGGGTTCCTATAGGTATCTATCACTGTCTGGACACTTGCATGTAGCTAAATGTAGCTCAGGTGAAATTTCCTCTCCTGTCTCCCCATCATCATGTCCAGCCTGGGGATACTCATCACATTAAACTTTCACCTGCTGGGTAAATCAGTGATTTGGTGGATCTCTAAGTCTACTTTACTCCTTCTGGCAGTTACACAGGAGTCCCCAAGCAGTTTTACATTTTTAATTCATTATTTTTAGGATTTGCTTTTCTTTTAACTTTCCCTCCATCTTATTTTACTGCTCACTATAACTGACTGTAACTGGTTTATTCTTTTTTTCCTTTTGCCTCAAAATAATGGTTGACAAGAGCAGAGATACTTAGGTCAAGGTAGTGACCTGCTCTGGGATTAACTCCTATAGCTGTGTTGTAACCTATTTATCACCCCATCCTCAGTCAAAATTCGGATTATCCACTAACTTCAAACTTGCTCATGTCGATCTGTTTCCATCTTTTTCATATGGAGTTCAAACTCTGAACTGACCCACACACACATTTTTGGCTACTCTTAAAGGGACCATGTCCCCTGATGTCGCTGACAATTAGAGACACTCACCATTAGTTTTTGGACTGCCCCTGCCTGTACTGACATGTGCTAGAAGGCAGTAGGTGAGGAAGAAACCATGACTCTAATAAAATATAAAAAGCTAGATTACATTACAGTTTGCAAATGCACTCATAGCCTAAGACCTTCATTTTTCGTAAGATATTCTGTGGTTTTATAGCTGCTGGGGAGTTGATCAGTGACATGAAAACTAGGTAAGACAATCAATCCAGATAAACAAAAGGCAGTCCAGTTTTTTGGAGACCAAAAAGCTGGACTGCGTCGAAGGTGCTGAGGATGCAGAATTAAGTACAAATCAAAATAATCCACTAAACCAAACTCTGAAGACTAACAGTGAGAACCAAAACCAATATATAAAGAACAGAACACACACGCGCACACACACACAGTATGACTTTCTATCTTCAGAAGGACTTTGCATTGACTTTCATTCATTTCTATGGCCTAACCCTGTCGCTTACCCTAAACCTAACCTAACCATTACCTTTTCCCCACCCTTCTCCTTTTCTTTTCCCCTTTCTTTTCCGTCTCCGTGCCCATTACATCCTTGGCACTCAGACAACACTTGTGTCACAATGCTGGACAGGATACGTAAAAAAAAAAAAAGAAAAGAAAAAAACAACAGAACACATCGAAGAACTACAGATCTCAAGACAGTGAATCATTATGGAAAACGACAAGTGAAAAACTCTAAGAATATTCACCACCCAAAATTTTTCAAAGATAAGACCATGGTGACAAACAATGCCTAAAGAACCACAGATCATGACCGTGGAAGAATAAACAAGTCAAAGGGTTCACAAGCAGGACACAGTCTGACTTCATGTCAGCTAGTGAGAAAAGAAAATGTGTGTCTTTTCATGCAGTGCATGTAAGTAGTGGATTTGGTTAAAAAATTCAAGACATAAATTCCCATTAAAAAGCTTTCTAGAACAAAATCACAATGGCCTAAATGTGTGTACTTCCTTGATCTTGCAATCAGTAGGCTGCCTTTCAACCCATGTTTGCTTTTTGCTGTGAAACAAAGTGAAACAGTTTTTAGATCACATTTTGAAGACCAAAACAAAGACTCCACCATGTACAGAATCTCTCAGAAAGTATTTTCTTGACGCATTCAAGAAGATAATGATTCATTCTTTATATGACATGAAAATGTAGCTGGTAGAATGTGCAAGGTTTCATAGTAAATATTTTTAAACCCCGGACACTTAAAGATAAAAAAAAAAAAAAAAAAAAAAAAAAGACTTTTAAAGAATGATTAAGATGGTGGTGTCGCAGCTAAAAGCTGCTGTATTCTCTTCAGCTCGACTTTTTGATGCTGTGTTTCTTTCCACACAGCTGAGGTAAATTAACCTCCATTAATTATTAATAGCATAGACTGCTGTTTTAAGCCTTGTAATTATCCTCTGGCGGAAGAAGTAAACTATAGATTTGCAGTGAAGGAAAGAAATTAAACAGATCTGTGTGGCAGACAGAGAGGGAGGAACCATGACAAATATTAAGTAAGTAAGTAATTAAGTAAGTTATTGAGTAAGTATTGGCATTAACAAGTGTGACATTTAGGGTGACAGAGACATTTATCTGCCAGCAATCTTTTTATAGTAGCCATCTATTTCTACTACATTTTAAATGAACTTGTTCAGTGTTTCAAGATGACTAAAATACAGTATAAATAAATGAAATACACAAAGTTTTAATCTAGGGCTGGTTTATTGTTGCTATTAAAAAGAATATAGAGACAACAAAAACTTGGGTTTATACATACTTTTAAACAACCTTGTGAATTGCATTCATACGCCTTGAACTATTCTCACATTTGTAATTTTACAGCCGCAAAGTATTTTAATGAGAATTTTTGTAATAGATTACACAAAGGTGGGCATTACTTCTGAAGCAGAAGGAAACATGGTTTTCTAAATTTTGACAAATAAATCTCTAAAATATGTGGTATATGTTTGTATTTAGCCCTGCAGAATCAGTGCTTTGTAGAAACATCTGCTGTAATTATAGCTGTAAGTTTTCACCAGCTTTGTACATTTGGAGACGTTTGTGTTTTTTTTTAAATTGTATTTTCAGCTCAGTTAGATCATCAATTATAATGTCTTGCCACAGATTCTGAGTTTAAACTTTGACTGGACCATTCTAACACTTAAATATATAGATCCATTCAAAATATTTGAATACAATTGAAAAGTCCATTTATTTCAGGACCTTTATCATTACGTAAAACACATAGATTTATTACACACAGATAGATGTTTGAAAGCTGTTATTTCTGTGTATTATGATGACTTTCAGCTTATAGTTAATGAAAACATGACATTAAAAATTTGAACATTGCATCAGACCAACAAAAAACATTTATAATACAGAAATATAGCCTTAATGAAAAATATGTTGAATCAGTTTTCAAAAGGTACTTTTAATCTGACATACACACATATTCTAATTTATTGAATACAACCACATCTGTCTCTCTCCATCTTCCTTTCTCTCATCTTTTATCTGTTTTTGTCTCTCTTCACCTTTCAATCTTTAGCTACTGTATTTTTCTCTCTTTTTTAATGCTCAAATAGACATGCACATTTTGTCCATTTTTAAATTAACCAACTGAGTTGCACACTCCTTGGGACTGGAGTACACCATTTTTTTTTTTATATAACTACATGGTATTTATGTTGAAATTTTGCCTTTACTGTGCAGTATTTTTATTCTTTATTCTGTTTTTACATATTTTTATATTCTATCTTTGTGTGAGTCTATTTATTTTGATTGCCTGTCATTTTGTTGCTGCTGGACAGAAATTGCCTCATTGTGGGACAATAAATAGTGCAGGACATGAAGCACTTTGGCTATTTTGTGTACTTGTACCTTCGCCATATATATCAGGAGTATAAGAGCTACTCTTGATGCTACTTGCAGGAGAGTAAGTGCTGTCATCAAATCTCTTCCTCCTTTAAGCACTGCCTACAAATATTTTTTTAAAACTTTGTGATGGCCACTTAAAAACATTGACTTTGTTGACCTTAAGCAACTTTGTAAATTATATTGCAACCAACTTCCTGGCTGGTGTCTTGAGATCTTGCTTCAGTATTTTGACATGATGTTCTTTCTTCGTGATGCCATCGATTTTAAAATGTGCACCAGTCCCACTTGCAGCTAAACACATCATTTTGCCACCACTCCTGAAATTCAAAAGTATAATGGCATGCAAGCTTTCCCCTTTTTCTTCCAAATGCTCATTATGGTAGCCTGGCTATTGTCTTCCTACGCAATTTCACTCGATTCTAATCTCCCTTAACTTGTCTGTCTCGGATTCCTCCCACTGAGCTCAATTGTTGGGTTAAAATTGCTTTGTTCCTTATTTATTTAATAGAAAACTTGGATAGAAAACTTTTGCCAAATGGAATAGTAAGCTTGACTGCATTGTCTCATAATCTGGATCGAATCGGATTATATGTAATTGACTTTAAATCTGTCTATACAATTTGATTGAATGGACTATATATTTCTGTCTAGAATTTAGACACATTTTTTGCAAAATGCCTTGAGAAGATATTTGTTGTAAATTGGTGCTGCATAAATAAACTGAACTAAATTGAACTGAACAGTATTTGTAACAGTATCTTTCCAGATTTATTTTGATTCTTTCATTATTTCCCACAACGAAGCAGTGTGTGTGACGTATACATAAAATACACCCAGAAGTTTGCCTCCATTTAAATTTAAAGTTGTGATTTACCTGTCAGAAGCTTACAAAGCTGTGACATCTGGGCTTTCCTAAATTCTAATAGCATAGTAACGTTAGAATATGTAAACTTTTAAATGAAGGAAAGTAATAAAAACAACCTCTGAAGAGTTATCTGTCTCTTTATTCTGGTATTTAGCAAATAGTAACAATGTAGGTATTCCAAACTAACCAAAAATGTTTGGTTTGTTTTAATGTCAGACAGTGAGAAAAGAGGTTAAGTCTTTTTATGCAGTGTATGTAAATACTGTATAAGTATGTGTAAGTGCTTTAATCTCTATAAACCACTTTGTATTTTAGTGGACTGTATGAAAAGTGGTCTATAAAAAAGTTTGATTGTTTGATGGCCACAACATGTAATCTTTACTGTCCACATAAAACCAATAATATCAAAATATACACTAGGTAATAGTTGATAGTCATGTATCTAGCTATCTATCTCACTCAGTTTGGTCATTGGTTTAAATTATCTTTGTGGCAACTAAATAAAAACACTAGAGAATAATAAGGTAGACTGCTTGACGTCCACCGGGGTTACATTGACATTTACCGTGAGACAGCTGAAAGTGCAGAATTCTCTTTCTCATTACAAGTTAGTATCCCCTTGTCATTTAAAAAGCCACCAGTGAGATAAGACTTTCTTTAAGTTATTTAGATGTGTTAAACTCAGGAAAAGCTGAATCTGCAGTGAAATGCTTTACATTTAGTCATTTTTATAATAAAATATTACACTTTATAATCCTTTTCAAAAGACTCACTGTGTAAGGGCCAAGGCAAAATCCTCAATATGAGTAGGTGTACTTTGTAATCGTATTATTTCTCTATTTATATTCAGTCATCTTTGATTATTAAGAAAGGACCACTCCAAATCAGTTGTAGATGGAATATAAGCTACCTCCTAAATATTTTGCCCAGCATTGTTTGTTTTTTCCTCGACCTCACAAAGAATGCTGCACTTCATCCTCCTTTATTTGCAGTATGTCTGTATTGGCTTCCACAGCCTGATTCTAGTGTATATATTGTCATCTACCTGGCTGTTTTTTTCCCCTGGCTCTTAATGGTTTATGACATTTAGAAGAATCTGGCTACAGATTTTACCTTTTATTTACTCATTTCCTTATCCTAAAAACTGAAGTGTATTCCATACTTTAAAAAGCTTCTCAGAAAAAGAAATCTCAACAATGCTTCTTTGATTTCCAAGAAATTGGGTGTATATTTAACAGTGGATAAATCCATTTTAAAATGATTAAACTAAACTAAAATTATCTGATTATTCCAATTTGTGGGAAACTATAGAGCAGTCCATAGTACTTAAAGCTTAAGACTCTTGCCTCAAGCTAATTGGTAGACAATTAGCATAGCAACAAACAGAGCAGATAAAGCTCCTCCAAGCATTTGCACATTTTTACTGAAAGGTTGTCAATACTGTTTCCCTTCTCAGCGTGAGACTCTCACAACACTTTTCTCCCAGCAGCACTTTGCAAAGCACTGTGCACAATACTGTTGAAAGTAGCAGCTTTATGGAAAAAAGATGGTTTTCAGATGTTTATTCCTATTAAATGAAAAGGGATATAAAAAGAATATAAGGTCCAATTAAATCTAGCTTTGTGCAATTACCTTTCAGTTTCCAACCTGTAGGGAGACTGACTCATTAAAAGAGAATTTCTCTCACAGTGAGGTCCCCATATGGAAGGGTTGTTCATCTTTGTTTTCTGATTTTCCACTAGTGGAAAAAAATGTTTCCTCCTCAGAGGTGAGACCTTGTGCTTCCAAATTCAGTGGTATGCATCTCAAAGTGACAGAAGTACTTGTGGGATTTTTGTTCTTTTTTTCTTTATGGAATCTAGATCATTTTTGCTCAGCTCAGCAAAAAGGGACATCTCTTTCAAGTTCCAAATAACTTTTTGCTCAGTATGTCTTCCAGCTTTTGTAATTAGCACCGTTATCAATTTATTTTATATAAGTGGTTACAATAAATGTTATGCTATTTTAAATGCAGTCATTTAAACTAAAGTTTTTTCTTCCTTCTCTGCTCTACTCTGCACACAGTAAATTCCACTGTGAATGTTGTACTGAACACACTCTGGTTTTTAATCCGATGGTTATTTTATTTGCTTATCTTTGCAGCAGATTGGTTGCATGACAACAGTGCAGACACTCAGAGCCTTTAGTCATAGCTAAACATTATGACCTGTCTCCTATTGTGTGTCGAAAAGATGGACACTTTCTCTTACTAAATAAGAGAAAGAAGAATTGGTTGAGAGGCATTCGGAGAAAAAGCTGCTCCCTCTGTTTATGTAAAACAGCGTAAAACCAGCTTATCCAGTAATAACTGTACAGTCGTGGCAGTATTTACTCTCGTCCATTAATCTTTTTTATTCTGTTTCACAATACTAAATAAATAAAAATTGTAAACAAAACAAATCTTTATCACTTTTGTTGCTGTTTGTGATTTTCTGATCAGTTTTTTTGTTTGTTTTTTGGATGAACGCCAGTCTTCTAAAAGTGGGCTACCAAGCTCAAGTCTGGTATTTCATTAAAGTGAATAATATCATTTCCATGTTAATACTTTAAAACGTTATGGTTTTTGAATTCAGTTATAATACCACTCCATTTCATCAGTAATACATTTACTACCTTAATCACTCACCATTCAAGTTCAGGATGCTGGAGTCTAATGTCAGTTATATTAAAGTCCATTAATCTTTAGGAGCAATAAAGAAAAGAGAAAATATACATTTAATAGAGGTTTTTGTGTTTTCCTATCTATTTTTGAATTACATTTTTGTCAGTTCAAACTGATAAAAAGTAGTCTTTGACAATCAAGATAAGAACAAACATGCGTTCTTTCTAGCCTAGAACTTTACAGATAAAGGCAAAGTGTTTTTTATTACCTATTTATCCCTTCTTACCTGGGAACACCTGGGTAACCCCCAGAATTAACTGGGGGGTATAACCTAGGATTATATGTGACTTTTCCTCCAGGTCCTGTAATCTCCTCAACCTGATCTCATATAAGCAGTTGACAATGGACAGATGGAAGTCAAATTTGACTATTTTGATTTGAGTGTCTGTGCATGATCAACTAATAAACTCCACCAGTATCAATCAGCACATCGTGGTTTGGATGTTGTATCAAATATTTAATGACCCAGACAGACCCTTTTAAATTTTTCTGTGTGCTCAAAAGAAGGGTGTGTTTAAGTGTGTCTGGCTGCACTAACAGTAGCTAAATACATCAGTAGGATGAGAGTAATAATGCAAATACGGGACATAAAAGAATGATAAACAGAAACATTAGGGGTGCTTCACTTTGAATTACCTCTGCACCAGTCTGTTCTAATAACAAGACAGGTAAAGTGTTGAAAGACCTCAGCACTCTCCCCCACCGTAATAGGCATTCTGCTGAGTAAAATTTTTGAGTTTTTCTGCACAGGGGAAAAAAGAAAAAAAAGCTTACACTGCAATTATCTACACCCACACATTGTATCATGCTTAGTGATTCACAATGTGAATTTGCACAGTTACGACATGTGTGCACAGATCACACTTGCAGGTGCACACATTTAGGCTGCAACATCACAAGGTTGAGTATTTTAGAACCTTAACATCACATGATGTGGCATCAGAAGTGACAAATAATTCAATAAGTTATTTGTTTTTTCTGTAGTTTGAAAAACAACTTTTTCATGATTCTTTTCAGTTTTTTATATATTTTTTTTATTATTTATTTTTTATTATTTTTTTATTATTATTTTTTATTATTATTATTAATTTTGTTCAACAAAATACTCTGTAAAAATAAAAAAAAGGTATTAACTGCCTCTTTTTTCCTACATACAAACTGTGTTTTTGGCAAATAAGTGACAAAATAAACAAGCTATATAGTAAATAACGGGCTTTTGGCTATCATGGGAAAGACTTTTCCCTGCAGAGATAGTTTAAAACCCCTTAAGTGTCATGAGGACACTGGTGGACATGTAAGAGTTTTGGGCTAACAGTTAAGGGGTTAAGCAAAAATAAAGCTAATACTTAGGGCAGATTTTCTTTCCTTTTTTTTCGTTCACTAATATCAAGCTTACATACAAACATACACATACAGTATGTTGAAGCATAGCATAAGTGTTTATGCACCAAACTAATTCAATTCAGTTCTGTTCAGTTTTCTTTACACTGCTCCAATGCACAACAAATGTTCTTCCAAGGCAATTTACAAGACAAATTGATCCAGTTTATAATATAAAGTCAATTCAGTCCAATCGTTTAGACAGATAGTCACACATCAACAACATTCCAATGAAAATAAACAAAATACATTTGAAAATTAGGCTTGTCTACTGTTATAATTTTTGGGAAGTTTATTTTATCCTCTGCCAGTTGTGTGTGTTTCCAGTGTATGATTCCAAAGGAACAGTAAACTCACACACTTGCAGCAGTTTCTACAATGTGTTAGATTTTTTTCAAGATCAAAATTGTTTGAGGCTATACAATCTTATGGAGCTGTGATTGTTTTATGTTGGAAAAATATTATCATTATGTTATTATGATTTACTAATTTGTTGTTGTTGACCTATCTTTAGAATAATGGACATATAGTTGGTTGAAGTAGAAGCCAACACATGAGACTTTGTGGTTCGGCAAAGGCTGATTTCATGGGTTATTTCCTGTCAGGAGATGAGGCCTGGGTGCAGAAGATAAGGATGCATTGTTTAGGGGGTTTTCCAGAGATGAAGAGACCACCGAACAACTTTGTGTGAAAAATCTTTAGTACTACTTTAATCAAAGGGTTCATATAATTGTTGATCAGCTGTTTTTGTATTTCCACTCATTGTTTTAATTTATCTTTGGTAACGAGCTCTAAGTCTTTAAAGTTGGAAGGCCTCTTTGCCATCACCCTAATGGTTAGTTCCCTCCACAGATTCCCTATGAGATTCAAGTCCAGAACCTGACTGGGCTGCTCCAAAATGTTAGTATTTCTTCCAATCAAATGAAACATGTTGGTGGAATTAAGTTTACGACAAACCTAAATTTGCCAGGCATATTAATAATTCTGGCCTTAATGGTATGCATTTCAATGTAAATACTGTAAAACACTGTAACGTTCAAACTATGTAGTTGGATTTAAATGTTGCATTTGCAAAACAAACAACTATTTTTCATAATTTACAATTGGTGGAACTGTTGGAATATAAACTGGGAGATGACTGAAAGTAGTGGGAATATTTAACCGTTAAAAAGTGTTAAGCTTCCTCCCATTACAAAATTCAACATGAAGTGATTTGACAAAACACTTGTTCCTGCAGTGGACAACACAGATATAGAATACTGCCCCAGAAAGCTACCTTGCTTACTGGAAAGGTTTTTGCATTGGAAATACCCCTTCAGACAAAGAATGTCTGAGCCTGTGTTTGAGAACCTGGGTACATATACGTAGATACTTCAGCACTTGGTGCTGTGAGAGTGCGGTATCTGTAGATTGGGCCACTGAACTGATAAACCACTCTTATTTGTAACTGGAAAGTTTGGAGGCTGTGTGAATACCTCACACTCTTTCTTCTGTTTATTTCTTATCAAACATATTGATTACTATGCTACTGGGAGAGGGGGCTGCCACTGAAGATATTCTGGTGAAAAATCACTTTATTCTTACTTTTCAGTTCTTTTCTTCTCTTCTGAGTATACAGTAAGGATGAGCTTTATGACGATCTTAGATCATAATGGATTAGAAAGTGTGGATGAGCTGCCAAAGCAGAGAGATTCTGAAACTACCTATGAGGCACATTCCTTACATCCAAGTTCTATGCTCTTGCTCAGATTCCTAAGTTTTCCTCGTTTTTTGTCAACTTCCAAATAAATGTTGTAGCTGCGATGCAATAGTTACATTAATTATTACCATGTTAGGAGTGTAGTATTAGGATAGTAAGTTGAAAATAAAATGACAATTAAAACTGTATTTAGTGACTGATTGTCCATCAAGCACATCTTCTCGGATGCATTGCAGCAGACGTGAGCAGAAGGCAGTGAAAGTAAGGCATGAAGCTGAACTTTGGACTTTACAACTATGTAGGCAAAACGTTTTGAGGATTTTTTTTATCCTCATTATGTACAAAGGGAAACTACAGCTTGACCTCCAGCTGCTACAACCAGACTAGCGGCTAATGCTAAGTTAGTAACTATTTAGATGGATGTGTGTTGCTCTTTAGAATTGTCAGGTTTGTCTGTTAGTACCAGTTACCTGCTCATCAGATTTATTGAACAACCAGGATTGTATCCAAGGGTCGAATTACTATCAGCAGAGCAGCCAAAATAATAACACAAGGGTTTATACCTGTATTCACAACGTCAAGTTGGCAAACCTTCACAACATCAGCCTTATCCATAAATCCCTTTGAACTTTAAATAGCATAAAGCTAATCAAACCACCTACAGTGTCATCTCTGCTCTTAAAGACACAGCAGTCTGAATTCTGGGTGCTATATGTGTTCAGGCTGCAATGTATCTCTGACAGATTTCATTTAATATAGAAGACACTCTGAGTGTAATGGTAGGATGTAAGATGAAGAAATATTTCAATTATTAGTACTACTAATAATATGCATTCATCCATCTGTCCATTATCTTACACTTATTTTGGGGACGGGGTCGCTGGGGGAGCAGTCTCTGCAGAGACGCTCAGACTTCTGTTTCTCTAGCCACTTGGACCAGCTGGTCAAAGTGGTCCAAGTGAGGGAATCCTCAGGGGGGAATCCCAAGGCATTCCCAGGCCAGTTGAAAAACATGTCCTGGGTATTCCTGTGGGTCTCCTCATGGTGGGTCATGCCAGGAACACCTTACCAGGGACCCATCATCCTAACCAGATGCCTGAGCCACCTTATCTGGCACGTCTCAATGTGGCGGTCCCTCCACAGAGTCCTTCTTGGATGACTGTCATTCATTCTGTGTACTCTGGCACAAGAAAGATTTTCATGCTGTTATGTCAGTAGTATTCATTCAACTTTAAAAAAAAAAAAAAAAAAAATTCTACTTGATTTCTGTTGTAATTAGGAATTATTGTATTCCTTTTAATGTTTATCACTTTGGAAAGTGCTTAAAGCGGTTTCTTAATAAACATGGCATGGCATGTCCTGGTGCTCCATTGTCTCCTATTATTATTATTATTATTATTGTTATTATTGATGTTGTTGTTGTTGTTGTAGTATAGGCCATAACTGTCATGATTTGTTGTGTGATAATGGACCCAAATGCAGATGCGGAGGCAACGAGTCGAATTGGGGTAATTTAATAAAAATGAAGAACAAAACTTACAAAAAGCACAGGGAACACGTGGAGCCAGAGCAGAACAAAAACACAGGAATTCAGAAGCAAAAATAAAGCAGGGTTGACAGGGAAAATAACAGGTAAGTAACAGGTAGATAACGGGAGGATCCAGCAAGGAGTGAGAGCAAGAAAAGAGTTTAAATACTGGAAGTGTGAATTCTGACACAAAGGACTGGTGCTGATTGGCTAACAGTTTGCAGGTGTGAGGAAAGAGAGCTGAAGGGAGATAGAAGAGAGAGAGAGAGAATGGCTGTAGGTGGCGAGGGAGAGAAAACAGGGGAGCAAGGAAAATTAATCTTAACAGTAACAGAATAACTAGACACAAGGAATAAATAAACATATTAAACTAGAATAACTAAGAAAGGACTGAACTAAAGTAAAACAGAAACAAGGCCCATCTAATCAAAATAAGAAACTAAGGAACACAGGACAACAATCGAAACTAGAATCAAACCCAAAAACCATCCAGTTCTGACAATTCCTTATTTAAGGTTTATTAAGTGAGAAGTTTGGGAGCAAACCAACAAGTTCCCAGGAAAGATTTGGGTTCATTTTTCAAGCTGGGTGGCAGCTTAAACGTTGGCAAATGTTGTACCTTCATAGTAAAATGTTAGATGCATTTTATGTACCTTTTTATGGTGTTGTGTTTTTTCATACAGCTAACAAAAAACAAAAGAAAAAATGCCAAACAAATGTACAGCACAGGATAATTCTTCTTTTTTTTTTGTTTTTTTTTTTTTTTTTCTGTTTTATTTTTCAGTTAAAATGCAATGACTGTGATTCATTGCTTGTGCTCTGACTGCAGTGTGAGGAAAAAGTGAACTTATGGAGCTTTTTACAAGTATTTGGTGTAAGATATGTCATTGTAAGAGTGTTGCAGGGATGATTTGACAGTTCTTTTGGTCTCAGTTGTCATGTTTCCTCATTTCACACAACACTGACCAGAGAGAGGCAATGTTAAGTGAACAAGGAAAGCAGATTGGTAGGAGAGGCAAAGAGTCTCCAAATGGACAAATGAACTCTTGCAGCTGTGGATCTTTCAGGGTGTGTGTGTGAGTGTGTGTATGTGTGTGTGCATTTTTATGTTTTTTTTTTTTTTTTTTTTTTTTTTTTTTTTCATTTAATTTTTGACCTGATCTTGCTAAAAAAAAAAACAAAAAACAAAAAGGTTGTTTTGTCTTCCTAAGTCGTATTTGTCTGGGTGCACATCATCTTGTGTGTGTTTTAAGTGTAAATGAATCTTCTTCTATCAGAATGTGAGCAGCAGCAGCATCTGATGGAAAACCATTGGCAATGTTCTCAGAATATGATCCTGACATATGTGTACACACACACACACACACACACACACACACACACACACACACACACACACACACACACACACAGTAAATCAGCTGCTTGTTACTACAATACAACCAGAGAATTGGCTGCAGGCGATACCTTGTGTCCAGGACATCACACTCAGCTTGACTGCAGGTATGCCATAAAACTGTACACATGCGTGTGACTGTGTCGTGTGTGTGTGTGTGTGCACATGCTTTGGTGTCACATCTGTCAGGCTGTTATGTGACGATTTTTCATGGATGTGATTAGCTGCAGACAGGAGCCCTCCAGTCTGACAATGTAATGTTGAAGAACAGCATGAGATCCACATTCTTCTTCAGCCATCAGAGAAATCTGGCCTGGCTTTATTCATTTATTTTAAAAATCCTGTTTCATTCCTAAAAAAATATATATATATATATCATAACTCTACATCATTATTTAACAAAAGCTATGCCAAAAATATATATCCAGTTTCTGAAAGTCCACTCCATTTGTTGCTTAGCCTTTATAACAGGGGTCGGCAGTTCCAGTTCTCCAAAACCCAAGTTCCACATGTTTCAGATGTTTCCCTTCTTGAGCTCTTAATTAAACACACTTTATATATTCATGTTTGTTGTATTTTTGGTTAAAACTTGTTTGTTCTTCATTCAGTGAAGTAATTAGGGGTAGGTAGAGTTTCCAGAAATTGCAGTCATGTAAAAGCAGCTTTACTTCACAATAATATGACTCAAATAGAAGTAAAAAGTACAGTGGAGTAAAACTACTTATCAAAGTAATTGTTTTTCTAAAAGTTACATGAGTAAATGTAACTGAGTAAAGGTAATTAGTTATTACCCACCTTTGGAGTTTAGAGGCTAGTGGCTAGACCTACATCATTACATCATCTGTGATATTGAACCAAACAGCAGGAAGGCCCTCACATTAGCTGTTGAGACATAAAGTACAGGTGTTAACAAAGTCTAAAGATTAGCACTGGAATCAGTTTAGTATTAAAGTCCCCTTACAGTCTTCACAGTTGGTAAGTGTGTGTGTGTGTGTGTGTGTGTGTGTGTGTGTGTGTGTGTGTGTGTGTGTGTGTGTGTGTAAGTTTACTGCAAATGTGCTGTGGTCATCATTTTCACTTTGGTCTCATTCATCCAATAGGCCATGATTCCAGAAGGATTGTGTGGCACTCTAAAGCATTTATTTTCAAACATCTGTGTGTTGATATGTTGACATGTTCTTTTAAAAAGACTTTCTCCCGGCATTAAAAAGTGATACAGTGTTCATCTTTGTCTGATTGTCATAAGCCTCAACAACTAACATGCTAAACAGTTTTTTTTTTAAACAATGCCTATATTGTGACTAAACCAAGTCATTTAAAATTAGGCTTTTCTTGTTACTGTCAGTGTGAAACTCCACTAAGGCGAATAAAATGAGTACCATTTATTTACTTCAAGGTGCAATAAAAAACACTGGGTTTCCTCAGCATCTTGGGAAATAATGGTCTTGTTTAACTTTCAATAGCTATTAAATACGCAAGAACATTTATTTTTAAAACTAAGTGATCTGGGTCTGAATTGCTAAGTGGGGGCACCGCCTAATTATCAGACATCATTAGCCAAACACTTTCAGTCTACGTAGGTTATTGTTCTATATGTATCAGTCTGGTTGAGATGTAGTATTATAGAGCAATGAATGAAGGAGTGATTTCAAGCACTGGTCTTCTCAATCAGCAAGCACCACACACACAAAAAAAAACAAACACAAACAACTTATCTTTTTATCACACCACAATTTTTTTTACACAGTACCCCAACTTTACAATTAGAATATTTCAGTCAATAAACTCCATACTAAACTAGTAATGTTCAGCTAAAACTACAAAAACTACAAAAGTTCAGCAAAATCAGAATCATTTTCAATGCAGCAATATTACAATCAAGTCGGTGTATCTATGTGTATGTAAATATGGGTGTGTGTGAGCAAAGCTACACTAGTGGAAAGACAAAATGGTGTAGAAGATGGGTGAATTTGATATATCAAACAAAATGGCAGTGGAAGTCATGTGAGTGTTAGCAAAAGAACAAAAAATGGCAGTCAGTACTGTTGCAGCACTAAGCTATGGAGCAAGGACTGCACGTGTGTTCAGGCAGCTAGTTTTAGCAACTTAGACAAAGAGACCCCATCTAGCAAGCTCCCTGAGGCTGTGTGTGGGTTAGTAGGAGACGAAAGAGGAGGAAAATACAGACAAAACCAAAATAAACTCAGTATGCTGGACCGCAGCATTGGTATTGAACTACCAATAACCCAAAACAATGATGTAAAGAAAAACTTCTACTGCAGCAGGTGGTCTCTGAACTTGTCGGCCCCATTTACCAAAAACTTGAGAAGTTTAAGCAACAAAGAAAACAAAGAACAACAGAGCCAATTTATATTATTACTCAAACCCAATGTCTCTTCTATCCCAGAAAGCAGTCTCTGGACTCCGTGGATCCGTTTAGCAATCTCAAACAGTTTAAGCTACAAACAAAAAACGAAATCAATAATGTTTATGCTGTTATTCTAAGTTCATATCTCTTCACAGACACAAAGGCTCTTATTCACACTTTGACGTAAAACCATAGACCTTTGATTTCATGAATAGTAGATCAAAATTTTGTTTAAATGATGGACTTTAGTCTACCATCCTCTGGATTTAGTGCAAGACATCAGGCTAATTAAGATTCATGGACACTGGAATGTATATTTTAGAGGAACTGCTCAAATCCCCCTGTAATTGATGGAATATTTTCTTTCTTAAAAGTCAAAAAGTGATATCAAGTTTTAATCATTTATCTGAAAATAATAAAATGAAAAAAAAAATATGGTTAATCAGTTAATTTGTATTTGATGAAGAGGGACAATTATATTTTCACACATGATGGTTGTATATGGTTGTATAAAATCATTATTTAAAAACCGTGTTTTGTATTTACTCAGATTTCCTTTGTCTGATTTCAAAATTAGTTTGATGATCTCAAACATTTAGGAGACAAAACAGTAACATGTCATTGAGGGAAAAAGGTGTTTGATCTCCTACCATCCTACCATCCAGTCAGAATTTTTGCTCCCACAGACTGGTTATGTACCCATGGGTTAGGGTTAGGTTAGGGTTGCATTTCTCAGTCAATAACAGATACTCCTGACTTCAACTCATTGCATATCTAAACATGTATGCCGTTTTCATCTCTTCCATCTGGTCTCTTTCCCACCATAGACAAGACATAACAGCTGTGAAAGGATGTCAGAAATCAGAGTATCTTCAGAAAAATTAAATTGGCTTCAAGACCATCAGCTGAATGCTTAATGAAAACATTAGGTTTGGAAATAGGGAAAATATAAAATGGCCATCAGTTTCCCTCTTCTTGAAAAACTTTGCCTCAAAGCATGTGGGTGATCAGTGAGAGAAGTGGCTAATCAGTCTCAAGACCTACAGCAAATCTTTGGAAGCAGGTAAAGCTTTAAGCTCCTAGGTGGGAGCCAAGAAACCTAAAAGATGTAGATAATGTTTGTGCAGAGCAGTGGGTCAAGTGTCTTAAAGTTGTGGTCCCAGTGAAGGTTCCCCAGTCATTTTTCAGTTTTGCTATGGTCAAGGATCAAATACTTATTTCACTCAATGACATAACAAATTTTAAGCATTTTGTAATATGTGTTTGCTGTATTTTTGGCTAACACTTAAGTATTTTTCGCTCACACGACAAAACTGCTTTAAAAATTAGAGACTGTTCTTTTGTGTGTAAGTGCGCAAACTTTCAAAATCAGCAGATGATCAACTACATATTTCCATGGGTTGAGTTTAAGTGGCTTTTGCTTTCAGCTGCCTGTGAATGGAACAACTGGCTCTCAATTTAGTGAAGTGGATTCTCCATAATCTGTGAGACTGGTTATTTTTAATTAATAATTATAATGGTGATCCCAAGTCTGTTGGAGTTCACATGAAATGGTTTGCCATGCTATCTACTTAGAATTGTCATTCCTATCATTGGTGTTCAGTGCCTGATTTTAAGTTGGTTTTATCCCCTTCTTCTTCTTAATTAGCCACTTGTAACTAAATACATCTTGGCCACAAATATTTTCGCTGCCCTGTGGTTGGGTACATATGGCCTGAAGCAGAAGTTTATGATGTGGATTTAGCTATTGTTGAAATAATAGAGCACAACCTTCCAGCTTGCTTAAGATATGCTATTAAGTTTACAAATATGCATCAAACATCAGCTTCCTATGACAAATTACTTTCCAAAAATTATGATGTGTAATGTGGGAAGATTGCTTAAAGCTGCCACATATTGGCATCAATGCTGAATCAGGAAATGGAGCAGGGTCCACCGATGAAAACGCCAGTATCTAAACATACTGTATGGAAAAAAACTGAAAATACATGTTTGGATTGGAGCATTTTATGTTGCTTTAACTATTCAATTCAATTAAAAAAAAATTTGAACATGATAGCAGTTTAAAATAAACTATAAACTATATGCTCTTTCTCACACTAAGAAAGAGTATAAAATATAAAAATATTTATAAATATGTTTATAAACCCACTGTTTTATAAACAGTGGGTTGTAAGAATATTTTTGAACTATAAGTTTCAAAAATATTCATTCTTACTATAAAGATGGAAAGATGAGATAAAAACTATAGGAATAACAGCTATTGCTGCTCAAACTGAAATGTCCTCATCAGTTACTGATCCAATTTATCTGGTTTCCCATGTGCAAGCTGGAACAAAACAAAACAAAACAAAAACCCCCAAAAAGATTGTGTTTTTACAAATGAAAATACAATCTCTAAGTTAGACTTAAATGTGATATATATACTGACAAGTAAAGTTATTTTGTGTTTTCAGTTATTTTACTTATATTAAAAACTTGGCTGACAATGTTTAGAAATAAACAAGTAGGACTGAATTATGGTTGAACAGAATTTGCACATAACCTGTTGGCATTTTTCTCCATTGCAAAGAACTTCTGTTGCAAATTGGCACTACAGTACATAAATACGCTGAACTGAAATGAAACAACCTAATACAGGTGTTTATTATAAATAGAGAGTGTAAAAGCAAATAATCCTGTCATTATGGTGATCTACTTAGAGAGATATATGTTGCCAGGAAAAAGCAGCCACTCTCCGTGTAATAGCGCGAACAGAAAGAGGTTTTGGTAGAAACTAACAAGATTGTTTGGTCACAGTTTGGGGAGTTGCTGTTGGCTTAAGGGACCATGAAAATTGAGCAGACAGCCAGAAACAACATGTTGTACTTACTGGATACAGTGTTTTTTTCCCTCTTGTACTCCTACTCTCTTTAGAAAAGCAGTGAGGCTTAGGCTCTTTGTGACAAGAATTAAGATTGGATTGAGACAGATAATGAATGCAAACAAATGTGCTTCCTTGATCTTGATGGTGTTCAAGAATTTCCTCTGTTCTTTTACTTTTCATTTAGAAATTGTTTTTGGACTCACTTCATCAGTCCAGTCCCGTACTGTTAGCGCAGACAGATTTGATGGCCTGATCCCTCCTGTAGGGACACTTCAAAAGCCTTTGCAAATGAAATGCATATTGTTTTAAGGACTACTAGTGCAGGAAATTGACCAGCTTTTTTTGTGGAAACCCCATAGCTATTGTCTTAGCAATAAATAGAAAATAAATAAATGTATGATTACTTAAGTATTTTGTTTTGTATTTTAAACAAACATAATAGATGTAAACCACTTTAGGTTATTTATTTCAGAGTATCACAAATAAAGGTTTTATTTATTCCAATCTACCTTTTGAACAATGAAATTCACAGATAAAATATACACATTGTTTTGTTCAGTTCCAGCTTCAAAGTTTTATTTTGTTTTTGTTAAGTTTAATGATTTTATTTTTGTTGTGTTCAAGTTTTTGCAAGATCAATTCTGCTATTGTACTGCTTGCTACCAACGGATTTCTCTCCCTCTCTGTTTTTCGCCCACTCCCCTCCTCTCTCTTTCTCTCTCTCTCTCTCACACACACACTCACAAACACACACAGAATGTTTATTCTTCATGTAGAGACACAGAGTGTCTTTTTCTCTTCTTTTTACCTTGGCTGCTTATTTATACCCGTTTCCTGGACAACCATTCACCATGGACATACCAGCGCTGATTACCTTTCCTGTTTGCTTTGTGAGTTTCTGGGAGTGTGTTTGGAACTTCATCTTTTTTTGTCTTCCTTAGAAATCTCAAAAATTTAATTTTCTCTTAGTATTTATGTACTTCTCATTCTTAAAGTGCCATCGGTAAAAGGAATCAGCTTTTTTTCTTTAGTGAATGGCTGAAAATTATAGAATTTCACTGTTTTCCAAAACTCAGACTGAACTAAATTTAAAGTAACTCCTCACACTTTATACATTCATCGACACCTAACATCATTCTCAGCTGTGTCATTGCTTTCAGCAGTTTTTTTTGAGCCACAGGCAAGAAAGACTCTCAGGAAACTCAACACAGTTTTAGGTCAGTTTATTGACGAGTTTCTGATAATGATCTGATTTTGATGAGTCCCATTAATTTTGTTCTAGGCAGAATCTGAGGAAAAGAGGAGAGAAATATTCCAAGGCTTGGAGGTAAGTATAGACATTAAACAGTTTTTGTTTGTAGATTAAGCTTGGCTCGAGGTGAAGGAGAGAAGGTCTGGGGTGGTTGGTCCATGTGGTGGAGTGGGCGATGCTGTGGTGAGTATGTTTCCAGGAACAATGCGTGTGGAGTTCCACTAAGTGTTGGAAAGTGGATAGGTATCAAGATTCTTAGGTAGAAGTTGCCTATCAACTGTTGTGGAGAATGATGAGTTGTCAAATGTAAGCTTAGGCTTGATGTTCTCTGAGGGCTTTCTCAGGAGAGAGCAAGTGCTGCCTGCTCAGTCCTGCCCTCCAGAGGTGGAATCTGCAGTATAGCAGAAAAAAACACCACACAGAATGATGAGTCACTCTGTACTGTATGACTGTGGAATATCATCTACAAAAGGTAACAGGTTATCACTTTGAACTCTAGATGTTACAGGGGCGTAAGATGATCGAACTCAGTTCAGTTTAGACTTTGTATGAGTGATGAAATACCAAAGGCAGTCTTGATTTGAGAGAAGGCAAATTCTTGCTTACAGATTTCACAAGTACAAGAATGGTCTGAATGATGTTGTCGCCCTCAGTAAGCCAGTTCCAATCCAACACTTTTAGCAGTTATCTCCACTGTCTTCATATGGACTCTATAGATACAATGTGGAAAATGTGGATAGAATTGCAAAACTAAACAAGTTACATCAAAATTGATGTTTCTAATCAAACTAAAGATTTTATACTCTTTAAAATAACCTTATCAGTAAAAGAGCCAAGATGGACTACTGTAAGTCAGTTATTTGTTGGTGGTGATGTCTCCACTTTTTATGCTATGTTACATAACCTTATGTACAGATTTAGATGTGGAGATTATGCAGTTCTACAAACAACATCATCCTGTTCCTGATGGACCTTGCACGAAGCTCAGTCAGGTTTAAATCCAAAATATGAAACTATTATAAATTTGTGACATATTTGTGATTTCTATTTTTATTTTATTTACTCGTATGTAATTTTTTTTTTGGTGTGGACCTAGTTGTGTCTTTAATAAAGGTGATGATAATGATAATTTATACTGTTATTACAGTTTTTCTCAGTCTCTGGATCTTTTCTCACATCACTATTAACATTTGCACAACAGCTAGTGCATTTCTCAAAACAGTTAGTACAGACTAGAAAAGTGATAATCTGCAAAAAATGTCCCTAGCTCAAAATGGTCAGTACATTCCTCAAAAGCAAGTGTTCGTGTCAATGAAAGTGTCAGTGTCATCAAAATGAAAAGTCCTGACACCATTGTTTATGAACAAGATGGTCAAATTGCTTTGTCATGTTTTCATTATGACAGTTCGCTATGTAAGGGTTTTCCAATGCAAAAAAATCAGATATGGGTGACACTACAGGGAAATCCTCAAGAAAGCATAATACACTGTGTGTACAGACATTTGAAATCTACAGTTAAGTTACACATTACTGTACTTAGTGAGGTAAATGAGTAAATGAGTACACGACACTGAATGATTCACATTTTTATTGCATATACCCTTAGCAATTCCAAAATGTGGAAGTGTGGAAGTGCCTCATCACTGGTTACAACTGTTTCACATACTCCTCATCATCAATGAAGGCTGAGATTCACCTGAGATAAATTGTTCAATTTGGGAGACATTTTCAGGGAAAAAAAAAAAATACAGAATTGCATAAAATTGACAGATTTTGACAACTAGTTGAACATTTTTGTATGTAACGATTCAAGCAATGAAACGCGGACATACAGGGAATGACTATTAAACATTCATAAGTATAGTTCATTTTGACTGACATGACACAAGGAAATTATGGTGTTATAAAACAACAGAGAATTGTATGGAAGCAACTGATGCATGTCCAAAAGAATTTGCAGTTTGTCGTAAGGAACGATAAACTGCTACTATGATGTGCACAAATGACTAAATGTTTTCGAGGTTGAACTAACAAATATGAAAATTTTAACTCTGATCAGACAAATGAACTAAAGCAATTGAAAAAATTGTAATAAATACATGGCCAGACCAGATGCAGTGCCAACAGTCTGAAGGTCACAGAGAATCTTGGAAAAATCAAAACGACAGATGAGAAAGAGAGGAGTGAGAAAAATGTGAGTTCATAACAATTAATATCATCATTGCTGCAAGACAGAGTAATGGTATGCCAACAGCTGACTGCAGGCTCTAACAGAGCAGGTCGCCCAACTAATTTCACAACTGATAGCATCCTGTGTTCACCTATAAAGAGTAGAACTGAAATAAATAAAAATCTGTGCAAAAAGCTAATTTTCTTTAAAACTATTGAATTTAGTAAGTCTTTGTTTTACATTACATATTGTATTTCATATTTTAGATTATATGTATGGCAGTATAAATAGGTTAATGTTTGTTTAAATATGTTGCTTCTTTGTTTTTAATAAAAGCAATTAGATCGTAGTATATGTCTTTGCTTTATAGTTTTGTCTAAATACTATGGGACTGTAAAAGACTGGTATTTTTAATAAAGGTTACTATACTGTGAGAATCTCATATTGGACAATATATAAGGATCAAACAGTGGTTGGATCAAAGGAAAACAATGAAGAGCTAAAGAAAAGCAAAGATGATAAGTCAAGTCAAGTTTATTTGTATAGCACATTTCAGCAACAAGGCAATTCAAAGTGTTTCACATCATGAAAACATAAAAACATCATAAACACATCAAACTGTCACCGTTTGTGAAACCAGTAACAAACATTACATTTTGTCAAGCGCCATCATTAAAAACATTAATACACATCAAATATATTGATCAATGTTCCACTTACTACTAATCAAAGGCATCTTCAAACAGGTGGGTTTTTAGCCTTAATTTAAAGGAAGTCAGTGTGTCAGCTGTTTTGCAGTTTTCTGGAAGTTTGTTGCAGATTAGTGGAGCATAGAAGCTGAATGCTGCTTCTCCATGTTTGGTTCTGGTTTTGGGGATGCAGAGTACACTAAAACCAGAAGACCTGAGTGGTCTGGAAGGTTGATATAACAACAACAGGTCTTTAATGTAATTTGGTGCTAAGCCTTTCAGTGATTTATAAACTAACAGAAGTATTGTAAAGTCTGTTCTCTGAACTACAGGGAGCCACTGTAAGGACTTTAGAACTGGGGTGATGTGCTCTATCTTCCTGGTCTTAGTGAGAATGTGAGCACCTGGTGACATCATAATATAGAGCTGTGTATCATCTGCATAGTTATGGTAACTAATCTTGTTTCTTCTTATAACTTGAGCTAGTGGGAGCATATAGATATTATAATGACTCCTGTCTTTCCCTGATTAACTGTCTCCTTGTTTCTCAGGTAAAGTGGGTGTGGTTTGGAGTTGGCCCCTGACTGGGAGCACCTGGGCCAGAGTTTCCAGCCTATTTAAACCTGGCAGCTTCTCACACCAGGGACTGCTCATGCATCCCCCATTACCAAGCACTCTTGGTATTTTTGTTTGGTTTGTTGTTTTGGTTCTGTCTAACTGGTTTTTGGTTTTCTTTAATTAGTTAAAGAAAAGTGTCGGTTAGTGTCTTGGTTCATTTGGTTTGTTTTTGGTTGGTGTTCTGCAATATTTTAATTCAGTTTGGTCACTTTCTTGTTGAGAACTTATATTAATTTAATAAACACTTGTAAATTTGTCTTTAAAATCGGTGTGTCTCCCTTTTTTGTGATGTCCTCATGAGCTGGGTCGTGACAATATTGAATAGAAGGGGTTCCAGGATTGAACTTTGGGGTACCCCGCATGTGACTTTTGTCCTCTCTGATGAGAAGTTATCTATTGACACAAAGAAATCCCTGTTCTTTAGGTAGGATTCAAACCAACTGAGTACTGTACTAGAGAGTCCAACCCAGCTCTCCAGTCACTTTAATTATATATCATGGTCAACTGTGTCAAATGCTGCACTGAGATCCAACAGAACCAACACTGTGGTTCTTCCACAGTCTGTATTTGTGTGGATGTCATTGAGCACTTTAACGAGGGTAGTCTCAGTGCTATGGTGAGCACAGAAACCAGACTGAAGGACATCAAAGCAGTTGGTCATTGTTAGGAAGCTATTTAACTGTTGAAACAAAGCTTTTTCAATAATCTTGCTGATAAATGGAAGGTTGGAGATTGGCCTTTAATTCTGCAGATGTGATTTGTCCAGATTGCTTTTTTTTAAATCAGCGGTTTAACAACTGCTGTTTTTAGAGCCTGGGGGAAAACACCTGATGAGAGGGATGAATTGACTATTTGAATCAGGTCAGATGCAATGACTGGCCAAACTTTTTAAAGGAAGGTTGTAGGTAGGATATCAAGACAGCAGGGAGAGGAGTTTAATTGATTTATAGTTTCCTCTAAGCTTTATTAGTTGAGTAGTTGAAATGTGGCCATTTTCTCTGCATTTGTTATGTTTGAGCATAGCATTAGTACTGGATTTGGTGTGCATGTGCAGATGAACTCTCTAATTTTTTGAATTTTCTCTGCAAATAAGTTGGTAAATTCATTGCAGGCCCTGGTAGAGTGGAGTTCAGGTGGTAAAATCACAGGAGGATTCGTGAGCCTTTCTACTGTGGTAAATAACTTGCATTGTTGATGTTTTTGCTTATGATTTCTGCAAAGAACGTTTTCTTTGCATGTTTTAGTGATGAGTGATAGCTTCGCAGCATCTCTTTGTAGATTTCATAATAAAGGTGAAGTTGAATTTTACGCCATTTACCTTCAGCCCTATGACAAAGGCTTCTTTCACATCTTACTGCTGGGGCATTTCTCCGCGGAGATTTCTTCCTACCAGACACAACCTTCACTTTAACAGGAGCAATGTAATCGATGATGTCTGAAATCTTATAATGGAAATGATCCACTAACTCATCTTCTAGGTTACACGATAAAATTGAAGTCGAGGAGTAGATTTGATTAAAAGCTTCAGCTGTGTTGTCTGTAAAAAAAAAAACAAACAAAAAAAACATTTTGTTATAATATCTGTTTAATAAGTGAGTCAATGGAGACTGTACTTTCAAAGATAATAGAGAAATGATCCGGCAGTGGACTTCAATTACAGAGGCCTTGGAAATATTTACACCCTTGCTGATGATCAAATCCAGAGTGGATCCTCGATTGTGTGATGCTTGTTTGATATGTTGAGTTAAACCAAAGTTATCTAGTATATCACACCGCCTTTTTGGGCCTCTGTTTTTGTGCCTGTCAGTAGAAATGTTGAAATCTCCTACAATTATTAAACAGTCATAATCAATGCATATAACAGATAAAAGCTCATTAAACTCAATGAAGAAATTTTCCACATATTTTGGAGTTTTGTATAGAGTTAGTGTCAAAGTTCATTTATGACCTTTTATCTCAATTCCCAAATATTCAAGAGAGTTAAATTTGCCAAAGAAAACCTTTTTACAGTTTAGTGAATTATGAAATATTGTAGCAACCCCTCTGCCCCTCTTATGTTTTCGATTTTCATTTAAAAAATGTAGTTAGGAGGTACTGATTTAATAAGAATTCTATCCACAAGGTGTTTATTTTCCTTGATTTTGACCATTGTCTCTCCCATAATGATCAGTCATTATTATTTTATAGTTTTCGTAATGGAACAGAAGTCAAGTATTTCCTAATTTTCCTAAACATTTCCTTTTTCAGTTTTTGTGAATATTTTCAAAACCCTTCACTAGGGGAACAATTTCAGAATTAAACTTGAAAAGCTGTTGTGAAATGGTTGCATCAGTTTAGGTCTGGTTAGTTATTCAGTCAGTTAATTTGGAAGCAATAATTAAAAAAAAAAATCCCTCAGAAAAGTTGTAATGCTTCTTTGCTTTATCTGATAAGTCTTATTTATTACCTGGCCTCTGGGTTCTTGTTATTTTGCAAAAGTAGCCCCTGGGCAAAGCAAGATTAGCATCCCTGCCCTGAGGATATAAAAGGGAAACCAGCCTTATTTAACTGCTTTAATATCCACGTAGTAGACACAAATCCAAACATTCTATTTCAGTCAGAATTGGAAAGGTGCCTTTTAATGACTATGACACAAGTTAGACAGAAATAACTGCTCCCTGATATTCATTATTTACATAACATTTCAATGATGTTATGGGTAAGCTCATCAAAAAACTAAGGCAGTTAAATGGTCAGTGTTCTATTTTTTTCTGCATAATCTATTATTCTGTTTCACAGAAATACTTTCAAATACAAAAAAATCTGTTTTCATCCAAATCACTTATTCAGTGTAACACAGCTTCTCCCATCTCTGCATGGATGTTAGGTAGACATGCAGAGGCTTCACCTTTCCACTCCTCTCTTTGTCAGTACCTTAGACTCAGCAGTCTGTAGCACATTGAGGCATTAGGGATGAGCCCTGGGGGATTGATCAGACTAGTGGAACTGCTACACTTGCCACAACTGTTGGAGCTCTTATACTATATGTAAGTCATCAACATGGACCATGAGGAACATAGACATGTAGCAGTATAAAGGATTGGGAAGGACTATCAACCCTACAACCCCAGTTGCCCCCCTCAATATTTCTCAAAATCTATCAGATGATGAAGACATCTCTTGTCCACAGCCCTCTTCAGGTGACCCCACATATCTTTTGTCAGAATTAGTTCTGGACTCTGGCTAAGCTGTTTCAATTAATTTATTTTCTTTTAGCTTTATAGTAGGGCTGGGTGATTAATCAGATTTTGATCTTGATTACAGTTTGGATTTTCAACAATCATAAAAACATAATGATCAATATTTATTCCTTCACAGTTTACTCTCCTGCTGTTTTGTTTTGTGAGCATTTAGCTTGCAAAGCTCCATCTTGGCATTTTAAGGAGCAACCTCATTTCATCATTGTATGCTACAATGACTTTCCGCAGCATGATAAGTGTATCCACTTGTCATGCTATATTGCAGAATCTCTAGTTGTATATTGAGGTTAAAGGACTCTAGAAATAATATAGTTGTGTCTCAGACAGATCCTGGATTAAGCTCAGTTAAGTTTCATTCAAAGTTATGGAATCATTGGCATTTTAACCATCATCTAAATTTGTGACATTGTGAATGTTCTTATTTTCTTTTAATTTTTTACCTGTGACCCCCTGTGTGCCTTTGTTAATGTGAACTAAGTTATTAACCTATAAAATAATGATTTTTAGAAGATTTTCTTTCATGGTTATAAATATGTATGATATGGGAAATTAATGTTAGTGAACACGATAATCCTTAATTTCCAGAAACCATCTACTAATGTGTTTTCAACCATGTGGTTGAATATCTGAAAGCATCTCAGGCCTGAACCGTATATTGGTTAAATGTACTCATTTTAATGCGATGACTCATGATATACATATGCATAAGTTACAAATTTTAGGCCTTTAAATGTCTCTAGAAAAATGTTGTTTTTTTTCATGGACAGTGAGAATGCTGTAGACAACTTGAAGAAAAGAAAAATATTTAGTTCCTGCCTGAGGTAAAACCTCAGTATAAGTCTATTCCTGTGGGACTTACTCCTGGGCAACACAGAAAACTTTTGTGTCTGATGTTTTGGTCTGGGTTTCTGAAAAACAACCTTCCAATTCCAAGAAACATCCAAATGTGTTGAAACTTTGAGCAATTCTAATCTTAGCAGCAAGAACAACTGAGCTAAAAGTTCAAATAGTGGAATAAACACAAATAACACCAGAGAGAAAGGAGGCAGCTCAGACAAACAAGTCTAAAGGTGAAAATAACTACCAAACCATCACAACTGAAGCAAATGCAGGTAACAGGCATCTTCAGAACAATAATTGAGTTTCAGTTGTTTTGCGAACCTTTTATAATAAGAATACTACATACCTGTTCCTCTAACTAACTTTAAGCTGTAATAATATAAATCACATTGGGAGAGGGAACACATCATTTATGAAAGAAGCTCCCACGTTACTGCTTTCCCTCTCCCTTTGATAAAGATTGCCTGTGGAGCTCTGCATAAGTCTTGCTGCCCTTAGGCCCATTTAAAGAGCATTAGAAGAAAGGAAAATGTCAAGGTTAGACTATGTAGGTTCATACAGTGAACCAAGAGAAACAGCGCTGCAGCTTGCTGAAAAACTTCAGAATAATCAGTGGTATGGTGTTGTCTCTCTCTATCTCTGATTATGAGGGCCATGTTAAAGTTGCAGCATGAAACTTCTAGATAGCACTGGGAGCACAGGGAGAAGGCAGAGGAGCTCGATTTTTTTTTTTTTCACATATTATCTGTCTTATACCATTCTGTCATGACAGTTTAAACAAATACATAGAAAAATATGTTTTTATAAAAGTTACATACAGGGCTTTAATGTGAGAATGCTCTGTGGTTCCTTTTTGGTAGTGGTGGGGTTTGGTGCTTATTAGTTTCTAGGTGACAAAATATAGCATTGATTTTAAGTCATTAAATTTGAATTGTTGTCAACAACTTAACCCTTTTGGAGTGAGACCATCATGGTAGCTTGCATAATTTGGAAGATGTGTTGTGGTTTGGGTGTTTTAGTTAATATTGCAATTATAATATTTCAGAATGAATGTTGTCTTTTCACATAATGTTGTATGCAGATTAAATCACTATTATCCCTATTTCTAGACATTGGGTCTGACACAGGGCTAAATCACGTGATACTGAAATATTTGCAGCTTTAAAATACTTACATGATACATGTATTAAGGCTGTTGTCAGCAGTAATGGAATTTAATTTGCTATTTTGAGCTCACATGAGTAGTTTTTATGATCATGGTATGATCGTTTTTCTAATAAATGCCAGTATTTTGTCTCTGCAGAGATGTGTACACAACATCACAAGCAGTAATGCATGTCCAGGTAACATAAGGTTTCACCCATGAGCCAAATCACACCTTCCTAAGTCTCTATCAACATACTAGATTCAGCCCATCTCTAACTAGTAACCGTAGCAATTCTGTGTGGGTCTTAACGTGTGTGATTTCCTTTGAGAGTACTGAGTCAACAAAACACCACAAGCTAATGATAGAAGTTCATGAAGAAATGATAAAAGTCTGTATAGCACATTCAGACTGGTTCATTGTCAGCCATGTTTGTGTTTTTTCTGTCATCAGTGAAAAAAGCAGTGCTGTTGTCAGGCAGCACAGCTTATATTTGTATTGCCTTTCTGTGCATACAAAACCACATGCATGTGAAAACAAGCAATGGTTGCTTATTTGCAGTTCCAGATTTGATTTTGAGATATCCAAATGGGATAGTAAGAAAAATTGACACCAGTGGCTAGGTTTAGGACACAGAGAGAACAACCTGGAACATTAAATATATTTATGTTGCTCCAGTTAAATTTTTGTGAATGTCATTTTTTTGCCTTTTATGTCCGTCCATCACAAATGGTTGATTGTTAAGTCTAGCGAGCGATAAGCTAAATTATAGTGATGTATTAAAAATCATAGTCTTATTCGATAAAATATTATGTTTTAGCAGTCTCAAATCTGTAAAACATTTCTCTGTCTGAGGGGAAAATTTCCCATTGCCAGGAAGCCCGAATTGCACGCTTTATTCAAAGAAATATGAAGGAATGTGTCATGCAAATACATTTATTCTCAGGATCAACATTGACTTCTACTGAATTCTAAATTCAGTTTAGCTGGAAATGTAATTATATTATTGGATCTAGTTGCTTAAAGAATCAATGATTAACCAATTAGTATTACAAAAAAAATATTAAAATCAAAGTAAAACAAGATGATATAAACAAAATATAATGAAATCAAATTATTTAAAGGGGTGTTCTGATGGAGTTTAGAAAGAACAAATAATTCTCTCACTTTCAAAGCTAATCTCAAGGTTTTCGCATTTTTATGGCATCTCTATGGCAGGTACATGACGGCAAAAAAAAAAAAAAAAAAAAAAAAAAAAAAAAAAAAAAAAAAAAGCTTGCTGGAGGAAAATGGTGATCAAAAATTAAAAAAATTAAAATGTTATGTTTAATGAAACTATGTAGCCCTTTTTTAACCAAGTGATTCAGGTTTGGAGGACACAGAATCTGGGCTGGAGGTGAGCAGCTGTGAATGAAATTTAAAAAAGGCTGTAGAACCTGCGCTGATAAACCAAGTCTCGGACCGTAGCATTTGGAGCTCAAATCTAAACATGTTACACAAGTATGGGGAAATTTTCCTGCCATAGGTCATGAGCGTACATTTTCAATTTGAAAGCAGGACTTCATCTCTTTGCTTTCAAAACTTGTAATGCTTGCACTCAAAACTTCTGCTCTCTTTCAAATGTTTTCTGTTCTTTCTCAGATTTTCTCCTTGCGTGCAAACTTCTCTCTCTGCACAGATAAAATCCGCGCTCGCAATCCTCTCTGCTCCCTTGCGAATTCTTTTTGCTCTCTTGCGGATAAGGGAATACCGTCGCCTGGCAACCGTTCCAACCAATAGAATGACGGCGTTCCTCTGGGTGCGCTTGATACTTTGTAGTGGGTGTGCTTGCTTGTGTGGCGGCATACCCAGCACACTGATCTAAAGTGGTCGTTCTATCCAAGTTACTCTGCTAAATGGATCGGCACCAGCAAAACCCTCAAGTAAGTACAATTTTCACGGCTAGTAGCTGAAGTTTATTTTATACAACTGTTTAATTTTGTCTTAGATTATATGAATTTGTTCATTTAACATCACGAAGCCGTTACACAAGCACAGGTGAAGCAGATTATATAGAAAAACTACTTCCGGTTTCTGCTCAGCGTCAACGGTGTCAGGGACTCAGCCTGTGGCTAATTGTTGAATGTGTTTATAGAATAATCGTTGTTTTTGTCTTTTAAGTGGTTTCAGTTGGGAAAAAAACGTATTGACCGATGACGAGCTGGTTTTGTTTTGGAAGCTGGATCAGCAGCTTTGTGATTGCAGGACTGAGTTTATTCACCCCCATTATTATTATAATTTTTTTATATATATTTTTTTAGCAGTTATATGTACTGAATAAGTTATATTCCATCCATACCCCCCACTCCCATCATCTAAACCCGCTTATCCTTGCAAGGTCGGCGGGTGCACCTGCCCAGCAGATGCTAATTTGCTGTAGCATGACTGGTTCAAGCCGTCCTTAAGGTAAGTTTAGCTGTTATCTAGAATCAAGATAAATCCATACCAGTATCTCGTTTTCAGAAGGAACATCTTATGAAAGCATGTGAAGTGTTTATTTAGCACCAGAGAGTATTTAGTAGTTTACTGTAAAATGATATAACATTATTAGCATAAACCATTTGGCTTGCTAACATCAGTGTCGCTTTGTGATTGAATTGCTGCTGTGTATTAGCCCTCTCACACAGAACAGTGACCTCCGTCTATTTAATGAAAGAAGATAATCTGTATTTAGGTTTCTGTCGGATGATTGCATCTGTTGCTGGTTTATAATCTGATTCTGTCGCATCAGGAGCTACAAATCGAGTCAACGAGCTAAGTTTCAGTGAAGCTGTGCTCTGTTTCTGGGCTGCTTAGTTTTTCTATCCTAGATCAAGCCAGCTGATTAAAGCAGCATGTGAACATTTTGTTTTAACACAAATGTTTTATAGAAAATGTTATTTTTGACAGCAGTGATGTCACATTTTTTTAGTGTACACCTGACTGTCTGGAAGACAACAGCAGGTGATTCCTTGTCAATCCTCTGTGTGGTCACTTCTATTTCAGTGAAAACTTATTGTAGAAAATGTGTGTTAGTAGGATCCAGTTTAACCTCCAACCAGATATTTTACAGATACAGGGAGAGCTCTTCCTTATTTTAAAATAAAGCTAACAAGATTGAATTGTGTATTAGCAATGTAAGTTATTGTTAAATGTGCTGAGCAGTGTTATAATTAAAGGTAACTGGTTGGCTAATAGTGTCACACTGGTGAACAACTCGTCAGATGCATTTAACATCTGTTTATATATATATTTTATCAGGGAATTGTAGGAACTCCCAATATTCTTTTGTTTAAAGATATACAAGATTTATTTTTATGTGAAAGTAAGTACTGGTTTTTGTTTTCTGAAAATAATACATCATTATTTACTTATTGATGAACATTTTCCCCTTTGTTTTTGAGATCTGGAGAAAATATAGGACCTGGTGCCTGGCCATTAATTCTCCTACAGCTCTCATCTCCAGGCTTCAGTTCCTGTTCTAGACCTTTGTTGGATCCAGCAGCTTTTCTAATTCTGCTAATGCCTGTTGTCTTGAAAAATAAATCTATTTGTAAAGGTTCAAAAAGATTTTTTTATTTTAACAATGATTCCCAGCAGTAAGACAGTTTGATCAACCTTCTTCTGGCGGCCTTCACTTCTGAGCTGGAGCTGATCTACTTCCCCCACATAATTGTACTAATTGCTCTGTTTTATTAATGATTTAGCTTTAGATGAGTTTATAAATAAAGATCACAACATGTGTCCCGACATTTTCTATGTTTTTATTTCTAATATTCCGATATATTTCTGTTCATGTATTTTGCAGAGAAAAGGTTGAAGCTTTTCACCAGTGTCCCTGTCTCCCAGGCTGCGACACATCCTTTGCCTCAAAACATCAACTGTTATCAAGTCCTTTTGATCAAGAAAAATCTGAGAGAAAATATCCTAAATAAATCAAACCTTATTAATGAAGTCTTTGATTTTTATTTTATTTATTTTTTTTTTTTTAAGTGTAGTCACAGTTTGGAGTTCCTTATAAAATCTTTACTGGCTATGAAAAGTCCTACATTCAAGCCCTTGTTGACTATTCTTGCTAACTGGTCTCAAAGGACCATGGCTAAGGTGGAGTATGTATACCTTTAATGCCTGGTGATGCAGATTCCACATGTACCAAGGACCATATTGTTTCATCTAGTGGTCAGAGGTATGCCCAACTACTGACTTTCATATTAAAACATTAATAATTTGTGGAACAATCTGCACTTGATTTAGAATGGTACAGTTCTGCTTTGTGTTTGGGTCCACCAGTCTTTTGTGTGACTGACACCAGTCTGTGGACCATCAGGGTGGATGATGAAATATGCAGATAACCTTAAGTTTGAACTTATTGCTTAACAACTTCAAGTTCCATATCTCTTGATTTGGTATTTCATATACTTTAGAATCAGTAGGAAAAAAGTATATTTGCATCAGATTCTCATCTCAGTTTTAAGATAAAAATTGTCTGCAGTGAGTCTGAGGTGTCCCAAAGGGAGCCTCTGTATTTTGCCTTCTGCTTCATCCCTTACATTTGATTCTACACCTCCAGACGCTCCCATGCAGGACCTCAGCCTTGTTCCTAATAATTTACCATGATGGTCGGAATAACTTGTGCATTTCAAATAAGTAAAGGGATGGGGGCTTCTATAGCTTCTGATCGAGTTCCCACTTCTCTGAACAGCACAGCACCAGTAAGAAGCAGCAGCCCTTTAAAGATTTTTGTAACGTTTCATGAATGCAGAAGACATCCCACTATTACTGTTTTCTGTGAAAGGTTGGAGTCCAGCAACGGCATCATTGTCACAGGTGATCTCAGCGAGTGTTTCCCAACCCTGGTCTTCAAGGCACACTGCTCAGCATGTTGGCGATGTTCCTCTGCTTTCACACGCCTGATTGAGATGCGTTGAAGCAGGGAAACATCGAAAACATGCAGGGCAGCGTGGCTCCAGGACCATGGTTCAAAAACACGAGAAAGTGATGAAAAGACTTAAAATATACCAAATAAACCACAAACGTGCAGTTACTGCAAATTTCATCAAAATATTTTAATGCAAGTTGCATTTTGTGTTTGTTATTGACTTAACTTTTGTTAAAATAACTTGTTTCCATAAGAACACAGATGAACTTCTGCATACTGACACCCGTGTAAAAGGGATTAAGCTCAATGGATTTCTTTCCTTGAAACAGAAAAAAAAAATAATAATAATAATTCAGTTAATATGGTGCCCCCTGCTTGTTAGGTGTAATGAAAAATATTGAAACCTAATTAGATCAATTTTTATTGGCTACATCATCAATATGGTGCCAGGCTAAAGCATTCTTTGCTACATGCTCTAGAATATTGCTCAGTAAGAAATGTGATCTGAAACATTATCATTAAAATAAGGAACATGTGTTATCTAGAGACTATGCTGTCTTGAAACAATCAGCTTTAAATCAGATATTAACATTTGCAGAGACGTCATTTGTGTAAGAAACTGTTTCAGGATGTTTGTGTCCGTTGGTGTACCAATAATCTGCTGTGACCTAGTCCATTTAAAATGTGGGAGAATTTTTTTTTTTTTTTTTTTTAATTTATTTATTTATTTATTTATTTTTTTAACCATTTCCTGTTCATCTGTGCCACAATTTCTATGTATAAGTAACACAGGCTTCGATTTAAATCAAAATTCCTTTCAGCTGCATCATTTATAAGAATCCACTTGTGTGAATGCTGAGATTTGCGATTAGCTTCATAAATAATATGAGGAATCTGTCCGAAAATTATTTTTGAATTTGTTGCAGATTTTTCCTGATCTTGACAGTGTGACTCATACCAAGCTTGAAAAAGAATTGTTCAAAGAGTTATTTTGACATTCATGTATATATGTTGTGTCAAGTGTTTAAAACTTCTCAAACCGTACCTACCATAGTTTTTGTGCCACATCAGATGATCTAGTTTTAAAATTCAATAATATATGATGAAACAAATGTCTAAGGCTGCAGTAAGCAATCTAAGAAGAGTTATAATCATGAGGTGACAGACAGGCAGCGAGAGACAAACTGGCCACGTCAGGCGACTCAGTAGAGAAAATGTGAACATCTCCATAGAAATCCTTTTGTCAATGATCACTTATTAGGGCTTTTCCCCTGAGAAATTAACAAGAGTCATTACACAGTGCTCAGACACAGTGAGCAAGAGAAAAGAGAGAATCATATTGAATATCAGGAGCAAATCATCCATGCTCTATGACTCCATTATGCCTCTATCATGTGACCTCGTGGGATATCAGCAGAGACACTGACAGAAATCTGCATTTCAGATTTCTTTTCTTTAATTTGTTAAAATTTGTGAAGTATGGTTTTTGTTATGAAAATGTCCCAGTGAATTTATGACACCCAGCTTCATTTTTACATAGTCAGCAACTTCCAATTGTCTTTATTAGTTGTGTTCAATGCCTCCCTGTGTGTATACTGTAGCATACAGCACAAAGGAAGGGCCACATTTTTTTTTCAGGTATCACTTCTCTGTTTAACTGTACCATTAAGCAGATTTACAACTTTACCCAGTTTGCTACTTTTTTGCTTTGTTAAAGATATTAAGGTGACAAGACAATTTATAGTAAAAGGTAACTTGCTCATGTAGTCTGTGGGTTCCAATCAGCCCAGCATCGACTGCTGATGGCGGTGTTGCCCAAGAATGGGAATCCCTTCAGTGCAGTGCTGTGGCCTGACTTAGTGGCATGGCTTTTTTTGTGGATGACGCTGTGTTCATTTGGGTCAACAGGTGCTATGGACTGCCTGGTGGTGTGCTGGCTGTAGCATGGTGGAATTTGCCAACTTCTTTAAAGAGAAAATTTTAAAAAATTAGAGGGTTAATTTGCACATCAACACAAAATCCAGTACCAATCCTATGCCCAAACATAACAAATGCAGAGAAAATGGATGAATTTCACCAACTCAACGATGACAACTTTGAAAAAATTATAAAATAATTAAGCCTACCTACAACCTTCCTTAAAAAAGTTTGGCCTGTCATTGCATCTGACCAGATTCAAATAGTGAACTCATCCCTCTTATCAGGTGTTTTCCCCCACGCTTTAAAAACAGTAGTTATCAAACCACTGATATGAAAGAACAATCTGGACAAATCCCATCTGCAGAATTACAGGCCAATCTCCAACCTTCCATTCATAAGCAAGATTATTGAAAAAATTGTATTTCAACAGTTAAACAGCTTCTTAACAATGACAAACCGTTTTCATATCTTTCAGTCCGGTTTTCGTGCTCACCACAGCACTGAGACTGCCCTTGTCAAAGTGTTCAATGACATCCACACAAATACAGACTATGGAAGAACCACAGTGCTGGTTCTGTTGGATCTCAGTGCAGCATTTGACACAGTTGAGCTTGATGTATTATTAAAGCGACTGGAGAGCTGGGTTGGACATGAATGTACCATAACTTAATAGCATAACAGCTGAACAGATACAAAACTGAAGTTATTATATTTGTTGACCTAAAGAGGAACGATCAAAAGTCAGCACACAGCTACAGTTATTATAGCTAGAAACTAGTGATCAGGCCCGAAATCTGGGTGTAGTGATGGACTCAGATCTGAACCTTCAGAGACATATAAAGACAATTACAAAGTCGGCCTTCTATCACCTGAGGAACATTTTCAGGATTAAAGTACTAATATCCCAGCAAGAGCTAGAGAAACTCATCCATGCATTTATCTTTAGTCACACTGATTACTGCAACAGTGTCTTCACTGACATTTATTTTATTAGTATTTGTTACTGTCAGCATTAGGTGGTAATATAATTACTATTATTATTACTCCTTGGTTTTGCTTGTCACAGTTATTTTGGGCTTTCTGGTTCCCCCCACTCATTTTGTTCCCTCACTCACACCTCTGTTTCTTCATCATTGTCCCATGTTCAGTCTTTGTAAAGGTTATATATAGTCATATTCAATAAGTCAGAATATGCAAGGTGGGGTGGGGGTTTATTGTTATTTTTTTAACTAGTAGGTATTGTGTCAGGCTCTGATGCAGTCCATCTCTTCATACCTCTGACTTTTTATGTGATATGTACTGGATCCTGCTTTGGATAACTGCTGTGGTCAGTCTTTAGCTTCTCCAATCATAAGACAATGGTGTTATGCAATATCTCAGTCTCATTTACACTTTAGAGCCTCCAATATTCTTTCTTAATTTCACTTTTATGTTGCTTTGATATCTAAGAGTGTAACACCTAATTTCTTTCTGCAAGAGAAACAACAGAAAAACCAGAAAAACAATGACAAAAATACATAAATAAATGGCAAAAATTGAGAAAATGAATGGAAAACAACATTGTTGTTACATTCATTGTTGTGGACATTCATTTAAACAAAGTTACATATTTTTGAATTTTCTACAGTAGCTTATTGTCTCCTCATGAATATTTTCGGCTCTCTTTTTGTATTTAAAATTTATAAAGTTTTCATTTGAAAAACAAAACAAGTGTTTCAGAAAATGTAATCGCTGTAGGAAATGTGAAAGCTCCAAACACATTCTACATCAAAAGATCTATGAGCATATTTTAACATATAAAACAAAACGTGTGCACGAATGCAAACAATATTTTCTTTCTCTTTATTTTCAATTGTTGCAGCCACCCAGGGGTTATACATATATTAGCTTTTTTGGGAAGGAATGTTTGCATTTCATCCACACTAAAACATTACTTCATTGTGTTCTAAAAACAGAGTGGTAATTTTTGGGAATAAATTGTAGCAATAACTGTGTATTATTTGTTGTTGTTTTTTTTTTTTTTTTTTTTAAAGGGCATTGTGGTAGTTCATGTAATTAGATAAAAAAAAATCACTACAACAATATTATCAGTTTTTTGATTGTGAGTATTTTGCACTATGTGTAAAACTGTTATGGGAAACAAAGCCACTACAACTTGTGTCCTGTGTTCATGCTAGATGTGGAGAGTTCTCATCCACCAAGCAGGACTTTACCAGCTCGACTTTCCTGTCTCCACATATTGGTTCCAATTCTGTAGCCCTGAACAGCATCATTGGATGTAACTTGCTGTATTATCCAGTGTTGATGTAATATCTGGGATGCTGGGTTGAGAACATTTTCTGAGTTAAGGGGTTAACCGGCCTCCCTGCACAATAAGAAGTTGGAATGATTTTTTTTATTTTCATTCTGATATCTTATATATAACATAATGAAAATAAAATGCTAATCTCTGGTCAGACAGGAGTCTACATCCTATCAGCGATGGACTAGTCTAGCTGGAACCAGACTGATTTATTTATTTTCAGTTTTATCAAAGACCAATATAAGCCTAAAGCATCATCCTAACACTGCAAATCACTTGTGCCCCCCCTCAGTAGGAAAAGAAACTTGCCACCCGAGGCTTTCCTCCTTTCTGCTATTTTTTTGGACCAAAGTTTCATTTGACAGTGGTTCCACTTGGGTAAAGACTTGCAAGAGAGGGTCGACTATGTGTGGACATGCTGCCTTGTTTAAACCCAGAAAACTACAGGGATTAAACTTCTGTCATCACAACCTTGCAGTGCTCCGGAGGGAATCACAGATGCATAAAAACAACCCAAAACCTTTGCAAATACAGTGTGTTTCTCTCAGAGGAACTCAAACTCATGCATTGCTTCTATAATGCACCAGAGAAGATATGGCAGTCCAGGTTATCAAAGTGCATGCATGTCAAAACTTTATTTTGGCTCACAGGTGGTACCCCTGCACCTGGTTAGCAGAGTGGAACTGAGAACAAGGGTCCACTGGTGAATCTCTGTCCATAGTTTTGATGCACTGGGAGCAGTGGGAGTAAGGTGCTCAATCTACACCATTAGGCTTAGGTTGAGGTGTGGGAAGTTCTGAGAGGGTGTGTTGTTTTTTTCAGACTTTAGCATCTCTTTCCCCTTTCCTTCAGGAATTTAGGAAACAGGAAAGGTACAGCTGTCAGCTACTATTGAACGGAAAGACGAGCATCACTGGACAGAACTACATAGCAAGACTTCAATGAGAAAACATTGCTTTTGCTAGAAGGACCAGGACACTAAAGGAAGAAAAAAAAAATCTATAATACATAAATATATACATTTGTTGAATTTATGTGTCGATAATTACTGTGAAAACTATTAGGGAAAAGCCCCACTTCATCTTTTAATATAACCCAATTTGAGACTATGTTCAGCGCACTTTACTGAAGACTGTTTCCTGAACATGGGTAAATTCAAGTCAGTGTTTTCAAACAAACTAATTTTGAAAAACCTTCTGCAGGCATGGTGTCTTCTTCATCCTTAGTGCTTCAGGCTCAAACATATATGGGAGCAAAATTCCACTAGCCATAATACCATATAATGTATTTGTGATGGAGTCTTGCACCAAGAAGAAAGGTGTGGATGGATGAGACGTGTGGGGGCATGTTTGACCAGTTTCCCAACTATGCTTGTAGCCAGTCAGAGTGAAGTCAAATAGGTAGAGCCACATATCATTACAGTACCCAACCTATTTACTGAGGACGGAAATCCGGCTTGCCAAAACAACCCACTACAAAAAGGTTATGTTATTTATTTATTTATTTTTTTAATTAAATTCTTTGGAGAATTGACATATACAGCAATAGCAACTACATAAAATAGTTTATACAGTGATGTCACCACCCTTTAAGAAGCTCCTGCTCATTCTGACACTCCTCCTCCAGCATATCATCACGTTTTATCATTAAGCTGTTTTTTTCTTACAAGGGGTTAAACTGAGAAGTAGTTTGTATGATAAGCTCAGAGTTCCACCAGGTGTTTGCGAATAGCTGCTACTGCCGCTAGTCTGATTAATCTGTGTGGTGAAGGCGCAGGGGAGGGGTGCTCTATGAGGTGGAAGCCCGGCTGGAGTCTGCAGCTCCAAGGAGGACCTTTGTGGAAATGAATTGCGCAGCATTTACGGATCCCTGAATGGCTGCCACAGGAGATTCAAGGATTTCTCAAACATGTATGAAAGATGTCAGATTTTGGAGATTTTTTGTGCAATTCCTCACTTGAAAGGAATAGACTCCACATGGAAGTTTTCAACTGGATTTCACTCAATGAGTAGCCTTAAGATTAGTTGATTTACATTTATTGAGCCACTATGGCTGATAAGGGTGTGATGTGGGTGACCACTTCATAAAAACAAATCGGGGGATGGAGTAATTCCATCTAAGCATGGGTTAATATTTAAAATTTAATAAATGTGACATTTAATGTCTCCATTTGTCATTTTACCTTGCAAAGCAGACAGGGTAGATCATGAGGATCCTTTGCACACTGATAGATTAAAGAAGCAATCATTATTACTATTTGTTTTGAGTCAAAAATCGATTTTGAATCGAATCGTGACTCCCAAAATCGGGATCAAATCGAATCATGAGATAATAATCGATTCCTACCCCAAATTTTAACCATGCAATTTGAAATGTTTTTTCTAAATATATTTATTACCTAGACAAATCAACTACTATTTTTACCAATTGTATTTTTTTTTTCTTTTTGTCCCTTCCAATTTAGCAAGACCTTAGACAAACAATAACCAACTGTATTTTTTTAAACTGTAATTTCTTTTCAAAACCGACTTGTTTAATTACAATGTAATATTCAACCACATCAGACATTATTAAACTGTTCAAACCTGCAATCACAGTCAAAAAGAGTCTCAGTTAAGAGTCCGTGTTTCTGGAGTTACGTAGAATGCACTACTCAGGTAGGCTTTTTAAGAAAACAATCAAAAGCAATATGGTGCTTACTGGCTGTCCTTCACAGTTTTGTAGTGGGCTTTCTCTTTGCACAGTTATGATTGCAGAGATGGATTTTGTTTGCAATACAAGCACTGCTTATCCTGCTTGTGCTGCAGTCACGGACAGAACAACAGTGGCAGGTCCGTCACCTTACATGTACCGGGTGCACTCCGACTGCCTCAGAGATTAGTCCCACCTGGTGCCCCACTGATAGGCAGAGAGAAGGGGCCACCAGGAAGTTCGCCAGAACAAAAGAAACCAAGCAACACTCCAGGTATATTTTTGATGAGGGAATAACATTATAACACCATTTAAAGCTCAAAAATGTCAATTTTACACCCCCCCCTCCCCTTTTAAAAGTTGTCCAGTAAAGCCATTGGATGGCCTTAAATCTTTACTTCAGTGTATTTCTCTATCGTTAGCAATTACATGGAGACAGTGGAGAGAAACAACTGTTTTATAACAGGACTGATTGGCCATCTCCCTCCACTAACTGGGGGTTTGGATCTCCATGTGATTGCTGGCCAATCCACTGTTGACATAAACTTAGATTAATGTCTGTAACAGTTGTAATTGTGAGGTGTCTCTTTGCTACTGCACTCTGTCGCACTCTGTAGAGACTTAAAGATAAACTTGTTGATGGACATGTGAACTGTTGGATGGACTTTATATTTTAATCTCGCTAACTGAAAGTAACATCACAGGCTGTATGAACTCAATGCATGACTGTGCACGTCATTCATGATGAGAAAGTGCCGAACTGGACCTTGAGAGTTTGATGAAGAGTGTGTTTAATAAAAGGACAAACACTGTGGAGTTCCTAGCACTAGTGTGGTCGTGAGTTTTTGACTGTCCTGTTAAATATTACCTCTGCCTCCTTTCAACCACGAAATAGAAATTCAACGCACGTTAAGTCCCATTAAATCCCACTTTCTCACACACAAAGTCTTTGCTAATGCGAAATGTCTCCTTGTTTTAATAGCTTCCTTGCCAAAAAATAGCCTATTTAACATTCATGTTGTAGAATGAAAATGTTACAAATTCCCATATCACTTGCTTTATCTCTAATCCGCACCAAGATAAAAATTCAGTATACAAGCCAGGCAGGAAATACACAACAATAGAGCAATTATCTTAGGACTTAGACTCAGAGTAACAATGTTAAAACAAGGCTCTCAAATGATTTACAACCAAATTAAGGCATTGTAACATTCTGCAAACTTGAGTTCTAACAAATTATTGTTTGCACTTTGAGGAAAATGTTTATTTAAAAAGTCAGGTGTAGAATCATTTATGTAAAACCATTCTCCTGTGCCAACCAAGTTTTTGTAAGACAAATTCAGTCAATTAGACTTTATTTAAAGAGCACTTTTTATACAATCAAATGTAACACAAAGTACTTTAACAAAGATAAAAAATTTTAAAAGAAATTCAACATTACAGTCGTTATATAAAAAATATCATGTAAAGTGGAGAAACTCGAAAGCACAGTGAGGACAGACACACAAATATACACAATAAACACACTTGGAAACTGAAGAAGTCAAAACTACAAAAAAGATATACTTTAATCACACGACAAAAAGAAGACAAAACCCAGCACAATAACATTTTATCTTGATGATGAATTCAAAAAAGCTATATATATATATATATATGTGTGTGTGTGTGTGTGTGTGTGTGTGTGTGTGTGTGTGTGTGTGTGTGTGTGTGTGTGTGTGTGTGTGTACAGGAGAACTAATAAAACAACTTCAGCTCAAATAAAAGCCAAAAAGGAAATGCTTTTAATGTGCGGTGCTTTCAGCTCCTCTTAGGTCTTCAGGAGGCTGTTCCAAAGGGGAAGATTTTCATTTTCATTTTTATTTTCAATTTTAAGTAATAACAGAAGATCCTTTTCAAAAGACCTGAAAGATCTAGAGGTCTTGTAAGGTAAAAACGAATCCTATAAATAGGTTAAACTAAAACCATGAAAGCTCGGCTTTCTGCTCTTCTTAGAGAGAGCAGAAAGCCGAGCATTACAGAAATCAAATCAGCATGTTATAAAAAGAAATCCAATTGATGATTGGTCATAAAATCATTTAAAAGCAAAGACTTATGTAAGGAATGCATTGTTCAACTGTACACATTAAGAATTCAATATTAGTTAAAATTTACACACACATACACACACTCAAAATTCATTCAAGACTGGTATGAATTAATGAGGACCTGTATTCCTCTGGCAGTATTTTAAATATTATTCATGGTTAATACAAAAATATGCATGTGCCATAACTCATCCAGTCTGTACACAGCACCTCCAAGTACAGAGGATGCAATATACAGATTTACCACATACAGAGCTGATTATTTGCTGCTGGATCTGCAACACTCCTCAAACACTCGAGTTCAGTTAGAATCTCCTCCAAGATACAATCACTGAAACCACAAAGGATGAAGCTGAGTATTAAACAGTCATTTGTTTGATGAGCGATCACAAACTTTGTGTGTATAGAGGGATTTTGCAGCTGAACTCAATCATATTTTGATGTTTGCATATATCATATAATTTTATAATTATGTGGACTTTTTTTAAGCCTGTGTTTTACATATATATATATATATATATATATATATATATATATATATATATATATATATATATATATATATATATATATGGATTATAATTTATTTCATTTAATACATATAACCTTGAAAAAATACTTACTGACAAAGAAACTATCTTAAACCACTTCTTCTGCATGTTTGTTACCATTTCAGCAAATTTCATGATGCACAAAATCCCTCCAACAAATTATTTAAAAACAATATGTGGAAAAAAATTCAAGTTTTGTTTTACTTTCCTAGCAAAGCTATACGTATATTTATGTATCTTTTGATTGACATTTCTAAATGTGTATTTAACTGTATCATTTCTGTTAATAAACGGTGGGAAACTGAGAGAAAATAATTTGTAATTTTCCTTGTGTTAAAAAACAGCGTTTCTAATTTAGAGTCACACTTTAAACTACACCTGTCTGGTGTTGCACAAAGTTGCTCAGAGTTGCTCCTGTGTGCTCTTCCTACAGTAAATTCTTAATAACACCAACATCAGTAGATGGCGCTAGAAGGCTATCATTTAGCGTTACAGTACCATGAACACATGCATACATGCAAGGTCAGTTTCTGCTTTCATTCGAATGTATACACACTGCTTTGTGCGCTGTGTATACAGTGTGTATATAGGGTTACTTGCACACAGGTGTGATGATGCAATTTTTTTCTTTGTGTGTGTGCAGTTCAGCATGTGTCACTGATGGCACATAACTCCTGAGTCTTCTTATTATGATAAAGACGCATAATAGCTTTAACCATCTAATGCATAATATTCTGTAACAAAGTCACTTATTTTTATTTTAAAATAAAAATAAGCAGCTGAAGTTAAAATAAAAACTGATGTTAAAATAAAAACAGTCACTTTAGTACATACAAATATGTGGTTATATTGTTTGTGTCTTTCTGTAGTTGTTGGGGTTTGGTTTATACTCAGAGGCTTTATTTGGGTTTGGTTCAATTCAATTCTTTCCTTTAAAAAAACGAATGACCACCTCTGACTCTCCTCTCTCCTCTCTTACCTTTTCGGCAGCTTTTCCAACTTTCAGTGCGGAACTTCTGAAGGAGTGAAATGGTGGGAAACAGCACATGGTAAGTCCATTTTATTTGTTCATTTGATTTCATCCTCCTTTTCCCATATTCATCCTCATTTCATTTTATGCCCTGAACTTATTTTACCATTTTTCATTCATTTTGCATATCTATTGCTTTCTAGTCATCAATTCTTTTTTTCTCTACTTCTGTATTGTTCAACCCAACCTCACCTCCTCCATCTCATTCTCTGCCTCACTGTTTATGATTTTTCTTTAAATCAGTCTCTTGCTTTGAAAAATTTTGTTCTTTTTTTAATCATAACCCCCCCCACACACACACACACACCAATCTGTCTGTTCTTTTAATCTTTCGTTTCTCTCCGCTTTCCTTTCATTGTCTGCACCTTCTCTCCCTGCCTCATGTTACAATCCCATAATCCAAAGCTCTACCAAGGGATGTGGCACCCTGTCTGCAGAGCCCACCCTCCTACTGAGGGTATCAAGGAGAGAGTGTGTGTTTGAGAGCCACACTGTGTGATTGTGTAGTGGAGGTGTGTTCATGGATGAGCTTTAAGTAGTGGATAACATCAGTTTTTTTATTTGGGGACAAGACATGAATACATGTATATATTAATATGTGCATTTAGTGACTCCCTTATAGCTTAAAGTGGAGCTATGTTTTAAAATTGTGTGTGTGTGTGTGTGTGTGTGTGTGTGTGTGTGTGTGTGTGTGTGTGTGTGTGTGTCAATATCAGCTGGACAAGCCACAAACACAAAATGTTAATCAGGAGAAGCTTTTAGCATCCGTTTAGGAGCATGGAAGAATCTCTTCAACTAATCGTCTTTTCTTTTTTCTTGAGTGTATCGTTCATGTGAGTTCATGTTATTTGTATTCAAATAGCTTTATCATGATTTAAATTAATTGCCAACAGGTGAAAACAAAATAAAGTCATGATCATATGATTAACTCAAGTAATTAATACATTATTATCAATATTATCTAACAATACTTTATTATAGTTAAATGTTAAAATCATATAGATGTGAAATACAGTGATCTTTTGGGATAAAAGGTTAGAAATCCACCAGTGTCTATATGCTATATGTGGCTGTGAAATAGGAAAATTTTTTCTCTGATAAAATGTAGAAGGAACAGACTTATGATGATGTTTTTTTATTCCTACCAGGATAAACACATGCAGTCCATGAGTGAGAGGTTAGATATACAAGAAATTGCTCTTCTCTAACAGCTCCCATAAATTAGAATTTTTTAAAATATTCTGTTTATCAAATGAAGACAGATATGTTGCTTTTGATCAAATAATGTTTTAATAACCATTTTGACCTTACACAACGTTCCATTTAAAATAAATTGTTTGAAGTTTTCATTCTTGCTTTAATGTATATTCCCGAACTTTTATTTTTTTTTACAATATCTTATTAGTGCCATTCTGACCTCCAGCTTTTCTAAAGATGAGTAAATCTGATCCTTACGGACTTTGCTGTGTTTAGGCAAAAAAGAAACATTTTAAATATAAAGGTTAAAATGTACATTTTTAGGAATGGGAAGAATCTGATTCATGCTTGAAAAAAACAGAAAATACTAAATATTTAAACAAAATATATAAAGGCTGACACATGCTTATTTTAACTGAAAACTTCATTAGGACTTTACGATATGAAGGCGTTCAATATGTGTTGAGACTGCTGGACAGCAGTGTTCTACTCAGAGGTGATAGGTGGTGGAAATGTGCTCATTTGTTTTCTGTTTCTTCAAACGAAAAGAAGAAAAGAACTTTTAAACATGTGAGACGAAGACTGACAATCATAGTTTGCCCGCTGCTCATCAAAATGCAACAGTTTTTTAAATTTGTTTTACAACAAACCAATTTTCGCTTTCCATATATGTAAATTAGACATCTACAGAACAAAGTATAGTAATGTGAGTCTAATGCACTCAAAGTAATACTCTTTGTGTTTTTCTTTGTGTTTTTAAAAGACATTTATTCTTTAGAGGGTTGCACTTGCAGTTTGGTTGGCAGAAACCTCCTAAATCATATATTAACAACAGTGTGTTGGTTTTCGGATACTGTGACATCTCAAAACAGACTCACCTCCTGTCTGTTTGTGTTTTGTAGTGTTTAATGTGTATAACAGTGGGTCTGTATGTCACAAAACTAATGCAGAATAAGATATTTACAAGAGGAGAACGTGGCAAAAACCTGTTAAATGAAAAGCTTAAATGGGGATATACTGTAAATATATTTTCACTATTTTAAATTCTGAACATGATTATTATCGTTGTCACCGCTTGTTTTAACTTCGGCTTCTACGTTGGTGTCCATCAAAGTCATATTGTGGCTAAAGCACACAAGGCTGATCTGCTGATTGCTGAAACTCTTCAGCTGTCTGGGTTTTATTCCTCAGAGAAAAAGTCAGTGTAACTGGATGGTAATGGTTTGGAATCTGTTAAAAAATTGTTCATTTAGCATAGTGTTTACTAAAGCTGACAAATCAATTTAAAACTTGTTTCTTTTTGCCAGTATTTCTAATTTACAACTATTTCCACTGTCTACTACATGCCACATTTCTTTTGGTAATCATAACTTCGTTGAATAAAAATGCACCTCTGGACCTTTTCACTGGGGAAATAACACAGTTTTATGCTCTCTAATGGAAAACTGTCCATACTTGGGAAAACAAAGTAAAACCTCAACTGGAGTTCATGAATGAATGAATGATAGAAGTGAGGAGAGACTGTTAATCTAGGAAACTCTCTCAGCACCCAACGGCGATCAAATGAAGATTTTAGATTTGTTAAACTTGTTTTTATTGTCTTTTTAAAGAAACAGAAGCACAAGTTGACCTCAAAAGACATCAGCTTACAGTAGCCAATTGTCAGAACAAATTTAACTTTCCCCAACAGTTTTATTTTAATCTTAAAACAAGATCACAAAAGTTAGATGACTCAACATTATACGACAAGTGGTGAGGGTGTGGTACCACTGTACTGTTTTCTACACTGAGTATGTTTTGTGTGTGTGTGTGTGTGTGTATGTATGTATGTATGTATGTGTGTGTATGCCAGTCACCCCAGGGTGAGGGGATTAAGTGTGAGCCAATGCAGTAAAGGTTAGCGCTTGGTCTCTTACAGAGGCCTCTATCGCACACAAATCTCTGAAAAGGGGAGGAGAGTGAGATGACATTATCATGGGCCCAGAGCCACTCAAAGAGGAATGAGTTTTCTCAAAGCTCATAAAGTTGCTGAGGAAAACTGATCAAATCGCTGCACAAATCCTCAAGACAGAAAGCTGCAGAACTAAACTCTAGATAAAATTACAAGGGGAAACATTCCTAAACTAAAACCATCTCCTGTAGCAGTCCGTTTTATGGAGGAATTAAATACTTCTACCATCTACTCAGAAATAGAGTATGACTGAAGTTTTCTTTTACTGAGTTCATTTTGCATGGTGGACATTTTGGGATCTTTTTTCCTCTCTCCTGAGAAGTCACAAAATGGCGGCCTAGAGGACTGAAAAAAGTGGAAACACAGGGATGAGCACATAAGTAAGACCAAAAGTGTGTGTGTGTGTGTGTATGTGTGCACGTCATGCATGGTGTCTGATTTTGCACAGCTTTTGCTGTGAAACTGATACGAAAGTAGTGGTGTCTTATCTCTCTCTCTTTCGCTATATATATATATATATATATATATATATATATATATATATATATATATATATATATATATATATATATATATATATATACAACATACTCATATGATGCATGTTCTGTGTTATTACAATTCTTGATTTATTGAAATCGTTTTAATATTTTGCAGTTAACTTTGTTTTTTTAAATCCTATGTGCTTGAAGCTCATTCTGTTCATTTATGTTTCCTTTTTGAACATTTTGATTTGAGCTACAGAGATCCCACATTTTCCAACTCATTTAATTTATTAAAATATTTACAAAATTCTAAATAAGAAACAGCTAGCTAATTTGCACCTTTTTAAATAAATAACCTTTTGTTCACTTATAATGATGTTCAGTGTAAGCTTTTATGCTTTCATTGTCTCAACTTAACCTTTTATTGATACAAAACTTACACATAGCAGGCCCACATGACTGTGGCCACAGATTTGTTACATATGTCTGTTCCCACTATTTTTGGTAAATGTTTTAGTGCTACAATAACTATTTTTCATACCATAGTTCAACCGTTCTGTAAATTAAAGAGGTTTTTCATAAACTAGTTAAAGGGACCTATTGTTCAAAATTCACTTTTTCAATTCAGTTCAGTTCAATTCAATTCAATTCAAATTGAAAATTATTTTATTTATCCCAAAGGGAAATTAAATGATTCAACACATTTAATCAAGGAGTTATTATAGACTGTGATGGCTGTGGGCAGGAAAGATCACCTGTAGCAGTCCATTTTACAACCAGTCTGAAGAAGCCTCTGACTGAAGAGACTCTATTTTCCAATGACAGTCTCATAAAGAGGATGGTCAGGGTTGTCCATAATTTTCTTAATTTTCTGCAAAATCCTTCTTTGCATCATCATCTCTAGAGGTTCCACAGTCGTTCCCAGAACAGAACCAGCCTTCTTTATTAGGTTATTGAGTCTTTTTAGGTCTCTGGCTCTGATGCTGCTGCCCCAACACATGATGGCAGAGGAGATGGCACTCTCAACAACAGAGTTATAGAAGATCTGCAACATCTTGCTGCAAACCTTGAAGGATCTTAGCTTCCTCAAGAAATACAGTCTGTTCTGTCCCTTCTTGTAGACGGTTTCACTGTTGAGTCTCCAGTCCAGTCTGTTGTCTAGATGAACACTGAGGTATTTATATTCCTCAACCACCTCCACCTCTTCTCCCATGATAGGGATAGGGTTTGATCTAACCCTGTTTCTTTGTTTTTTGCATGTTTTTGTACTTTCATTTGGGCCTCTACTGCTTCTAAAAACAGTCCAAGCACTTAAAAAAAAAAACCACCCAGCTGTTTTCTGGCAATAAATTAATGCTTTTTGGTATCTGAAAAACAAGCTGTTTGAAAAAGCTCCCAATTTATTGAGTCACAATCGGTGGGTACTGCCCCGTTACCTAGCAACCCCAGCTCCTCACCTAGCAACCCAAGCAGAGCTCAAGCACGTTTGGTCAGCTGGCTTTACCACTGTATGTGCTGTACAATAACTGCTGAAAAACAAAAGTGTTTTGTTGTTGATTTACCATCCAGAAAGCACTTGCTGCATCCTTAATGGTTGTGCAGGAAGCTCCACTTCTTCTGCTTCTGGCATCTGTACTATTGGTTATCTGTTTGCAGCCATTTTCACGTGTATAAAGTGCGAGTGTAAACATGGAGTTAGGGGGCATGGCCAACAGCAGCTTATTTGGATTTAAAGTGACAGCTCATTCTGAAAGGAGCTCAAACTAGACAGAACTGACCAGACTGAAATCTCATTATCTGAGAATGATATAGTGTAAGAAATGTAATGAACATCTTTTGTACAGCCCATAGACCTATCCTAACCTGTTCAAGGAAGCACAATAGGCCCCTTTTAAATCCTGGTTTCTGTTACTTTGGCAGCACCTGCATCACCTAGACGTTACTAAAATTACATTATTATCTCCAGTGAGGGTTAAGATAATCGTTAAAGCTTCTTCTGTATCTTTTGTCAGACTGCCTGACAAAAGCCTGGAACAGTTTACTAAACATATTTAACATATTTATAGAGAGCTGCGAGTTCTCATCAAATACTATACTATCACTTTGTGATTTAGGGTTTAGGTAGTACTATATTCAGGGGAGCAACCACGTACTTTCTGAGGTGTATACGGACACATAATAGTCCCCCCCACATGGCCAAGGTTTTCAATTCACAGTTGGATAAATCTGACTTAGTCATGCATTTATAAAATACAAGACCTTTATTACAGACTTATATTTCGTGTTATGTATTATCATACATGTTCAGCTTCATCAAAAAAAAGAAAGAAAAAAAAAGGTCTATTATTATAATAAAATATAACAGCAGCACCCACTGCTCAATACATTTTCTGTTGTGGAAATGTGGAATTATGACATCTGAATAGCCTGGACTCTATGGAAGAATGTCAACTCTAAATTGTTACATGTCGTCTCTTTGCACTCACCCATTTGTCAAGAACGGCATCAAACGAAATAGAGTGCAGCAATGTTTTCAATAGATATCACTGCTAACTGGGTCAAGTCTGTGTTCTTCTCTGATAAGTCATATGGTCAAACAAGCATCATCTAATATCTTTACGCAAATTACAGATCCTGCTTATACACTTCCAAAAAAATTTAAATTAATCACTTGGGATTAAGAGGCTATTCCTACACTTCTGCCTAATATTAGACCAACCTGTTGCCTTCCCCCTTTTCTGTCCTGATTCTTTCTCTCTCTTCTACTCATTTTTCTCTCCCTCCTCACAGCTGAATGGCATGAACTTTGTGTTAAGTATGTTTAAAAAATACAACAGTTAAACCACATATTGATTAATTTTAAATGATATCCTCTTTTGATAACAGCTGGATACTGCATCTGATCAGACTTAGATAAATCACAACAGGACTGTGGTGTTAAATTGAGTGAAGGCATTGAAACTCAAGTGTATTACTGCCAAGTTCTATAATTTATCTGTTTTATGATTCACCATCTAGTTAAACAAATGGTTAACTACTGTCTGAACAACAAAATGACTATAAACAAGTTCCTTTATTTTTCTGACTATAATCTATTTTATAAATACAGCACACAGATGCAGGACAACAGTGACCTGTCATTTTACTGATAGTAACTTAAGCTAACCTGAATATTGACAAGCCTCCTCCTCACACACTGACATAACTTACCTACTGGCTTTCAAGCACTTTGAAAAGCTTTTTTCATCCCTACCACATCTTTATCCTTCTCCCTCTTCTGTTTTTTGTTTTGAGCCCCTGAGAGCTTTCTTTTCTGCCTCTCCACATTTAGCTCCGACAGGAGGAGGGTTGAAGGAGCGGAGGGGCGCCTAATCAGTGTCATGTCCATATTATTGATCACATCATTTACACACGCACAAAGTTATTGAATACAGAAAATGCCGACTAGAAATATCTTTTCCGCCATCGCTTTGTTGCCCCCTCTCGCGCAGCACTCCTATGCATTGCATATAGTGCATACCCACTTTTTGTGCCACTTACTATATTACTTTTACTAACTGATATATTTTTGATTTTACCTAAGGGCACAGTTGAGCCAAGCTTATATGATACTGTCATGTAGAAATGCAAAGAGAATCACTTTCTGTGGATATTAACAGAATCTCAGCAGCAGCAGATCACACACAAGACACTTTCTTTTTAGTCAGGTTGCTGAAGAGCCTGACACATAACAAACATTGTGTTTATTTGCCACCCAGAGAGCAAGAGGTGTTTTATATTTACACAACTTTATTGGAAGCTGGATACTTTCTCAGACTCCCTGTTGGAAAAGTCTCCTCATGAAGCAACAAATTCCTCTTTAAAAGGCAGAAGTGATGGAGATGTCAGGGTTACACATAGCTCTTTTAAGCACTTCCCTAGAAAACAGATATATTTTAAAGACAAAGCTGGGTAAAAAATAAATAATTAAGTAAAATGGGAGCTTGTGATAAAAACACATTTTTGTTTCAGTATAACAATACAACTGGGTTAGAATTTTGAACATATTCAAAGGTGTATTCTATTTATACCATGACGGAGCCATTCCTAAATGCCATTTTCTTGATTGTTTTGTTGACACCATTCTGCCAACACCTGGAAACATTTTTATACTTCATTATAGTCTAGTTTACAAATTTAAAAGCAATATATAGTTCATAATTTAATTTCCTTCAACAACAACTGATCCCAAATTTTTGTAGAAAAATGCATGCACACACACACACTCACACATGCACACCCACACACACACACACACACACACACACACACACACACACACACACCCACCCACACATCCCTGTACTTCTTTACAAACTGAGGACTTTGTATTGACTTCCAGTCATTTTAATAACTGCATGTATGCCTAACCCAAACCATTACTTGTCAATTCCTAACCATAACGTTAACCTTAACAGGGGCAGACTAGGGAGAAAAAATATATATACACACACACACGCATTAATAATGTGACGATTTTTATTCTGAGATGACCAATGTAATTTTTCATGATGTTCAGAATAGCAACCTTGAAGCAAGTGTGAAATATACTTTTCATTAAGGCCACATTTCTGTGTTAAAATGTTTTTTTAATTGGTTGGATATAATATTCTAACCTTAAATATCATGTTTTCATTACTGTAAGCAGAAAATCATTACATTACCAGAAAAAAGCCTTGAAAACATCAGTCTGAGTGTAATTAATCTATATAATGTATTTCACTTAGTGAATGAAGTTTTTCTTCTCTTCAATATAATATTTTTCTTTTCACCCAGAACTATGGGAAGACCCACCAAACAGGTCAGAATTTTTTACATTCGTTGATACACTTTCCTGCAGGGCTTTCTTTTTTTCTCTCTCTCATGTTTACAGCGCCACCTTAACATTTTGTACTTTGCTTTCAGTGCTCCATCTTCGTGGCTAATGCAGAGTTATTTAATGTTGCTCATCGTGACAGTGATTGACATGTAATGTTCCGCGGAGGAATGAGTTGAGGAACGAGAGCCACTGCACTACGCAACTCTCTGCTGGATGCCAGAGACAAACGGAGATTTAATTTATGTGGCACTAATAGGGACAAGGCATTTCTTATTTTGTGAATGTTGAGTTTTTAGTAAGCTTGTTTTGTTTAATTGTTTTAGTAGCCCGGGCTTATTGGGATGAGTTTTTCCGATCTTCGCTCTTCATTGTCAGCTCAGCTGGCCCACCGGCCCTGCAGAGAAACCGTTTGATATGGCATAGACTGGGGCACAATGGCCCAGCAAAACATCAGCACCCCAGAACCTGTCGCCTCTTGCATACTGGCTGTCACGCTCACCCTGGGTCTGCGCAGGGCGGTGTGCCAGTGGTTCAGCCCATGGGCTGCCCACTAAGTCAGTGGCCCACCCACCAGGGATTTCCCCTGTACCCCTGTATGCCGCTCCTGAACCTTAACCATAACCTAATTCATACCATGCCCATACCTATACATCTAAATGGAACAGTTTACATACACACAGAAGTATGTGTATGTAAACAAGTGGCTTTACAGCAAGTATAAAACAAATAAGTACAATGGTACTATTGTGTAAGTTCAATAGCAATGCGTCTACTTTGGTATAATGTGAGTGTAGTAATGAATTACTTAGTAAGTAAACACAAGACTTTTGACTCTAAAATCCTGATAGAAATTCTAATTCTGAAACCACAAGTAACAAGTAATGATAAAAAAAAAAAACAACTGAAATTTACATTTTAGTTTTAAACTGACATACATGCTCAATAATTATGGAAATAATATAATTGCCCTGTTATCTGTACTTAAGTACAGATAACAGGGCAATTAACAGATGCTTGGTCATGTTATATTAACTGTAAAATATATTAACTGTAAAATGAAATACAATGAAAAGTATAGATGTAACTATTCATAAATGATATCTGAAACCACAAAGATAAGTTTGCTTTTTAAAGCATCCACAACCTCAGAGGGGATCAGAACAAGAAAATAATTCCAACCTGTGAGGTTTAGTTCAAACATTTTATATTGTCAAAAGACATCTTTTGGAAGACTAATGAGATCTTGGGCTGTTGTCTGCAACTACAGGACTTGAATGCTGCTGTCCTGCTGCTACTTTTGGATGCTTGGATCAAATTAATTAATGAGCAAATCAACCTTTTGATTCAGGTGTGTTTGAGGAGGGATGCATCCAGAAGTTGCAGGACAATTGCCCTTGAGGACTGGAGTTAAAGAACCCTGATCTAGAGGACCTTACAATACAATAACATCTGACAGGTTTGTGAAATTAAGATGATGAATGAGAAGGTATTCAGTGAAAAGACTTTCAAAAAGGTGAGGCGTGAACTCTGTTTCTGTTCTGATCTGCATTTATGCACCTAAATTTTGAAGTGTGGCTGAGCCAGGCTCTAGGAAAAGAAGAAAGAAGAACATTTACAATAAATCCTGCAGTTTATAAAAGCATCCATTAAAGAATATGTGTTGCACACAGAAATGTTAAACTTTGAATTCTTCAGGTGAATAAATGAATTTTTTAAACTTGACAATGTGAGGCATAAAACTTAAGGTAGAGTTAAATTCACCCCCCAGATTTTTAATTTGATCTTATTGCCAGTTTTATTGAGCAGTGTTTCTTCTACAACAGGAGAAGGTCTAAATTACCTTGTTTTAATGTGTGTATCCATATTTAAAGGAAAAAGCAACTACTCGCTAGCATTTAGACAACAGTATGAAAGGGAGATAGTACAGTGTGTTTGGTCTGGTTGCTGTACAGTGGTTTAATGAAAACATTGGCCAAACTCTGTTCTCAGTCAAAAATTTGTTAAGATATTCAGAGTCCTTAGGTTCCTGCTGATGTGCAGTGCACATTGCCCAACATGTCTGACAATATCTGACTTTTTGGTGTCAAATTCATCCATATTCAGCAACAACATGTTCACGTAGTTACCAGTACCTGCTACATATGTATTTATGCAGTTTCTGTAACAAGTAGACTTGAAATCCCTGTCATCATTTGAGAAATCATCATCAGTTAACAAAACTAGAAAGTATCGGCATTTTCTTTTAACTCATTTTGTCTACAATTGACTTTAAGGAAAACTCTCAAAATTGTAGGCTGTTTTTGAGGGCACATTTAGTCTGGGACATGGTGGTAATTCTCCACCATTGTTGATTTATATTTAATTTAGGGTTGATGTTGATTGAAACTAATTTAAAATTTCATCTGTGTTTAGTACACTGGCTCCCTGTAGCTCAGAGAACGGACTTAGAAAATACTTCTGTTAGTTTATAAATCACTGAATGGCTTAGCACCAAAATACAATAAACACCTGATGTTGTTGTATCAACCTTCCAGACTACTCAGGTCTTCTGGTTCTAGTCTACTCTGCATCTCCAGAACCAGAACCAAACATAGAGAAGCAGCATTCAGCTTCTATGCTCCAGGTGTGAGGGGAGAGAGCAAAAGGCACACTAAGGAAGGAGGGAGAGAGAGAGAAAGAGAGAGAGAAAGAGAGAGAGAGAGAGAGAGAATGGCACAGGGGGTGAGGGAGAGTACACAAACAGGGGAACTCGGAGAATGAATTTAACTGCAACAAAGAAAAACTAAACACAAGGAATAAACATAATCTAACTAGAACAACTAAGAAAGGACAAAACAGAAACTAGGCTTATCTAGTCAAAGAATAAGAGACTAAGGAACACAGAACAACAAATAATCAAACCTACAAACCTAGAAAAAGTCCAAAACAACCCAGGGTCCTAACATATTACTTGTTTGACAATTAGTTACTGTATTATATTTTTATGATCTAAAGCACTTTGAACTACCTTGTTGCTGAAATGTGCGATACAAATAAACTTGACTTTACATGATTTTAAAACAAAGACTGATTATGAAGTTGACATTTTGAACTGTCATTAGTGAATAGTGCGGATACCATTACCAAAACAGTAGTTGCCCTGTGTGTTACCAATGGAATGTAGATTCTTACTCTGAGATTTTTAAAAGAATGCCAACATTTTAAAGTCCAACATGTTTGACAGATACTAGTTAAAACTCAAAGGGTCAAACAGAGCAACTTTGTTGTACTCAATTCAGCCCTCCTTTTATCTCTTTTAACTCCTGCTCTCGCTTAAGTTAGAATGAAATGCAGACAAAACTCAACATGTTGTAGAAAACACCAATGTTTTGATTTTATTAGCAAGAAACAGTTTTCATCTTTTAAGAGTATGAAATGTTAACTATTCCTAACCTTAGGGTTAGTTGAAAAGATGAAAAAAGTTGAGCACAACATAATAAAATTACTACAGTCATGTGATACAACTAGGGTACCCAAAGGAAGCCTGATGGGTTTTCTATCATATACAGACCAAATCAAATCAGTCTGAGCAATCCTAAAAATATCAAGTACAACAGAATTAGAAGAAAAGACACAAACTTTCTGTAAAATGTAATTTGCTGTAAATTAATACAGTTACACTAAGGAATAAACTACAAGACCTCATATTTCTTCCCAGCTGAAATGGCAAAAATCTTAAAAGGTGTGAAACAGATGATGAGAACATTGTTACTCGGCATTTTAAAGGAGATTTGCCCTGTTTAAGACCCCGTTTACACAGAGCTGGTTTTTAATGAAACCGTAGCATTTTTGTCGCAATCCAGCCACTAGCTTACATATCATCAGCGATCGGAATCTCTGACATCGGCACTTCTTAAAACCAGGTTTCAGAATGGAACGTTTTGGGAACACCCCCCGTGGAGTTGTGAAGTACTCTGCAGGTGTGAAAGCGGACATGCACAGAATGCACGGCTATAGGAAGAGGTGGAGGTTAAGGGTCAAAGCACATGCGTGTTTTGATGATGTGCTAAAATCACAGTGCCATGTAGTACACTGGCGTGACAACTACCGTGGATTCAAGGTGTCTTGGTGGTCTTGTTGAAACGGTGATGGGCTGCTGTCTAAACGTGGCACTTTCCCCCAATCAACATCTGAAAATACCAGCAGTTTCCAGACAGCGGTCCTGTGTAGACAAAGCCTAAATGTCAGACATTTAGTTTGGTGCTCCTGAGTGTTGAAGTCAGAGTGAGTACCATGGTGAGACGGAAAGAGCTGTTTGAGGGCTTCAGAAATACCATTGTATGAGCTCATGAGCCTGACAAGGGATTTAAAAAGAATTAAAAACAGCCATTATTGCACAGAATGTATTCTATAAGTGGAGGAGGATATTTTAAAAAATTGCCATCTTGTCCAGGTCTGGCCATTCAAGCAATGGAAGTTGACTATAAGGTGTTAAAAGCAGTCTCCAAAAACCCTGATATGTTATCATGGGAACCGCAGCAGGCACCTGCTACTGTTTATATATGAGCCATGCCTCTGCAGTCAGGTATGGTGTTCTACCTTTTTCTACGAGTAGAAAACATATTTCTGTTGATATATTTTGTTGAAACCAAAATGAACCATAGATATGTTTTGGAGTAAATAAGTTTATTTATTTTTTTATTAAGTGCATTTAAGTCACTCCCTTTAGACAGATAAAGAAAAAAAATCAGACAATGCTGTTCATATTGACACATTTTTTCAGATAAGTGCATGCCTTTTGAGGGAAATGAGTTTCACTTGGCTTGAGCCAAACTTTCCTGTGTGAGATTATACCCGGCTGTGTTAATTAACACTCAGTCACTGTCTGGTTGTGTGACTCTGAATACAATTCACATTGATTTCTGCCTTTCTTTCTTCTGGTGTTGCTGCTACTCCGCAAATATAGCTCACATGTATGGTGTGTGTGTGTGTGTGTGTGTGTGTGTGTGTGTGTGTGTGTGTGTGTGTGTGTGTGTGTGTGTGTGTGTGTGTGCATGTGAATGTGTGTCTGTGTGTGTGTGCCTAGCTGTATCCTTGACCATTTTGTAAGTAAGCCAGCATGGGAGTAACTCAAAACCAAAAGGCCATTTGACTCCAAACATTCAATTCTCTCTTCATTAGCAGTCACATTACTTTAGATTAGCAGAAAGTGGACATTTACAGGCAACGCTGACGCCCGTAATTAAAATTAATTTAAAAGAAAGACACAAAGAGAAGTAATTACTCCAAGTGTTAAAGGTTTTCTCCCTGGTAACTTCTGTTATCGTTTTATTGCTCCATTTTTTTCAGAGCAAAATAAAAATGCAGAAGAGAGAGTGGACTTAGCAGCGAGAGGAATTAAGAGCTAGCAGTCACTCATTAATGACTTCACCTGATTATTAGGAATGGGAAGTTGCCCTGTAAAGGTTGAGTAGTTTACAATGAAATCTTTTAATTAGACTGGATTTGGTCTGATTGAAATGAAATATAAATAGCTTCTTAAACAGCTTATCACAACCTCTGTAATTTTCTAAGCTCTCTTCTTTAACTACAAAGTTTTTTTTGTGTGCCAAACAAGGAGACAAACATTTCCTTGAAAAAATTCTTTAAAAAATGCTCAAACTGTTCAGATTTTGTATTCTTGTTAGGCTACATTTAAAATACTCAGAAATTTCAGGGGGCTGCATGTCTATAATTGCCTTAGTACTGTTTGTAAAACCCACCAGAAAAAAATGAAGTACTGAATGGGCACTGAATGCAGAAAGTCAACTTTTTAGAAATTTTTAGGTAGTGAATGGACAGATAGTTAATAATACATTACTTACTAGAGAAGAAAACAAAGGGAGGTCAGAGGTTATGGTTCATTTCAAGACAGTTACGTTGGTGTTGCCTTCATAACCTAAGGCCATTTGACTGCTCTGAGAGTCCAGGACATTGCCTTGACTTTCACATCGGTAGTATTGGGCCAACATTTCTGCAGGAAAGAATGGTGTTGAAGATAGTGATGTATGCGTGTGAGCCAAGAATTTTCTACCTGGAGCAATAATTTAGAAACATACGGACTTAGTTACTTATGATACAGTGTAGTTTCTATTAAATTTAAACTCGAACATAAATTCCAAGTTGTGTTTTCTTGGTACTCTGAAACACTTGGAAAGCAGTGAGTTCTTTGCTTTTGATTTGATTTTAGACAGAATATTTCTTCATTCCATGAAAAACATCACTGCTGATTATATCAACAAACATTTGTTTTCAAAATTTTAATGATATCACTCGTATTTTGTTACATTCTTGTATAGTATACACACAGGCTACTTACAGGTACATCCCAAAAACTTAGAATATCTGGAAAAAGTTCAATATGTTTTAGAAAATGAAATTCATATAATATATAGATTCATTACACATAGAGTGAAATATTTCAACGCTTTATCTCTTGTAATCTTCATGACTCTGGCTTACAGATACTGAAAACCAAATTTTGTGTCTCATACAATTAGAATATTGCATATAACCAATTTTTAAATATATTTTTAATGTATAAATGTGATGTAATAGCCATATGGTCTGCACCAGGGGTGTCAAACTCCAGTCCTCGAGAGCCTCTGTCCTGCATTTTTTGGATGTGCTACTGGTCCAACACACCAGAATCAAATGGCAGAATTACCTCTCATTACATTAATAGCAACAAAAGATCAAGTCACTTTATTTCTCTTCTGACAAACAAGACAGTATTTCTCTTCATTCTTCAACAGAAGAAATGTAAGATAACATTAAATCAATAAAACCCAAATAGCAAAACACAAAACAGATAAAATATAAAACAGGTGCATTATCTTAACAGCAGTTCAGAATTTTAACAGTTTGGGGCAGAAATATATAAAATACTCTGGTGGTTCTCCCATTGATGTGTTAAAATTTGCCTGACTGAGAACAGTTCATGGAGAAGGGATGAAGAGTTTCTAATAATGCAGGGACACTGCAATAACTTCTCAAGTCCCCTCACTGTCGTCTGCAGGACCTTATGCCTGCGCGAAATTTAATTATGTGTTTGATGTTTGAGATTTCTCAGACAGTTTAGTCTCTGCTCATCATGTTTCTCAAAACCTTTGGTAATGGTCATCAAAGATCTATATTGTCAGGAACTTAATACTGTCTATTCACTTCACTACACTGTGGCTGATTCTAAGGGATGTATGCTTAAACTGAGACTTCATGACTGTCTGTGATCATCTTACTCATTTTATCCACAATGAGCAATAGACTATTGTCTCTACACCAGTCCCCTAACTATTTGACTTGCTTCCTCTATACTGATTCATCATTCCCGTGAAAGAGTTGCATTATTGTGCTATCATTTGCAAACTTAAGCTGGGGACGCATCACATCAGTGTGCAGTTCTTGCAGTCAGTGGGAAGGGAAAGTTGGCCCAAAAATCTCTTCATGTGAGAAGGGGGAAAGATTGGAGCTCAATTTTTTCAGATTATCTATCTCATAATATACTGTCACAACATAGTTTTAACAAATATGTAAAAAACATGTTTTTTAATAAAAGTTACATACTGCAGCTTTACATGCTGATACCAGTGGTCTGTGTTCTTTTACTGTTTTGGGCCAAAGCTGACTTCAGTGCTGATATTGCAGCATTGTATTTAACCCTCTGTAATCTGTGAATTTGCTTTACACACACTGCAGGCTGCTGCATTTTGGCAAAATATCCTGATAAAAATCTGTTTAGTGCCAAAGCTTTTTAAGACAAGCCACTTAACTCTGACTTTGTGCTACATTTCATCGCGATCCCTCTTCTCCTTCAAACTACTCCCCTCTGTGAGGTGTTACAAGCTGGAGCAGTGCTACTATATCACTATCTGCAGTGTTTAAAGTGTGTGCACGGATAGACAAGACTCAGCCAAGCCCTCTTATCCAAATCCATTCCTTCCTCTACAATATCTGCAAAAACACGCACATGAACACAAAAAAACACACCTCTACAGACTGCGTAGCCTGTTTGGTGTAGATAAGCAGGTGAGTTTTGTACTGAGTCAAGAACACCTACAACCATGAAGAGAGAAAGAGAGAGAGATTGATATTTACATTTATATTTACCCAGTGAGAAGAAAGAAAGAGATGACTGAAGAAGAAAGAGGCAAAGAAAAGAGAAAAAGATGTTTACGATATTATCTCTAAGAGAATATTTACTTCTCCATGGGAAATAGTTGCCTGCTGCCTCTCCTCAGTGGGGCAGAACATACACAAAAACCACAAGCTTTCTACTAGAAGCCTTTTATGTTTGCATAGAGTTAACTTTAAGAAGGCCTGACACCTTTTTTTAAATCATCAGACTAATTTGATCATGGTGGAATTAAATGTGTGTTAGTGACACATCATTTGTTCATCAGGAAGTCATTATCAAAGACAAACATGATGGCTGTGCTAATGGAAAAACATTGTGATTGTTGGCAGGGTGATTTTAAGTTGGGATGTTTCACAGTGAAAGAGATAACTGCCAGAACCACTCCCAGGAACATGACAAAGAGTCAAAGATGCTGACCTAGATAAGTATGATTAAAGTGAGTCTCAACCAACAGTACAAACCACCAAAGGATCAGATCTCTCTGCAGACTAACACAAACATTACCACCAGTTAAATGAAATGCATCTTAAAGTGATGTTTGTCGATAAGTGTCGTGTGCCATTGTGGACATGTCTGTTTATAGTAGCAGGAATGTGTTTTAATTTGAGGGTTCTGTGATCATGTTAAAGTTTGGGTGAGAAAAAAAAAATTATCTTGTGAAATGCATATTACAGTGTTTACCAGATATTACTTGCATACACATATAAAAAGAACCTTTTTTCTCACTGTCTGATATTAAATTGGACTAAAAATTTTCCAGTTTTGGGTCATTTATGACTATCAAAAATGTTAATATTTCCCAAATGCTAGAATGATTAGAGTTTTCTTTTTCATTCTTCAAATTCAAGCTTAGAAAATGTCTTTTGGTAATTGGTAGAATTGTGCTGCAACCTGCATGACTTGAGTCAAACATTTTGGCAATCCTTTCAGAAGATTCTCATAATATTTTGCTGGAAATTTCTTCCATTCCTTGAGACAGAGCTGGTGTAACAGAGTCCGGTTTGTAGGCCACCATGCTCAAACACACCTTTTCAGCTGTGCTCACAAATTTTCTATGGGACTGAGATCAGGTCTTTGTGATGGCCACTCCAAAACATTGACATTATTGTCCTTAAGCCACTTTGTAGCAAATTTTGCAGTCCATTTTAAAGCAATATCTTAGAATGTTGTTTCAATACTTCCACAAAATTTTCACATAATGTTCTTTCCTCATATTTTGGGAAGTACACCAATACCTCCTGCAGAAAAGCACCCTCATATAACAGAAAAGATTAGAAGACATATGAATCAGTACTCAACACATGAATACTGGAGTGTTTGGAACTCCAATGTGGAGGGAAGGGCAAACAGTGTCAAAGAAAACACAAACTACAATTGTTTTTTGGGAATCTTTAGCCATCCTCAGGATCTTCCTCTCTGGCAAGTTGATGTTAACACTGTTGATGTTATTACCCCCTGTAGGTGCAGCATAGTTATTACAACATTTTCAAATGGACCTCAAGACAATATGTAAATGCAATTTCTGTAGAAAAAGTTTTAAAAAAAAATGCCTGGAGTGATGTAGTTAGGGCAGTAAGATAGTAGGTTTAATAGTTTGTCATTTCTGAAGTTTTTAGTTTAAGAACCTTAATTTGGCAGGGTGTCTCTTTTAGTTGGAGGTAAGCTTAAGCCCCAGGGGAAATTCCAAATCTGTGCTCTTAGAAACATTTGGTCCAATCAGTCACTTATCTGCAGGGGCATAGGAAGTATTTTTAATGTGGAGGGACACATTGGCTAAGCACGGGCGGCTAACACATGGCCGAGCTGCTTGAAACTTTTCTCTCTCTCCTGTGTGGCTCCTGGCGACTTAACTGGTCTGTCACGGTTCTCATATTAACTGCAGTTTGTGTAATATTTTATTTTGAAAAATATCAGCTTCCTTATCCGTTCAACTATTTTCCAGCAAAGGCACTTTACACATGTTTGCAGTCATCTCCATTGCAATTGCTTCAGCTGAACCACAGTTAAACTAGAAAGTTCTATCACCTCATGACACAAGTTAGACAGTGAGATGTCATTGGGACTGGTGTTACCTTTTCTGTTGGGGTGTGGGAGTTTTTTTGCTCATTTCTTCGCAGTTCATTATTTCATCCTCCAGATGACATCATGGAGCATGGTGGCTGGGTGTTTCAGTAGGTGCAGCCAATCAGCCTCCTCAGGCGTGGTGTACAAGAGGAGCTTGCTGCCAGTCCTTTGACGCCTGAGTGTTGACCTTCGTGGTAACGTCAAGCCCTCCGTGTTTTCCTTGTCGCTTGTTGTTTCCCCTGTGTGAAGATTACTCACTTCTGTGCTCTTCATACAAGGTTACTTGATGAGAAGTTGGATCCCGCTCCAGCTCAAACCTCTGGCTTCAGAAACCTACCTGCAAGATTTCCACAAGATCTCTGGCATCATATCTCTGACTGGCATCTTCCTGGCTCCTCTTCCTTGCACCTCCCCAGAAGATTGAATCCTGTCCACCCTCCACTGTGCCCACTGGAACCATCCTGTCTTCCGCCCCATCTGAATCCCGCAAATAACCACCATAAACTCACCGTCTTTCCGGACCCCTTTAATCTCTCCCTGGTGGAAATCATGCAATTCACTAGTAAGCATCTTTGAGTCAAAATGTTGCAGTTCTCTCCTTCATCTTCTAACCATCTATCTGTCTTCTCAGAACCTCAGACAAGCTCGGTTCCCTGAACCAGACCCCAGATCAATGAACATTCATCTTGCCACATATATTCTTTCTTATTTGTAAATAAACCTTTAACTTTCATTTGCTTCCTGAGAGTGTTTCTGCATGTGGGTTAGACAACTATTTAAAACCATGACACATTTCCAGTTTTCTATGCTAGTGATTCACTTTGTTGTTTATGCTTGGAGCATGCGGTGTGATGAGATGTTGTAGGTAAGCAGGAAAACCCGGAATGGAGTTTTAGCAGTATGAGTATTCTGTCAATCAAGTAGAACAGATTATTTCGCGAAACAATAGAAATAGCGCTAGGGGAAGTAAAATTTTATTGTAAATGTGGTGGGTTCCAAATGAATATCTTTCAAGTGTAAGGGGGACACATCCCCTTCACACATAATTAATGTGACACCCATGCTTATCTGACCTAAATAATTTCATATATCTATCTATCTATCTATCTATCTATCTATCTATCTATCTATCTATCTATCTATCTATCTATCTATCTATCTGAACAAAAGGTATTCAAGAAAAAAGAAGGGCCTCAAAGTAAAGTGCATAAAGTAATTATATGATTAGAATAGGGTGGGATATCATAAGTTATACATCACTTCATCCCTTGAATATGCATAAAAACTTGAAATATGTGTCATTTTATTTTTCTCTTTCTCCATGTAATACTGTACAAATTGTTACATTTTCAAAAACATCTGAAATAAAAATATAATATATGTTTACAGGTCCCACACTCTCTACACAGTATTTAATGAATGCTCATAAGGAGCGTTTAAAACTTTGCAATGTGTAGTCATATAAATGCCAACAGTAAGGCAAACATATCAGTGTCAACCAAACAGCTCATCAAGTTTGCGTGGAGCACAAAATGATTGCACTGTTTAACCTTTTTTTAAAAACAACTTAGAAAATGTGCAATTTTGTAGCATTAATGAAACAAGTTCACTTGTTCATTCATTAGTACAGTCACATCAACAGCAAAGGCCAGATCTGGCATGTCTTTGTTTGGACTGTATCATGGACATCACAGCTTTCCTCCAGAACCAAGTAAAACAAATTAAAATTGTCTGTTTTCTTTTGCAGCTGAAGTGCTTTACCATTTTTCAACTGGTCTTAGAATTTTCATCATTTGATCATTTATTTCATTAGCACTAGAACCTCCTCTACAATCTCTGTCTATTAGTCATCTAAATTTTATTCTGTTGCCACCATGTATCAATCCTTTTTTTTCTCAGTTTCAGCACTTACCTGTTTCCAAATTCTGCTATTAATTTGTGTCTTTCCAACCCTGTCATCTATCTCTGTCCATCACTCTGTACTCTGTTTCTTGTAGGAAAAATCAGCTACAGGTCTGTCATGGGTGAATGATGGATTATGTTGGAGGACTAAGGTGGCTGTTCATCATATCAGCATCACATATATTTAGTCAATTCAGCACTGCTCTATTATGCTCAGTTTCCCTTTTACTGCATCACTTTTAATTATTTTTCTGATCTATGATTCTGTATTGTTTTTGCTTTCTCCTGTCTACATAATCTGTTGCTTCCTATCTTGGGTTTGCTCTAAATTCCACAAGCTTATAATGAAACTGAGAATAGAGTAGAATAGAATAGAAATATCCTTTATTGCCCCACAATGGGGAAATTTCTGTGCAACAGCAGCAAAGTGGGAGTGACATACAATAACAGAAAACAGACTCACAACGAAAACAAAATAAATATATAAAAACAGAATAAAGAATAAAAAATACTGTACAGTAAAGCAAAATTTCAGCATGAATGCTGTGTAGTTGTAAAAAATACTCCAGTCCAGAGGAATGTGCAACTGAGTTGATTAAATAAAAATCTTCAAGATGTGCAAAATGCAGATAATTGAACTTTAAAATTTTAAGAAACCTTACATACTAATTCAAAACCCAGCATATTTTTCCTGGTGCACTGAACACCTTAAATAGGAATGCATGAGGTGCACATCAACCAGAACGACATTAGACACAACCTTTTAGTTGCAATATTTGATTGAACGGATTTAACTATACCTTCAGAAAACCCAAGACACGAGTATGTCTATTTTAAACTAAACTTGTTACTGGTTTGTGTGTCACATTAGACAAATAATGGAAGAATGGAAACATCTTATATAATATATGAATAATGCAAAATAAAGGTCTGATACTTTGCCATGCGAACTGGTGTGTTTTCTGGTGTAGATGCACGTCTGAAAACCTTGAGCATGACAAGTAAAAGATGATGGACAGGATCAAATAAAGGATATTTTGACTAAATTCTTTTATTTTACCCCACTTTTCTTTTTGAAAACAAAGCATGCTTTTATTCCATTACTTCACACAATTGTTTTTTGAAAAACATGTACATAAATATAAATCTAAAATTTGTATTTTGACAACCAAAGCTGGAGTACACATTCATTACGGTTTAAATTCCAGCAGGTTTTTCTCTGGACTGACTCTTTGTAAAACATTGGTAGCTGAGAAGTCTAAAGCCATTAGCAGAAAAATATGTGGATTTGGTGATTAATTCATTGCAACATTGATTAGTTATGTCTGCTTCTCTTTTAAGAGTGGTGGTAACTACTATAATGCTGCTGCCATTTATGGGAAGAATGATGGGATAAAGTATTTCAGTATCACTTTGAAAACTTGGAGCTTGCTGTGATCATAGAAAGGTACAAGCGTACATGTAGATGGGAATTGGCACACATGCAGATGTGTTCACTGGCTTATTCTTGTGATTAAAGCTGTTCATCTCTTGATGAGCACAGATTGACATCAGATGTGCCTGATGATCTCCAGCTGAAGATAAATTGTGTCCCCGATGTTGTTTTCTTCTGTAAGATTTTGACAATTTTTAGTGTGGGCAGGAACCACTCTTTTTGAAAAAAAACAACAAAAAAAAAACAAAACAATTTCCCCTGCTCAAAGATTAAGAAAGTAGACACTGAGTGATAAATATGTTGTTCAGAAAGGCTTAAGTTATTCCTGGTAGGTAAAAAATTAAAAACTGAGAATTTTGACATTATGTTAAGGGTAAGAGGTTTTGTTTCACATTACATTATGTAAATTTGTTTAAACACCAAAATCATCTTGCAAAGACTTTGATACATTATAGCTAGGTCTCTGTATGTCAGTTTATTCTAAGCTGTCATGAATCTGAATATTTCAGCTGTTAAATGCCACATAATTTGTACTAATTTGTTAAAGAGCCTACTGGCAAGTAGTCTCACTCTAGAGCAAGGGTCATCAACAAAAAATTCTGCCCAAACCACCAAAGTAGAAACCATTGTTAGTCACCCGGCAATGACAGGAAGGAACCCCGCAGACTGGCCGCCCCCCTGGCAGGACCAGTCCAGGAAAGTTAGGTTAGCCAAGTTCAGTCAGTGAACTTGGCTAACCTAAGTACCTGGGTACTGGTGCTGGGGCTGCCCAGTACCCAGGGAACCCCCACACCAGCTAAGACTGCAGGATCCAGCAGGCCCCAGCAGGTGCACCCACCCCTTAACCCTTTACCTGCCACTAATTTTAAGGCAGAAGTCATACCTAACTGAACTCCACCCCTCTCACCATGCCCTGACACCCCCAGTCTACCAAGCCCCTGCACCATAGCCACCAGCGCACTGGTGGTAAGAGAGTATCTTTGGGAATTGCAGTTTAAGAAAGCTGGTAATTACTGGAGGATATAAGGATCGGTGATGCTGCTGCCATTAGCCCTGGGGTGGATGTGCCAGGGCCACCTTCCCTTGGTGGATCTTGGTGGATGAGAGTGCTTATTGGGGTCAGTGGGAGTGATGGCTCCCTAGGGGAGCATTTTGACCTCCCCATCTCCGGACACCTCCCTCCAACCACTGTTTTCAGTTTTTAATTTAAAGAGTATTTGCTTGAATTTAAAGTTCAGATCAAAGAAAACACCCTTATAATAACAAAAATGCACATTCTTCACATAAACATCTTGAAATCCTTAGGCCAACTTAAGGTCCAAGATATGGCCTTTTAGGTGATGTGATCTTGAAACATGTTGAACAGTTAAAAGAATCAGTGACAGAAGTTTAGCTGCTGAGTTTGATGAGACATAATAAATATGAATAGTAAAATCCCCAAGAATTAAACTCTTCTCCAGTGTAATGATAGAAGATAAAAAGTTGGTAGTCACTTATCATTTCTGTTCTGTTAATTCAGGAAGATTTTTTTTTCTTCTGGAACTGCATTTCTTTATGAATCAGACAGAAAATGGACAGAGAAAGGGAAGACATGTAGCAAATGTCCCAGGGTTGAAAATCTAACCCAGGATGGCTGTCGAGGACTATAGCCTCAGTATATGAGTCTCTGCTCTACAGCCACACTACACAACAGCCACTTCACTGAAGTCTGAGTCAAATAAATCTGTGCTATTAGAGCTCAAAATATAATAATAAATTCTATTTAGAAGCGCATTTCAATATCAATAGTGAGACTTGTAATATCAAGAATTTCTTCATGGTTATTTGTGGATTTAACCCTACTGTCTGAAATTATTTTTGATAATAACTTTAATTTTATGTGTTCATCTCAGAGATGACTAATCTTAGCAACTGTGTTGGGATTACAAACTTTGTTATTTCAATATGTGCCAATGAAGGCTAGTGACTTGTAGTAAATGTACTTTAATTCCAGTCCCACAAAAAGACAAAGGGTACACATAGATTTTCCTTCTTAGGTCTGCTTATTATTTACAGCTCTTTTCAAAGATTGATTGTTGAGAGACTGACCTTTGATCTGACAATGAAGGTGCAGAAGAATCCAAGAATATAGTTTCCACTTTGCCACACTTTCCAAATCCAACTGTGGTGGCAGAGGCAGACGCATGACCACCACAAGTTTTTTTTGTTCTTTTTTACTGTGGAAATACAGTATGCAGTGAAGAAGAAAGGATGAAATAGGGTCTCACTGGGAAGAAGGAGGAAAGGGATACATTGTTTTAAAATAAAAAAAATAAATATAAAAATCTACTACTTCTGGTATTCATGTGTATTCAAGCCCCCATTACTCTAATACCTCTAAATAAAATCCGAAACCACACTGCTCTTCAAATTCACCTAATTTATGAAGAGTCCATCCATGTGCAATATAATCTCAGCAAAGATCCAGCTGTTCTTTAAAGGTAAGAAGAGCAAAAATCAGAAAATCTGCAGAGAATTGACAAGACAACTATTAGCTGTGTTACTCTGCATATCTGGCCTTTACAGGTAGAGTGAAAAAAAAAGCCATATGGCATCCCAGTTTACTTCAAGTCATGTAAAAGACACAGCAAACATGTGGAAGAAGGTGCTCAGGTCAGATGAGGCCAAAATTGCACCTATTGGCCAAAGTTCATATCACTTGGAAAACAACACTCAGTGTGAAACATGGTGGTTTCATCATCAAGCTATTGGGATGCTTTTCTTCTGCATGGATGCTTTTCTTCCTACCAAAAGGACTATGACCCTAAACATATAGTCAGAGCTCTAATAGAATGGTTTTGAATCAAAGTTTTTTCATGTGTTAGAATGTCTTAATCAAAGTTCAGAGCTAAATCCAAGAGAGAGTCTGTGGCTACATCCTGTCTGACTGAGATGGAGCTATTTTTTTTTTTTTTTATAAAGAATTGATTTTTTTTTTTTTTTTTTTTTTTTTTTTTTTTTTTTTTTTTGTCTTCAGATGCGCAAAGCTAGTAGAAGCACACATCCAAAAGCATGCTGCTGTAACTGCAGCAAACAGTGGTTCTGCAAAGTATTGACTCAGGGAGGCTGAATACAAATGCTTACCACACTTTTTCGATTTTTGTTTACAATTTTTTTTCAAAACCATGTATCATTTTAATTCCACTTTATAAAGATGCACTACTATGCATTTGTCTCTCACATAAGATCCTAATAAAACACATTGATGTTGGTTGTTGTTAAGGAGCAAAATGTGAAGATGTTTACCCGTGCAAAGCCGTGTCTGTACATGAATGAGTCCTCTTTCTGGATTTTTCAATACACATTTATTTCCCAAACAATTTTCATTGTATGTTTTGTAATCTTAATTACTTTCTACTCAGTTAACCAGAGGGACCAAATTTATATTTACTTCATGAGTGTCTATAGACAAGCTGCTGTGACCATGCAAAACTTGAGTTTGCATGAATAGTTTTGCCTATCTATCCATGTGTTTTATTGTAAAACCAAAGCATATTCAGAGTAAGCAGTATTGGGATAGTCATTCAGCTTTCTTTCTGAATTCGTACTGTGAGTAAATGATTGCAGGCCTCATTAAGTTAAACGTACTGGATGCAGTTTTGCAACCCTAATCTAGTTCAAATGTTGTAATGCTAATTTTGCAAAAGGTAGTCTGAAAATGCACATGGAATGTTCTCCCCGTGCATGGGTACTTCAGTACTCCAGGTACTTCAACGTCCTCTTGCAAATCAAACACATGTTTGCATGGTGGTTTGAAATTGAGATTAGAAGTGTAGGCATTGATGGTTGTCTCTTTTGTTTGTTCCTTTTGTCCTATGGTGGACTGAAGACCTGTTCATGGTGTCCAAGCCTGGCTGCTTTGAGTGGCTGCATCCCCTCTGTTACCCTTAATGGGATTAGCAAAAAAGAAAATGACTGAATGAGTGGAAAAAATAAGTAAAAAGACTACTGTGTGTGGCAATGTGAATGATGTTGAGGTGGATGAAACTTTTGAATCAGCTTCCTAAACAATTGTCTTCATGAAAGATATCTGTGGAGTTCACCATTCAAAAAAGCTACTTCTGTTGATGTTTTATGTCAAAATATACATACCATGGTACCCCACTGCTTAGTATTAAAATCCTTTGTTATGCTTCCTGAAACTGAGGTAGTGCATTTTCAAAACAGGTGGTAAAAAAAAAATATCAGGCATCTGCCATTCAAGTGCAGTGTAATGCATTGCAACAGAATAATTTTTTTAAAAAGGCAGAGGGGCTCTTGGCACAGGAACTTGCTAATTATTCACAGATTGAAATTTGGCAGACACATGTGCTAATTATTAGTGCTTTTAGCAATTGTACTATCAGGGCATTAGCATAATGTCTCCCTAGTGGCCATTTTTAAAATGGCTGCCAAAACTACTGCAGGCTTAAACTAGTTTAAAATGACCGTAATTAAAGTTTACATGAAGTAATCAACATGATGGATTTTTAATATTTAAATGGTTTTGCAGAAGCAAGTATTCTTAGATTTTCAAGCTCTGTGATCATGTAACTAGTGTTATTTTGGAAATAGCCTAGGTATTGCAGTGCAAGTCTTTCACTTTAAGAAAAGTAGCGTCAGAGATAAAATTATACAGATTTTCTTTATTTGGATGGAAACAATATACTTGATCCCTTTCCTATAGGATTTATAATATAGGATTTTTTTTTGTGTAATTCAAATACATATTTCTACAAGAGAAAAAAACACACACAAAAAAAACAAATTCAAGTTAAACTTGGCATGTTTAAAGATATCTGAGTAGCCTTCAGAGTGTTTCTTGCCTAAAAAAGGCTTCAAATTCAACACACTACAGTTTTTGGGCTTGTTCTAGTATTTAAATTTTTTACTGTTTTGCAAAGTTACAGTTTAGATCAGTCTTTCTCAACTGGTCAGACTTCTCGACCCACCATTGGCCCTTATCGACATGATGCGCTCAAGATCCAGGGAATTCGTCATCGAGTCTTTCAAATTAATTCACTTATTCATGTTGTTACTGGTTTTCTGTTGCCTGTTGTTACTGGTTTTCTCAGTTGCTGTGTTGCTGTAAAATACACAATATATAAGTGCAACTACTAACTTAAAAACTCAAAAGACGTAGCTTGAGCCAAGAATCAACAGACTAAAACCATAACCAACCCTTCAAAAAGTGTTTTGTCCACAAAATGAAAAAAAAAAAGAATCAAAAGCGCAGGTCAAAAGCATTCATATTTACCAAATTAAGTTTCCTTCAGGCTATCTATCAGTTGGTAGACACAGAAAAGTAGTGTGCTGTGAAAAAACTTAAGTAGCACTTGGTTAAACCTTGGTGGTACCACTAACATAATCCTAATGTAGTTTGATCCAAGCATTGTTTTTGCTCCTAAAAAGAACCTTAAAGTCTGTTGTTGTAGTAGTAAAGTTTTTGTTGGTTTTAGTGGGATAAAAAAGAAGAAATATTGGTCTTTACAAATTAAATAAAATAATTAGTGGTAGCAACTGAATTAATTACTCCAAAAAGCCCAAAACACTCTCTCTTTGCCAAATGGGGCTTTATTTCTTCGAAGCTTGAACTAATTGTTAATTAAACTGAACAGGATTTGTCTGCTGCTTGTCTTATGGCTTGACAGGATGTCAGGTTATCCTAACAGTTAACCACATTAATAAAATAATACAATTTATGAAATGATCACTGAACGCTGTATTCCTCAAAAATACCAACATTTCTCAAAAAACACACAGAAAGCCCTGACAAATGTTTCTTCATTGTAATATTAATTTATTTACAGTTCTTCCAATTAGCATGATTTGTTCTTTAAATTGTCTTTTATCTAGTAAAAGCACATTAGGAAACTGCATCAGTCATAACATATTGTTCCACCATATCAGTCTCAGGAGATGATTGTGGAAGAACTGTGACTCTGATGCTCAGGTCTTCTGAGCTCTACATGTCTGTGGGTTCATCTCCTGATCCATTCTGTCTGATATCAACCAGCCCACCATGAGAATTGCCAATACGATTAAAGTTTCCCCTTGCTTGTATTCATCTTCACTGTCACTGTTCAGCCAGGGATGTGCCTCTTCAAACTCACGTCTTTATTTTTGTAAGAGGTTTTGATTCTGAGGATGTGGTGGGGTACCAGGTGGGCGTTTAAAAATGTTGAAAGCAGCACAGTGTTTGTTGTCTGTGTCTAGGCAACCGTGACATCAGCACCGGAGGTAGCACCAGTCCATAGCGGTCTAGGGGAGAGGGCGAAGGGGTGTAGTTCCCACCGCGACAGTTTTACTGGCCTTAATATTTCCTGTGTTTCAGAAACTTTTAACAACTTTTAACTGCCAAAAAAAGGACAATTCTGGATTTAACAAGACGGGTCCCTGCACGTTTTACACATAACAGCATACACATGACACATATATAAGCTTGAACTCATGTTATAGTGCAACCAAGTGAACTTTAGCATGTGCGCCAGGAGTTATGTTTAAAACTTTAAGCTTACCATGTATCTTAGAAATCTCACAAAGTTAGGAAATGATTCATCATTCTCTCATTTCTTTTCACAAAATCCTTGCATTTTCACAGAGTTGTGTATCCTTTTTAGAGGTACTGTAAATTACTGTTGGGGTAAGACAGTATACTTTGAATTGATGGCCACGAACATGGATTCAATTGGATGAAACATAATGGTTTTTGATGAATAAACATGTTTCTTCAGGTATGAGTCCTGTCTTGAAGCTTCTAAATGAAGCCAACTTAGCAGTTAATTTTCCTGTTTATGAACAAATTATAAAATGCTAATTCAGTCATTATCTTTGACATCATAATTGCTAGGAATTTAACTTGGAAAATGTACAATTTTTTTTTAATCATACAGGATTACCAACAGCTTACAAAGATAATCAGTATGATCTGAATACTTTAATTAACAAATTCAAGCCAAAAATACATTTCAGTTGTCTACTTTGTCCATCTTCACAGTCAATACAGACCAAAATAAATAAACAAATGCAACCAATGTTTGCTGAAGGTATGCGATACATTTAGAGATCAAGGTTTAAAAAAAAAGTAGGAAGTTGCAGTTGCTAAATTACTTCTTATCCAGAGTAATCACAGGCTGATCTGATTTTGTACTGCACTGCCACAGTGCTGAAATAACTTCAGTCAGTTGGTGGGCAGTTTTGGTTTGTTTGCATCATAAATAAATCCAAATATAGTATTTTTAATCAACATGTAGGAAACCTGACCATAGATCCACTAGCCAATTTTATTAGTTATAGTTGTTCAACTGCATATGAACAGAAAAGCAGACTTGGGTAATCACATGGCAGCAATTCAAGGCATTTAGGCATTCAAATGTGATGAAGACAACTTGCTGAAGTTCAAAGCAACCATGAGAATGGGGAAGAAACAGGATTTATTGAACTTGAACATGGTATGGTTGTTCCAGCCAGGCGGGTTGGTCTGTGTATTTCACGCACAACCAGGTCTCATTTTACAGAGAGTTGTCTCAAAAAGAGATTATTAATTTTCATCCAGTTATGTGAATGAAAATGCCTTGTAGTTATCATAGGAAAATAGGCAAACTGGTCTGAGATGGAAGAAAGGCAATCACACCTTAACCAGTCATTACAACCAAGGTTTGCAGAATCTATCTATGAACGCACAACATGTTAAACCATGAAACAGAAAGGCTACAGCAGCAGAAGACCACACTGGGTTTCATTCCCATCAGCAAAGAACAGAACACTGAGGCTGCAGTTCACATAGGCTCACCAAAGCTGCTACTCAGAGTCAAAGTGCTCCAGTAGCCTCCACAGTCTCCAGATTTCAATCCAATAGAACAGCTTTGGGAAATGGTTGAACAGAAGAAGCTCTCCTTTGATTGCCTGCTGACAAATCTACAGCATCTATGTGATGCTGTCATGTCACTATGGATCAAAATCTCTGAGGAGTATTTCTAACACCTTCTTAAATCTATGCCACAAATATTTAGGAACTTCTAATGGCAAAAGGAAGTTCAACCCTGGTACTAAAGTGTACTTAATTAAGTGATCTATAAGTGCATGTATATATACTGGAATTGGGAGATAGCTTACATGCTGGAAACACATTTCGAGCACAGCAGATGGGGTTTTGCAGCGCTAATACAGATCATCATCATAAATTAATGTTACACAGTTCTGCACCCTGACTGAACATCTTAAGAATGCATTGAACTTTTCAGTTATTAACTTGATCAATTAATAACCACAGACGCAAAAAATAATAACCACAAACAATACTTCTATTTTTTTTAAATAACCAAAAACTTATCTTTCCGATTCAGAAACTAAGAAGTTCATCAGGACAACTGTTGTAAAATGACTCAGTCAGTTTTAATTATAGGATTTGTTACATTCTGCTCTTACAACTAATCACGTCTAACAAACGTCAGCTCACAGAGAAGAATCCATGTTGCTTGGGTGAATCTGGCATCAGAATGTAATTTCAAGTAATAGCTGATTTTTTTTTTTTTTTTTTTTTTTTATTCTCTGTGTAAGACTACAGCATCAACTCTGTCCTCAAACTGTCAGTGAAGGCTCAGTAAAAGCTGTGCACTCACTAGATTAAACTGTTGACAGTTAAAGTAATGTTTTAACAGCTAATAACAGCGTCCAGAATTAACACTAAGTCAAAAACTGAAGACAACAGTGTTGTTTTTAAACTATTTCTGTAACACAGTAGAAAAACAAAGTATTTTCTGTTTTTATGCAAATGAAAAGAAAATGTTAGAAGATTATTTGCTCAACATTAGGAGCAGATAATAATGGTGCAAAATCAAAGAGCTAGTTAATAGAATGAAGGTGCAGGAGATGTGTATCATTACACCTAAGAAATCATCTGTACTCAGCCAAGTATTCAGGGCCAAAATAATTACCCTTAAACACTAAAGCAGAAAGTTTAACTTCCTCCCTTCAGGAGCTGCTATAATGACTACATGATATGGCAATTAAAAGATGATTAAAGATTAGGAGTTTTGGTAATTACACCTTTTACAGAGCTAATGGAGCAATCAGACCAAATTTGAGATTGTGACTTGTTTTATCCTCTTCTGCAATATTTCAGTTTCCAAGAAGCATATTTCACATTATTGTGAAGAAAGATGTAGAGAGATGGAATATGTGTAATTAGAGGGAAACTTCCCTAAGAGCTTTATTACAGCATTTATGCTCACATTATTTTTTCTTGGTCCTGTATAATCTTTAAGTATAAATCTAACACCCACACACCCAACCCACACAAATATTCTCCAAAGCTCTTTAATGCTAGCAAGGCAAGGTGAACAAAAATGTCAACCACAGTCAGGTTCAGGCTTTAGTTGGATGGGAGGTTTTCACACTCACAGACTAGCAGCACCCACTCACACTTACTACGTGTTCCACGGTTGTGGATTAGGCCTTGTTCGGTTTAACCTTTTAAAGCTCCATGACATTGCTGCTAAAGGTTTTATGTCAGAGTCTGGCCTGTAAAACTTGCCTTGACAACGCACACAAACACACAAAGAGCAGTGCAAGGAGGTGCACTTACAAAAAACCTCTAATTACCGTACTAAAGACATAGTTTCTTATGCACACACATGCACAGAATGTCAGGTATAGTGGTTAATTGGCATTACAGAGAACTCCATAGAGTGCCAAACATTCAGATGCAGGCAGAGTTTTGATTTTTTACTGAAACCTAATAAAGCAAAAGCACAAGTCCTGACATGTAGCCTGCTTTTTAGCCTCTGGTAAATTAGCCTGCCGAGGCTAATTTACCAGAATGAGCAAATGGCTGATTTTTCTGGACCTGTTATTGTCAATTATTTCTTCTGTTATAAGGTCCATTTTTTTTCCTTGTCATCATGAGTTACCCAAACATGCATGCTTCTATTGTATACAGTATATAGGGTATACTGTACTTACTTCCTTAACAAGGCCTACATATATATATATATATATATATATATATATATATATATATATATATATATATATATATATATATATATATTTATATATATATATATATATATATTTATATATATATCTATATATATATATATATATATATATATATATATATATATATATATATCTATATATATATATATATATATATATATATATATTTATATATATATATATATATATATTTATATATATATATATATATATATAATTAAAGGAATAAATAAATGAATGAATAAATAAATAAATGATGATAAATGGACTGTACTTGTAAAGCAGTTTTCTTGTCTTACCTACAAGTAAAGTACACTATTTCATAACATAAATTGAGCTGTGAAGCTGCAGTTTTTGAGTATGTAAACTGCAATTAGTGGATACATTTTAAATCTTAACATACCTCTATGATTGCAGCTGTTGAATGGGTCCTGGTCAGGCTGTCATTCTCAACTAAAGATGTCTAGTTTTGCAAGGAAAGAAAGTAGTAACAGCAAATAAACACATCAAGATGTTGACAAAACAAGTAAAGAATACGTCTGGAAAAAAAAACAAAAAAAACAACAGCAATTTTTATGGTTTTTATTGAAAACCAAAACAATTACTTAAAATAATAATAATAATAATAATAATCGGCAATAAAGTTTATAGTGAAGAGCACAATTTCTCCAAGCCTTCCCGGTTCATTTTCTGTCCTACCAACTGGAAGGATTGATTTTGTAATTGTTACTTTTTTTTTTTGTTTTTGTTTTAAAGGACTAGGTAACAAACAAAATATCAGTAGACATTTTGATTTTAATTATGATTTATTCACAACAGCTTCCTAAATATTATGGCTGTAATGGCAAAAGAAGAAGTCTAAACATGAAAGGAAACACGCACTCTTCTTCACGCATTGGAAGAGGAACATCAAAAGCTGTGAAAGCTGTTGTGGGTGGGACAGTAATAAGATGGAGGTTAAAGCAGCAGTCAAATTACATCATTTTGTGACAAAACTTCTGGTGTTTGATAGTGGTTGCAGGTCCTCATCGGCTTCTTCGCACACACATTTATGTTTCTTCAGTAGAACCTCAATTGCAGACGTTTCACTTGTGAGCATGGTTATATAAATACTATCTCTAAAGTACTCCTATGACATCAAAATCCCCAAAGAACTGCTTTGACTGTAACAAATATTATTAAAAGGTCATGCTCTGTATACTAGTAACATATTTGTTGATGCTTCTTGTTTATTGCAACACAAATGTTTTAAGAAGCCATTAAGTTGTTGTTAAGTCTAAGAAGATGTAGGGTCTCTAATGATTTTAATGAAGTTTCGAGGAGATATATTCATATTTGTGTTTTTTAACATTGCATTGTTAAGCATTTGTTTATATTTTGCAAGTCTGAAAGTCAACCCAATATTGACCAGTATTACTGCAGATCCCCTATTTCCCTCATACTGTGCAGCTTATTCAGCTTATTTTCAAGTTTATTCATAGCTAGAATTCAGAGCCTAATCTGTGGGATGAGGTGTAAGGGTTTGCTGTCAGTTTGTTTTTTTTTTCCTGACCATTATTGTTATGCATACAAATATAGCATACTTTACTCACTTATGGATAACTACAACATTAAGGAGGTACAAAACAGAATGCAAAACTGTGGACTTCTGTACGAGAGATGCTAAATACTGGATCTAACTAAATACTGGGTCTTACTTGTTGCTGTCATGTACAAACTTTTAACAGTTTCTAATAATTCCCTCATAAATATTCTTAAGATGAAGTGTGCGTCATGGGACCAAAATGACACACGGATGGGGAAGTTTCTTTAAATTGTTCTCTCCTCAGTTTCTGTTTAGGTTTAAACATATCAGCACCAAGTCAGATGGCTTTGGAGCAAAAAGAGCATCCAACTATAATTTCATAGTCTAATGTGTTATGGTATTTCTTTAAATAAAAAAAAGACAAAAACAAGTGTTATTCAGGGTTTTTTCTATCAAACTGGCACCATGCAGCCCATGAGCCATTTATCTGTGGATTCTAAACAGCCTCTTCCTGCAGTTTGTAGTATTTAACTTGACATTTTGCTCAAAGGAGCCCACAGAGAAGTGCTGGCTATTTTATCAACTAAAAACATGGGGTTGAGCCTGTTGGCCCTTTTTCTAGGATTTTCCTGCCATTTGAATATATTTGGATACTTCTTTGGATCACTGTTTCTGTCATGCTTCCTGTGGCTCGACGTATTAAAAATTAATCTAACAAAGACTTTATGAACCACCTACTCTTCTCAATAGTAGTGGATTTTCTGTCTACATTTGCCAGATTTTTAGACAGTTTTTAACTGAGGGCCACTTTAATATCCAAAACATTTCTGGCACAACTTCAACGACTCCCAAGGTGCATGGAGGGCATCAAAAATCTGTTAAGGTGAAGACTCCAGCAACACTTTAAATGAAGTCATTTAATGACCCTGGTGAAGGCCATGAGTGGAAACGTGTTGGTTTACTAAGAAAGTTGTTTCCTTCAAATGTTGCTGGAGTCTTCACCTAAGTCACTTCAATAAAACACAACTATTTAGAAATCAACCAAGAAATGGTTTCCTGTATTTCTGCAAAGATTATCAATGACTGAGATATTGTTTGTGCTTTTTACCAATGAACTTCAAATAGTCATATTTAATAAATTAGAATATGTGTTCCAATGATGCCTGTTTATCTGAAAAGTACTCTTTGAAAATAAAACCTTTAAGCAGGTATTAAACATACTTTTTCTTAAACCCAGATTGCTGTATTCCATTTTTTTCTATTAGCCTGACGTAATATTGTAATGTTAAATGTTGTGTTTTCATTAGCTGTAAGAGGATAATCATCACAAGTTTGACAGAAATGATAACGAAAACATCATTCTCTGTGTAATTAATCTATATAATCTTCTTCACTTAATGAATTGAGTGACTGAAATAAATAGACTTTTAAATAATTTTATTGAATAGGTCTGCAGATTAATTATTTCAGTGTTAGAAAACAAGTTTGGTTTTCATGGTGAGGTCTCACAAAAAATGTTATTTTATCTCTATAACAAAACATCTTTTTTAGATTTTGGAATGAGAACTTAGCACGACGGTATCTGTCATGTTTGGTGTTGAATGGAGGACCTAAGTTCAGAGATATGTGCAGGGAGAGCAAAGTCTTCAACAAGAATTAACCAAGGAAAGCTTGCACTCAAATGACTGATGGAAGACACAGACATGAAGCAAGGACAGGGAAACTGTCAGAGTAACAGAAAAGGCCAGTGGAGAATAATGAAACCAAAATGCATATATACAGTTAGGAAGGAGTGAAAAATGACAGGGGAACCAGAGGAGCTAATCTGAAGAGAAAAGAGGACAGCTGAGGGAGAGTGCAGGTAGGGTGAAATTAGGAGATTGAAAACAGCTGGGAAGGGAAGCCTGCCAGTTTGCAGTTTGTCTGTGTCTTCCGTCAGTCACTTGAGTGTAAGTTTTCCTTTTTTTAATTCTTGTTAAAGAAGAAAAATATACAAAGCTGAGAAACAGGAAAACAATAGACGAAAGGAAAAAACCTGAAACTAATATAAATAGTAAAAAGAAAGGAACACTAATCCAAGGAAACCAACTTTAATGCACAAATAATAATCTAACAAGTAAAAACACAAAAAATTAACTAACACCAGATCTAACTAAGGAAATGATCAAAACCGGGAACACCTACAGATCATGACAGTATCACCCAGTTTCTTTTTTGTGTGGTTTTCTGAATATTTATTCATGCAGTTCAACGAATCAGGTGATAAAAATGGTTTCACCAAGCTAAGATGGATCCTCTTGATCAACTCACAGTGAAATGTGCAGCATCTTGACAGCGGGTTCCAAAGAGAATATTTTTCCTTCAGTGAAATGGGTCAGAATATCCTGAAATCTATTATACATTCAAGATTTCTTTGTGTTTTCTTAAAACTTGCAGAAAACAACTGGACATTGTGCCTTTTTTACTTTCCTGACCCACATCTACCCTGGGGAGCATAGAAAATATCTCCAACCACGTCACAAGACTGAATGTTATGTTTCAGTAAAAAGTGCCAGAGACTCCCTGCATTGCTTACAGCTTGAAGAAATGGCTGCAATTTCTCCTTTTTTCAGCAGGAAGCATGCAGACACAGGCACAACGTGTGAACGAACAGATTTCCAAGCTGGCCTGTGCCGAAGGACCTGCAGCGTGTACGCAGCCTTTATCTTAGAGGGAAAGTTTAGCTTTGTTCTGTTTCCGGAGCTTTTCCTGAGGGCCCCTTTCCGTTTGTGTGTGCTTGCTAACAGATGCACAATTTTGTGTTTTTGATTTAATTTCTCCCACCACCTCTTATAGATATGTGTATGTGTGTTCTGACCACTCGGGAAATGTAAGTTAACAGGTTCTGAAGAGCGCTGATCCCCAGCTAAAGCATTAATGTGAGAATTTAATTAAGGCGACAGTAAGGAAGGCTATTAAAGGTAAGCTGTTGGAAATGAACCAGTCAATCTAAGAGCGTCTAAATTGAATTTTTTGCTGAAGTGTCCGGCGTTCAACTCATCAAATCTCATCTTCTCTTACTACCCCTGACCCCATGGGTTCAATTTAGAAGTGACTCTGTGTGTGTGTGCGCCTCTCCGTGTTAGCACAACAACTTAAAGATGTGCGCTGTTATATTAACAAGAATACAGAACTCAATTAAGAAAGCACTTTAGCAATCCAATTAAAAGTCTTTGGACAATTCCTGCTCTTCATCCTTCCCCTCCTCCTTTACTAATAATGAAATAACACACATCCTCTTTCTCTCTTCCCTCCTTGTCTCAATAATGAAACAATTTGAAAAGGACACAAGGGTTTTAAAATGAAGGCTTCAAAAGGTTGGTGCACGTTTCCTTTTTACTTTCTTTTTGTAATAATTCATTCTTTCTTTTTGCACCAGAAAATTCAGTTTGTGAGTTTCAGTCAAACAGAAATCATATCCTATGTTAATCTGCCTGTTGACATATTATTATAGCAGATAAAACATTTGTTCTGTAAGGTATCTGTGAGTGGAGGTTGTCCGTCTTGTTCATTTGCTCATTTAGATTCAGTTTCTTCTGCTAACGGAGATGAGACGCTTTGCAAAGGCTGACCGTTTCCCGTGGCAACCCCTCTCTATGCTCAAGTCGGTGCTGTATCCCATAATAACACAGGCACATAGGCCAGGTTGTGGGTGTAATTACCTGTTGTGTCTCCATGGTAACATTAGGAAAGGCTTTTATTAAATTAGCCCAGTGGGTCAGCATTTATAGCCGCGGTATCTGGAGAGGCAAACTCTCCAGGCAGCTTGTATGGCAGAGCAAAGGGACGACTAAGCAAACCTCCCTCATCCAGTTTAGAACTGATGAGCAAATTTATCTTAGATGATCAAAATATGGGAGAATAGATTAAACTAAGCAAGTTGAATCAACACTGAATTCCTCTAATATAGAACATATTTTGTAATTTTTTTGAATATACAGAAGTCCAGCACAAAATATCTGCTCTTTGGTAAATATGTAAACATGTGCGTATAAGGTTACGTTTAATGCCATAGATGTGAGGGCTTTACAAAATTTGAAGCACACTTCAAGTTTGGGGTCATTGGTTAATGTATCATTGATTAGATGTGGGAAAATATAATGTGTTCAGTTACATTATGTTTATGTTATGCAATATTTATGTATGTTTTTGGTAAGTTTTACCAATACATTTGACTGAACATAAGATACAGACCTATATATATAAATGGTTGACTATATTTTTCATGTCACTGTTATTCTCTCTTTTTTAGAGAGTGTTAGTAGATAAACCAGATGCTGCTAACCTGACTGAGTCATACAGGGTAAACAGACTTTATATTTAGGACTAACACAACTATAACCCAAACAAATACATTTTTAACTTAGCTTCTCTACAAAGTGTGTGTGTGTGTGTGTGTGTGTGTGTGTGTGTATGTATGTATGTATGTATGTATGTATGTATGTATATATATATATATATATATATATATATATATATATATATATATACACACACACACACACACACACGAGTATGTGTTTGATATAGTTTGGTGAAAGTCTAGACTAAGCAGAGGATGGTAAAGACAATAGTGAATATGTGCTTGTGAGAAGATGTGTGGCCTCTCTGCACTACATCAATTGATCAGCAGCCTTGACCGAGTCAATTTGTTGTGCTCTCCCCACAATTTATCTGTTCTGTTTTGACATGCAGGTAATTCACTCTGACAACCCAGAGAGCAGTTGGAGCGAGTCGCTCTCGGTGTGTTTGTGGGAGTACGTTACCTAGTGTGTTTATGTCAGCAGGAGATGTGTGATGAGTCTAATGGGCCATGCAAGTTATTTATATGCATCCCAGTCAGCAATTGAGACGTACAAATGGACTCTGTGTTGATTTTCAAACACTGAGCACTCCTGCCACCCGTTCATTGCTTTGATTAAGGCTGTCATGTCTGTCGGATGACTGATTATGGCTGTCACTGGGCCTCACTCTCAGCAGCCCACAATGCTCTGACTGAAGTCTGCTTCTTTACATAAAGGACTAAGCATGTTAAGCATCATGACCCTTTTAAAGAGAATGTGTTATTTCTGTTTTTAATATCTCTTAATTACTCTCCTTTCTTCTGTTTTTTTTCTGTTGCTCTGTTAATTAAATGGTTGATGAGCTGTGGCATCAAGAAAGGACAAACTTTATATCTAAGGACTTTATAAAATATTTTTCTTATCTTCTTCTTTAAATTATGTCCTAGAACAGTTTAATAGCTGTTTGTCATATTTGCCACCTCTTGACACCTCACCACTTAAAGCTTCTTAAGTATGTGTGTGTGTTGTCACCATCATTTTCTTAACTACGCACAACAAACAAGGGTTTACAAAGTTACTGATAACTGCCTTTTTTGGAGAGGGAGTAACTACTTTTGTGTTGCCTTTCAGAATTGTAAACTCAATGTAGGTCGGGGCAATTAATCTAATTTATCACTGAATTTTGATTTTTGGCTCCAAATGATCATAAAAACAATGGAATCAAAAAAAGAATACATTTCATTCATGTTATTATAAAGCCCTATTATGCTTTGCAAGCATACTCTTATTGTATTATGTCCCCCATCTGATGCACTCTTCCATCACTTTCAAAGGCTGAACCCTCATACGACATACGGCCTTGTTTTGAAAAGGTAGTGTGGCAGAAAGAGGAGCATCGAAACCTCTCAGGTATGAATTGATGCATTGCTGTCAGATAACTGTAAAAATCTGCAATGCAGGGGCTGGAAACAAAGTACAAAATGATGAAATTTGCTAGAAACAACTTGATGTTATTTATTATTAGTTTTTTGACAGTTGAATATGCTCTTATTTTATTTAGTATTTATTTTGTAATTTAGTTTTAATATTTTAAGGTTTCTAAATTTATTTATGTTTTGTTTTTTTTCATAGATTGTTAAAGGACACTAAATTGATGATTTTATTTGTGTTCATTCTTTTTAGATAATGTGCTACATTTGAATAAAATATCAGCTATTCTAAGAATAGCGAAGATTTAACAGAAAGATATCTGGTAAAATTTCCCACTAAAAGCAATTTAGTGTTTTTATCGGGGATACATTCAAAACTTCATGTATGATTGCCAAAATAATTGATTTTTTTTAGATTTGATTTTGTTATCAGTATTAGCCAAAATCATCATGGTGAGATTTTTTTTTTTTTTCATAATCAAGAAGTCCTATTTCACTGACCTTTTAACTGTTGTTCAAAACCCTGAAAAGAAATATGGAAAAACAAATCAAGAATCAGGATTCAACAGGTTTAAACCTCCTGAGTCTTATTGGTAATATTTAGACAAAAAATAATCCTTTTACAGAGAATAAAGATGATGGATTTTACGAAATCTACATATATCTAAAAGCCTGTTTTTTCGGAAGTACGAGAGTGAAGACAGCTTCTAACAGCAGGATCAGCTCATTTTTGTTGTCACTTGTGACAGCCTTGTCATACTTTTGTTGCTACGGTTTCAGGTTTAATCCAAACTAAGTCATCATCTTGTCAGCATCACTATCAGTTCACTGAGATAAAAGTGAATCATGCTGTAGGCATTTTTCACTTGCATGAAAATGAATTTGTTTTAATGACATGTTTTTATGATGGCTACACTCTTAGCAGTGCTGACAAAACATCACGCCTTACAAGTTAAGTCTTGTCTCGTAGACAGTAAAAATGAGTCATTACATTCAGTATTCATAGTTTACATTTCAATTAAATTCATGTGCATATATAGCACCAATTCTTTTTTTTATTTAGAGGGACTTTACAATAAGATAAGGTCCAATGCATTTAAAATTTTCGAGACATATTCTGATCCAGTACGTTCGAGTGTGATCAAATTCAGTTGACAGTTTATTGCCAGTCTGTAAAAAGTTATCTATTTGGGGAAACCCATGTTTAGCGCAGTCCCTACGACTGAACAAGCATGTGGTGACAATGAAAAGGAACAATTCCCTTCTAACAGGAAGAAACCTCCAGCAATATGAGCCGCCATCTGCCACAACCACCTGTAGGCTGAAAGCACAGAAAAGAGTTCCAGCAGATGTTCTAGCAGAACTTTTTGCTAGAACAGTTGGAGGAATTTGAAAAAGTGTGTTTCCCTTGATACTCTTCAATTTAAGTGCACCCATCAGGTGCTCATCAGTATTTTTAGTGAAAAAATATGGCAAGTATCCTTAGTGTTTTTCTCTCTGTATCTTAGTCGTTTTAGGATAAGTCTCAAATTTATCCAGTTTCCAACATGACCAGATGGACTAAAGGCTTTAAAAAGGGACTTTTGACAGTCAAAAAGTAGTTGCTTTTTCTATGTTTTGTCTTCTGAATGTGTTTTCATAATGAAATGTGTTTCTTTGCTCGAGAGTAAGAACTGATATACTGGATCAGTTCCCTTTAAATGAATAAATAAACTGGATGCCAGTTTTAGTTTCTTAATATAGCAAAGGAAAAAATCTGTAGGCTTCAGCTTTATTTTTTCTAAGAAGAAGATAAAAAGAAGTTAGATTGGTCGATGTTCTTTTTGGCAACCCAGTGAGATTAAATTTTTATCACTCTCAGGATTGGTTGCTTTTTTTATGCATGTTCCTCGCAATCAGTTAACCAGCAGCCAATCAGAGGATTTCATGAAACACACACACACATAGTACACACTACTAATGTGTAAATCTCCATCTTCACAAAAGAAGGTTCTTAGATTTAGTCATAAACATGTTGGTAAGAAAAATATACAATGTGGGGAAAAAAAGATAAATTAAAAAAATGTTTCTCCAATAAGTTATGAAAATCAAATATTTGATTCTTGATCATGGCAAAAAAAAAAAAAAAAAAGGGAGGAAAATCTAACTTCTTTTTAAATTAAAAGAAGAGAATGAAGAATAACAAAAAATAGCGACAGTGGCCTTTTCTGTTGCAACCTTTGCTATCCAGACTTAACCTGAGATCAAAGGGGATTGGAAGTGTCTCTTCAGAAGTCTGCCGTCAGATAGTTCAAAGAGCAGTTTACTTCGAGCCCTCTCACAGAACGCACCAGAAAGTATACTGATATGCACTGACGTCATTTCATGAAAGAATCTCATACCAATATAATTTTGTCTAATAGTAAGTGTAACACTTACAGGTCTGATTACATTTAAAGTTAATTTCCAATCATTATTGTTTATGTTGTTCCAAGGATCACATGTACTCAATCTCTTGATGCAAATGAGAACTTTCTTTTAAATTGAAAATTTAAAGTCAAATTTTTCAAAAGTAGGTCACATCCATAATAACACTGTTCTCTAACAGGTCTTTTTAAGGCAACTGTGATGAAACAATATTTATGGTTTTAGAAAATTCCTTTACTCTGTATATTCAGTACAAAATTTCAAAATAAAACAGGTGCCAGGAATTGATAACTGAAAAAAAAAACAAAAAAAAAACAAGTAGACATTCATGGCTCAAACCACAGATGTCTGTAGATGCTTATTGTGGATAGCTTTAAGGTCACAAATGTTATCTTCAGCAATTATCAAAGATAAAGTTTAATCTTTGTAATAAATATAGCAGGAATTCACAACAAATGTAAACACTTACTTTAAAGGTCCAATTCATATTCAATTAAATAGGAATCCATATTATCCAATCATGTCACATTTAATCCAGTTCAATCCAGTTCTATTGTAATCATAACACAGTATAGTCAAATTTAATCATCCAACACTCCTTTGTAGGAAGTTATCAGTCTAAAGTAGATAGGTGGATTACAGCTAGACACTGACTTTATATTTACTTTATATTAATCCTTCAGTCTTAATGAGCATGTGGCGACAGTGGAAAGGAACACTTCCCTATGAACAGAAAGAAACCTCCAGCAGGACCAGCCATCTATACTGACTGACTCAAGGTTTAGAGAAGAGAAAGCAGACCCAATTAATTTGAACTGAACTGAAAGATGAAACTAGTTTTGGATGGCATGTTTTGAATGCTCTACAGATACCTGGTACTCTATACCAGGGGTATTAAATTTGTGGCTCCAGCGACGTAAGTGGCTCTTTAGACCTTCCATAATGGGTATTAAAAACTAAAGAACCAGCTAATGTTTTTAAACACAGATGTAATAACAAATACAGGTTTTAGCAGTTTTCAGTTTTTTTCTTTCATTGAATAATTGCTATGAAATGAACTTGAAGAGTTTAAAAGAAGTAAGGGCTGAGCAATGGAAAACCATCCTGTCACGATAACATTTTTCATGAGTCGAGACTGATATATATTACAATATCAAGCAAATCCCTATCTTTGTCTGTTTTTAATGTTCCCTGGTACGATTGAGGTTTGAAGGTATCAGAAGGTTATTTTTGATTTCAAAAATTTATTTTTAAAAGTTGAACATGTCATCAAACATTATACAGCTGCTTTGGATAAATAAAAGACATATATTTTAAACTTAAAACAAATCTGAGTCAAATAAGGAAGTCATTAGCAGGACTCTGGGGAACTTGACTGCATACTGAGGAGGTAATTCAGCCATCTGATTCAAGTGTGTTGGACCAGGGATACATCTAAAAATTGCAGGACACTGGCCCTCGAGGCCTTAATTTGAAGACCCCTGGTCTTTATTGACCCTTTCTCATATGTCTATCGAGGAAAATTTATTTTATGATATATATTGCTATATATATATTGCTATTGTCTTATTGCACAGGTCTAAAAGCAGTCCTTCTAACAGCCCCATAGCACAATGCTTGAGTGACCATTTGGTTGAAGAAATATTGTTTTTCAACCACTTCTTCAAAGTGTTGTATCTTTGATTGTTTTGTAAGGAGAAAGGACATTTGCTTTGCAACAAAGACATTCAATTGTCTTTGTTATAAAGTCTCATCTAGTAATAATAATAATAATATTCAATTCAAAAATACTTTATTTATCCCAAAGGGAAAGTAAATGTTGATGGAATTCATTTAATTAAAGAGTCATTATAGATTGTGATGGCTGTGGGCAGGAAAGATAATATTATATATAATATTATATTCTCCTTAATTTAGTTCCTGCTGTGTTGACAGTTGAAGACCTTCAGAAGTGCAAAGTTACTCAGATCTGTTTGTATGTTACACAAGCCAAAAGAGACCCTTTGTTGATAGGTAGAATATCAATGTAAATCAATGCAATTTTATTAAAAACACATATGTATTTAAAAATCTGTCTTTTGAGTCCTTGTGTTGGAAAAGGCTGTACATATCTTTATTCCTCTTGATTGTTTTAAATATTTTTTTAGGCAGAACAACACTAGAAATTTTAAACAGAGAATAACAAAGTTGCTGGAGAAAAATATAAAGACAAAACTAACTAAAAGAATGTTGTAATGTCTTAATTTTAGAAAGAATTATCACATTCCTAGTGTAATAAAACAGCTGATATGCCAGGTAAAGATCAGTCACCATATTTAAGTACATGCATTGAACACTAGTTAAAACGTCCTCAGAGGCTTCCAGGTGTAGTTTTTAACAGGTATTTTAGTTGCTGCTGTGTATCTGCTTAAGGGGGTGCATAATGAGAAGGGTTTGTCACTGCTGGATTCCTTTATCCAGTGTATTCTTTACACTTCTTTCTCACCATAGGAGAAATCCAAACACAGTTTGAGGTCACAGATATTACACTTAACTCCATCTGGTGTTTATTCATCAGTTCTAACTTTTAAAATGGGTACTTTTTGAATTTGTGGACTTTTTATTGTGCTAATAAGTGTTTTCACATTCTTACAGTTTTTTTTTGTTTGTTTTGTTATAGAGCTTTTCATTTAGATTCATCTACTAAGATTTAGAGACTGATTAGTTTAACTTCTGGTCATTTTGCCACAAAGAAGAATAAACAGAATAAACTATACAACCCACATCCTCAGTGCACATAAGTTTACATAGTGTACATTCATGGTTTCCACCACAAAACTTGCTAAGCGAGGTGGTGGGAGTGCCAGGGCAGTCCACCAGCAGCCCACCATGTTTTTTTTGTGTTAAAAAAATTTTGCATTTGCATGCATACGGGGCTGGGGTGCTGTGGTGGAGGGCGGGATGCTGTGGATAGTGTTTGAGGTGGGGGCTGTGTGCAGAGCTAGCGCTGTGCAGGTGTATTCTTATCGGCTTTTCAGGGCTAGAGCTTTCCTGTGGGGGTGCCCCCCTGTGGATGGGAGATTTGTGGTGTCTGTGTGTTGGGGCACATATTCGATGTTGTGTGCTAGTTGGGGGTGGCCATTTTGGGGAACCCCTGTCGGGGCTTGGGGGAATGGGACTGTTTCGCCCTGGGGCTGCTCTGGTTGGCTGGCTCGTAGGGACTGTGTAGACTCTTTCTGGCCCCGTCTCTGGATGGGATCGGTGCCGACTTCTGGGCCTGGGTCGTTCGGGTGGTGCCCGTCCCTCATCTGGGCTGATGAGCTGCTCTGCTGCTGCGGAGGGTTGGGCAAGGGAAGCATCTCCTGGGTCTGGGGACAGGTTGCCCCTCTGGGTGGACGTTACCTGGACATGGGAGTATAGAGTGTGTATGGGGCGTGCAGGTGGGTGTATGAGGTCCATTGTTGTGTGTGTTTACGTTTGACAAGTGGGTGTGAATGTCTGTATGAGAGCATGAGGGTGGGAACGTGTGATTATATTTGTGTTGGCCTGTTTATCTGTCAGGTTGTGTTTTGGGCTGCCCCCTCTCCTGGATCATCTTGGGACCCCCACTAAAGATGTGGGGCCTTCTACCCCCATCACACTCCCCTCCAGTAGCTGGGGCCTCTGCCTGCCAGTGCATTGGTAGCTCTCAGTGTCTGGGGCTGGGTGCCTGGCTCACCCTGGTGGCTGTTGCTGGGGCCTGGGTGCCCTGGCTTGGTCAGACCTCTGCTGGAGGGTTGTGCCCCCAGAGCTCGGGTCTCTGTGTTCATGGCTGGATCTGCTCCGGTGTAGTGGGTTGCGGGTTATTATTATATATGCATATGCTGTTTGTTGTTGTGGTTTTTAGAGGCAGACTACAAAGATTTTGACTTGTTTTATCTCTGTGCTTTTTCTATCCTCTACTTCTATGTCCTTCTTTCCCTTTAAACCTTTCTTCATTTTTCTCTTTCCCCTTTTTTCATCTTTGTGTCCATTACACAGTGGAACATCATGACGAAAGCTGCAATGCTCCGCTTGTGAAAGCAAATCTGTTGGACCTTACCTTGACACTCAGACAACAATTCTGAGTGCCACACTGCTAGATAGGAAACGTTAAAACAAACAAATAAATAAAAAATGTTAAAAGTTGACAGGAAATTTGAAATATGACTAGGTAATTATATGTTACTGGAAGACATTGTTAACAATACTTAAACATACAATTACAGATTCCTAAAAAAGGCAAACACAAAAAACATAATTAAAATAATCATAAATTAAATTTTTTACTCTTCAGTTAAACCCTAATTAAGTAATCAGTCAGCTGATCTTGAAACAAGCTATGTAATGCAGGTCACATTCAGAACCAACCTTCTGGGCACCATCCAGAATCTTTGAAATCTCAAGTCAAACTTGTCAGTCTCTTGTGAAAGAATAAATTCAGACTTCTGGCAGAAGGAACTCTTCACACAACAAGGAATGATAGCTGATGCTTATTTCCAATTAAGTCTGAGAATTTATTAACAAATTAATGATAAATTAATAAAATTAATGAATAAAACTCGACCTTGTGCTCAGGCCTAACCCTAAGTTAAACCAAGGATCACTGCTTTGGGACTCAGCACTATATGATAATGAAATGAACGCATGTAAGGCAAAAAGAATAATAATAATAATAATAGTAACAGCAACAATAATAATAATCAGAGAGAGAGAGAGAGATGAAGGATTCTTCAAAATCTGCTGTAGATTCAAATCACTTCAACAGACCACAGCATACATCAGCAAAAACAGTGACAAAGACAATAATGAATCATCACAGCATACAGCAGCACTTTTAAGTGAGAGCCATTAACAACATATGAAAAGAGGACGAATAACATTGTCTTTCTTTTCTAGCTACCTTATCAAGCCCACACAAAATCAAGACCTGCCCTTAATGTGAGTTTATCAGGCTCACTCAGATTCGAAAATTTATGTCCATGGATCAGTTCAAGAGAAGGCTCAGTAGCTGGCACAGCTGGCTAGCTCTGTAGAAACAGCCAGGAGTTGACTTAGCCAGAGGCCTCTTCCAAGGCTTTCTGTAGTATTCTGGACACAGTGGGGGTCTTCCCAGTTCTCAGCTTCAGCGAATGGAACTTCAGAGTGCCAGGTACATGCACAGTGACTCTTTAAAAGTTCTCTAGGTTACACTTCGAAGGTTTGAAGTACTTTCTCCATCCAACAGAAGAGAGAGAGAACAGTTCAGGCGTGTGTCTCTCTGTTGGAGGCTGAGCTCCAAGGACAAAGCTTTGGGATTCAGGTCTTTGCTTTATTGTGGGGTCAGTTATTATCTGATCTCTTCTGAGTTTTATTGTTGGGGGGGAATTTTGGTAGTGATGTCTCCAGCACAATGAATGGGGAGTAATGTGATCCGGTCAGTTTGTCTGGATCAGTGGAACCCCAAATTCTTTATTTGCAAAAGCACTGTTCAGGTGAAACCCACTAACTTTAATCAGTGGTACTGTATATCTATTTAAGCAAGACCGTACAGTAGTTTGTTTTTTTGTTTGTTTGTTTTAAAGATACATTCCTGCCTGAACTGCTGATGCTGTGAGCTTGGTGCAAAAAACTGATACCGGTGAGACCTGTTAAACAACACACAGACTCTTTGGATGAAAGACGGGTGATGCAGAGGCAGACTCTGGGGTTTATGGTGCATATGCAGATTTTGGGAATGATAAGGATGCTGATGGGCATGCAGACTAAAGATGACAATGATGATAGATCCTAGCATCTAATTATTTTTGGTCATTTTTAATGTGTTAAAGACTGTGCTTTGTTTTGTATGCAACACATCAAATAATTTTGAAAACATCATTTTATTTAAGTATTATGAAATAAATATTTACATCATTTTATCCTTCAGTTTAAACTCCATATCTGAGCTAAACAATCATTTGGATTTTAAACCTAACCCTTTAATTAACCTAATACTATGCCTTGTGTGCATCTGCATGGTATTTTGAATTTGAACATAGCCATCTCACAGAGATCCAGAGAGAAGGTTTAAGGATTTTTGAATCTTCGAATGATATGTGTAAATGTCGACAATTACTTGGAACATTAAGACTTATTCAAATTTCTCTTTAATTACTATATATCTACATGTGCAGTTATAGAATGAAGGGTCTTATTTCTATCATCTGTCATCTGTCTTGTGCCAGTATTCTTTTTTTTTTTAATTATGTAAAACACTTTGGATTTTCCTGTGGTCGAAAAGTGCTATACAAATAAAATTGCCTTGCCATGTGAAATGATTTCTCTGCTTGGAAAAAAAAGCTTGGTCCCACTGGGAAGTGACTTAGGGTCCAATAAGGATCCAATACCCAAAAATGAATACCCCATTTTTTATTTATTTTTTTATTTTTTTATTTGTGCTTAACTCTCTTTTTCTTTGTGTTGTCTTACTTTCAAGCAAACATTATCCTTAGCCAACCATAAACCTGTCTGTGTGTGTGCATATGTCTGTGTTCTGCAGTTCAAAGGCAACAGCAGTCAAAGGCCTCCTACAGAGTGTGTCAAACTAAGAAATCTCTCTGAACTGTGAATTAACAGCATCTCTTTTGTTTGCAGTGCACCTCTCTGTGTACTGCTCCCCCTTGATTTCCCATTTTTTATTTCACCCACTTTATTTTGTTAGGCAATTGCTCACTGTTCCTGTTTACATTATTTAGTTTTAAGACCTTTTCCCTTTTACATTTTATACATCTATTGGTCATTTTTTGATTTTCCATTCCATTTTTTCCCCTTTTTCTTAGCAGCGAGGGTTGGCTTTGAATAACTACTAATAAGTTCCAAAGGCAATTATTAACAAAGTAAGCAATTTTAATCAAAATTACCAAGTCATGGCACAACCTGGTTATCATGAAAGTACCAAAATTGTCCTTGTACACCTATCTGCATGGTTGTGCTTCAGGAAGTGATTCTTTTGAACAGAACTTTCACTCATGGTTTCAGTTTCATAGTTGTAGAGAATTGTTAACTTTGTTGCTGGTTTTGCCTAATTACCAGGGCTTCGGTCAGAAAACACGCAGGACATCAGTAGACAGTAAACTGTTACGATGTGTTCTGGGTACCGAAAAAACTTTATTTGCTGCACCGCATCACGGGTGGAGAATGTGAGGAGTGAACAACAAACGGCTTTTAAACACAATTCATAAATGTAACTCATTGCATGTGTTTGTTTAATTAACACCCCTGGTTGTTTGTTTATGGAAGTGTTGTATGTTTCTATATACTTCATTCATTCATTTGTTGTATACATGCCACTTGCTCAACAAAGTTTCCTTAAAAAAAGAGAGAACATGAGAAGAGGAACTGCTGTGTAAATGGGAGCATGAAAATAAGCTACTTGAAAAATTCTTAACAGCCGATAACCAAAACTTCAGTACAGAGATCAAACTTTATTCAGTTGAAATTTAACAAAACAGCAAAGAAAATTTTTTGCTTTAAAGGTTATCTAGAAAAAAATAATTTAGGGGAAGCTGAGTACATTAAACATGTTCAAAGTTAGCAAAAAATGTGAAGCACTTTTTACTTTTATAAACATCAAAAATAATCCTACATCAGTTCATCTGTTTCTTCTTCTTGTGCATTCTGCTCTGTCTTCTCCAACCCCCAGTCGGTTGTGGCAGATGGCCGCTTGTACAGAGTCAGGTTCAGCTGGAGGTTTCTTCCTGTTAAAGGGGAGTTTTTCCTCCCCAGTGTTGCTACATACATTCTCGGTATGAGGGATTGCTATGAAGTCAACATCACAACTCAAGCGATTTTCTGCTGTTGCTATGTGCTCGTCGAGGAGGAGTGAGTGCTGCAAGTCAGTGACTCGATGCAATCGGCTGGGTTTCCTTGGATAGAAACTTTGTGAACTAATTTTAATAACTAATTGAGCTTACTGAACTCTTTGATAACTAGGGTCAATTGGACAATATGTATGATTGAATTAAAATTGCCTCAAGACGACATTTGTTGTGGATTGGCACTATATATGTAAATAAACTGAATTGAACTGAAGTGCTAAATGAAAAATTAGCCTCTCAATTAGCAGATTAGTGGAATTGTGCCCACCTGTGCTTGGATGGTTTAAATCTTTTCTGGGTATGTTTTCACCTGCCCAATCTCAAACACATACCCCAGGAAGCCAATGGAGGATGTATGAAACTTGCATTTTTCTGCCTTTACAAAAAAGCAATTTTCCAGAAGTCATTGGAAGACTTGGATCATAGGATCAATGCTTGTAAATAATCTCTATGGTGAATACAGGGTCTGAGACACTTTTTTTTCTTAAAAGAGAATAAAACAGGTGAGGATGGGTGAATGATGTCAGCATAAAGAGATTCACCAAAGAATTTTTCCATGGTGTTTTGTTCTGGATGGGAGAAGTTAGACAAGGACTGGAGGGGAGAGAAGTACCAGGGAGCAGATACATGGAACATTTGTAAAGACAATAAGTAGGTAAGGAAAAGGCAAGGTCTTTGCTAAACACATGCTGTAAGTTGTGGTACTTTTTAGGAATATAACCCTCACATTATATCTCACATTGAGTCCTAGAGTTCTCGCTTTTTGTCCATTTGTTTATAGTCTGCAGTCCGAAAACAAAAGCCTACAAAATGTAGACAGCTTTATGATAAGCCAGACATCCTGGAGAATCCTGTGAAGGAAATGAGTTTTCAGGATGCTGTTCAAGCCACTGGTTGTTTAAGCGAAGCAGAGATTCTTCAGCGGGTCAATCAAGGCTCAGACTAATTTGGCAAAGGAGACTGTCCTGGAAAAGAGATCCAATTTATATAAAAACCCTATCAGTCTGAATTAACTTGCATCAATGTGATTCAAATCCTACTACATACAGATCAATTAAATGCAGTTTTAGTATACAGACAGATTCAAAGTGTATATCAAACTGTGGTAATTAGTAAATAGTTGTATGCCAAAGAAAAAGGAGATTGCATCGAATTTTGACATCCTAGCAATCCCTCATACTGACGAAACACATAGTAACAGAGGAAAGGTACAGATAAATAACAAGATTATTTATCCACCAAAAAAATCAGGATGTCACCAGTAAAATGACACCGCCATTTCCTAAGAAATGTAGCATGATGCAGAAAATTTGCCTTGATTCAAGTGCACATCCTCAGTGTGTAATAATGTGAGAATGTCAACAACAAAATATGATAAAGGCAAATAAAATAAATTGTGGGAATAGGAGCACATCCAGTGTAAATTGGAAAATCATCTCCCAATGAAAAACAATATAATGTCAACCAGATTTTAAGAGTGGGAAATCCATGTGGGTGTGCTTTAGATGGGTGGGAGTTTGGAGGAGAGTCATGGTCACAAGCTTATCTCTAGAGTTTGTTGCATGGTGACTCAGAATTAGACTCAGAAGTAGATTTGACTCTGGAATTTTCTGGAATGGAAAATCCAGGATTTCCCTATATCCAGGGTTAACTAACTCATAGATTTCTGGAACATCTCCAGATCCTGACATCTTGTTGTTTTGTGCTGACAGGCTCTTTTTTTCAATATATATGCAAAGCTCTTCAGCTTATTTTCTGTTCTGTTTTTTCTTTACACCTAAACTTCTTTTGTGTTGCTTTACTGAATTACCTTTATGTATTTGGTTTAGTAGTGATGAGAGATAAATTAAAAGCCTTAAATTGTTTTACATTTAGATGTAAGACTTAAAGGAGTTGGAAAGTTTACTTTGTAAAAGTGCAAAAAATAGATCTTCACACTTTAATTATTGCGTTACCATAGATACAATCTGATGCTCTTGGTTTAATTTTTGTGTTTGAGCTTGGTTTGTTAACAGATACATCCAAGCAAATAACCAGTTATCACTAATTGCTTTTAAGCTCTGCCAATTAGACTTGGCTTCCTCTCCCAGATTCCACCAAATCTGTATTGAAACGCTGTTAGTGGTGGAGATGTTCTTAACAGGAAGAGGGGGGCCCTAAATTATATTAAGGCACCATTAAAACTTGGCCCAGCCTTGGTCACATTTAAAAATAAAATAATTTTTTTCAAATGACCTAAAATGGACAATGACAAGTATTTTTATGCTTAAATAAATATTATTTATCTACAAACTTGAAGTATTTCTTGCATTAAACTTTCTTTGTTCTTTAATGTCTGCTGCTTGGTGCAGTATTTTGATTTGCTGGTTGTTAATTACCCAAGCGAATGCAGGATTTGTAAGGAATACTCTCAATGAAAAAGACCTGTCTGTGATCAACTGGTGGTGTGGTTCATTTACACTAATTTTATGAAGTTGCACAGAGCAAAATGCATGCCAGAAGATGTATTAAGCGAGCATGTGAGATTTAAATGCGCATGCCTTACATTGTTCTTTGCGCTCAAAGATATGCACTCACATTCTCACTTGCACGCTCAACGCTAACCTCGAAAAGCGCAAATTTATGTTAAATCATATTTGGGTTCGCATAGAGCTTGCGTGAGCCAATGTTGCTTTTATACTTAACGCCTACCTTGGTGCAGTATTCTCTGAAAAGACAGCCTTCATAGAGGGTTCATATAAATGCAAGTGCAGGTGAAGCTGCTGCAAAAAGACCTTCTAAATCGTCCAGTTTGTGCAAAACCTCAGAAGTTCTGACCAGACACTCTGACAGTACGCGAGGTGGCCAACGCGCAGAGGCGCTGACCATGTGACTCCCGGTCTCATTCCCTGTTCACTGCATCAACTATGAATCCGTCTTTGCTGTCACTGTTACTGGTGTATAAAAAACCCATCTAAAATAAAGAAACAAGCAACACTCAGTCCGGTGGAGGGGCAAGTAAAGCCAGGCGGCCGCGAATGCCTATAATACACTGGAGGATACCCTGCACACCACTGTTCCCTCCCGCTCACAGTGAGACAGAGACAGACTTTCAGAGGGCAGATGCAGCTAAATTAGACAGTTAAAATTACACTAAAAGCTGAAAACTTATTGTTGTTATTGTTGTTGGCACTCAGTCTTATAACATTCCCAGCCGCACTCTGCCAGGGAGTGAGTGGCAATGCATGCATGGCTGCTGAATGTGCTAATGGATTGATGAGCACATGCATGTATCTGCTGATACAAGAAAAACGCACAAATATCGGCCGGCCGATGTATCGGTCGACCTCTAATCTGTAGGCTCATATTTTAGCATAACTTGTCAAATATGAATGTTTTGTATGTAAATAAATCCTTTTACATTCAATGTTTTTTATGAGAAGCCTTATACTTGCCTAAGTTTATGTATTCGTACTGTAACAAAAGCAGGCATTCTTACTTTTGTGTAATATTTTAATCAAACTTTTACATTTTTTTTTAACACAAAAACAAATAAACAAAACACTGCCAACAAATCGACTGAACAGAACCATTAAAAAAAAAAATCTATTATTACATTATATAATATCTTCAAACTGCAGCCAGACGCTGCGTTGTTTACAGGTTTCAGTCATAATGATGGGTTTTTTGAAGCACTCTCCTCACTGCTGTCTACTGACTGAGGAGATGGATAGATTCTCCACCTGACTGTCGCGTTTGTCCCTTTCTCCCTTTTTTACATAATGGTATGATCCCATATCCTCATACCTGATTCACTACAAAGCATCGCCTCTTAAAGCCGATGCTTTTGAGCATGACCCATCACAATGGCTTAGAGGCAGTACGGATTTAACGTCATTTACCAAGAGCTCACTGGATATTTTTGTGTAATTTTGTTTGACAGTACAATGTAGCTGTATCTAAATGGAGTTGTTAAACAATAGCAGCATTGGCTGATCTGGAACATGTGTGTCTTTCAAATAAAATGCTAATTGTACCATAAAATAGATATACTTAAATATTTCATTTATTTTTTGCAAAAGAATGGGTTGGATTTATATATTTTTCAACCAGAGTCCATGGGAATAATAATTTTTGGAAACAACAAAATTCTGGCACGATAGAAATACATTTGTAATAGCTTTGCATGTTTGTTAGCCTGTTGTTGAAAATCTGCCAGAAGCTTTTGGGGCTTGCACTTGCCTTGATGGTCCCATTTTTTTTTTTTTTTTTTTTTTTTTTTTTTTTAGGCAGGCAAAACATAATTTTACTTTTTATTCTTTCTATAATAAAGACAACAACTTTTCGCTATTAGTTATATTTATTTGTTTTGATTGGAAATGTGTATATTCATAGTTAAATGCAATTGCATTGGTTTTTTTGGTACATTTTACAATATCGTTTCTTAAAAGTAAGCATTGCACTTAGATAAATTGACAGAAGAATCTAAGGTTGTAAGTTTTCTCCAGATTTTGAAAGCTTACCATCATTCAGAAAATATGTGGAATAGAGTAAAAGTAGCTTTGCAAAGCTTACTGTCAGCATAATTATCTGCTTTCCACAAGGATACACTTCATGTCTTCTGTCTACTTGTCAGGCTGAAATAAAAAAAGAACATGCTTCAGGTTAGCTTGTATGTCTGCAGTCTTACATATTCAGCAGCTGAAACAATTGTCCTAATTTACCTTACAAGGAATAAGAGTCTAAATTAACAAATCATTACCCTATAGACTTTAAGAGGTTCTTTCTTATGCTTTACTGATGCCCAGCTGCTCTTCTTTAAATTAAAGAAAATGAACCCTTAAAGTAAAGAAAATTGCATGTGTTTGAATAAATTAAACATTAGCCTGAAAGTAGTCTGTCAGTTACTGTACCCTTCATGCACATCACCTTACCAGCCCTAAAATAAGAATTAAATTGTGTATAAGACCACATTATTCTTGTCTCTCACACCATACTGCCGTCCATTCTGCAGGCACAAAATTCTCCCATTCTTTTATTTTTAGATGTCTACCTTGATGGTGGACTTTGCCATCAAGGATTTCCTTCAACTCAGACACACTTTTTATTAAATTAAAGAGCATCAAATTTATGGCAGTGTATGACGTGGGTAGTGAGTAAGCAGAGGTAGAAACTAGTAACATTTACTCTGTTACATTTAGTTGAGCAACCTTTTGAGAAAAAAAAGTACTTCTAGGAGTAGTTTTACTGCACCATACTTTTTACTTTACTTGAGAAATATATTTGAAGTACCACTACACTAGCGTAAAAGTTCGGGGTCCTCCACCCACCTTGAGTCACTGAGTGAAGATTAGGTGTATTTAAGAAAAACTGCACCAGACATCTACAGTTTGTGTTAAAGTGAGACTTCCTCTATGTACAACAACTTCTTTGATCTATTTTCTATCTGCTGTTCCTACTATGGTTAAGAGAATATAAATAGTTAACACTATGTATAATCACTGGAAGAACTTTGCACTACTATCATATTTACAAACCCATTCCATCAATTAGAATACGATTGAAAAATCCATTTATTTTAGGAACTTTATCACGAAGTGAAACACTTTATAAAGATTTACTACACACATTTCCTGTCATTTCCAGGATTAAAGGATTAATGTTCCAGAGCAAGATCTAGAGAAACTCATACAAAACTCATCCAAAAGTATTCATACCCCTTGAAGTTTTCCACATTTTGTCACATTACAACCACAAACATAATTATGTTTCATTGGAATTTTATGTGAAAAACCAACACAAAGTTCTATACAACTGTGAAGTAGAAAGAAAATTATACATGATTCAAAACATTTTTTTTTACAAATAAAAAAAACTGGAAAGTGCAGTGTGCAAAAATATTCAGCCCCTGAGTCAATACTTTGTGGAACCACCTTTTGCTGTAATTCCAGCTGCAAGTCTTTTAGGGTCTGTCTCTACCAGATTTGCACATCTTGTGACTGGAATGTTTGCTAATTCTTCTTTGCAAAACATCTCAAGCCCAGTCAGATTAGATGGAGAGCATTTGTCAACAGCAGTTTTCAGATCTTGCCACAGATTCTTGATTGGGTTTAGGTCTGGACTTTAACTGAGCCATTCTAACGCATGAATATGTTTTGTTGTAAACCTTTCCATTGCAGCCCTGGCTTTATGTTTAGGGAGGTCGTCCTGCTGGAAGGTGAACCTCTGCCCCAGTCTCAAGTCTTTAGCAGACTCCAACAGGTTTTCTTCCAAGATTGCTCCTATATTTAGCTCCATCCATCTTCCCATCAGCTCTGACCATCTTCCCTGTCCCTGCTGAAGAGATGCATCCCCAGAGCATGATGCTGCCACCACCATATCTGACAGTGGGGAAGGTGTGTTCAAAGTGTGATGGGCAGTGTTAGTTCTCCACCACACATAGTGTTTTGCATTTTGGCAAAAAGTTAAATTTTGGTCTCATCTGACCAAAGGACTTTCTTCTACATGTTTGCTGTGTCCCCAACATGGCTTCTGGAAAACTGCAAATGGGACTTCTTATGGTTTTCCTTTAACAATGGCTTTTTTTCTTGCCACTCTTCCATAAAGACCACAACTGTGCGGTGCACAACTAATAGTTGTCCTGTGAACAGATTCCCCCACCTGAGCTGTGGATCTCTGCATTTCGTCCAGAGTCACCATGGGCCTCTTGGCTACATCTTTGACCAGTGCGCTCCTTGTTTGGCCTGTAAATATAGGTGGATGGCCTTGTCTGGGTAGGTTTACAGTTGTGCCATGCTCTTTCCATTTCCAGATGATGGACTGAACAGCGCTCCGTGAGATGTTGAAAACTTGGGAAACTTCTCCACAATTTTATCACTGACCTGTCTGGTGTGTTCCTTGGACTTCATGATGCTGTTTGCTCCCAATATTCTCTTAACCAACCAAGCCTTTATTTCTATTAATTATGATGATTTTCCACTTACACTTAATGAAAACATGACACCTAAAATTAGAATATTACATCAGACCAATGAAAAACAGTTTTAATAGAGAAATATAACCTTAATGAAAAGTATGTTTAATACCTGCTTAAAGGTTGTCAGTTTTCAAAAGGTACTTTTAGGCTGACAAATGAGCCTCATCAGAACGCATATTCCAATTTATTGAATATGACTGTATATAAACAAACGACTTTCTCACCCACTCCTTGTTCCCCTGGTCGGGATGGATGACTCTTCATGTAAAGCTCGGGTCCTCTACCAGAGGCCTGTGAGCTTGAATGTTCTTCGCTTTGTCTTAGCTGTTCTCAGGACAGCGCTTTTCTGGACAGTTGGCTGATATTTCTCCAGGTATCTGTTGGAGCCACTTCTCCAGTGTGGGGGTCACTACCCTGAGTGCTCCAATGTGCCTTCACCTGCCAGGCTCTTTATATATATATAACTTACTTACTGTAAGTGTTTGGATTAAAACCTTTGTGTTGTAAAAAAATTTGTTTTTCTTCCACCTGAATTTATTTTGTCACTCTGTTAATTTTTTCCTTGTTCCTATTTTATTCTTTAAAATATCAGAATTTGTGCATAACCTCAGAGTTTTTAGACTGCATAATTTTAACAAATTAAATCAGATGTTATGTTCACAGTTACTTAGTACTTGAGTGACCTTTTTACCAAATACTTATTTTAATAATTTTTTGGATGTCTACTTTTTACTTTTACTTGAATGAAAACGCATTACTTACTTGAGTGCAATGTTTGGCTACTCTAGCCACCTTTTGTAAGTAAGGTGTTATTAGTTAGCTGAAGGGATTAAACAGGATTCCTTTCCAGAGAACTAAAAAAACTTAGAGGCAGAGAAAGTGAGAAGATCAGAAAGCATAAACATTTGAAGACAGAAACCTCAATGAAATCTGGTATCATCAGTTGATAAATTTCCATGCAGAGTGCTTTCCAACAGGGATCAGAGAACAGTGATCGGCAACCCTTTTGCTTTTTACTGTTCATTGAAACCTAGGAGCTTAGCTCTCCTGCTGCACCCCCATATCTTCAAAATATTTCATAGAAGTAAAATGTCAGGGGAGAAATGCATTTCTAAAAGTGGTCCAACAGATACATTTCTCCACACACAACTTAACACAGACTAGCAAACCACAACAGAGGGATGGAGACATAAATCAAATTAATTTCAACAAAGTAATAGAAGATAACACTTCTACCGAATATTTCATTTGTAGATTATATGCTATTTTGCTAAAAGTATTCCACAAAAGCACCAAATCCTTGAATTTAGGAGATCCAATCCCTTGCATTATCACAAGTGTTTAAAGTCCAAATCCTAGGAATGCAGACTGCTTCTAAGAATGGGCTTCTGTGAAAGAATGGGTCACTGAGGAGATAAGTGAACTCTAGCCAGAGCAAGGTCAGAGGTTGCCAACTTCCTGCAGTCAGTGGTTATAGACTTTCCAACTTTATCTGGCTTCAGATTAGGTCAGCAACTGTGCATCGAGAGCTTTATGGGGGAAAAAAATCATGGCGGAGCAGCTGCAGCCAAGCATTGCATCACCAATTGCAAATGCATGAACATGGGTTTAACAATTTCTAGGACACACTTGACTGACTCCACTATTAAATCAAGAGTTCCAGTGCTCTATACGCTTTACCATACCAAGATATTTTGAAAAATGTCCTCCTACCAACTTTGTGGAAACAGTTTAGGGATGCCCATTTATGTTCCAATATGCACCAATGCACAAGGTAAGGTTGATAAAAATGTAGATGAGCGATTTCCATGTGGAAAAACTTGAGTGGTGAGTGCAATGTCCTGGCTAAAAAACTCACAGAACATCTTTGGTATTTATTGAAGTGGGGATTGTAAGTCAGGCCTTCTCATCCAACATCAGTGTCTGATGTCACAAAATTAATACTGAGATATTTAGACAGGTATATCCTTTTTTCCAACATACAAACTGAACTCAATAAAGCTGTGTGAGTTGACCCAGAAAAAGTCATTATCTTAAAACTTTTATCAAGGCATGTTAAGTTTTATTAAGATTCAGGATCAGATTTTAAGTTTTTTTTTTAAAAAATAAACCAAAATCATGACATGAGAATACATCTACAGATCAAGAAGCAAGTTCTTCCTCAAAGCTCAGTTTTCTAATGTTCTGTCAATCTTTATTTCCAAGTCCCTATGGAGAGGACAAGCTAAATCTTGTCATGTTTGTGAGGTTGTTATACTGACCTGTCAGTTGGCTTCATCACTGTGTTTGCCTCTACCTGTCCTGGGAAATGTGTGAGCCTGGGAGATTGTCATTATCTTCTTTTTTCCCTTCCCTATCTTCACCTGGGTTTATATCCCAAGTATGTGTTACCAGAGCTAGACATGTCAGGTAGAAGAAATGTCACTAATCTTGATCCTCAGTGTGCCCCCTTGTTTGTTGGTCTCAACTCAGAGTTTTTCTTTCGTCTAAAGTCTCACTCAAGGCTTCAATATCTTAGCAGGTTTAGTTGAGTTCAGTCAACAACTTTAGTAGTTTGGCAGCCATCAAAACTAAGTTACCCCTGATTTAGGTTTACAACTTACGACACAAAAAAGATTTTACCTTGTGAGTTTTACCTCAGTGCACTGCTTTACAAGAGGGAATCCATGTTTTCGCATAACTGTGAAATCAGCTGGACGCAAATAAATAAATAAATACAAATAAAATGAAAAATACAATGCAGCGTTATGTTACCAGGTTAATAACACCTTTATTGAGCAGATGATGCCAAAACACTATATAGAATGTTCTAAACAATAAGCATATAAGTGAAGCAGTGAAGTAAATATTACATCAGACCAATAAAAAAAAAATAGTACAGAAATGTAGGGTGAATGAAAAGTGTGTTTAACACCTGCTTAAAAGTTATTATTTTTAAAAGAATAATCTGAGAAAAAGTCTAATCAAAATGCATATGAAAATTTTGTCTAATTTGGTTTTTTAAAACTGTGCTTCCCCACTTGAAAGGGAGAGGCATCTACACAGAGTTCATTCGGCTGAATTCCGCTCAATGACCAAACAATCTTTCTTATTTTCAGGGAGTAATTGACAGTCATCATTTCAGTCAATTTTTCAGGTGAACAACCTTCAACAATTCAAAGAAAACAGAATCTCTTCTGGAGTAGAATAAGGAATACTTAAGTTTGTTGTGTAAATAAACTAATGAATAGATGACTGGAAACCATAACCATGAATAAATAATTTATATCAATCGCATTGTTTATTATTTAAAAAAATAGATTAGACCTTCTAATGAATAAACTCTACATTAGTGAGTTTTTTAATAGGTACGTAATTGTTGCTTGTGGTCATGAAATCTCTGTTTTTTGTTATGTAATCTCTTGATAGGAGTAATATGGATTATAATTCAATTTAATCCAAATGATGAGCAGGGTTCTCAGATGATAAGTGCAAAGTATGTTTTGTCTAAACTAAATTATCAAATTTCTTGTGGCTTTCACTGAAAGACATCTTAAAAATAATAGGTGTAGCGCAGTAAAATGGCACTTTCAATTTGTTATAGCTATGTAAAATGACATTGAGTTCATGTCTTAAACTTGCTTTATTTTTGCATTCCAAAAATTACTAATAGTAGTAACTGTTGATAAGGATTTGGAGAAAATAACAGCTTGACTGAAAGAAAAATTGATTCCTTTCCTGTTACAATACAATCAATCAAAAATCATTGCTGCAATGTAATTTTAATCAGCCTTTTGACATCTCACATTTCCTTTAATAACAAGCGATTTGAGGGGAAACAACACTATGTTCAGCAAAATATAGAGAAAAAAAGAACATGTAATGCTGCGAAAGCAAGAAAAAATGTTGCCATTAAACAAAGCTCACTTGTTTTCCTCTATGTCAAACTGAAACTTTTTCAGACACACTGTTTCCTTTAACCTATCTTGAACTAAAAACAGAGATGCTAGGTTAGCAGAACATGCTAATTTATCAAATCATCAAATCATCATCTATCCAGTTTTACCTTACATGTCATATTTCAACAAATAATATGATTGTGGATTTCAGGAATAACAAGAATTTGTCAAGTCCTATACATTAAACACTATAACCATTATTGGAGAATAAATATCTTGAGGTTCACCTAAATAAATAATGAAATGGAATGGGGATGTAACAGTGAATTTGTGTATAAGGTGGGAAAGAGCAAACTGTTCCACTTGAAGAAGCTTAGGTCCTTCAGTGTTTGTAGCAAAAAGTCTGTTGTGGAGATGCAATGTCTTCCGCCATCATCTGTTGGGGTACATGATTTATAATGAGTCAGACTTAAAAAAAAAAATAAGCTCAACAATCTATTAAAAAAGGCCAGGTCTGTTCTGTGGGCTGTTCTGGAGCATGTGGAGATGGTTGTGGAAAGAAGGATCATTCATAAAGAGCATGAGGAACATGATGGACAACACTGACCATCGTCTTTGTAAGACTGTGATACAGTATCCGAGTCTCTTCAATCTGAGCTTTCTTCAGATTCGCTTTAATACAGACCACTATAGGAGATCCAGCCCAAAGCATCACCAGCTTCAGTGACTCTTTGAAGAAAGTTGTAACATCATTTAATTTTCCTTTGAGTAATGACGTATTTTGAATTGAACTGAATTAAAACATAAACAAAGTATGTTCATGTAAATGTAAAACTGCCAAAGAGGGAGATTTTCAACACCATACGAATAATGAAAATTGGTGTGCAGATTTTTACTTGTTTAACTAAATTGCAGAACATGTAACATTGTTATTGAATAATCAAAGAGGATTTTTGCTGGTTAGGTTTAATGAGTGGATAATAGATCATTAGAACAAGACTTCATAATAGATATTTTAGTTTTAATGTAATTTGCTTTCATTCTCTAATTATTTGAAAATAAACCAGGCTCTGAACAAATTTCAGTAAGCTATTGGCAACAATTTCTATTTTCAGATGTGGAAAAATTTAACAAAGTGAAGAAAATATATATGTAAGAAGGTTCAGCATCACTTCAGATCACAATCAGGATTTGGATCAGAGAGTCTTAAAGGGGGGTATTATGTAAAATTAACTTTTTTTTAAGCTTTACATCATGTTATAATGTTTTTCCCTCATCAAAAACATACCTGGAGTCTTGCTTTGATCTTTCATGCATGTTTGAGAAATCCTTGAGTCTCCAATTGCAGCCATTTGGAGGTGCCTAAATGTTTGCTCTTACAAAGAACCGCCTATTTCCACAAAGCTCCTCCTTAGAGCTGCAGTCCCCACTCGAGCTTCCGCCTCACAGAGCACTCCTTCCCCACCCCTTCCCCACACAGCTCCACCAGACTAGGAGCGCCAGAAATTAGCAAACACCTGATGGAACTGTACATCTGCTGAGCTTCTCATACAAACTACTTCTTAGCCCAACGCTCCTAAGAATGGTTGTAAACGGCATAACGGAGAGACATTGTGATGACATCCTTTAGGTGGAGTGTCGGAAAGAGCAGGAGCTTCTTGAAGACACTGAGGGCAATTTCAAGGCGTCAAATTGTGAAATTGAATTTCTTTAAAGTTATGTTTGATATATACAGCATTGTACAGCGGTGAATGCGTCTACAAGAAGGGACCGAGCAGGTTGAAGTTCTTGAGGAAGCTAAAATCCTTCAAGGTTTGCTGCAAGATGTTGCATATCTTCTATAAGTCTGTGTCATCTCTTCTGCCGTCATCTGTTGGGGCAGCAGCATCAGAGCCAGGGACCTAAAAGTCTCAACAACCTGATAAACAAGGCTGGTTCTGTTTTGAGGACTACTGTGAAATCTCTGGAGATGATGGTGCAAAGAAGGATTTTACATAAAATCAAGAAAATTATGGACAACTCTGACCATCCTCTGCATGAGACTGTCACTGAAAAACAGAGTGTCTTCAGTCAGAGGCTTCTTCAAAATTGTAGACTGCTACAGGAGATCTTTTCTGCCCACAGCCATCACCATCTACGATACCTCTTTAATGGAATGAGTTACAACATCATTCAATTTCCATTTGGGATCAATAAAATATATTTGAATTTGGATACTGTCTCAGTGAGCAGATGTCCTCTACTAGGTCAAGATACCTGCATAGCCTGCATAATTCGATTATATGAGGTCTGTTGATAATCACACTCAGTATTGCCACATTTACTTTGAAAAAGTAACTTAGTTACTGTACTGATTAATGGATTTCAAAAGTCACTAAGTCAGATTTACAAGTTACTTTATTAGTTACAGCGGACAGCCGTGGAAAACTCCTCCCCCACCTAAAAATGACAACTGATCTTGCTAATACCAGTGGACGTATGGCTCTTTGAAGGGATCAGGGTCCATTCACTTCAAAGAGCCATTCAAATGATCCATTTTAAAAATGTATAGTTTTCTAAAAACAACACATTTTATCCTGAATATAGTTTTATATACATTTAGAGAAACCTGTTTTTTTTTTTTTTTATGTGTAAAATTCACAAGAAAGTAGAATAATCTGTATAAGGTAAAATTAATAAGGTGCAAAACAGAACCATGGTACTTTCTTGCAGAAAAAAATTTATATAATTTTTATGAAATATAAATTTCAAAATATAAATGTCAATTACCCATGTAATTTTTTTCTATAAGTGTTGCATGCATTAACATTTTAGTGCATACTACACACATCTGCCGCCGTGACACGTGACGAAAACAAACAGTGGAATATGCACTCTGTGTGCTCATACCGCCATCCCTTTCATGTGTTGTATAATTTTAAATTAAATAAAATAACTGTTGTTGCAGTGTGTGCAGAGCACTATAAGGAAGCAAAGTTGTTAAAAACAAAGAACGTCTCTCACTAACTGACTTGAGCCCTATCGTTAAGGGTGAAATCATCCTAAAAAGCTTTCTGTGATGACCAAATTAAAAAACAAAGCGTAAACTGCTAAGTCTGCACAAGATAAAACCAGGAGTATATGTTGAATGTGCCACCATACACTGTGTGTGGACTGTAGAGTTGGTGTTTGTTTTACAGACATCTTTAGATGTGATACCATTGCTAATGTGTATTTAAGAGGGGGTAAAATGATCCTCTCTGGATATAGGGGAGAAAGAATTTATTTCAAGTGTAGTTGAGCAGGGATAAGACATAAAACTGTATGCCATGTGCATGTGGCCTTTATTTGTGTGAGTCAGGTGCATCGTGAATGATGCACATTGGGGATGTAGTTGTGTTCATGTGGGTCAGGAGCAATGATGGTTTTTGTGCTTGCCCTCCGACAATATCCTGCAGGCGTCCCTGGCTTCACACACACTTCCACAGTCTCTCTTTCGTTGTCGCTCTCAGTCTCACTTTCGTCTCGCTCTTGAGCTTCACATGTTTGTCTCTGAGCCATTTTTTATGCAAAAGTTAAGGCTTGTCAGTTGTTTGGTTACTGGTGGCAAACTGTTCCAAATCTGGGTCCTTTAAATGAGAAAGATAACTGTCCAAATAATGTTTTGCATCTTACTGAATTGCAATTTCTGTTTGCAGATCTCCTTATTATGAATCCTGCTGTGGGTATCTTTGAAATAATCTGACTAATAACCTCTGGGACAAGGTTGTTAATACATTTAAAAATCAACTTTATGAAAAATAAATTAATAAAACTATCAAAGCTTAAAAGATGATACTTTTTTGGATTTTACAATGATGCCACTTCATTGGGTTTTGATCTAAAATTTTCAATGCTTGTTTGTCTAGGAGTTCAAAGACTTTATTAAAACTGATTCCTTTAATTAAAGTTTGGCCTCATACAGTTACACAATAAGAAAGGTATGACAAAATTAAAGCATGCAATTATAATTTAGCATCATATACAGACAAAAAGCACCCTATCAGATGAAAGCAGTTTTAATTAATTTTTACAGATTTAGAAACTTTCCAACGATGAGCTTCTTTAATCCAATCATTTGCTTGTTGAATACTTCTACATCACAGATTTAATCCTGCTAATGGACAAAAGTATTTCAGTATTTATGTTGGAAAAAACAGAAGAAAAGAATCTGCCTGAGACTGGCAGGTAATGTTCATGTTATGATCGTCATTATCGTCATCAAGATTTCCATCATCTCTATTATCATCATCAATTTTCTCAGATCTACTGCTGTAATGAGCTCACAACAGCATGAGGATGATTGCATAGACAGACACACACACACACACACACACACACACACACACACACACACACACACGGGCTGGCATCTGTTGGCCATGGCATCTCCTTCCAAGGGACCATCCATATAAATTTTGTTCCTACTGCTTCTCTGTTGTTATCTCTCTTTTTCTGTTTCTGTGATGTTCTTTCCTTCTTTCTCTTGCTTTTCCATCTTTCTCTTTTGGTCACTAATATGAACTTGAAAATGCAACTATGCAACAGAATACAGGATCCTCAAATCTCTCCACTGCACTTTCACTTGAATCTCACACAAAGACACATTGATACACAACAGTAGGTTCACTATTACTGTCCTGATGTGTTCAACCCCCCTGTGGTGTTACCCCCTCTGTTTTTGGCTGTTCAAACAAATGCGTTCTATCTCACCATCCAGCCACTCAAGGACACCTTTTCTTACACAAATGCAGTCACACACATACTTGCATGCATGCACAATATAGCAATCAAGACACTTTCCTTTGTGGCCTTTCTTTGAGGAATATTACAGGCTTCTTCTCATCTCTGCTTCAGAGAGATGACTTGAGAAATACCTATCCCACTGCTCAAGAATTCACTTATTTGAAGATAGCTCATGGGACTACTGAAGTTGTTTGTGTGAATAGAAAAAAAAAATAACTTTGGCATGCATCTTTGTTTTGCTCAAGAACAGCTTCTCTGTTTTAAAACCTCCTAAAGAACACTCTGCTCTGTTTCAGATGTTGAGCCTCAGTTGATTCAACTCAAGGAGTAAAAAGTGTATTTTACAGTCAGTAACAGAACACAGTCATCGGACAAAAACCAAAACTATTAATAGAGTAGTATAATGCATATAACTGTTCTAAAAGGGAACAGTAAATGAGACAAAAACAAAATGGAACACATTCTAAGAAAATAAAATTCACATACATCTTGAATTAAGCTCACACCAAAGGTTGCCAGGTACATTGAAAATTAAAATAGAAGGATAAGAAACAAATGTAAAGTAGAAAAAAATAACATAAACCCTGACTAATACAATGTCAGTTTGTTTCATTTGCTTGAATAATTTTCCATGTACTTTGAGTCCAATGTCAACTGTATTGTGTGCATTTTTAACTATATAAAAACATGGGGGTTCTTAAATGGGCCACACACAGTTTTTTTTTTTTTTTTTTTTTTTTTTTTTTTTTTTTTGCTTTTTGCAATTCCTTGAGGACATGCTGTGTATAAAGACCATCTGCCCATGGTTCTATAAATGTACACATTTGAATTGATTTAGAAACTTTACAGTTGTTTTACTTTTAAGGACTGGGTCGAAAAATGAGCTAGTCTCTGCAGGGGATCTTATTTCAACACAACACTTACTTCCTAATGAGGAGATTCAAGTGACTGCAAAACTTTTTGAAATACCATGTAGTAATAGCTTCAGGATTTTGAAAATAAACCCACTGCATCCAAAAGCATAGTTGAAAATGTGCTGGATTCCAAATGAGTGTTCTACTGTTCAGAGCAATTTCTACTGTTTTATTACTTATTTCAGTAACAGAGGAGTCGACAAAAATCGTTCATATATTTTAAGTAGATGCACTGACCTGCCGTTTGTACTTATAAAATGTTTGCTGTTTTTATAAAATCTGTTAGTAACAGGACGGTGGATTGTTATGCAGTTTCAAATTAAATGGTCAAATTTCCAAAGATTTAAAGATATTGTTTGAAAACCAACTGGCTTTCTTTCACTTAGAGCTAGAGGTGTAATCAGGGTTCACTTCAGTTAGAGTTTACCTGCAACAGAATGCAGCTGGGTTTAGCTAGCAGCTTGGCTTTACCAGCTGAGCCCCTGTATACCAATCTCATCTGGTAGTTGGTGTAGCTTTTTGTTCCAATCTGTCACTGTTGGAGATTCTGCTGTTGTACCAAAAATTGACTATTCACAGGACAATATTGGCAGAAATGGTTACACTAAGCACCACAGACAGCAGGCTTCTGGTGTAGCTGTACAAATTTACGTACAACCCATTTACTTTTTCCCCCTCTGTAGATTTTTGGCATGGTAATAAATGTGATTTAAAATTGAATTGAGTACAACACTAAGTAAAAAGAAAGCTAAAACTTTTTTATGGAGAAGACACTGACAGCATCACAGACTGCATCACAAACTACATTAACTTCTGTGTGGACAACACTCTGGCTCTCAATGACAATGCAGTGTTTTCCAATGACAAGCCCTGGATCAACCCTGAAATAAAGGCTCTTCTCAAGGGGAAGAAGATAGCCTTTGCATCAGGGATCAAAGAGGAGCTGAGAATTGTGCAGAAGAAGAAGGAAGATCAGGGATGGAAAAAAAAATCCACTCAAAGAAAATGGAGGATCAAATGCAGCAGAACAACATCAGTGGGGTTTGGAAGAGCCTGAAGACAATTTCAGGTCACAAATCAAACATTCAGGTGGAAACTTAGGCCCCATCTATGGGAATGTTTTTTTCTAAACATTTTTGCCCCGCATCTACACAGACAGAGTATTGGGGGGGGGACTTTAAAAAAAAAAAAAAAAAAAACAGGTTTCAGAGTGAAGATTTTACCCTTGCATATTTGTGTGAACAGCAAAACATCTCACCTAACCTATAACCCCAAACACATCATATGTCACAATGGTGAATTACATGTTTGCAGTGGTGCTGCAGGTACTGCAGAACAGTTCTACAAAAGACTCCACTCACACTGTTGGTGAACTAGAGAGCTCCTTCACTGAGAGACTGTTGCATCCTAGGTGTATAAAGGACTCTTATCATAGGTCCTTCCTTCCAGCAGCTGTTAGACTCTATAACTATCATTACTCCCAGCAGACTCAATTTCAATGATTGTTTGCATCTCTGCTGCTGTTTGAACAGTTTTTCACATTTCAAATACCTTTCCTATTGTTATTTGCACATCTCCATAGTTTGCAGTTTTTTCACTTCTTGTAAATAATCTGCTGTTTTTTATGCACAAATACATTTGCATTTTGTACATTTTGATTATTCTGCTCGGGGGCACATTTCTTTAATTTTTGAGTTCTTTGAATTCTTTGAGTATCCTATTTTTAATAACTGCACAGCATTTTCTTATGTTGTAAATATATCCTTACTGTACAGTATGTTATTCTTAGTTCTATTTGCATATTTTTATTTTTTGTGTAAATCTACATGCTTCACAATGTGGATGGGTCATTGCTGCTGGGACACAGTAATTTCCCCACTGAGGGGCAATATAGGTTATTTCTCTTTGATTGTCATAGTAATACTTAAAGCAAGATTACACAAACTGTACTGAAGCACAGTAACACAGTAAGTGCAATTTATTACTTTCCACCTCTGAACTACATAAATGTCACATAAATATTTCAATTATAAACTGTATAATTAGACCAGCTCTATTTTACAACTATTTTCCATGTGCAAGCAGACCATCATTGTTCTGTTTATAATGTGACTCAGCTACAGTTTAAATTTGTTTAAATTTATTTTATCTTTTTAATTTCTCCATTTTCAATCTTACTTAATATTACACCCATTCTTGTCTGTGATATTTGGTTCTCAGAGCACTTAAAGGCTTCCTTGGTTTAGTGATAATTAAGAGCTGAAACGTAAATGTCATGAACTTTTGGATAAACTGTTGCTGATTTAACAGGATCCCACCAAAAATAAGATCATGTGAAAAGTGAGGACTTATTGTTGGCTTATTCTGTGTTTCAGATTCACTACCCTTGACTCTTTCCTTTGTTGTCCTCATTGTTTTCCCCTTCTCCATCCACCCTGGCCGTGGAAATTTTTCTGGCCTTAATCTTACCCTGTTTCTGTATTCAGTTGCCTGATCTTTGTATAATGTGGGTAGCGTCTGACGCCAAGCCATACAAAAGGTGCTGTCGCACACAAACAATGGGTAAAAAGGTAAATGTCTCTGTCTGCTTCACATGCACAGTTTGTGGACACAAACCGCAAACTCATGTTTTTCTGAAGACAAGAGATTTACACTTACATAACCCCTTTTTAGCCTTGTATTGGCTATATAAACATTCCACAACATGTTTAAGCATGTGTATTTCTAATTATACAGTCCTTTGCCGAAGTGTTTCTACCCCTTAAACTTTTTTGTTTTTACATTTTGTGATGTTTAAACCACAAACTTTCATGCATTAATTAGGATTTTATCTGGAAGACCAATGCAAAGTGGTGCTTGATTTTGAAATGGAAGGTAAGGAATCCATCTATCCATCTCAGACACTGTCATCCATAGTTATGTCAGAGCTTTTGGTGGCACAATTAAGAGAAAAAAAAACTGAACAGGCATGGCTTCTTTGGAAGGGTTAACAACAGGATTCTATCTGGCTGCAAAGATTGTCACTTCCCAGGTCAGGTTTATAAAGTTGCATCTGACAAAACTGGATGAATGGAATGATGCAGAGCAATGAGAACAAAGTGAATATGGTTGACCATTATACAGAAAGTCACATCTGGTGAAAATCATAAGCAAAATTTCAGCACAATCGCCATTTACAAGCAGCCAAGCTTGGTGTTAGAGGGGTCATCATTTGGATTTTTATTGCAGTTCTTGAATAACCTATTAATTTCTCTCTTTACCTAGCTGATCTAGAGAGAAATGTCAGGCCATCTGGTTAACAGCCGAAGCTTTGCTCAAACTAGGTCACGTAACAACCAACAAATCCACAGAAAGGTGCTGATCATCAATGGAAAAGCTAAAAAGGAAAATAATCAATGTTCCAATGCCCAAGTCCAGATGTCAACTTTATCAAAATGTTATTTTAAAATTTAAACTGGGTGGAATTTTAGCATATAAAATGTCTGCAAATCTTTATGAACTGAATCAATGTTGTCAAAAGAATGCTTGGAAGAGTCCCCATTAATAAAGTCAAACAGAGGAGGATTTCTTGACATTATTGCTCTTGGTAGTGGTTTTCCATACTATTCAAATATGGATTGTACTTATTTTTTGCTGTTTATTCTTGCTTCATTAGGAATATTGCTGATAAGACTCCAATTGTGAAAAAAGATTACCTGAAAAATGTACATCAGCAAATTATAACTTCCATGAAAATCATATTTTTGTGGAAGTCTTACTGAAAAAAAAAACTATAGGGGCAGAGACAGAACAGCAGTTTTGTTGTTTTATTTTGTTGTTTGACAACAATAAAGATAAATAGGCAACTGCATAACATAACAATTTCTAAGCAATTTATCAAGCTAACGATCACTGCTTAGTTAGAATCTCAGGACATCATCAGGAAGTATAACTGAATCTTAAATTTCATCACAATATGCATTCTTCATGACAACCCAGTTTATTTCATGTAAAATATTAGTTTCATATTAAAGAATCAGTTTGAAAAGCAGGCATTTATAAAAGCCAGAAAGTACATTAATGTCCTATCTGCATTCTCTTTTTAAACACTGAAAAATAACTGAAGGCCTGTGTGTGAGCAACCATAGGGGAGAACATGAGAACCCTGAAGAGCCTGGTTTTCACCATCATGTAATTTTGCCTTCTGTTTGTGACTGTTTGAAGATTTCAGCATGAAGAAAGTCAAAATCTTATATGCAGCTGAAAAACTCTTTTTTTTTTTTTTTTTTTTTTTGCACTTTGCCCTGGTGTTTGAGCTTGTAGATTTTCTTTTACATGTGTTTAGATTACTTAATATTTGTATGGCAGCTCACTTGGCTCTGCTGGAAGTTTCTTTTGGTTAAAATGTTTCTCCTCCACTGTCACTCAATGCACAGTAATAAGAATTACAGCAAAATGAAGCTTTGATGCTACGTGGTTGTTTTCTCAGAAGAGCAACCTTTCAGAAATGGATCTGAATTTCATTGCTTTGGTTACATTCTAATGTAAATGTATGGAACACTTGAACTGATTGAATGTAAATCTGAAGTTAAGTGCAGTTGGGTGTGAATTTGACCCATTTGTTTTGTGTAAAGTGCCTTTTTATAAAGTGGTATGATTTAGCCATATATAAATAAAACAATTTGAATTAACCTGATTGTGGCTTAACATGCATACATACATCGTACTATCTTGCAGCTATTTCTAAATCTTACTGCTAACTTGTGCACATTTGTAAACCATGCATTTCTTCAAGCAGTTGTCATCAATGACTTTCATCTAATCACCTAAAATCACCTAAAACTTGTGTTGTGTTCTTTCTAAAGGACTATGGCTACAAAACGTCAGTAAACACAGTACACATCTGATTTGATCAGGATCTCTGCTGAGGAAGGAGATTACAATGAAGGCAGGCTAACAGTAATTTGTCTCCTCTCTGTGATGACAGGCTGTGATTGATATTTCCAATTAAAACATTGCATTTTCAATTAATTGTGTGCGGATAAAAAGTACCTATCTGTATCTTTTCAGCTTAATAACAAAACCTTTCTTATATTGCTATAATGGAGTAGTAATAGAGTAGTGGCTCTCCACCTATTTTTCGTGTAGGCCTGATTATTCTTTATCACCACTTTGAATTATTTTTCTGTTGTTAATTTTTCAGCTTTTGTTACTACCTCCTCATAGTTATTTTGGTCACCAGTTGCTTCTGAACGATCAGAGTAAAATGACCTAGCTTGACATGAGCAGGTTATACAGAGGAGTTGTATGCATATGCACAGAAAACATGTCAGAGGAGTTGTTGGAATTTTGTAAGAGTAGAAGATAGAGAGGCATGGGTAAAATCTTCAGATATAAGCAAAAAGGTTGTGGTGTTGCATCTGTAGCATTGTAACAACTGAGCCAATGGCATCACACACAGAGTTGGCACCAGGCGAGGGCTAGTTGATGACTATCTCTCTCTCTCTCTCTCTCTCTCTCTATATATATATATATATATATATATATATATATATATATATATATATATATATATATGTGTGTGTGTGTGTATATATATGTACATATGTATATACACTTGAGTGCTGACAGTGGCAATGAGAAGCCTAAGCTAGAGGTATTTGTGTATTACTCTTATCTCCTCTCACATATTTTATCCTCAGGGTACTTAGACTGCTCTCCTGCTGCTGTACACACACACACACACACACACACACACACACACACACACACACACACACACACACAGACATTTATACCTTTTCTCCATCGTCAATAGTACATGAAAATCCAAGGGTGGATCAGAGAATTTTGCTACCAGCGGCATGATCAGGGGCAAAGCAGATTTTGAGGACTGCATTTTTTGGCATGTATACATGAAAAGATACATCTGCATAAATGACTATGTTGCTGGGAAGTAGAATGTTGCCATCAGGGAATTCAAAGCATTGCTTCTTAGCCTGAGAGAAGGTGACTTACAGCCTTTCTGTTTAGTCTATAAATATATTAGCTGTCATTTCAAATTTTGATTGCTGTCAATCACACATCGCTTTGAAGACAATTACAATTTTAAAGCAAACTGATTTAACTTGGAATACATCGCAATTTTCCCAATGAAAAAAGGAATAAAACCATTAACAGTGGTAATGCTGGGTGATGGAGGATGTCTTCAAGTGCCTATTTGAAATGATTACTACAGATCTTTGATGATGAAACCCCAGAAAAAATAACTTGTGAAGATGCTACCTGAAGCTGGTAGTGTCACTACCCACAGTGAAATGAGCTCTATAACAAAATGAGCTAAAAGGCCGCTCAGACATGGAGAAGCCACTTCTCCAAAAGCAATATATAAAGCCAAATTACAGTTTGTCAATTGACTCACGGCTGTAATTTCTGAAGACATGTCCTGTGGTTTATTTAAAATATAAATATTTGTCCATGAAGACTATTGCTACATTTGGAAAAAAAAAAAAGTAAAATCTTACAACTCTGATAACACCATCCCAACTGTGAATTTTTGAAGTTAGATGGGGAGGTTGTAGTCATGTTGTGTTAGTGCTTGCTGCATGAGTGCCTGTTGAACTTCACAAAATAGATGGCAGAAAGAGGAAAGAACATTATGTGAAAACGTTAAGGAATGTCTAAAGACATCACCCAAGAAGTCATAAATGGGTTTTCTGAACAGACAAAGATTGTAGGCATACCAGAAATTACATACAAAGTAGTTTTAGGAGAACAGCTGCATCTACATCTGCATAAACATAGCTAATACTAGTAAACTAGCTCATAATTCTGTGTATGTGCTTGTGTGCGTGTGTCTTGTCCTCTCTTTCTGTCCTCTACAATACAGAAATCTATAATTCACTGTCACTGTTGGACCCCACAGCAAGCCCTACTACTTGATGTGTGTGTTCATTGTTTTCTAACAACATTTTCTCTCACTCTCTTTACCTTTCTCCCTACCAGGTAAATCCCAGCCTGCCTCCTCACCTCCACTAAAAGTAAGAAAATCAATACCTGTGATCTCTCTTTCTTTTGCTCTCCTTTTCTCCTGCTCTTGTTGCTTTGCTTTGCTCTGTCGGGTTTTTAGAAAAACGCATGCACACATACACATGCACATGTTAGAGGAAATGAAAATACAGGCACCAGGCATTTCAGTGAGATTTATATGTTTCTGCATGTCACAAATGTGGTGAACAGAGAACAGACATATACATGATTTGAATACTTCTGAACCTGATATATTTAGTTTTGAAATCAGCCTTCAGAAAATAAATCAGCTTTTGTTGTGTTTTCTGTTATTGCTTTAAGCATTGCATAATTGGTGTATGTGTTAAGAAAACACATAAAAAAAGAAAAAACCTTTATACATTTTGTGCATTTTGTCCAGTAATTTTATTATCATCAAATTCCAAATGTTATTATTTATAAACGATGCTGTTTGAAAAAAATGGTGGGCCTAAACCAGTGATGGCCAAACATTTTGCCACATCGAAAGTGATTATGATATAAAAAAAAAAATAATTTTATTACAAACTCAAAACATGTAGAGAATGTGTTTGTTTTTTTTTTTTTTTTTAACCTGGTTCATAATAAACTACACATGCAATATTTTATGAAACAAAGGAAGGCACACCGATTCCAAATTTTTAGCAACTTTTATTTTCTTGTCTGTTCTGAGAGACAGTATTAGGATTTGAGTTTTCATAGAATAAAGGCCTGTTGTTTTCTATACTTAGCCAAGTTAAATACACCAATTAAATGCAGACGGTGCATCCAGGTCTGCTTTTGAGCAATAGTCACTGGATATTTGTGGTCCTATTTTATTAAATTAAAAAGAAAGCAAAAAGCTTGATTGTTAAAAGATAGATTCTTTGTGTTGTGCTTAATATGTTTATCTTAAGAAGATTTCAGTTTCTCTGGAGAAATACACTATAATCAGAAAGAAGTCTCCATCTGCATTAATTGCCAAAGCTTGGGGGCCAAATGTGTGCTGTTGTGTAATTACTTTTGGGCCCACACAAAATCAGTCCATGGACCAGAAATGACCCCCAGACTTCCCTTTGGACACCCCTGGCCTAAATCGATATTGCTTTAAAAGGTTACGTTCACACAGCAGGCTGTGATGCTCAGTTACGAATTTTTGCTGAAATCCGATTTTTTATTTTTTATTTTTTTGCACAGTGGTTCATACTACTAATTAAATGCAACCACAATCAGACTTCTGTGTGAACATGTGTGAGCCATCGATTACGTCCAGATTTACCACATCTGGCTTCCTCTGGTGCGGAACCACGACTCATCTCTCACGTCAATGACAGATAAAATGCGTCAGATAAAATGCGACATGACTGTTCTGAACGGTCATGATGCACTTTGGATACATATCCAAATTAGTACTACATGGAAGTGGCACAAATCATGTTTTTTGGGGTGAAAAGATTGGAATTGAATCATGGGTCGCATTTATCTGCTGCTGGATGCTTCCTTTATACATACAGAATTTGACTTCTCCACATCAGTAAGTGGGAAATGCTTAGACTTCGCAGACAACTACTTACTATTATTCATACTACTTGTAGAAGTACAGTAGTACAGTTTTCCCTGCAGCTTTTTGGTGGGTGACAATGTGGTGGCTTGTACAGGAGAATAACTGCAAAGAAACAATAGTGATTTGTAACCAGGATATGACTCCAGTTTTGTGTCGTCTCTGTGAGCAATAGAAAATACTGCAGCTATCTTCCTCTGGCTGTGATGTGACTTGTTGTTTTCTTTATCTGTTGTTTATTTGGCATCATCTTTTGGAAAGGAGTATTATCCTAACCGTCAGTGCCTATAGTCAGCATGGTCACAAAGACCTAAACTGCTCAGTGTTACTTTCTGTCTCTCTCTTTCTCTCTTTAAGTATGTTACTGATGTGACATTTCACAAATTTAAGTATTTATTTAAGCACATTGAATGTTTTATTGAGACACTAACCAGTTCTATGCTATTGGCTGCTTATTTAAGTTTCAAACTAATTTATAACTTATGGATTTTTTTTTTCACATTTATAGAGCTGAACACACAAGCAAAAATCACAAATTAAGTAACTATAAAATTACTATAAAGTTAATATAAATGAATATAAATTAAGTAAAAAATCTCATAGAAACACTTAATTACAGCTACTGCACCACATTATTGAAATATTTAGGATTGTACTACCACAAATGCTAGAAAGCCCTCAGTGATTCAGAAATTCTCTCAATAACCCCTCTAAACACACTTACACAAAGAAGTCGCACATGCATTTCTATTGAGAATCTTTTATACCTTTGTTCTTTTTCATGCAAAGGAGTTAAAGCCTTGGAGTTCACTTTTAATCTCCTGACTGAACCTGGTCACCGGAAAAACGAAAAACTCAAGGAAAATGAGGATTAGTTTTACTCAAATAGCTACTTTTTTCTGTATATTTCTGGAATATTATATTCTTTTTCCATTTGATATATACAAAGGCCTTTATGTCAAAATGATTGACCAGTTTTAATCCTATGTTGTCCGAATATGATGAATGTGTAGTGGAAAATTAGTTAGTTTCTTTCTTGGACCCAGAATGTTTCAGAATGAGTCTGTCTGAACATAGACAAGAGTACAAAGATCAAATTAAGAGAAGAACAATGGAGTGGAAAAATTATCTGTATTATCTGTCAGTTGGTAATAATATTTACCTTAACATTCAAATAGATCACTAAGGATGTCCAAATATGGTTATATTAGAAGTCAGTTATGACAACAGACATTTATTCTGAATTTAGACTGTACTAGTGAAATTTGCAAGCTTTTAGCTTTTAGCCATTTGGTGTTTTATCTATATCCTCTGTTCTGTAAATGCTTTTATTTACAGATATTAACAGTTTTACCACCCTAATACAGATGCTGTTAAAAAGGTTTGTTGATCTAGTTGTACCTCTAACACAAATATGAGCACACCATGGCAAAATCTATGTACATTTGATTGGTATAGCACAAACATATTACTGTCCAAAACAAAAATGCTGAATCATCTGCAGTTTTAGGAAGAAATAAATAGGCCTGCTCAGTTGCACTATTCTTTTGACTTGCGTATACTACTTTTAATAACTCTAGAGCACTATTTTTCCTATGTTGTAAATGTGCCCTTATTGCACAGGGTCTTATTCTAATTTTTTTTTCTGTTTTTATATTTTTTACCTTAGATGGAATATACATGCTTCTGTTTATCTGTAACCTTCTGCCGGTACACCATAATTTCCCCACTGTGGCAGAATAAAGACTATGTTAATACATTTGTAATCGCTGTAAATGCAGTGGAAGAGCAGCAGGTATGTAGTGTGTACAGAGACAAATCCAACCTTTTTGTTTCTACATGTTAAGATTTGATTAAGAGTTTTAGCTTGAAATCAACTGCAGTGTTGAGATGTCAGTAGAAAATGTATTTAAGAAGAGAAAATATGAGTTTGACTTCATGGAAGAGATGATAAGTTATAGAGAAGAACTGCTAAGCAGAGAGCAAATTAAAGAGATGTGAACAAGAAAGCAGAGATGGACTGAAAGAGCTGGATCTGGGAACAGATGAAAGCTAAATTTTCCATTTCTCACTAGTGTCCTTCATTAGCAACAAGAAAATAAATAAACAAAAAGATGGTTTATTTAAAGCTGAAGATGCATTACACATGCAGCTCTAGATGAGAGGCTGTGCTCTTGTACAAACCTGGCTACATACTTAAACTTATGACTAATATGCTGCATGCAAAGAGAAAAGCAGAAAGCTCTTGTAAGATTCAGAATATGAATCCATAACATGCAGCAGAAGTATAATTGTAACAAGTCACTGTGGAATACATAATAGTGAAATTCTGGTCCTTCTACAGGCTCAACTCCCGGGGTGTTCGTATTTATCTATTCCAGAGCTGAGTTAAGTCAAGTTTATTTGTACAGCACATTTCAGCAGCAAGGCAGTTCAGTGCTTCACATCATAAAAAACATCAATCAAGTATACAGCAAATCATCAAAATCATCAAGCAAATACACATGAAAATGATCAAACTTATTGCGCAAATATCAATGCATCAAAATCATTAGAATCATCAGGCAAATATAGTTTAATGTTCCACTTACTACTGATCAAAGGCAGCTCTAAACAGGTGAGTTTTTAGCCTTGATTTAAAGGAACTCAGTGTGTCGGCTGTTTTGCAGTTTCTGGAAGTTTGTTCCAGATTTGTGGTGCATAAAAACTGAAAGCTGCTTCTCCTTGTTTGCTGAGACCAAGTTAGCCATGTCTGAGCTGTTCAGTGAGTTTGCTCACTCTAGCCATTTTATCATCCTTGCCTTAGTTCGCAGTTATTGATATTAGTGCAAAACATTACACAGTTTTCATATGTCCACCTCAGATATCAAACCATAGCTACAGAATGGTTTAAAAACCAGTTACTTATCCAGATCTTATGGATTCAGATTACAGTCAACAATGGTGATTTTCACATTGATATGAATGAGTACACTCTGTAATCTGTTAGCTAGAGAAAGGTAGAGATGATCTCACCATCATCAAAACCGTTTTACCTGAGCCAATCAGAAGTTTAGAGAGAAGTTTTGGAATTATGGAGATATTAGATTGGCAAGAACTAACCCTTCTGAGCCATTTTGAAGGTAATGGTGATACACACACAAAACATCAAGGGGTAATACTTTGATTCCAGGACCACAAATTGTCTTTGGCAGCAGCCATAACAACCTATGAAATAACATCATAATTAAGTGATTTCATCGTTTTTTGTTTTTTTGTTTTTTTTTTAAATATATGTCTTTAGTTTAGTAAATCAGACAGCTGCAGCTGATCCAGAACGCTACTGCTCATGTTCTCACTAAGACCAGGAAAATAGAGCACATCACCCCAGTTCTAAAGTCCTTCCACTGGCTCCCTGTAGCTCAGAGAATAGACTTTAAAATACTTCTGTTAGTTTATAAATCACTGAACAGCTTAGCACCAAAATACTTTAAAGACTTGTTGTCATTGTATCAACCTTCCAGACCACTCAGGTCTTCTGGTTCTGGTCTACTCTGCATCCCCAGAACCAAACATGGAGAAGCAGCATTCAGTTTTTATGCACCACTAAGCTGGAACAAACTTCCAGAAAACTCCAAAAAAGCTGAAACACTGAGTTCCTTTAAATCAAGGCTAGAAACCCACCTGTTTCGAGCTGCCTTTGATTTGTAGTAAGTAGAACATTGAACTATAGTTTTGAACTATATTTGCTTGATGATATTTATGATTTTGATGCATTGATATTTGTTCAATGATTTTGCTGATTTTGCCGTATACTTGCTTGATGATTTTACTGTTCACTTGATCGATGTTTTTATGACGTGAAGCACTTTGAACTGCCTTGCTGCTGAAATGTGATACACAAATAAACTTTACTTGACAAACTTGACTAGTTGTCATTTAATTTAATACTGTATCATGATAATTACTGAAACCAATCAACACAGAAAAAATATGGTGATATTTTTTTGTCCATATCATCCTGTTCTATTTCAAACATCTTTTGAACAGTGTTGTACCAGTACAGTTTAAAACTACCACTATTGATCCTGTGTCTAACAATCAAATCATCCTGGCCTGTGGTGATGAACTCTTTAATTCTAAAGTGTTTAAAAGTCAAGTAAAAGAACAAAATAAATCAAGCCTCTCACTTTCTTTGAACTCACTACAATCAGCCTTTTGACTGATGGAATGAAATGTACCATCATGTTATCCTCCTTGTAGAAATGAGTAGCTAAGTCCATCTTCAGTCTTCCAACACTGGATGGAAGTGTAGCTTAGTGGCAGAGAAGCTGTTTGATCCCTGGACTTAGAAGTAGTTGAAGAATCTACCCCATATACTTGTTGGGGTGTAAGACAGAAAAGGTAAGAACAATTAAAAGAAGAAACATCAAGCTCAATGAAGCGCACTGGATCAATAGATAAACTAGAAAGAGATTGTAAAAAATGCTGTTAAACAAATAAAAAATAACTGTGCACATCTTGTAAAAAATTACAAGATGACACAAAGTCAAAAAGCCCACTGAAATCTGTCAGTGTTTAGAAAGCTGCTATGTGTTGGAAGAGTAGGAGGCTGGAAGCCAAAATAAAAGCAGTGGTCATTAGGTGAGAGGTGGGATACAGCCTGGATAAGTCGTCAGTCCGTCCCAGAACGACACAGAGACACACAGAACAGACACCCATGCACACACACTTTTCATACCTAAAAACAATTTTTGGGAGACTAATTAACCTAACAGTCATGTTTTTGGACTGTGGGAAGAAGCCGGTGTACCCAGAGAGAACCCATACATGCACAGGGAGAACATACAAACTCCATGCAGAAAGACCTCTGGCTGGACTTATTCTTTCTGTCTCTATTCGGCATTTAGCAAACAGAAATAATTTCAGTTATTCTTACTGAACTAAAACCAGATAAGTTTGGTCTAATTTAACTTCACACTGAGGATCTTTTTATTTTCCATATGTAAAAGTCAGGTTTATAGAAGTTTAAATTAAAATGTATATAAAAAAATATTATTTTTTTTTAAATCTATTTGAGATAATGATAGTTTTACTTATTTGACATGTGTCTCCAGTTTATTATGCATAAATATCAAAAATTCCCCACTACTGCAAGGACAATAAGGAAGAAACAAATCGAAAAAGTTTTATGTAACTTAACTCTTTGGTTTATAGTTTTCTTCACAAACAGGCCTATCTGGAAAAAAATATTCTTCACCATAATGTGATGGTTGGATGAAACTGAGTTACAGTTATACAGTATTTTATAACACTGACATACCTTTTATTTTCAAAATAACTTCACTTTGAGTAGCTTTAAATTTTCAAATTCCCAAAACCCAAAATAAGACCTTAAATAAAGTAATTTAAAAATCTAAAGTGATCAAATGTTCAGAAATACTGCATAAGAAACATCAGCATCTGGCCTTTCCTTCTTGAAAAATAAATTTATTGTTGAAATTTTACTATATTTTTCTGTGTGTATCATGTTGCTGCTAAATATCTCAGACTTTTTCATTAAAAAGACCCCAAAAATTATCGAAATAACATTCCTCAAAACCTGTTGGACATAGGAAGTTTACACATTCAAGGAGGAAAATGAACAAACTTTACAAATAGCTGCCAAGAGTCAAGCAGTCAATCGTTTGGAATATTTGGACTTTGGGTCATCATGTTTCTCAGTCAGACTGCTTTTTTTAGTTTTCTTTGTGACACAGCTTCTTATCTATTCTTATCTCCATCACTAAAACTAAATCCTTATCTTCCTACAGTGAGAGGTCATGGTTTACAGCCAGAGGTCTCCTTCTTGGTTTGCGGCTCTGTAGAAACACCTTTCTGCTTTGCAGCATTTAGTATAAAAAAGGGGAATAAGCCATTGAGATTTTATCACTTTCTTCCAGAAATTGTCTGAGGTTTTTTGTGACTGAGACAGAGATACAGGAGGATGGAACATGTATACTGCAATTGGTAAACATTTAAGCCATATTTAAATCAGGTTATTTGGGGATAATCTTGATATCACATAGCAGTAAAGCTACTGAAAGGCTTCATGATAGCTACCAACAACTCTGCAGTCACCTGAAGTGTATAAAGCTCACCGGAAATGTGAAGAAAAACAAGCTGTAAATTAGAACCTGTTCATTTTTATTTCTTTTTTGTGTGTGAATATGTTTGGATTTTTAGGTCCGGAGATAATGAATACAGTAAATTCTAATTAGTTAGTTTGATCTCGTTCTGGGTCTGTCAAACCGAAATACACATTGTAGTTATTTTAAGTCTCTTTTATGGTAATGTAATACTCTATTGGTCAGAAATTTGTCTTGAGATGGCTGACATTCCCTTTATCTGAGGGATTTTAACAGAAAAGCTTTTATTGCTCCCTTGGATAGGAGGAAAAACAGTGAGGATGCCATTAGGTTTCTCATGGATGACAGAATGTCTATCCATTCACTTTGATGAACACATTTCTTAGTTTTGAAAACAGAATGACATACAAAACAAACTGAACCTATGGAATGTCCTGCAGTATCTTAAGCAACATGTTTATCTTCCTTCATCCAGTCTTCATTTGTTTTCTACTCTAATTACCACAGATGTTTTCAAACTTGGAGAAAACTAAAAATAGAGATGTAAATTTAATTACGCACATCTCGCAACACAGACATTTCACAGTTAGAGAAATCCACATATGACCAGTTTTACAAGTTCTGCTATGAGTTATTGAAATTAAACTTGGAACAAAGCAAAAAGAAAATTGAACATAATATATCCGAGGAACCTGCTGACATTTTCAGATAGATCTTACAAAACTCCAATTGAAAGTATCTTTTGCTGCTTAAGATTTTTTAAATTAATTTATAGCTTTCATTTAGGTGAATCATAGATTTTTTAAATTGTGTCTTATTGGTATATACATGCCAGCTCTCGCTTTAACTGAGCTTAAAAACAAAGCTATATGCAATAAGCCAAGAACGGAAGTATTTTAAAAAGTGTGTGATTAGATCCTGATTTTTTTGTCTATGTTCTCTGACATAGACTGTCACTGGAAAGCAGAGTCTCTTCAGTCAGAAGCTTATCCAGACTGGTTGTAAAATGGACTGCTACAGGAGATTTTTCCAGCCCACAGCCATCACAATCTATAATAATTCCTTAATTAAATGAGTTACATCAACAATTAATTTCCCTTTGGGATAAATAAAGCATTTTTGAATTTTACACAACTGAAAGAAAACTTCAAATTTATGAAGGGATCTTAGAAATGGGGTGGATAAAACATGTCTATGAAACATACACACACACACACACACACACACACACACACACACACACACACACACATATATATATATATATATATATATATATATATATATATATATATATATATATATATATATATATATATATATATATATATATATTAATATTTGTCCTTTGTGATAAATCCACTGTAATATTTTCAAGAGTTTGGAAGTCTAAAAGCAAGTCCAACTTTACATTATATGTAGCAGCTCTTGGCTATTTAATGTGTGTCATTATGTTCTACTGTGCACTATTTTGGAACTAAAATTAAAGTGTAGCATGATTGTTCTTTCAAAGGACTTCTCTTTAAAACTCTTGGTAGTTATGTGTCAGACAAGCAATCTAGCTTCATGTGGAATGTTCAGGATAATTTAACAGCATCTAGTAGACCTAAAATAACCCTTTAAAATTGTGTCTTGAAAAAAATGTTCAAATGTTGCTTCAGTCTACACACCTAGATACATTTCTTAATTTTTGTGCTTTTGATGGTTTTATTCTTACTTCATTTGAAAAGAAAAAAATGTTAGCATTTTCTGGACAAGCATGAAACCTCATACTTTAATCTAAAAGCCCAATGAGTGTATTCATTCTACTAGCCATAAAGGAAAAACAAATGTATCAGATTTTTATTTTTTTTTTTTGTAGTTATAACTGTAAAAATACAGTAGGAAATTTACATTCCTGGAAGGAAATCTGTTTGTTGCAATAACATCACATCCTTGATGCCAAAATCATTGCAAATGACTTGTAATAGTAGCCATTGTTATGAGTGCTTTAAATGGATAAAACATAAGTGCCAGTACTCTACCTAATGTCATACAAATATGGGACAAAAACATAGGTGACATTTTTATATAGATCTGACTATTGATCCATAATTCAGTAGTTTTATTATATAGAAATTACAAAGATCAAAGCCATTTGAAAAAAAAATCCAGGAGTCAAATTCAAAGAGTCTTGGAGACACTTTTATTTAACTCAAAGCCTCATCGCGTTAACGTAGAGATGAAAAATAACATTGAAAAAACACTATTTTCATTTAAGTCTTAAAAATACTAAACTTTGCACATAACTTTATAGTTTTTGTCTGATGACATAATTTTTAAATATTAAATCAGATGTGTGATCAGTTACTCTGTATTTAAGTAGCCGTTTTACCAAATACTTTATTCTTACTTGAGTAATTTCTTGGATGAATACTTTTGAAGTCCTATTCTTACTCAAGTACAATTTTGGGTACTCTACCTACCTCTGCTTGTGGGTAATTCATGGGTCAGAGTTTCTGCTTTATTAGTTCTTTCCTTGAGGTCTGTTTTCAAAGTTTATCGTTGTGTTCCACTTCCTGAATATTTTTTCCAATCATGATCAACTGTGTTTTTATTTCAGTTATGATCTTGCCATATTTTTAGTCCCCTGTATTTCGTTTCTTAGTTTATTCTTGCATTTTGTTCTTTGTGCATTTCTATTTAGTTTTCTTAGATTAGTTTTAACCTTTCTTAGGTTTTTTTGTTTTGTTTTGTTTCTCATGTTATTAGTCTGCCTCCCGTTTCTATTGTAATCACGCTCACCAGTATTCTTCACTCACGTCATTCACCTGCGCACCGCCTCATTATCTTTGTGTGTTTTACCCGATCTGCAACTCAAGCTCCTGATTTTTCACTCTCCAATGTCGGGTTCTTTGTCTTCATGCCCTGATTCACATAGTTCTTTGCTCCCTTCCATGTCCTGTTTTCCTGTCCCTGAGTTTTGTTAATTTTGCTTATTATATTTGTCTCTCATCAATGACTGTCTGCACAATGGCTCTATTTCTGCCTCTTTACTACGTAACTTGACAGGCTGCCGTACTTCCTCTGTGTGCGAGCCGAGCGCGTCAGTTGTAGACTGAGAACAAGCATGCTCGTTTTTTGTTTTTGCCGCTTATGCATGCAGATCTTTGGGGGAGCATTGATGGGGAAACATGGAGTAACATAACACCTGTTACAACATGGGAAAGTACCGGTACGCATCGAACGTGCTGGAGATCATTTTTATAACAACTGAGGTAACAGTGATTTTGCCATAAAATGGCACTGTGTGCCTGGAAGATACATAATACTGCACCTTTAGAAGTACATAAATTCCATGTATTTTGTAGTCAGAGTAATTCTATCATTTGACTCCTACAGCCTATAAATAAAATTGACAATCACTACAGATGCTTCATGAATCATGTCACACATAGTTACCTGATCAAACTGAATAGCATGTCACAATTCAAAAATGGATTAGCTCAATTAAGAGAGTTCAAAGATGTTGCAACATGTTTTAGATCTATTTTAAATTGTAATTCATTGGTGATGCTGTATTTCTGTCTGCATTTTGGTTCTTGGTGCTCAAATGTCTCACCAACTGTGAAACAAGCCACGCCACAGGATGTCGTTCCTAAGTGCCTCAGGGAGTGGTTCTCATTGGCCTGCTGTGTCAGCAGGCATTGTCACTGGCTAACTTCTTCTCCAGGATGCTACTAATTTCCTTAGATTGCATATAACCACAGTAATCTTCAGTCTTTCATCTCCAAGGTTGTTGCAAGACATTCTAAATTGTCTTGTTTGATGACACAGTGCACAAGTATGTATAGATATAACTATGTAATTCATTAAAGTAAGTGTAAATCTGTGTATATATGGATTTATCATCTGTTACTCCTTTAACAAGGCAATTTCAAACTGGGTCTTAGATACCCCCTCATCATACTGGTGTGAGCTATGTAAGAAATAAGGTGGCTAGTGGGCCTAGTTAACCTGCAGCTGTTAGCTCTTCCACAGAGCTAGGTAGCCAAAGTAAGCAGGCTGTGTGAGCAGAGCTCCATTCTATCACTGAGATGCCTTTTTCACTTATATAAGCACAAAGGACATTGTTTGTTTGAGTGGAAGATATCTGATACAATCAGGTAGTCAAAAAGGGTATTATCTTTCCAAGTATTGCAGAATTATCCTGTGAAAAGGCCTTATATTTGGTATTAAATACTATCAGCCTGGTTCAGGTGGACTGGACATTCATAAGGCCCTATGTTTCAGGTTACCAATCTGGACATGGCTATTGATGTGTTCACAGGCATGTAAGTTACAAGCAAATTAGCAAATCAACTTGGAGCAGTTGTTTATAGTGGCCATGGAGCAATGCTTTATTTCTAGCAGTTGTCCCTTTAAAGAGTCGGTGACACTGTTGAAAAAAGAAAGTACATTTTTCATTCTCAAACTTTACTACACAGTTGTTTTAGGTGTCTTTGAACCAATTAGAAAAGCTATTGGACCAATCCTAACTACTTTACTTTTTCTGTATCACAAGTGTAATTGAAGCTGTTTGCAAACTCTGCACTGATGCTCTTTCTGTTTGGTTAGACTAAAGGAAGTCAGGAACAGTACATAAGAATACTAAAAAGTCAAAATCTACACTTAAATCTGACTTTCATCCCATTTTTTTGTCAGGCTGTTCTACATTCATGATACACTGATGGCAATGGCAAAAATGCCAAAAGTCTGAGAACATGCTGGGATTGTTGAGGTATACAAGCAAGGCCTACTGCAATGTACTATCACAGCTGAGGTTGGACGCAGTAAAACAGTCATTTTAAAACTTTTCTATTTTTCTCTCTCCAACCTTCATTCAACTCTTTGCAATACTTCACTTACAGAAAGCAACGTGTTGGTTCCTTACACATGCAAACATAAGTACACACATTAACAGTCACACATTTATACATAGGTCAATCATACTGATGTGAATAAAACCCACTGGGACTTTAGCGATGCACCACTGTTTAAATATTCATCATTGCTTAATGAAGGAAAAGAAATTGATTGATTAAATTGTGTTAGCTTCACTATGGGAAGGTGTGAATGGCCTTTTGTTAACTGATTAGACTGCAGTAAATAATTAATTGGATCAGTGGGTATTTGGAATGATTTGAACCCAGGATTTTAACTGACTGAACACAGTTTCTGCCTTTAAGAGAGATCCAGTTACTATTTGATCCTCCTGTGTTATTCTGTGTTTTTTGGTAAGACCCATAGTTTGTGGAAAGCCTGTAACATCAGAAAGCATAATATTTATTTCAGAATCACTATAAACAGATGACCTAATATCAGCATCTTAGTTTATTGACAGACATTTTAAACAGACATTGTTTGTGAATATTTCACAATCCTGATCTTCTGATGCACAATTTCAAATTAACTGTGGGAAGTTAACAGGCAGTCTTCTTGTGTTATGAAACTAATGACATTTTATTATTATAAAAGTGCTCTGTTGTTTTTTCATATTTTACCAATCAAAAACTACATGAAACCCCACAGTTTTCAACAATTTTGTTTAAAATGTAATGTTCTTTTCTCTGTTCCAGCAGCAAACTGGTACTGGGTTTGCATCAGTTTTTCAGGGCCAGAATTTGTCTTGATGGAAAGACAAAGAACTGGTGGTTAGTACCAGTTAACTGGAATTGCATTGATCTTTTGTAGCAAAGGTATACACCAGCTATATTTGTGCTTGGAATAGAAAAAAAAAAGTGCAACATCAGGGTCTCACTGGTACCAGTGGTTAATGGAGACTGATGCAGAAACTAGGAGAGTGACTCCACAGCAGATTACAGGAACAACTACAGCAATCTGTAAACTTCAAGTTTACAGATTGCAAATGCAAAATGGGGAACAACCTTAATTTTTAGAGACATTTCCGGTCGTCTGATTATACTTAAGATGAAGAGTTTGGCCATAACAAACAAAAGAGAGCCAGCCAATTGCCGAATTCAATACTAGGTGATGGTGATTGGTCAGAATTTTGTTGCCATGTTTTATGCAGAAATGTGCTCAGACATCAATGTTGATATTTCACTATTGTTACATCGGTAGGAAAATGGGGAATGCTTACAAGCCTGAGAACATCATCTCAACTGTGCAGTAAAGCGGTGGCAGCTTTATGTTTTGGGGGTGTTTTTCTGCAGGGAAGACTGTTGCACTTCACAAAATAGATGGCAACCTGAGAAAATGACATGCGAAAATACTGAAACAACATCTCAAGACATCGACCGGGAAGGGAGTAAGATCTGCAAACCTGGCTCAGTTCTCTTAGGAGGAATGGGCCAAAAATTCCAGCAAACTATTAATAGAAGTGATGAGGAGTCTAAAATGTTTGACCCCAGTCATACAGTATAATAGTAATCCTATCAAATGCTAGAGAAATCTGTGCAAGTCTCTTAGTTGTTATTCTGACATTAAGCAAATAATTTTGGTTGTTCCAGTTGACCTAAAAGAGTAAATGTTTCATCTGCTTTAATGACAGTGAGAAAAAAAGGGTTATGTCTCCTTTATGCAGTATGTATGCATATGTCTGATTTTCAGTTGTATTTGTGAAGAAACAATGCCAGAGATTTGTAATAAATTTCTAAAAATCTGTATTCATTTTTGGGTAGATTCTTAAGTTTTTATGTGGGTGCAGATCAGTAGTATGTCCATTGGTATCTAATGGAACGACTGCAAATATGTTGCTTGAAAGATTTTATTACTAGGTTCTGCTAGCTGTCACTTGCTAGTTTTTGCTGGCTATAGTAGTAAAAAAAAAAAACCCTGATCTCCTGGAGTGTTTACCTCAAGTGAGAAACAGTTTATGCTGAGTGAAGTCATTTGATCATCTCCTGTCCATCAGATCTGTATGTTGCTTTCTACTTCACATACATCTGATATTGTTGTGGACATTACAAGGAGATTCATCTGCTATTCACAGCATGTTTTAAAGAAAAATAAGATGTCAACACCAGTTTCTTATCATTTTCTACCTCCTGTGAACTGCAGAAAAATGCTCCTTCATGCCCCTGCTTCACTTCTCCAGCTGTGAGAGTACATCTCCAAGTGAAAATCACCTGCAAAGAAATACAGGTGTGAAGAGCAACTGTAGAAAACATCCAGGCCAAATTTTGCAATCCAAATTTATTGTGGGCCAAGCCACAAGTAAAGAGAAAATTTCTAAAAAAGACTTTGTGATGGATCAAACCAAAAACAATACTCTTCAAGACAAGACTGCTCAAGTTAGTGTGACCCCATCAATTAAATATGTTGCAAAAGGATACAAACAAATACACAATGCTTAACTGGGCTATCTCAGGTAGGGTTAAAACAAGGCAATGTAATACACACACCCACACAGACATACACACCAAGGCACACACATAATGTCATAAGGATAGAAAACACACTTATCTAACACAAATTATGCACACCTGTTGGCAGGCTTGTGCTGAATGACTTCTACTTTGGACCAACTGTGTGTCGCACTTCACTGCTGGTGGCCAATTAGTAGCAGCCTAAGGAGTGACCTCCCGCTGAGGCTCCCAACCAATTAGAGGGCTTGATTTATACCAGCAATAACTTCCTCTCACACTTTTGCGCACGCTGCACAAGGTTTAGACTGTGGGCTCTCATACACAGGTAAATGATGTAGAAATCAGTATGAACAAGCAGAGTTAAAGACATAAACAATAGAATCGGAACAAAAACCCACACTAATAAAGTCAAAGACCCCCTATATAAGCTATAATGATCCGCAATTAGAGCCTTTAGCAAAACTGCTCATATTTCAGGGCAGCCTACTGATGCTACACTAGGCAGTCTGAATACATTTTCAGATAAAAACTTTTAATTTTTCACATATCAAGGACAAATCCTCACATCAATCCTATTGTTTTTTGAGTTACCTTTTTGTTGTCTATGGATTATGTCTGCAGTAACAGCTAAAGTAAAAGTAATTTATTTATATAACAGTTCACCGTATAAAAGGCATTAAATTGTACATTGCTAATGAATGCTCTTGGGTCTTCTTATAAAATATACATCGTGAACACACCCCTACCACCAACTAGTGGAAAGCCATGCTTTTCACACGCATGACTTCCCACTGACTATTTGAATGAATCCATCCATGTATTCCTAAAGGTTGAATTGCGATAGTGACCTATGTTTTATTGTTTTTGTAGCTTAAGTTAAGCTGCTCAGAGTCTCAAAGCCTTTACAGTTCCACACAAATTGTCAGGGCAGACTTTTTTTTCCCAGCACAACATCCTGGACTGGAGTATTTTTACAAATACAGACTATTCATGTTGAAATTTTGCCTTACTGTACAGTGTTTTTTTAAATCTTTATTCTGTTTTTTATACATATCTTATATTCTTTGTGTGAGTTTTTCTGTTATTGTCTGTCACTGCCACTTTTCTGCTTCTCCACAGAAATTTCACTAAATTCAGCCATATTGATACCTACCATGTGTCAAGACACAACATGTGTTATAACATAGTATAATGCCCTCAACAGGGTCAGATCTGTTATTGCACATCAACCTGTATGGTTGCGCTTCAGGAAGCGATTCTTTGGAACAGACCTTTCACTCATGGTGTCACTTTTATAGTTATATTACCAATGCTGTTGCTGATTTTGCCTATCAGTAGATTTTAAACTGTTTACTATAGAACTAGTTTTCACAGCGATCCATTATGAGTACAGAATGAACATCATTTGCTGCATCGCACCACAGGTTTAGAACGTGAGGAGAGGAAATGGAACTGCTATGTAAACTGTCTTCACCCACTTCAAAATGAGAGTATGAATATAAAAGTCTGACCACAGGAAGAATTGTTAACAGTCAACAACCAAAACTTCAACACAGATATTGAACTTTATTCAAGTGAAAGTTTAGAAAATGGCCAAGTAAATTAGTGCTTTAGAATTCATCCAGAATAATTAATTTAGGGGAAGCTAAGTGCTCTAAACATTTTCAAAGTTAGCTAAAGTGCTAAATGAAAATTAGCTCTGCTATTACTGTATTGGTGGAACTATGCCCACCGCTGATTTTTATCTCAGATTTGAAGATACTAAATTTGATTGTATAGCTGAGTTTATTATTGCAATCTAACTTGATAATACAAAAACGGTAATCGAGTCGTAAATAGTGTGTTTAAACCGCCTGAACACTTCATGGAACAAGCTGTTCCACTGTTTGGATAAGGATGTGTCTTAACCACAGAATTAAAGTTGGTCTTTATGATGTATTTTTGTGGTAATAAATTAAGGCAAAATCCCTATAAAGGTTAGAACATACCTATTCATCTAAAATGCTTTTTCTCACTGCTTTAATGGAAGATTTAACTGAAAGCTTAATAAATAAATAAATAAAAATAATAATTTAAGCTACAAAAATTAATGGAACAAGAAGCTGCAAAACCCGCTGCAACTAAAGGATTTGATCACCAGGCTTTTGTTGTAGTATTACAAATCAAAAGTGGATGTTTTGTTTCTTAAAGCAGTGGCACCAAAATGACTCACATACACTGTGCGGGGAATCCTATAAGCAAAGCAATCTCCATTCTTTGGCAGCTGTTTTGCATACTCTCTATTTACTCTATTTTTGCTGATTTGTGGCAAAGATCACCTTAACCACATTCAGACGCAAACACGCCTAACAAATCCTGTTAATGGGAACAATTTGCCAAATTGTTATAATTTGAATCGATAGAGAAGTCCAGATCCTTACCTGACAAGGCACTCCTCCAAGCTCTGAGAACAACATGGGACTAAAGCAATCATGTTAGAATGATGTTTCTAAACCAGAAAGGGATGCAACTGACTGTAAAAGACAATGGAATGATGTGTCCCTTTAAGTGATTCTTTCAGAGATAAAAAAGTATCAACTTAAAAGAAAAATATATCCAACTTTAAAAAAACAGTTACATGTAGATCATACATGACACTATTTCATACTACTAAGTTTTAGTATCTGATACAGAATTTTACTGATGAAAAGGAAATACTTGTGCAACGTGCCATCTATAAGTCTATTGTCTACCACTTTTCTGAGATCAGGTCAAAGGGCAACAGGTCTGGAAGTGAGACTCAAACATTCCTCTCCCTGGTAACTTTCTCCAGCTCATTCTGAGGGATAATTCAATTCAGTTCAATTCAAAAATACTCTATTTATCCCAAAGAGAAATTAAATAACAAGGTCTTCCCAAAACAGAAAGGCTATACAGTCCCTCCAGCATGTTTTTGCTCTATTCCAGCGTCTCTTCCCAATTGGATGTGCCAAGAAAACCTCCAAAGAGAGGTGCTCAAAATGCACTGAGTAGATGACCAAACACCTTCAACTAATTCCTTTCAGTGATTAGAAGGAACTCTTACATTCTTCCTGGATGATGGAGGTCTTCACCCTATGTTTCAGAGTGAGCCAAGAAAACCTATGGAGGACTTTTGCTTGAGTAGCTTGTATGCAGGATCTCATTCTTTATGTACTCTATATCTCATGATCATCAGGGAACATATGGTCTGATGAGTAAATTGAAAGGTTGTGTCCAATTGCATCTTTTTTATTTTTTACTTAAAAATTAAAGAAGTATCCTTGGTTTCTATTGTGGGATGTTGGGTATGCAATCGTTTGCCACAACCATTTTAATTTACACACATTCACATAAATATAGTTGTTATTCATTTAAATTCCTGCTTAATTCAAAATTCTGTAGAGACTACTTGACAGAACTTTTTAGAAGCAGATTTGTCTTTAGCATTTAGTTTTACAATTAATAGGGCATGCAAACCCAGGTCTGTAAACATTTAGCACTTGAAAATGGCCACTTGAATTTCCCCATGTGGTTTTCATACAAACACAAATTACATTTGTTATAAGAATACTTGGCATGGATATCTGGTCAACAGCACAAAAAGCTCAGTCTATACTGTTACCACTAAAGTAAGATTTCAACTCACAAATGAAAACAGTAAGCATAATTCAAATTCAGAAATACTTTATTGATCCCAATGATAAATTAAATGTTGATGTAACTAGACAAAAGTAAAAAAAAGTGAGTTGAGAATGTTACATGAAAAGAAGTAATTGTATTGTGCAGCATTTTAATTCAAGTAGTTTCCAGATTACTTTTTATTTTTGTTGCTTTCCTTTAGTGAAACAGAAAATTGCACATTTTAACTGAAAACCTGAATATCTCTCCTTGTTGACTTGTCCTGGACTGAAAAAGACCTGACCAGAACTTTGATGTTAAAATTTGGAGCAAAATAGAGAGGTGTTCAACAATCATCCTTGCCTAGCTCTTTTGTTAGGTTTTGTTCAGGGTCGTCAAAGTAGATGTTTTGCTTCTATAACTCACAACTCTTATCAGAGCAAACCTGCTCCTTTCCAGAATTCAGTTGTTGCTTGAGCTGTTTTTGAAACTCCAGGGAACTTTTGCCCTAAATTTCAATGACTTCCAATAAAAATCTCTTGTTGACCTGTATGACTAGTGGAAAATGGGGCTGTGTCAAATTTAATAACCTCAACCATGGCAGCAAAGTTTTGGATGTACTGGTTGAACTACAACATCTGGGAAAGGATCTTAGATGTACTGTTCATCATTTTTTTTCCAGGATTGTCTTTCCGGTGTCTTTGATCACCTTCAGCTGGAGAAACTGTATGCCTCAACTAAATTTATGCTGTGGTGTGTCAAATAGCTAAAGATTTTCACAAGAGAGTTAGGGCCTGATCTAGAAAGATTCCAAATAAGGAGCGGTAAATTGCGTGAGGGGAAAAAACAAATTGTACTCGCAGTTAGTGGCCGTGTTGCACGCGATCTACAAACATTGACAGTGCAATTAATTACAGGAGCAAAAGTAGTGCAGACCACCCTATTTAAATGATAATTTTTCATGTGCCACTGGTTGTCATCATGGAGTGTGTCAGAAGAGTAGATTGGCCATAAAAGAAAAACGAAAGTCATTATTATGCGGGAGGTTTTATACACCCCCCCCCCAATAATGGATAATTATTGTCAGCAGTCCAGCGACCTTAATTTGTCCCACGCAGACAACTTTTGCTCGCACAATTTGTGGGACATGCAGCAGACAAATATAGTCAGTATCACCTTTTCTGGGCTTTCCCGATGCGCTCCTGCAGAGCATCAATAGATAACAGTACGCTGCCATAAAGTGATGGTGCATTGGAATTATTTGGTAATCCTGCAGCTCAAAACCAACATTGCTGGGTGATATTTCTAATCCGTTTTTGAGGAATTTTATTTTTATTTTATTTAAATGTTAAAAAAAATTTGACAAGCAATTTCCTCTGTCCTTGTATCTATGCCTCCAGCTTGCCACAGTGACTGCACACATCTTTGCGTGACAGTTTACACCTGCTTTTCAAATGTGGTAAATATAAACATAACATCTAGCAAGCTGGTTCAGGTTTAGTAAATCACATTGCGTGTGGTAAGTCATTACATTTGCATGTCCTCCTTTCAGTATTTTGTGCTTTCTCATTATTGGTATATGTTTTGCATATTCATGAAGGCAGACACACTAAATTTATTTCGTCTATGATTCTCCTCAATTTGCTATGCAATCCTATTTGCATGTTGTTTGTAGATTAGGTTTGCACATGCTATCAAGTTTGTACCTGTTTTTATACAAGCAAACCTTTAGAGGATCAGGCTCTTAGAGCTGGGCATACAAAACTTCCAAGCAATCTTTGGTTTGCAAGTTCTTGTTCAGTATGTTAACAAAAAAGGACAAGTTTGCCAGCCATTGGCAGTTACTCTATTTACAGAGGCTGACCTTAGGGGTTATTCTTTTTAAAAAGGTACCAATTTCAGATCCCAAAAACTGGTGCAGGACAATGAAAACAAAGACACTGATTTTCCAAATGAACATTTATGTCACTGTATTTCCTCTTTAATTCCAGTCCCTTATCACAGAAGGAGCTCAATTACTTGTCATTTAAAACTATTTATCCTAATCACGTTTCATGTCATCCACAGAGGTAGAGCATAAAAAAACTTGCATATTGTATTGCATATTAAACTTCTGAGATCTCTTTAGTGTACTCGAGCTGGGCTTATGAAATAGTTTTCAGCAAATAGTGTTCTAAGATAAATTCAGTTTATTTCAATTCATTTTATTTGCAAGGCACTTAACAAAAACAACAACAAAAAAATCCTAAGTGATGAGTAGTTTGAGTTCTAAATGTGAATAGTTAAAGTAATTTTGCAGTTGAGCTGTCAGGACATGACTATCTCTGGAGTCTTCAGCTGTGATGAGATTATGATGTCACCTTATTTTTTGTTTTAAAATACTATTGTGGTCAACTTTTACATACTCCAGCCACAGGACAGTCATTTAATATGACTCCTTATTTCAGTCCCAGGGCTCTGTGGGTCTAGTTTCCAGTTAGGTTCTGACCATTTTCCCCCTTTACCATTTTATCTCTTTTGTCATTTTGGTCATTTTGTACCATACTATTTCTGGTTCAAAAATGGGACCAGTTGCCATGGGATGTTTTGTACTGGCCAGGCATCCATTTGTACCCGCCGCCTTGACAACTATTGATTTAAAATAATTTTCTATCATTTGTTCAGAGTCCATTCCTAGAAAATGTGGTTATACCAGTCCAATGAATAATATCGACCAACACTTATTTTGGTTTGAGTTCAATCGGGAGTATTTGTCATAATTTTAAGAGCTAACTGACCCAAATGGGGATCAGAACCAAAGTAAATAGAAATAAGATCCAATTCACAGTTTTAGAATATAATACACTATTTACTGAAATTTTTCTATGAACTTATCATTGAAATATTAAACTGGAAAGACAAATAAATTTATCAAATGGTTTAAGTCAGACATGGGTGTGAAACTGTTTGTTTACAGGTGTCAGATGAAAACAGGAAGGGACAAAACAGCTTGGTGTAGGTAAAAAAAAATGAGAGTACCAATTGCCGAAGAAGTGAACTGACCCAGAGTCGTCCTGTCATTGCTTTACCCAGACTAAATTTTAGAATATGTGCTAGAGAACATCCTGTTTGCTCTCCTTGCTTCTGCCTATTTAGTTCATGTCTGCACAGGATAATCAGAGCTACTACTTGTTGCTTGGCAGATTTTTCTCCATGCTGCTATTCATTTTTCAGCTCTGCCAAATTTTGCTCAAAACTCAGAAGCGTCTGGACCCCGAAGCAGGCAGCAGGCGACAGGCAGGGTACACCTATCTAGACCTTGATAGGTGCCAGATAAAACTGGAGAGGAAATGTCCTAATTATTGATGATTGATAGCCTCAATGATTTTTTTAAGAGAGGCAATTGTTTTGTCACTGCCAGCAGAATCCTGCTGCTGTATTGCAACAGCGTGAAACCACAAAGTAAAAATTCAAAATACTTTAAAGTCAGTGCACAAAGTTGCATGGAATGGTTTATTAATTGTGTAAATAAAAATGAATAAATTAATAAATACAAACTAGTTTGGGAGAGGCCCATTCAATACAGAATCATCAATGAATGTCTAAACCAAGAGAGCCTTTAGATCATGGGCCGTAAGAACTTTACTACAGAGAGATTTTGATTAGTTTTTTCCATAATGTCTGGATAATTATAAAGTTAAAATTTTTTTATGGTAGGCATTACATGATATCAGTATAGTACATTGTGTAACATGTGTGAGTACCAATCTAGAGCTCATAGCCAACTCCTAACTATCCACCTCTGCAGCTCCATGAAGCACACCTTCTGATCAGATACTCTAGACTTTGTTGTAGGCATGAAATATGTATTGTTATTTGGGTAAATAAAGCATAAGCTCATCTTTAATGTGACTATTTTTATATTATCTATTGTCTCAAACAGCAACCATTAGTTCCCATAGTCATAGCTATAAATAGCTTATATAAATCTAACTAGATGAAGCCATAGTAATACCTTGGTAAAAACATAACTTCACATATTTGTGGATGCAGAAATTATTAACTCTCCATTTTTCATTGTTTGCATTAACAACAAATGCAAGATCTAAATAACTCTGCAGGCCAGTTTAGCTCACTTTACAGCTGCAACACTTTCTGACGACAAATCCATCTGTGGTAGCAAGATACATCCATGGCTCATTTTTCATGAACAAATATGTGCAGACCCTGAGGAAAAACAATGAGAATGGTCTCCTGTGTATGGCATTCTGGGTAGTAGATAAAGTATTGAAATGTCCAGATACAAGACTTTGTCTTCTGCTGACCACCTGGGGCACTTACTCAGGATTGAATATGGATCTGACAAAGTAAACATCACCATAGTATTTGTAGAGTTCCTCAGTACATCTGAGTAGCACAAAAATCTTGATCATAATAAACAGAGTGAACCTATTCAGGCATTTGATGTTTACGTTGACAAATTTTGATTCAAGTGTGTTTGAATTGATAGATAAAACTTCGTCAGAAACATGTTCAGTGACTTAGGTAATGACATATTCCAAAGATCCAGGTTTTAGGTGACAATATAAAGAAATTACTTTAACGTACATATTTGGTTTTGAAACACATTGGTTATTACACCAATAACAAGCTATTTGTGTTCCCCTTTTGTGCATTCTTGAATTCACAGGTCCATAAGAAAATAATATGGTATTATCATGTAGCTTTTTAAATACTGGTTATTTTTTTTCTTTCAGGAAGAGAGAAATCTCTTCTAAGGGGGTAAATTTGCCATTTGATGTCTGATGAATACAGTTGGCTACATTTTATTTTAATAAACCATAAATAAAAACTCTCCCTTTGAAAACCACAAGCAATATGTATGTTTTCTCAAATCAGTGCTTCTCTGTGTGTAGACAGATAAATAGTAATCTAAACAATGTCCACCATTATGGGTGTGTGTATGTGTCATCCCTTAATTCTAAGTTCTGAGTAACACCTGGGACCCTGCCATTGCCAGATGATCCCTGTGTCTTAAAATGAAATGCAGCCAGGGATGTTCATGCACACACACTAGTCTTGAGTGCACACATCTGTAATGCCACGCTAACACATACTTTGATTCATACATCCAGAGAAACAAAGCAAGTCGACAGACACAGACTACAGTTCAAAGGCAGGTAGTCTGCTTTCCTGCCATGCCAAGTAGAGGATTACAGTGCAAATCAGAGGCTTATCTGCAGAGAGTATAATGTAAAAACAGACAAAAGACCATAAGGGTAATCTAGTTACGCATTAGGAGGGATGGTCAGCGTTCCACTGTCAGATTACTTGGCATACCTGCTCCAAAAGTGTTTTCTTGCTTAGGGCATAAGTTGTATAAACTTAAATCATTTCACAGTAAGTTGTTGAAGAAATTTTTTCAGGCTTTGACAGCACATTTGCTGTTTCTAATGAGAAAGTGGCGAGGAAAAGTTTTCATACTGCTTGAACTTTTTCAAATGGCATCAAATTATAACCACAAGGTTCAATGTATTTTATCAGGATTTCATGAGAAAGACCGACACAAAGAAGGGCATAAAAGTAAAGGAAAAAGGTACATATTTTTAAACTTTTTACAAATTAAAATCTAAAAAAAAACTGAGTAATGTATTATATTCATTCTTTCTGAGTCAATAATATGTAGAACCACCTTTAGCTGCACTTAAAACTGCAAATCTTTTGTGGTATGTCTCGAAGGGCTTTGGACATCTAGAGATCTTTACATTTAGGGTAGTTGTCTGTTACTGAAAGGTAAATCCCTGCCCCAGTCTCAAATCTTTTGCAGCCTCAAGCAGGATTCAGTTTGTTTCTCTGCACAAGCCCACTTGGAGACTATTTTAAAAGCCTGTGAATCCACCTCACCATTACTGTGAATGTAAGTGGCAGAATGAAGTGTCACTCAAAATACTGATCCTATCTGTACTTGGTCACTAATTGCAGGAAGTATCTATCTATCAATCACTCAATCTATCTATCGAGCTATTGTGGCCGAGTGAACGCAAGATCATTATTCAAAAAGGCCTTTATTTGAAAGGATTTCTTCACTTCTTGAGGTTTGAATTTCCTATTGGTAACTGAAACATGGATGACCCCTTGTGAGTCCATTGCTTTGTGTGACCTTCTGCCTTTGAACGGTACTTACCTCAACTCCCCAAGGGCGATAAGTGATGGAGTAGGAATAGTGACTGTTTACAGGGTTATTTCTGTAAACACAGTACACAAAATACATCTTATTCCAGTTTTGAGATAAACTTATTTGAGCTTGGACCTGCCCTCCCAGTGCTGTATGTTGTTACAATAAAAGCCCTAAAGTACAAAAAGACTTTCTCACTAACTTTGTGAATCTTTTGGCATTCTGCCTAAGAATGACAGGGTTTTAATAGTTGGAGATTCTAATTTTCATGTATGTTATATTGATAAACAGATGATCAAAGAGTTCTTATATCTTATTGATTCTTTTAATTTTATTCAGTTTGTGTCAGGTCCAACCCATGTAGGTGGCCACACTTTAGATCTTATTTTAGCCCATTGTTTTAATGTTTCCAATGTGGACATTTGTGATGCTGTTTTTTCAGACCATATGCTAATTCTGTTTGATATCTTACTCTGTCACCCAGTTAAACCTTGTGCATCTGCACAGCTTTACCAGGTCATTAACTCCTCCACCGCCGATCACTTCTCCGTAGCTTTTAGTTCCACCATTGGATTCAGGGATTCTGTGGTCTTTCCTTCTGATGCTGAGGCTTTTTTTAAATCTAACTTTGACTCAGCTTCTCTAACTGCTTTGGATCTTGTGGCTCCATTGAAAACTAGACCCTCTAAACTCAAACCAGAGCCTTGGATAAACGATCACAGCAAGGTGCCAATGTAGAAGTGTGAAACTTAAATGGAAGGAGGACAGGATACAGGTGTCTTTCCAAATGTTAAAGGACAGATGGTGTTGTTATCAGGCAACTATCAAAGCTGTGAAAAACATTTTTGTGATGTTGCATCTAACCGTAATAACCCTCGTGTGCTTTAACTCTGTTCTGAATGCACCACAATCATCCAACCTGAACAGCTCAAGAGAAATGTGTGAGAAGTTCTCGAGCTCTTTTACTAGCATGGTTGCAAGCATTAGAGCCCTAATAATTCCTCCATCATATAACCCCTCAATCTTTGTCACATGTTCTGCTGTTTTTAACTAGTTTGAGCTAGTTACTTTGCCCTTTTTAAAAGATATGATTGGTCATATCAAGCTTGCTGGGTCTCCAAATGTTCCAATTCCACCTTGTCTTTTTAAAGAGATTTTTTCTACTCTGGCTCTGTATGTGTCCAGTATTGTCAAAGCCAGTTTGGCAACTGGACAGGAGCCAAAGAGTCTTTAACAAGCAGTGGTAACACCACTGATTGGCTTGGATTCGACAGCTATTTCAAACTTTGGACCCATTTCTAAGCTTCCTTTTTTGTCTAAAATCCTGGAAAAAAATATTTACAACCAGTTGACATCTTATTTGAATGAGTACAATCTTCTTGAACCTTTTTAGCCTGGTTTCAAATCTTACCATAGTACTGAGTCAGTACTATTGAAAGTTTTTATTGATTTTCTTTGAACTACAGATTCTGGTCACTGTGTTGTTTTCATGCTTTTGGACGTAACAGCTGCTTTTGATGTTATGGACAATCAAATCCTCCTGTCTCACTTGAAGAATGGGGCAGGCATTCAGGGTTCTGCTCTGTTGTAGTTCAGATCCTATTCAAAAGAGAGAAGCTTTTGTGTGCAAATCAGAGTTTTTGAGTCGTCTGCTGTCTGCTGCCCCCCTTACACGTGGAGTCCCACAGGGCTCCATACTTTGGCACCTTCTTTTTTCACTTTATTTACTTTCTTTAGGATCTATTTTTCAGGAACATGGTCTGAACTTTCATTTTTGTGCTGCTGATAGCCAAATCTATGTTCCATTAAAACAAGGTGACCAAAACTCACTGAGCAGGGCTGGACTGGTCTTCTGGCGTACCGGGCAATGCCCGATGCCCATATGTATTTACCGGCCCGAAGCTGTCATAATTTAACCAAAAAAGTACATTAAAAATAATTTTTATCAACTGCGATGGCCCATTGGTTGATTTTCTTGAAGGACATTGGGCTTATCCAATGAAATCTCACAGTCTTCCCTGACCTGCCCCCGCCCCTCTCCTCCGAAGTTATAAATCTTGCCATTTCACCTGCCCGGAGGTAGAGAGAAGTGAGTGGATACACGGTGGGGCGGTTCTCAGAAAAGTTGTGAGAACAAAGGCTAAAAAGCGCCTAAAAGTGGACGCAGAAAATGTGTCATACTATCCGATATGTTTACCACACAAACTTGGGACTGCTGAAGCAAGTTCACGGCCGGAGAAGGAGGGAGAATTAGCAATTCAGGGGATTCGTTGTCAGAGGAGGATGATGAGCGAAACGTGACCCAGGGAAGGATTGATGAAGAGGTCAGATTAACTGCTGCCAGCCCGGTAAAAACAAACAAACAAAAAACAAAACAAAAAAAACATTAAAACACAAATGCTGAAATGTTCATGAAGAAGGAACGTTCATGTAGGGAGGAGTGCAGGTGTGTGTGAGCGAGTGACACTCAGTCAGAAAAGCACTGGAACAACACAGGAATGATGACGGGCCCCTGGAATTAACAATGAACATGTTTTGGGATGTGTAAAAAAAAAAAAAAAAATAATAATAATAGTAATAAATTGTAATGTTTGTGAATTGAAACAAAAAAAAGTAAGGAAAAAAAAGAAAAAAAAGAAAACAGAAAAGCTAGACTGGTGTTTTAATTAATACAATTTAAAAATGTAAAAAAAAAAAAATAGTAGTAGGGCTACACTTTTTCGTTGAGTTTTCTGTCTTTGACAGGGTCAAAAAAAATTCCATCATAATCCATATTTAACCATCAATTTTCAAAATAATGATAAATTCGATAGCATTTAATTTTCACTCGGTTTAATTAATATTCAACAAGCTAAACTAAGAATCCACATCGTGTCATCACACATCAAGCAGATGACTATATTTAACTTTTTCTCTGCAGTGGCAAGTTTTGAAATCAGGGAACATTTCTCAAAGTAAACTGATCAGAAGTCGCCAAGACTCTCTGAAGGAGGGGCGACCTGATCCCGCAAACGCTCAGCAGGAGGAGACTCCCGCAGTGGTTCAGCTGCTCCAGACGCGCTCCAAAGCCTCCATAAATCTTCAACGCGCTCCGCTTCCAGATAGCCAGATGCATTGAGTTCAGTGTCCAGGTCAGAGATGATACTTGTATAGGATTTTAGAAAAATGTATTGATTTTAGTTATCTCTGCATTGTACTCTGTGCGTAAAGTTGAAAATGTCGGCATCAAGGGGACAGGTGTGTGTAATCTGTCAAAATGACGGATGCCCTTCAGATATTTCCGTCACCGCTTAAAAAAACCTGTCAATGACGGAAAATATTCAGATAACGTGACCCCTGGATTAGAGACACATCTTCACTAAATACTATCGGGGGAAGTTGCTGCCAAAATGCTCAATATGGGAAATTTGGAAAATGTGGAAATGCAAAACATGGATAATAATATTAGGTTATAGTCTTATGAGGGATTTGTATTTATAAATATGCTGCTTGATCTCCAACTTAGTGCTATTTTATCTTGCCATATAGTTAAAATGTGCAGCAGATGTTACAGTATATATTTATTATTATCATGTATTAGTGAAACATTGTTTTGCCAGAATGAGTGATAAACATCGGTTACCAGAGAAATAACTCTGGTGAAATTCTCTCTGTTTTTCACACTTTAAGGAGCCAGTTTGATGAGGAGCTCTTTATTTTTCATGGATATATGGTCTCACTGTGGGCATATTTACAGTATGTTTTTGTATAAATAGTATATTCCATGAAACAGTGAGAAGAGTTTCTCTGACATTCACTTTTACTTCAAGATGGGAATTGTGACACTGCAGCCATCTCTCCCAAGATGAAAACAGTGGTGGAAGAACATGTCATTTTTTTACTTGGTTGCTCTCCTCCTTGCTGTGTTTTTCTTTTTAACTTTTGAAACAACAAAACGTACAAACATATCCTCTGGTATGTTGTGTACCTTCACATATCGTATAAATAATTATGGTGGGCCGCCAGGGCTGTTTTTTGGTTCCAGTCCTGTCTCTGAGCAAATTCCTGAAGTGCATTGCAAAAGTGAGACCATGGATATCAATGAACTTTCTACATTTCAATGAGCGAAAAACTGAGGTACTGTTGTTTCAGCATAGTGATGGTTCTAAAGTCCGTCCAGATATAGGTACTTCAGCGGAATATCTTACTCACACAGCAACCAACCTGGGTGTTAGACTGGACAACAATTTTAAACTCAATGATGAATCACAGATTAATTTAGTCGTCAAGTCCAGCTTTTATCAGCTGCAACAACTGGTCAGGGTTAAGCCATTTCTCTCACAACATCACTTTGAAATCTTAATCCATGCCTTCATTACATCTTGTTTAGATTACTGCAATGCACTTTATGTCGGCCTGAGCCACTCATTACTGTCCCGACTTCCATTGGTTCAGAATGCTGCTTGCCTTTTGACCTGTAAAATAAGATGAGATTGCATTGGCTCCCAGTTTGTTTCTGGATTAATTTAAAACTTTGTTTATTTTTTTTTAATGTCTTCATGGTCTTGCCGCACAGTAGCTGTCTGACTTGCTACAGTTGCACGTCCCCTCACGCTGTCTTAGATCAGCACATCAGTTCTTGCTGGTTGTTCCTAAATCAAACAGGAGGTTGAGAGGTGATCGAGTGTTTTCAGTCACTGCCTCTAAACTTTGGAATGAGTTGCGTTTGGAAATCAGACAGGCAGATTCACTTTCTCTTTTTAAATCGTTTCTTAAATCTTATGTTTTCTCTTTGGCTTGTGACTCAGCTTGAGGTGTTGGCTTTAATTGTTTTGTTTTCATGTCTGTTTTATTTGTCTTCATGTACTTCACCTTGGCCAACAGTGTTGTTTTAAAGTGCTTTATAAATAAATTTATATATATATATATATATATATATATATATATATATATATATATATATATATATATATATGTTTAGATTTATTTAATTTTAGATTTGTTTCATATTTACTATGTTGATATTTTTGATTACATTCATGAAACTAAGACTTAGGTTATCCCACCTCAAACATCGAAATAATTGTTCCAAATGAGTAAAGATTAAAAAATTGCAATATTTAATTCTACACAAATCTTTTTTTTTTTTCAATCTTTCATTTTTTTTCTTAAGTATGATAAAAGTTTTGATCTTGAACACTGTAATAAATTCTACCCTAAGTACCTTAAGTAGTCATTAAAGGGAAATTAATGAAATTATGTAAAACTAACCAACATACCCTCAGGCACCCAAGCCTTGATCAACTTTGATTGCATTGTTTTTATTCATCTTATTCTTCTTTAGTCTTTTATTTTGTTATCTATTTTAATTTTTAATGAAACTTGGTTCTTTAGTGTTCTGAATTTCATTGTATATTTTTCACAGTGAAAATAAAGAATCTAATCATTTTTCACGTCGTTTTTTGAATTGCTTATAATTCATTTCTGAATTCCAAAGACCGGAACTGCCATACAGCATTCAAGAATCTTTGAACATTAGAGTAACCAACCCGGACAGAGAGTAGCTGTGACCCACGGCTGATAATCCTTCCAAACTAAGAAAGACAGACATATGATAGACTCCATAGCTGAAGCCCAAGTTGGTTCTGAGAAAGTAAAAAGTGTCTGACTCACTTGGGGGTTCTCCCTAATCTGTCATGATAAGGCTTCCTGGCATCAGGATGTAGTGGATCTCTCTTCCGAATTATTCCAATCTTAACGTCAAATTCCTGTCATGTATTTAGAAAAATCCAAATTATGCGTGGAACCGTGAGGTTTTTTTTTTTTTTCCAGAGAAAGAGGGACATTTGAAGAAGTTAAATCTTCAGTCAATAATCTGAACATTCATCCTCCAATCCCTTTCAGAACTCCTTTTTAACTTGTTTGACTTCATGTTTGTTTTCATCTTTATTAATCATTACATTAGTGTAATTACTAATAGTGTAATTGTTGACACTTTTTTTGAGACTAGATGTAATACAGTTAAACAGTTACCAGGTGAAGCGCCAATATTGTAAACCTGAAAACTGACACATTTTTCTCATATATTCTTCTCATTCATTCTATGAAATGTGCTCCCTAAGGAAAATGTAATTTACTGTTTCAGACAGAGGTTTGGGACTATTAAAAATGTTTTTTTTTTTTTTTTTTTTTTTTTTTTTTTTTTACTTTGCTGATGTGATTTTGATATATACATATTATTAAGTACTCAACTGCTGGCTACAATCACTGATCCATAGTTTATTAAATTTATCACAAATATCATGGTTTGATGTCTCTAAGAAGACAACAGATTGATAGATTTAGACTTGTCCTGCAGTGTTCTCCACAATGCCTTTTTTGTACTTTCCCTTCTATCTTCTATTCCTTACATGATACTTTTTTGAGTCATATGGTACTGTTAGGAGAGGAATTAAAAGCACATTGAGGAAGTACCAAGAGCTGAAAAATGAAAGGCAAGTTGCAAACATTTAAGACCCCTGTGCCAGCATTCTTTAGAACACTGAGGCTGTGACAACCTAATTGGAACAGTGGCCCTCACAGACTCCAGGAACAATTTGCATAATGTGGAAAAGCACGTTTTGTGTCAAATGATCACAGAGACTTAAAATATTATGTACAGAAACTAGAATAACTAAACACATTGGTAAATCCATGGTAAGGAAATAGTTAAGATAAAAAAGTTATGATGCATAAAACCCAGAGAGAACCCATAATACTAATGTTCCTTTGTTTTTTGTATTAAAAACACAAAAAAGTAGATAAAAAGTGAAAGTAATGCCTAATTATGAACTGTGATTATGGATATGATTGCTGATTTCTTGTAACCCAACTCATGAATTGGGGAATGCGTGTGTGGGTGGGTGTGTGTGGGTGTGTGTATGTGTGTGTGTGTCTTCATGAAAATATTGTCCAACCTACTGCTGTGATGCTGCATTTTAAACAGGAGTACCATCAATAAGTAATGGCATTCCAGCTAACGGTATAATGAACAGATGACTAGGACACTACACAAGCACACATGCAGACACACATAGACACAGTGAAAAATAGCTTCTAAAGCTTCCAGATGTGCATTGTGAAGGGTGCTTGTTAAAACTAGATAACTTGTAGCCCTCATTGTTAAGGATTTCCTTGTTTGTGCAGGTTCCTGTCATGATAATTTTAGTCCCCGTAATGGAAGTTGACACTTTCTGAGAGCAGGCTCACCAAAAAAAAAAAAAAAAAAAACAGAAAGGGAGGAACAGAGAGAAAGTGGGACAGAATAGGAGTGAAGATTGTCAGTCTGACTCAGATTTGTACACAGTTTGTGAAAGAACATGCAGATATAAGATTGAGTTAGATTGAGTTAATTTACTTTTAAAATGGTACATTTTGTAGGTAATTTAACTTTGGTAAATGAATCTATTTTGAACTAGGATGTATAACTGGTCAACTTTAGCAATCTGATGTTTCAGGCTCGTTTGGTGTGAGGAATTTTTGGGGCGGATTATTAATAGGATGAAAAAAACCGAATTTGCTTGTTTAAGACACGGTCTTCTCCACTGTTGCCATATGGTACTTTTGGGTGGGGTACTGGAGCAAAGTCGAGAGTTGATGCAGTCGGCAGTTTTTTGGGGAATGTCACTTAGACTCTGAATATGGATATAAATATGATATGCAATATGAGCATGACTGTGTTTGAAATGAACTGAGTGCATTTAAATTGGGCTATGAGTTTTTTAATAAACTATCCAAAACGGAACTTGAACATATACATATGAAATTTTCAAAAACTTTGCTTTAAAGATTGTCCAAAAGCAATGTTTATGATTATCTAGTTGATATGATAAAATTTTTAAAACTTAATAAAATTGAAATGTATGTGAATGAATGTCAAATTAGCGCTCTTTAAAGTTAATAGTTTTGCTTCTAAGCTTTGTCTTTTCCTAGAGTAGACCGTAAGTTAAACAATGCTGCAGCCAGAAAAATAACAGGTGCTTTGTTTTGAGTTCTTTTCCTCTGAGAAGAATAAGAAACAGGTTTAAAAGAATTCTCTTTTGGCCTCAGGAATATAACATGCACCACAAATATGGCAAAAATGCTGACTTCTATGTGATCTAAGAGTCTGTGTCAATGTCTGAGTCTGTGGTAGAGGTAGAGGGAAATAGATGGTAACAATACTGGACCAACAAGCCAACACACACAGAACCATCTAATAAGTTGTACCCCATTCGTGTTAAGCAAGCCAGAGGACATCGACACTTAGTTGGACTTTGACTTTCTTAACTTAAATGAGAAAAACAGATTATTTTGTCTGGACAAATTGACTCAAAAGATTATCCAGATACTTTTCTTGGTCCACTGGCTTCTCAAAACAAGTCATCTGTGAGAAATCAGAGTATTTTAGCCAAGGCTAGACCTAACTGTCTCGCAGAGAGTTGGAAAAGGTTATTCACATTTCATTTCTGCTCTCTTTGACTACAGCAATTACTTGTGTTTACAGCAGGTAGGTGTAGATAAATCACCCTCTATCTATCTATCTATCTATCTATCTAGCTATCTAGCTATCTATCTATCTATCTATCTATCTATCTATCTATCTATCTAGTTAGTTAGTTAGGTTTGTTTCATCTTGTTGAACAGTACTTTGGTCCAATTACTGTGGTTTTATCTGTGTTTTAGGACTCAAATAAGGTTGGAATTGATATGATGTTGGGATGCAAGTGATTGATTAGTGAATTAATCTAAAGTTGATTGATCTTTTCGATTGACTAACGATTCATTGATAAGTGGCTATTTTCTTAAAACCTTCTCTTTTATTGAGCATCAGTTGTCTTTTTATAACATGAAGAGCTATTTTTTTCATAATATTCAGATTTTAAAAAAGAAGCACATTATTGTATTTTAACATTATTTTGTGTCAGCTGTGTGAAATACTGACTGCAGAAATGGATAATTATGGTTTTCACACATTGTTAAACTTTGAGATATTTATAAGATATAACATTTTCTATTCTGCTTAGGTTGCAGAATAGAAAAATAAAAGATGAAAAGAATAAAACATGTGAAACACTTAATCCCCCATGAACAGATATGTGTTCATACAGAACATACTGTGAGGAAGACTGCAGAGTGCAGACTTTACTGTCCACTCCGTGTCAAAGAAGTGGACAGAAGCTGTGATCTCGCTCTAGCTGTCAGAGCAGTCTACAATCATTGGTGAAAGCGACACTTTGTGCTGTTAGTTGTGCTTTCAATTCAGCTGCTTTCTCATTGTAACACACCTCTAAGCAGGTGGTTATGGTTGTTCTTGAAGGAATGTTAAAATTTGGCTTCATGAAGTGCATTAACTCACGAAAGCCCTCAAAATCAACCGTGCTGATTGGTGTCATATCTTTTTATATCTTTTATAATTATTCTGCATTATGCCCTCTGCTTTTCTATCATCACATCATCCTTACCTTCCTGTTCTTTCCTGTTTAATTCTGCATCAGCTAGCTCTGCTTAAAGCTGCGGTATGTAAGTTTAAAAAAAAAAAAAAAAAAAAAAAAAATTTTCTACATATTTGTTGGAATTGTCACTATGTCATGATAGTATGGTATGAGATAGATAATCTGTGAAAAAATCAAGCTCCTCTGCCTTTTCCCGATGCTCCCAATGCTATCTCGAAACAACCAATCAGAGCCAGGAAGTGTGTCTTAGTGCTGTCAATCACCATCCATGTGGTGCGGTTCCCCTCCCCGCTCTCTGCTACGCTGCAGCTCACAGAGACTGTTGCGAATCCTCAGGCTAGTTAGCATGGCCACCGATGATGATGGTAAGTTGTTTCTCCACCATTAGCACATATAGCAGCGAGTAAATGAGGTTGATTAACAGCGCTAAGACCTTCCTCCTGACTCTGATTGGTTGGTTTAGGTGGGGACAACTCGGGAGCAGTGCATTTCTTCAGATGGCAATAGTGACTCAGGAAGGAGGTAGAGGAGCTCGAGCTTATCACAGATCATCTGTCTCATACTGTCATGACATAGTGACAGTTTTAACAAATATGTAAAAAACATATTTTTTTTTATAAAAGTCACATACTGCAGCTTTTAAGATGACGAGCGGTGCCCCTTTCTGGATGGTGGCCACACTACAATACTGAAAGAAGGTCTAACCAAATGTTATTAGTTAATCAACTGGAACTTATTTTAATCTATTAAACCATTAATTTATGTTACCACAGATCATTTGTCCAATAGTTCCCATGGTAATTTCAACTACTGTGTAGTTCTACGGCAAATCCAAACTTCAAAAGAAGGCAAAGGGTATAAATTTTGTGTGCTGAAGTTATCCCAACAATAACCAAAGGACATTGTAAGTTATGTTCCACATACGTGAAAGAAACATGGAAGATTACCCTTTTTCACCATTATATGAAGTGTTTATTGCTGGCATTCACAACAAACACACCTTGTTGGCTGTGCAGGTACGCATCACTATGGTGCTTCTCTGTAGTGGTGTGAAAATTATATTCCACCATAAAATTGTTACAGAAACCAGAACTCTGGCCACCTTGTGTCCTGAGGTGTTCTGAACTTTCTCTAATTTTGAAATGAAACATGAAACTAAGGTGCATAATAATCATTTATGGGTTATCTAAATAACTTGTTTCAGGTTCTTGAGTAGATAAACATGTGACCAACTGGATCCATCTGGCTTAAAAACCTAATTTTGTCATGAACTCAGGCCTACAAGCATCCATCTTTGCATTTTTGATCAATATTCTGCTCTTTGTTCTGTAACTGTCTCTATTTCCCACCACTACACATAAACTTCTCTTTAGTTGAACTCAGCGTAAGCCCCCACAGATCGCAAAATGCACTGCAGTTTCACATCTGTTCTCATTCCCTGCATAAATAATACAAAACAACTGAGTGAAAGTAAAGTGAATTAAATTAGACTTGTTCTGTTTCTATTGAAACTTTCAGGGAGGAACTTCTGACAGAATTTTTTAAAACAGCAGTCTGTTTCACAATATACTGCTAAATTGGATGGTTTATGAGCTTTACTGAAATTTCAAATTCCATGTTGGTTATCTAGATACAGTATAAAAGCATCATATTTTTCCCAGGACATAGAATCAGTCAAACATTTTATTTTATTACTTGTTTGACAAACATGTTGTGTAAAATGGGAAGGCAAAATGAAAACCTAACACACACTTCATGATCAATAAGCCCTCATAACAAGCAAAACAAAAAGCTTCATCCATCTATCTATCTATCTATCTATCTATCTATCTATCTATCTATCTATAAATATAATAAGAGTCCTCATGACTTAAGAATTCGGCAGGGGCATTGAAACATGCATCAAACAAATGTTTTTATGTGAATGCTCACAGACTTCAAAAGGCAAGCCTGAAGGATGGTGAACTGTGTTTGTAGCTTTCTATATTTCTGGTTCAACCTTTTAGTTGTTTGGACTGGCTTCCACAAAGACACCTTAAGTCTCCAACCTGCTTTGTGGTACACCACTCTGAAATGATGTAGGTGGATTGTTTGCAAGGATTTGAAATGGCAATGGTATTTTTCTTATGAAAGAGAAGTAGGGTTGGAAAAAAGGCAGGCTTGTGACAATCTGATTTTTTTTTTTTTTTTTTTTTTTTTTTTTTTTTAATGTTACTCAGGAAACAGTCTATCTAAGTAAATTTGAGCTTTCAAAGTGCTGGATCCACAGTTGGTAAGAGGCAGATTTCAGTGTCCTCTTTTCATAACCCTCCATACATTCAGGGTTTGTCTTTGAACTAGAAATAAAGCCTTTAAAGTATTTTCATCGACTTTTTTATTATTTGTTTCCAAATCTGATATGCACAACTTGCAGTATTATCATTTCAGAGTCTTGTATGTTCATGCATATAACTCAAAGCCCTAATTAGTGCTGGCTGATGTTTATAACTACTGTCCCTTTTCTTTGCTGGTACTCAATGTGCAGCTTAAAAGAAACAAAAACATACAGAACTAGTATGTGTCACACTGTTCAATCTCAGTAATAGAAAGTTTTTATTGTAATCTGTATTACCCTGTACATGTCAAACTGTATAATTTGCTGCCACAGGCAAATCTGGTTCCTAAAATTCAAAAGATAAATCAGTCCAACCATGACTGGAAAGAAAGCGCTGGTTTTAATGCTCTTATTGTTCTTTTCATAGCCTATAAAGAGGTAGAGGAGGATGAGGAACAGCAGACAGCTGTGGCAGTGCTCATGGCTGGGAGTGAGAGGACAGTAAATCAGACTTCTTTGCCACTGTTTGATATTTGTACAAAGGTTTTGTTTGTGAGACTGATTGATTGTCTGTCCCTGAGTCTTTTGAAATTAAATGACCACAATCTATTTATTCAAGCTCACGACCAAAGACAAAACATTTTTTCTAAGTGGGGCAAAAAACTGCCCAAGCTGAAAACAAAAGAACGTTGGAGTCAGCATTGCTGAGAGCTGCCATTTACCTAAGCTTGACACACCATGATATTTTTGTTGCTTTCTGGGGGTAAAATGCCTTGTTTCTTTAGATTTTTATTTTAACCCTGGCCACTAAAGTGATTGATCATTTTTGCTTAAAGCATAAAATGATCCTTTTTAGTTGTTTTTACAGCTTTAAATTAAAATCTAGGAATGTACGGTTTTGGATTACTGGAGTATGGAAAGCAGTTATTTTCTTATTTTGCCTGCTGTTGTACAATTTTTACATATAATTAATTGGTTTTGGGTAGCCAACATTAGCTTTTGTCTCTAAATGGACTTCTTGAAGTCTTTAGCTAACTTTCCTGATAGTGCTTTCCTTTTCCCTTTGGACACAGAGGAAATAATATAATATTTAGATATATTTCTGGACCTGGATAGTGAAACTTGAAACAGGATTTGAGAAAAACATTTGAGATTGGGGGAGGGGGGTGAACAGTGCCACACGGACGGTGATTGACAGCACCAAGATGCACCTCTTGGCTCAGATTAATTGTTTCTAGGTAGCACTGGGAGCAATGGGAAAAGGCAGAAGAGCTCAATTTTTTTTATTTTTTATTTTTTATTTTTTTCACAGATTATCTGTCTCATACCATACTGTCATGACATATTGACAATTCCAACAAATATGTAGAAAAATATTTTTTTTATATAAAACTTACAACCTTTATTTGAGGCGAGATATCTTGCTTTATCATAGAATGAACTTAAAAGTGACAGTAGAAAGAGAGAAGGCTGACTTTATTTTTGGAGAAATTCATTCCACCAATGATTTTTTTTTTTTTTTGTCACTTTTATTTTGCATTTATACACAACTGGTGCAAAGTCAGTCAGTTTTCTTGTCATTAATATTGTTCTCCAACCTCATTGCTGACCTCTGTATTTGATTTTTTTATTAATCTTTGGTACCAATTTAAATTCTAAGCATGCCTGAATTCTCAAGATACCTTTTCTTGTTAGCATAGCTCGCTCCTCTCTTTTAGCAGAAACATTGAATTTATTACCATTTGCTTTACTTTTTGTGGTGTCCTTATGATTCATGAAATAAATTTCAAGTAAATTTTCAGTTAAAACTTTACTTACTTAACTAAACTGTAGACAACTAACTAAGTAAATAAGTAAAAAGTAAAGTATAGTTTTGCACTGCGACCAAACCAACACAGGAATGTAAGATTATAGGGGGGATAGTATGGCGTGATTTAGGTTATAAAGAAGTTATAAAGGAAGATGGAGCTCTTGAGGAGAAGCACATCCTTAGTTTGCTAAATGTCCTTTTAGTTGACACCAACATTACCTTGACTGGGTCGCTCTACTAGTTATTTTTACAGCAACATTTCCGATACATTCACAGTTTTCCTTTTTCTAGTTTGGGCACTGAGAGTAATAAGTTCAAGTTTATTTGTATTGCACATTTCAGCAGCAAGGCAGTACAAAGTGCTTCACATCATAAAAACATCAATCAAGTATACAGCAAAATCATCAAAATAACTCAGAACAAGTCAATAAAAATAAAAGCTATGAACTGGGGACTATTGGTGTTTTGCTCCAGTTACTGTTGTGGTCCTGATGTGAATCATTGATAAATTACACAGATGTTAAACATTCATCTTACTAGACTGATAAAAGTGTCATATGTTATTAGAAGCACCAGATGTTGGAGCAAAATAAAGCAGATGATAGACTGTTAAAACACTTATAGTTTCCATCACTGCATTTATGTGCCATAGAGGAAAGGTATTAGCTGCGAGCGTTGCTGTGTAGAAACATCATGTCTTCATATATATCATTATATCCTTCAGAGAATGTTTTCTTTGGACTCCATGGCAATAATTATTTTTCAGAAGTCATGTTAATACCTGAGTCTAATCTGACGTGCCTGTTGGATGAAAGTGTTTTTCTGATAAAAGTCATGCTGTGGCTGTGAAGTAGGCTAGTTAGCAGTTAGCCAGCGTTCTGACTCAGTGTGTTCCCAGCTACTGTTACCTGATCCCTCAGTGTGCTTTCCCCAACACCTTGACTGTGCTAATTGGGACAAACCCCCTGTAGTTTGACCCTCAAGGGGTGCCGTACTGGAGTTTGCTTGCAGATGTGTGTATGCACGTGTGTTTGTGCAAGGGAGAGTCAGAGGGAGTAAGTCAGCTGCACCCCTCCCTGTCTCTCATGCCATGTGTTTACACACATGATCTGTCTCACATGTCGTGTGTGTAATAAACTTGAGGTGCAATACACGTCAAGAGGAATAGTGTAAAAGTGGTTATGCCAGAAAGTATAAGAGATTTGTATTCACAAACTGATTGCTTTTACCACAGATAAAGGAGGTAAAGATTTAATGCTTAGTCAAGCTGTAAACTACTTGTCCTTTTCTTATTTTTATCCTGTAACCAAGCACTTAAATTTCTCGTATGTACATGTCAGTCTGTGCTTTGTGCAATTATTGCATCCTTGATCCAACTTCTTTGTAATGAGAGAAGCAGAGTAAAAACCTCTGACTTTCATTTTCCTTGTCAACAACAATTGCTGTACTGACATGTGCTAGAGATTTTTTAGTGTTTCTTGTCTTTGCCTTGAAACTAAGTCAGGGTTACATAGAATAATAGAACTATATGAAGCTGTAAAAAACTTTGTCATGAAGTTTTTCTAATACCTACAGCAATCTCTCTAGGTGACCATAATCATTCAAAGGCAAAATAAGTTTGTGCATCACATTTTATAGTGTCTGAATCTCAAAACCTATTGCTTTTAACATAGTTAATTACTATTAATAACTAATACTTATTAATTATGTGCTTGCTTGTGCTTCGATACAGTATGTCAATAAAGTGGCTAAACCTTCAAAGGACACCAACCTCTAATCTACATGATTTCTTTTTTTAATGTTGCTTCTAATAAGCTCCTGATTATAAAACTGAATTATACTGACCTAATAAATAGAAGCTGTTTCCTGTGGTAATTAGCTGAAAACAAAGTAGTTAGTTGTAAAGCAAAAACATTTGAAAATAAACAGTAACAGAAAGAAGATGCTTGGTTAGTAATATGAAAGCACAGCAAGTATCAAAAAGATGTCAAAATAGGAAAAGAAGATCAGAGCAGTTTGAGATTCTGATGGTTGATTGAGTCGACAGTCACACACACAACTGATTCAAACATTCGTGTTAGTGGACTTTACATAAAATCTGAACTTGGATTTTGTGGTCTGTGTCAAAAAACTAATTTGCACAGCAGAAAAACAGAAACTGCATGATAAAAAGATGCACATTTTTGAGATGCCTTTTTTTTTTTTTTTTTTTTGGTCTTGTAAAATATTTGAGCACATTTGGAATTTTATATTTATAGAAAATGATTCATAGCTTTTCATATATATATGGGTGTTTTCCCTATGCTAATGCTTTTACTTTTTAAAAATAAAAAAGAAGAAAGAAAATAAACAGAAAGGCAGTTATTACAGAGCAGGGGTCAGACAGTGGACTGGAGTGTTTGATGGGTAAATTGGGAGCTATGGGGGCCAGAGACTCTATAGCCTTGAGTCTCAGTGCCATACCAGGAGCGAACAATCTGTAATTGGCACCAAATAGAGGCACCCAACTGTCACAAAAAAGACCCGATAGAGAAGAAAATGAACAAAAGAGTCTGAACAATAAGATTCCAAGACTGGTGAAGGATCCGTTACTGTCCTCACAAGACAGCGAGCTACTAGACCTAGCTGTCTCTAAAACCTTACTAGGTCTCATATGTTGTGATAGCTATATGAATGAAAATATCTGCCCATTTTTAATCTGTCAATTTTGATGTATTTTATGGAGCTGGCCTTATCAGAAAGAAATGAAATTATTTTTTTCTGTATTTATAGTAATCTGTATGTGAGAAACTTTAATGTTCTGTATTTTGCTTCATAGTCAGATCTATAGAGAGTTAAGATCTTTAATCTGATACCTTTTCTATAGATGGTCTGGTTATATCTGAATTTATGAAAGTGAAATAACCCTTAAGTTGTTTTTTTATGTATTTAATTTAGCTTTCAAAAATACACAGTACAATCAGAAAAAAAGTATATTTTCCAAACAAAAGAAGATCTTAAAAAAAAGATAAAAATACATTAAATCAATTAATTAAATTAAGCAGTATGTTATTATTATTATTATTATTATTATTATTATTATTATTTACCAAGCAATATCTACATATTAAACCAAGTCAACAATTTTAAGGAGTTTACAAGAAATATTATAGACACCCAAACAAAAGAATTTAGATTTCACTTCAAATCCAATATTTAATCCCTAATCTCCTAGAATAAAATAACATAACATATCTGAACCCTGGATTGGTAAATCTAGCTAAAATACCGCAGCTATGATGTAGAACATAGAATCTCTACTAAAGTGCTAATGCGACATCCATACAGAGATTTTGTTTATTTGGATCCTTGCACAGCTTCATGCTGCATCTGTCTCACTTTTTTTCTCTAGTTAGATTACAACATCAGTTCGCTGTGATAGACAATTTAGTTGGTGAAGACATTCCTAAGCATTTTACTCTCCTAACACTCCGTAGCACATCAGGATTGAGGCATAGCTGCTAAATATGCACCCCCAGGCCTGTGAGTGGGGATGCATGTGTGCGTGTACATGTGTGTGCGAACACTGGGTAGCCAAGGCCTCCCCACCGTGTTTCACCATAGGTGTGCAGATGAAAGCTCCTCTGGTGAGTGTGCTGACACACACATAAATACACACACACATAGAGAAACAGAATGTTTGAAGTGGCACCCAGCAGCTGAGCTGAGTTGTGGCCGTAACCTCACTTTGACATCTGGGTAAAATCCCTCCAAGAAGAGCACACAGACTCCAACAAACTTGCTTCCATTTCCACCTGCTTAAAGTGTATAACCTTCACCATGCTCACAAATTCAATGCTATCATATCATTGGCTGTAAACTGTATTTGAATCATTTAATCACATCTTGATAAACTGGGTTGGGTTTTTTTTTTTTTTTGCTATTTTTATCCAGCCAACATTTACCTCAAGGTAACATGTACTTAATCTTAGGAAAACCCACAAATGAAACTCAGATTATTTTAAAGTACACATATAGAATGATAACTGGAAGCTTGTGTCACCATGTGGAAGAGAAACACTGTAATATACCAAATGCACCATAATTTAAAGTGCTATAGCCAAAATACTATAGAGAAAAATGATTTTTTTTTTTTCCCTTAATTTTTACCCCTCAGACTGACAAAATTTCATTAAAAAATGAGAGTGAAAGCTGATTGAATGTAAACAAATTTTACACATATATTTAATGTAGTTAGCTTTTTGAACAGTGTTCAGGAAAAATTCATCCCTGCCGTCATGGCATTGTTTTGTTACTCACTAATTACCTCAACCTCAGTCCCAATAACAGCCAACCTCCCCACCTCTGATTCCGTTCCAGAAGGCCTCGCAGTTTGAGTAGGTCCTGGAACTATTATTCACCCCACTAGACAACATCCTCAGTTGAGGTCAGCAGCTCTTCATGGTCTGTGATGCCATAATCCCACTGTCTGAGCCCAGTGACGGGGTAGTCAACATTTCTGTCTCAAATGCTCACCAAACGCTTTTTTCACTTGTGAAAAACATTATAGTTATACAAAAAAAAACCTAGTGCATGAGTTCCTATCTTCCTGGCCTGCTCGTAACTGTTGCGACCCTTTAGGGTCTCACAATCTAACCAAGTTGTGTGGAATCCATCTGTGGCATACTTTTGCCTTCCACTAATGTATAAAGCCTCATCAGAGTTTGTGGCCTGAAACAGACCCATTTACCTTCACAGTCCCCAACCGTTACTGCCATGCTGGAAAAGCTCTGCTGAATCTGATAGTTGGAACACTGGCACTTTCATCATCCTCCTACACCATCAAATCCATCTGACCACCAGATTTTTTTCTTTTTTTTTTCTGTGTCCAGACACAGATGCTTTCAGTTTGGAAGACCCAATTGCAAAATGAGTCGTCAGCCTGTAATCCAGGTCTTCCTGTATGTTGGTGCAGTGGTTTAGCATTTTGTAAAAAGTACCAAAGCAGTAAATACTAATATGTCCAAGTACCACCATGCTGGCAGACATTATAATACAGTATTGTAGTATCATCTATTTGTTCTGCTATGTCATAAAAAGAAAATAAAAAAATGTCCTTATCCATTAGCACCATTGGATGAAGGATATGGTGTAACTATATGTTAAAATTTAAATGTGAATTTGATTTATTTATTTTTTTCCAAGTTTCACTCTAAAATAGCATAAAGTTCACCAGAAGCCAGTATTTTTAAGGCGGAAAGTTGGGCCTTAAAATCCAAAATGACTGCCTAAGAGAAAAAAGTTTATGCACCATTTTAAAGATTTATCCAGTGTCTGTTGTTGTCAGACTAACCTCACTAATGCAAAGTAGTCTGAACCAGCTCTCCATTCACAGGGTCCAAACCTCCTGAGCCTGATGAGCCTTTCCCAAGCAGGACAACAGGACATCTGTTTAAGCTGGTTTCGGGAAGAATTAGATCAGCCTTCTCACTGCCCACTTTCCGAACATCAAACCCCGCTTCCTCTGAGGTCCCAGCCCAACTGAGCAGCCGCAGCCAGCGAGCACCCTTAGCCATGCTTGCTAATGGCAGCTTAACCACTTGCACTTGGAATAGGGCTGAATTAGTTTTAGAAGTCTGTACTGATAAACTTCAAGGATTTTCTTTCCTAGATAAACCTCTTCATCAGAACAACCAATCAAAAACCTCTTCACAAATTCTGTTGAACCCAAGCAGCCAAACTTTTTTACAACCAGCAAGAGACCTTAAAAGTGACAATCTCAAAAACTGAATTTCCACAATGTCCAGTAGAATTGTGGCTGCTTTAGTTTGCAGCGTTTAGCAGGTACAATGCACAGTTCAAATCCAGTAACTCAGGAAACGTAGATAACTTGCAAGAATCATCAAATTATGTTTAATTTTCTTTCCCTATAACTGTGGGTGGGTGAACTTCTTTGATGTAATAAATTTGAAGGAGACAGAGAGAGAGAGGGGATCATACCACTTGAGATGCCCTATCCTGGGTTGATCCATTTGTTCTTTGTGTGGAAAACTCAAAGACTCCTCGAACCTGCTCTTGACAGAGCCCATGAAAGTTCTTGGATCCAACAAAAAGAAAAAAACCCAGCGTGAAGCAACAGTCCTGAAAGTAAATCTAAATTCTGAAACCTCAACCTTTGGCTCATGGGTTGGCCTCGACATCGGTGGAGTTCTCCGGTCTGGTTGAGGCTCAATTCTACTCTCAAACCCCCCGATGGTTCTTCCTTGATGATCTCTTCTCCTGACATAAACGTGAAGACTGTCTCCGAAGCACAACCACTGAATGTTAGCAAGTGCTTCTAATTTATACTTTTTGGGCTCGATGCCTACATGACTTTTTGGATGAACCCTAAAAATCACCCTCCTTTACTGGAAAATTCCCCTTTCCACGCTCTCACGGTCAACTTCTCCTTTTCTCTCATGTCACACCTGAGTCATCTCCTGTCCCTTATAACAGATTAATACATTTTATACATTTTCAATCAAAATATTATTCAAATCACAGACTAACTTTGTACATCACACTGCTTCCCAATTATTGATCATTTGTTGAACATCATTCATTATTGCTATTTGTAACATTCAATTCCCCACAGTTATCAAAAATAATCTTTCTGTTGACTGCTTACAATTTTAACTGGTCAGTTATACAGGCCATACAGCTTTGGCTCAACTTTCCATCATTATAACTTTTCCATGGTTACAACTTCTTGATTAGACACAGATAGAAAAAGATTAAAGGAAAGTTCATAAGAAAGAACAGCTGTGTACATTCATTGCTTATACTAAAGTCTTATCCTGTTTCTGCAAAGTAGTCCTTACCTAAAAGGCCTGTATTTTTAACTTTAACATAGTTGTATCACTGATCAAATAAATTTAGATAACTATTATTTATTTAATACCAACAAAAATAATAAAACCCCAAAGTTATATTCAAATTATCAAATTCGGCCTTATTTCTTACACTTGTCCCCACTGCGGAGTTACATCAACTCATATTCTTTCAACGCTGCATCAGACAATCACAGCTCTTCTCTGTATCCCCATAGTACACTAATCAAATTTAAGAAAGAAAGATTCTCAATGACTGTTTAAAGGATTACGTTCTACATTAATCTGGAAAGAATGAAACTTTCTAATTATTAATTATCAAGAATAAGTAAATAATATTTAAATATAAAACATGAAACACAACCATACATACATACTTCTTCAAATACTCTGCCTTCAGGAAACTTCAACTTTCTCAATGCCCTGTCGCCATGGAGATTAACTGGTCCAAGGCACCTGAAGTTTCCCTTTTTGTGATTTTACAATCTTCTGTTCATTTTCACTCAAAGTTCACAAACAATAAAGCAGCTGAATACATACTCATTAACTGCATTGAAATATTATCTTACTGTTAGTTCTTTTGATTAAGGGGGTGGGGAATATGTCAAATCTAAGGTATTTCAACACCAATTAGGGTGGGGGTGGGGAATATTATGTATGCTGTTGGCGCATAGTGCCATTTTATAGAGCACTCATGTTACCTTAAGTTGTTATAAAAATGCTGTACTATGTATCAAACATAAAATAAATTTGACTTCGCAATTTGATGCCTTGCAATTGGCCTCTGTCTCTTTAAGAAGCTCCTACTCTTTTCGGCACTCCGGCTTCAACACGTCATTACAACAGTGTTCATCCATTATGCCGTTTGCAACCGTTCTTAGGAACGTTGGACTGAGAAGTAGTTCAGTAGTGATCAGTTCAGCACACACCAATTCCACCAGGTATTTGCTAGTTGCTGCTGCTGCTAGTCTGGAGGAGCTGTGGGAGGATGGCATGGGGGATGGATGCTCTGTGGGTGGGAGCTCGGCAGGAGACCACAGCTTTGTGTGCTTTGGGTAAGTAGGCAGCGCTTTGTGAGAGCAAGTGTTTAGGCACCACCGAATGACTGCCATGGGAGATTCAAGGATTCCTCAAACATCCATGAAAAAAATCAAAGCAACACTCCAGATATGTTTTTAACGTAACATTATAAGATGATATAAAGCTAAAAAAAAAATATTTTACATAATACCCCCCTTTAAATCTTTTAATAACTGCTATAAAATCTCCTTTAGTCAACATGCTGCAACAGTCTTTGAAGGTACAACATGTAGAGAACTACATTTTCATTAGCATGTTTTGCTCATGGTAGTTAGCTCTGTCAATTAGCAAATCCCACTGGTTTTTGAACCTAAAAGAAACTTGTTAACATAGGTTGGGTTTAATCTAATCCCCAAATTCAAGTACCTTGGAGCTAAATAGACCATAAGTAGCCACCAGCACATGCTCTTAATTCAGTATTCATAAGGAGTTCTCAAAATGTTCTTCTCTATACTTAACTTTTAATAGGTTTCTGATAAAGAAAAGACCAAAATCAACATTTTGGCTGTTGATGCTACATCCCAGGCCATTCATATGTGTCCTCTCTTTAAATCAGTTTGCCAAATTTTCATCTGAGTACAACTAAAGGCCACCCAAGTACCACCAGTAGTACTTGTATTAGAGTTGAGAATTGCAGTGGGTATTAGTATTGTCATATAAAAATGTTACGACTGTGACTCAAACTACAAAATGCATAATAATCCCTCGCCATCAGTTTGTATTACTGATTGTAGTAAAAGTGGTTACTCATTATTTCTGTCTGTTTTTACTTACCTTTGAAAAGTTATCATTAATACATTTTTTTTTTTCTAAGAACCACTGAAGTGAGCACAAGTACTAGCAGGTTTAATTCCAACAAAGTTTGAGAACCAAGAATGTAAAGCATTCAGGTAACCAGAACAAAGTATCCTTGTTCCCTTATACATAGTAGAACTATTTCCTTTTCATTACTGTATAGGCTGAAATTTTATATTTTATGTTACCTTGTAACATAAAATATGGTGGTCTTGCAATTATCATACCAGACAGTGTTGCCATTGTAGAAATGTGCCAGTGCACATATTCATCTGTTATAATCAATTATAGATTAGCCTGCTGGATGCTTTTCAAGATGGTGCCGCTGGTTTCACCAGGCAGAGCAATAATCCCACAGGAATTGGAAAAACGCTTTGGTGGATCTCAGATTTTACTAAAAATGTTTAGTAGACCATACTGATTCCAGCCACTATAACTGCTGCAGGTCTGACAACTTGTATTTAGCATTTCTAAAACTAAATCAGACTTTGTGCTACTCTACTGTACAGTATGTATACACACTTTATGTGTGTACATGTGATGCATTGTCTTATTTTTAAGTCTCTCTTCTGGTATAACTCTGGGGGAATGTCTTGCTTTGTGGAGTACTGCTGCACTATATCCATCAAAACCCAAAAAGAGTTCTTTTTTTTTTTTTTTTTTTTTTTTTTTTTTTTTTTTTTTAGTTTTTTAAATTAACTGAATTCACCTTCTACTCACTTTGATTTTAGAATGATTCCAAAACCATTTTCATATTTATTTTTTTTTCTATTATTTTTATTTTATTCTTCTGAGACGCTAGGTTTGTGTATCAGGTGGGATATGAACATCCTCCAGACAGAAATACATAGCAAAACAGAACTAAATCTGAATATGAAGCCAGATTTTTTTTGTGTGTGTGTGTGTGTGTGTGTGCATGTTTGGAGATGTAGGCCTTGCAGTGATACCACCAGCAGAGTTGGTAATGATCCCAATTGATTGCGGCTGTTAATTAAGAGCATCTTTTAATTAATTATGTTCCCTGAATCTACCTGTTATAAATAATTCCTAACAGACAGTTTTCAGTACAGTAGCTGCTGTGAAGCTTTACCATCTCATTTTCAAGAAAAACACAAAAACAACTTTGCTTTTTTTATCATAGATGTTATTCCATTCTTGTGTGCATGTGTATGTGTTTGTGTGTGTGTTTTTGAGTATTTGTCTTTTGACATTGTGGAAAATGCTTATTTTCCCTTTGACACACAGTTTGCCACATACACGTTTTGAATTGAGAAATCCTGATCTGATGACATTTCTCAATCCAAGTTTATTTTTAAAGCAGATTTAAGAACTGTGATTTTTAGAAAAAAAAAATTATTTTGAAAATAAAAGCCACTAAATACAAATATGATTTAAGAGTACATGAAATGACAGCCAGTGTTGCCTGGAGCTTAGGACAGCTAAAAGCAAGCAATCATCAGCCTAAAGTGTTCCTGGGAGCTGAAATTAATGCAATGTTCTTTCAGTTTATTATAGGTAGAACATAAAACAACATATAACATAAAATTAATCAGGAAATGTGTAAAGCAAACATACAAAGCAAGTATATGAAAGATAAAACATATTGCCTCAAGTATTCACTTACCTTCCTACCCGTATGAACTGGAGTGACATCCCTTTCTTAATCCATAGCATTTGATATGATGTTGTCCTACCCTTTGCAGCTACAAAGGGGTAGGACATCATTTTCTATTTTCCTAGAAAGGCTTTCCACACAGCAGTGCGTTTAGTCATTTTTTTCATCATTCTTTCAGAAGCTCATTTTTGAGTTCAGACACTGATGTTGGTTTGCAATATCCACTCTGATCTGGTCCAAAGGTGGTCTGTCTTTTTGAGTTCAGGTCTCTTTCCAAGCCAGTTGAGTTTCTTCTCCAAATTTTCTCATCCATGTATTTATGGAGGTTTCTTCCTGTAATGCTGTGTAGTCACATTTTAACAGGAAGGGGCCATCACCAGAACAATTTCCAAAAAGCTGGTTGCATAAAATTGCCCAAAATGTCATAATATGCTCCTTTCACTAGAACTAGTGCCATACTTCACAGTTAGTATGATTTTCCTTTTCTACAATAGATTGATTTATCCCAAACATATCTTCCTTTCTGGTGTCTAAATATTTAAATTTAGAGCCATCTGTCCAAAGAACATTATTTCAGAGCTCCTGTTTTTACATTTTCTCTAGCAAACCTTAGTGTGTGCTTCATGTTTTTCGTATAGAGCAAATGTTTCCTTCTTGCACACCTCTTATGAAAATGTAATTTGTTCAGTCTTTCTCTAAATGTACACGCACAAACTTTCATATCAACAGTTGCAAGATGCCTCACTATAAGGGTGAATGTGCATGGATGACCAATCCTGAGAATTTTGGCAGTTTTTTTAACACTTCTAGACCATTTACCATATAGTGGACATCTGATTTTAAATTAATTTGAAATCTCTTTCAATCCCTTACCAGGCTTATAAAATGCCACAACCCTCTTTCTGTAGACCTCTGAAAGACGACACTGTACCCACCAGGACAGCCTGGTGTTTTTTCAACAACAGGCCTTGAATCAACCCTGAAATAAAGAAAGCCTGAAAACTATTTTAAGGCAACAAACCATAATCCAAGGCTGTAAGAGATAAAAACTAGCTGAATGATCGAAACCATTTTTTTTTTTTTTTTTTTTTTTTTTTTTTTTTTTTTTTTTTTTTTTTCCCCAAGAGGTTGGATTAAAGACCTGCCCCTCCCCCAGTCCGGTCATCTATGTTGCAAATCAGTTTATCTTTAACCCCTGTCTCCTTCCCATCCCCTAACTTCACGTCTCTGAGCTTTCAGACAAATACCCCACCACCACTCCCTATGCTTCAGTTGACTCCTTCTGATCATCCCACGCTTCAAACACCCAGTCCCCCTTCACCACCACCATCCTGTACCTCCTAATATTTCAGGTGAGGAAATGCTATAAAAACAACAAAAAAATCAATATGCAAAAAGGCTGCATGTCTGGGTGGCATCAGCTCAAGGCTACTAAGGTGCTGCACAGATCAACTGTGTTGTATTATGGGATACATGCTCAACATGAGTCTGAAGGAGGCTACCACAGCTGTGGAGACGTCCTGTGTAATACCAGTGTCAAATGTCACATGTCAGATGGACCTCAGTGACTACAGGCCAGTAACTCTGATTTTGCATCTAATGAAGACCCTGGAGAGGCTGGTTCCTCAATGATCTTCACACCTTAGTGAGAAGTTAGGGGTGGATGATGTCACTATGTAACTCTTGCTCCAAACTTATATCCACCTACACAAGCCTGAAAGCACTATGAGAATCATGTCCTTTTACTGTATTTCTCCAGTGCTTTTTAATACCATTCAGCCTGGACTTCAGGGGGACAATTTGAAGCAGGCAGGAGTAGACTGTAATTGAAAATTTTATAATGCGCTCCTCACCCCCTATTTTCCTTTATTTGTATGAATAGTCTTGGCATAAGGTTGGTCAACTGGTCTCACACAGACTCCAGGGGATGGACTCTTGATGCTCGTGACCATCTTTGTTACTTTCCCAACCCAGAGTTTATCAGGATCAGGGTTGTCCCCTTTAACATCAAACAGACAACCCCCTTTTTTAATAAAATGCAAATGGAAAGACCTTCTGAGCTGAGCTCCACAAAATCCTTGGTGCATAACAATTCAAAACTTAACACCTATAGTTCAATCAAGCCTATCTTCCCCTTGTTGGGAAACACCCACAAAAAGTGACAACCTGCTGTCTCAAGATTTACTGAATGGAATCTATAAAAAACAGCCAGGATCAACTGTTAGCTAGAGCCCCTTTGTCTCTTCATGTTGGTTCTCACCTTGCAAGGTTTTTATAAATTTGTGATTTCCTCTCATTTTCTCTTGTTAAAGTATTTTTTTTCCATGACAGGAACACCACCTGTCACAGCAGATACAGGACTAATTTACTGGCTACCTGCTACACGTGAGGTCTTGGTTATCATGGTTTACCATAGGGGGTATTGAAGGGAGCTATGCTGGCACCTTTCCCGCTCACCCTCTGCACTGCAGAGTTCTCCATCAACTCCACAAGCTGCTTTATTTAAAAGGTCTTAGATGAGCCATAGTTGGCCTCATCACAGGTGAGCATAACAGAGTACAGATAGCAGGCACAGGGTTTTGTGAACAGGTGCCAATGGAACCACTTTCAAATCAGTTAGGGGAAACTAAGGAGCTGGTAGTGAATTTCCACATGTGCAGACCCATCACACTGACACTGGTGAACATCCAGAGACTGGGCATTGAGATAGTGGATTAATAGAATAGAATAGAAAATAAATATCCTTTATTATCCCTCAGTGGGAAAATTTAGGTGTACCAGCAGCAAGTTAAAGGTTAATGTAAGAATACATAGTCACAAATGCAAAAAAATATAAAAACAAAAAAATAATAGGAGACTGTACATTAAGGGCAAATTTAAAACATGAGAGAAATAGTTCTTTGCAGTTATTAAAAAGAGCAACTCCGATTAAAATAAATATGAAACTGAGTAGGGGAAAAAAGCATACGTGCATCTATATTTATGTATAAAAAAGAACAAACTATTTACAAGATTGACAAAATTTAAACATAAGTGGATGTTCACTTGTTCATCAATAAACTGGACTTAAACCAATACACTGATGCACTTTACAAGAAGAGTCAGAGCAAGCTGTACCTGCTGAGGAAACTGAGGTGTTTTGGAATGCAGGGAGCACTACTGAAGACAAATTTTGAACTATTTTGGCATCTTCTGCTGAGGCAGCAGCTTGGCAAAAGCTGAGAGGCAACAACTGGAAAAGTTCACCAGGAAGCCCAGATATGTCCCGAGGTGCCCCCTCAACCCAATGCATGCGGTTGGAGACAGAAGAACTCTTAAAAAAAACATCACTATGGTACAATGTCTTCATTTGCTTCTCACTTTTCTGCTGATACATTTGAATTTCCTCTAAAAATGAAGAATGATTCGAAGATACAGTACTGGAGCAAGAGTGTCCACTTAAAACTTTGTAAAATTACAGACTTTCTTATTAGGAACATAAAGACCTTAAATATCCAGTGGGTTTAAAGAAGAAGTCTTAATTTAACTTATTAACTTAATTTCATTTAACTAATTAATCTTGATTTTATGCAATTAAAAGCAACTGGGAGTAAAAACATTCAGCGTGCCCACATTCAGAATGTAAAGGTAAGAGCTTGTGATTGTTAAAACTAAACTATTATTACAAACATGCATTGTTGTTTCAATAAATTTGAGGAAATTTGAATAAAGATCACTCTAGCAGTTTGTTAAACAGTTGGAGATTAATAAACGTGTAAGTACAAATGATATATTTACTTTTAATGAATTTCTAAATGTAACCTTTTTTATTTTGAATAGTAGAAACATGAAGTGCAGCAAACTTTAGGTTAATAAGAACCATTTGACAAAGGTTTACACAAAAGTATGCTGCTCAAAAAAATAAAGGGAATGCCTAAACAAAACAGTGTAACTCCAAATCAGTCACACCTTTGTGGAATCAATGTCACCAGTTAGGTAGTAACACTTACTGTGAATCAATTTCACCTGCTGCTGTGCAAAAGGAACATACAACAGGTGGAAATTAAAGGCAATTAGCAAGACAACCCCTATAAAAGAGTGATTCTGCAAGTGGTGACCACAGATCATTTCTCTGTTCTTGTCCTTTCTGGTTGAACTTTTAGTCACTTTTTCATTTTGTCAGTGCTGTCATCCATAGAGGCATCATAAGGCGTGTTTTACAGCCCACTGAAGTTGCTCAAGTAGTGCAGCTAATCTAAGACGGAATATCAATGCAAGCAGTGGCAAGAAGATTTGCTGTGTCTCTCAGCACACTGTCCAGAGCATGGAATAGGTACCAGGAGATAGGCCAGTATACCAGGAGACATGGAGGGGGCCATAGGAGGGCTACAACCCAGCAGCAGGACCGCTACCTCGTCCTTTCTCCAAGGAGGAACAGGAGGTCCACTGCCAGGGCCCTACAAAATGACCTCCAGCAGGCCACTAATGTGCATGTTTCTACTGAAACTGTCAGGAACAGACTCCATGAGGGTGGTATGAGGGACCAATGTCCACATATAGGGCCTGTGCTTACAGCCCAAAGCCGTGCAGGATGATTGCCGTTTGCTAGGGAACACCAAAATTGGCAGATTCGCCATTGGCACCCTGTGCTCTTCATGGATGAAAGCAGGTTCACACTGAACATGCAACAGACGTGACAGAGTGTGGAGACACCATGGAGAATCTTATGCTGCCTGCAACATCCTCCAGCATGACTGGTTTAGTGGTGGATCAGTCATGGTGTGGGGAGGCATTTCTTTGGATGGCCGCACAGCCCTCTATGTGCTAGTCAGAGGTGCCCTGACTGCCATAAGGTACCGGGATGAGATCCTCAGACCCACTGTGAGACCATATGCTGGTGCAATGGGCCCCTGGGTTCCTTCTTATGCATGACAATGCCAGGCCTCATGTGGCTTAAGTGTGTCAGCAGTTCTTGCATGATGAGGGCATTGATGTTATAGACTGGCCTGCCCATTCCCCAGACCTGAATCCAACTGAGCACATCTGGGACATCATGTTTCGGTCAATCCACCAATGCCACGTCACATCACAGACTGTTCAGGAGCTAACTGATACTCTAATCCAGGTCTGGGAAGAGATCCCTCACGAGAACATCTGCTGTCTCATCAGGAGCATGCCCAGGTGTTGTCGGGAGGTAATATAGGCACGTGAAGGCCACACACAGGAGCTAACTGATACTCTAATCCAGGTCTGGGAAGAGATCCCTCACGAGAACATCTGCTGTCTCATCAGGAGCATGCCCAGGTGTTGTCGGGAGGTAATATAGGCACGTGAAGGCCACACACACTACTGAGCCTCATTTAGACTTGTCTTGAGGAATATTCACTGACATTGAATCAACCTGTCGTGTTATTTTCCGCTTTCATATTGAGTATGAATCCAGATCTCCATGGTGTAATAATTTCGATTTACATTGATAATTTTTGTGTTATTTTCTTCTCAATCAATTTCACTGTGTTAATAATAAAGTTTTTCAATGAGAATATTTAATTAATTGAGATCTTGGATGTGTTATTTTAGTGTTCCCTTTAATTTTGTGAGCAGTGTATAGGCTTGCATCAGATTAGAAAGAGCACCTACACTTTTACTGTCCCTGACAAATATTTGATGTAACTAAGACCCATGACAGTGTGTCACTACAATTTGTACTTTCCTACTCCCCACTTAGCTTACTTCTCAATAAGCTTTATCTTTAATTTGTCCTTGCATAAACTATCCATCTTGACGCAATCGATTTTAGCTTCTCTACAAAAGATGCTCTTTTACATGATTTCCATGGAACTGTGATTAGTCTACACTGTTGTATGTGTACACAAAAAGCCTGGCTGCTTGTGAATAATTCAAGCAAAATCCAAATTCTGTGTGTGGTGACAAAGTAACATCCTAGTATGTGTGTACTTTTTGGCCCCAAGGCAAGGGATTTGTTTAATACTCTGCTGCTGTGCAAGAATTGTCATTTTCTGTATGAAGTACATCGTTGAGCAATGGACAGTGTGTTGAGCCGCTTTTGGAGACAAAAGTCCAAGACTTTGGGGGCATGTTTTTGGCATAACACGAGCACCGAACTGTTTCCATCTGGGTCTGCTCAAGAAATGATGTTGTAGGCTATGCACTTTATGCAAATACACATAGAGAGATGCTCTCTCTTTCTCTCTCTTACACACACACACACACACACACACACACACACACACACACACACACACACCCCTCCTACTGCTATCATAGACTGCATTAGCTACCTTACCCCTTTTTTTCCTGTCTTCCATCTTTCACACTTTCTTTTTGTTTTTTCTCACCCAATCATTCTGTTTCTCCTTCCTGTACAGTTCGAGGTGGATTCACATCTTTTTTATTTCTGCTTCAACATATATGCAAACCTATTCCTACTCCCCCAATGCTCTCTCCAGGGTGCCATAGTAACTCAGTAGGATAGGAGCATTACCCTTACTCTGCACCCCTCTTTGACCACACCCCCATTCTCTTCCTGTTTTCCCTCCAATGGAAACATTGCCGGACTATCCCTTCAATACCCAAAAGCTCTATACCTGCATGATGTTACACTCACTTGCCCAATCAGAATTTGTGCTTTTTACATATCAGCAGGGGGTGTTGAGCTCCTCAGCAACACTGAGTGGGGGGGTTGATGGATGTTTTGGGGGGAGGGGTACTGTAGTAAAAATGGTGACCTAGATTTTTCTCCTTTTTTTCCAACTCCCCCACTCGTCTCTTTTCTCATTGAGCAAAAAAACATTTGAGAAAACATCAGTATGAATCTGTTCTAAGTTTTATCCAGACTATATTTGGCTTCTACACAGAGGAAGATGGGATCCAAATGGGGTTTAATAAATTGAAGAACACTGTAGTAAACAACTCAGTCAACCAACAATTGTTCTTACCCTTACTGTCACAGTTTTTCATTAATTTGAAATGTAAACACAATCAGTCCACACTGTCTGTTTCTTCCAAATTTTGTTGGACAAGTTAAAAAAACTTAAGACTTAGTAGTAACACAAACAAGACACAATTACAACAAGATTACATCTCAGGGGCCTTTTTACTTTTTTAACACTGAATCACTGCCAACTTTATTGTGTTTTTACCAATAATTCTTACTCTCAAGTTAAACTTTAAAATAAATATGAAAATTGATTGGAGATTCAGCAAAAATAGGACAAAGAGCTGTAAAGTGAAAGAGGTAGAAATGTGACTGAGTGAGAGTTACTGGTCTATTCAGCAAATTTAAATTTTTACAATAGCATGCTTCTGAATTGTAGTTGTTTTTTCAGTGATTTCTTTCCATAATTTGCCTCTGACTTGCTTATATTGTTTCTCACTTTGAGTAGATGTATCAGTGCCACCTTGGCACCAGCATTGCAGTGAAAAACAATGACGGAAATAATCTAATAAATAAAACTGAAAGCTTTTCTTGCAGTCGTCAGGGTCTGTTAGAGTGTTTTTTACCTCCCTGTTTTCTCCCAGGTATTGGAGGTGTTAAATATGGCAGGGGAAAACAACAAAACAAAATTGCCTTGTGATCCTTTATAGAGCCAAAAAAAAAAAAAAAAAAAGATTTGAAAAAACAACTTATGAAAATGGGAAAAAGCTTCCAATTTTACCTGGAAGATTACAACATTATAAGCACTGGTAAATACTTTTTATAAATTGCTTTAGTGTTAAAGTAACAAAACTGACTAATAAGCCAAGGGAGACAGAGAAAGAGGGGGTGAGAGGGGTGAGTGTAAAGTCTTAGGTTAAGGCTTAAAATTGAACCTTTTATGTCTTCATTTAAACATATAAATTGGTTTGCAGAATTTTAACCCACTTGGATTTAGATTTTAGCATCAGTACTCTGACCCATTTTTCATCTTAAGACAGCAGCCATTGAATAAAAGAACTCATTTTATAATTTAGATAAATTTATGGAAGCAGCTTTTAATCAGCCAGTGTTTATACAGTTGTTCTTCAAATCATTGCATGTATTGACACAAAATGAAATAAAATGGGTAAGGTAAAAACAGAAAAAGTGTTTTTCCACATTGGGTGCATGGTGAAGAAAAGACTAGCAACTATCAGTTAAATAGACAGAGTATAATGATCTGAGCTCCCCTAATGGCTACCAAGGCCCCTTGTTCACTTTTAATGGGCAATGCCAAACACAGAAATATGTTTGATCTAGTTCACATGTGTACTCAGTGGTTAACACGTGTTGATGTCTTCTTTTGAGCCATATCTAATTCAAACTCACCACAGTGGCAGTTTCTTTTTAGGCGACACAGGGATTGGTGACTTTGATGTGAATCTGAAATGAGAAGCTTTTGGGATATGGCACACAGTGCCCAGAGAGGTGCCTGCAAGCCTGGCTGAGAATCATGCCCCTGGACTCAGAAGCTACTTTTGGTAATTACACAGTATCTCAACATGGCTTTATGCTGCAAAACCAAGAAAGGTGTCATTAAAACTTCTTGGATTTTGGAAAAGAAGAATTGGACTGCTTTTATGTTGTTCACAAAAAGCATGCTTCACTGATAAATACACAATTACTGCAGTCCCAAAGTGGCAGCTTGGCAATAGATAGATGACTGAAAACAGTTCTGTTTTTGATGTGGCTCAAATAGCAAGCAATTGTTAAGAAGAGCTCTGCTTTCTTTGACAATAATTCCTGCCAACATTTTCAATAAAACCCACTACATGTCCATATGGCACACAGAGAAACAGCTTGATTTTAGAGGAGACTGACAGTTTTGATGTTAATACAAAGCAAAGCCTGTGATTTATAAACACAATGGGCCACTAGGTGCCAGGAAATCAAGTGCAGTTAAAAGGTTCCACTAAAACACATTGATTCAAAACCCAATTAAGCTTTAACTAAAGCAATTTTTTGGACAAGTTTTAGCTTTGATAGAGCAGTAACATATCTTAGATGCTCTCAACCCCAACATCAGGTCAAGGTAGAAATACTGACTCTTACTTCAATATGTTGGTGTTTGATTTTTGGACAGCAAAAAAGTGTTTAATTTTTGATAAGCTGTATTTTAGAGACAATTCTTTCCTGGCATGCAGCAAGAGGAAGTTACAGAAAATATTTTATTTTATTTTTTTTATGGGAAGCAGTATCGTTGATTATTATTGTTATAAGAAAGTATGAAGGATATTCAGGAGAATTGAAATAATTTAGATCTTTGTTTCAGATTATTAGGTCATATGTATGTTTCTTTTTTTGCTAAAACTATAAAGTAAACTTTTTTTTTTCTTAAATTGGTGTAACAGCAAAATATGTAAATAAATATTAATGGTAAATATAGCATTGAAAAATCCCTTTATTCTTCTGGAAAATATTTCACCATACATTTTGTTGTTGTTCCTAATACTTAAGATCACTTTTGCTGGCTTTACTTACACCAGCAAAGAGCAGTGGTTGTCATTTAATGTGAGACTTACATTATGCAAATCCACTTTGGTGACACCTTTTTATCAAAATGACATAATGCACATAATTTAGTGTCATTGTTTGATCTGCAAATAATATCTTTATGGTTCACTATGAAAAGATATGATTTTAATTTCTTTCATATTTGTCTCAGTGAGTGGGATTACGAGTGGAAGAAAAGCAGTGATGTCGATGCCTCTTGACTTTTTAAAGGTTAGAAGTAGAATAACAGCTGCTTTTGAATTTTTCTGTTGCCATTCTTAATGGAATCAATGGCAGCTGAAGTGCAGTGAAAGGCACTTGATGGAGGGTTTCTTCACAATTAAACCTGTGTGAGCAGCAGAGAAGGAAGGGAAAGAATTAGAGCTTCAATCAGTGTTGTGCTAAATCAGGCAAAACTGGCCACCCAATCAAATACCTTCAAAGTTAAATTTTTACAGACCTCTTTCTGCAGTTTCAGCAGATAGCTAAAATTTTGAAACCCACAGTAAATTTGAAAAGGCTTGTTAATATACCAGTATTAGCATTACGCATAAAACTGCCATGTTCAAGTAAGCAATTTGAATTAAATTTAGGCACAACAGGAGGGGTGGGCAGTTATTTTTCTCTAAGGGTCACTTAAACAACTGACTGTGGTCAACATCCAGACTATTTGGGTGATCACACATTTTACAAACATATTAGATAATATCCTTTAAATATAAGTTTGATCATCTTCTGGGAGCACCAGATATTGCAACTCAACAATAAAATGTGACCCACCATACTAAGAGTTAAAACTTCATAACATAGCCCATGGGGATACCTTCATTTTGAGCTCTGTTTGTGGCTTATAGACATAAAAATGCTATTTAAAGTTTGTCATTGAAATAGTATGCATGTGACTTTTAAATGCCAAGGGTTTTTTTTTCCCCCATATAAGCAAGTATTTGATGGAAAACATGGTTTCGATTGGGGAGGGCAGTGGTCATTGTCTGAGCCTAGGAAAGTAATTTTAAAAAATGGGAGAAACGTTGATTCTGATCAGTTTGTATTCATTCACAAAGATGATCAAAAATATATATTTTTTTCCATTCCATGAAAAAAAAAAAAATAGTTGTAGTAGAAGAAAATAAAACATGAATTTGTGAGAGAAATGTTGAACAGAAGTAAAAGGGTAAAAAAAGGAATTAAAATCTGCATTTTAAATGGAATTCAATTGCATGAAAAAATGTTAATGTTAAAATGACCACTCTATTCATATGAAAGAAAAAGATTTTTCTTCCTGCTTAGATCTATGCATGTATGAAAAAACACAGCATTCTGCATCAGTCTCAGTCTTGTTTCTCTTTTGCACTGCTGAGGGACTGTATGAGGGTGCTTGTAGGAACAGAAAAACAAGACAATTTTTCTAAATTAAAAGCAGCATATGTGTATGTGTGATTTCTCATTTTCTTGTGGTATGGTTGAGACTGTCTAAAGGGCCAGATGTGGCAGGTGTCACATAAAACCCTCAACTTTGCTATGAAGGTATATGAACATATTTTTAACATAAGAACTTAGAGCTTGTGGTTAAACCATTATGAATTTTTTGATAAGGAAATTAATATGCATGTGATAATGTTATAAGTCATTGTTATAAGTTATTGTTATAAGTCATTAATACAAGGAAATTTTATTTTATTTTTAACATTTTATTTCTTCACACCTAGAGATTAAATAAAAAAATATTTTAAATGAGAGCCCATGAAACAAGATGCAGGGATTTTTAATATTCAGATTTTTCTTACGCATCCAGTGAAAATGACATTATAATTAATTGGGTTTTGGCCCAACAAGACATTAACAGTGGCATTTAAATTTTATAGCAGCACCTTTCTTCTGTCCAGATTTTTAAGATAATCATTCCAAGGTTTTGTCAACATGAGGTTTTGCATTTGCTGAAAATACTTGGAGAACTCTTCGGATGATTGGCTATAACAAGGTTTGTTCTCTCTGAAAAGCCAGGCATTTTTTCATTTTTTAAAATATTGCTTTCTTTCAGACTGAGTTCTGTTTCCCTCTTCTGAAATAGATTAGTTAAAGTGGAAAAAAAAACACCTCAGGGACAGATATCTCAGAACTTCAGCAATGTACACCTGAATACAATTTACAGCTGAATGTAACTATAGATGCAGGAATTGCTTGTTTTGGGGTGAGAAATACTTTTCTTCCTATTAAATTGAGATTTCTAAAATCCTTCAGCCTCGTTGGATATTCCATTCAAAATATTTACTGTGATTATGTCCTTACCTCTGTGCAATCTTTTTCTGTGCAGCAGGTTAAGATGCACAGAGTGCTGTGTTGCTTTTTACGCCTGCACAGACGTTAGGATCACATTTCTAAATCAATGTTTTCATGTAGTTCTCCATTAACACATGCATTATGGTGTTATTTCTCTCCTCTCAACTCCACAGGATGGCAACCTAGCACTACATTATTAGTGTAACCTTGATGGTGGGGCTCATGAATGATTCGGGATGAAATTTTCTTTCTGAGCTCCAAGTTAGTCTGTCTTTGAGAGGCAACATAATGTCTGCAATGCATGTTAATTAATGGCTGTAGTCAGTGTGTATGCTATTTCCAGGTGCTGGGAGAAGAAAAAAGGAGAAAAGGCACTCAGTGTCCAAAACACATGAGTTGAAATGAAAAATAAAAAAAATGAAATGGTGACAATAGCAAGTGATCAAGGCATGAGCCACTAATTTTTAATGATTTGAATATCTTGCAGAAAATTTAATCTGGAAAAAAAAGAACATTCCAGTTTATAAATCAGAAACATTTCAGGACTGCTTTATTCCAAAACATTTTAATTCCTGGGTGGAGTTTGCATGTTTCTCCCCTGTGCTACCAGCCCAGCGTGACCCTGAAGAGAATTAATCGGGTATAGAAAATGGCTGGTTGAATGAATTTTTTCCTCCCCACATGAACTCTTAGCCAGCATGAAGCAGGCTGGTCACTGAGAGGATCCGCGCACAACGGTTAAGTCTAAAGGTCCTTTTTTTTTTTCTCCCTGGACTAATCCTTTTCATGTTTATAGACTTTCACTGCCAGCAGCAGTAAGTAGGAAGGCTGAGATGGAGACATGGAGGCTGCACACATTTCTTATATATCGTACAACAGAGAGGTTGTACAAATAAAATACTCATGGGAAATAAATAATAGAAAGATCAATGGTGAGTTTGTCAGACAGGAGAGTGTAAAATGAGCTGCTGTGCGCACTGAGGGAGACTAAGCAGTGACTCTAAAATCATTTCGATCATCTTAGGTGGTTTAATGGTAGTTCTGGATAAGGTGTCTTTCTCAGCCATTTCCTCTCTTTGGTCTGTACTTTTCATCTGAAATCCCTTTTTCTTGCACAGACAGCAGCCTTCTGTTCAGTTAACTCTTCTCTGCTCTACCAGACACCTGCCTTCCATCCTATGATAATCTAAAATCTGAGTTGATGTTTAGACTTGTGTACAGAGAAGCACTTCGCCTTTCCGGGTCATACTCAGTGTTTGCATGAGGCATGATCTGAGTGTCTAACATTGTATAACCTAAAAAAACAATCAAAGAATGAAAGAAAGATAGGAAGAAGAAGAAGAAGAAGAAGGAAAAGAGGGGAAAAGTCCAACTCTCTAAATTTTCATTTGAAGGCACTGCCAGATTTCAAATACAATAGAGTAGTCAGCAGTGTGGGTATTCTCTCTCTGTCTTTCGATGCTTTTTTTCTTGTTTTTCTTAACAAATCTCTTTTAACTCTGTTGAATTTGAAATTTACAGTAATACCATTGTAGTAACACCTGGTAATCTGTTCTTTGTCATAAAGCTCTTTTTTTTTTTTTTTTTTTTTTTTTGGCATTCATCATCACAGCTGTCTTGGATCAGTTTTGGACGTTCCATTGTAATCAAATATTGGCATACATTATATTTTATGCTCAGGGTGTTAATGAATATCTTATCTGTTACATACACACACTGATGTTCTAATGAGATACCATTACCTGTTGTTCAAATCTCAGGAAAAAAAGAAAAGAACACATTAAGAGGGCAAAAGACAGGACATGCCTTGGACAGGTCCTTAGTTCATCACTGAAGAAAACAGGTACACACAGGACAAACAACAATGCATGTAGAATCTTATTCTAAAGGGTAATTAGGGTAAATATTAGGGTAATATATTTAAATATCAGAATTTTTGTGGTGATATTCTGCTATGATAAATTATTTTACTGATCACAAATCAGTCTCATAATCTATCAATAATCAGTCTGAAGGATGACTTCTTGGCCTTTTAAATTGAATGATCTCTATGTGAAAGAAGATTCAGGAAATTTTTTTTTATGCATCTCAAGATTCAAATCTATTTATAATAAGTCAGTTAGGACCTGTCTTCTGGAGATGGGTACTAGCCCTGCTCCAAGCCTGAATGGACAACTAGGTACAGAAGTTGAAAGATGGCCAGATGAGTCGATGCTAATTACTCCTCAACCAAAAATGAGAAGAATAAAAAAGAGCAATTCAATAATCAAATTAAGAACTAAATTCATTATTAATTAAGCTAAAATCAACTCACTGATATCTAATTAGGCAAAAGAAACAAAAAAGATTAACATAAACCCACACAAACAAAAATAAACCAGTTATTAATATATTTATTAACAGGGGAATTTGAAATGGGAATGAAAAAAAAGATTTCATATTTATCAACAGTCTATCAGTCTCTTAGAAACCAAAAGAAATTAATTTTACATCTTAATTTGATTGTAATCTCAGATCTGAGAAGATTAAGAAAAAATGAGGATGACCCAGATTGGAGACCAGCCTTGAACCATCAGCAAAAGTCCAATTTGATCCGAAATCAAGCTGTTTCACCAGTCACAGAACCTACTGGGTCTCTGCAGGTGTGCCCCTGTCTCTCGGCTTGGCTGACGGAGAGATACCGGCACAAACAGCTGTTCAAATTGGTGTGTAGTTCACTTAGGAGCAGGTCCAGGTCTCCCATAGATAACTTGATTAACTTGAATGAACAATTCTCCATGGTGTTCACATGGTGAACAAAAGAAAATCTTGCATTAACTTTAGATAAAAAAAATTGTTGAATAATATGTAAGTTATTTTCACATTCCATTTGTTTATTTATTTCAAAAATATCTGACAAAAATGATTGTATTTGCAAATCAAGAAAAAATAATAATAAACACATAATCAACCAGTAACACTATTTACATTAGACAACTCAAAATCATTTCCAAAATGGAGTAGTAAGAAGTAAAACTGCAATAATTTTACCCCAGTAAATTTCAATAAAAATGATTTGATATTAGCCAGTATATTTACACATATTGTTACATAAACCTGTGTCAATTTTTTACATCTACAAAGTGACAAGCTATAAAACATATCTTCATACATATAAATGCATTTGCACAACTCCACTGTCCTCACATACACAGAACACACACAAACAGACCATTTAACTCTAATATACAAATGTTTTCCTACAGTTAATTTAATTCTTCAGCTGCCAAATACCATTTTAAAATATGTCCTTTTTAAACAGGATGATGTTTGCACAGTCCTGCATTTCCATGCTGATGCTGTTTCACAGATTTACTCCACAAACTGAAATAAAAAAAAACAAACAAACAAACAATTATTTAAATTGAATGAGCACTTAAACTGAAAGGTCATTCATTTTCAAAGATTGTCAGTTATATTTCACACAACAAACATTTTCTGCATATTTAAAGGCAAACAAGTTGCGATGTGCTTTATATGTTAAATGTGCTGTTTTGTATTGAACGTGGTCAACTCATTTTTGAGTATTTGGCTTTTAAATGAAACATTTAAATCAAAAATACTTTATTAATCTTAGGGGAAATTAAATGTTGTAACTCCGATTTTATAGGTTTCTTTAAAGCATTGTAGATGATGATGGCTGTGGGTAGGAAGGATCTCATCTTGCGGTTTGTATTACATCACATCTGAAGACGCTTCTTATTGGAAAGCACTGTTGTATGACAGCATCATGTCGCGGATGCTCGGGGTTGGCTGTAATGCTCTTAACTTTATGATAGCATCCTTCATTCCACAATCATATCTAGAGACTCAAAAGGAGTACCCAGAACAGAGATGGCATTTTATAAAAATTTTTTTTACACATTAGTGTGTCAATAAAAAACATTTTAAAGATGCAGTCATTTTACTGAATAAAATGCAAGTACTGAATTTCTAAATGAGTAAAAAAAGATAATTTCCATTAGAACACTAACATTTTTTGCCTAGTATTCAAACATGTCTTTTATCATAACAACTTCACAAGGCTAAATGCTTCTTGTATTTTGAGAAATCAGGACACAATTTGCATGGACAAGTAGTTTGTTCTAAGTTGATCTAAAATCTTATGTGGACATTTTGTAGAGACCTAGAGAAAAGCGGTTCTTGTGAGTAGAAGATTCAAATCTACTGAAAACAGATCTCACGACATTGTGAACGGCAAGAAGAAACTGAAGGAAATTTTTTTTTTTAAATTACAGACATTCAGGAGCAGAACATTCAATCTCCGTTACTGAAGTCAACTCCAGTAAATATATCACCTTGCTCTACTAAAGACGGCCCGGCTGCAGTCGCACTCAAAATCTCAACCATTATGGTCAATTTTGGAGAGCCATTATCGGCTTTGTACTCATAAGCAACTATTTGTGCATCAATGATGTTGAACAAGCTGGCAATGATGTGTAAAGCATTTAATTTTGAAATGAAGATTTAATAAAAACAATAATGATGATGATAATGATAATAAGTAGTTGAAAGATGTTTACAACTGCCAAATGTTAATTAGCCTGCAGCAGATTTAAATGGGCCTACATATTAACGAGGCCATTTGGATTTGTTTCTGGACACAAAGATTTTAAGGAGGGGAATTTCTGACAGAGGTGGATGTGATGTCCCATATTTGGAGGATATGGTGTGACTGAAATGTTTGAGAAAAGGGTCTGTGTTAAACATACACACACGCACGCACACACACATACACAGATAGATAGAAAGAGATGGAGGAAGCATCAAATTAACATAGACTTTGACATCACCTCTCAGAGGACAAGATGAGACACAGACACACAGGAAACAATCATTGTTGATTGGCTCATTTGGAACCCACACTCACATACACACAAACACACTCACACATAGATGTTGTAACAGCAGCCAATCACAACAGAGGAGGCTGCTCTCCTGATGTAATTTACATAATGATAAAATCACTATCTTAAATGAGGTGCCCCCCAAAACTACTGATGATATTGCACCCCCACCAATGCTCCCATACACACATACACTCTGGGAGAGGCAATGACAAGGAGGTGAAAGTGATAGTCATGCATTCAACCTCTCTCTAATGGGTGTCTTTGCACGAGCATTCTTTTGATATCTGCTGAGTTCCTGTGGCCAGTGACAATACGGTCTAGTGAACACTGTCAACAAGTGTGCAAAAATAGTCAGATTATAAAAAAAATGGTGAGAAAAGAAATGACAAATAGAGAAGCAAAAACAAACTAGGACAGAGAAGAAGAAGGACAGCCAAAAGGACATGAGGGAATCTCGGTAGGAAGCACATAAAAGTCGGGACAAAAAGGACGTGAAAGAAAAAAAGACAACAGCAGAAGACTCGCATTTATCTGCATCTCTGTGAGTGCGCAATAGGGGAGGTTTTTACGTTTATCAAAGAATAGGAGCAGAGATCCTTGCACAGTTGTTCAGCTCCATCTCACTATTGTACATTCACACTGTGAAAAAGCTTCAACCACTGTGTTTGTTGCTATGGGTCACTGATCAGACCTCTGGCCTCAGCAGTCGACGAGTAAGTTCTAAAGCGTTCTTGTAAGAAAGGACAAAATATTTTTTGTTTACATTTCAGATCAGCGACCATGTCACATCTTTTAAGGTATGGCTAAAGATTGCATTTTTCCCTAAATATCTGTGACTTGCTGTGAAGTATGAGTTGGGATTATCAACTGTATCAAATGTAATGGACACAAAGATGAGAAAAAGAAAAAAAAGGGAAGGGGGAGGAGAGAAAGATGGAGGAAATATTTAAAGAGAAAAAAAAGGAGATAGAAGTAGAGGAGAGAGAGGGGAAAAAAAAGCATAGAGATAAAACAAGTCAACAGTCTTGAAGTCTGCCTCGAGACCTGTGGAAAGAGAAAACAAAACAAAACAGAGAATCCACAAAAACAGCATATGCATATCTAATAATAGCAGTTATAACTTCAATGGAAAGTACACATTACAAGGTAGTACAAGATGTATTTAGTGGCAACTGCAGCCCATCTGGGAGTGCATCTGACAAACACCTAAATCTAGACACTTATGTGTGTGTGTCCAAATCTTTTATGGGGGAGGTATTATGTAAAATCAACTTTTTTGAGCTTTATGTCGCGTTATAATGTTGTTCCCTTATCAAAAACATACCTGGAGTGTTGCTTTCATTCTTTCATGGATGTTTGAGTAATCCTTTAGTCTCCCTCGGCAGCCATTCGGGGGGGCCCTAAACACTTGCTCTCACAAAGCGCCACCTTTTCCACAAAGCTCCTCCTCGGAGCTGCAGTCTCCAAGCTGAGCTTCTGCCTCGCAGAGCACCCCTCCCCCGAGCCTTCCTCACTCAGCTCCTCCAATTTCAAGGCATTAAACTGTGAAGTAAGATTTCTGTTATGTGTGATATTTACTGCATTTTAGCAGCTAAAGGTGACATAGTTACTTGATTGTGCTATAAAATGGCACTATGTGCCTGGAAATTACATAATAAATTTTAAGGGAACAAGTAGTATCTAATTTTATAAGACATATCTTCTGAAAAGGTTTATTTTTGCTCCAGTATATACAGGTACATTTTTAAAAAATTAGAACATCATTGAAAAAGTGCAATATTTTTTTCTCTCATTTTAGAAAGTGAAACTCAAATTTTATATAGATTCATTACACATAGAGCAAAACATTTCAACCCTTTATTTCTTGTAATTTTGATCATTATGGCTTGCAATTAATAAAACGCTGAAATTAAGAGTCCCAGAAAATTTAAATATTACATAGGACAAATGAAAAAGGAGATTTTTTTTTTAAAAATCCATAAATTTCATTTTAGAGCCTACACAAATGTTGGCAAGGTTGATTGTACTGCTGACTTGCCAGTTGTCCAGTAGACAGTCACTGACACGCTCCACAGGAAGGCTAAGGCACAAAAGGTCATTTTTAAAGAAGCAGGCTTTTGACAGTTTGCTGTACTCAAGCACATCAGTGGAAAGTTGAGTAGAATGAAAAAGTATCATAGAAAAGTTGTACAAATAACAAGGAAAACCACAGCTTTGAGAACTTTGTCAACCAAAATTAATTCAGAAATTTGGAGGAGCTTTGCAAGGAGTGGACCGAAGCTCGAGTGAGCACATCAAGAGCCACTAGTCACAGACGAATCCTACACATGTGCTACAATGTCGAATTCCTTGTGTTAACCCTGAAACAGAGGCATTTTCAGAAGTGTCTTACCATGGGTAAGGAGAAAAAGAACTGGACTGTTGCTCAGTGGTCCAAGGTCCTCCATTCATATGAAAGTAGAGTTTGCATTTGATTATTGTGGAAGATGAGAGACAACAAACCCAACAATGCAGATGACCTGAAGGCTGCTATGAAAGCAAACTGGGCTTCCATTACACCGTAGGAGTGCTACAGACAGATCGCCTCTATGCTACCCCACACTGATGCAGTAATTTATGCAAAAGGAGCAAGTATTGAGTGCATAGAAATGAACACAATTTTCAGAAGCCTGACATTTCTGTTTGAAATATCCTTTTTTACTTGATCTTATGTTATATTTTAATTTTCTGAGACATTGGATTTGAGGGTTTTATTATCTGTATATCCTTTGCTTTTGGAGTTTAAGCTCACAAATTAATAAATCTTTGTTTTTAACAACTCTGGCTCATTTATAAGTAACATTAATATTAATCTAAGTACCCTTTAATCAGCTCCTTCTTAACTTTTGTCTTTCTTCTACAACAAATTCATTTTTAATTAATTTTTTATTTTAAAACTCTTATCTTCTAATAGATTTAGTCTCCATGTTTGTATATTTCTTAAATTATCCTACTTTTTAAATATTTTTCTACTTCTGTTTTTCTGTCTCTCATCTTTGCTCCCTGAATTTTGCCATTATTGCCTCTATCCACCACATTCCCACTACCCCTCTTCTTTCACTCAGCTCATTTGTCCAACTTTCATCCTCTGTGCTTTCCTTGACCTTTGTGGGAACATCCATCTTCACCAAGCTAGATTATTCTAAAAAAACTTCACTTTCTTTGGGTAAACTTCACACATACATCAGCAGGAGTGACATGCAAAATATTCAAACACACAGAGGCCTCTTTATATCAGTGGAAAGAATGTCGGCAAAATAAACTGACACGCTGTAAACTTAAAGAAGATCCAATCTGTACTGACATATCCGTCTTGTGACTGAAAGAAGCCATTTTGATGATAATATAAGATTTGGGTTTGCACACCTTTGCTCGTCAACAATAAAAGTGGGAAAAAGGGCTTAGGCCTCCTCTAAACTGGATTAGGAGAACACTGACATTAAAACGTCTCGGAAGAGGCATGGTCTTTGTAGGGTTTTGGAGAGGCCGTGTTTGGGCATCCAAAACCAGTGGGTTTCCCATCATCAACCAAGCATAAAAGCTTTCAGACTCTACTGAGTATGCACAAAACTTCCCTAGTAAGATCCTGGAGGTTTATTACTCTAGTGGCAGCAGATAGAAACTCATCATGCCCACACTGGGCTGGCAAGGCATCAGTGACTTTAAGGCTCTTGCTAATGCAACTGCTAGGCGGATCATGTCTCACAGCTGCTCTGGCCTTACTCAAAAAGATATCACCATGCAGCTCTGATAAATAATTCTTGCTCTCCCCATTATTAAAAATGACAATGGCTTGCAAAAGTATTCATACCACTTGAACTTTTCCATATTTTGTCACTGTCATGATGAGTTGTGTAGTGATGGACCAAAGTGCAAGCAGGCAGTGACAGCAAGTAGATTTTGGTGATTTAATGTGACTGTCAGAACCTGGGCTCTGACAGTCACATTATGACGACAAACATTATTATATTTCATTGGAATTTCATGTGAAGGAACAACACAAAGTGGTATACAATTGTGAAGTAAAAAGAAAATTATACATGATTCAAAACATTTTTTTTTTTACAAATAAACAGAGAAATGTGTTGTGCAAAAGTATTCAGCCCCCCTTAGTCAGTACTTTGTGGAACCAACTTTTGGTGCAATTCCAGCTGCAAGTCTTTTAGGGTCTGTCTCTACCAGCTTTGCACATCTTGTGACTGGAATTTTTGCCCATTCTTCTTTGCAAAACAGCTCAAACCCAGTCAGATTAGATGGAGAGCGTTTGTCAACAGCAGTTTTCAGATTTTGCCACAGATTCTCCATTGGGTTTAGGTCTGGACTTTGACTGGGCCATTCTAACACGTGAATATGTTTTGCTTGAAACCTTTCCATTGTAGCCCTGGCTTTATGTTGAGGGTGGTAGTCCTGCTGGAAGGTGAACCTCCGCCCCAGTCTCAAGTCTTTTGCAGACTCCAGCAGGTTTTCTCCACAATTTTATCCCTGACCTGTCTGGTGTGTTCCTTGGACTTCATGATGCTGTAAAAAATGTTTTGAATCATTTATAATTTTTTTTCTACTTGACAATTGTATACCACTTTTTGTTGATCTTCCACATAAAATTCCAAAGAAATATATTTGTTTGTGGTTATAATGTGACAAAATATGGAAAAGTTCAAGGGGTATGTATACTTTTGCAAGCCACTGTATGCCATGCTCAGGCCTCTTTCATGTTGAAAAGAGTATATTATTCCCTGTAAAACAGAATTCCCAGCTGAGGACAAGTACATACTCCTCCAAATTGTGTGTAGTCTTGGATTAGCTTGTTGCTTGGGGATTGCTGGATGATTAGGGGTACTAATCAGAGAGTAATGGATAAGGAGATATTTGTATAAATTATATGTATAAACTAAGCTTCTTAATTAGGTGTTTTCTAATGGAAATGATTAACATTTATAATGGTAAATTACATCATATTTTGGTGTATGTTGCAAACACATTAAACAAGCTACTTCTGAACCATTGTGCATACTTGCTGCCTAATATCAGTGAACTTGTATTTGCAATAGTACCAACTATTACAGGCCTCCCTAGGTCTCTTTTGAGCTTCCAAAACTAATTTTTAATGAGAGCTGGCAGTTTTTGAAAATGAAAGTACCAGTTCAAATTTTTCAAATCCGGTTTTATTTATATAACACCAGTTCATATTTAAAATATATGTGTTAGTTTATCTAATTTACCCAGTTACATGTAGTCCTAAAAGTTAAAAGTAATAGTTTCAGCTCTGCAGTGATTTCTTATGCGCCACACTGACTAGTCTGGATGAGTTTGTCAAATACTTTGAATCATATAAAAATATAAAGTAATTTACCAAAGATGTATTGCAAACTCCAGCAAAGGTTACTGGAATAATGTGTAGCATGTTACATGTCAGGCTGTTTTTCTTCCGTTCAGCTGATCAGTGTTACCCTGCGTGTTGAAGCTTGTCACCTAGCAGCTTTATGCTCTTATAAAAACACTGTCGGACAACATCTGGAAACATGGCTCAAGCTGCTTTCTGAGGATCTGACACTGTCTATCCCTGCTGTCACTGACATGTTGGTTCATCCGGCAAAGTCAGAGAGCTTCTGCATCACTGGAGCAGCCGGCTTCACATTGAGGCAGAGTTGCCTGGAGCAGCAGGTGGGTGCACTGAATTCAACTGTAATCAGAGATGATCTGTTTAATTTTAATAAGTTTAGCTTATAATGTTCCAACATGCACCGATCATCAGTACCAGTCAGCATTCAGAGAAAACAGACTAGACTTTGTGCAACTTTTCGGACCACAATGACAGAAAATCACCAGTCTGCTCCGCTGCTACCTATGAAGTCTGGGATAGTCTTCATTTTGGCGCTGAAACTGCGGCATAGAAAATAAGTTGAAAAAGATTTTTCACTTTATAGCCATTCTTATGACAGCATATTTAAATTTTCAGCATGTTTTGACTCAGGAATTTCATTCTTACCTCTTTTCAGAATACAAACTAAAAATGACAAAAACAAACAAAAAATATCCATTAGAGGTCCAAAATACATGATATTTTAACCCTATATTATAGTATCACTACGTTTCATATGGGTGGCTGCTGTAATGGGGTTTTGAGATTGGGGTTGGTGAAAAACAGTTCTAAAAGTTTAATTTTAAAAATTAAGTGGTCTTTTAGTTTCTTTCAGCAACTTTGGACTCTTAAGTTTTGACTTTTGAAAACAAATATAATAATGACAATAAAAACAACAAATAAAAATGCTTAAACAAAAACTACAAGAAAGTATAGGAGGACCAACTCCTACAATAACCTGAATAATTGCATATAAAACAATAAGTATGAATTTCAAAGCAAAAAGAATGACACAGAAAATGAAAAGCCTGGACACAAAACAGATTTCTATAATAAAACAAAAACATAATAGCCATATTTGACAGAGCTTAATTTTTCTCAGGACCCACTGAATAATGGCCCACCTTCCTGACCAGTTCATGGATAAGTGTTTTTAATTTCTGGCTCAAAAAACAACAATAATAATCAAATCTTTTTGTAAAAATACTCATGCTCATTTAAGCTCATCAAAATTTTAGATATGAATTCATTTTATATGTTCTTGTTCATTTATTTAATTTGTTTATGGTAAAAATGATTTCTACTACACAGACCGTACCATGTTAACTGGCATATTTGTCAGGCTCAGATGCCGTTTACAGCGCAGATCACCTGTCACCCAGTGGACGGTTCCAGTGTCCAGGGAGGCAGGATCAGAGAGCACTTGGCGATGTGAAAGGAGCGGCTGGAGCCTCTCTGCTCCCTGCTCAGTCACAGCTCAAGGCTGTTGTAGAAATCCAGGAGAATTGCCCTTCTATGCTGAAAGAGCTTCATCAGCCATCTGTACCCCCTGATGACACTATGTCTGCAAGCACAATCTGATACCGTCAAATCATACTTTTGTTCCTTACAGCTGCAAGATAATTTTCAGAAAATTAATGTCTTTACTGATTTTCCCTAAACTATATTTTGAAAATCTTTTTAAATGGTTAGAAAGAGCATGTGTACTGGTCATATTTCGTTTTATGATTTATTTTCAAAATATTCTGAAATATTTGAGTAAAGATTGTGAAAAGCTACTATTGTTACATTGCTAAAATATTTATTGTTACAGATATAAAAAGATTTCTAATATTTAAATATTATTGTTGTTGACAACACGCTGGGAGTTTTGGTTATCAACTAAATATATAAAGAAAAATCCAAACTTAAGTATTACTTCAGTCACAAGTAGTGAAGCATTTTTTATGTCAGTGACACATATGTAATTTTGAGGGGTTTTTTTTTTTTTTTTTTTTTTTTTTTTTTTTTTTTTTTTTTTTTTTTTTGAAGAGGTGCAAACAGTGGCAGAATACTACACCAAAATATGGAATAAACAACCGCTGAATTGAGTAGAAGTAGTTTAGTGCAGAATGTTAGCATGTCTTGTCATTCTGCTCCTCATAAAGTAATATGAAAGGTAATATTATCTAACTTATTAGCTGAGCTTGGTTAAGTAACCTGTACTCTGCTGAACAGACATAATGCTGTGGACTTTCAGCACTCCATCTTTACTTCCAGCAAGTGGACATTTCCAACAAGCAAAAGTGTCACAAAGATTGCTGTAAGTGCGGTGGTCAGCTTGCAAGACTGAGATCTCTCCTGGCCCAGTCTCTTCTACTCTTCCGCACTTTTCCAGAACCAATGTGGATTGGATCCTCGTTTTCACCCTTTCTGGCACATCCTGGACCCTGTTGACCCCTGTCTGGTCTTGTCATCAACTTTGATTTGACGCTTCATCTTCCACACCCAGTTCCATTTTACATGCGCTGGTGATCGGTTCATCTACAAAATTTGTGGCTGCTGACAACCACTGGTTTATCATCATCTTCCCAAATATAACTAGGATTCTTTAGGTAACTTTTCTGACTGTTTGAATGAAGTAACACCCAAATATGAGCAATTTTTAATTGTTGAATGTTTTAATATGCATGTTTGTTGCTCTGATATGCCTATAGTGAAGGATTTTATTAGATTTAATGGATTCTTTTAGCCTTACACTGTCTCTGAATGGCCCCATTTATGAACATATGCACACACTAGATCTGGTTTTATTGTGTGGCTTTTCCATTCAAAACTCGGATAGGCCTATAGGCGATGGCATTTTTTTTTAGAACACATGCCTGTTTTATTTGAATGTATCCCTCTCTGCCTCCCTCTGTCTTAACGCCTGTGTACTTGTTCGGCATTGCTGTGTTTTTAGGCCTTCCACCTTCATTGTTTTTTTTTTTTTTTATCATGTTGTTTGCCAGCCCTCCGTGTCATCAAACACAGAGGAACTTTTCTGAAACTTTAATTCTGTTTGCTGACTGCTTTGGATTTGAGGGCCCCTGTTCAAGTCAGGTGCTCAAAGACTTGATCCCAGCCTTGATTAAATGCCCACACCCATGCAGTTAGGTGGGAGTGTGGAAGGAATGAGGGCATGTGGACAAATTATGAGAGAATGTTAGCACTGTTATCAACAAGCTGTAAAAAATACTTGAGCAAAATACATTATTGAAAATTCTCACAAACACTGAGAGCTTTTTAACACACTAAAAACTGTTTTAAAAACTCAACCTGTCTTCCTCCATGCGTCCAGCAAACTTTGTGATCAGCACCTGATCTTTTTTCTGGACAAGTTGCCAGGACAAGGCCAGTATATCTCCACCTCCCTATGATCCATCTATACTGGTCCAGTTCACTGCTATGTTTGACCACAATGAGCCTGTCCCTTTCCTATTTACAGAAACTAATTGCCAGTATGGAACCATCAGGCTCTGATTTAGTTGTGATGTAGTTCCTCAACGTCTTCTTAAGGAGCTTTTTCCAACAGTTGGACCCCATATCGTCACCATTCTTAACAGTAGTCTATATTCTAGTACAGTGCCAAATTTTAAACATGCTGTTGTGCAACCTATGCTTAAAAACAGGCATTGATCATTCAGTTTTTGTTCATTTTAGACCTACTTCTAAGTTAGTTAAGCTAAGTTCCAAAGTGATGGAGAAAGTGTTGAATCTGCTCTTTTACAGGTTTTTCCATTATATATTTTTAGCAATGAACTCTGGGGACTGTGTGCTTGTTGTGCTCTTGGATTTAACTGGAACTTCTGATGCTATAGACCATGATATTCTCATCTCTCGGCTGGAGCAGTGTGTAGGCATCACTGGCTCTGCCCCGCAGTTGTTTAGATCCTACCTTACAGATAGGAGTTTCCTGGACTACTGGGGATTTTCTCGATGAACTGATGAGTTAGTGGGCCGGTGGTTTAACTCGTGGAAAAGCTGTCGCACTAGCCCCGTAGTCACATAGTAGTCAAATGCCTTCTCTACCTGTCCTCCGCTGCAGTCAGGCAGATCTCAGTACACAGTTGCGGAGTGGACCTGTAAACACATGAAGGAGCAGTACAGTGCCTGCCAGCTGACAGTGAAGAGCAGAGATCAGAATAACTCCACCCAAAAATCCCAGACTGCAAAAACAAATTGCCTCCGTGGCACTTATTAAAAACTCAAGTCATGAAACAGAAAAGCCTTGTCCCTACTATTGAAACATAAATTATATCTCCCAATTTCTCTGTGTCCAGCAGAGATGTGCAGTGCTGTGGCTCCTGCTCGTCATACAGGACTGGCCCAAGGTGGTATGGGGCCCTAAACAGAATATGATTTAGGGGTCCCTCTTCCTGTTAAGAACATCACCAATTCAATACAAATTTGGTGGGTTTTGGAAGAGGGGGCTAAGTTTATTTTGCTGAGCTTAAAAGCAATCAGTGATAACTGGTTATTATTTGCTGATATATAGTTGTTGATGTATATATAAACATTTTAGGTCCCCTGAAATACTGTTTCCACATGAATACAGAGCACAAACAGTTCAAAATGTTCCAGTTTTAGAAGAAAATGTTTCTATGTGGATGGGGACCAAATGGAATTTCCTCTTTTTATTGTCATGAGCTCCTTCATCTCTATACCCAGTAAAACACTCCTTGGTTTTCTGAAATGTTTTTAACTAGGGATGATGGTGGCGACAGTGGTAGGCATTCGTTCTGGTTCAATCCCCACTCCGTCCGCCTCTGTCATTGTGTCCTTGGGCAAGACACTTCACCCACCTTGGCAGCTGGTGGTGGTCAGAGGGCCTGGTTGTGCCAGTGCATGGCAGCCTTGCCTCTGTCAGACTACTGCAAGGCAGCTGTGGCTACTATCCAGTAGCTTGCCACCACCAGCCTGTGAATGTGTGCATAAATGGCTGAATGACTGAATATAGTGTGAAACGCTTTGGGGTCCTATAATGTGCTATACAAAGACAGGTCATTTACCATTTTTAGGTCATTTAACTGTCCCCAAAACCAGAAGTGACAGCTCCTTCTGAACCATAGGAAGGCTCGTTCTCTTACTATTTTTAAGTTTTGTTTTAAAACCCACTTTTACTCTTTATTTTATGACACTGTTTGAATTGCTTGTGATTTTATTCATAGCCATGCCTTTTTTAATTTTCCATAGTTGTTTTTTATTTACCTGTTCTCCTCTGTTTTGTTTTTTTATTGTAATGCGCTGTGTTCAGCTATTATTTCTGTTTTTATATGTGGTATGGTAAAGGAATACATAGCTATATCGTTAAGCTATCTCACAAGTATGTCAGTCTTATGGGCCCAGCATGGTCAAACTGAAGTCGAACCGTTGATGCGCAGTCAGTTGATTTTCAGATGTTTGTTTTTGCACGGACCCTTCCACAAGACACAACGAGCCACGCTCCTGTAAACCCCTCCCACAGGAATGCACATCATGGTGTTTTCCCATGTGTGTGGTTTACAACAGTACAGTAAACACAGTGATCATGGCAGAGAGGATTGGCCATTACCAGTTCACAAGTTTGAAAGAGGAACTGATGACTGAAATGACTGATAAACTGGAAAATCTCGTTTTATTTTCCATGTTCTTAAAAAAAAAAGAACGTAAGGCATCAGTCGGATGTTGTCCTGTGGCATCGGACCAGAACCAGGCTGGGGAGTTTAAAGTACGTACATCCTCACAGCCTCGGACAATTGCTCCTGAGAACTATCCATCCTGCTCTGTGGCTGAAAAACCGGTTTCTGGAAGTTAAGGTGTTGGGGCTGTTTTCCATATAGATAAACACACCCACAAAATTCAGACCTATCACAGAATTGTTTTGCAGAGAGAGGGGAACAAAAAGTTTGCCAGGGGAGTTGTGACAAGAAGGGGCGAACAACATGAGACTGAGAACAAAATGATGCAATTTTTGTAACAGCTGTGACAATAAGAACTGATTTCGGCAGTTCGACTCGACCACGCAGAGCCCTTTAGCAGACTCATCTGAAAAGAGGCAGAGTACATGAAGAAACTAGGATTCTTCATGTACTCTTACTCTGGTGTGAATTTGAAATGTAAGTAGAGCTGACCCCTGCCTATTGACAATTCAGTGTTTGTGGATTCACCTATTCACAGATTTTTCTGTGGAACATGACTCCAAATTATTTGTGGAAAAATCTGCATATTTGTGAATTTTTTCATAGAGCATATCTAAAATATTTGAAAGAAAATGCATCTTGGGAAGTCAAATGCCTAAGCCTAATGCATCCTGACATGCTATTGCTTGGTGTTTGCAAAGCAGCCAATCCAGGAGTGCCATTCATTTTCCTTGTTGCTGTTGGCTGTACCTCCAGGAGCGGAGATGAGACTTGATATTAACTTATGCGGTGGTGCAAAGACGATTTCCACTGTGTGTATTAATGCATATTAAGGCATACTTAAAAGGCAGTTCAAAGTGTTTTTAGAAGGGGTCTCAACTATTCTCAGATTTTAGCTATTCACAGATGGTTGTGGTCTCTAACCCCTCAAATACTGGGGGTCCCCTGCACTTGACTTTAGATTTGTCTGTATGATTAGATTGAACTGACTTTTCTTTTTTGTTTGTAGAATGCCTTGAAATGATATTTGTTGTGAATTGACGCTACATAAATATACATTTTAGTCCATCTAAATAAAAAAAACGATCTTGTGAAGCATTTACTGTTTACTGAGGGTAATCAGCTTCATGCTCTTTAGCCAACCTCTGCCTATCGTTTAAATGCTATTAGCTTTTTTTTAAATTATTATTAAAGGTCTATGTAATCAGGTTTTCTGCTTATTAAAGGTTTGTTCTCCTGCTCTCACATAGCCCCATATTATTGGTCTGCAAATACTTTCCATAATTGTAAGTTTTTTAAAACTTTGACAACTATGTAGCTAAAAAATACAGGAATATGTTGCATACCATTGGCTCAGTGTCAATTGCACCAAGTACATGTTGTACGGTTTTGACACAGCAAGATGGGTTGTTTTTTTTTAGCCCAGCAAGATTAGTTAAATATTTAAAATAACATTTAATTTAGAGCTGCATTATTAAAATTGTGGATATTTGGACTTATTTTTACGTAAAATGGTTGAAGTTTTTTATATTTCATTTCCTTCTTAATCTTTTCAGTTAGACACTCAGACATACTCTGGTGTTTCAGTCTGATATGCTTTGGAGAGGTGAACTGCATGTTAAATAGAAATGAAACCTAAAAGTGAAGACAACAAAGAAAGAGTTGAAATGAAAACATGTCTTTGGAGGATAGGAGGCATTGCAAATCATCGAGTCAGTAGCAATAAAGAAACTGACTAAATGAAGGTTTGTTAAAGAAAATGTAGCTACTCAAATAAAATTGATATGAAACAATAAAACATAGACCTTGTCCCAAATGGCTTTTAAAAGAACTGTAATTTGCCATGCACATCTTACACAGTAAAAAAATTCAGAGAAAGACACTGCTCCCAGTCATTATAAACTAATACAAATACGTGAATAGCATCATGAAAAAATATCATTACAACAACCATGTCAATTTAACAGATGGAGATCAGTTGGACAAATGAATCTGTATCTAGAAATAGTACTGGTTTATCACATGACAATGTAGAAGTTTGGTGAGACAAACTTTTGCTGCTATAACTATAATTTGCAATAATCTTTGACAATTATCACCAGAATTGCAATTATGAGTCAGTGTGCCTAAAGTTTCCCCAGAGGATAGAAGAAATTATCTGAAAGAAAGTAATAGAACAGCCGCCACAAGGACCGAGTGGTTGGCAATGACAAGATGAACTTGTAAATGAACCAAAATGTACTGAAGTTCAGTATACCTTAAAATGATTTTGTAGAAAGACAGACAGTAAGACAAAGCCCCCCCCCACACACACACACACACACACACACACACACACACACACACACACACACACACACACACACACTCAGTTTGACAGAGCACATTGTGAGCAAGACTCATCAGTGACCCAGAAGAGTGAAGTGAAACACTGTCAGTTGCGTATATTTGTGTAGAAGTATGTTTGTCTGTTTGGGCCTTTGTATTGCTTGTAGTCCAGACCTGCAGACATAGGTTAAGTCAGTTTAGGAAAGACCTGTCTAGGTTTTTTTAGAAGAAGAGTTTGGAATTGGGGACTTTGATGTATTTTCAAATAATCTTAATGATAAAGACTTCTATAACATGAGGCTTGTACTGGCAATGGGATATAAGTATTGGGGGCTCATTTATCAGCTGTTGCAAGTGTGTATTTACCCTGCTGACCTTACTTTTAGTTACTGGAGTCTACATATTAGAGCTGTATTACCTCAATGCATTTCATACCATTCTGGTTGAAACTACGGCTCAACAGTTTTGTTGTCTGTTATTCTTACAGACGGACAAAATTGTTGGTAACCCTGCCAAAAATGTGAAAATTCTTTAAAAAATTTTAAATCCAATCTTTAATTAATTTGAGTACATTCATTTTGAATCACTGAATTCAGTTTTGCTCAATTGGTGGTACTCCTAATAATGCTCTATCTATCTATCTATCTATCTATCTATCTATCTATCTATCTATCTCTCTCTCTCTCTCTCTCTCTCTCTCTCTCTCTCTATATATATATATATATATATATATATATATATATATATATATATATATATATATATATTCATATTCTTTTCACCATTGCTTCTGTTTGTTGATGCATGCAGATTCCGAAAGTTGTCATCTGCAGTATTTTTGCCAAATTTGGTGCAAATATTTTATGCTGAGAATGGTTTTTATTTTGGGTTCCAGAATTGCCTCACCTGAACTGCCTCTCCACCTTTCCACGAAGTAGAGCATTGGAAGATTCCAGTGTTTATTACAAAAGAAATAGAAATACAAAGGTATGTATTCATAGACACGTTTTATGAAGAGAAAGTTAACATATGCAAACATCCAGTTTGTATACTTGCTTATACGTGCAGGAGTTGTGGAAGGGGTAGGGGGTTGTCGATGGTGGCCCCCACATGTCAAAGCCATAGATGTGTTAGAGATTTGTTTTAAGTCATCTACAAATGACCAACAGTGCTGATTTAGCTCCTTTTAATATTATTTGAGATATCTTCTTCTCTCATTGTAGGGTGGCAAAAAAAATCAAGTCATAATCATTGCATTTTAATCTGTGTTGTAAAAGACCCAAGTTCATACTGCAAACAGCAAGTTCAGTTCATACAAATTAAAAATGACTTGATTCACATGTCAGCATTTAAGCATTTGAACTAAATATACAGCTGCTGTCATGACAGAATTGAATTTGCATTCCTCTGTCTTACTTCTTTTTTCCTGTTCTCAGATGTGCTGTTTCTAAATATGGCCAAAGTTTCAAGAGTTTCATTCACTTATATTTTTTACAGTTTCAGTTTTTATTACATTTCTGAATTTGTTTGTGGACAGCATCTCTTATTGCATTTTTCATCCCAATCACTTTCAATTAGTACAAGGCTCATTCTCTCTAATTCCCAGTTTTATTTAGATAACAAAATCAAACAAACACCTACCCACCCCCACCATCTCTGCTTAATTAAACATAATATGTGAACTGTAAATATATTAGCATATGCAGTTGTCTGAAATGAAGTTAGAAGATTATTTTTGCTGTCTTCATGTTCTGAAATCTCAGTCTGTTTCTGCTAACTGCAGTATGTTCCTTTAAAGATCATACAGAAAGTGCTCGGCTGCCATATCTAGAAGTAAAGTCCTCTATGCCTACATGCCATGTTCTTCTATTCCAGTTCCTACATAATGTTGAGCAGCAAAGACACACAAACTTTTGGAATACCAGAGAGCACTTAGAAATGCTTAATCTTAATATTAAACAACATGGTATCAAATCATCACAAACCTTATGTTCCTTTCAACACTCTCAACAGTTTGATTAATCCTTATAATTCTGCTGTCAGTGAACCTTCACCTGGGCTCTGTGAATGACTTTATCTTTTTAGAGAGAAAATTGCCACCATTAAGTCTTTTCCATCTACTCTGGTCTCATATCCCTCCATCTTACCCACATGTCAAGCTTTGACACTATGAACCGGTCAGTCTCTCCTTTGTAAGTGAGATAGTTCTCTGTCCATCTTTCTCTCATCACGAGGTTTAAAGGATGTTTTTAGTACCATTGGGCCATGTAAGATTTACTTAACACATTCCAATGTCTGGTTGTCTCCCTGCTGTTGTCAAGCATGCTGTGATACAACCTCTGATCGAGAAGAACAATTTAGATTCTTCTGTTTTTTTCTATTTTAAGACCGGTTTTAAAACTTCCTCTTCAGTCAAAGGTTTTAGAAAAAGTAACATTTGCAAAGAATTTTTTGGCACAAGTGGCCTTTATTTGACAGAAAAGTGAGTTGTGAGAGATGGGGAAGACATTCAGCAAAGGTCAACAGGCTGGGACTCGAACCCATGACGACCACGTGGAGGACTGAGGTCTCCACACACAGATCGTGCACTTTACCCCCGCACCACCACAGCACCCTGAAAAAAATGCTTTTCATCAGTTAAAGTCACACCCAGATTTCAGTTATATTTTTGAAAAATTTCTGGCAGTTTTTTTTCTTTTTTGCTTGCATCACAGTACTATTTTTTCAGAGTTTAATGATTTACTGTTATCCAATTAGAGACTCATAGTTCATCTGAAGTGTGTCTCTGCAGCAAGACAAAGTGAGGTTATAATTGCGTGGTACTTCCCCATAAATGAACTTCAGTCACTCTTCTCTGGTTCTCTCATCCTTTGGGAGTAAGTGGAAACTTCCATCCGTTTTTGAGCTTCCTCGGACATAACAGCTTCGCTTTTTAGTAGCCACCCTCTTCTCAAGTGGAGTAGCCAGACATGCTTATGTGACTTAGCCCCTTAAATTAGCCGCTGTATCAGCTGCGGGGAGGAGGGCTGTTTACTTGATGGTGTGCTCTAATTGGAGAATATGAATTACGTAGAAAGATAACTTACGTAGAAAGATAAACTGTTCTGATTCGTCTGCTCTTGAGCAAAGAAACAAAGCTTATCGCCTATGAGCAGGGCTTTTGATACCAACCCTTGACATTCACACGGCCTCATTAGTGCACAACAGATCATATTATACTCCAAAAACCACAGAAAAAAGAAGTTTGTTCTTATGATGACTTTAAAATTGTTACACCAGAATATCAATATTCAACCCTCTTTGTGCTTGTATGTGGCTGAGCTAGTTTCATAAACTTATTGGACAAAGACTTTTCTTCAGTTGAAATCGAATTTCCACTTGATTTTTTTTAGGAGTATCATATTTAAGGGGGCTGAATATATACAGTATGCACATTACTCTTGTCATATATGTAAAAATATTGAAACCATGTATCATTTCCCTCTTCCTTCATTATAAACACATTATTCCTTTGTGTTGATTTGTCACAAAAAGGTTCAAGAAACTACATTGAAGGTTGTGGTTGTAATATGACCAAATGGGAAACAGCTTAAAGGTGTGAATATTTTGCAAAGGATTGTGTGTGTGCAAACTTCTATGTATCTCACTGGCTCAAGTGCATGGCACATACAACAGAAAACTGCTGCCCATGATGGAAAACTTTGTAGTTGCCATTTCTTCTCCAAGAAGAATCTAAAGTTTGTCCAAAAATATTTTTAGTTTACAACTGCTGCTAACTCTCCAAAAGGCCTCTTTAACTCTTATGTTGCTGTCAAAAAACTGTCTTGTAATGCAGCACCTACGACAGTTTTGGGCCAGACTGTGAGCTTGATTAAATGTCAGTATATGGATGCATAAAATCCCCATATTCTAAAAAGAAATTGCAGGTGTATCTTGCTGTATTTTAAACTGCAAACTTCAAATCACTTTGAGTGAGCTGTCAGGAAAGAAATACTACTTTGATCAGAAACATATGCAAGCATCAGCCCACAGCTTTGATATTCAATGCTACATCTAGCAGAACACCCATCTTTTTACCTCTAGAGCATGGTATGTTTCTGACTGTGAACAGGGGGTTTCACACGTACCAATAGGAACATTTTCATCCAGTGGTACAATGAACTACCATTTGCCATCAGAGTAGAAGCATAAATCTCCATCTCTAAAACCTATTCAAAAAGACCTATTTCTGAGAGTATAACCTGATCAAGTATAATCAGCGACATGTTTAAAAATATTAAGTCAGTAGAAGTATGAAAGATTTTAGAGGCCTTGAGAAATAAAACCATATTTCCCGTGGTGACTGCTATTTTTAGATAGTGGCAGAAATGTCAACAGGTAAGTGGAAGCTGAACATTTATAGCCAAGTTGCTCTTTTCATGCTTTTGAGGAGTTCAACTCTGTCACCGCTACAGGAAATACACACAGGAACTGTTGCAGTAATTTAACTGGTTATTTGGTGATATGAGATGTTAAAGACAAAAAAAGCCAACTGTAAATCTGGAAACATGTTTTCTTAGTTTTGAAACTATTGTAAAATCCCTTTTAACAGCTGAGAGGTGCAATACGGACAGCCCTCTCTCCCACCCAGCCTATGATGCTGTCTCTGCTCCTAATATAAATAATTAATCATAGCTTAACTTAACAATCTAACTCCAAACAATAATTAGGAATTTTATTTCTATCAAATATTAGATTGGGCACAACTATTATTTTACATAGATCTATTAGAAATAAAATGTCTTGTGACATGATGCAAAAAAGTGCTATATGCGATATGTGCAAAAATAAAATAGAGAAAGTAGGCAATGAGCTATGTTCAGTCTTACAAAGGGATATGTTATTCTTTCGAGCTGGGTTTATTTGTGCAGATACATCTGTTGCATAGCCTGGAGGATTTTACTGTATTTGTAGATTTGCTGTGGTGCTGAGAGATGGAGCGTTTTAACTTTAGGGTTTTCTTGAGAAAATTGTTGTATTTACCATAATGTGTTATCCCTACATTTTCAGTTTATGCAGAAAGTAAAAAAACAGATTTTATTTGTTTTTATAGTTCTTAAAGAGAAAATTTGGCTCAAATTCCATATTGGCAAGGCACAGCTTGATAAAAACAATGACTAAAACTTGGCCACATAATTTCAGGTCAGTGCATTTCTATTTAAAAGCAAATAACAGTAACAAACCGGGAGAGTTTGAATTGTTACAAAATCCTCCACTCTGCTGATTTATCCTTTGTTGCCCTCTGTGTTGCAGTCCTGGCACAACCATTCATTGATGCCGAGAGAACTTTCACTTTTATCACCTTCCTCCACAAATGTACAGTTTATCATAGACTTTTGCTTCATATCAGGTTACTTCTAGAATAAACCCTAGTGATTCACAGATGATGGCAGAGTAATCCATGGAGTAATCAGCATTCAACCCTCCCCCCATTACCTGGTTTTCATCAAGAAACATGAAAAATGTTTAATCCACTGCCAGTTCTCTTTGCTATATTTAGAGGCTAATTGCAACTAGCAGTTAAGCATAGTATCATAATGTGATTAATTCCTGAAGATGTCTTTGGCAGGTGATATGAGAACAGAAGTTTGCCATGGAGATATTTTTATTGAGCAAAATGAGCTGCTTAAATGTGTATTATTCTAAGAACAGGTGTAATCATAAAATGAATCAATTTAGGGAGTTAATATAGGTTGATTTAATGTTTTTTTTTTTGTTTTGTTTTTTTTTTGTTTTTGTTTTTTTTTTTTTTTTTTTTCAGCCAAGAAGTTTTGTTTCTGATATCAAATGAAACGGGCACATCTCAAGGAATACTGAAACAATATGAAAGGAGTCTCAGTTTTGCTAAAAAAAATAAAAAATAAAAAATAAAAAATGGCTGTCCAAAATTATATAACACTTTCTTCAAAATCAGAGGAATAATCTTTATGGGGATTACAGCAATCCAATCCTGCCTGTAATTGCTGAGCATCTTTTTGCATGTTTCCACTGGTATTTTGCTGATTTATCTTTGATGATAGGCTCCAAGACTTTGATGTTGGAAGGCCTCCTGGTCATCACAATGATCACCCTAAACTCAGGTTCAAATTGTGACTTGTATGGCCACTTCTTGATACTTCAACAAAAAAAAAAAAAAAAAAAAAAAGTCATATCAGTAAAATTAAAATATTATTTCAAATATAAATGTGCAGCTGTATGCATAATTTTGGACTCAACAATACATTTTTTTTTCATTTTCTGAATTAATATAGTTCCTTTTTGTTTAGTTAAATGAGAACATGAGAAAGACTGGAAAAAAACAAGCAACTGTCTTTGAGCGTTCCTAAAAGCAGAATCCACAGTGATGCAACATGCCTTCTTGCAGTTAAATTCTCATCTGACTGTCTTCATTTATCAGCCACTGCTGTGCAATTAGTGAGGATATTAACCTATACAAGAAGTACTGATTGATCTGTTGTCATTAATAGTAAAAAGTTCTCATTTCTCATTTTGCCATTTTACTGCTTATTAAATGATTGATCATACATTTTGCTTTATCAATCTGTTCTGCTTTGTGGATGTATTCATTTAAAGTGTCGCAGTTCTGGTGTTATTCTTCATACATTTATTTAGGACATGCATTAATTTTACTTTGTGTTATTACATGTAATTAGTTTGAGTCATACCAATAAATCAGTTCTCTTGCAAATCAGGACATGAGTGAATTTTAATTACAGTTCAGCATTTTATTGATTTAACTGGATCATTGAAGTTCTGCATCATACTGCATCAGCAATATAAGATTCATTTATTTGCTGCTCAGGACTGACATAGAAGCAGTCCAAATAAGGCAAACTGTCTGACGTTGAAATATTAATTTACGAGACATCACACACAAATAAAATAATGAATGAAAAATCAATCTGTGATTGGATCATTGTAGCTCTGACCTGTAAAAAACCTCTTGTGGTATAACTGCTTTAATCTATGAATGAAATAAAACATTATAACATAAGGAACAACTTAATACAATCCAGGGGATATGTGTATGTTTTTGTTAAACAGATTTTATTACACAGATATGCTGCCTTGTGTACAAGTATTGAGGTCCGTCAGTGTTTTTATACCCTCCTCCTGTCTTTTAAGGGGGCTCTCATTAAAACTTTCTCATTTTTAATGGCTGATATTTTCGTAAAGTACAAACAAAGTAAATGATAAAGTAACAAGTCTGATTTGGTTCTTTTTAAAATTACATTTTTGTATGTAAATGTTTTTAAATAACATTTGCCTTTTTTATTTATTGTTCAGTTTTATTTTTTGTTAAAGATCTTTGTGCTTAAACATTTTATTGCAAATAAAATATAAATACTTTTCATTGCATCACTTGCTAATTGTTATAAAAAGAATGAACAGGCAGATTACATTACTACAAAGTGATTCATCATAAACACTGTTCTTGTATTATGATTATTCTTTTCTGAGTAGTTATGGCGTTTGGACTCTTGTAAACAGTAAAACAGATGTTTGTTCTTGTTGATAAAATAAAGAAATACATTCTTTTCTGCAGTTGACTTCATAATAGTTAGACCTTGAACCAGTCAGAGTCATTAAGAACTTTCCTTTCTCAAGATGGCTGATCATTAGATTGGCACCCTTTTAAAAGACTTAATATAAATCAGCACTGACACTGTAATAAAATGTTTAATTTTAGTAGTAATAAAAGTTGTATTAATAAAAATACAAAAAAAATGTAGCATCCATTTGCGTTTCGCCCCTTTTACTGTGATTTCAGTGCAATCCTTTGGCCTCAGAAGTCAGCTAATAAATCAAGTCTGTCTGTATGTAATTTAATCACAGTATAAATACAGCCCTTCTGTAAAGGCCTCAGAGGCTTGTTAGAATACATTATGGGAAAAACAGCATCTTGAAGACCAAGGAACACAGCAGACGGGTCAGAGAGAAAGCTGTGGAGAACTTCAAAGCAGGGTTAGGTTAGAAAACAATATCCTAACTCAGAAACTGCGCTGTGAATCTCTGTTGTGCACTCCACATGTCAGGATCACAGTAAACATGGGGAAGGTGCTCTGGTCAGATGAGAGCAAGTATACCTTGGCTAGATAAATGCTATGTCTTCACATCACCTTCAACACACCACCTCCATGTTAAAGTGTGATGGTGTAAGCATTATTCGGTGAGGAAGCTTTTCTTTAGCACGGATAGGGTAGTTGTTCAGCAAACAGAAGTTCTGCAAAATATTGATGTAAGCAGCGCTGAATAGAAATGAACACCACACTTTCCAAATTTTGATTTTTAAAATACTTTATGTTGAAAACCATGTATTATTTTCCTTCATGTATTATTTTCTTACTAATATATTTGATTTTTTTTTGTTTAAATTCCATGTGGAAATAGTACACCAGCTCGCTCCCTCCCTCTCAACCCTGTTGATACTGCTTCACTCAGACTGGTTGGTTTTAGCTTTGGCGTGGGGCTGTACTCATTGGTGATGTGGTTTTCAAATCTGTGTCTAAATTGGTACCAGGGTTTATGAGATCCTCATAGGCATTCTGCAGACAGTGATGTCAAATTTTCTGTCTGACTGTTTTGACAAACTATTCCCACATCAGACAAACAATCTTCAGCCTGTGGATGACGATAATTCCCCATGAATAATTAAATGCACAAACCAAAACACTGTCAAAAAAGAGCTATTTTAAAACCTAGATGAAGCTTGGTGCAAAAAGTTCACCAGAGTCTCTGTGGAGCCTCTCATTCTAAATATGCTTCTACAGTAATCTGTGCATGGCAGAAAGTGTTGCCCAAGTGGCTGATATTTATGTTGGTGTACGATAAATGGAATCATGAATGCCACTTTTACCGGCTGCCTTGACATGTGCTTTACAACAACATGATGAACAGTCGACATTAGCCAGCTTTCTTAAAAGGCCTCACTGGAAGAATCCATTGGCTCCGGGAGAGAAATCATTAGTCTAAAACAAAAAGTCCTGTTGTAGAGTGTATGAGGAAAATGATGCTCTAAAATAGACACCCTTTACTTAGTTTTTACAAAATACGACTAGTATTAATAACTATTATTGTTGTTGTTGTTATTATTATTATTATTATTATTATTATTATTATTATTATTATTATTATTATTATTATTTATTATATAGGTAGGTTGATATAATTTTATTCAGATGCAATTAGGAAAAAAAATTAAATAGAAAAAAATAGTCCATACCTGATCAGAAAGACAGACAGAAAAATCACTTTTTTTAAAATTATTTTAATTTTGAAATTGCATTATTTGATGCTTTAGTCATAACTGAGTTATGTGTTTAAGCATTTTTTACAGTAAATCAGCACCAAGATAAAGTGAGTTTGGAAAGCTTCCATTTACACATAGACAAAACATCTATTCATCTTTTATGATATGTAAACACTGAAAACGCAGTGGACCCAGATTTTCAAAATTCAGCTGGTAATTATTTCAAAAGTGGAATTTCTCAAACTAAATATTTGATGAAAAACTGCTGTTACTAAGTGGCTGGATGTTGTCATCTAAGCATTTTAAGGGGATGTGAAAAAGAAGAAAAATTCAAATAAAGCTGAAATTTTAGCCATAACACTTTAAATTTCCTAAAATATTTTAGCCCATTTTTAAATGTAATTCACATTAAAGCATAATTTCCCATGGATAAATTTATACATATTTTAGAATCCTGTTTTTCTTCAGACTAAATGTAAATTCTTTCCATGTCTCCAGCTCTCTTTTTCTCAAATATTGACACCTAAACACAACTGTTTCAAAGGGCTCTGAAGTTAGGTGAATTATATTTCCAGGATAAATCAAATACATGAGTCTTTTGTTAAAAAGAATTACTTCTTACTACGTATATAGATAACCAAACTGACCCAAATTTCCTCATTGTAGTTGGCTGTGACTTGATTGCTGCTCATATAAGAGTCAGGTTCTGCTGAAGGTTTCTTCCTATTAAAGGAGAGTTTTACTTGGGCTGTTGCTACATGCATGCGCAGTATGAGGGATTGCTGCAAAGTCAATGGCTCAATGCAATCAACTAACCACTTTTGCTACATGTTCGTGTAGGAGGAATGAATCCTTCAAGTCAGTGACTTGATGCATTCAGCTTAGAAAACATGTTTACAAATTAGAATAATAAACTGAATTTGACAGCATTGTTCAATAACTAGGAACAAATTGTAGTGTGTACAACTGACTTTGAAGCTATGTTTGAATTGAAGTAGCGAGGTATTTTTCTAAATAGACTCAATGATTTTGTTTTATAAAGCGCTTTGATATTACTTTTGTTGTGGATTGGCATTATATGAATAAATTGAATTCAGTTCAATTGAATGTCTAAAACTAAACTTTTCTGTCCCTTATTGAAAATTATTGATGTTTTCATGTTTTTGGCTCCTGTTTATTGGTTTTACCTTGTTGCTTTCATGCAGACGAAACCTGAAATAAAAGCTGCATAACAGAAGACCAAGCAGATTCACTCAAACCCAGCACAGAACAACACAGGACAAAATCATCAAATAAAAAGCAAACAAAACAGAAGCCATAGAATAGAATATATCTTACCAACTCTGCTTTTCCATGTAATTTCAACATGTTTGTGTCAATCTGAAAAAAAGTGACTGGTGGAGTGAACATCAAGCTCATTAAAAGTGCACAAATCTGTTAGTTGTTGTGCATCTTCTCCTCTTCAGTGTAACCCATTCGCAGGTCAATTAACATGAAAAGGAATTTTATGCGCTGGTCAGAAGTGACTTTCATTGGCGCCTCTCTGTCGTGCTCCACCAAACTATGCACTTACCAAAAGCCCACTGGTAAAGAGACTCATATCTCCCCAACTTCCCCCCTTAATTGGCTGATCAATTATTAACACACCAATAAACTTGCTGAATAAGTAATGGCGTTAAGGCTTATGTGGCGTTTCAGGCCAACAGCCCAGACATTTGGGCAAATATTTGTTGTTGATCTCCTTGAGACAGTGTTGTTTATCATCTGAAACTTTGAGGTCATTTCAATTTTCATGTTGTCACTTACCTTTGAAGAGGGGACAATATTATTGAATTAGATTGGGGTTTGTTTGTCACCAACAGGCAGTAGACACAAAGGGTAAGAGAACATCTCTCATGAAGCCGAAAATTTTGTCCTTAATCATTTTAACCAACTATTCTGAACCACGTCAATATCTAACAATGTCTTGCTTCGTCAGTGCTTTACCAAGTTTAAAAAACTGCAATATGTGCCTTTGTTTATATTATGTACAATATTAATTTATTCAAGATGTATTATCTTATTGATAAAACTTATTTATATTGCTGTCAAATTTAGATTTAGATTTATTTTTATTCAGCCAAGAAATTTAGAGAGTGCAAAAGGGGTATTTTTTTTTAATAACAAAAATAGTATGTCAAAAATGATTAAGACCCTTTTCATTGGAGAAGCATTCAGGTTCATCTTATTTCATTTATACCTGCAGGTGAATCTGCCCTGTTGCAACATGGTGCAGTTTTGCCCCTCAATTCTAAAATACAAAAACATAGTGCAAAGAGATTTAAATGTAATGGAGATGTGATATTAAGGATACACAGGGTAGTGTCAATAAATAGATTTGCAATGTAAAAGAAAATTGTTAAACATTTAAAACAAGCATAAAAACAGCAGGGAAAATTTAGGCATCATCATTCATGTTGTTCCAAAATGTCTACATCTTATTGAGTTTATTTATCAGCAGGAGCAAAGCTGTTTTGGTACCACTGTTTTCTGCACTTAGGGACTAGAAGCCTCCTTCTTGGGAGAAGTTCTAAAACTCTATATGCAAAGGCAAAGGGTCAGAGACATTTTCCATAATGAACCCAGGTATCTGTTGTACCTGTTTATTTTGTTGCACAATGAAATTACAATAACTTTATGCTTACCTGCAAGCAGGGATGCTGGATAGAGTTAAAGCTCACCAGTCAGCTTACAAGACCATTTCACTATCTAAGTCTTCACTGCCATACAATAACTAAACACGTTATAACTGCTGACACACGTTTTGCATTTTTTTGCTGGTGGTTCTGTTCATTCAGCTTTCGCAAAAAGATCAGAGTCTTTGAGGTTTGAAGGTCTTAGCTCTCTCTAAGACGTTACTCTGACTGAGCTGCTTCAAACTGGGAATATTACTTCTCGTCAGAAGAAACAAATTTAAACGTGATTCTGCTTGGGCCATGCATACATTTGGGTTTAAGTACATAAGTCTATAAGGTTGGTAATAATTTGAGTGAAATGATACAAGTTATAAAACAAATACCTTCACCACCATCACCCCCGCCCTCTCTCTCTCTCTCTCTCTCTCTCTTTATATATATATATATATATATATATATATATATATATATATATATATATATATATATATATATATATATATATATATATATATATATGCACACATCTGAGAGCATCACTGCACTGTGTATTTTATATATATATATATATATATATAAAATACACAGTGATGCTCTCAGATGTGTGCATCTGTCTTTTACCAGACAATTTCTGCAGATGAATTAGGTCTGCACAGATCTGGCTGATTATCTTGGCTATTTGTTCAGTCTCCTTGGTAACCTCATTAAATCTTTTAAAAAGAATAAATCACAACTGCTTTACAAAGCTGACACCTGTTAGGAAAATTGCAGGTGATCAGGGTGTTCTGAGCTAGCTGAAACTGTGCCTGGAAAAAAGCCACTTTCCAGCTTTTGTGCTGCTTGAAAGTGTGTGTTAACCTGATATCATAGATGTAAAGTCACTTGTGTTCATGCAACAGTGTAGCCATCATACTCCAGAAATTGCAGCCTAATTTAAAACAGCAACAAAAAATTGCTCAAAGGGGAAATAAATTAGTCTGATTATGCTGTGTGAAAAACATATATTGCAAAGTGAGACTTTGTTTTCAACTTTTTTTCTCTACTTCTCTCCTTTCATTAGACTTTTCTCACCATCACTCTGCTCTTCTCTTTTCAAAGCTAAAATGGAACCTCTCAGGCATACTGGCAACCTTCTGAAATAAGTATCCTGTTGTTTTAAATGATAAATTATAGATAAAAATAGAATAAATAACCTAGTTCTGGATTCCCTTCTTTTGGGATCATTATAAGTTGGCAGCATTGTACAAATTTAATGACAAAAGCAAAAGAGATGATTAGGTCAAATCATACGAACAGTGCCGCTGAATTTTACCTCACCTTTAATAAATCAACGACCGTTGTATTAACACTCTCCCTAATCGCATACCAGGCTGCTGCTGCTGTGTGTGTGTGTGGAGATTTAGCATTAATGAAATAAGTCAACCCTTTTTTAAACAGCAGTCAAACAGGATTTCCATTGTGAGACTTAGCTCCTCATCAGGCTGACGTATTCATGAGGGAGATGAGCTCCATCTGCCTCAACAACTGCAGCTGTTTCATGTGCTTCATGCTGAATAATAAGATCCACCTCTTTTGTGCATCTCATCTTTTCTTTTCTCTCTCCTCTTCCACCTTTGCTGTTCTTAGAGTCAATTTATTTCCTCCTTCTTTATTACTTTACTTCTTCTTTTGTTTTTTTTAGTGTTGACAGATGACCTCAGTTTAATTTTATTTTTTCTTGCCTTTTGTTCTTTCAAAGATGATACTTTTTCCTCAATGTTTAATTCTTCGACTCTAATTTTTCTTTCACCTCTTGTAGGTATTAATTTTTACTGGCCTGTTTGTTCTACCTCCCAGTTTTGTTTTTTTTGCTTTTGTTCCCCTTTCTACTCAGTCCCTCAGCAGTAGAATTAATGGCTTCATCTATCTGTAGAAGTAATCCCCTTTGACATTAACAAATAAGGGTTATGGGATTTTTCCCTGTCGACTACACAAATGTAAATATTATTGCATTTGGTAGAAGAGTTAAGCAGCTCTTCTCTTCTTCCCTTGTTTCTGCTCCTTTTGGCAGTTGCAGTAATCAATTTAAATAATAATTTAAAAAATGTATGCAGCTAAAATAAATAAACCTTCATTGTTTAACTGGTTGGGTAAGGGTCGATAACTGCTGGTAATGCTCTCAGTTTTCTCTTTTTACAGTGACACTAAGACATGTCAGCAGAAGAATCTAATTATTACAATTATTATGTTTGTTGCTAAAAAAAAAAACAAAAAAACAAAACTAAAGTAAATGTAAGTTATTTGTTTTATTTAAAGTAAACTTGGGTCTGTGTCTTGTCTGTTTAAATTTTTAGCATTTTATGCACATTTATTTTTATTTTTTTTTCTTTGTTTACTATTTATTATTACTTTTGATCTGTGTTATTGCTAAGTCTCTCATGAGGTGTTTCATCCACAGTAAATGTCATATGAATGTTACAGTCTCTTTTGCTTTATTTGGCTTCACCTGGGTTTCCCTGGCACTCTCCTTGATTCAGTTAAGTGACATTTAGCTCAACGTCTAAAGTAATGCAACTCGTAATGAAGAAGGGCGGGTATATATAAATGCCTTTATTTGACATCTTCATATGGCTTATATATTCAGTGGTGCCTCTTAATACCTGGTTTTGTCACTGAAAAATGTTAAAATATGTTAAATTTACTTTGTTCAGTTTCTTTACTTTTTCATATTTATTTATTAGTATTTCTATATAAAAGTATCTTATTATATAGTCACTGTAGTGATATAATGTAAATTAATAATGTCTACATAATGTCTCTTTTCATTATCTATCTTTAGATTTATTATCAATCTTTTGTGATGTTTTTAACATCACTTCAAATGTGTCCAACAAACTACATTAAAAGAGGTTTGGTTGTTATAAAATATTGCCTCTTTACAAAGACTCTTTAAGATAAATGGAAAACAAAATGGCATGATTAACTTAAATCTCTGTTTGTATGTGTGTTTATGTATACATATACATATCTATAATCTGCATTTTCTTTAATTTAAATTATATTAATAAATGCTAAGAGAATTATTTTTATAGCACTGTTAGTGATGTGACTCTGACTCATAAAAATTTCAGTTCAAGCACACAATTAGCACATTTACCAGCTTAAGTATGACTTGATAAGTGAAAGGTTGCTGTGCTGTGGATCTCTATCAGGTTACTGTTTCATGGTTCTGAGGAACCACATTTGTGCTGCATCAGCCACCAAGTAATGCAGAAAAGCTCAGGCTGTAGCTAAAAATGCTAATCTTGAATAATGCTAATAAATGGCCACATATGGATTTGTGTTTGTGAAAAACTAACAGACTGAAAAAAGTTGTGAACAAGCTGTATTCAGGGACTTAGATGTCAAAAAGCTTCAGAGGTTTCAGAGCAGAAATCAGATTGTCTGGGTTGTTGTTTCTCCTTCTTCTGCTGATATCTTGCAGACAATCACTTGGAGGCTTTATGTCGATATTAAAATAGTGGGTGCCTCAATTATAATTATTTCATTTTTGTTTTGAGAGTATGAAAACTTTTAAAATACATAATTTTTCTCCAGACATACCACCAAGCCTGAGCTTAAAAATAATAACTATATACCAGTGTGATGAGATCTGTAGAAAAAGCTGACACCATATTGAACCCAGTCTACAACAAAAAGACCCCAAATTCTGTTCTAAATACTGAAGCACAAACCCATATATCATTTGTCCATGCTATACTCGGACATGGGGGATGGAGTGCCGACTAGAAACTGGTAATAATTTTATATCTCTTCAGGAAATACCTGCAAAGAGCACCAACCAACAGCTGCTAGAGCTTGGGTGGGCTGTTCTTAAGACTGCCACTCATTTGCAAGTGGAAGTCAGCATTTTTAGATTTATTATTGGTTGGATTTGACCAGTTTGCTTTAAATTAATTTTTCCTACCATTTATGATGCTTGTGAATGGAGCATGAAGTACAAGTGGGCCTGGTGCATCAAGCCTTCAATAAAAGGAATGTTTGACTGTGTCCTTCCTCAAGAACATGCACTTTCATAGTTCTGTAGAATTTACATGTTAGCCAGGGCTTTTCCATAAAATCTCTAAAAAATAACACTTGGAGATAAAGCCAAGTGTGTTAAAGAAACACAGAACCAGATGTATGCTCTGTGAATTATAGGGATGAAACCCACTACATCCCATGGTTATCATTTTAAATAAACAACCATTAACAATGAAACAATATTCATTCCATATGACGTACCAGCTGTTTTTTTTTTTTTTTGTTATCCAATAAACCATCCATCTCAGGTGTTTTACAGTAGACAAGCATAAGACAGTGAAAGTAAAGAATGAATATTCTAACCACCATAGAACTTAAAGTCTTAAATGGGGCTGCATTCTCCACTTTACAACTCTGAAAAAAAGTTTTTTGAAGATGTTGCCTTCATCAGTTAATGCAGTTGAGAGAAGTATGAGAAGTAGTTTATTAAAGTTGACAATTGTCAGCTGTAAAAACACAAGATGCAATCTTAATGCCAGATGCACCATAATAATACACAGCAGTTGCTGGACTCCTTGTAAACATTTCCTGTAGTGAAATATCTTTTTTTTTTTTTTGCACATTTTCCTTATGGTGTAACAATGGAATTAATAGCTATGACTCAAAAAATGTATATGCTAATTTGTCAAATGTAGAAGTTATTTCATTGTTTTTATTTACTTATTTTTATTTAGCTAGTTATATTTTAATTTCCAAGGGAACATTTTGTAGTTAACAAAAGAGTGTGATAAGGAAAATCTTCTGCCTGTGATGGTGAGAGAAAGTGTTATGACTGAGTGAAATGATGAATAATATGAATACTTATAAAATTAGTTTTTACTACTATTACTACTATTGCTACTACTCCTACTACTACTACTACTACTAATAGTGGTGTGCAGGAAAAACTGAGTAAGTGTTAGGGTTGTACTGGCTCCACTCCTAATGACATCAGCTTCTCATAATCCTTTTTTTTTCTTACTATACACAAATTTACAACAAAACTGTGGTAATAATAATTACCATGATGAATTTACACAACAATCATTCTAAAACGATTCATACCAGGATATAGCAAGTGCATTTATTCAGTGAAGAGCGTAATTATTACTGACAGTTCCAAGCAAAATTGCCACTGTAGGCAAAGGAGGCCTGCATGGTGCCAACAGTGGTCCTGCTAACCTGGGGTTTCACTGAGTCCGCATTCACAGAAAAAGCTTTTTAAAAGCTGTAAATCAAATTCAAGACAGCAGACAAACAGCCAAAGTAATAGTAGTCATTTGGTGTTCTCTGCAACAAAGCCTTTGGTGACATCTTGTAATGCAGAAACCAATAAAATCTCTTGGTCTTCCAAACATACAAGCTAAAGCCCCCACTTTGAGGACTGCACACACCCTAATAAAACCAAAGTCATCTGGGTTATTCTCAGTGGAGTGATTCTGTGATGAGCAGTAATGAGGGAGCCATGCTTGCAATCAGGGCATTCATCCTTTTCTCCTGCATGCCTGTCATTGGATTGTCATATGTGGGTTCATATATTTAAAGTGTGCTTTTAGTCTGCTAAGAGAACCTGATAGCTTAACTCTAAGCTTAGACCTGGCTTTTAATTGGGAAGGGTTAAATTGAAATACTCAGTCCAAGTCATAGGCTGAACTTGGTCAATACTCTTTGAAAGAGGAAGACTTCAGTTTTACTGTGTTTTGTTTGTTTGTTTGTTTGTTTTTTTAGATGTTTGAAACCATTCAGAAATAGAAAACCATTTTTAAAGACATCAGAACAAAAATATGTTTTTGGTTAAATAAAAGCAACAAAATTAATTTGAGCAATTTCTGAACCTTTCTTCTCTATTGGCAGTTTTTAGGAGCAGCAGATTGAGATTATATAAATCATCCTGTTTAGGGCTAGTATTGGCACTCAGTCCTGATGGCACACCTTTCACTGATATTTAAACAAATATATCCTTTGGCAGCGCCGCACTGTTGACTCTTTATTGTTGCCGTGACACGCGGCTCATGCTTTTGTGTGCTGTATGCTAACTTTTGATGGCAAAAAAAGACTTGACAGTGAAGACTGAACGGCACATACTCCATTAGTAAGAAAAAATCTCAATTTGTATGGAACATTTTCCATCTGATGTGAAATGTCCTAAATTCTGTGGTTTCATGAACCCTCTTACTGGAAAAGACCAAGGGTCCAACTGCCAAAGTTACACAGTGAACAGATGTAGTGTTTTCATAAGTTAACATATTTAGTATGGAGAACAGTAAGTCTATAGGGATGACCTTGCTGCTGACAAAACACTGACAAAAATCTTGTACAGATTTATATGAAAGCATTTATTTTAGTGGGATACAGTTAATTCTTTGTGGTAGGTTTGTCAGTGACTTTCACTGAATTAAATGCCAAAAAAACAAAACTCAATTACAGGCCTTTATTACTGCATTATAGACATTTATCTATATGGGCTTGTTTGAGCATGTGTTTGCTCATGTTCTCATAACTGGGGTATAATTTTGTACCACTCTCCTCAGAGTTTTACTACCACTAATGAGCTTAATTTCACAAACACCCCAAACAACAAAGTGGTTTTGAATCCCACCTTATTACCTGACTTCAGACAAATCGCTCCATACAAACTATCTCATTTGTTTGCTATGACAAACTCAAATTGAGAGCAGCCTCTTTTAATATGTCTCAGCTAAGCAGGATTGGTTAAGGGGTGCTATTCAATTATGAAAGTTTTCACACTGGTAATTAGTCAGGGCGGTAACGTATTGTTTTATGGCTTCAACTGTGCATCTAGGTAGGAATGAGATGTTTTTAATGTGCGCACTGAGAGGATTTTGTTTGTTAATGCACTGTCTGTAATGAAGCAATACAATCTCGTCAATGTGGATGACAAAAAGGAAAAAAATAAAAAAATAAAAACTTTCACACACAGAGATTTGCTCACACACAGAATCGCTCCAGAAAATTTAGAGCACTGATGGAAAACTGTTTTTATCCAGATTATTTTATTTGTTTGTTTTGTTTAATTGTATATTATTATTATTATTATTATTATTATTATTATTATTATTAATAATAATAATAATAATAATAATAATAATAATAATAATAATAATAATGTATTGTTTCCAATTTGGCAAAATAAAGTGTAATATTGTTGTTTCAGAGTGATTTAATGTGAAGTGAAACTCCAGATGTAAACCATTAATGGGCTATAGATGTCATTAAAATAATAATAATAAAAAAAAAGATATTAGTTAAATAAAAGAAGCTAAATAAGCAGAGTTTGCATCCTCACTGTTTGATAATAAATATTTAAATAAATCCTTCAGCCTAAATTAATGAACATCCCTGGAGCTGTGCCAACTCGTTAGTGTTTTGTTTCCTTTTTTTTTTTTTTTTTTTTTTTTTTTTTAAAGGGCTCAGAAAACAAGACAGGAGAGGACACAAAGAAATATGGGATTTTGGTCATCTTAATTTGTGATAACACTATGATTGCCTGGCTAGTTTTTCACTGACTAATATGGTACCAACAGACTATCATGTTAAAATCTTTCTCAATGATAAAGCAGTTTGTCTAATAAAAAGCAATAAAAAGCAATTTTTCCACAATACATGTGTAATAAAAACAATATAAACTTTCTAGCCACACTGAATGACTGCTTTTGTATTTGCTATTAATGGTCTTAATTAATTCTGATTATTAACAACTGTTCATGACAATATAATAACGCATTTTTTGGGTCCATCAAACTGAGCTTCATTTTTCCATAGGAAACAGAGGAAAAAAAGGAGAACATTACCACACACTCCTTTACCGGGGTGTTACTTTCTAGAACACACAATTGAATACAGTTCTGCAACGTGTTTTGAGTTTTCAGTATTCTACAAAGGGAATTTATGCAAGGTGAAGGAAGTTGCACTGTTGGTCATTCTTAATCCCACAGTTAGGCCACAAAAATGTAGGGCAATATCATTCAAAGCTACATTTAATTCTATTGTAGGAAAAACTAGAATTTTTAAGATATTTGTGTCATTGATACAGAGATTCCTGAGGTATCATTTACTCATATTTGACATACGGTTCTTATAAATGTCAAAGAGCAACGTCCCCCGCTGTCCCTCTCAATCTAACTATACCAATTAGTTCTAACGGCTCATTAACAACAACCCCTACTAGAGCAGCATCTCCAAAACGGCTGATGGATGGATGAAAACAAAACGAGAATAAAGAGGAAAATAAAGAGGAAAATCACACAATGAGAAAAAATGACGAAAGAAAGGATACCAGATGAATGCTTAATGAGGTCCATTAGAAAACTTACCCTTACTGCCATTTAAACCTGAAGCCTTTGGCTTTTTCTACAACTGTAATTACTATCAGCACACAATGTTTTTTCAGTTGCTATTGACCTTTGTGTGTTATTGAACGTCTCAGTAACAAAGCATTGTGCAGCCTAATCAGGTTGTTATTAACAAAAGAGGGGTGAAGGATGATGAAAGAACTGAGCAGGGAGGTGAGGACACAGACATCATTTCTGTATCTCATCATTTACTTTTATTTAGATCAAAGCTTGATTATCATTAGCTGAAAGCATGATCTCATCACAGACAGGTACAGGGAAAGTAAAATATTCTTTAATGTAGCAAACTATATTTAAAACTTTATCTGTGACATGACAAAATGTCCTCAAGCGTCCTGCTGACTTTTGAGGCTCTATTTTTTATTACTGAGCTCCACTCAAATATATAAATGTGTAGAACATTTAGCAATATATAATTGTTATTATTACTGGGGAAAAAATAAATAAATATACAATTATCACAGGACAAATGCATCGTTTTGGAAGAAAAAAAACAAAACAAAAACCTATGTCAGCAAGAGGATGTCTCAGGAAAGTCAGTGATACCGTAGATAAGAGTTTCTGTGTGTCTTCATGTTCTCATAGTTGAACAAGAGAACAGAAGAAGGATCAAATTCCATCATCTGGCATAACATCTGTGGTGAACTCGTACATCAGTGTTAACGTTGGGAAGTGGAAATCTAATGTTACGTAATGTGGGTGAATTACAAACATGTTGCTTTTCTTCTCAACTTAAAACTGGCAATATAAATTAGTTAGCCATTCTCTTATTTAAAGAAAGCAAGAAAGCTTAAAGCTTCATTTATTTTGCTTGACGCTGATTGGCTGTACCCCAAGAGTGGAAATAAGACTGAAGAGTCTGGCTTCTGCGATAGTGTTAAGACAGTTTCCACTGTGCACATTAGTGCATATTAAGGTATAGTTGGTGTGTGTATCAGAATAGGCAGTTCTAAGCATTTTTGGAGGAGGTCTCAAGTAGTCATGAATTTCAACTATTTGTGGGTGGCTGTGGTTCCTAACCCCTGCAAATACTCGGAGTCCACTGTATATATTACTGTAGCTCATCACTCCATCATGCAATAAAAATTTAGCTTACCCTTTAATTAGTCCATTGTTACAACACTGTAACAACTTCTATATAACCTGTGTGTTTGCGTGTGTTTCAAATGTTCAAGAGTTTTCAATAAGATGATTGTTGATCTTTAACACCAGAATTTTGAGAACAGGGCCCGTATCTAAGACTAAAAGTAGCTCTTAGTGACATAATTTTAGGAAAATTTTAAGAATTTCTGGAAGTCTAAGATTTTTCTCAGAATTTTACCTCGGTAAGATAAAACGTATTCACAATGCATCTTAGGCCTTAAGAGAGCTCCTAAAAGGACAAAATTTTAGGAGGAATGAGGAGGATTTTTAGTCAGCCTAAGACTGCCTTAAGCCTCCCAGCAGTCCCAGCTCGATACATGGGGAGAGCAAAGCAGTTGTCATGGTAGGACAACAGAGATGTGATGGGGGTGTCCCATCAGACTGTCAGTTCCCAAAAACATAAAAAAAATAAAATAAATTTAAAAAGTCATAAAAGCGCATGTGGGGTCAGCCTGACACCTTCCAGGATGGCGGACGAAGGGGGGATGTCACATCGACCCCTCCTTGGACTGCAGAAGGGTGAAACAGAGAAGATGCCAAAAAGATTGACAGAAATGAGATATTCTCTGTAGATGGATAGAGCTGTGGCAACAGCAGGCACTGCACGTGACAGCAAATCCAAATCAAACATGTCTGTCGTGTGGAACTTTTGCACTGCCTGTGTAAGTGATGTGAAGTTTACAACTTGCAACACGTGATGGCAAAATACCTCGGGGGTAATCGAGGCTCACTGTAGAGGAATAAAAAAGGACACCCGGAGCAGTGAGACAGCAGTTAAAGCAGCCCACAATTGCCAACACTCGCCCATATGAGCGTGGCAGTCAGAAGGCTAAGCAAATAACTCGAAAAATAATTTAATTCATTGGGCTAGATGACCAGCCTTTCTCGGGGCTGGAGGACACTGGGTTCTGCGGACTTCTCTCACTGTTAGACACCCGCTACGTGCTACTGGGACACAATATTTCAAGCTCCACCAGACAGCGTACTCTACTACTCACACATCAAACGTCACCTTAAAGCTGCAGTATGTAACTTTTATTAAAATTAGGTTTTTTTTTTTTTTTTTTTTTTTTTTTTTTTTTTTTTTTTTTTTTTTTTTTTTTTTTTACATATAACTGTCACTATGTCATGACAGTGTAACATGGGACAATCTGTAAAAAAAATAAAAGAGCTCTTCTGTCTCTTCCCTGTTGCAGTAGCATTTATAACCATATAAAAAAAATAACAACCAATGCATGTGATTGGTATTGGTGATCGGCAGCATAAAACCTGATCGGAACATCCCTAATTAATAATTATTATGAAACAGATGAGGTAGTAAAATGACCATCGTGGCAAAGAGCCTTGAGAAATTATAATAATGATAAGTATGTCAATAACGCGCGATCAAACATCTTGGTGCTTTGTGGCAATTCATTGATTTTATTTTCATCATCATGACCCATTTTTCTTGCTCCAGTCTAGATTCACGGATTGGTAAATTTCTATCAGCTGATTACAGGGGGCATATTTAGCTGTTTTTGTGTGTGTGTCTTTATTTGTTTTGTGTATCAACCAATCACAACAAAAACTAGACCAAATGATTTATTTCAGAAATACTCAAGAAGTAAAAGCGACCAGGCCATACTATTTATTTGTACTTTTTAAGACAGTGTAATTTGTATGATAGGATATGAGTTTTTTTTTTTGTTGTTGTTTTTGTTGGGGGGAGGTTGGGGTGGGGGGGTGACATTTGGTACCAGTCGGTGGCAGTATGTGCCATTAAGTTATTTGCCAAGCGCCATCAAACAGAAGTAGAAGAAGAGGAACCAATCATAGTCCCTAGAAGACAGTGTCACACCTAGCAATGGGGTCAACAACATCTCCTCACTAAGATGGGGAATTTCTGTTATATCCTTGCTCAGAGTTGCTCTCAGCAGCTGATTGAATCACTCCTTGTAAGGATTTTTTAGGCAAAGATGAGAACACTCTGAGAGGACTCTGAGAATCTTTGTGAATTCGGGCCCAGATGTTTTCATATGATGTGTTTTTAATAAGAAGACAATAACTGTACCACCGCGTTTACAGAAAAACCCATATGAATTGAACATTTCTTTGACAAGTACTTTCATAATCCAAATTAATAATATAGTAGGCAAATAAGGGTAAGGATGAAAAGACAACATATGATTAGCAGAGTGAATCAGAAGTTGTAATTTTTCACAAAACTAAATTTCAGAGGAAGAAAATGAACTGAGAAGAAGCAGTAAAAGAACATTTCAAGAGGGAAACAGAATAAGAGGAATGCTGAACAAGTTTAGTAAACCCTCCATAACACATACACACACTCTTCCAGACAAACACACATGCCGGTTGCTGTATCACAGGATTAGAGTGCTTCTAAAAGGGAAAAGGAAAACACTGAGAGACAAGCACACATTCAACCACACGCAAAGCAGAAACATCCATTAGTGATGGACTCGCACTCTTTCTCTTACTCAGCCTCTTCTCACTCTCTAACTCATAACAGTCACTCACTCACCCCTCTTCTCTCTGCATGCTTATTAGTGCATATTTTCTCTCTTTCTTTGTGATTTTTTTTTTTCTCAGGCATCAGCCTCTCGGTGCTCTTCAGATGCTCAGAATGTTTTTGATTGTCTGTCTCTTTTTGCCAAGACACAAAGTCCCTTTGAAACTTGAATTTGTGGAGTTTTTTTATGCAGTTAGCTCACATTTACCTGGATAATCACTACGAGGAAGAAGAAAAGGACATAATAACCTCAAACAATTATGCAGTAACCTTATTGTAAAATGTTTTTGTTCAACTTTTGAGTATTTTAAGCAAAATATATCAAATGCAGGAATCTGAAGAAAATTGCTTGTTTCAAACTAATCCAAAGCTCAAATGTCATATCTCCAACAAGCAACATGGCATTAGTTTTCATGGCTACACTTATGACAGACAGCTTTATAGTGCTCCTTTATATTGGTCTGTTGATGATTCAAGACCAACTGATGCACTTTTTAATTGTAACTTTATGAGTCATAGATGGCAAAGAACATTCTTTGGCTAAATCAGAACAAAACTGAGATTGTGATTATTAGCAACGACCTTCAGGCAGAAAAACTCAAAACACCACTTCCAACAACAATAATAATTCCTTCAGATCAAATAAAAAACTGTGATGTTATACTTGATCATAAGATTTTTTTTTTTTTTTTAACTTAAAAAAAAAATAGTGCCTTTTCTTTTTGGTGAATATTTCCAGAGTGAGCCCATTTCTCTCTCAATCTAATGTGTATACACTAATACAGTGGACCCTCTCCTGCTGGTGGTACAGTATTTTCAGATTCACCTATCATAACTCGAAATTATTCCCAGAAAATTTGCATATTTGTGGATATTTTCATAGTTTTTTATTTGAAATAAAATGCAGCTTGGGAGCTGAAATACTGAGGCACAGTGCTACTTGACACGCTATTGGCAAAGCAGCCAATGCAGGAACACAATTCATTTTCCTTGGTGCATTTTGGCTGTGCCCCCAAGAAAGGAGATAAGGAAGACCGTGGATGCTAACTTCTATGGCAGTGCTAAGACGGTTTCCACTGTGCGTATATTAAGATATATTTGGTGTCTGGACAATTAAAATGGGCAATTATAAGTGTTTTTGGAGGGGGGTCTTTTCACGGTTTCTGCTATTTGGAGGCGTATCTGGCCCCTCACCCCTGGAGTACCGGGTGCTAGGGGCAGTGATGAATGAATTACTGTAAAGCTCTGCCTTTTGCTCCTACTAAAAGGAGCACAGCTTCAATACAGTTATTACAAGACAAAAAGCAACAACACTGACAAGGACTAGAAAGACCATGATAATTTAATTGGAGTTTTAAATTTATAATATTGATAACATTTATATTTTAGTACTATTTTAGATTTGATCATAAAGGAAATATAATTTTGTTTTATTTCTATTTATTTGTCTTTTGATTAAAGTACATTTTGAAATGTTTTAGAATTCTAGAATTTATGTTTTTATATTATTTATATCTGTATCTGTATTCTCATGTACAATTGCAAAGGTGTTTCTTTTACGTTTTACATTTCAACTAACATTTCATTCCAGTGTCTAATAAATTTTGTTTACTTAATTTAGCCTTGATTGATTTATGGATTGATTGTTTGACTGATAAAATACTCATTATGCTAGAGTTTCGGCTGCAAAGTGTTAGAACAGTTGCATCGTATAAACTGTAATGCAAAACACTGAACATTTTTTAAGTGTTTTGAGAAAATTCAAAAGTACATTTTCTCTGTTATAAAACAGAATTTCTTCCTCCAGAATTGCTCCCCTGTGCATTGTCAGCTCAATTTGTAAAAATCTGTGTGCAAAAATTGTCAATAAAGTAAATGCAATAAATTTCTTCACTTTTGAGTGTTTTCAAATGATAGATAATTTCTAACACCTTATTCTACTGAGACTTTTTCTTCTTCAGTAAGGTCACAATATCCTCAGCAGGATGTCATTTACTGCTTCATTAGAAAATAAAGGCAGATCTCCTGAACCTAATCAAAATTTTGTTAGGCTTAAACACAAAACATTTGGCAGATTGTTCCGGTATTTCCCCTTTTAATTAAGAATGTAACTTCTTATCAAGCGCCAGGGCTGACGAATCACAGGGAATTTATTTGTTACAGTCTGTAAGAAGTTTTAGAACTTCTTACAGAGGAGACACATTTACATACCACTTCCAGATAAATGTGGGGTTAGAGTCTGCTGTCTAATCCCAAATTAGAATCCAAATTTTCTGTGCATCTTAAAGTTCTCTTACAGCCTACAGGGAGGCAGAACTATCACGGTAGAGGAAAAGAATAGGCAGATAGAAATTCCCTTTTATTGCGGCTGGTTATAAGAGGATAAAAACCGCCTTTACTTTAAATAATATTCTTTTTGTTCCCTTAATTTTACCTTATCCTTTCACATATTCATTGAAATCTTTCATTTGAATGTTTCTTAGGTATTTTCATTAAGCTTTTACCACAACCAGCTGACTTTCAGGATATTTTGGAAATCCATAAAACTGAAAGAAAAACTCCCCCCCGACTGTCCCTATCTCACAGCTTTCACACACCTGAAAAAAAAAAGAGGTCCTTCAGCCGACATCAAAGCCACCACATTAAAGCATGTTTTGGATCACTCCTAATGTTGCTGACAGACTGAATTTCACCATATGACTCTTTCTTACATAGAATGTCACACAAAAGCCCATTTTTGGACAAGCAGAGGTTTCTAGCAGTGCAGAAATGCATGTTAGGACAGAACCATGCAGGGCCGCATACAGCAGGAGTATTTCTTTCTAAATTCACTTGAGGAAACCAACAGTAATGCTGTATAAAGCAGACAACAAGCAAGGTTCCTGTTTGTAATCAGGCTAAAGCATAAACCTTGTGCTTTTTTGTTTGTTTCTTTCTAAATTATGTTGGTTGTGAGTTTGATTCTGTTAGTGCTTTAAAATGTATTTCGTACAAATAGTTATCGTTGAAACCTGCCATTTACATACATACATTTACGTAAAAAAAAAAAAAAAACCCTTTTGTTTCCTTACTGTCTGACAATAAACCAAACTAAAGTTTAGGTTGATTAGTATTACAATATTTTTTTATTTGCTAAATGACAGATTAATGAGACAGGGAAATTTTCAGATTTTTTTGAAACAGTTTTTCAAATTAAGAAGTTTATATGCATCTCCTTTATATTTATTGAAATCTAAAAGCTGGAAAAAGAGTGTATTTACCTACAATAAAACGGAATGTGGGCTGAAAAAGCCATTAGGTGAGGAAGAAGCCATTACTCCAAAAGCAACATAAAATGCCAAATTACAGTTTGTAAATCCATCCAGTAAGAAAGGACTTCATTTTTGGAGACATGTTTTGTGCCTTTGGAAACTAAAACCAATGTATTTGTCCATAATGACTGTTGTTAAATAGGAAGGTAGGAAGCCTGAGAGCTTCCATCCTTGGGATGTGATATCACATCCCAATTGTGATATTGGGATGGCGCTCTCAGGCAGCATCATGTTGTGTGCACATTATTCTACAAGAAGGTAAATTGCAATAAACATGGATGAACTTTTAGGTTTAGGATTAGCGACATCTTCCCCCCTGGGGCCCAGACACAGGTGGTGGAGTGGAGGTTGAAGGAGGCCTGATGGAGCCGTGAGAAAATTAGGGGGGAGAAGGGGTGGAGGCGGGTTGTAGCTCAACTGGGAGCAGAGGGAGCCATGGATGGAGAGCCTTATAAGCAGAGACTTGCATGATGTTTGGCTACGACAAGGCATGGTCCAAAGCTGATGGGCTGCAGCTGAGCTGCATTACACAGCGACTGGATGATGCAGGTGAAAATGGGAAGAGTCTTCCAGTTTGAATTTATGCCAAAGCTCCATTTCTTACAAAGAGTAAGGAAATGTAAGTAAATTTCTACATTGTAGGAAAGGAAAAAAAAATCTCATCAAAAAGAAAAAATGCTGCTAATCCTAACTGACCTAAAACAGGCAAAGTTGTGTCTGATTTACGTAAAAAAAACAAAAAAACAACAACAAAAATGTTGTTTCTTTTTATCCAATGTATGCTAATTCTGGTTGCGTATTTATAGTCAGTGTAGTATGACAAATTTGGATGATTTCTTTTTAAACCCAGACATAAACATGCTGTAAATACATTTTATTCTCAGCATAAGTTAAAAACAGAACTACCTCACCATTAGATAAAATATTGTACCACAGCTGCTGGATGAATAACATTAGTTTTTAGTGTTGTTTGTGTCACTGATATATGTTGTAGAAATATGAATAATACTGCTGGACAAATTCACTTTTGCAGCCAATTAATTATCATGTCGACCCATGAATACAATGGTAAGGAACATATTCTGAGTAACTGCAACATCTGTATTTGAACAAAACTATGCAGTAGTGGTGTTCCTATTAGTATTGCCTACTTATATTTCTATTGGACATAGAAATATAAGAGAAAAGAGCAAGGAGAAATTAACATCTCAATGTGATGTTTTTTCCTCTGATTTGTGTCGAACCTTTAAAGTCACATCATTGCTTGCAGTTATATAGTTGCAGCATGCAGCAACATTGGAGTTTCTGGGGTTTCATTTTTCTGTTTGCTTGAAATTAGTAAATCATATAAAGTCTGTAATCTCATAGTTTGCTATTCAAAAGAGCAATCAGTGAAAAACAGTAAAGAACATGCAGATGATGAGTAAAAAAAGTTCAGAAGAAGAATAAATTAAAGAATAAAAGAATTGGAAGATTAAATAGAAAATAGATTCTCAAGTATATACTGTAGCTTCACTTTAAAGCACCTCCCACGTTTTACCAAACCCTGCTGCTGACATAGAAAATAACTAATGCATGCTTCATTCCGGACAGCTTAAAACAGGATTTTGGTCAAATATAAATCTCTGCAGCAAAGCAGAAAAATCAGAGGTCAAATTCTGAACAACTATCCTTATCTCCTGAACAGAAGTGAAATAACCTTTTTAACAACAATTGACATGGTTGTGGTGGTGAAATGGAATGGTGACACTGAACATTAGGAGATTTATCACGGTGGACACACAGATTATCTCAGGTCATGGTCTTTATGAGCATACGGCTCTGAAACTAACACGGACAGAGGGGTCACGGGAGATAAGTGGTTAGCGTTGCTGCCTTATTGCAGAAGTCCATGAGTTGAAATTGTAGTAATGGCTATTTGAGGATTTTGCATGTTCTCACAGTGTATATGTTGGTTCTCTTTAAAACATGTATGTTAGGTTAATTGGAGGAGATGCTACATTTTTCTCTTGTTTGTCTTGGACATGACTGGTAAAGCCTGTGATGGACTGGCAACCCCCGCTTCACACAATCCTGGATAAAATCAGGTAGGTCTGTATTGATAGATAGTAGGAAGACTACCTGAAAATACTGTACATACACTTGAAAATAATAAATTAAAAGCTTTTCATTTAGTTGAAGATGTCATTGGTTGCATATTTTTTTTGTATATAAAATTATATACAGATACTACACAAATTATCTGCTGAACTGGAAAATTATTGCACCTCTGCTTAGATTGCATTAGTTGGAAGCAAATAATTTGATTTAAACTTAAAAATTCATTCAGAAAATGGGTATTTTTCCTATTTTAATTATTATTTTAAATGAAGAATGTCTTCGGTATTTTTTAAAATAATGACAGCCACTGTTACAAAGATGTATCCTCCACCATGGTCATCCCATCCTCCTTTCACGATGAGACTACATAATGAATAGGATTAAGGGTGTTTCTCCCTCTCCTTCTAACTCTTTGTCTCACACACTCTTTAGATATCTCTCTTCTTCACTGCCCCTCTCTTCTTTTCCCTACACCCATTTTGCTCTCCAAAAGAAATCTTTCAGGCATGTCCAATTGGCTCTGGCCACTACATGCATGCCTCCCCAGAGAGAATAAACCATAAAAATTCTTTCTCAAACACACAAATAAAGACACACATGCACACATGCACACGCAAGCACACCCCAATGAAGATCCGACTCAAGGAAAAGGCCACTAACAGGACATCAGACTTTTCATCAAAGCCTCGCTGTACTGTCCCTGCACCCCATTTCTGAGGACTTGTGTGTGTGTGTGTGTGTGTGTGTGTGTGTGTGTGTATGTGTGTGTGTGTGTGTGTGCGCACCTTTGTGACACAACGACAGATCCCTATAGTAATATTGAAGGGCTACGCCTGGTTATGTGCCACATAGGTGCTTTTTAGAGGACCCACTCTACCCACACTGAATCACACATTCCATATACACAGACAAAGTAAATTGGATAGATTTATATTATTGCTGTTGTAAAACTTTTTTTCCGAGTTCCTGTCCACCTTTTTATCTGTACTATCAAATTCACACCATTTTTTACTAGTATTTCCAGGGACACTCACCTTCCTTTCTCTTCACAGCTCTACTTTGATTCCCTTTTGCTATATGTCTTCAACCTTTTACATAGTTTATTTACTTGCAACTGTTACAGCAACTGTTTGTGTTTGACTAAATCAAAAGAGCAGCTTTGTGTACATTTAAAAAAAAAGAATTTAATAATCTACAGCTTCTTTTCTAAGTCTACACTCAACTTGCTGTTTTGTTAAAAATCGTACTAGATCTGAAAGTTTTATTTTATTTCTTCACCATAGTAGTATTTCTCCCTGTAGTTCGAAAATATCCACGCTGTGTTTACTGCTGATTTTTTAATTGGCTATGTGGGTATATGCATGCCTGATTGTGCATCTCTTTGTTGGCCCATTGCCTGAGGTTTATCCTGTCTGTTTGGAGTAGAAAAAGGCACTGGAGACTGGATTGATGGTCAGGCTCAGGCAATGACAAATGTGTTCTTAAATGTGTTTGGAAATCATCTCAGCTTGAGTAAAAATAGATCCTCAAGCAATGTTTAATACCTTCTAGAAATGTTGTTTTATTATGTTGAAGGGATGCTGGAATGTCTTTTGAGAAACAGCATATGATGTTTGCATAATACATGCTTGTACAAGCGACATATTTTTTAATCTGCATTTCTAACCTTGGTTAATGATATGTAATTACTTAGTCTATGAATCTTTAAAGAGGTGAACTGTATCACTGTCTTTAATAATCTACTGCTGTGCATTAAAAACATCCCTCGCCTAATTTAGAAACACCTTTCCAAATGTTACTCTGACCTGATACAGTCAGATATTGTTTTAATGCATTGTTTATTTATTTAATAACAATAAATAAAATGATAGGATGCAGCAGTGTTTCACCAAAGAAGCTATCCAGTTCCAAAACAGCTTCATTCATGGGGTAAGAGACAATGTCCAAGAAAGACGTTCTTCAGTCTTCCACCACCTGCATTAGGTCAAGGGGTCATCAGAGTTGGCCTTCTTCATGAGCTTATCCAACCACTTCCTCTCATCTATTGATAAGCTGCTTCATAAGACAATACTGAAGAAGATGGCTGATGTAACAACTGAGTTACCACCAGAAGGAGTCTTCACTGACCCTTTTTGTAAAGAACATCGGTGCTGTAGCTCCGGTACAGTTTTATACTTATAAGAATATCCCAATGTCCATTCCCTAGATGTGCACTGATGCCAGCTTGGTGGGTCTGTACCTGCAGAAATCCACCAACAGCTCCTCAGTAAACAGTAAAAATGGACTGAACTTATATAGTGCCTTTCCAGCCATACTGACCACTCAAAGCACTTCACACTGAAGTGAAATTCAACAAGTCACACTCAAAATGTACACACATTTATATACCAATATGCAGATCAGGCAACTTGAGGTTAAGTGCCTTGCCCAGGGGCACATTGATATGTGACAGGAGGAGGCTGGAATCAAATCTACAACTTTCAGATTGCAAGACAACTACTCTACTGCTGGCACCAGAAATAAAATCTCATGGATGTTCTTTGTACTGTGAGTCATCCTCATCTGTGATAAGGGTGGCCATGGCAAAGTTACCTGAAAACTTTTCGAGATGGCAACATGAGGCAGAAACAGTGCCAGCACAGTTCTGCAGACCAGCCTGTCACACACACAACCCTGTGTCCTCACATACTGTGTGCAGCCAGTGAGGTTTGTCCAGTATCCACTGTGACAAGTGGTGGTCCGCACCTTACAGATGGTAGTCCACACCTGACAGCTCCAACTTGTCTCTTAGAAGTCCAGTCTAGATAGTTTTAAAGCACTGAAAAAAAGACAAAAAAAAAACAAAACAAAAAATATGACCCCTTCAGTTCTGTCAGGGGAACATTATGTTTTCACAAGTTTGCTTAGATAACTTTCTTTCTCTTAAACAAAACATTTTTAAAAAGCTGTATTGATGTAAATATTGTTTTGTGATCTTAAACATTCAAGAGAGACAAACAAGCAACAACATAAGAGGGCAAATACTTTCCTGTAAGCAAAGCTGTTGAGAATTAATTATTAGTAATTGTTTTTTGTTTTTTTTTTTACCAAATAAAACAAAACCTTTTACATAATATTACCATGTATTCAACATTGTGCCACAAAACTATTTATATCTGTAGAGCGTCTGTGTGGAGCATGGAGGCATGGATTCTCTTTGTGTAAATAAAGTCAGGGAAAATCTGGCATTTGATTTCAGCTCAACTCTTACCGTCTCTCTCTTTCTCACACACAGACACACACACTCACGAGCAGGTAGTAATTGTGCCTAGAGTTGTCGTGGTTACTGTGGTTTCCGTGTCTTAAAAGCAAAAGAAAGGAGGGGGGGACTCCCATGAGGCCCACATCTATTGGACGACACTTAAACTCTCTGACCTTTCAGAGTGGCTATGAGCTGCTGGATCTGTATGATTGTGTGAGATGTGCATATAAAGGACGGAGGGAGAATGAGGCTTGGATTTTAGAAGGAGAAGAATCAGTGAGGACATAGAGGAGAAAAGGAGGTTGGATTAAGAAAAAGAGGAGACAACAAAGTCTCGTAGGGATTGTAGTTGGACGATTCCTCATGCAGCATTTCGTCACACAAGCTCATGCACTTGAACTGAGGGGCAATTGTTGCAGACACTTGTCTTTTTTGCTCTCATCCTTTTCCTCTCCTGAGGGATGGAAAGAGACAGACAGGGTGAGACAGGGATGATGAGGGGAAGAGAGGAAAGTCGAAAACACTTCAGTCCCTTTTTCTGTCTTTCTTTCTCATTGTCTTTCATTCATACCTAAATCTCTTTCGATCTGTGTGGCCTTAAGATGTGGGTACACTCATATGATGTGGGATACTGAAAACAAACAAATATATAATCATCTAATGAAACACACAACATTGTTTGGGCCAGACTTTGTCAGCTTTTGCTTTTTTGTCTCATTGAAATGTTTTACATCATCAAGAAAATTGTAATATCAGACATAGTTTGAAAATGTTTTTTCAGGGAAAAAAGATTAATAAAATCCACCTGGCACTGTGTGAAATATATGATCCCCCCCATTTATTAAATCATGAAAAACAGTGATTAGCCATTGTTTTTTTTCTTTTTTTTATTTAAATAAAACCTTTTTGACAACATGAAGAAAACACCATTCCCTCATCAAGGGAAATTCATTGACATCTATCAGACTGGAAAGACTTACAAAGTCATATCTAAGGTTCCTTGGATTCCTAAAACAACATCTGAAGTACTGCAGGCCTCACTTGCCTCAGTTAAGGTCAACGTTCATGAGTCAAAAATAAGAAAAAAGGGGCATAAATGCCCTACATGGGAGAGTTTTAAGGCAAAAACAGTGCTGACGAAATGTAACACAGAGGGCTGCTTTACATTTGCCTAAACAAACTCATCTTGATGTTGCCCAAGACCTTTGGAAGATATTCTGTAGACCAATGGTCTCAAACGGCATTCCTCAAGGGCCAGAGTCCTGCAACTTTTAGATGTGTCCCTCGTCCTACACACTTGAAACTGCCTCACTAGCATGCAGTCAAACTCCACGGAGCTCCGCTAATGAGTTCATATTGGAACCAGGTGTGGTGAAGCAGAGAGATATCTAAAAGATGCAGGACTCTGGCCCTCAAGGAATGCACTGTGAGACCGCAGCTGTAGACTGATGAAACAGAAGTAAAACTTTCTGGAAGCTGTGTGTTCGTTTGCATCTGGTATAAAACAAACTGTCAAGCGCATGGCAGCCGAACTTTTGTCAGACTGCCCCAGGACAGCTGTGGCTATGGTGTAGCTTACCACCATCAGTATGTGAATGTGTGTATGAATGGATGAATGACTCATTGTAGTGTAAAGCGTTTTGCAGTCCTCGGACTTGATAAAGAGCAATACAAAAGCAGGACAATAATCCAAAACAACAGTGAGGGCACTTCTGAATGTCTCAAAATAAACAAAATGAAGATTTTGGAGTGTTCTAGTTAAAGTCTGGACTTAAGTACTATTGAGATGCTGTGTCATGACCTTAAATATGCAGTTTATGCTCCAAAACCCTCCATTCTGACTGCATTAAAACAACTCTGTAAAGAAGAGTGGATCCAAGAGTGGCCATTACCACAAATGTTAGTTGATGCTGGCAAAAGAGGCACAAGCAGTTAGTAGGGTTATGGGGCAATTACTTTTTCATATAAAATGAATTAAAATGTATTTAATCATCTGAAACATTTATGTGTGACAAGTAAGCAAAAACAACAGAAATCTATCAGCGTTCAAATACTTTTTCACAGTAATCTATACCAAGTTTTTAAAAAGTTATAATTTCAAATACTGATTATCTTTGTGTGGTACTGTAATCTAATAACCTTTTATGAGATTCATATTTGTGGAGTTTTCTCCTCTCGTAAAGAAAATGAAGTAACACAGGACTGCCCCTCCACCATGTGCTGCTCTGCACTGCAGGTCAGCTGACTGAAAGTGGTCTACTTCACTTATCGCTCACTTTTGAGGAAGGTAAAGCTGACTGTCTGGGAATATCTCTGGTGGTGAAAAACATGGGTAGTGCATCGACAATCAGAAACTTCACATTTATTAAATTTCCCGAAGGTAACCAGTCTCACTGGTTATCAAAATCAAATCAATTTATAACTAAACAAAAGAGTTACTTTCATCTGAGCTATGGACTGGAGCTTTCCAAAATTTTAATATGCACTGAAAATGAAAGAGTAGATTTCGATTCTAATTTTATGGTTGATGCTTATTGAAAGAAACATGGAAAATGTAGTATTTCACAAAAGACAAATATATCACATCTAATACATGTTGACAGACAGAGTGATCTTACTCTTTGAAATAACGCTGCTTAAAATCTTCAGTCTTATACAGGTAGATTATTTTGAAGGAAATATTTAGGGAAAGTTTGGTGGGGGGAAAGGAAGGAGTTTTCAGTGGAATTGTTTCATAGTCAGAAACAAACTTTCAGACAGGCCTCGCACAGGCCTTCTGGACAGTCCATCAATCATTGTACTGAATAAAAGCAGCTTCACTGAAAGCAATTAATCTTCAGAATTTCTTATTTTGTGTAATAAGAGAGATGACCACAGCTGCAGGTTGCTTTATAAAAAACAGAACAAAATAACAGTAGTTTGGAATGTCAGAAAAAACATCAATTATTTTTGGGAGACTATAGTGAAATATTTTGAGATAGACACTTTATTTTATCTCATTAAGAACTTATTTTGTCTGAACAATAGAACTTAGCTGGTGAGCTAAAATGAACAGAGAAGCAATGAGTTTTTAAAGATTAAAGCTTTAACTTTTTATTTAGATTCCATAGTACTGCAATGTAGTGGCATTTTTATATTATATGTGTAACTTACTAAAACTGGTATTGCTTATTAGTTCTGAGCAGTAGGACATGGACATTTCCAGATCTTCACATGTACTGTTCACATCAATATTGCCCTACAGTCTAACACCCACTCATGTGTTAATTTGGTTCTTATATTAATGAAAACAAGTGAAGCAAATCACTCAACAAATGTCGTGAAAATTGCTTAAGGAATATTAAAACTAATCATAAATAAGTAATTAAAAAAGATTTAAACCTGATTAAAATTATTAATATTTAATAAATGTCTTGAGCTTTTCTGTGTTACAGTTCAGTTGCTTTATGCAGTTCATATTTTTCAAAGCCTGTCTTTTAACCAGGGATGGAGGTTTTAAGACCAGCCTTGGTCTCGAGACCGGTCTAGACCTGTTTTTTCTCAATCTCTGATTGCTTTGCCTCAGTCTTGGTCTTGGTCTTGTTCGACAAATTGGGTCAAGACCTGTTCGAGACTCAATAGTTTTCGTCAAAATTACGAAAACTTAACTCCCTTTTATCTTCACCTCCTCCTGTTATTTTCACAACAATGTGCATTAAAGCAGTGATAAGAGCGCAGCTGCGTCCCACCATCTCAGAAAACACAATGCTATTATTGCTAATGACCGCGCAATCGTGTCGCATGTGAATAAAAGAGCGGGTGTACGGGTTCACATGCGGTGCGTTGTAGCTTTTGCTGAACAAACACCTGCATCTGACCACGGAAAATTATTAAATTTGCTTTTTAAAATCATGACAAATTGTAAAACGGGAAAGTAAAGGTAAAGGGGAAAGCAAAACCACCGCCAGGATTGAGGATACGCGAAGTGATCAGAACGACATCTAGTTTTACAAGACATCATCAGCAGATACAAGGAAAAGTAATGCGAAAAATATAAACAGCAATGCTGTTTCAACACTAAGCAGCTAAATAAAAATAATAATAAAAACGTAAATAGACACTAAACTTTCATCATCGCTTTACGTGCAAAACCCACGTATGAAGTGAGTTAATTGCACTGCTGGTTAACACTTAACCAGCAGCCTTTAACCAGCAGCTGATGAAGAAAAAAATAAATAAATAAGGCTCACCAAGCCAAAAACATAAATTCGATCTTACCTTGTATGTTTTATGGTCATAATCCATGTTAGAGAAAATATTTCCACTTGGCTCCTGTAATCTGTGTCCCTATGTCATCTCTGTTGGATTCTGTTGGCTCTCATTGTTCTGGAATTCCCTCTGTGAGGTAATTTGCGTGCCTGTGTGGCCCAATAATAATATTAAAATGCCTAATAATTTATTGATATGTCCAGCATATGTGTTTTTTAACATCTAGTATTCTGGTGAATTGCTTTTATTTAGACCATGATAAGAGGAAAGTTTTTTTTTTTTTTTTTTTTTTTTAATATGACAAATCTTTATCAGCCTAATCTCAATGTTTTTTTAAACTTATCATACAACTGTTGTACAATGTATGCTGATTAATTCAGTTTAGAGAATGTGTATCAATGTATGGCTGCATTTAATAACCCTAAGTATTAGTTTATTATGACTATTATTAATTTAATACCAAGAAGTGGTTTTGGTTGAGTAATAAACTGTTTTTCCATTAGTTTCTGCATTTTGTTGTGTACAGAAAGCAATGTTCTGAAATATTTGTCAACGTTCTAAACATTTGGCCTTGGTCTTGGTATTGGTCTCAGAAGGTCCGGTCTTGGTCTTGGTCTCGGAAGAACCGGTCTTGACTCCATCCCTGCTTTTAACCAATTAACACTGACCCATGTAAGTAAGCAACTAAGGCACCTGCTTTGTTACTTAGTTTTGCTCCTTTTCAAACCTTTTTCTTGAAACTTGTTTGGGTTGCTGCAGACTCCTTTTTGTATGGCTCTGGTATGTCTACAGATGGTAGAGATTAGAAAATGAACTCATTGTTCACATTGGTGACAAGAGAGATGAAGAGATAATGCTGAAATTGGCCTCCAAAACAAGAGAAGTTTCCAGATTCCTCCGTGAAATCAGACAGTAGCAAAGGAAAAGGAAAGGAAAGGTGAACGGAAACATCATGGTCATGAAGGAGAAAGTGGATGGGATCTTCCTGGTGTTGTCATTGGATGTTATTTTGGTCCTAATTCCAGCACTCGGTATCACTGGATATTAAAAAAAACATTCAATATTTTACATGAAGTTCTTGCATGTTATCTACCAAAGACCAAAAGTGACAAATTCAATACATATGTGGTTAAATAAATATTTATACATGTAATCATTTTAATAAAAGAGGAAAGATGTACATCCAATAAATAAATCCTTTTAAAACTTTAAGCATTTCAGTAATTAAAAAAAAATTCTATTAACAAAATAAACATTTGAATAAGTGAGCAGTAAAAAGCATGTATAACAATTTCAATATTTAAATATTTTATTGTCCTGTCAGCCTTACCCATAATAATGGGTTGTTTGGAACTAGCACTGTGACAGACAAGCTGATTAGTCTTCAGGTAAAGTGACTGGACCAGTAAATGTGAAGAGTCTATTTGACAATCCATAGTGACAGCTCAAATCATTTCATGGACTGCAACAAAGAAAATACTCATATATTACAATGCTAACATGTAATGATTTCAAGTTTGAATTATAAATTAATACTTTTAATTAAATTATAGATACATTTACATGTCTTGATTTTAGGTGTTATTAGTGTTATTTGAACAATCACAATTAAGATATTTAGATATTTTGAATGCAATTAGCTGACCCACCTATGTTTGATACTGGCAAGTAGTAAATATATGGAATAAAGAGTTACTGTGGAATGCTCATCCTCCATGGTCATTGGATCTCAAAGGTGGCTATATCTCCCATCACAAGAAGACGTGATTGTCATGTTGGAGAACATTCAAGGCACTCTATAGCAAAACACACTGAAATCCACTACACTAGGCCTTTCTGTTCAGTCTTCATATCCTTGAACCATTCAAGTTTGAGTGCTGTGAACAGTTTGTCATCCCTGATACCCCAAAATCTCTTACAAATAACCCCTTATTTTAGATTTCAGCCATATGTTTCCTCATTATTTAAAATCAGTAGCTTTTTTTCACATTCCAGTTTTTCACATTTTCTTCCCACTCTTTCACTTTCAGTTTTAAAGTCATTGCCATAAACAGTGTAGTGGTCAAGAATGTTTCACAACAGCCAAAGTCCTCCAAAAGAAGTCAGACAAAAAATGAATAGGTTGTCCAATATTTGTGATGACTTCATTTTATAGAATTGCAACTTTAATGTATGAAATTTGAAAGTTGTTTTCATTTATGATGAGCATGCAAAATAACCAGAAGAAGGAGAATCTATGTTTTCATTTATTGTAATAAACAATAAGAACTATTATAGCTGTATGTGTTTTTGAAATCTGAATTTCATCAGTATGTGTATGTGTATGTGGATGATTGAATATAGTGTGAAGGGCTTTTGGTTTATCTGGACTTGATAAAATGCTATACAAGTACAGGTCATTTACCATTTATATATATATGTGCTTAGTAAAATCAAATGTGCATACAGTCGTATTTAATAAATTAGAATATCACGGAAAAGTTCTTTTATGTCAGCAACTCCATTCACTAAATGAAACACAAAATATGATTAATTATACAGAGACGGATGTTTTCAAGCCCTTATTTCTGTTCACTATGATCACACAGCTATGCATATATGTATATGTATATATGTATGTATATACTCAGAATGAAAGGTCGCACCTTATAATACCCCGTTCCCTGATCTATCTCGTGCTGATCTCTATCCTATAAATCTGGCCTTTCGAGCTCCAACACTACACTGGAAGCGAAAGGATTAAGCTGTTTTTATCTTTTTTATGCTTACTTGTGTATTGTATGTCTTTTGAACTGAGGTCTGACTAAGTTTGTTTTTATCTGCAGACCCCACATATTTTTCTCAAAGTGTATAGTCTCTAATGGGCATGTCTGATGTCTGGCGTCAGGGTTGACCGTATCTTTCCCTGGTGACATTGCATCATGATTTATATTTACACACCAACGCACACTCACACACCTTTCTATGAACCTTTCTATGCTGCTTAAAACCTGTACTTATTATTTTATATTTAGGTTTTAATGATATTACTAATGTCACCAATCTAAAGCATTGCCATTACTTATTCAAATAAAAGCTGTTTTCACATTTGCAAGTGTTTTTAAAAAATGAGAGTGAAAATTTGGGATAATCAAACACACATCTCTGGTATTTTAATAGCAACAGTCTAAAGTAACTTTAGTGGACTCAGAAGGTCTTCCTTACCTGATTCATGTGTTTTTCTCTCTCCCTCCCCCTTCTTACCATCCTCTTTCTACTAATCTCCGTCTCCCTATCTATCTATCTCTCTGGAGAGCATTTAGGGCCCGCTCTCTGGATTTGGAGCAGACATATTGTCTTTTGCTGCAACAAACTGAGCACTAATTGGCCGGAGAGAAGTTTCTAGACAGCATAGAGAACAAGGCAAAAAGAAGTGGTGAGAACCGTTGGTGAGGAAAGGAAGGGGGGGAGAGAGAGAGATAAAAAGATAGAGTGAAGGAGAATGCATAGCAAAGTGAAAAAATAAGTGAGTCAGGAATGTTTGGTAGACTAAAAGTACTTTAAAACCATGATGGACCAATATCCAGACAGGCGCCATTTTAAATCTCCACAAACACACTCTCACGCACACACACGCAGCCTCACACACACACACACACGCACAGCCTCACACACACACATACACACTTAAAACACACCGTTCTTGGAGTTCTGAGGGGTAGCTGTGCAGGCTATCCCCTAAGAGTGTATATCCACTTTATGCTTTCGGAAAACAATTTCATTGATATATATTGTCAGCTTTCTTCCAACAAAATTATTAAAGTTGAATTTCTGAATATGCTGTTTATGGTTGCAACAGTTTGAAGTTTGATGAAAGATCCCAAAGAGATTTTTTACTCTCCAGACCAAAATCTGATCCACTGAACATGCTCACGAGATTCATTTTTTTCTGTCTCACTGTTCCTGCTTGTCCGTTAAAATATGCACATCCTCTCAATGGCTCAGACCTCAGACCTCTACTATTGTTTGGTGAAAGGATACACTTTTTATTAATTTGTTTATGTGTTAATGCTAATCGTTTTAAGAACTCCCTGTTATTCATTTTATCATTTTTTTTATTAAAATGATAAAGTATAACAACTGTAACCAACAACAATGAATAAAGTGAATAAATAGGAGATGCTAAACAACACAATATTTCATATATGTGTGTTTCAATATATCACATGTAATTGTAGAAAAATTCAAGAAAAGTTCAAGAGAAGCCTTTATTCAGAGCTTGTTTCTTTTATTTGTTTTTTTTTTCTTTAGGTTTCATGTGTAGCTCTGGACATGTTGAACTGTATGATTACCTGGAGATACATACATCAATGAATACTTTCTTTCTTTCTTTCTTTCTTTCTTTCTTTCTGTATAAATTGTCCCCCATTTTTGGTTGCTTGGAGTGTAATAAAAAGCCAAGTAGACCTTCTTTTGTCAGTGAAATGTTATCTCCCATACTCATTTTGACTGCTGTCCATTTGACATTAGATGTCCTCATAAGTCTCTTGTTTGCCTTGTGTTGCCTGACCTGCTAGTTTATCCACTCAGTTTAGGATAAGCGTATGTATCTAATAAATGATTGTTGACAAGCTGAGAGAAGAGACAAATACAGAGGTGAAGTGCAGTGCAGTGCTCAGCCAGATTATAATAACTGTAATATTGCTGGGGCTGGGGTACTGGCCTGTGATTATGTTTACCTTTAGAAATAGCTTTCTTACTGGAGAAAATGAATTACTGTTAACAAACAAGAAAACAAAAAGGCTGAAGGATGGGGATTTTTTTTAAGAAAATGAAGTTGAGCAGATGCCACACTAATGCAAATGTCAGGAACAGGCTTGAATTGTAGAAGAGGTGGAACAGTGTGCCACAAAATGTTTCTCCATTTTAATTTATTTATTTTGTTGGTTAAAGTGTCTGTATTGAGCTTCCATCTGCTTAGGTCATACCAAATGTGAATAAACAAATACAATTTTTAATGACTTCTATTTTATGAACTTAAATCCTTGTGAAGGTTTTAACAAAAAAAAAACAAAAACAAACAAACAAAAAAAAAAACCAAACAAACAAAAACAAAACAAAAAAAAAACCTTTTTCACAGAGTTTTACCAGTTAGCTTGGTAGACATCATTCACAAAGGCTGCTAGTAGAGCAGAGTACAGTCAGAGGGTGGTTTGTCTTTCTGTGGTGTGGCAGTATTGGTCCCTTCTTGTCTAAAAGGTCACTTGATTTGTCACTTGGCATGTTTTTATGACAGCAGTAATTATTGGCCTGAGAATGACAGCAGCTTGAATATTCGGGGGCAGCCCCTCATGCTTTCACAGTTTGGTAGGCCCTCAGGAAAATCTAGGAATTGAACAGATCAACTGTAACTAAGCAGCATACTATCTTAAGTGAGAAAGCTACTTTATGTGAAGTAATTGCTCAGAGGAACTATCTGTTACATCTATGTGTAGAAATCAGTTGTGCTTACTTTTACATTTTGTCAATTTTTTTGCTTCACTGCAATCCTATCACAATTATTAAAAACTAATTTTCATAATTATGGTTGTTTTGCTGAAAGATATATGTGACATATGTTTTTAAACATTCAAATCTATCATGTACATTTTTGAAAATGTATCATTTCTTTTCCCATTTAGAACTGAAAATGACATATTGAGAATTATTTAAACCCTTCTCAATAATCAGTAAAACATATTTATTGCCATTACAGCAATCAAACCCTTACTATATTCCTGAAAACCTTTTTGCATATCTCCACTAGTATTTCGAAAATTTATCTTTGATGATGAGCTCCTCTTTGTAAGTGTGGCCTATTACCAAGATTGTGAAGGAGAAGATTAGATTTGACATGACTTATTTTACTGCTTGCACAAGCAGATCCAAAATCTCAGACATATCCAAAAATGTAACTGATAATTTAATAATGTACAATATTTGAGAACATGTAACTATTAGGAGATTATATGGATCAGATTTTTTTGTTTCATTAATTTAAATTAAGTTTTATTTTTATCCTTTAAACATTGTTTTTGTTGAATTAGAGACAGTAAGAGACAAGATACTTTAACCAGTATCTTGAACCTAGTTTAATTGGCCAAAAATAAAGAAGTGTAACTATATTTATTTATTTAGGATTATTGTCTCAACTATTGTTGTGGGTTTGCTCTGCCTTACAACATACCCAGCTGTCCAACGGTGTGTCAGCTGTAGCATTGCGTCACACCAACAAGGCACTATTTTCTAAAATTTACTCAACAAATCATGCTTGGTATGTTTCCAGCAGCCTTTCTGCTACGAGGGATCATGTTAGTATTTTATCTTTCAGCAAACAATATGATTGGCTACCGAGAAGACATGTTGAAATTGTGATACTCTATGCTGAAACCATTCCTCTTTTTTCTTTGACATAATGACAAGAGTTTTTTTACACTGACACATTTTGACAGTTTAAAAAAATCTTTTGAAGAAAAAGCCCAATTCAAAGGTTTTAGTGTGGATTTATACATTAGGAGGCTTTGATTTTTTTAAATATCACTACAAATCACTTGGTTATACTTAAGTATAACAAAATAATTCAGTGGGGCAGGTCACATGTTTTCTTAGCCATAGAGCTGTCCAAAGAGTAGAACATTTGATAGAAATTATTCTAAAGATATATGTATATAAATAAAACAAACACACACACACACACACACACACACACACACACACACACACACACACACACATACATAGGTACAAACAGACCAAAAACTTGTGAAGTTAAATATTTTAGCAAGTGTTAGTCACTACTTAATAATGAACATGCTGTTTTGCTGTAATGTGAGGAATGTTATGTAAATCTTACTGGATTCTCTCAAGTAAGAATGTTTTTCTTGAAAAGCGCCAATGTGCTCATTTAAACATGAAGCTGACATGTTCAGTAGCTGTCAGATTAATAGAAAGGATTGCATGTCTGAAATGAGCTTTATTCACACTTCTCTGTGTGCCCTTTGGCATTATGAATCTTCTAATTTCGTATGCAGTGATTATTACAGCAGGGAATGCTGGGAATAGTTTTGATTGGAGCCTGCAGAGTTAATGAATCGTCCTGCAACCACACAACAGTCTCTGGGCGAGAATGAATTAGACTGACACCTCAATAAGTGAGGTGGCTTCTACACACACTCACACGCAGTCAAACACTTATTCCGACACTTATACACTTGCGCGCATGAGCAGTTCCATCACACACACAAGCCGATCAATTTACACATCTGCTAATGTATTGATCAGGCTCTTTGCTGCTCAGGTCCCCTGCCATGGCCTTTCAATTAGGAAGGAGAAGAGACACAGTGAATGGCGAACTGAAATATAGATGAGACCATAAATAAAACAATTAATGTGCTTCCTTTTTTGAATTCTTTTTTTGTGTTGAGTTGGTGAAAGTATGGACATTTCAATTGTTTGAGGTGTTGCTAAATATTTTTGAAGCTTTTATTTAATGTCAGCTTAGAACTACCATCTATATTTCAGAAAAGCCTTGTTGGTATATATATATATATATATATATATATATATATATATATATATATATATATATATATATATATATATATATATATATATCATGTTTAGATATAAACAGAAGCTAATATATACATACACATATATTCTAAACAGAATATATGTGTATGTATATACAGAATTATTAATTTCCTTGACAGATTTATATTTATATTTGACCAAGTTCGTGTCTGATAGGAAATGAGACAGGAATCTTCCAAAGGATAATAAAACAATGTGAAATCAGTTTCTGTTTTTATTTTCATTTTATTGAAACAATGCATGTCAAAAATTATTTATACCCTTCTCAATAATCAAAGGAACAACCTTTATTATGATTACAGCAATCAAAGCCTTTTTATATTTAACATTACAAGTTATCACAAATACTTAAAGGTGAAACATATGCAGCACTTTATATGTATATTATCATAATTTTCATCATCAATTTATTGTAATGGGTGAAATTTTACAACCCAGATAAAATTTTTAAAAAGCATACTGAAAAAAGCCCCAATCAGACCAGATTTAATCCTGTCTGCATGTCGGTCCAAGGAGCATTTTTGTCTCATCCTCCGCTGAACATTTTTTTAAACACAAAACCTACCTGATCTTCTGAGAAAAAGACAATTTATATACTATCTATATGAGAAATAAGAAACACAACAGTTCTGGATATGTTGGTATTTCACCTCATTTATGATTATGGTGCAGACACTGTTATTTTTCATAACTTATAAAGTCTTTAAAATTTTGTACAGTACTTTAACATTAGAGACACTAACCCTTAGGTATTGGTATAGCTTATGGTATCAAACCCTAATGTTACTTTAATGCTTAATATGGTCGCACCTTAAATAGACTTCTGTTTTAAGTCCTAAAAATGAGATGAGCTTTGGGAACAAAATACATGTATGAGTGACTACCATTACCCACCATATTTGGTTTCTACTGATGTCATCTGTATGAATGCTAAATCTACATGCAGACCAAGCAGTTTCCCTCTTGAAACATTAATGCAACAAAACTGACCTCTCTTTGAACTCAGCTGTAAAACTTGTGTGTGTGTGTTCATGTGTCAGTGTGTGTGTCCTCATCTGTATATGTGTGTCAAAGATTGTACAAAGTGCCCTCCATAGCCAAGTCATGTCTCTTAAACCTCCCAAGCCAGCCAAAGGAAGACGTCTCACATCAATTATTGAACCATGGAAAAAAAAGAAAAGAAGAGGAGGAAGGAAAAGAGACTGAGGGGAAGCTAAAAAAGTTGAAAAAGACACTAGGGGATAGAGGAAAGAGAGAGAGAGAAAAAAAAAAACATAGGCTAGATGGACAGATGGACGCATGTAAAAATATACCAATGCAGATGAATAGCAAACAATGTTTATTCATCAAAAGTGTTGAATGTATACTTTGGGTGGAAAAAACTAGCATAAACACTAAAATCAAAATAAAAATAAATTAGATTGACTGTCTAATCACTTATAGATTCTCAGGTTGTCAAAAGAAATATGTTAAAGCCTGAAGGCAAACAGACCAGATGTGAATTTTTCCACATCTGAGATTTTTTTATTTTTATACTTCACAGGAAAAAAATGACCTTCCTAAACCTTCTCACACACACTCCCTCAGCATTTAACATACACATTACAAAAACAGCTGTTTCTAAACAACTGTATGTCACAAATCAATACATTACAAGCTGTGCATTCAATGAACAGGTGGAGCCATCTTTTTGCTTTTCAAGAACACCATAACTTGCATTAAGATTAAATGAAGTAGTACTGTTATTTGAGAATAATGAAAATTAACAATAATTTTGAGATGACATCTTGACAACCCAATTTTCTTAAACTGGTAACTATTAGGATTACTCCTAATAAATAAACACTTTGTAAATATGCTGAAAACTATCATAAATGGAAAATTATTTTAAAAATGAATAGAAAGCAAAACATTTTTTCAAATCTTTTATAATCCCAGAAATGTCATAAAAAATAAAGACTTAATGACTAAATCACAATAGTTAAACATTAAAACCCTGTTAGGTAGTCGTTACAACATTAAAACTGAAGCAGTCATGTAGTCATAAAAGCTAAAATTTCAGGAAAAGTTGAGGCATCAACTTTGCAATAAAGAGTTCTGTTTATTAATTAAGCCATCTTAAGCGATAGAGAGAGTAAGTTCATTCATGGAAGTGTTAATGTTATTTGCATCTAATAAATTGAATAGCATTTAAAGTAGGTGGAGGGTTGGCTACCCAATGACTGGGATTTTTTCAGTTAATTTCCGTATTTTCATCTGACAAGATATACATTAAAATACTTTGCCAAGTGTGTGAGGAAAAAAAAAAACAGTTATATGTAGAATCATGGCACAGCTGGGACCACGAAAGTGACCTGTAGAGAGAACTCTGGTTCTTCCATTAAAACAAAACAAAAAACAACAAACTGCTGTACATAAACATATATGCACATATTGTTCTTTTTATCTTTAAGTTTATTTCTTCTAAAGCAGGGGTGTCAAACTCATTTTCATTTTGGGCCATATCAACATCATAAATGTCCTTACAAGCCACCATCTCACAACACAACTAGGTCCTTGAAAATACATCTTGAAAATCTCAGCTGTATATTTCAGCAAAAGAGTGCCATAAGATTTGGATAGTAAGCATTTATGATTCAATTCATAAAACAACTCATTACCCTTAAGTAACTTGTAAGTGTAAGGAGAGTAACAAGTTGAAAAAGTTAGAAAATTACCCTTTAAGTTTGAAAAAGTGACCTGCAAGTTGTGGTAAGTACAAAACTGTACATTTAAAAAATGTTTGAATATTGTGAAAAAGTAAAAAAAATAAAAACTTTCTTATAGTACTCAAATATTTTGAGATGTATCTGTTTACAATTGCAGCTCACTTCATATAACAGCTGGATTTCTCAAAGTTTAAGTCCCAGCAAAGTATTCTGCAAGTTCTTGAAATGATCAGTTTACAAATTACCTCATAACAAGTAACAATAAATCATATTTTTATTTACAAAAACATCATGAAAGAAAATAGCATCATAATTTTTAAAAGGATACTCATCCTTTAGATTTGAAGATCATCAGTCAATATACTGTTAAGCCCAAAATTATTCATACCCTGCTCAAACACTATTTCCATTATTGGGAGAAGTCGTTGAGGTGGTAAGGACTCTAAACACCTCTGAGTTCACCTGAACAGTTCAATGGAACAGTAAATGTCTACAAGAAGGAACAGAGCAGACTTTACTACTTGAAGAAGCTTAGTTCCTTCAGTGTTTGCAGCAAGATGCTGCATATCTTCTATAAGTCTGTTGTGGAGAGTGTATTCTCTTCTGCCTTCATCTGTTGGGGTAGCAACATCAGAGCAAGGGACTTAAAAAGGCAAAACAACCTAATGACGAAAGCTGGTTCTGTTTTGGTAACTGCTCTCAAACATCTGGAGATTATTGTGCAAAGAAGGATCCTTCATAAAATTATGAACCCTGAACATCCTCTTCATGAGACTGTCATACAACAACAGAGTGTCTTCTTCAGACCCACTGTAACGTAGATCCTGCCCACAGCTATCAGTATCTACAACGACTCTTTGAAGAAAATTTTATAATATGAGTTACAACAACATTTAATTTCCCTCTGGGATTATTTAGGTATCTTTGAATTTAATTTAAATTGAACTGAATCGATCAATAGACAACAAAACAATGTAGAAGCAGAATAAGTTTGAGGAACAACAAAAAAAGCTGTCTTGGTCTGCTCTTTGCTGTCACCCTGATCTTTTGCTCCCTCCACAGAAGAAAAATGTTGGTAAAATTAAAAGTCTAACTCTGTCAAAGGTATGAATAATTGTAGGCTGAGCTGTAAATGGTAGCCAACAGCAGTACTAGTGGATAGGTGATTTTAGTCTCAGCCAGTTCCATTAGTGCCTTGGGTCTTAATCCAGTGATGTACCACAGATCTACTACATGCAAGGTAGTCGCTTGTCAGCACCAAAAACAGAAAACAAAAACAGAGTTTCAAGTTTGCATTCTGCATGTGTACTTGCAGTCCTAAATAGTATGTGCTGTTATCAGTACAAAATAGGACTGACATGTTTGAATTGAACTTTCGGGACATTTTTGAGTTGATGCCAAAAAGGAACATTGTAACATTTGCAAGGCTGTTGAATTGATGGGCTATGCAGGTATGAACAAAGAGTCAAATTGGTTTAAAAAGGGGAGTGTCCATTGTTTGATAAGTTTGGTAGAACACATTCTGAATTCCTTTTCAAAAACTACAATGTCCTGCTCATGTCAATAAATTGAAATCTATGAGATAGCTTTCTACCACCAACAGAAAGACTGCACACAGATTAATTCATATTCACTGTCATCACAACCTCTCCCTGAGTGCGTACAACTTCTGAAGCCCATATTGCATGGTGTTTATCAGTCATGCTGGACAGATGGATCTCGCTTAGTCATTTGCCCCATTTACAGTTTGCATGTGCAGCTCTGTGTGGATTTTCATTTCAGTGTGCTTGAGCATTTGTTCTCTTATGCTCCTTCACATTACATTAACACTATTGCTGCTTTTTCTGTAGGGGATTATTATAAAGTTTTTTTTAGAAATAAAAAAACAACACTCAGACAAAGAAATCCTAACCCACACAATTCCATTCATTTCTTCAATTTAAAAGGAAAATCAAACTCGGATGCAAATTGAAAAGCATTTGTGATGTGATTGTAATAAGTGTTTGGAAGCATGTTCCAACCCATGAGGGTGTTGGACGTATAATGTTGTTTTATGGGGAGCTCAGGCTACATCAGGCATGGTGGGTTCCCAGCTGGCTATCTATGGCTCTTTGGATGTGTGGGGTGACTTTGGGCCACAAGGACTAAGTTGGGTTCTGGTGGGAATCCATTCTGCTTGACCTCCCTGGGGCTGGCTCACCAGGTGGGATGGCGCTGTTCCTTCCTTGGTCTTTTTGAGTTATGGATGCCACTGTGGAGTGGTGCCTTCCCAGGGAGCTGGGGTTTCTGGTAGTATTTCTCTGCATTTTTACCTGTGCACTGATGGTCAGGGGAGTACTGCTTTTGTTCCATTAATGCAGTCTGTCTACTTTGATGCGAGAGGCTGTCTTTATAGCTGGTGCCTATCTCTGATGGTCACTGGGCGAGAGGCAGAGTACACCCTTGACAGGTTACTTATCCACCACAGGTCTTGTTTTTATTTTATTATTAGAGTTTTTCTTATCATTGTTATTGTACGTATTAAAAAGTAACATTGGTATTATTATTATTTCAGTGTTTTTGTTTGTCATTGTGTTGTTGCCTCCCTGGTACTGCCTTGTGTTTTCTTTCCCCTGTCTGGCCTGTCCAATCCTCTGTCAGACCAGATATGTCTTGTCATAACATTAATTTAATAAAAGCAACTCTGCAATGGGGGAGTGTCTCATGTTGCCCCCAGTTGTAGACATGGGGCAAATCTGCCTCTGAAACTACAAGGTATCCAGACCTGCCTTAGTTTAGCAAACAAATGAAAGATAAAGTTATGTCTTTTATTTGTATAATTCATAGACATGTATGTGATCTGAAACTAAATGCTCACTCTGCATCATTTAACCACAGTAACACACAGTTGGTATGTTTATATGGACATAAGTAATCGGAATAAAGGGCCGATCAGAATAAAAAAAGCGTTATGTAAATGCCCCAATTGGAATATTCTGATGGATTCAGCTCGATCGGAATTAATTTGTAATCCAAATGAGAGTATGGTTTATGCTGATTGATAATCTGAACGGTGTGAATGCAAACACTTGTTCCAATCATCTGATTGTGGCAAACTGATCTGAGTGCGCATGTGTGCGCTATCTTGGGGAAGTAAAACTGGTCTCTTCAGCTCTCATCTTGTAACGTAGAAACATCAACACCATACTGCTGAGCCTGTAACTTAACACTCCCACAGTCCCAGCTCCACGCTCGGGAAGAGCGAGGCAGATGTCACGGTCAGACGATGGGAATGCAATGGCGGTATCCCATTGGACCATCAGTTTCCAAAACCATGGGGAAAAAACTCATTAAAGTGCACACGGGGTCAGTCTGAACCCTCCGAGACAGCGGGAGGCTTAATTAGGGAGTGCAATACCTTCTCAACTGTTATCAGAACTTGGCGGGGGTCCATTCTGGGCGCTCAGAACCAACACACTACTGTTTGTTTGTTTTTATGTTCGGCATGGACTGAAGACCAACTTCTCCTTTGTTGTTTTACAGAAAGTTTACAACTGCACATGTCAATGCTTCTATTCTTAATACAACCTGGTGCATGTAAACACACATCATGTTCAGATTAATTCATTTTGTGCCCATGTAAATGATATATTTGGATTATTTAATCTGCATACATTTCAATCCAATCAAGAAATTTTGTGCATGTAAACATAGCTATATTCTCTTTCCCTCTGCTGTTTTTTCTGTAGTGCTGCATTCCTCCTTGTATACAGAGCATCATCCTGGGTATGTCAGGATGATGCTCATCATCACCTGCTGCTCATACTGGGTTGCTTCTTATGATGGCACCCAAAACAAACAGGTGTTGTAATTGCTTGAGGTTGTCCAGGCAATTTGGTCCACTTTCGTGGAGTGTAAAGTGAAAATGAACCAAAGAAAATGGATATGTGAACTGTGTAACCATTCCCCATCCAATCGAATCAAGTCCCCTGGAGTTTTACCTCTTGTTTTTCCCTTTAAAATGGTAATAATAAGGCCATTAAAGAATCACAGGGCACCCATTTATTGTATGAGTCATTTAGGTCACTGTCGCAGTGGAGATATCTGTTGGAACTCATGCTATTCCACTCAAACTAATCAAGGTTTTATCACTTTTTCCTGACTTTCAACTGACTTTTAAGTAAGTTATTATAAAACTATTGTTTGAAAAGTCTGACCTTGACTCAAATGTGTTAGCTAGTTACAGGCTGATATCCAATCTCGTTTTATCCCTAAAATACAAGAAAAATGTGGGTTTAAACCAGTGATTTACATCACTACAAATTAAACACATGGAGAAAATTGTTGGTACCCCTCTGTTAATTACCAAAAACCCCACAACAGTCACTTAACTTGAAACTGAGAAAAGTAATAAATAAAAACGTACTGAAAATTAACCAATGAAAACCAGATGTAGCTTTTGAAATTTGGTTCAATAGAATCATTTAAAAAAATAAATGAATAAAATAGGCCTGGGCAAAAATGATAGTACCTCTACAAAAGGTCCCATTAAAAATAATTTCACCACAGGGGCATGTTAAACTAAGGTGTGTCCTTTAATTAGCATTACGGAGGTCTTCAAGCTTGCAATCAGTCAGTCTGCCTATTTAAAGAGTGACAAGTAGTCATTGTGCTGTTTGGTGACATGATGTTTACCACACTGAACATGGACCACAGTAAGTGAAAGAGAGAGTTATCCCAGGAGATTAGAAAGAAAATTATAGACAACATGTTAAAGGTAAAGGCTATAAGGGCATCTCCAAGCAGCTTGATGCTCTTCTGACCACTGCTTTCCATATTATTCAAAGATTTAAGGTCCAGTTATGACAAATTAAAGAGAAGGATAATACGAATGGTAACCAAAGAGCCCAGAACAACCTCCCCAAAAAATAAGGGTGAACTCCAAGATGTACGTCAGTGTCAGATCGCACCATCCGTGGTTGTTTGAGCCAAAGTGGACTTCATGGGAGACGACGAAGGAGGACACCCCTGTTGAAAGCAAATTTTAAAAAAAAGTAAGACTGGAATTTGGCACAATCCATATTGACAAGACACAAAATTTATGGGAGAATGTCCTATGGACAAACTGGACCTTTTTGGCAAGGCACATCAGCTTGATCTTCACAGACGCAAAAAAACTGAAGCAACCAAGAAAAGAACACTGTCCCGACTGTGAAAAATGGAGGAGTCTCAGTTATGTTCTTGTGCTGCTTTTCTGCATTTGGCACAGGGTGTCTTGAATCTGTACAGGGTACTATAAAATCTCAAGGCTATCAAGGCATTCTGGAGAGAAATGTGCTGCTTAGTGTCACAAAGTTTGGTCTCAGCCGTAGGTCATGGGTCTTCCAACAGGATAATGACCCCAAACTCACAGCTAAAAACACCCAAGAATGGCTAAAAACAAAACATTGGACTATTCTAATCTGGCCTTCCCTGATCTAAATGCTATTGAACATCTGTGGAAGGATCTGAAACATGTTGTCTGGAGATGGCAGCATTCTAACCTGAGACAACTGAAGCACTTTATACATGAGGACTGGGCCAGAGGTGCAGCGGTCTTGCTGACAGCTATACACACGTGCACATGCACACACAACCAAAATATGACCGCAACACTTTTGGCTCCCATTTTTCATTAGCTGAACTCAAATATCTAAAACATTTTCGATATTCACAAGATAAGCATTTCTCTCAAATATTGTTCACAAACTGTCTAAATCTATGATAGTGAGCACTTCTCCTATGCATCTATGCAAACTAGAAGCAAAACAGCACATTTCAGAGTGGCCTTTTATTGTGGCCAGCCTAGGGCACACCTGTGCAATAATCATGCTATCTAATCAGCATTTTGATATGCCACACCTGCGAGGTGGGATGGATTATCTATGCAAAGGAGAAGTGCTCACTATCAGTGATTTGGACAGATTTGATATAGAAAATGATTTAGATCTGTAAGTTCAGCTCATGATAAATGGGAGCAAAAACAAAAGTGTTGCGTCTATATTTATGTTGTGTGTGTGTGTGTATATATATATATATATATATATATATATATATATATATATATATATATATATATATATATATATATGGTTTTTATTTTTTGAGAAAGCTTGCTAAACACAGACTCTCTGCTTCTCTATTTGAACAAATAAGAATACCAAGAAGGGCGATTACAAATTTAGTACAGGCATTAAATAAAATTACCTAGGCTGATTATCTCACACATAATGTTAATGATAACTGTAATATATTTATGACAGTGATTAAAGAAATGTCAGAATTTACTAGAAAGCTCAAAACAGAACCATCAGAAAAGAAACATCTGCCACCGCTGAATGAGCCCATATGGTTTTTAATGAAGCAAAGAGACCAGACTCTAAAAGAATAGCTGAAAACTATAAGGGTACGTCATAGAATTATTTTTACTTCGTTTAGAAAAACACAAGAGTCAAAACATTTTTACAAATAAAAAACTGAAAAGTGTGCAAAAGTAATCAGCCCTCCTGAGCCAATACTTTGTGGAACCACCTTTTACTGCAGTTCCAGCTGCAAGTCTTTTAGGGTCTGTCTCTACCAGATTTGCACATCTTGTGACTGGAATTTTTGCCCATTCTTCTTTGCAAAACATCTCAAGCCCAGTCAGATTAGATGGAGAGCGTTTGTCAACAGCAGTTTTCAGATCTTGCCACAGATTCTCCATTGGGTTTAGCTCTGGACTTTGACTGGGCCATTCTAACACATGAATATGTTTTGTTGTAAACCTTTCCATTGTAGCCCTGGCTTTATGTTTAGGGTGGTCGTCCTGCTGGAAGGTGAACCACCGCCCCAGTCTCAAGTCTTTTGCAGACTCCAACAGGTTTTCTTCCAAGATTGCTCCTATATTTAGCTCCATCCATCTTCCCATCAGCTCTGACCATCTTCCCTGTCCCTTCTGAAGAGAACCACCCTCAGAGCATGATGCTGCCAACACCATATCTGACAAAGGAGATGGTGTGTTCAAAGTGATGGGCAGTGTTAGTTCTCTGCCGCACATAGCATTTTGCATTTTGGCCAAAAAATTCAATTTTGGTCTCATCTGACCAAAGAACCTTCTTCTACATGTTTGCTGTGTCCCCAACATGGCTTCTGGAAAACTGCAAATGGGACTTCTTATGGTTTTCCTTTAACAATGGCTTTTTTTTCTTGCCACTCTTCCATAAAGACCACAATTGTGCGGTGCACAACTAATAGTTGTCCTGTGGACAGATTCCCCCACCTGAGCGGTGGATCTCTGCATTTCATCCAGAGTCACCATGGGCCTCTTGGCTACATCTCTGATCAGTGCTCTTCTTGTTCGGCCTGTAAGTTTAGGTGGATGGCCTTGTCTTGGCAGGTTTACAGTTGTTCCATGCTCTTTCCATTTCCAGATGATGGATTGAACAGCGCTCCGTGAGATGTTGAAAGCTTGGGAAACTTCTCCACAACTTTCCCCCTGACCTGTCTGGTGTGTTCCTTGGACTTCATGATGCTGTTTGCTCCCAGTATTCTCTTAACCAACCTCTGAGGCCGTCACAGAGCAGCTGGATTTGTACTGAGATTAGATTAGACACAGGTGGACTCTATTTAGGCAATCATCAGACAACTTCTGAAGGCAATTGGTTGCAGTCAGGGAAAAGGGGGCATTTATTGCACCTGTCTGTTGCCTGCTTTGGTTTTGTCTTCTGTCCTACCTCTCAATGGGGGGTTACTTTTCTATATATCTTGTTGACCAAGCACCTTTAGGATAGGTCATCCTGTGGTGCTCACAAGCTTACTGGTCTCTTTGATGTTCCCAGTATGTATAAAATGCAGTGTTGCATTTGGGTCTTCTACCAGACTTTCAGGAGGTACTTTGTTGCTTTGCCTTGGCAAAGACCTTAGGCTAAATGGATTGGAATTTCTAATGATTCCTAATCTCAGATCAATGCAACACACCTTCTGGGGGATTGTAAATGGGGTTTGATTCCCATTCTTGATTCTCCATTTCTTGACATTTTTGTTGATATCTATTGTTCTGTTATTTCACTGATCTTGATATTAAATTTGTTTAATAAACTAATTATATAACATAAGCAGGAGTTGCTTCATCTGTGCTTGATTTTTAGGTTTTGACCTCCCTGTACACTCTTATTTCAGTATTTCAAAGAATACAAGCTCATTTTACTAAGTTTTCATTCAAAAACAGGAGAACATTCAAGGAGCATATACTATAGGCTTCCCCTTGCTCTAACACTTTCTTTCTTCTGTTCTATTAATATGTCTTCATTTACAACATCCCAGCAGTGCTGTGGTGCATCCAGACAGATTCACACAGACACATAGACAGAGACCAGTGATACATGATCTGCCTATAATGTTCTTAATGTGAGTTTTGGAGATGGTGATGGAAAATGGCACAAACACACTCTCACTTACGCTTTCTCACTCTCTCTCTCTGTCTCACACACTCACACACCCACACCCACACACACTCACTCTCTCTCTCTG